>OZ009945.1:7575000-10075000 GCA_963932025.1 Erebia epiphron | reverse complement strand
GTTGGAATATTGTTGCTGGGGGCGAGCAAAGGAATATGAATTTCATCGCTAACCGGTGCATTTCCTCCGATGCAATTTGTTTGCATGCACTCGACACTGTTTCGATATTGGAAAACTTTACGACGACGCTCGGTTTAGAACAATATCAATGTGGCATTCGGCACGTGGTGGTATACGTTTACTTAATAACACTTTTATATGGTTTGAGGGTCGTGTGACCTCGTTGCGATACATGATAATCGATTGTGTAACTTAAGCACCATTAGCCTAAGTCGGGTTGGTCGGTTGGATGGAATGGATATTATGACCTTTACCTTTCTCCGTACCTCGGAAGTACTTTGAAGCTGTCGGTTTCGGTTAATATCACCAAAATCCTGATAATGATCGAAATGTTAAGTTCTTTCTCTCTGATAAAACCAAGAATATCGTTATCATTAATAGAAAGAAAGATTTTTACTTCTGTGATACCATCCCACACATAATAGATGTATCTAGAGCTCAGAATAGTGTAAAAAACAGGCCAAGTGCGTGTTGGGACACGCACAGTGTTGGGTTCCGTAGTTGCCCGTCACAATATTATGTGGTCATTTTATAAGTTGGTCGACTATTACCTACTCGTTAACCTGTAAAGCCTTCTTAGCTGTGATAGTTTTCCTTTTATCTTCGTTATATACTATACTGCCATGAATTTTTACATACCCAAAAACAACCGTTAAGCTGGCAGGGGGGGATGGGACACTTGACTCTAACAAAAATTAGGCTAATAAGGTTCACAACCCGAGAGTAGGCCGCCGAGTAGTGATAATGTCAATACAAATATTTTTTTATTCAAGTAGACTTTTAACAAGTGCTTTGGAATAGTCGAGTGAATCTACTACTGGTTCGGAATGTTGTTCCTGACAATGAAGGAGTGAGTATAATCTAAACCTCTTCGGTTTTAATTAAATATGTTCAATAGGTACATTAAAGCAGTGTTCTCGCGATTGTCTTATCACTAAATTGTAATAAACATCTAATATTTATTAACTTAGCTACGTTTTGTAGCAGAATTATTTGTATGTTCTACCTAACTTGTGTACCTAACAAAACAATTCACAAGAGAAATCCATGGAATGCCAACTTTAATTACTTAGTAGTTTTGTAAGTACATCTGTCTCATATAATACTTTTTGGGCCGTTTTTATATCAATGGACCTATAAATAAAATATATGATATTAATCTCTTGATTTATGAGTCTTAATTTCGAGCACAAACTTTATCAAGCTTATGCCTATCCTATACCTAAGAATAAGCGGTACCTCAGCTAAAGTTCCTCGATAAGCAAATCGTAATCATTTGACAGCTTAAAACGTATTACCCGAACTGTTTAAGGAGTTCATACATGCTTTGAGGTTTTTTACGTGCAGGCATCATTAATGTAGAATTTTAGTACCTGCAGCATTGAAAATAGTTTTTTTTTTTTTTTAATTGCAAGATAGGCTTGCGCTTGACGACAATCACGCCTAATATAAAGCAGTGATGAGGTCTAGGTTGATGCGCGCTCGCCTAGAAGATGCCTATTCACTCTTGCCTTGCCTTGAAGTTTCTTGCCTTGAAGTTACTTAAGTTATACGTGGCAGGGAATACATGCGCTGGAAGGGCATTCCACATCCTTGCGGTTCGAATCAGGAACGTAGAGCAGAACCGTTTCGTTCGAGCTGACTGGACGTCAACCACATAAGGATGCCAACGCAAACGATTTCTTGCTGTTCTGTGGTAGAACGGTGAAGGGGGAACAAGATACTAAAATTCTACATCAATGACCTGCAGGCATCTATGAACTCCTTAAACAGTTTGAATCCATACTAATATTATAAATGCGAAAGTGTGTCTGTCTGTCTGTCTGCTACGCTTTCACGGCCCAACTTCTCAACCGATTTTGATGAAATTTGGTACAGAGATAGGTTACATCCCGAGAAAGGACATACTTTTTATCCCTATATATTTAATCAAAAAAATGTATCTGTTCAACCGATTTTGATGAAAATTGGTACAGGGATAGATTGTATCCCGTGGAAGAACGTACGCTACTTTTTATCCCGGAAAATTCAAGAATTCCCGCGGGAATCGCAAAAACTTGGTACACGCCGACGAAGTCGCGGGAATCATCTAGTTTAATATCAAAATCAAAATCAAAATGCTTTTTATTCAAATAAACTTTTACAAGTGCTTTTGAATCGTTAAGTGAATCTAGCACTGGTTCAGAATGCCATTCCTACCGAGAAGAACCAGCAATATTATATAGATTGTGTAGTACAGACAGACAGTGATACTTTTGCATTAATTATGATAATATTAGTATCGATTTTATGAACTTCTTTGGTAGATATTATAGTGTTACTGGCTATCATTTAAAAGCGTCGAAAGCGGTATTTATTAGTATACCTAATACCAGTTATTTATAGTATCTATCAAAGCAACTTTTTTGGATAGAATTTTCTCATGGTGTTGGCAAAAGTTCTCTTGGTAGTATTGCTTAAAATACAAACTTTTTGATTCGATTCCTTTTCAAATAACTGTTACGTATGGTAACATTACCGGGCAGCCATCTTGCGAGCGTTTTTACATGGCGGCTGCGTCAATATTGGAAAAGTTTTGCGCCCACGGCCCGAAGAATTGCTCTTCACGTGCTCTAGAGATTTATTGCAATTGTTCCTAAACAACATTTATCACTCATTCCGTCGATTTATGACCCTTTCGTTCAGTGATACTCACAAATCTCTTTTTTTTTTTATAAAAAAAAATAAAGCTACAAAGTAAACCGAATATTAATTCATGTACATGAATTCCTACTTGATATAAATATGGATGACTATATGTTGCCTGCATCTCTATCTGCATGGATATACCATGAAAAATAAGGTCTAGACTCTAGATATAGATAGGTTAAAAAATACCCGTTCTTAGCGCATGCCAGTGTCGAGTTTGCAAGCTATATTCTCTGTACCAAATTTTATCAAAATCTGTTAAACGAATGGGTCGTAAAAATATAAAAGTACCGATAGACTTTTATGTACCTATAGTATTATACGCAGAAGTTGAAATCAAGGCACAAAATAGGGCAAGGGTCAGCGTTAGCGCACGTAGTTGGCTCTGCGTAAGTATTTTTGGTACTATTAACTAAGCTTAGTTTTATTATACTTTGACATGCTATTAAAATTGGGATGCTGAAATAAAACACGGAGGATGCGCACCGCACTCGGATGCCAGGTATGTCATCAAGAAATATGATGATGACATCGTCGGCGCCTATAGGCTCTGCCGATGTGCCTTGCGCCTTACAGTTTATAAATAAAATATTTTGTAAATGAAATTGATTGAATATATTTGGCTGTTTAAATATTAACATTCATTTCCGATGTTAAAATATCAGAAACTAGCTGATGCCCGCGACTTCGTCCGCGTGGTTTAAGTTTTTTTGAGATTCCCGCGGGAACTCCTTAATTTTCCGGGATGAAAAGTAGCCTATGTCACTCTCCAGGTCCTCAACTATACCCATGCCAAAAATCACGTCAATCCGTTGCTCCGTTGCGGCGTGATTGAAGGACAAACCAACAAACCAACAAACCAACAAACCAACAAACAAAGTGACATTCGCATTTATAATATTAGTATGATATGATAGTATGATTACCCGCACACCCGTAATCATACACTTTTCAACTATTTTGTTACGGAAAATATTTTGGTTTTTTTGTATTTTAAAATTGGACGCGGCACGCTGAAATAAAACAAGTGTACAATTCTCGCTGTGTTGAGTCAACAAACTGAAACGAACAAACAACAGTAGATTGACTTGTAGAAAAATTCTATCCACGTATACAATTGTTTGATACAATTTATTCGAATAATGTAAAAATGGCGCATCTGTAACCTTACCACCATCCCTATCGATGGTTATCTATTGATCAAGGAGAAAGAACAGAAGATAGAATACATGCAACAAATAATTACAAATAATAAATACGTAATTTTCTTTAAATTCTCTACTAAAACAGCGCTGGCCTCTAGGGCTCTACGGCACTTCGGTTTGACATCTAGAATCTTTTTGGGGCACTTATGCCGTCCATCCGATTTACATATCCTACCGATTGGTTTCCTGGTAGTATAATACATATACATACACTATATGATGCCTGAGACTTCGTACGCGTGGATTAAGGTGTATCGATTCCCGCGGGAACTCTTGAATTTTCCGGGATAAAAAGCAGCCTATGTCCTTTCTCGGGATACAACCTATCCCTGTACCAAATTTCATTAAATTCGGTTGAACAGATGGGCCGTGAAAACGTAGCAGACAGACATATAGACATTCGCATATAGACATTCGCATATAGACATTCGCATTTATAATATTAGTATGGGTTTGTTGAGATAAGAATAAGAAAATATGAAAGCAACGCGAAATAATCGCTGCCAACCATTTGAATATTAGAAATATGTGGTAGTAAAGATACATGTACCTTAAGTTCCTTCAAGGCAAGAGTGAATAGGCATCTTCTAGGCAAGCGCGTTCCAACCTAGACCTCATCATTGCTTTGCACTAAGCATGATTGTCGTCAAGCGCAAACCTATCCCCCAATAATAATTAAAAAAAGACGTGTGGCACTCGGAGACTGCCGCGGTAAAGCTATTGCATAGCATTTTTTATCAATTTATGTACCTAATTACAATTATTTATTTATTTTATCTATGCAGTATTTTTTTTCCTTTGTTTTTCTTTGATATTAAGTCAAGTTACTAAAAGTTCAATGTTCAAAGTACAAGTCATTAAAAGTTCTGCTATTTATCGATAGATGGCAAAACTAAAAAGTCTCACCGCCACAGATCACTCATATACTAGTCCCTGGGGACAGATAGGACAGTGCAAAAGTTGACGGTTAGTTTCGGTGCATTCGCAAAGCGCTAGTGTCGCAAGAAGTGTTGGGACATAATTTATCTGGGTGGGTATTTTTTTTTGGTAAATCAATTTAAATTAAATTAAAATTTAATAAAAATAAAAAATAATAATAATCGAAAAAAATATATAATCGGACTGAAGACATCTGGACTCGAACCGGGGTCTTCTGGAATCGTGACCGCCCTGTTTCCCACCTGAGCTACTTTAATCTTGTTGATGGCGGCGAAATTTACTTTAATCTTGTAGATCGTATTCTAATGATAGTGTTAGGTTATTTTCGTTACGGAATTTCTGGATTCGGTGTCCACGCTCAAGGCCCGCGATAGAAGCTATGCAATAGCTTAAAAACCTATAGGACTATCCCGTTGTCTTACGTGAGCGACAAACGCGACACCGCCACTCGATACGACGCGACGCGACAATCAAACAGTAGGTACTCGTAGGCCGTAGCTGGACCTTCACGTGGCTTACGTTGTCGCGTAGACAAATTTGTCATTTTCTATGGCGTTGTATCGTGTCGCGTCGCTTCTGTTGCTACCTAGGACAACGGGTATACTAAGTCATAGACTTATTTACTTCACTTTCAATAGTAACACGAACGAAGTCACGAAAAACAGGTATATTCTATCAAATAAAGAGAAGATCTTAACAGTCGCTGATAAATAAAATTTTGTAGCATCGCGAAATCTAATAAATTGCCTTCGTAAGCAGATTAATGTTTCCAGTACTTTTGTATGACTGTACAACAAAAATCCCTTCATCAATTTATATTTCAACAACCCTTCTCGCTGTAGTGTCATAAATCAAGGGAATGTCAGCGGTAACAATACAGGCACTTGGTATTTGGTAGGATTTTAATTAAAGCCCTGAGAATTTGTATTGTGAAGACGTGTGCTGACATTTATAATATTTCCCGTATAAAATTCTCTTTAACATTATATCTGTCCTCACTTTGTGGTATAGTAATAGGAGATGTCACCATCATTACTCCAACACATTACCAGCTGCCTACAGAGCACAAGTTTACCAGGGGCCTAGTGGGAGGTTTTTACCTATTCGATCGCGTAATCCAAAGTTAACTAGTACTTGTATGGGATTGTCAAGCGATCGATGATTGATGGCGCTACACAAATCTCAGCTATTTTTAACTCAGTCGAATAGGCAAAAAATCTCCCACGAGGATCGCTGGCAGCTGTGAAGACATGCGGCTAAGCATTCCGGTGCAATGACGCGTACAGAACTCGAGTAGAAGTATGAGTTTCACCCGTAGTCACCCGTTGTCACCTGTTGTGAGCGACAAACGCGACACCGCGACTCGATACGACGCGACGCGACAGTATCCAGCAGTGGCTGACCCTTCACGAGGCCTACGGTGTCGCGTAGACAAGTTTGTCATTTTCTATGGCGTCGTATCGCGTCGCGTTGAGTCGGGCCGCTTCTGTCGCTCACCTAGGACAACGGGTCAGAAACTGCCATAACCAATTCACTGGTACCTGTTGAGATCGCAGGCAGTAGTCAAATCGTCATAGAATAAAAAAAAAGTAAACAAAAAAAAAACGTTTTGAAAAAGTCTGATACCTATAAAAGTGAAACCGAGACATATGGCTGAAAATGTTCTATATCCGCTACAGACAAAATGTTCTACATCAGGCACTTTTACGATGACTAGGGGCTTGATGAGGGGGTAGTTCGCGTCACCCTAAGTCTGGATTTATTATTCCACGCCTTTTTTCCACGATAAGTAATCTGTGGCTCTCACTTGTTTCGAATATTTTCCTTGCGTTTTTTCAAGTTCTTTTTTACATACTGACGACACAAACAACGATCTTAGTATATTCGAACTAAACATCCATAATGTAAATGAAATAGTGTCTGTCTGCTACGCTTCCATTGTTCAACGGATTTTGACGTTTGGTATAGAGAAAGGTTCCATCCCGGAGAAGGTCATATACTTTTTTTTATCCCGGAAAATTAATAACCTACATCCTCGGGGACGACGCCGCGGGCATCATCTAGTATTAGAATACATAGACGTAGTATGGTTTTCTCTTCCAAGCAAAGCACGTAACCTAAGACATGAACAGGCATGCTACAGAATTAATTTAGCTACGGGCTACGGATCTCAGCGTAGGCCTTCTATAGTTCTAAGTCACGCCTGTGGTCACGCGTGACGACGTTATTATTATAATTTTGCTATTTTGAAATGGTTTGAAATTTCCCATTGAATATCCTTTATTCCCAGTAGTTCTGTTTATCAGTTCTACGATAGATTAATTATTTCAATCGCCATTAACAGCTATTCTTCACTCGCACAGTGATAACACACTACGACCGGACATGACAAAACGTCTGCGCGTAACGCTTGCGCTACGAGGAGAACGAGGTTTTTCTTGTCGCGCTAGTGTGCGGATACGATAAGTGATTTACATGACAACCGTGTGAAATTACGCATGTTAAATTAAGTTCGTCTCCAGTCTGCTCTCTCTACAAAATTTCGTAAAAATCAGTTAAATAGATAAGGCGACAAAGCGTAGCAGCCAGACAGACAGACGGAAAGACACGCTTTCACATTTATGATATAAGTATGGATTAGTGATTCGTCATATTATGGAGAATAATTGTAATGTACATGGGCCACTTTTGTAGGTGTCCTTATGGGTCATGGGGTAACTCAGTTAATATGCAATCACACTATTATGTAAGGCGACCTCGCATGACAAAAAGAGGTTGCGTGACTCGGCGAAACTAAAGGGAAAGCTATAAATAGAATGGAGTTTAGTACCTGTTACACTATATTTATGAAACTAAATTTACGGCGAAATTTCGCTAGCAAAATACTAAAGGACTTCCCATAGGCTACAATAGCCTTTTTGACGGCTAACGTTTAATACAGAACGCGGCAACATGCAAATTAGTACTCAAGGTGTTCCTATCTGTTGTAAATCAAAGGAAAAGTTTTTAAATGGCAGATATGGTCATAACACAATCGTTGGTTCTCCTCATGTGGTGTATTTTGAAAAATCCAGCCGTAGGTATTTCTTGTCTAGATAATACCATTTACTGAGGAAACCTCTGCGCAGTATTTCAGGTGTCTAGGCCTAATGGTTTGGGCTGGCTGTTGATGAGTTAGCCAGTGAATGAGTGAGTCGATACTTTTTCTATCTATATCTTAAACCTTAGACTGCCTGACCACTAAAGTGTTAGGATGCAAAGCGTCTCAAACCATGTAGGACTAAGTATCACTTGGATGATAGGTTTTACACAAATTCTTTGCCTATTCATCCCTGGTGGAGATGCCGCCTAACACTTGTGATCCTTTTTAGGGTTCCGTACCCAAAGGGTAAAAACGGGACCCTATTACTAAGACTCCGCTGTCTGTCTGTCTGTCTGTCTGTCTGTCTGTCTGTCTCCAGGCTGTATCTCATAGACCGTGATAGCTAGAAAGCTGAAATTTTCACAAATGATGTATTTCCGTTGCCGCTATAACAACAAATATTAAAAATTAAAAAAGTATATATATTAAGGGGGGTCCCTATACAATAAACGTGTTTTTTTCGTATTTTTTTGCTCAATATTAAAAACGGTAACAGGTGGACGGTTCAAATTTTCACAGAATATTAACTTGTATATTACCTTTCAAAATAAATAATTAAATATCAATAAAGTAAATATTAAAGGGGGGCTCCCATACAACAAACGTAATTTTTTGATATTAACAGTAAACCTCTACAAACAAAGTTAGTTTTGCGGTTCATTAACAAAGGTAATTATACCTACTTCTTGAGTACGGAACCCTCGGTGCGCGAGTCCGACTCGCACTTGGCCGGTTTTTTTTTTTAATTTAGAGACGATTCAAATTGCTGGGTAACTCAAACGAAAAAGTTAGCTGTAACTTTTATAACTGTATGAGAAGTGAGAAAATTGCATCAGAACTTTATAATTCCAGATTAAAGTGATGAAGCAAATGAAATAGCCACTCAAGAAGTTGCCCAACGGAGCAGTACACCTGCATTAGTAAATTCGCCCGATTGTTTGTTGGGAGCAAAGAACAAGGTAGGCCATTTGTACGTTTAACTCCCTTTTGATTAAACAAATCAACTCGCAAATGCAATTTGAGGTTCGGAAAGTTGGTATAGTTTGGCCCAAACAAATAAAGTAGGTATAGTTTAGAGGAAAACGATTCCGGTAACTTATTGTGTTTGCGGACCTACCTTCTTAGATCTTCCTCATAACATACTCTGTTTTCTGAAGGTTTTCTGTTGATATGCGTAGGTATCTAGTTTCTTTGAGTTTCTAGATAACATAACATTACCGCATCATGAGATATATTTTTATTATTTTTAGAAATAAAGTATTACATACACGACCTCAATTTACATAGACGGGCCCTGTCAAACAAATTTTCGAGCTTAATTTTCTAACGCCATCTAGTCTGAAAATCTGGACAGCGCTATGGTGGGGACAAGAACAGATTATACAGGTGAGGGGCACGAACTACAATCCGTATGCCCAACTTTTTTCTATGAAAGGGCCCATCTAGTACCCACATATATATCGGTGGTTACATACAGGGTTGCAAATAATACAATTATTATAATTTCTTAAATATTATGCCAGATACTTATGACTAAAATCTCCCATTTATAGTTGTCACGAATTCCCGTTAAGGTCTATATATTCCATGACTAGATACAACCTAAGACCGATTGATTAACTACGGATCTTTATTTGGAAGTTCATAAAACTACACGTGGGCATAGAACGGGCATATTTTTGGGTAGTAGCGAACAACTTCGCTACCCACAATGTACCTTATAGAAATCCTGAAATAGCACACTAACACATGTGTTAAAGATTACTCTTAAAATGCATCAGAGATTAAATAATAAATAAATAATAAATTGGAATGATACAACAAAGGACTTACGGGCATTTCAGCTATCATCTCGCACACACTTTACTTTCCAACACCACGTCTCAACTCACTCTATACACAAAATTATAACACTGTATATATTATGATATATAAGAATGTACACAGCACAGGCGTGCACCTCTGATGGCGAGCGATACTCAACTTCCTGTTTACAGAATGACGCCCGTATTTATACACAATGTCTTTTTCGCCTACCCTCTACCAACTCTGAATTCATTAATAGTGCAATACCAACATGAAATCAGTATTGCCATTCTATAAATAATAAATAAATGTTGCCAGTCGAACACACGATCACGACATTCGGCCATCCGACATTGTGCAACCTCCCGGTGCACAACCACCAAACATTTGCTTTGCTAAGCTTAGTTCGCTTCACTCCTTGCAACAATCTGTAGTGTACAACAAAACATCTTCATCCATTCATACTTGCACGATGACATTTAGTTTTAGTAAATCACGACATTCGGGAGAATTAAAAAGGATAACAAAAAGGAAACCTACATTTTTTCAATTTAGTAATATCAAACTTAAAACCTCAAACCGATCTGAAATCCAAAACTATCGAACTTTTGATCTTGAGATTTGTGAAGTGTGTGTGAAGTGCAATTAAACTGATTGATATCGCTGAGTCGAAATTTCACAACAGAAATAAAAATATCGCAATTTAAATCTAAAACTCATATAGAATAAAGTTAGGCAAATAAAGGATTAATTATCTAGAGCTGAATAAAAATCTAATCTGAAACTTAATCAAAGTCTGGAACAGTTACAGTCTAAAACATAATCTAAACAGTATGTTACATATACCGTAAGCAAAAGTCTAAAACTGAATTCAAATTTAATAAAATACCCAATATTTATTTTATTTCTTATACCGTTTCAGTTATTTATACCTTACAAGCATCTGACGCTGAATCTAAAGCTAAGTAAATATCTAAACCCTGATTACAATCTGTAACAGACCAACAGGTCCATCATCCTGAGCTCCACCTATCATGTGTCATACATGACGTGTCATGCCTGCTTTTTTTAAAAAAACTTTATTGAAATCGAAAAATTTATCAGAACGTAAAGGAAAGCTGATTTTATTAAAATTTTAGGACTTGACAAGAAATAAGTATCACACACTACCCCAGAGTTCACAATAAAATCTACAACCGCATCCAATGCAAACATTAATCAGGATTACTAATCTATCAATTCTTCAATTCAGTTGGATCTGCTGTACCATTAACTAATCTTTACTAATCGTTTGAATCAAATTAAGTCTATGTTAAATTATCTGCTCTAAATTCCTGACATCGTATACCTGTTGGCGGTAGACTGTTCCCACTATGTTAAATTATTACTATTTTAAAATCTTTAACTATGTAACAGTCAACGTTTTTAATAAATGAAATGAAATTTTTCGTAGCTTATTCAAAAATTTTAACAAATAGAGTTCAATTCTATTAAACACGCCTCAAAACACAAGTTGTTTTAGTTTATTCCCTTCTTTTCCTAACCTTCCTTTCCGTGTTAACCTCTGAATAAACCCATCAAAAAGAGACAGCACCACAAAATTCAACCAAATCAGTTCAGGTTATGTTGTCCAAGACAATCTTTAACTTGTGAAATACTTAGAATCTTACCCAATGCTTTGAACTGGGTCAAATACCTGAACTTTGACTACAATCATCATTGAAAACCAAACAAAAAGTCCAAAACTAAACCTTAGTCCAAAACTAAATCTAACTCTTCATCAAAGGCTTCTTTGAAATGCAAAACTTTTGTATGAATTGAAGTAGAATCGGCTTGCAATTATTGTACAATACTAAATCGCTATAATATAATTATTTTAAATTAACTTTACTCAATAGCAATTTCAAATTAAAATACAAAATTCAAATTTTGCTGTAAATCCAAAGCTTGATACAAAACTAAATAATAAAAAAAACTAGATGAAAACCCCAAATTCAGAAATTTGAATTTAATACTCAAAACCTCTTTTGTCTTTTTTTTCAGAATCATTACTTCAACATATGAACAAAAATCAAACCAATTATAAATAAAAACGTTACACCAAGTTATAATATATTACGTCAGTAACATAATATAGTATATATACTGAGTGTTTTATTCATTCTGCTTTTTAATACTTTTTGCTTTACTTTTCTGCGTCTTTTAATAATTAAAGTAAGTATTTACAAATTAACTGACGGTTGTAGGCCGGAGCCGCTAGGTGAGGGTATACCTTCGTCACGAGCTTGCGGATCCACAACGCCCGTGCATCACACGACATTATTCAATAAATTTGAGAAAAACAATATGGAGATAAAATTAGAGTAAGCAAGCACGCACTAGTCACTCTCTAGAAAATATAATTTTTACATCATATTATACTCTCGAGATTTTGGACGGCAAAAGATAATTAATTGCGCGATTTCATTTTCAATTCAAATAAAAGTCTGTTAAATTTTATCATCCAGTTCATTATTTCAAATCACTCAGATAAATATATATAAAGAAAACCCAATGTGACTTCGAGAATGGCGCATTTTTACAATTTTATTACTTTATTGAATGGACTTCTCGTGTCGTGACTGTAGTTTCTAGCAAGCTACTTAACTTCGAGCCTCAAATGTTCAGCACTTATATTTATTTATTTATCTTTCTTTGTGATTAGTAAATGTTCCAAAAATTTTAATCTTTTTATTAAATTCAATTTAACATTTAATGAACTAACTTGGTCAAACTGAATCACTGGAATGCTAATTAGTATTGACGAAACACGTTTGAACTATTTTTGGAATTATTATTTTTGCGATATCTAGAATTTCAAAATTACTACAACCTTCACCGATACAAGCTGAAGTATATATCCTTCCGTATTTAATTCTTAACGCATTCCGAACATCGGACCGCATTATGTTGAAAGCCATAAAATAGTGTAAACAAACGAGTGAAAGATCTATTAACAACAACAAACTTGGAACCTTTGTTTCAATTTACTTTATGCATTCCTTGCTTGTTAACTTTTTAAACTACTAAGCATAGTCTACAAGTGAGTCATATATTTGAGAAACACAAATCTTTCAAATATAACGAATGGGTGAGTGACCAACTGATAAGTTGAACCAATGACAATAAGGCTATTAAATGCATCATTTCCTAAACCACATCGACATTGATCTGGTACGTTATTATAAATAGTGTACATATAATAACTATGTTGTTGTATATCTTCAAATTAAGCGTACTCATATAATATCGATCTAATTTCAATTTGCAAGTTCGTTTGATCATCATAGATTTTTTTTGAAATAACTATAATTCATTCGTATTTCGGCGCATTCAGATTATATACATCCGAAACACGTCGAGGATCGGTCGCCTTACATCGGGATCACTAATTAATCCATTTTAAATTCCATACAAATACAATCAATTTTTGCGGCTGTATCATTAGGTACAGTTATACTACTTGTAAAAATTGATCTTAGTCGTTTAAAATAACCGAAATCTATCTAAAATCATTCAAAATTTAAAAATGTAGAACTTCCCCTGATCAAAAACATTTAAAGGCACACAGGAACTATGAAAAATGAATAAAATGCCATGGTAGTTCTAGATAGAACGAGTTACTTGTACAGTAATCTACTAAAGCAGCTAATAATTCTGGACTAGAAAACTTGCTTTCATTATGTACATCCCTTTAGTTTGATATGTACGTAAAATTAAGTAAATAAAATACATTAGATCTCTCACGCACAGTTAGATAACATACTGTCAAAAACAGTAACACACTTGTTCACAACCTACCGGCTCATTAGGTCACGACTTATGGAAACACTTGTTCCACTCTAGTAACACACTTGGTTACATTCTATGGACTCACATAGCCCAAATGACATACATAGTCATTCCAAAATGGTGACTCACATGGCCACCTAGGTCACAACTTATGGAAACACTTGTTCCACTCTAGTAACACACTTGGTTACATTCTATGGACTCACATGGCCCAAATGACATACATAGTCATTCTAAAATGGTGACTCACATGGCCACCTTAAAATATCGACACACTTGGCCACTCTATAATAGTGAGTAGACACACTCATGACTACTCCAAACGTATACGAGCTCTCTGACCATCATTCAATATCTTTATTCTTACTCCCACAATACCAGCTACGCAAAATCGTCAATTTCAACTTGAAATCTAAGATATTCTAACGTCTCTATCTTGTATTCTTCCAAAATCCTTCATTATTTACCTCAATCACTGATAAATCTGTCAAGAGACACTAAGGCTTCCGTACATGAAAGCGGAACCCCTGATGTCAATCAACCTGTAATGCGATAGAAAGAGGTTCCCCTTTTTTTTTTAAACTACAAATGATAATGATATCAATAGCTGATATACAATACAGTACTAAAATACATATGCTGTGATAATAGCACGTATTAAGAGTTGCAAATGGACTTGGTCAGTAAAACCACTATTATTCTTTCAGCATAGGTACAACTACCATCGAACAAATCACTAATAAAAGGGCAAATGATTTTAATCAAGTGCTTAAATAAACTTATCATAAATTACATGTCTGGCCAATGTACTTCACTAATGTAATTTAAGTTCACTCGCGGCACTAATATAAATAGTTGCCCTGCCACTCAAAAAAATTACTTTTTAAACACTACAAATTCCTAAGACACCTGTTTTGATCGAGTCTAGTACTACCAGACTACTAGATCACATAAAATAAGTATACCAGTAAGTATACTTTTATATCGAGAATTTAAAACTAAATCATACTTTTATCGTATTTCTTATAAATCACACATGAAACTAATCAGAGTTCGATAAATTGCTTTGCATCCTAGTATTGACATGAGGGTATCTTATTTGACATATTCACTTCTCTTTTTTTTTTATTACTATTATTCACTCCATGAATTCTCTTCGTGAATAACCAGTAATCTAATCTATGCCTGGTTAATAGAAATTTCAAATTAAAAACTAAATTAAAAATTAAAAACCTTGTAAAATCAAAATTCGAAACTTAAACAGTGCGTAAAAAAAAACTACAATCTCATTCAGTACACTAGTCTGAAGGCACGAGGCTGCTTTTAAATTCAATAATCATTTAACTACATTTACACTAAATGAAACTTTAGGTAACGTTCATCCAAAGTAATGGTCCAGAGAATAATTCACAAATACTTGAGTTAATTAGAACTGATAATTATTTATCTACCTATTTCATATCTCTAGGAGTACCTCAGGTTAACCAGTAGTAATAACCAAGCTGTATGGTATCGCATTTAATCATCTAAAATGGCTGCTCAGACGGCCGGTGCTAGTGAAATTTATTCCAGTATGTCAACTCTCATACTGGCGAAATTCTCGCTTGACGCTTTATTTGTTGATTATAGCTAAATAACACAAAATTTCTTGGACTCATGTCCAGGACATGACATTTTTACATCATCTATCATAAATAAATACTATGGACACTATATTCAAAACTCAATTCACTGAAATTTCTATCGATGTGTTTTATCTAAACTAAATACCTTAGAATCAGAATTACTTCGACACTAAAGTAAACTGCTTACAAAATCGTAATTCGGGGATCATCCTCCTCGATGAAAGCCAGTCGCCAAGCTGGTTTGAGTTGGCAATTCATTCAGATGAGACTTCACAGTCTTAACGTCGTGATGACGTAATATTAAAGTTTACAGCAAACTCTTTTCCAATTTGGGGTAACTAAATACGAAATATAAATGTAATTCAAATATTAATTGCCTTGATACAATGTCAATTATTATCGCACGAGATCATTACCAAACACTCGATTTAACCTCTACTCAAATGGAATACAACATAATATTATAGCCAAAATAGCAAATCTAAGAGTTCACCCAGAACTAATGTTATTCAATGTACCCACACAATAGGTGTCAAAACAGATTTAGCAATATCCAAAAGTTCTTTGCTGCACGTTATCTTTATAGCATAGCAAGAATGGATCTCAAGTACCTACATGCTAACTTTGATTTAAGTAGTCAATCTCTTTTGAACTTAGTAAACGGAATACTCTTAGTTTAAAAGTTCTGAAGGTACGACACAGAGAATTGTGTCACAATATAACTACTTAGTGAACAATATTTTTCTCGTGTTAAAAAAATATTGTTTTCTTGGGTTCATTTTCACTTCTGAAGTTGTCACGAATTCCCGTTAAGGTCTATATATTCCATGACTAGATACAACCTAAGACCGATTGATTAACTACGGATCTTTATTTGGAAGTTCATAAAACTACACGTGGGCATAGAACGGGCATATTTTTGGGTAGTAGCGAACAACTTCGCTACCCACAATGTACCTTATAGAAATCCTGAAATAGCACACTAACACATGTGTTAAAGATTACTCTTAAAATGCATCAGAGATTAAATAATAAATAAATAATAAATTGGAATGATACAACAAAGGACTTACGGGCATTTCAGCTATCATCTCGCACACACTTTACTTTCCAACACCACGTCTCAACTCACTCTATACACAAAATTATAACACTGTATATATTATGATATATAAGAATGTACACAGCACAGGCGTGCACCTCTGATGGCGAGCGATACTCAACTTCCTGTTTACAGAATGACGCCCGTATTTATACACAATGTCTTTTTCGCCTACCCTCTACCAACTCTGAATTCATTAATAGTGCAATACCAACATGAAATCAGTATTGCCATTCTATAAATAATAAATAAATGTTGCCAGTCGAACACACGATCACGACATTTTGTTCTTTAAAAATCATTAAAATTTCATCCGTTGCAGTTTTTTTAGAGTTCTACTAAACGTGAATACGTGATGCTCTATTTTAGAACACTTCACTTTCGATGTTTTAACTTAAAGTAGGTACCTACGGGTGACTTTTTTACAGCTTTTCTGTTTACAGCTTAAATAAAAGCTGACACTCGCAAAAAGCCAGCGCACATCAACATTCACCAATCGATCTCGGATCTCCGAAGGCTCCAGAGTCCGTGGTAAAAAGAAATGAAGTTAATCATCACATCCATCAAGAGCGCGGGCAGACGAGCGCTCCCCTGGGCGGAGCTCTGATTTCTGCTCATTTGCTCACCCCACCGCTGCTGCGGCCTACTTGAATTAACGCTCTGTCTATTTTTAAGAACGGTTTTCGTTTTTTTTTTGGTTTGGTTTTTATCCGACATCTTATATGTGCCTGGTATTTTGATTATGATCTGTTTATCATCGAGCGGCTGATACCTACCTGACTTGTACGGGTTAAGCACTAACCAAAGTGCAATCTGAAAGTGTTTCATTGTCGGAGTGAATAGTGAATAATGCGTGTTCATAGTGTGTTTTCATAGATTTATTTTTCTCAATATAGCGGGAGGGCGGGCGGTGCATACCGCAACCATACGATAATATTATAAATGCGAAAGTGTGTTTGTTTGTTGGTATGTCCTTCAATCACACCGCAACAGAGCAACGGATCGACGTAATTTTTTTGCATGGGTATAGTAAACCTCGAGTGTGACATAGGCTACTTTTTGTCCCGGAAAATTCCCGGAGAAAAGGAGTTTCCGCGGGAATAAAAAACTTAAACCACGCGGACAAAGTCGCGGGCATCAGCTAGTTGCAAGATATGTTAAAACCAAATTATTCGTTGTTTCATGAGTAGCATAGACTTACGCCGAGTAAAATCTAATTCTATTCAATATAATTGATTAGGTGTGTTTCTCGTAAATTCAATACAGCTTTTCGAAGAAGCCGATAAAATCTTTAGCTAAACCAACTTTCGAGTTCACACTCGAACAAAATAATCTATTTAACTACTCACGAGATTCACTAACTTGTACATGAAACGAATTTTGTGTTTAAAATAATTAATTAATAAAAGTTACGAAGTTGGTAACGTTATGAAGGGGCTGGCTTCAAAAGTTGCTAATTCGCATTATTGGGATAAAAATTCTTACCGTAAAATATTGTGTGGTAAATTGTTTTGAAAACTTATTTAGGGCTGAGTCGTCGGCCTTTCAGCCCTCGACATGATGCTATTGTATTATATTCTATACAATATAGCCTACTAGAGATACCCACGACTTCGTCCGAGTGGATTATTCATGTATTATTCATGTATGTATGTATGTAAGTATGTATGTATGTGAGTTTGTATATTCCACCATAACTTCTATACGCCTGAACCGATTTTGATAAATGAGGTATCGTTAGAATCCCTAGCTTATTCCGGGTGACAGGCTAGTAAATTAAAAAAAAATGAAGGGGTGACGATGGTTCCGCATTAAAGACTAAAGTTAAAAAAATATTCGAAAATAAGATTAACTATATAATCATCATCTAGAAAATGATGAGAAGATTTCAAAAATATATAACACTATAGTTCAATATGCAGTGATTCACATAAAAATATCATTTAATAAAAATGTGAATAAGATTCCAAGGTAATTAATGACTGTGGTATCGTTGCGTAGTAGCAGTGGTAGCCGTACTTCCATTCGAGGGTGAATTTTTATTACACGACTGACCAAAAAAGGAGTGTTATGTTTTCAGGGTTCGTGTATGTATGTGTGTCTACGGCAGAACAGTCGAATTTTTTAATAATTTTGATTATATTCACTTGTTATTCCCGCAGGAGATATTTAATTTTCTGGGTTAAATAAGCCTACGTCCTTCCCCGGGATGTTACCTATCTCTACACAAAATTTCATAAAAATCGGTTAAAGCGTAACAGACAGACACACTTTCGCATTTATAATATTTGGCCTATAATTATTATATTATATACATTATAACATAGTATATAGGTTGCTAGGCTGAGTTTTAGTCACCATATCACAAATAGACCTTGTCTGCTATCCGTACTTATATATAATACTTTTTGAGAGTAAATCAAATACCAATAAGTCCAAAAACAAAACTGCGGCTGCGCCATCAGGTCAAGATTATTAGAACTACTAGATGATGACCGCGACTTTGGCCGCGTGCATTAAGGTTTTTTAATTCTTCGAACTCTTCAATTTTCCGGGATAAAAAGTAGCTTCCCTTAGCTTGTCCTAGTAGCTTGTCCTTCCCAGGAATACAAAGTACTCCAATACCAAATTTCATCAAGCCCGGTTGAACAGATGGGCCGTGAAAGCGTAGCAGACAGACAAACCGACACACTTTCGAATTTATAATATTAGTAATATGGATGGATAGTATGGACTAGCAGGTAAAATAGGAACTTCGCAAGAATAAATCCGTGTTTTCAAACCAAAAACAACACTCTTTTAATCTATACTAATAAAAGCTGAAGAGTGTGTTTGTTTGAACGCGCTAATCTCAGGAACTACTGGTTCGAATTGAAAACTTCTTTTTGAATTTATCGAGGAAGGCTTTAGGCTTTAGGCTTTTGGCTTTAGGCTATATAACATCACGCTGCGACCAATAGGAGCGAAGCATAAGTGAAAAATGTTGCAACAACAGGGAAAATTATCCATATTTGAGGGCTTCCGTTGCGTGCGCTGCGTAAACGGTTCGTTACCCAAAAAATATGTATGAAAGAATTATTCCTTCCGTAAATGATCTAAAAATGTCCTCGACCGGATCTCGCGATCATAGTAACAGAAATTGACGCGGACGAAGTCGCGGGCAACAGCTAGTAACAATTCATAAAGCTTTGTTACCAACTAACGGCACACAGATAATATCCCGGGGTACAGAGGGGGGTTGGAAACGTTAATTTAGTTAAAAGCACAAAAGACTCACACCCCGTACAGTTGAATAACATTACACGGCGTGGGACGCGGGTGGAATAGCGATTCACCGAATTTACACCGAGCCATAAAACAAGCGGGTCCCCGAGCCATCACGCAAGACAAAAGAGCGATTTTCAAATTCAACATCAAGTCTTCTCGACGACGACTTATCGCTGGGTAATGACTATGATTTTAAAGTGGAATGACCTCGGTTCGATTCCAGGTAAGAGCGTTTTGGGAATTTATAATTTTTTTGATGTAAAGAAAGAAAGGAAACAAAAATGTTTTTATTCGATCACAATCTACATTTAGTCTAGGAAACTATCAAATCTGGTATAGCAACAGAGTCGTGTGACCAAATACAGGTCTCCAGCTCAGTGTTATGCTACAGCTTGGGACCCTGAGACGGTTCATTCTCGACGCGGACTGTGCCGCTGGTTTTTTAGTGGGTATTCCGGAGTGAGTATACAAAACCGCTCGTGAGTCCCACATAACCGCTTAGTGCGGTATGCGTAAAAGCATTTTTCCCAGCGATACCAAAAAAAAAAGGCTGCAGCGCTGGTTTTCAGTGGAAACCTGAAGTTCACCAAAAAATTGGTGAAGTCACGGACGAACTATGAATGTCTGAGCAGAAACAATAAGGTAAAGATGAACTTTGGGCTTCGGTCGTGGCTAGTTGATATTGTCAAAGCGTTATGGTACAACGCCGTGTAGAAACCGTTTTGGGGTTCTGGCATACGTATTACAAGTAAGCCCGCTTCCATCTTAGACTGTGTCAACCAGGTGATATAGCAGTCAAGGGCAACTTGTCATAGAATCCAAAAATAAACCCACCCAATGATACCAATGACCCAATCAATGATAATTCAATGATCTCAATATTGTTTTCCATCAGGCTATTCCTATATTATGACAAGGCAAAAAAAAATGCCCTGTCATTTTGTTGAAAAAAAATTAAAATCGTGTAAACGCGCCAGAAGTTTAGATAGGCCAATTTAGAGAAGGGTTTATCACCTTAAAATACGATTCAAGCTAAATTATGTGAGACCTTCAAAACTTCTTCAAAGTGAGTGTGAATATGTCATCATAAGATAACGGAGTCAGGTAACGCCTAACGTCTTACGATGAAACATTGCCCCCGTAAACAGACCAAGTTCAAGGTGACTGAAAGAATGGATTGCTTTTATTTTCCAAGCAGCCTTATAAATTGAAAGGCGACGCCCTTTTATAAGAAGGTTATTTTATTACTATTTTATATGTAATAAATATTATAAATGCGAAAGTTTGGATGGATGGATGTATGGATGGATGGCTGTATGGGATGTATGGATGGATGGATGTATGGATGGATGTTTGTTACTCAATCACGCCCCAACGGCTGAACGGATCTGGCTGAATTTTGGCACAGAGATAGATTATAGTCTGGAATAGCACATAGGCTACTTTTAATCCCGGAAAATTAAAAACTTCCCGCGGGATCCACAAAACCTCGATCCACGCGTACGAAGTCGCGGGCATTAGCTAGTTATTTTATAAGTGCACAGCGAAATAATAGTTAAGCTCGAACTCGCTAACAAACTACATATTGTGTAGTTTGGCGACGTAGTATCATGATAATATACTCTTACAAAGGGTTGTGCTGTGATTAAGAATTTATCGATATAAGAAATGAAATATTGGGTATATTTCATTTCTTCTTCACTCTTAAAAATGTTAATGATAAAAATCAAGTAGTTCCCACAGGACTTACAATAAACCTAAATCCTCGCGGGCGAAGTGTGGTCTATCATCAAGTTGAAATATTATAATTCTTCTAAAGAAAATATGCTACATGAACATCCAAACATTTAATAAGAATAATTTTAACACATTATATTGCTTGGATTGTTAATAGTTTTTCTTTAAAAGGTAAAAATTATACTTGAAGATATTTGATACAGGATTGCAATTATTATGTTCATGGAAACATTATTATAGACTAGATGATGCCCGCGACTTCGTCCGCGTGGATTGTTTTTTCAATTCCCGCGGGAACTCCTTGATTTTCCAGGACAGCTTTGTCCTTCCCCGGAATACAAACTATCCCTGTACCAAATTTCATCAAAATCGGTTGAACAGGTGGGCCGTGAAATCGTAGCAGACAGACAGACAGACGGGCAGACCGACAGACAAACTTTCGCATTATTAAGTATGGAAAAAGAGCTACCACCGAGTATTTTGCTTGTTCTTGTCGGGCAGTAAGGGCATTCCAAACCTGTGACAGAGTCATGTCATTTGAAGATTCATAACACAGAAAACTCTGTAACCATTTTAAGCAGAGGGCATTAAATTAGAGAAGTTTACAGAATAATATGTATGAAATCAGCAATTCATCAAATCTAATCTAGAATAATATAATTCAAACCTAAGATTCAAATTAGTTTTGCTAAAACAGTCTTTCAATATGCAAAAATTTGTTTCAGCATAATGAAATTTGCCTGTTACAAAAAAGTTTCAGCTAAACTTTACAGCTTAAACTTCCAATCTAGAGCATCACGTAGTTTCCTCAAATACCAATTGTAAGTTCGGTTTCTTATTTAACTTTCACATGTTCGGTGGTTCGCATTAATTTGCTGGTGGTTTTAGAGACAATGTACATAATATTAATCTCTACAGTATTATTTTAAATCCAAAAGTTTCTCAGTTTGTTTGCTACTTAACGAATCAACATTTATAGGATTTACCGAAATTTTATCTAAAACTTATACACTATGTATCTAGAGAAGAACAGAGTACAATTATCCCGGAAATACAAGGGGTCCCAGTGAGATTTTAAAATCCCAAGCGGACAATGAGACCGCTTCTGTTGTACACCATCTCTAAATTAAACTAAAATGACAGCTCTATTTTTATTGCTATCCCTTTCAGAGTACTTCCGGTGGAAAGGGCAGCATTAGGTTTTTGTTTAGTTTAGAGGTTGTGTTGTGGCAGAACAAGCATGTTATATTTAATGTTTTATTAGGTACTTAAATATTTGGTCCATACATTTTTCAATAAAAGAATCTCTTAGCTACATAAATGGAACTTGGAAGGTGTTGCAAGTCAGCACGGGCCAGTTTATAGTTATTATTATTTTACAAATTGATAGTCACTATGAAAAAAAATATAAGTACTAAAAATAAACATCGATATATCGACACTCATATTATTGCGGCACTAAAACCGAAGATGGTACGCCGCTAGGTGCGAGGGGGGTTAAGTCTTCCTATATACAAAATACGAGACAAAAATCTTTACAAATCCAAACGAGAGAGGCTTATCAGGCGGTGCAGATGTTAGAGAGTGACGGAAATATTGTGCATTCGACTTAGCTCTGCGGTTGTGGTAGAAAGTAGAAACAAGAGGTTCTTCCCACTTCAGCCACTGTGGTTAAAAGCACCCCAACTTTGCTACGAATTCAAGTGGAGTTGGAAAAACAAATAAATTTATGTATACCACTTCCCTCCGCTACATTATGTAATAAGTAGGTACTTATAACATTTTTCAGGCAATTTAAGATTGTTGGAATATGTCAAAATCCTTTATCAACTTTATTCAGAGCCTATGTAAAACCTAAACCGGAGTTTCTAGACCGAGCTGTTTGAGCTGTAGGTACATTGATATGCCAGTCAGTGTCTTCTTTTGTATAGTTAATAGATTGTGCGTGTCTGTCTTGTAACATTATAATATTGTGCGCAAGTGTGTTTGTTTGTTGTTGGTATGTCCTTCAACCACACAGCAACAGCAATGGATCGAGGTTTTTGTTTTATTGGTATTGAGGGCCTGAAGAGTTACATAAGCTACTAAGCAGGTATATCACGGAAACCCAAAAAGTTTCTCCAGGATTTTTAAAATGAAATACACCCGGAGTTTCGGGCATTATCCTGTTTCAAATATTTCCATAGTCACGCAATTGTAAAACAGAATATTAAAAAGAAACCAATCGATATATTTTATCTTGAGCTTTCAATATAAGAAAAAACCTTAAAGCGAACAATAAATATCGGAACTCAAAGAAAGCAAAAAAATACTCTTTTAATTGAATCCGCATCGAGAGTTTGTTGAAAATTCTTATAAATGAACGACGGGAAAAGGAAATAAAAAGCGAATCAAATGCGAACATTTTTTCAATAGGGAAATAATGTGTTTTGAGTACATTGTCTAAAACTTAGATTTCTATCTCAACAGAATCGGCTATTTAATTTTAAGGCTTTTAGGTCATAAGCACCTTAAGGCTCAAGGAATATTAGCTTATAGCCGATGCAAAACGACGCGTAATCCGAAGTAAATTGAACTTTTTCTGCACTTTATATATAAAAATATAATATACAAAATGTGCAGCGAGAAGAGTCGCGAAAGCTTTGTGTTAAGCTAATCCATGGAGTTCTTAAACATAAATCCACGCGGACGAAGTCGCGGGCATTATGAAGTAAACAATAAATATTTCGCTTCTCATTGTTCGCTCTGAGAATAATTTCATTGTCTGTTTTCTGTTTGTAATCGAGTTCGAATAAATATTTGTAGCTATTTATTACAAAGATCTTATTATATTATTGGTATGATTTATGTACGTCGAAATTCGTACAAGTTGTCGTCTTTTAGGGCGTAACACGTAAACATGTTTTCATATATTCGAATATTATTATCGCGGAAAAATAGACCCCGTTCCTTTGGCTTGGCTCGTCTTGGCGGGGTCACTCCCGTGACCCTAGATAGGCTGAGGAAGTTGAAACTTTTAATGGAAACGTATTAAGTCCGTATTAAGTTATTACTATGTTTACTGTTTTTGTATCAATTTTATATGATAAAAAACATCTGAAATACTTCTTCCACAAAGTAACGCCTGCTTCTATCCAATATATTAGTACAAGTTGATGCCCGCGACTTCGTTCGCGTGGATTAAGTATTTTTAAATTCCCGCGGGAACTCTTCAATTGTCTGGGATAAGAAGGTAGCCTATGCCCTTTTCCGGGATGTAAACTATCTCTGTATCAAATTTCATCAAAATTGGTTGAGTAGTTGGGCCGTGAAAGCGTAGCAGACAGACAGAGAGACACACATTCGCATTTATAATATAATAAGTATGGAATTAGTTTGGATTAGTAAGAACATACCTTCCGCCAACAAGTAAATAGTTGCCGTCTCTTAGCAGTAGCCTGAAGTAGTCTGTGTGTGTCTCATTGCCCAGGAACTTGTGCGTGTCATCGACTCCTGTAACAAACATGGTCAATATTAAGGGCTTATATTGACAATTATTTCTTTGAAAGTAATAATTTTACTTGAAATTGTCGAAAATATTATACGAATGTTTTATTTTTAAAATTATATGTTTTTAATTTTTGCTTCCCGCGTCGCTGCCAACCTCTTTATACCTAATCAAAGCCGCCAACATTGTTGAAGTGAAAACTTCTTTAGCCGCGTTGAGCACTTTTTGGTAGGGGGTAAACTTGTGGATTCGCGCCACCGACACCTCGCTCCGACATGCTCGCAAATACAGACATGCTCGCGTTGTTACGAAGACAAAAGGTCTTAAATATAAATATACTACATTCGTTATTAAACTTTAATGCATTAAATGCCTTAATGCCTAAGTTTAATTATTTTTTAAATATTTTAAATATTCGTTTTCATTTCTATCGGCAGTCCCTATGACTCCCAATTTATTTTTGTTGTCACCTCGCTCTCGCTCACGACAATGAATAAGCTTATCCTTTTCACACCTTTGTTTCTTAATTGGTTCTAAAGATTTTATTTGATACAAGCTGACCTGCTTCGCCTAATCTTGACCGGAATTTCTGAAAATCTTATCTTGGGTTATCTTATCTGCCAAATTCAGGGTGCCTAGTATGAAAAATATAATGTAAATATATTTTTTGTTATAACATTTTGCGGACTTCATTTTATCAAACCAAAATACAAACTAAAAACCTTACAGTACTATTTTCATAAAATTTCAGACGAAAAATTGAGAACGTAGAAGGTATTTGGTCATATAAAGCGTATACAGAAGAAAACTCGCATACACCTGATCCCAATTATGTAAAAAGGTACGTAAAAGTTTCGATTTTATCTCATTAGTATACTGTTACGATATTCTATTAAGCCGAGAAGAAATTTGCATTTCCATTAGTCAGCCGGTAACAATTTATGGAGCGAGTTTAAAGCCATATGGAGTAACTTCTACGGTGTTTTTAATTCTTGGATATATTAATGTATATTTTAGGTATATAAGGGATTTGTAGGAGCACTGCACCGTTGCATTCAAAATTGACTACAGTCCCACAAACTTATCTGACCCGGTGATATCGTCCCTAGTAAATATGAAAAATAAAATTTTAAAAAACTTAGGCATAAAAATTTGTTCCAATTTTGGCCACTGGGTCAGATAAGTTTGACGGACTATACCTTTTGTGATTGATTAATGAATGAATGATGTAACATAACACACATGTTTTGACGACCTTGCTGACCAGCGTTATGGTCTTACACATGGTGCAGGGTTCGTTCTCCGGCAGGGTCAATTTGGGAAATTATAATTTCTGAATTTTCCCTGGCTGGCGTGAAGCTACGGCCGTAGATTAGTTCCTAGTGGAGGGGTAGAAAAAAAGTGGATGTTGTTGGTGGCTCGGACATCGAATTCTATATCCGTTGCTATAAGGACAAGGACTGCTTCACCAAAGATTTATATTCATTTAACACGTTCAAAGAATAATTAATTGTATGAAGTTATTCTTGCTAGACTGTGCCGGGCTTGTCTCGTCCAACTGTAAATGTATTGACGATTTCTACTGTATAGAATAAATCATTATTAAAAATCCCTGCCTTTTATGCATTGTATTAAACATACTTTGTCACAAAAGGTTCATTTTGATTCTTAAATATAGCGATGTTATATGTTTGAATAAAAGATTTTATGAAATTTCTATTTTTTTTTTTTTACATAAAGTACCTTTCATTTTACAGTGTTAATAACAAGTGTCCAGTTATGCGTAAAACGATATTCATAAATTGAGATTTCAGATTTCAATACAGTTTGTAAGATGAAGCACAAAAGGTTGAAAATAAAGCCCTGGCGAACAAAAAAGAATCTGCACAGACTACCGCGACAAGACGAAACGTTCCTATATAACGCGGGCGTTTCGCACGGACCTTTTGTGCTGTCCTTCCATAGTGAGTTTCCGACCTAAGAATAAGACAAATAAAGAGTTGAAGAACGTACGATAAAATCTAAAATTACTGAAAGGGTATTTTTATGTGTATAGATAGGTTCACGACATTTTCACAGTGATGCCGGCAGTCAAGAACCCATTTTTTTCGAGAGGAATAAAGTCTTGAGTACAAGTTAAAGGATGTTTATCGGAAAATTATACCACTTAACATTTGTAAGGGAGCCTCGTCGTTCGTCGCTGAACTCGTATTATGTACCTATTACTTTGTTGATAATAAGTTTGAAGAGTTTTGGCTTAGAATTCATTTGACTATTTGGGAGCTTTCTACTGGGTATATGATAAATAGGCAATGAAGGAAATTGGCGGTCAGGGCAATATCTGAATTTCTCTATCTGGGTAAAGTATGTTGTTATTTTGTTACAATCATATTTGTTGCCAACTTAGAAGTGTAGGATACACTTAGCAACTGGCAGCTAGCCTTTTCGTATCGTATTAGAAAACTAGCTAAATCCGTTTTGACATAATTATGGGTACGAGTCGTTTAAGGTCACGAAAGCCAACCAAATCCTAGTTTTGGCCTATCTATGCTTCCTCCATATTTTAGATATCCACTGGCCCTAGAAGATTATTAGTTAACATCGATCTTTTACTACGCTGCAAAGAATAGCCAATAGACGAGCAGATTAAACGTCGCAAATGGGGCTGGAATGGCGGCCTTGCACAGGAAAGCGCAGCGTTGGACGACCCCCATTATAGGTGGAGGATTATCTCAAGCGTCACAAGAACGTGTCCTGCATGATGGCATCCATGCAGAAGACTTTCGTCCAGGATTGGGCGTCAATCGGTTGAGATGTCGACAGTAAATTGAAATTTTGTAACCCGCTATTATGACTAGTTGTCATAAAAATCCGTTTTTGCGGCGGTTTTCTCCCAAGTGAAGAAGTAGGTCAAGGCGTCAATTTCCTCTAACTAAAGGCTCCGGGCGATATCGCGGAAAATCGACTTTCCCCAATATCTCTACCATCTGGGTCACTGTTAGGGCTGTGCCACATTTTTATAGACAAAAAGCGATCGTCGCTCTTAAAGTGTCGTTTCTTAACGAAGGTCGACACTTGGTAAAGTTTCCCTTTATGGAAGCCGCTCATACAATAATTTGGTGTTTTTATTGAAACAGTGGTGTAGAGTTTCGATGTCACAAGGAATTCTCTTCTTAAAGCGAATCTTTTTACCGTACATTAGAATGAGTGTCCTCATGACAGAAAGTGAAACGAATAAGGTACCTACTACCTACCTCGTGGGCTGGGCAGCACGTATTACCTAAATGAGGGAGGGAGACAAAGTTAAAGACATGGAGTCTTCGATCACAGACTTTTTTTTCTGTGATTGAAGCATGGAGTAGATTGAAATTGACACTTCGTAATTGATTTGAAGTGAAATAAATAAAATAAACAACGCTTTAAACTTAATATGCGTGTATTATAAAAATAAATAGACGCGAATATAGATTCAAAAATATTTTCACTTAAGTATTTAATGATATAATTTAAATTCAGCAAATAAAAAGGTGTAACTAATTAAAAAAGGTTTCAAAACAATTATTTTAATCAACCACCACCACCACAGGCTTCCTATCTCATGGGAGAGAGGGAATTAAACCTTAAACCCACCACGCTGCTCCAATGCGGGTTGGCGGGCTAATTTTAATCAACACATGCAAAAACTGTTCAAAGAATCAAAATATAACACGAAATGAATGAAAAAACGGGTTGCTTAGCTGGATTTTGTATATTTTAATACCAAGGCGGGAGGCAAAACAAAATATGAAATGGTAAAATAAATTGGGGTTGCTAAATCGACCTCAGAGGGCACATTAAAAAATCTAATTAGTGTGAAATCATTAAAACGGGTCTCGGGCGCAGCTGGCAAGAGGTTTTGTGACTGCAGTACCTGGTACAGTCAGCAAAAAGGCCGAAATTAACGCCATTTATTCCCCTAGAACGAACATTTTACAAAGCCACCTTTTTCTTCTTGCAAATACATTTTTTCATTTGGGTCCGACGGATTAATAGAGTTTAGTGCAGGCACTATTTGACAGCAACTTAACTCAGCTGAGTTTGCGTTGTGTTTTAGTTCAGCTTGCGATTCGGTTGCAAAAGGATAATGAAAAAAAAAATCTCTCCAAAAAACCGACTTCCAAAGCTACTGTAATGTAAAAAATAATTTTTGATTTCTACACACTATGTTGAAGTCGGGCGAGCCTGACGCGTAAACTTTGCCTATCTTTGTTATACTCGCCCGACTTCAACCTCGTAGTGTGTAGAAATCAAAAATATTTTTTACTTTACAGTGGCTTTGGAAGTCGGTTTTTTGGAAAAAAAAATTTTTAAACTTTTTAGTGTACTCTTAACCTTAGGAGTGCAGTACCCTGCAGCATCAGAGTTGAGGATTTGGGACTTGTAATTAAGTATGACGCGTTGCTTGGCACCTACAATATGAATTATTCACCATAAAAAATCCTAAATCGCTATTTTTAAGGAGTTCTGTACCCTGCAGCATCAGGGTTGAGAAGTTGGAACTCAGAGTTGAATCATAATACACGTGACTTGATACCTACTATATGAACTCACCATAAAAACTCCCTAACTCCCTAGTTTTGAGTCGTAGGTACACCTAAAGCATCAGGGTTGAGGATTTCGAGTCAGAATTTTTTATAGGACCACCTCGCGAGCTTCCTCTAACCACTGAAAAAACTTTCTTTCAAATCGGTTCAGAAACCACGAAGATTAGGTATGTATGTATGTATTTTAAAAAACGCACCGAATTGAGTACCTCCTCCTTTTTTGGTCGGTTAATGACTACGCGCCGTCAGAATCAACAACTTCAATTTTGACATATCAAAAAATAACAAATAACACCTTGACATGTCAAATAATATCCATGTTTTTGATTGTATTTGACATATCAAAGAACATCATTGTTATTCAAAAAGATGCTGCATACTCGTGGTTTTCACCTTGTTAGCACCTTTAGTGGTAAGTAAAAGACGAAAATAATTTATTATACTGGGTTTTTTCACACGTATTAGTATTAAACCTACCCTTAACTTTTCTTATGTCATGTCATATCACAAGCGAATTTATTAAATTTAATCCTTTAAGTTCGAACAAAGAGACTGAAAGTTAGTCTTCTTGGTTAATAGTGAGTCAAAAATATCTTTTCTTTTTCCAACAGTTTTTAATAATTTTAGCATACGCAAACAAAAACGTGGGCAAAAGCTTGTTTCAAAAAGTTATTTTAAGCGTAAAATTATTAAAGCAGTTCGTCGTACCGGGCGCATGAGGTGAACTATGTGACTATACTTAAAGAAAAAACCGCCAGAAAAGTAGAGCCAGCAGAAAACATAGGCGGAGTTATTAATTTCAACCATTTTTGACCGACTTCCAAAAAAGGAGGAGGTTTTCAATTCGGCGCGTATATTTTATTTTATTTTATTAATGTACGTCGGTGCATATCTCCGTGGTTTCTGAACCGATTTGATTTTTTTTTCTATCAGTCGTTAGAGGAAGCTCTCGAGGTGGTCCCATCCTGACTTCTGAACTGAAATTCTGACTCCAAATCCTCAAGCCAGACACTAAAAAGTTAAAAATAATTTTTTTTTCCAAAAAACCGACTTCCAACGCCACTGCAAAGTACAAAATAATTTTGATTTCTACCCACTATGTTGAAGTCGGGACTCGGGCGAGTCTGATGCGTCAACTTGGCTTATCCTTGTTATACCAGCCCGACTTCAACATAGTGGGTAGAAATCAAAATTATTTTGTACTTTAAAGTGGCGTTGGAAGTCGGTTTTTTGGAAAGAATTTTTGACGTGAATACGTCTTTAAAATTGCTTCCATAGGGAAGCAACTCAAAAAATCTATTGATAACAAAATCGGGGGATACAGTTTAGTGTTGCAGGTACATACCTATCTATCATCCCCATCCAAATTTCAATTACACCACTGGATAACTAAAGAATCAAAGAATTTATTACGCTAAGTAAGGACTGTAACACATCGCGTTAAATAATAATATTTTATATAGAAACTATTACCCGTTACGAGACGTATTCACGTACAATAAACGGCCGTGTCTATAACACAACCACACCCCATTTTTTACCCGACTGCGGAACGCACAGGGTTATGTGTTCATCAGTCTATATATGTTTGTATGTTCCTTGCAGGACAGCTACAGCCTAAACGCGTGGACCGATTTTGATGATTCTTGCACCAGTTTGTGCCGAATATATCATTAGAGTGTCACTGTGGAAGCCAAATTTGTGAAAAAACAAAATGTAGCCTTCTAGAAGCCATAATGTAACAAATTAAAAAATAAAAGTCGATGGACTATAGCAAGTGGGGTATCTATGAAAAGGTCTTGCAAAATCATAGTTAGGTTTCCTTGATCATTTTCTCATTTAAACGATCATTTAGGATTTACGAGGTTTCAAAGGTGGTATTCCTTTGTGACACATTACCGAAAAAACGGCTGAACCGATTTTGATAGTAATTGCACTAATAGATTTGTTTTAGTCTTCCGAGTGTCACAACGGAGGCCGAATTTGAGAAAAACAAAATGGCGTCGACTGGAAGCCAATTGATAAATGAAAGTCGATGGTCTATAAGCAAGTGGGGTATCGTTAGATAGGTCTTTTAAAATCCCACCTAGGTTTATTCTTCGTAGGTAGGTAGGTACTCGTCTACGAACAAATAACTACTTTATAGAGTTCGTTGGTACTCATACTTACCTTTTAATTTACCCTTTTAATTTACAAGCAGATGCACTCGTGCACTTGAACCTACTTATCTTGCATAATGTTCCGTAACTGCTATTAACTATGCTTGTAACATAGAGGGAAGTTCCTACTTTTCAAGACACAGTTTATACTAGTTTGGAAAGTGGGAGATCATAAAATCATCACACCATAATCGTTAGCGCACTATTAGTTGTAACACCTTTAAATTAGTAATTAACGCATTTAGTTCATTGATTGTAATACCTTGTAGTTCGTAAGTATTTGGCTGTGCTATGTATGTATGTTTAAATAAATAAATAATAAATAAATTTTACCCTCCGCCTTATTAAATAGTCTTCATGATTACACCATCATCACCATCACACGAACAAGTGAGGGTAAGGGTTCCCTTTTCAACTTGAGGTGCGGAACTCTAAAAATGGCTATCTATATATTATACCTAGTATATCTATATTTGGGATATGGCACAAACACACTCGCACACGTGCGCATACTGTACAGTCACACTCAAACACCCTCAGCGGATGAACTTGTTAAACAATTTTTGATAGAACTGCCTTTAGAAACTATAGATACCTACTTTACAGTAAGAAATATAAATAGCGCAGTTTAATTTGATATCTGCGAAACCAAGTCTTCGAGATGGCAACAATTAAATCTGTCAGTAGAAGTTAGCGAGAAGAGTCTGCAAAGTTGGCCGCGCGGGATTTGCGGCTCAAAACTCATAAACCACTATCTCCATTGATAATAATTGCTAAGGATTTATTTAATCTTAATTTCGTTATTAAAACGTAAGTGCTCTATTAACAGGAGAAAACAGAGCCGGAAATATAAACGCAACAGGAAAGCGTTAGTCTCCTCGGTATCTCACTCTCTCTCTAGTAAGTATAAATGGAGAGAGACAGACTACATTTTAGTACCTAAGTGTTGAACATAAATAATTATTAAACAGCAGGATAGGAGCTGCGGTGGTTCAGATGGATAGGAGCTGCGTTGCAAGAAAGATATTCTCAAAACAGAATAGAGAAAACTCGACGTAAAAGAACGGCCTATGTTCAGTTATGGACGCCCCAAGCTGAGATGATGGTGATTAATTTGAGCTTTTTACAAAAAAAAAACAGTTGCAGGTAACTACTCTGAAACACGAAGAAACTTGCAGCTCTTCATGCTTTTGCAAGATTAAGATTCCGTTTTAACGTTTTCGGAACCCTAAAAATGCTAAAACGCAAGTGATAGCCTTTCAGCGCGTTTTTATTGCTCATATATTTAGTTATTTATTCAGCTTTATTCCTAGTCTAATAAAGCCTCGCTTTATGAAGGACTATTTCAAGCTGCCTCGGAGTTTGACGACTCTCAAATTTAATTTTCATTTCATTTTTACGCTGTGACCTAATTTATGTCAGTTTACTGACAGAAAACTCTCTACACACACTCACACGAACACAAACAATAGTTTGATTTTCGAGGACCGAAAAGTGCAAAACTAGAAATAAGCTAAATATTAGAAACAAAGAAACCGTAAATTTAGATTTTGATAGATTAATATTATTTAAGTTTTGATAGATTATTATATAGGATATGGAACTGCCTCCCGGCTTCCGGTTCTTTCCTTCGCCTATAATATTGGTAACTTTAAATCAAGAGTGAATAGGCATCTTCTAGGCAAGTGCGCTCCTCCTTAGGCTGCATCACTACTTGCCAGCAAGTTTGATTGCAGCCAAGCGCTAGTCTCTATATATTAAAAAAAAAACCGGCCAAGTGCGAGTCGGACTCGCGCAGCGAGGGTTCCGTATAAACCTGTAGGTATACAAGTAAAAGTTATGGTATTTTTATTTCACTTATTTATTTTAATTTCAATTTATTACCTCTACGCGTTCATGCGGAAAGGGGTAGTAAGTTTAAAATTATTAAAAATATTTTTATTACATGATGTAACTAAAAATTTATGCTTTTCGCAATTTTTCCTTTATCTGTGCTATAAGACGTTGCTTCGTACAAACTTTCAAGATTCTGAGTTCTCGGGAAGTACTCTAGGTTTTGATTCCCTTGCGAGTGTCGGAAAAAATAAAAAAATACAGCGTAAACGGCTTTATCTTCTGATTGCGTTAGCTTAGAAGTTTAATTTTTCACAGCTCCAAGGGACAGTAGACCTGAGTATTTGATATGAATTTCAGCTTGATACCTCCATGCGTTCCTGAGAAAAAGGGACACACAGACGGACGGACAACAAAGTGATCCTATAAGGGTTCCGTTTTTTCCTTTTGAGGTACGGAACCCTAAAAAAGTGTGTGTGTGCAGTGCAATTCACGCACGGCAGAAGTGAAAATTCAGAAAAGTGGCCTACGAGAGAATGAGACAAATATAAATTGTATTCTATCTCATTCTCTCGCAGGCTAAATCCTAATTAATGAATAGGTTTGTCTCTTTTTGGTGTCGCTTTCTCGTTTTAATTTTTCGTTTCGTTGAATATTCAAATTACAACGATTCTAAAGAAGTTTCACTTCAAAAATGCATTTGGCCAGCCAAAACCCTTCTCATTCTAACGGCCGGTTTCTGAATTGAGAATTTCATGTTGAGTCTGTATCAATGACTACTTATGGACTAATTAAGCAAATTTTTGTTTCTGAATTGATATTGGGACGGTTTCTGAATTAAGCATTCAAGCAAAAACAGCAAGTTCCCACTCTCAAACCTTACACAATATCAATTCAGAAACAAAAATTTGCTTATTTAGTCCTTAAGTAGTCTTTGAGACAGACTCAACATGAAATTCTCAATTCAGAAACCGGCCGTGTGAATCGTGGTGATCAGTCGTGGGCTGGGATGGGTTAGATACTGATATTCATCTCCAATTTCTTCAGTATCAATTAAAAACCATTTCACAGTGTTTCACGTTCATTAATCACATATACATTATCTTAAGTAGGTACGTTCGATGGAAACTTCTTGGCAGGGAATAGTTAAAAACACATAACTCAGGTTATAACGGCTAGAATTAACCTGTCGCACCGCAACCACCTGGAAGGAAGCTACGAGCTAGAATCTAGATCCAACTAGTTTAGGGCGGTCCAAAACGCGACTACCATTTTGGGACGTCCCGAGAGAAGTTTTGACGGTACGCAGTAGCTCCCAAAAGTCAAGTTCAGTTTACGATATAATTATATCAGCGGGTGAAGAAGTCTTAAAAACGTATGTACGAATATGAATTTTGTATTTATTGAATCACTGTTTAGTTTTAAATACAATAATTTCCCCACGCACAGCCTGTCTATATTTTGAAAGCGATAATCTCAATAATTAGGTACTAAATCTTTATTAATATTACAATTGATAAAGTGTTTGTCAATCTGTCTGTTCGTCTGGGAAATTAATGAGTCCCCGTCGTATAGGAATTTTAAAAACCTGAATAGACCCATTTGAAATGGGTCTATTTAGATTTTAAAACCATTTGTGGGCATCATCTAGTCTCATCTCAATCATACTAATATTATAAAAGCGAAAGGGTGTTTGTTTGTTGGTTTATTGGTTTGTTGGTTTGTTGGTTTGTCTTTCAATCACGCTGCAACAGAGCAATTAAGGATGGACGTGAATTTTTGCATGGTTATAGTTGAGGACCTGGAGATCGAGTGACATAGGCTACTTTTTATCCCGGAAAATTAAGGAGTTCCCGTGGGAATTAAAAAACTTATTCCACGCGGACGAAGTCGCGGGCATCAGCTAGTAATATTATAAATGTGAAAGTTTGGATGATCGTAAGTTTGTATGTTTGGGTGTTTGCCACTCCTATCCCGCCGTCATACTACACTGAAACTTTGGAATGGAAATAGCTTGTACCCTCAATTAACACAAAGGTTACATTTTATCCGGGAAACTTAAATATTTCCCTCAGGAATCATAAGATCTTCATTCACGTAGACGAAGGTATCATCAAGTCCATACTTAAATATATTATAAAATGCTGTCTGCTACGCTTTCAGGGCCCATCTTTTAAACCGATTTTGATGAACTTGGTAAAGAGCTAGGTACCGTATCCCGGGGAAGAACATAGGCTATTTTTATCCCAGAAAATTAAAAACTTACCGCGGGGATAGAAAACCTCATACACGCGGACGAAGTCACGGGTATCATCTAGTAGTCCATAAAACAGTGAAGCATAAGAAACCGAATTTAAATATCTCATCTCGACGTTGGTTTCATGCTTCTGAATCGACCCGCGATGACATCTTGAGCCCATTTCGCTCCGCTGAAGCTGTCCTCATTGTTGTTGTTAGTGAGCAGATCTCGGTCGCTGTTTCTTTACATTTTTCTTTTACAATGATGTGACTGTTACAATTTTACTAAATAATAATTACTTACTATAGAAATATAAATGTGATATGAGTGACAATGGGGTTGATTCTGTTGTGCACAATCTCTAAACTAAACTAAAATGACAACAATGAAAATATTACAGAATTGGCCACATAATCTCGAGATTTCATTAAACTGCGTTGCTTGTGTAGAAAATTAGCAAAAAATATACTAAATATATTAAACTCATAGTCAAAGGTGGAGGGAGGGCAAAAGACCACGCGGCCGGTCATCTAGCCGCTGGTCTGACCAACCAAGTCACTCTACACGGGCCTCCCGCTGACTACTGCGATGCGAAAAGCCGAGGACTGTGACGGAATGGAGGGCTATCGTGACGAGCGTCACGAGGTCACTTCAATGAAGAATGCGACCCAGAAGAAAAGATACTATATCTTAACGCTTTGGTACATAATATAATGTTTATACAAACAATATTAAACTTAGAACCTTTTAATTTTGAATTCATTTTTAGGGTTCCGTAGCCAAATTTGGCAAAAACGGAACCCTTATAGATTCGTCATGTCTGTCTGTCTGTCCGTCCGTATGTCACAGCCACTTTTTTCCGAAACTATAAGAGCTATACTGTTGAAACTTGGTAAGTAGATGTATTCTGTAAACCGCATTAAGATTTTCTTACAAAAATAGAAAAAAAACAATAAATTTTGGGGGTCCCCATACTTAGAACTGAAACTCAAAAATTTTTTTTTCATCTAACCCATAGGTGTGGGGTATCTATGGATAGGTCTTCAAAAATGATATTGAGGTTTGTAATATCATTTCTTTCTAAACTGAATAGTTTGCGCGAGAGACACTTCCAAAGTGGTAAAATGTGTGTCCCCCCCCCCGTAACTTCTAAAATAAGAGAATGATAAAACTAAAAAAAATATATGTTGTACATTACCATGCAAACTTCCACCGAAAATTGGTTTGAACGAGATCTAGTAAGTAGTTTTTTTTTTAATACGTCATAAATCGTAAACCGCAATTTACCTTTCATTCAATAAACTCAAATATTTAAAAAAAAACATTTAATTTAAAACTTACTACAGGTTTGTACGGAACCCTCGGTGCGCGAGTCCGACTCGCACTTGGCCGGTTTTTTATGTTAAAAATATAATATTATAATACAGAATTTGCTTTTCTATATGCCAAATAATATTTAATTTGCTCTGAAATTAAAAAAAAAAAAAAAAAAGGTGACAGGTTACTCTTTAGCATCTTATTGTCAAGTTAAGAGTATAAAAAAACCGGCCAAGTGCGAGTCGGACTCGCGCACCGAGGGTTCCGTACAAACCTATAGTAAGATTTAAATTAAATGTTTTTTTAAATATTTGAGTTGATTGAATGAAAGGTAAATTGCGGTTTACGATTTATGACGTATTAAAAAAAAAACTACTTACTAGATCTCGTTCAAACCAATTTTCGGTGGAAGTTTGCATGGTAATGTACAACATATACTTTTTTTAGTTTTATCATTCTCTTATTTTAGAAGTTACGGGGGGGGGGGGGGGGGGGGACACATTTTACCACTTTGGAAGTGTCTCTCGCGCAAACTATTCAGTTTAGAAAAAAATGATAAAAATGATATTACAAACCTCAATATCATTTTTGAAGACCTATCCATAGATACCCCACACCTATGGGTAAGATGAAAAAAAAATTTTTGAGTTTCAGTTCTAAGTATGGGGAACCCCCAAAATTTATTGTTTTTTTCTATTTTTGTAAGAAAATCTTAATTCGGTTTACAGAATACATCTACTTACCAAGTTTCAACAGTATAGCTCTTATAGTTTCGGAAAAAAGTGGCTGTGACATACGGACGGACAGACAGACAGACAGACAGACAGACATGACGAATCTATAAGGGTTCCGTTTTTGCCAAATTTGGCTACGGAACCCTAAAAAGGTGTGGAATTATACATTTCCCACCGATTTTCATGAAATTACAGCAACACAAAGGTGTTAACAAGGGACACACGTGGATTCAGGCGGGGTGGGTGACGGGGGGGACAATTTGCGCACCTCGTTAACCGTAACGGTCGCGGTCACCTCGCTCAACGACACTCGTGTCTTATCTACGTTTCTTTTCACGCAATACCAGTTGAAATTGTTATTTTAGTTATCTATGTAGAATTATAACCTGTTATAGTACGTATATGTATTCCTTGGTATGATTAAACTTTTGTGCTTAATTTGTATGCGCATCTTAAGGAACACATGCAATTTCGGGTGAGGATTGGCAAAGGTGACCTATTTTGTGGTAATATGCGCATTTTGTGCAACTTAAGATTGCGGTGGTCATGTCATCGTGAATATTAAATGCGAAAGTACTTTTTATCATTCATGGTGTGTATTTTTAATTGTGAGAGGCTTCGGCCGTGGCTAGTCACTATCCTACCGGCAAAGACGTACCGCCAAACGATTTCGTGTTGCAGTACGATGCCGTGTAGAAACCGATTAGGCGTATAGGTTTAATAGAACTGCCATACGCCTAACAGGTTAGCCCATTAGCATTTTAGACTGAGAGCATCATCACTTGAGATTGCTGTCTAGGACTAACTTGTAGTGGCGAAAAAAAAACCCATCACTATCATTACTAGACTGCTGCGATTTAGCTGTCAATTTTGAAACAGCTTCCTTAGAGTAGCTTTAGAAAAAAATTATCTATATACATATATAAAAATGAATCCCTATTTCCCTTGGTCACGGCATCACGCGTGAACGGCTGGACCAATTTCGCTAATTCTTTTTTTTGTGATTGTTTGGACTCCGGGATGGTTTATATACACAATTGGACCCGATAGGGGGCGCTGTAATCGGGTTCAAGATTCAGGGCAGGACAAAGTCTGCCGGGTCCACTAGTAACCAATAAAAGGCAGTCATTTATCTCAAGTGCACTATCGTTAAAAGTAAAGCACTACTTTTACGCTTAATATGCAGTCGGTTCTGGGTTTAAACTTTTGTTTAGCAATGTTACAGTGACACAGAAAATTTTATTTGTTAAAAGCAACGGATGTACTATATTATAGTATGTCTATATGTACGGTACCAGGGAATCCAAGGATCCACTGTACATTCTATTTCCTATATGTACTCGTAGGTACGTCACCAAGGAATCCAAGCATCCACTGTACATCGACAGTTCTGTCCTACTCATCAATCCGATATCGGCTCACTACTGAACACGAGTCTACTCTCGGAATGAGATGGGTTTGGCTGTAGTCTACCACGCTGGCCAAGTGCGGATCGGCAGACTTCACACACTTTCGAGAACATTATGAAGAACTCTTGAGCATGCAGGTTTCCTCGATATTTCCTTCATCGTTTGAAGTAAGTGATATTTAATTTCTTGAAACGCACATAACTCCGAAAAGTTAGAGGTTTCCGGGGATCGAACTCGCGACCCCGTATACTGTACTACTTACCTTAAAATCGATACTATCCCAGCAACCTACTACTGTACTGTACGACTGTACGATTCTGTACTACTTACCTTAAAATCGCTACTAACCCAGCAATTGTTTTTTTAGAGCGAACGCATATTTGATAGACTCGAGCGTTATGTGAAATAAAAATTAAATATCTGTGGCGGCGATATATTGATTGGATATGTCACCGTAAGATTGTAAAAACCGTAAGATTGTAATCTAACGCTTTTTTTCGATAGATTGTAAACAGTCGAAAGATTGAGAACCGTTCAATGTTTTAAGTGTCAATTTTTGTAATATTCATTGTATTTACGTTTTCTTGTCTTTTTCTTGTAGGTTAGGTTAGGGTTCGACATAAATAATCAAGTAGTGCCCGGCAGCAGGCCGGGCACTACTTGATTATTGACACTATCGGGTTAATAAACCTAACAGATTACAATCTACCGAAAAATAATCCGTTATATTGTAATCATTCGACAGTTTACAATTTCGCGAGTTAGATTATAATCTAACGGTTTTTACAATCTTACGGTGACAGATATATTGCAGTGGTTTGGCCATTGAGCTATGGCGGTTCGCAAAGCTTAACCCCTCGTACATGAAGCCAAAGCGTCATGACAACGTTTATAAAATTTATAAGCACACTCACGCGTAGTGTTTCACACTTTTGTATGAACTGTCGTACGAAGGCGTTACCCAACTGTGTAATAGTGAAACTGTGGCCCTACTTCCACATTTAATATGCAGTTGGTTCTTGGCATAAGCTGATATAACGCGAATAGGAAGCTTAGCGTACAAAGCGCAACTTTCTCACTTTGCAGCAACTTTATTGCGCAAGTTCATCTACTTTATTGTATCAAATTTTTTAATCTGTGGCTTAGGTGGAGTTTAACTCACTGGAAATAGGTTTTCTATTCAATTTGCCGTTGGAAAACTAAATTAATCTGTGGATGTACACTAACTTTAATAAAAACATTTGATACATTGGTCCTGCTGACAATCCGTCCATTCTGATATTATATTTATGCGACTTGCAGGTCTATCTTTGTGTTGTCTTTTCCCTTCCTTCGTAAACTATTCGAAATATATTTTGTAACATCTAAAATTTAAAAATTTCCATCGGGATCAAGAAAATCTTAAACATAGATGCCTGCGACTCTAGTTGATTTTAATAATTGGTAGTCATTTTCAACCTACTTCAAAAAAAGGAGGAGGTTCTCAATTCGATAATTTTTTCTTTTTTTTATGTTTGTTACCTCAGAACTTTTGACTGGGTGGACCGATTTTGATGATTCTTTTTTATTTGAAAGGGCATACTTTCCAAATGGTCCCATATAAATTTTATCGAAATCGGTCGAGCGGTTTTTAAAATATCAACAATAAAATAAGTACTTTGTATAGCGTGTGCTTGTTGTTTTAAAGTTGGCGCGGGAGTTTGAAGTCGGTTGTTTAAAAATAATTTTTTATATTAAATTATTAGTTGTTGGATTGGAATTTGAAAATATTTTGTCTTATTTTAGCTGAACTGAAAAGAAAGAATGCTTTACGTTAGGTTAAGCATGAAACATTATAATATACTTACCTAACTTTTCAGAAATACTTTAGTATGAATTTACTTATACAAAAAATTAGGTCAAGAGTTTAACCCAAAACATTTTCATACAAAGAGTTTCTTTGAGCATCTTCGACGTTATTGTATTATAATATCTGTTGGTTATTCCGAGGTACTTACAAAGGGAATCCATCTTGGAGAGATAAATTAATCCTTAAATATTAAAAAGGTTTTTGTAAAAGGGGCAACGAACGAGATCTTATGAAATTACCTCTTATAATAATTTATATGTACCACACATAGAGGTAATATATATGGTACCATAGATATATTATGTTACGTTTATATTACCTACACGGCGTACACGGTACCTACAACGTAAACTGTTCTCGCTGAAGAGTAAAGAAGATACAAAATACCCGAGAGAACAAAAGATAGCTGGTGCCAATTCGATAGCAAGATGGTTTCAGTGATCTTAGGTCCTTAGGAGATTACGATATTATGACAGATTCTTCTGGAAATTCTACTTCAAGTTATTACCTTGTGTTCATTCCTATTACAATTTATAGTCATTATATTATATGCATTGAATAGCCAAGATCTATAAAGAGAAATAAACAAGCTAATACCGACCAACCCAATAGGGGTCTGGGTTTAATATAACTGCCATTCCCCTAACAGGTTAGCCCGCTACCATCTTAGACTGCATCATCACTTACCATCAGATGAGATCGCTAATTTGTAGTGGTAAAAAAAAACAACATCTTTAATGCCAATATTAAATTGTAGCAAATCCTGCGGGCTCCTTTGACATAAAATATAAAATACCAAATGCACTTAGGAGCTCCTTAAGCGGCGAAATTGTGAGTGGGACAGGATTATGCAGGTAAGTAAGGTGGCACTGATTTAATTTCCCCTGCACCGCTGCATCCCGTCTCTTTACCCCATTTCCTTCTCAAACTACGGTAAATTTGTAAAAATTGTAAAAGAGACTGGTCGGAGTATTTTATTTTCGCCAACTTTTGCCACCGTGAATCACTAACTTACGAGCTAGCGAGTCAACAGTGTAGGAATCGCCACCTTTTATATAACAAGTCACTCTGAGTTGTACGAAACAATTTAAAAAATTACAGTACATATAAACTAATTTAATCACAAGAATAGGGATGATGACAACTCAATCAAATCAGCAACTCTTTTATCTTTAGCAATCTTAAAAACGCGCTTCTAGTATGGAAGTTGTATGAAATTCACAGTTGTGACGTCATCAAATTAGAATAGGGATGATGACAACTCAATCAAATCAGCAACTCTATAACAATCTTAAAAACGCGCTTCTGAGGAAGTTGTATGAAATTCACAGTTGTGACGTCATAAAATTTCAACACACTTTTTTTCTTTAATCTATATTTCAAAATGGATATGAAACTTAAAACTAACCGTGAATGTGAATAATTTCCAAGAAGACCCTCTATTTAATAATCAGTTAGAAATAATTTATTAAGCTATTGCATAGCTTCTATCGCGGGCCTTGAGCGTGGAGACCGAATCTAGAAATTCCGTAACGAAAAAAAACCTAACGCTTTGGTTGCTATGACTACTTGTGTTGTTGACTTCAATTTGTTGAAAATATAAAGGCGAAATAGTTGAATGTTTTCAATAGTCCGGGTGTCCAAGGGGAATCAAAAATTTTGATTCCCCTTGGACACCCGGACTATTGAAAACATAATTCTTTAAAATTATTTCGCCTTTATATTTTCAACAAATTGAAGTCAACAACACAAGTAGTCATAGCAAGTTGATAAAAAATGCTATGCAATAGCTTTACCGCGGCAGTGTCCGAGTGCCACGCGGCTTTTTTTTTTATATACGCATCATAATTGTATGAAGTCACACCTCCTGCATTAATGCTCACGATGATCAAATTTGATATCCAGCTCGATTCGAATTTAACGCGGGCGAAGTCGTGACAAAAGCTAGTACTTATCCTCGTATATACTTTTCTAATGGGGGCGACAACATCAAGCTAGGTGATTACAGAAATTTTGGGCGATCAAAAGTCGTTTTCCAGAGTGTTTAACGGTCTAGGGTGGGTATTAAAATTCGCTAGCGAGTGCTCGCTCAGTACACGTACGGAATATTAAAAAACTATTAGCGCTTTACATAAATATTTTAAACACGTGAGCAGTGGAGTAATTTTTAATGGTTGTTTTCAACTACACTTTCTCAACTCCTAACATACTTCATACTAACATTATAAATTCGAAATTGTGTTTGTTTGTTGGTTTGTGGGTTTGTGGGTTTGTCCTTGAATCACGCCGCAATGGAGCAACGGATCGACGTGATTTTTCGCATGGGTGTGGAGGACCTGGAGTGTGACATAGAGTACTTTTTATCCCAGAAAATTATTTATAACCTTATTCCACGCGGACGAAGTCGCGGGCATCAGCTAGTCTTTAATAATGGTGCGATTAGCTCAATTAAAGCTCAAGTAAGCAGCAGGTCTCCAATACAATAGGCATGATGACTGATTTTGAAAAATGGTCAGATTATGTTCGGAAGTATCTACTATTTCGAAAAAATATCTTATTTCAGTAGAAAAATAAAGTTTGGTAGATAAAAATAGCATTTGAAATTTAAATTTTAAAATTCACGCCAAAACGTTCGGTGGTGTCATGGCGTCGTTGTGACGTCACTATTGTTTTTACCAATGTACCTACTCTGTGCAGTGTGCAGTAAGCAATAGTGTGATTTTCAAAGCTCGAAAACAAACAATTGTGACGTCATTCGCTTCTTTGTGTTTTATGCAATATGGCGGATTGCTGTATTTTATAGTTTTATTTTATCAATATAAATAGCAATCTCACTCGAAATTGAAAAATAAATACGTTTTTTATAATCCATGAATCCTATTTCATTAGATAAATTCATAATTTCATTGATTCTTGGTTACTGTCACCATGCATATTCCTGGTAAGGTTTATTTGATTTTGGTTTTGAAATATATTTTTTTGCATTGTTAAAGTATATCTATTTATAATCTGTACTACTAACTTTTCTGTCATATAATATCAGAACCATGAACGTCTCCAAGCATCTGAATTAATTTTATCGTACTTTTGCGAATCAGATTTTTAATTGAAGTGAAACTTCTTTAGAATCGTTGTGATTTGAAAATTCGATGAAACGAAAAAGCGACACCAAAAAGAGACAAACTTATTCATAATAGGAATTAGCCTGCGAGAGAATGAAATAGAATACAAGTTATATTTATCTCATTCTCTCGTACCTACTACTTACTACTTTCCTGAAGTTTCACTGTGAATTGCACACACACACTTTTTTCTTTATTATAAGACCTGCATCGAGGTACTTAGCTCTACATCGATGATAAAATAATTAGAGGAAGGTAGGTGTAATGCGAGTTATAATTTATTACGAGTCATAGAAAGCTAGAGAAAGCAACGACCTCCTAGATAATAATTAAGGTAAAGCGTAATAAATTTCTTGCAGAGTAAGTACTCAATGACTGCATGTAGCACTCCCTTAAGCGTGAAAGGTTAATGCACATTGGAGAACACTCGAGCCTTTATAAGAGCCTAAGTGAGACAGGTATTGTGCGGGACACGGAGTTATATCGAGTCGACCCTTATAGTTAAGGTATCGACCTTAACGATAAGAGTCCGTTCCAATAGTAAACATTTAAGATTATATCCAGCCGAAAGTCAAATATGGTTCTCACATTTATTAAATTAAATCCATTTTCAGGCTTATACTACTTAAAAATTACGAAATTTCATAAAAACTAAAAAAAAATAACTTTATAAGGAGCCTGCTGTTAAATGCAGGCAGGATACTCGTAGAAATAATATACACTGATGATGCTTCGTATTGTATAATTCCACGTTCAGTTATTTTATGTGTTTAATACTAATAACGCGATTTAGTTAGCTCGAAACACCAATCACAATTACTGGCGACAATAATGATTACACTTTCAATAACAGATAAAGAATGACTCAAATACCCCCAAACGATCTTGTTTATAGAAGACACATTTAGTACGATGACGTTTTGTCATGACATTATAATTCTTTAATCCAATTTAAAGTCAAATGAGCTTTTTTTATTCATAAACGCTAACACTAGAACACTACAGTCAAAATTTCAGTGCGACCTAGATCATCATCACCATCGCATCAATCATGCGTCGATCATTGCAGTCAATCACTCAGTCAAGATAGTAAAGAACAGACATAATATAGCTGTTAGGTACATCTGGGTAGAATATGACAAAACAGTAGCGCGAAACGCACGTGTCGTTTTGGATTCACGTTTCGTCGGGTCAGGCAGGGCTGTGCAGCTCCATATAAAAGTCCACGCGCCGACGTTTTGTCCTGTTCCGTGAGTAGTGTGTTTTCGCCCTTAGACTGCAGTTTCTAACATTACCTAAACATATTAAACAGGCCGGTCGCAAGGCTAGCCCGAGGAGTTCGGACAGATATAGATGCGTTTCCGCCCCCCAGTGCACACAGTTCTCGATTAATCTTGCACATCTCTAGCTACCTTTGTAACTAATGGAATTATGGATTCTAGCAAAGTAGATGATGCCCGCGACTTTGTCTCCGTGGATTAAGATTAACTCTTAAATTTTTTGGGATAAAAAGTTTTTTTTCTGCCTCTTGAATCTGCAATCAGTCGGGGGACTATAAGCAGATGTATTGTTCTTAACTTTTGCGAACGAGGGAGACAGCGCTCGAACGTTCCTCAGATATCGAGCACGTCAGCTCGTTTTGACCTTTTCATTCTTGGGGCGACTAGCAGTGAGTTGGGATAAAAAGTACCTTATGTTATTTTCCAGGTGTTCATCAATGCAATGAATTATGTCGATACTGTCTCTACTGCTGTTGATTGAACAATAAACGATCACGTTTTTGCACACTATAATGTAAATAAGACAAGGACGTATTACTTAAATTAAATCCCCACAGGAGCCAAGCCGCAGACGGTTACTGTATATTTATACATTGTTGTGTTGATACGAGCCAACATATCTTATATCCCATTTTCGGAACCGAAATTGATAGAGATATACCGCGTATCTCGTATAAAGGCTCGTAAGAAATAATTGATGAGAAGTCCACTGAGCCGTGACTTCATACGTCAGTTGACAAATGTCTTTTAAAATTTAACATTTTCGATATTTTACAAAATGTCCCATCGACTGCCGATACCGTGATTTACGGCGCACCGGGATAAACCCGACTCAGATGAAAGCGATTGCTCTAAAACGGAAAATCCGAGCAATATAGAGATATGCTTCAGTTCGTAGGGTTTGTGATGCTGACAGTGTCAGGGCTATTGGGTTGAAAAATATTATCTCTAAAAAACGTAATATAACTTTTATCATGTTCTATTCAGAAAAGAATGACTTTGCTTAGTTTTGAAATTTGTGTATCGCTCGAAGCAAGCGGCGCAAGACCGCATTCTGGGAGATCCATGCAAGAAACCATCGTCCAGCAGTAGACGTCTATTAGTTGAGACGACGACTGAGCGTAAACGTGAGCTCCAGGTATACCGAAAACCTAGAAGAATGTCTAGTACTACGAACAAACCTAAACTTCTTTCGCGGTAAAAATGTCATTGTCCTTTCTTTGTCAATAATCTTGTCATGCCCTACGCAAACCCTATAAGAATACATCCTTATAGAATTAAGTAGTAGTATCCCAAGTAATTCCCAAATATCCCAATTTATATAGTAATCCCAAGAAAACTTCTACCAATATGTTATTAATGGAAAGGGGTCACGACCCTCAACAATGAGGAATATGACGCAGAGAGAGATAGTTGGTATATTTGTTGTACGAGTACAAGTTGGATACATGGTTCCATTGAAGGAATTTTCCAAATTGAGTAGTGACACATTTTCAATATTCATAGATGTGACTTGCCGAATTTGGTAGATTTAGGTATGCATTGACAACAATTGGACTTTGGAGCTGGAAAGATTCAAAGGAGCTTAAAATATGGCCAAATATAAATTAAGTTTGAGCTTCAGTACAGTCAGTTTATAAAGATTTTCTTGAAATACTTGACCTTTTGATGATTCCTCATTACTGAGGGTCATGACCCCTTTCCATTAATCAAATAATGGTAGGAGATTTCTTGGGATAATAATGGCGTGGGTTCCCACGTCGTCCAGCATACGACTAGACGGAGGAAACGAAAAGGCCAGATCTGAAACTCCAAATCGGTCACCAATCCAGTTACCGACTTGGGTCAACGTTGCGTAACTATCGCAATCGATATGCGTTGTCACAATTGGCTACTTGACAGCTGTTACTATAAAATATGAAATATGTTAGATTTGGTAACTTGTAGATTAACAATAATTATACAATATGTGTTTTGCATTAAAATAAATTGTAAATATTTTATTTTTGCAAAACAAATTTGAGATTTTTTATCTGTGGATTACAAGAAGCGAAAGGCGGGCGGTCATGATAGCGCCGTGTGACGTCACATTTCAAAAAAAAAACGTCGTGTGTACTAATGTTTGCGTATTGTTGAGAAAATTAACACTAATATATTTCGATTTGTGATTGTGAGAGGAATGGAATGCTATACAGCTGATAGTGAAAATCTGCCTAAAGTCGATTCATTTGTGGTTGCAAATTTATTTGCGTGTAAACTTTTGCTCTGCCGAGTTTCCTAATGTAAAATCTTACATGTAATTGCCGAAATACACAAAGTAATAGTTTAATTAGGTCTCGTGTTTAAGACCAAAGAAAGTGCTGCTGTAAAGTGACAGAAATATATTATATGTTAATTTTATATGTCATGTTTTATGAAGAAAATGTTAAGTTAGGTTTAACTCATTTTTGCTAGATCCGAGTTTTTAGTTGATTTCTTTATAACACTAACATCAAAGTGGTCTTCACAAAGTAATATCGCAGATTTATCCGATTTAAATTCGAGGTTTCGGCAGATTAACTGTAACCACTGCTTTCGACGCTTATGACATAGGTAATAGTTGTTGTTATTTATAGTATTTCTACACATGTCTTGTAGCTTGTAATTTTCACAATTGCATCAAAAAAGCTGTAAACTTTCCACTCAAAATCACTTTTAACTCGGTGCGTCGTAGTTAGATTTATTTTATTTTGAGCTATGACGTCACAGCTAGCAAATGTCAAGTGACCAGCTGTTTTCGCGCGAATTTAAAATTTATGTATTAAAAATGTATTTTTTTCTAATAAATAACGCTTTTTTGAGAAAAAGATAATTGTAAGAGGTATAAATGAACCCACGTCCATTTTTAAGTAATTTCCCGAAAACAGTCAAATAGCCAATTGGGCCACTCGTACCTTAATATTTTGAAGACAGCTTAATTTCATACTAATTACTTAAGACATTTCCAAAGAAAACCGCCAAAATATTGAAATTAAGCTCAAAATCTCTGCTCAAGTGAAGAATTATCGTTTCAAGTAAAAAAATAGGGTGAAAACATGAAAAATAAAAAAATCCAGCACGAGAACGCAATAAGTCTGAAAGGCAAACTTTTGAATCGCTAGGTTTAAACTTAAAGGCTCAATCGCTTTGAGTGGGGTTTAAATTTGTTTCAAAGGAGAATGCGTTTTAAGATACAGTATCGAATGGTACAAAGTGGTTTGTGGGGTGGAATAGGGGGTGAGTTGTGGGGGGGAGGGGGAGAGGACAAGAGCTGTCATTTGCAAGGACTTCAGACGCAGCGGAGCTACACAAGTTGTCACCGTCCTTTATTTTGCTTTTATACTTTTCTTTACTCTCCGCAGCCGCTCGGGTTACGATGATAATTAAGGGTTTTATCATACGGTTTTTGAATCATAAAATGGTGCTAATTTAAAGCCTTTTTTAGGTCCAATTTAGGTAACCAGGCAAATTTCCATAATGCCTTTGCACTGGCGACTTGTTGTACGATCCCTTCCTCTGCGGTCTCAAAATAAACGGAACCCCCCTGGTGTGCGCAGCGTTTCACAGGTGTTGAATTTCGCGGCCGCCGGCGGGCTCGCGCCGCTTTAGAAAAATAACAACTCCTATTACTTGTACTAAAGCTATGTAATCAAACTACGTCATTCAAATCGTTACGAACTACAGCTGTAGATTAAAGTTTGAAAGGTAATCGCTCTTCTTTATGGTTTACACAGAAAAATAGCAAAAAAAAAGACCAAAAATTACCCTCTTTTTTTTTTGGTACCAATAAAATAAACAGAATTACCCGTATCTCTAGATTTTTTGATTGATGTGCACTATGGTTAGTCATTTTAGAGTAATAACACACGTAACAAAGACTCTTTCCCATAATTCTTACTCTAGAACAAAATCAAAAACGACAAAAAAATATTTTTTATTTTAAAGTTGGTGTCCTCCTCGCACAAAATTTCTACCCACCCATTGATTACATAGAGTAAGAACGTCAAAAAATTCCTACTGTGTCCTTGTCTATCCTAGTATTTAATACCAAAGTTAGAGAGGAATCGAGACAGTAATCTATTTATAAGAAACAAAAATATCGGCAACCGCGGTGGACGCGATCCGCCATTTTGTTTGTAACCGAAATCCGGTTACATGCCAGATAACTCCGAAAACGCCCAGTAACCGAAATTCGGTTACTTGCCAACGTAAGGCATCTCCCACGAGGCTTTTGAATTTTTTTTTTGTCGATGCAATAACCGCGAGAAAATTTGCGAAAGCGTAGGTCAGTCGCTGAAACACAAGATTAATATTTTAAAAAGTAAAAATCTTCACCAAAGCTTTTTACGCTTCTAATTTTATTACATATAGCCCCAATACAAGTTTAGTTCAGTCACTATCTATATAATTAAAACGATCGAACATCGTGCAAAGCGGAAGTGCAAAATGGCGGCGAGTGGCCAACATGGATGCGCTTCCGGTCGTTCGCTGGGGGACAATTAATCTTGTGTACTTATTTTGCTCTTAGCGATAGAGTTGTGCCCTGTTACACTGTCGAAACTTGTGCTAATATTTACTGGCAGCTATGCGGGTACGGTGCTTTTGCTTTTGAAAAGGATTTACTCTGATGTTTCAATATTAAAATTGTAGAGTGCAAATTGGAGCTTAGTTCTTCTTCTTGCAGGAAAATAATTAGTTTGAGTTTGAGAATTCTATTTTACTATCATTCTACGGTACAACGTAAATCATGCATGGAATAGAATATGTAGTAAATAGCAGGCGTTACTTTGTTCGCGTGTACTTTGTAAGAACTCAGTCTTATAATTGTTATTTACAATCGTGCATTGGCGAGTCAACATCTCCTGAAGATGCCCCGGTGTCAGAGTGAAACGTACATTGAGAATAGTTAGGAAGATTTATGTGGCGCTGTGTCGGTGTGAATTGCTGGTTTACTGGGTGGGGAATATCGCAAGCTGCAAGTGCAAGATACACACTGTACCTACCACATAGTTTGTCTACTGTGGCGGATTATAGCTAATTAAACTTCTAGCTCATTGCGTAAATCATGCAAGCAAAATTGTTGTTTAGAATAGCTTATCCATCCCAGCATAGTAGGACTGTCCGAAAATCCATTCATAGTCTATTTCGTAAAGGTAGAATCTGTGTGCAAAACCCAAATTCCTAGATCCAGTGGTTGGAGCTGTACGTTCGTTTTGAATGTTAGTCAATTGTCCCATTTCGATGTTGTTAATTTTGTAGCTATAGTCTAGTCTCTAGTGCATATCCTCCTTAGCTTGTATACTTCTCATGCAAATTTATCATGATCAAAGTACGCTACAAGATAGATGATAGTTATCTCAGTCTAACATCATAAACAAGTTCTCTATCATTTAGTAGGTACGTCATGTCAATTACTGCATTTGGTAATTATGTCCATTGTCCACTACCAACTGGACACAAATACCTTATGTGCAATATTGCATGGGGTGCCATAATTGGTGCGATTTTTATCTCTCTTTTAAATTTATTGACCCCATGAGACAAATATCTAATTCCACGCCAGAGCAGGGCTTGCCTGCCTTGGGCAAATATAGTTTAGCCAATTACAAAACCTGTCTAGCTAAATCTACCTAACAAGATGTCTGATTTCCCTTATAATATTATATATAGTTATCTAAACTATGTTAAGTAATTTATGTACAATTTCAATGATATGTCAAAACGAATAAAGTTAAGTTTAAGATGTAATAAAGAATGAGTCGGCTCCTCACTCCATATGTCGGACCTTAGGTGGTTTCTATTGTAGTATCTAAATTTTACAGTAACAGCATTTTCAATTATGGGATAGAATTGTGAAAAGGTCGAGCTCCCTAGATAAATCAATCAGACATAGTGTTGCCCTAATGCAAGAACAAGATGAGACTGAGCCAGTCTTGGTCTTGCGTCTTGCGCCAATACACGTGGTCTAGGTCTTGGTCTTGCAGCAAGAGTCTCGCAAGTCTCGCAATTACCTATTAGCCTATTGCTATTTATTAAACGTTACTTTAGATCTTAGAACAACGTAACAGAGTAAGTACATTTTGAGCTTGAACTTTAAAAAAACACTTCCATAAATCGAGATTTTCAGTGAACTTATTGAACATGTTTATCTATTAGGTAATAATAATAATAATAGTAAGTAATTATTTTAAACCCATATAGATACTATTATAATAAGTACTTACTAGAAAAAAATATTATGATATCTACCTATCCTTCCATTATATAATTACAATATTCCTTGCGAGATCAACATAATGTATTCGTGTTCATTCTGAGCACCCGGAAACTTATTTTATTCTTTGGAACATGTATTCTGTGTCAAACAGTGTCAAATGTTGTGCGTGCGGCGTGGCGGCGACGATTGATGCGATATCAACAGAAGCCGCCGGCGCGTTTACCTTTTACTTCCGAATAGCTGCAAAATTTCTTTGACAGGTCAGTATCCGACTTTTAATGATGCCGAGTGCCGACAACAAGACGCCGCGCACTATCAAAGTGCCGATGAGCAAAATTAGGGATGCACTCTTTTTTCAGGATATTTTCATTCGCTATGTATGTTAATGGTATTGTTAGTAAGGCGCATAAGTCCAATTTTCCAATTTTTTTAAAATATTTTTTTTTTGCGTCTCATAGAGTTCCTAAGCGTATACCCGATCCTTATTGTCCCTGAAACGACACTCAGTCCTAACTGCAAGACGCAAGAGTCTCGCAGGCTTAGTCTTGTACTTGCTCAAATCTTGCACGGTCAGTCTTGGTCTTGGTCTTGCAAAAATGCAACAACAAGACCAAGACCGATTTTGGGCAACACTAATCAGACAAAGGTCTTGGAAAATTTTCCAAATTAGTTTTACTGAAAAATATTGCTTAACTTGATACGCACCGCTTTCTACCACAGCTCAACTCTTAATTTACAATATTTACGTCAAATAAACAAGATAGGTATTTTTGAAATAAAATAAAATAAATTAATACAAACAATTTTTGACATAATTCGTCGAAATCATTAACATCTCCTTTCCTACATCCGCGTCCTGATTTCGATTCACATAATAACCTCATTAATTCGTTTCCACGAATCGGAAAATTCCTCATTTTAGTCGCGGAGCAATCGACGGGTTTGTTCCTGTTTTCCAGATTTCAAAGAGATTTTTGCTTTATAATAAAAATATATTCTCTGATATAATAATTATTAGGGAAAATATGATCAGGAACTTCACAGCCTTCACTGTTTTACTTACAGAATTACAGTTTTTGTGTGTTTCTGATTTGAACCGCCAGGATTTGGAATGCCCTTCCAGCGCATGTATTCCCTTCTGCGTATAACTTAAGTACCTTCAAGGCAAGAGTGAAAAGGCATCTTATAGGCAGGCGCGCTCCAACCTAGACCGCATCATTGCTTTGTATTAAGCATGATTGTCGTTAAGCGCACGCCTATTATTTGATCTAAAACGAGTTTGAAACATCTTTCCTGCCCAGTAAGTAAAAACTAGTTCATAGCCTTCGTCGTTCAAGGCATCAGTAAAAAGACGTCCAGGCAATCGCGCTCCAAACCTCATTTCTTATTGCTTTCATTTCATGATCGCCGTCATGTGCAAAACCTACCTAGCAATAATAAAAAAAAAAGCAGTTAAAGGGACCCCGTAGACTTAAAATATTTGGAGACCTCATATATACAGCCGCAATTCGAAGTCAAGACAGTCGTCAAGATGTGCTAGAGCCCTAAATAACGTAAATCATATTATGAATTAGGACTGCCTAAATATAATGTGACGTCTGTATCTATCAATAAATATTAGGTTAATAACGTTAGGAATTTTTAGGAAAAAATCAGATGTCTAATATTATTTCAGTAAATAACTGTGGGGAAAATCAAAATTCTGTCAAAATTTGATTGGCCAGTTAAAGTTTTAAGTTAGAAATAGATAGCATAATATTTAAAAAAAAAACATTTTTTACAAGGTTTTTAGTTAAATCAGACTTCAAAATCCCAAACGGAACCAGTTTGTTTCATAAAGTTGTCTGTATTAATGCCTTGGGTATATTAGACAGGTATATTGCATTATCCATGAGCATTTAGAAGCTCCAGTGCTTCTAATATCTTATACAAGTTCTAAGACAGCGCTGAGGTAGCATTTTCTAGGATTGGGCGGTGTTCGAAACTTTGTGTGTGTAAAATGTAAATTAGGAAAGTATTTGTTATCTTGGGTTGGTGTTGATACCTAGACAAGTTTGAATGTAGGGGTTTTTTATGCTGCTTTCTTTGTCGGGTTTATGTAGGTATTTAAAAGGTTTCAACTTTATTTTTGTAAGACTGATTCGAATATTGTAATAACTTAATTGATTGATTGATAATTTGTAAATTGTTTCTGATATAGTCTGAAACGAGACTTTTTCCATACAACCTAAAAAGACATGACGCCAAGCGACTTTGCATTTTTCTATTTTTCAAAATCTACTACAAGTTAGCCCTTCACTGCGATCTCACCTGATGGTAAGTGATGATGCAGTCTAAGATGGTAGCGGGCTAACCTGTTTGGGGGCATGGCAGTTGAATTAAACCCATACCCCTATTCGGTGCAACCTACATCGGGTATCACCCGATTATGGATTGAATAAAAACTGCCATACATCTGCCCTAGGTTTCATAATTCCATCTTAGTCTGTATCATTGTGTTTTACCAAGAATGAGGATAAAAAAAACCGAAACAATGGTAGATTCACTCGACGATTCAAAAGCACATGTGAATGAAAAACATTTGAGTTTGAGTTTCACAGCTCCTTGATAAATATAACCACACACAAATACAGTAGGTACGTTTCGTTCCGGAATTATTAATCTCGTACACCTAAACATGTTTCCAGGATTAAATCGTAGGAGTGTAATATTTATTTAAGCAAATAAATCGTCGGGCGTCTGCAATGGCTTTGCGTGCAGGAAATTAAAATCTGCGGCAGCTGCGATTAATGATGTTTCCATTACTTACCCTTATAGCTTACCTGTGCCTGGTCCTTTCGAAATTAACGGAATCTCGGCGAACAAACGTGTAACATTTTTAGGGTTTCGTACCCAAAGGGTGTCAACGGGACCAGCGGGCTTTATCTGTATGGGCGGGCTGTACTTTATGTATGTGTAGTTAAGTGTCCTAGACGAACTGTACGCGGCTCTTGTGGAGTAAGTAACAACATATACAGCAAAAAGGTTAAAAAGAAAAAAATACCATGGTATCGACCTAGAACAGTCGAGCGCCATGTCGGAGAAAAAAAGGAAGGAACACATTATAAAAAAAAAATACAATAATTGACAGTTAAATTTTCACAAAGTGTGTATTTCTATTGCCACTATAACAACAAATAATAATAAAAAAAGGTACAATATTGAGCGCCCCATAACAATGATTTTTGAGCGTCCTTCTTAGTTATTTTACGAAAGTATTTAAGAAGTACAAAATTTTAAATCTTGTACGATGGTACGGAACCCTTGGAGTGCGAGTCTGACTCCTACTTGGACGGTTTTTTAATTACGCTCTATATTTTTCCGACAAGGTAAAGTTAATTTGGAAATTTCTATGTAGGCATTGATCGAGTTTTAAGTTCGAAACTTCAAAACAAAGTTAACAACTTGCCGATCTAAAACTAGGCAAGGACTGAGGATAGCTTTAGGATAGCTAAGTTTCTTGCTGGTTCTTCTCGGTAGGAATGGCATTCTGCAACAGTGCACTGATACATTCAATTCACGATTCAAAAGATTATTTGAATAATTTCTTTTAAATAAGGTTATGTACACTTTAATGTGCTCTGGAGCTATTTATATTTTTTAGCAGTTATACCAGGTCATTTCTGCTACGTACCTACAAATTATGGATCCAGCTTCCAGCTTCTGTGTTCCCTCATGATTATAATATGGGGCTCTACAAAGGGCGGATAAAGAAAATCTCAAAAGCCGGCATCGCATTGGCGGTTTCTCTGGTGCTGCAAATATTCATGGGCGGCGGTGACCCGCCTGCTCGTTAGCGCGCTATATATCTAAATATATATATTTAGAGACAACCTTAAAAGATAGATATATGCTATCACGGACTTTTTTTAGAATTTTTTAAGAGGAACAATTCCATCATTGATTGTTTTCATGTAACTTTTACTATTTATGCTACGCACGCCACGAAAGCTCTCAGATGAGACGATTTTTTCCGACTTCATTCCCATGATTGCAATTTTCGTAGGGATATATCTAATTTTTTGAAAATAAAATATAGCCTATGTTACTCGCTGATAAAGTAGCTTCCTATAAGTGAAAGCATTTTTAAAATCGGTTGAGTAGTTTTCGAGTTTATCCATTACATACAAAAAAAAAAAACAAACAAATCTTTCCTCTTTATAATATTAGTTTAGATAATAGAGTGAGTTTCAGCCATAGATTTAGGATTGGTCTTACCTTTGATTAGGTATATAGAGGGTCTTACGACCGGAGCGAGAACTATGGTTTGGTTGGTCTATGGTTTATGGTTTCAGCCAAACACAAGTCCTGTCAGTGGTGCTATGGCTTTGTCTTCGTTTTATTCTACTATATACTACTATACTCTACTTTACACCACTTAGTCCTTAGTAAGCGATGATGCGGAGGAACATGGTAGCAGGCTAACTTGTTAGGGGAATGGTAGTTAAATTAAGTACTTACCTACCTACCCTTAATCGGTTTCTACGCGGCATGGTATCGGAACTCTAGTGGTACGTCTTTGCCAGGTTATTGGTAGGTAAATACCTAACCACGACCGAAACCTCCCACCAGACACAGAGATTTCAGAAATTATAAATTCCTAAATTGACCCTGCCGGGGATCGAACTCAGGATCTCTCACTTATAATACACAGTATTAACCAGTGCGCCAGGGATAGTTCGTCAAAAATAAAATACCTTTATAAGAACTAAATAGTTAAAAAACAAATTTAACCTATTATACAGAATGTGAGGTCCGTCCATAGATTTAGTATTGGGCTCGCTGGAAGCGCCAGCGACAGCGCCAACTAAATCTATGGGTCCGTCAATGTTGACCGTTTTCGAGATTTTCCCAAATACGCCGGCTATTGTACATGCGACACGAATTTCGGCTCAATCGCTCCAGTTGTTTTTAGGTTACGTCCTGGATACCTACTCGGACCTAGGAAAATGGCCGAATTTTTATGGTAACGAAAAAGTAAACAAAAGGTACAATATTTGGTAGTGGATTGGATATTTTTTATCATTTTAATTTCTGTCTGTTAGTCATATTTTACTTACATATTTTTTACTTACATACTTGAGGGCGCGGCGCAATACCTATACTTTTTTTTTGAATGGAGCAAACTAAAAACCAGCGCTAAACATTGTTGCCAATCAAAGACTACTGTGTATAAAGGGAGATTGCCAATGCTCGGCATGCTGAGGTTGTTTTATTGTTCGTTTTTAATTTAGTCTAAGATATATTGTGGCTAACTTAGCCTAACAATAATGAAAACAATAAAGCTTTTTTTTTTTAATTATTTAAATTATACAAGTTGAATATCGTTTTAATTTTCGAAAATTAGGTTTGAATTTTTTTTTACTTCATTTTATTTTCTACTATCATTTTAGTAATATGCACCTTAGGCAAACGCGCATGTTTTAAGCTAGGTATTTACTATGTAGAAAAGAGAAGAGATCATTTGAAATGCAGAGCGTCAATAGGTACCTACTATATCTGGATCTCGTAATATATTTTATATTACATTACCTATTCTGTGATATAACGCTAGATTCTATAGCTCGCCCGTCCCATTAGTTCGGAGCCAGTGAATATTTGATGCCAAGAAATAGGCAATAAGTTAATGTAAGTTGTAAGCATCGCCGAGACAACGCCAGGACGTCTGAGCTCACGGAACCAAGATGCTATCATGCCTTCCGATATTTGAAAATGTATTCAATATTTCCAGGGCATCTGAATATTTTGATATAGTTCATGTAGCACGGAAAATAATAATTGTAGTTTGTAGTAATTGATATTATAATCAGGCTGAAAAATAAAGTTTCTCAAAAAAGAGGTAAAAGACTGCCTGTTTTGAGAAAACCTATCAATAGGATAAGACTATATGGAAATGATAAGCATTCCATGCACACTCTTCCAGCATACTTGATGGAAAGGCTGTCTATGAGACAAATTAACGCAAAAAAAGATTAATTAAAGTTGTTTAATATTCTATTATATTAAATATCACAATTTGGTAGCAATTTGGTTTCTTAGAATAAGAAAGTTGGTAAGTGGCAAATTAAGAGACAACCAAATATAATTTGAATCGATTTTTTAAACGAACTCCACCTTCCTAAAGTATACTAGAGCAAAATAATTATCCTGCCGAGACGGGAGACGGTAGGTACAGAAGAAAACTTAAGTTATCCAAATAGTAATTATGACTCTTATCAAGACTACGAAGTTTTACGAGCTTCTCCAATATTTACAGTTGGCTCTTAGTTGTTGGTATACGAACTCTTTTTAATTTCCCTAAGGGCTGGAATAAGTTACATCGAACTTATTAGTTCTAGACCATTAAGCATCTGCTAAAATTAAACCGAACTATTTTATTATTGATTTATCGTGAATATTTGAAACTGTATCGTTTAACGTTTGCACATATCTAAGGTTTGTTTACAGTTTTTAACTCATCGTCATCAACATTATTTTAATACTAGCTGATGTCCGCGACTTCGTCCGCGTGGTTTAAGTTTTTTGTTATTCCCGGGGGAACTCTTTAATTTTCCGGGATAAAAAGTTTCTCCAGGTCCTCACCTATACAACAAAAAAAGAATTAGCGAAATTGGTTCAGCCGTTCACGCCTGATGCCGTGACCAAGGGAAATAGGGATTCATTTTTATATAATATAAAGATTATATGATTTTTGTGCTCTATATTTATCGCTACATACCTACAGTTTGTTTTAACATGGTAAGTTTTGTGATAGAAGCACGCATTAGGTACTTTACGGAAGTCCATGATAATCTACTCCACTACTACTTCTACTACTTGGTTCTACTTCTTTCATGGTAAGTTTTGGCCTAGTCTTACAATTACATTGTCTTTAACTATGATCTCATTAAACCCAATGTCTGACTGATGTTGCTGTGTTGGGTCTATGAATTGTTTTTTTATAGCAGGATAAGCTTGCGCTTGTAGGCAATAATGCCTATAGAAAGCAATGATAAATAAGGTAATAATAATGTAACAAAATCAATGAGAAGATCATTGATTTATTACTTGAATTTACGTGAAATTAGAAACAAAATACGGACAAATTACAGCAATGAGAAATGATATGACAGCATTTTTTGTGCACCCAACGTGGATATAAATAACTCGATTGGCGAACCGTGGTTGGAATTTAAATTCCCAATGAATACTCCTTAAATGGTATTTAAATTGATTCATTGTAAAAAATATCATTGCATTGTAAGTACTGCAGTGGGACATTATTCAGGCAAGGATTGGACGACGTCGGCATTTTAATTTTAACCACCATCATAATTCATTGATGAAATGAAAATTTGACTATAATTGTGTTAAATAAACAACGAGTGACCGCACGATATGTGTAAATAATAAAGTATTTGTTTGATTGGAAAGCTGCAAGTAAGTGTTTTATTTGACTTGTGGTTGTGTTTTTTTTAATCAACCACAAGTTAGCCCTTGACTGCAATCTCACCTGATGGTAAGTGATGATGCAGTCTAAGATGGTAGCGGGCTAAACTGTTATGGGTATGGCAGTTATTTTTAACCCATATCCCTAATCGGGTTCTACACGGCATCGTACTGGAACGCTAAAAATCGCATGGCGACACGTCTTTGCCGGTAGGGTGGTAACTAGCCACGGCCGAAGCCTCCCACCAGGCGTTGTATATGGTAAGCACCTCCCTGATTGAACACAAATGCAAATAAACAGTAAGAAAGTTGCTTTTTATAAAGCTTGAACCTCCGTTGAATTCGAGAACATATTTTACTCTAAATTTTAAATTAGATTTTTATTACTTTAGATGTTATCTTCATATGTGAACTGCTAGTGTTGATAAAACCGTATCAGTACATATCGCCTATTATGAGCATAAATTAAATAGCAAAAGTTCCTAATTATTCCGCGGCCAACAAAACTCATTACAGTTATTCTGCAACGGGATTAGATTTCGCTCAGCGCCACGCTTTAGGTAATAATTGACGTCATATTGTTATCATATTATGGAAATTAATACAGAACATAATCTGCCCGTTGAAGAACTAATGTAAGCTATTACGTTATGGATAAGCGTAAAAGGTCAGTTCGATGAAAATGCTTAAAAGTAAAGTGAACTTTACTGGAGTGTGAAGTGAGTAAAACTAGATTATTTTATTTAAAAAAAACCGATACGTGATCTGATTATACAGCTTTTGATTGCATTAATCAATGTATCTTGATTTTAAGTTTCTGCTTATTATGCAAAAAGCAAGTACAATTAAAAAAGTTGTCATAGTTATTGTTGGTCAATACAATAGTAAAATTTTCTTCATATAATTTTCTGTGGTGATGAATTCCAACATCGTCCGATCTTTTGCTGAATAATGTCCCACTGCGGTAGGCATTTACAATGCAATTTTCAATTTTTTTTTATACCGAGTCAATTTAAATTCCTCTAACGAGTATTCATTGCGAATTTAAATCCCAATCACGGTACGTAAATCGAACTATTTTACCTACGTTGGTAGTGCGAAAAAATGGCAGGCATGGCGTTATTGATGGGCGAAGCTCGCTCCGTATTTATTTAACATTTTATATTTTACTACTCTCTATCTGAGTGGGTTTATGCGTAAGGCTTAACGTATATCGCTCGTGTGATACAATATAGAGAAATATAGTATCGGATGAATACAAAGCCCTCTTGATCTATTGATTGATTTGTGATATATCTGAGCTCTGTATTGAATTCTGTCCAATAGCTAAGTCCTGGTTTTCATTGTTACCTGAGTTGATCGAAACTTCAACAATTGGATAACAAAACAGTTTCTAGTTGCTGTTGCTGTTCTACAGTGGTCAATTTTATGAACTATGTTATTCAGGGTCAATTTGAGAATGATTAATTTCTGAATTTTCTCTAGTCTGGTCTGGTGGGAGGCCTCGGCCGTGGCTAGTTACCGCCCTACCGGCAAAGACATGCCGCCAAGCGATTTAGCGTTCCGAGACGATGCCTGTAGAAACCGAATAGGGGTATGGGTTTTATATAACTGCCATGCCCCTATCAGCTTAGCCCGCAGGTGAGATCGCAGTCAAGGGCTTACTACGACTACGGCCTTCACACTCCAGATAGATCCTATTATAGATCTGAGGCAATTCATCAAAAGTGATGAATTCTCAACTAAACTATTTTTTATTGCGAGATAGGTTAGCGCTTGATGACAATCATGCTTTGTACAAAGCAATGATGAGGTCTAGGTCGGAACGCGCTTGCCTAGAAGATGCCTATTCACTCTTGCCTTGAAGGTACTTAAGTTATACGTGGCAGGGAATACGTGCGCTGGAAGGGCATTCCACTTCCTGGTGGTTCGAATCAGGTACGTAGAGCAGAACCGTTTCATTCGAGCTGATTGGACGTCAACCACATATGGATGCCAACGCTGACGGTTTCTTGCTGTAACGTAAACTAAACCAGGGGTTATTAATCCCGGGACCTCTCACTTACGAAACCGCTGAGTCAGAAGTCGTCATAATTGTTCTTTTTCGTTTATTCGTGAGTGCAGTTTCAGTCGGAATATTTGAACAGCATCGATCTGATTTCAGTGAGCGCTGTTGAAACAACTTTATCACCGATACGACCAAATGGTTACTCATTTGGGTATACATCGTCGCATTCACAATATTCCGATATGATGATAGCTGTGTATGATGTGTACCATACATTTCGTGTACTAAGCCTTTATGAGTATCTGATTTTATATCTGTCATCGCAAAATTGTAAAAACCGTTAGATTATAATCTAACTAGCGATATTGTAAACTGACGAAAGATTATAATTTAACGCATTATTTTTCGTTAGATTGTAATCTGTGAGGTATATTAACCCGATAAAACCTAAACTACCTGTTTATTTATGTCGAACCCTAACCTAACCTACAAGAAAGAGATAAGTTTACGTAAATACAATGAATAATTAAAAAATTGTCTGTCAGAACATTGAACGGTTCACAATATTTCGATAGTTTACAATATCGCTAGTTAGATTACAATCTAACGGTTTTTGCAATCTTACGGTGACATATCCATAATATTTTGCTTTACGTCTATTTGTAGATGCAACGTCATCATTGATATGATGAGCGCCTCCTAAATAGTAGTGCTATTGGGACAAAATCATCTCTTTGACAATATAATAACTCCGTATGATCATTTTCTAGCTAATATTACTTTACTGGTGTAGTATTATGCGCACTTTTTGAGTAAGTATCTGATGTTGAATCTATCATTATTTCGAACCCGTCGACGGCCCACTACTGAGCACAAGTCTTCTCTCAAAATTAGAAGGGTTTGGCCATAGTCTACATCCATCCAAACTTTCTATTTATAATTTTAGTATAGATATTAAGTGGTATTTATGACAGATTTGCATTGAATTTCTAGAAAAGGCAAAAGATTGTTAGTTTTTTTATTGATAAATGTTTAATTAGACAGATATTTGACTCATTCGATGTATTTCACTCGGTTCGTTCTTTGGCGGGGATACGCCATGTTGAAATTATTCACATAAATGCGAGTATTTTGACGTTTGAAAGTCTCCTACCGGCAGACTCAGCGATTAATGAATACTTTTGTGTTTAGATCGCAATTTGATTTAGAGCTTAGCAGTAGCAACTGCAGTCTGACCAAATGATTAATTTATTGTTGTTGTGATGCTTTGGCCAAGTTTTATACTTTTGTTTACATTAAATCTGTCGTGAAACCACTACACGTTGTGACCATTCGCTCGTGCACGTTTTGAAGAGAGTACCTACAAACATATTTTAAAAGTAATTTTAATTATTTGCCCACTTCTAGAATTATGCTTACATTTAATAGCTTAAAATGAACATTACTCGTAGAATAGCTGTTCCATAGCCGAGGATTGCGGTATGACCGACCATCTAAATAGGAGGCTTACTTACTATCTCCACTTTTCTAGCCCACTGAATCTATACTTTGCGTATATTCGTAAGTTCAGAGTGCGTTCAGTCAGAATATTTGAACAGCATCGATCAGATACGATTCAGCATTGTGCTATACAACGTTATCACCGATGACGAGGGCTTGCCAAATGGCAGCACATTTGGGTCAACATTGCCGCATTGGCTGCAATAGATATTATGATATGATAATATGATCATTTGCTGTACCTGATAACTGGTATTGATTTCGACTCTAGCTCGATGTGAATATTGCAGGCTCTTTTAAACTGCCAAAGGACAGTTTGACGAAGTAATAATGAATTCAATCAATATCAAAGTAACAGTAATAATTATTATTACTGTTTAGTTTTGTAGTAATAACAATTATTACTGATATCATTTAGGGACTGACTAAACTTATTCTGCTCCATTCGCTTTTTGCTGGACGTCTTCGGCTACACAATATGTTCAGCAGCAACCGCGCACAGAGTAGCAAGATTTAGAAATGTCAGCGCACGGTACAGCATTGAACTTGTCAGAACAGCGCTACAAAAGCTAAAACGTCTAGTAAGTTCCTTGTTAGTCTGACTATACCTAACTTATGGCCCTTGTGAGTTTCATGTGGCATGTGGCATTCATGTGGCAGGGTCATGGTGAAATTTCGCAAAATATGTAAAAAAAAAAAAATTCTATTCTCATGAGATTGTTTTGTATAGAAATCTCGAGAAACTTCTTCAGTATTTCCCGAGTGCCAAGCCAAAGAAAAAGACTAGTTGTTTCCACTTTTTTCCATATTTATTTATTCATAGTTTACCGATTACAGTACTGTAAGTATGGAAAAAACTATTAGTGAATTCTTCAAACGAAATCGCAGAGCTTTAATACCTTGTAATATAAAATTCGCAAAGCAGTTTGTATTCAAAGCGATATCGCAATCACCGCCTCTACAGGTAGTTCAGAGAGTTCCATCGCTAAGTGCTTGACCACATTCAATAGCGGAGGCGGTAGAGGGCGAGGTCGCGTGTATGTGTCAGCGTAAGATTGTAAAAACCGTTAGATTATAATCTAACTCGCGAAATTTTAAACTGTCGAATGATTACAATATAACGGATTATTTTTCGGTAGATTGTAATCTGTTAGGTTCATTAACCCGATAGAACCTAAGTGCCCGGCCTGTGGCCGGGCACTACTTGATTATTTATGTCGAACCCTAACCTAACCTACAAGAAAGAGACAAGAAAACGTAAATACAATAAATATTTCAAAAATTGACACCTAAAACATTGAACGGTTCCCAATCTTACGAATGTTTACAATCTATCGAAAAATAAAGCGTTGGATTAAAATCTTACGGTTTTTGCAATCTTACGGTGACATATGCATATCAAACATAATATGAGGTAGGTCACAACCATAAATATACGGTATTATTCATATCAGTTTTTGAGAAAAATAGTGTAAAACGTATTATTACTAGATACGTTTTACACTATTTTTCTCCAAAACTGATATGAAGAATAACACAAAATTAATTTTTCATCATACCTATTCGAAAAACGAATATTAGCTTCAGAGGATAGCGGGAGCAAAATGTAATTTTTAGGCCCATGGGACTTTTCATTTCTCTGTTCTGATTGGTCCGCGTTCGTGCTTCTGATTGGTGCTTAAACGTATAGGTAATGTCCATACATAGTAGGTATGGACATTACCTATACTCCTAGCTTTTTCTCATACGTAATGATGAAAAATAGTGTGTGTCACTCGGGGCCAAATTTTTTGTTTTCGGGCGGCGTATATTGAATTCCTCGCTACGCTCAGGATTCTACTTTAGAATCCTTCACTTCGCTCTGAATTCAAAATAGCGCCCTCGGGGAACAAAAATTTTCTTTGGCCCCGATTTGGGTATATTAGTGTTATACACAAATAACTAATTGAGAGTTTTACTGTTGTATTAGTAATGCTATCTATGTTCAGTAGAATTATGCAAAATACGTATCACATTTTTGAGTATAAATACTGCGGTAATTCGTTAGTAATAGTATGTTAATTTTTATATCAGCTATGGGAAATCGCCCTATATACATCGCTCGAGCTACTAAACAAAGGTCATATAGCCTGCTGTACCACCCGCCCCCGCGTATTCTACGTGAACACGAACTTAGTTCGGCAAGTTCTATCGCTAAATCGCCGCCGGGTCGCCCGATCGATTTTCTATTTGTAGACGTTCACCTGAATTCTTTTCAACGGTTTAACACTTCTTTATGAGGGGAACTCTTAGATTTTATTATTTACTGGCGCGTGGAGTTTTTAGCGATCTCTCTGTACGTTCGAAGTAATTTAAAAATGCTCAAGGATTAAAATAAACCTTTTTTTATTTTGCACTTTGATTCTTTCGGAGTAAAATATCTACCTACATACCTACGTGTACTACTAAGAATATAGACATATCTACCTACTTTTTCTACATCTTTACCTACCCTTATCTAATGTATCCCATCTTGATTCTTCTCTACGCTTAATCTGCTTTTAATTAAATGACGAAAAAGTTTGACTTTTTTAGTTCAAAAACTAGTCAAACTAAATAAAATTCATATTTATTTGGCAAACGATAACCTAATATTGTTAAGTTTCTCTGTATCAACAATTGTTTGGTGTGTTCTAAGTAGGTACGTCTTAATATCTACATTCTACACACACATATTTTCCGTTTCTCTCATATTCTCACATAATTAATCTACAACACACATTATTCTCCGCTTCTCTACATTAATTATTAATTTGATCTTATTCCCTGAAAGCACTAAATCGTTTACTCTATATTTCAGGATCATTGAAAAACTAACAATACTGTTCATTATCTAAAAACTCCCATTGTAATAAAATCACAGTATCCAAAAAATACCAACTCCGCAGACATATATTTCGGGTGGGGGTAAGCGGAAACGGAAGTGGCGCCATAAATCCGCCGTTCGAGTCCGCCTAGCGCGCTTCCGGGAGGAAAATGTGCCCAATATCGCGCCATTGACATTTTTTTTCATATCTCTCGTATCATGTACTCGTATGTATTAAAATATGGCTGTTCAATTTTATGGCAGCGTGCAATGATCGTAAAAAATAAAATGGTTACTCTCGCCTCATACTTTTTTATCAGTGCGTTGTTAATGTTAATTTGCAACTGTGCTTTTTGAGCTTTGTGAATAATCACAGAAAATCTATGCTGTTCACCTACAGGATACAGCGATTTTATTTCTAGGTAATTACATAATATTTAGCAAGTACTTTTTAAGCTATTGCATTAAGTAGGAACTGACTGACTGCAGTGCAGTTAAGTAGGAATGGCATTCCTCACCATTGATAGATTCACTCGACGATTCAAAAGCACTTGTAAAAGTTTATTTGAACAAAAACATTTGAGTTTGAGTTGTGAAACTAGTCGAGCATACTCCGGCAAAAACGTTGAGTTAAACCGTGTTATAGTTAAACTATTTAAACGGTTTAATTGCCTACAATGGCTGTGACAGACGAAAGAAAATAACCTCAAGTTCTCTGATGATAAAGGTTCAAGGTTTCTCCATGAAAGACATTATACTTAGATGACGTCGGAGGGGAAGAATCAATTTTCGTCCGACACTATCGAACGGTTGGGAGTTAGTTTCATCAAGTTTGCAAGCAATTTCCGAGAGCCTTGGTCAGCTAAAATATTAGGTGTGTATACTAAAGATTTCAATCCTAGATATTATGCCCTGACAAGAAAAACTAGCTTCCGTTTCGGCAACCGACGCTATAACTTTAAAGCTGATGCCCGCGACTTCGTCCGCGTGGGTTGATATTATTCGTTTCGCGAAGGAACTCTTTAATTAAAAGTAGCCTAAGCGTTATTCCAGACAATAAGTTATCTATCTTTGTGTCGAATTTTATCCAGATCCGTTTAGCCGAGATTGAATAACAAACACCCATCCATTCAAACTTACGCTAATATCAGTAAGTAGGTATAGAGTATAGATTAATTTGGTTGATGACTTATCTGGTATAGTATATTAGACCAAAATTGAAAACCGCCAAACCAGAGTGAACGAGGGCAAACCGAAAAGTTGCATTAGTTTAACACAGTTCACAATAACATTGGTTAGGGAACTATCACTAGGTTTGGCAGGCTTAATAATTATAGTTGGTAAAGCCAACTCTTCCCCCATGTACACAGTGTATTGATACTATTTCTGTTGTCGCAGTTCGCGACGTGTTTGTGAAGCGAGTGATGGATGGCGTCACGGCGGGCGGAATCAATCTTCGTTCGACGCTATCAAACGGTTCGAGTCCGGGAACTGGGAAGACGCATTAGTTTCACGCAGCTTACAATGACATTGCCTAAGTTATTTCCGAGATATTATGTTGGAGGTACCTAGTTGTATACATATAATAACACTAGCTGATGCCCGCGACTACGTCCCCGTGGATTGAGGTTTTTTGGTTGCCGCGGGAACTCCTCAGTTTTCCGGGATCTATCTCTGTGCCAAATTTCATGCAGATCCGTTCAGCCGTTCGGGCGTGATTGAGTAACAAACATCCATCCATACATCCATCTATACATCCATCCATACATCCATCCATCCATCCAAACTTTCGCTTTTATAATATTTATTTGATTTGATTATTTGATTGAAAAGATGATGCCCGCGACTTCGTCCAAGAAAATAAATTTATTAAATTGCTTGTGAATATAGTTTGGAGATGTCATAAAACATATATGTTATAGTATAATTAGCTGATGCCCGCGACTCCGTCCGTGTGGAGGTATGAAAAATAGATAGTAGCTGATTCTCAGACCTATTGAATATGCATATTAAATTTCATAAAAATCGGTGAAGCCGTTTCGGAGGAGTATGGTAACTAACATTGTGACACGAGAATTTTATATATATAGAGAAGATGTATTCCTGACATACTTTCGCATTTATAATATTAGCATGGATTATTATGGAAATTAAAATAAATATTTATTGTTACCGATAAACCCGGTCATATTTCACACAAAGGTGTGGAAATTGCAGGTAGACGGGTTCAGACACACCGATAGTTTGGCGCTAATGGAAAGAACAAAGGCTTTTCTGCGGCTCCGGTGAGCGTCAAACGCGTGTGAACAAAATACTCTATATTATAGACGTCATAACGTGCCACATGTTATAGAGTCTATAACATGTGGCACGTTATGACGCGTTCAAACGGCGAAGTTTTAATAGCAGAGTGGTGAAGGAAGTAAGTAAAGTTAAATATTAATTACCAGGTTATGGTTGCGACTTCGTCTTCGTGGATTATGGTCTCTTGATTACCGCGGAAGCTCTTTAATTTTCCGGGTTAAGATGTAGCCTATCTATACTAATATTATAAATGCGAAAGTTTGGATGGATGGATGTATGTTTGTTACTTAATCACGCCAGAACGGCTAAATGAATCAGTATAAAATTTGGCACAGACATAGGTTATAATCTTGAATAACACATAGGCTACTTTTTATCCCGGAAAATTAAAGAGTTCCAAAAAACCTCAATCCACGCGGACGAAGCTGCGGGTATCAGCTAGTAATATTATATATGTGAAAGTTTGGATGGATGGATATACTGCTATCCTCAAATACTTATTTTTCATTATTTAAGACGGTGTGTAATCCACCTTGATTCATCTCATTTAGATGTAAATGTCTTATAGCTCTGAATGACACACGGCAAAAATAGAACAATTTAATAAATTACACGTCGTACACTTACACCCACTCGCGCGAGTACTATCCTGATTATAATGCGGCTTTATATCCCAGAGCCGTGTTTGTTGGGATCGTATCTGTAATTCACATCTCTGGGCACAAAGCTACGTTGATTACGACGGTTGCCGTGGGCGACGGAGCGTCTGTATGCGGCCTAATACCGCCTTTTTATTTAGCGATCGATGACAGATTGTGAGGGGCATAATATTGTAACGAGCGGTTTGCGGCAAATGAGCAGTTGTCGAATGCCCTATAATTTCTACTCCCGTCCATTTAAGTTCTTTGTACGGCGCAGCGTGTCGGTGGCGTTATAATAACATCGGGACGTGTAATGATACCTTTATAAGTTTCTCAAGGAAAGTAGTTTACGAGAGAAATTGGCTTCCTTATTAAATTATACGAGTAAGTACAGTGAAGTTGTAAGATTAATTTTTAGAGCAACCTTCTAAGAGCTCTTTTATATCGTCATTTATCATTGAAACTTTATACGTTAAGTGCTTGTTTAAGTTTATATATTTATCAATACGTGAGAAGTACTTTATGTTAAACATCTTAAGTGTCATTGATTAAGAATTAAAGCCAATTTCAGTAGATATTTTTGTCTCTGTAAATATTAAATTAAATTTTGTTTTTTAACCTATCTTGCTGGGCAAGAAAGAATTTTCATTCATTCATATTTTTCGCAAATACCTACCTGCAGGCGACAACTACACCAACTCAACGCGGGCATGATTTGTATAATTAAAATAAGATTAGCTAGCTATAAGTTTTACTGTAACGTTTTCAATAAAAACTTCATCTATTTTTGTATATTATTCTGAAATTTTATCAGACTTAGTAAAATTTGTCATTGATAATTATTAACATTAGATATTTTTACCTATTTAATTAATGTACCAACATTTTACATTATGTATTTCGTCGTAATTTAATTAATCACGCTTCCGGACTTCATTTTAATATCTGCCCCCATCATTCCTCTGATGTTTCAGCGTTTTTCGCCGACGGATTAAAATCCACCAGTCACTTTTCAAGTTTGGGCTTTGTACGGCGTTTTTGTTTCGGAATATTAATTAACGATGTGATCAGTTTATTGTTAAGGGGAATTCAAAGGTTTTTTTATCCACTATAAGTCAGTACAATCAAGGACTAACTTGTAGTTTATAAAAAAACGCTACGTTCATATAATCTGAATATGCCAGCTGTCTTTATTCAAAAGTATAAGCCAACTTATACTTATCAAATACTGCTCCAAAGTTAATGTTCGCGCTAGGCATAGTATTCCCTAGCTCCCCGAGGCTATCTTGAATGCAACGCATGTGCAAAACTGCAAATTATTGACACGCATTTGCACTAAACGGCAGCGTTTAATCCACTGTGCAAACGCCCTAAGCACCGCCCGTGGCTATGCAGAAGCTTGAGTGGCAAACCTTGTAACATACTCTATTGTCATGTGCGTGTTTTTGGGTTTTAGTCTCTCGAAAACTATTGACGGACGTAGCTGCAATGTAATTTTTTTTATTCCACTACAAGTTAGCCCTTGACTGCGATCTCACCTTTTTTTTCTCATGGGGAGGAGAAAATCCTCATGGATGCCAGCCAATTGGTGGCATGTCCGACTTCACCGTAAATCGTAATGGTGCCTTACAGACTAAAACCTCCTCCCATCTCCGGCCGACTGATCTTACCTGATGGTAAGAGACGATGCAGTCTAAAATGGTAGCGGGCTAATTTGTTAGGCGTATGGCAGTTTAACCCTAGACACCTAACCTTCGTCGAATCGACGAGTACGCCGCATTAATATCGCTATATCTTTTCGGCACGCGCGCCGATCACCGAGTCTTCACTTGTCAATTCAATGTTCGCCGAGCTCTTCCGGGTGGCGACCGCGCCTGGCGGGTCAGCGCGCCTCTTTTCGAAATATTACGAAAATAGTCGTCGTTTTGACGAATGGTTAGGGTTTGTGTATAATATATTTATTGGCTTTCCGTGGGAGATGTAAGTTCAGAATGTATATTCTGAATAAACCTGCGAAATATGGGGTCAAGTTAGAGATGATAAGTGATAGCGGCACAAGATATATGATTGATAGTACACCATATCTCGGGAAAGGAACCAATACTAGAGGTGTGCCATTGGGGGAGTATTTTGTAAAAGAACTTACTCGCAGTATTCATGGTACAAACCGGAATGTAACCATGGATAACTGGTTCACATCAGTACCATTGGCGAAGCAGTTACTCCAGCAACCTTATAAAATGACGCTCTACGAGCCAATAAAAAGGAAATCCCTGAAGAAATGAAGAACAATCGATCAAGAGCCGTCAATACATCGATGTTCTGTTACGATGGTCCCCTTACGCTTCTTTCTTACAAGGTAAAACCATCAAAAATGGTTTACTTACTTTTTTCGTGTGATGAGGACGGCACAGTTGACCCTCACACAAAGAAGCCCCACATGGTTCAATTTTATAATAGCACAAAAGGTGGCGTGGATACGTTTGACCAAATGTGCTCAGTAATGTCTTGCAGCAGAAAAACTAATCGGTGGCCATTGTGTGTTTTCTACGGTATGTTGAACATATCATGTATTAACAGCTATTTACTGCCATAATACTTGTGTAATAGGACAAAAAGTAATGACTCGACGTGATTTTATGAAGAAGCTGCATATGCAACTGGTAGAGTCGTGGCTCAAAATCCGTCTGGAAATTCCTACTATGCCAAGACACGTGAAGGACAAGATAAAAAATGTGTTAGGAGTGTCCATCGAGAAAGGTCAAGGTCAGCCATCATCATCTAATAATGATCTTCAGCCAGTCGAGGCTGCGAACAGAAAAAGAAAGATCTGTGGCCTATGTTCATACAAGAAAAGACGCATGACAAAATGTTACTGCTCAAAATGCCATACCGCAATTTGTGGTGAGCATACAGTTGATTTTTGTGTACAGTGCGCTTCAAAATAATTAGTTTTTTTGTGTTTTACAAAGTAATAAGACTATTATAATTTATGTTTGCCAAAGAAAAGAAGGCTATTTTTGTTATGTTTTTTAAAATTGTATATATAAGTAAGTGTCTTTATAATTGATCTCAAAAAGTCTAGTGTTTTGTAACTTTAGTATAAAATAAATATTTTCTTACCAAACTACAAATATTTTGTTTTATTTTACTAAAATAATGTATCATTTACTTAATTAACTATTAAAACTACCGAACAAATACATATTTATATAAAATTACACGGCGCCAAAAACTGTTCGTCAAATCGACGAATGGTTAGGTTAAAAGGGATATATTCAAAGGTTAGGTGTCTAGGGTTAATAACCCATACCCCTAGTCGGTTTCTAAACGGCATCGTACCAGAAGGCTAAATCGCTTGGCGGTACGTGTTTTACGGTAACTAGCTACGGCCGAAGCCTCCCACCAGACAAATGTACAGTACTAAACTGTTTATCATTCTTGCACCAAAGGCGAAGCAAGCTGCAGCGCTGGTTTTCAGATGGACCTTAAAAGTAGCAATAGCTAGTATTCTATTAATCTTAAAGAGTTCATAAACGTGCTTCTAACAAATTAGCCTCTTATAAAGAGAACAACCCTGACATACTGACTCTGGCTCAGCCCAAACCTTTGGGTCTATAGAAAGCTCGCACACAGCCTCCGGGTTCCGTCAATAATGTAGACCGAAGTAAGGCAAAACTCTTCGAAATTTCCACGAGAGCGAAGTCGCGGGAGTTCTCACTGAAGAGTAAGACGCAGGAAAGTACACGAGTCAGCGCTTGATAGTACCTTGCTAATACAAAAAGATGGTAAGCTGACAAAACTGACCGTTTGCGTTGGGAACAATAGTTATTTGTTATACAAGAGTGAAAAGTTGTTTTTTAACCGCGTGCTCAATTTTGATCACCGAGCAAGCGAAGGATTCTATAATTGAATCACGAGCGCAGCGAGTGGTTCAAAAATTAGAATCCTGAGCGTCAGCGAGGGAATCAAAAGAGAACGAGGTGAAAAATCTTTTCACTAGAGTGCAACACGTAACTTTTCATCCCACCTCAGCGAGGAAATGACATGACGTGAAAGAAAATGGTGCGCGCAAAGCAAATTAAAAAAGTACACCAAGAAGGTTACGAGTGTGAGTTTTTAAAAGGTTTTTAACAAATTAAAAACTGTTGTATGGAAATTCGGCACCATAGAGGTAGAAATAAATAGGTTTTAATGATGTTTTGAAGTGGAATTCACAAACTTCATAGACGAGTGATATTTACTAACGTGCACACGATGTTCTAAATTCAATTTACTTTATCCTCAAGAGGATAATAACGGCTTTTGCATTCAGATATCGAAGATTAAAAATACTCTTTCCGAGATGGTGGGATGAAAATGTCATTTACTAGTTATATGAACGTATAGCATACCTATATTCTATGATTAAAATATTATGTATAATATATAGAGAAATAAATCAACAAAAGAGATGCATTATTGTTTTCCACCATAACTGATTGAATGCACGTATGTATATAAAGAAATATCGTTCATAGAGCAATCAGCATAGTACATTATAAATCATGATGCTTTGTCGCGACTCAACCAGAATTTAATTTATTATTTCCGCACTCCGCATCCCGTCACATCGCATTTTAAAGTGAATCATTTTTATATGGCAACATTAACCGCGGTATTTATACCAGAGTTATTAAATAATGTAGCGTATTATAAGAGCATTTCTCGCGAAATCAATAAAATTCATCTATAAATGGCTCGGTGATAGTCTTCTATCTAGCAATAGGAACCTTGCAATAATTATTGTTGTGCATTGTACTGTCGTGTGACATTACCAAGCTTGCGGGGAAAACATTTTTTTTTTAAATATATAGGTTAGCGCTTGGCTGCAATCAGACTTGCTTGCAAGTGGTGATGCAGCCTAAGGTGGAGCGCGCTTGCCTAGAAGATGCCTATTCACTCTTGATTTGAAGGTACCTATATTAAAAGAGGAGGGGAAAACGGAAGCCGGGAGGGCATTCCATATCCTAGCGGTTCGAATTAGAAACCTCGTTTCTAATTCGAACGAAAGCAAATCGCTTCGTACGAGCCCGCGGAATTTCGACTGCGTAAGGGTGCAGACCTTGTCGATGCCTTGCGGTCCGATAGTAAAAAGGTGACGGAGGAACCAGATCGAATAGCTCTTGAGCACACTCTCCGAAATATATCCTGTAGAATACCGACAGACAGGCAACTTTGCGCCGATGTTTTAAGCTTTGCAGCTTTGAACTGACCAGCGCTTTGTTACCAATAAGTCTCCTGGCGCGGTGGAGGCTTGCCCAACATCGGGAAGAGTGGCGTGCACATGAAGAGGCATATGTCCAACAATGGGTGAAAAAAGGCTTTTAAAGAAAAAGAAGAAGATTGTGGAGTCGTGCACCGATAAGCGTTGGGGTCCCATAGTGCTTGGCAGCCTAGCATCGGAACCATGCTGGAAGTCCGGTCTCTACGTGAACGGACGATTTCCAGCGGCTGGCAGCCCCTGGAAGCAAGCGTTAAGGGACCGTGTCCTGTGGAGATCCATGTTCAACAGTGGACGTCTATCGGTTGAGACGACGATGACGGCGACGATTGTAAAGTGATGATTTCCTGAGGATGCTCCGGTGGCGGGGTGAAACGGTGTGTTATAATAGAGAGTTAGTGTGATGTTGCATGGTCGTGCATAAGCAATACGCTTGTGCTTCTGCTTTTCCTTTTATAATATGTGTATTAGTGGGCGGATAGACTTTGCATGCTGCACGTTGTAACTTAGTGATTTATCTTACTTAACAATTACCTATCGCAAACTAGATGATAATCTAGTGTTTGTCCATAGTGGTGATCATCATCCACGTGGATTTAAAAATACCAAGGGAACTCTTTGATTTTCCGGGATAAAAAGGAGCTTTATTAGTTATTTTACTCTCCAGGTCCCTCAGCTATACATAATTACACCCTTGCAAAAAATTATGTCGAACGGTCGATCATCAGCTCTACTGACGTGATAGAAGGAGGATAAGCCAAGAAACTTTCGCAATTTTAGTATAGTATAGGTATTGATTTTTACTATGTTACGCTAATGTATACTTAACTAGCAAGAGAAATACAAAAAATGCTCTTTCATTTAGTACCCATACAAGCATACTATGTATTTACTGAGTCGCTTATAAATACAGGGATAAGTAAGTAGCTTACTTACTTAATTATTAGTTACTCAGTAAATATATAGAGAACCACAGTCTAAGAAGATACATTCTGTCGTACCAGTCGTTCGACGGAGGCGTCAAGACAGGGACGTGTCACGTGACATACGCAATTAGCAAAATATTCAACACAAAATTCTGTCACTCTAATCTTGTATGTAGATGTCATGGGTATGCAGGTTCCTCCGTCTCTCAAATGTTTGAGAGAGGTAAACGGGTCTGTCATTTCTATGGGCGTCGACCCACTGTATAAATAAATAGTACTTACGCTGTGGTAGGACGCCTGCCACTCAGTTTCATTAATATGGATCATACATGCCACGATTTGCATTATATATTAACGCCGGCTTAGAGTCGATCAATAATATTGCAGTGCACCTACTCAATTAGTATTAGACGGTAATTAACATTAGCATATTATATTTGATCACCTAACAGCTGGTTTAGACTAATGCACTGTTATAAGTTCTTAAACTAAATTAACTAAGGAGTCCCCAGAGATTTATCTAGTTGTCAAATACCCAATTAAAAATGTTTTCCAACGTGGGTGTTCAACGAAAACCAAGGCTTGTTCATCTCGGAAAATCAAGGAGTTCCCACCGGATTAAAAGAAATCGGAACCCACGCTGACGAATTCGCGGGTATCAGCTAGTATTATAAGAGATAGCTGCACTTTTGGTAACTGTCGCTTTAAAAGCTGATTCAGTAATAGGTGGGTGCTACACTCTCCACTGATGACGATAGTGAATTTCTACTACACTATCGTCATCAGTGGAGAGTGTAGCACCCACCTATTACTAAATCAGCTTTTAAAGCGATAGTTACCAAAAGTGCAGCTATCTCTTAGCCGAGACGCACATGCCCACACTCGCACTGGTTCACGATACTATGCCAATGTGGCACTGACATTGGTGGACACGGTGTGTCCGCATTTGCTTACACGAATCGTACATCAGTGGACGCATCAGTGGCATTTGTCGACGGGAATCAAGTAAGATGGACGCGCTAGATTTAAGTTCAGAATCCGACAATGATAACGAGTTTTTATATAGATTATTATTAATAAGGAAAGCATCCGGAAAAAAAATGGAAGAGCTCTTACATGTCCAAAAGGAAAACCCATGGAGAATTCAAATTAACTTCTGAGTTTCCAAATAGAATCTTTTAATTTTGTATTCATGTAATCTGGGTGTTTTACGTCGTATAAACATTTTTCGCTTCGAACAGCTTCAATTAGTTCCTCCATCTTGCAAACACTCGCGCCACTGCCACTCGAAATTAGTGTCTCGATCACCTAGCCGGCACGCGCGTACACGCGCGTACATGCTCATGTACGTGCCTGCATCGACACGTGCGAGCAAATGCGGAGTTCGGTACTGTGCCATAGGTTTTAAATACTGCCACTCGCACGCGGCTCGTGAAGACCAATGCGAGTGGGTGCATGTGCGGCGGGGCTTAGTCTAAAGGCTCATCTAGGCTGTATCACCGAAAGCTCAACGCGATTAAAAGCTAGTCTCAAACCTAAATATAATAAAGATAGTGGTCCGCCCGATTATTAAACCGCACGAGCCTACTTGTTCATTCACAAAGGGAGAATTTTCGGATTATCCAGACGGCGTTAATGCGATGCGTCTAGTTCAGGGCTGCAACGCGTCCCGGAATTGCGGGACTTCATTTACAATAATGCGGAAGGACGTGGAAACCCACCGCATTATTATCCCAAGAAAACTCCTACCACTATTTGATTAATGAAATGGGGTCACGACCCTCAGTAATGAGGAATACGACGCAGTGACAGAGTTACAGTCAGACAAATCGTTTTTAAGGGTTGTTAACTGGCATGTTACACTTTCCCTAGGTTCTTTTGTCCTAAGTGTCGTATCGAAGAGAAGAAAATATCTCCTTATTTTGTAATGTCTGTCCATAGTTCGGTTGTGTCTCACTATTGGCCTAAATGCCTACTTTGCCTCTAGTCCAAGGTAACAACGATTTCGGGATTAGCGGGACATTTCCTGTCTAAATGCGACACATAGGTTAAGTTTTTTGGGACTTGCCGATGGCGATGTATCGTGTACCTATTCTCTTACGTATGCTAGAAGCCCGTGCATTTGCCTTAGCCCGTAACACCTCATAGCCAATGATCAAGTAACCGTAAAATGTTTTGACAACATCTGCATTTTATCACTACCTAACCGAATAATTAATGTAGGTATACCTGTCATACTTGTATATTATAATAATATTTTGTTATAGTTATGATATTTTGACGAAATGAAACAAAAGATAGTTCTAACCGATTTTAAGTCCCGATTAGTTAAGCCAATCGGGACTTTTAACCGGTGAGAAAGATAGCTAGCACTGCCAGCCCTAGCAAGTACCGCATTTGTAATGCATGGCCTATCTGATGCAACTTCAGGCATTAGACTTGCAGATATTTTGTCGCCGACGGAACCAACTTCAGAAATACGGACGTTGAAGTCTTATTTATTACTTCTAGCCGCTCAGTTCTAGGCGATGTTTATAAATACTTGGCAAGGACGGTATGACGTGTCGTGGACAGTTATCTAATACATAGATAAATCTGATAACCGTGACATTAACAGTACCTGTGACCTCGCCCTTACTTTATAGTCGTGAAACATAAGGCGCTGTCGATACAGAAGTGACAAAACTCGAAAACTACACACATTTTCAGAAAAACCGAGCCTTAAAGTAGCGGGCACGTCGTTATAGATCGAGTATGGCGTTTGGCGTTACTGGAAATGATAACGTACAAAAAGCAGACTTGAATTTGCTTGCGTTTCGCGCGTGAACTCGACGACGACATTTTATCGACTACAAGTTAGCCCTTGACTGCGATCTCACCTAATGAATTTTGTAAATTTTTCAGAATCTTAATAGGGGATTCCCTGCCGCATACAATACAACTGACATGTAATGAGATCACGGGAAATGCCGCAAATACTTGAAAAACATCCACGCTAGTGTTACGCAGTATTCCCGGCCTGTCACGGCGCGAGAAAGACCAGGCTAAATTATGTTTCTACACGTCCCCACACTCGTTATTTTTGTATAAACCACACCTAAAGTAGCTCAGTTGGCTGCCAACAATTCAGGCCAGACTGCGGTAACTAGCGTAGTTAGGCATGTGTATAGCGCACGGCTTGATCCATATTTCAGCTCGGAATGGCGGCCATAATTTGAAAGACACCTTGCTTGACCTATCTGCTGTGATATATTGTTTTAAGGCATTATTGCTGTGGTTTGATTATCCTAGAGCTAACTCGTCCGCAAAATCGATTAATCAGTCACTAGAGGCGAATTTTGCAATATCTAGTAAGTAGTAGTGTAACAAAAAAAACCAAAGCTTACCTATTCACCAATCTAAGCGCCAACTTTCTAATGCTGTCTTTCTCTTTCTCATGACATCACGCTCTACTTATTTGGATAAATATCATAAACATTGAACAAAAACGTATCATGCGATTAGATTGAATGACGGGCGTGGGCCGTACCTATTTATAATTGTTAACTTTGGAGGTCTAGAATCCACACGCCACGCGAAAAAGCTAGTCATACTTAATATTATAAATGCGAAAGTAAGTCTGTTTGCCTATCGGTCCGTATGTCTGTTTGTCTATTGCTAGGCTTTAAAGGCCCTTTTTTCCAACCGAATTTGATAAAATTTGGTAGGTACTGAGATAGGTTGCATCTCGGGGAATCTTTATCTTGGAAAATTAAGGAGTGGGAATAAAAAACGTAAATCCACGCGGACGAAGACGCGGGCATCATCTACAATATAATAAGTAGGTAAGTAATAATTATCCTAGTGACCAAAGAAAAGATTAATAATAGATAGAAGATCATCACAGACAGAAGAAAGAAGAAATTAGAAGAAGAAAAGAATATAAAGATAAAGCCAAAGAAATTAATTCAAATATTTCATGTAAAAAATCGTTTCAGGACGTAAGCTACCCATTCGTAAAGGTACCTAATGATTTAAAAACAAACGTAAATAAAAGGGACCTTTTAAACGAATACTCATTGAATGGAGTCAGTCCTTTTAATTGATAGCATAAGCCAGGGTTCAATTTGGGCAGTATTACCACCCTAATACCGATTGACGTTTTTACAGCGGCGCGAACGGTGGAAATATTTTATTAACCTATTCAAATGTGGCCTAACGTGATATTGGCAATCATTCCTTGTGATGTTTTAGGCCCACTTGCACCAGGACTCTTAAATTGATTTATGCTGATATTTTAATGCTGACCCTTTTTGGCAATGCATTTGCTAAAAAGGGACAGCATTACAGGGCCGCTTCCTTTAACCGGTAATTAAGGCCGGTTAGTTAACTACAACTAAGAAGGTAGTGGTGCCACGGTAATAATAATAATAATGTCCTCCCGATCGAATTTCGGCCACGGCGGACATTCTCCAGAGAAATTAGTCATCTGCGTGGGAGATATTATAGTACACAAGTGTGTGCGCAAACACATGTGTACTCCTGTTCCTTTACTTTTATAGCCCAATGGGACGGAAAATCCGATACGACCGGAGAGAGATTAGGGGCTGGACCGACGGCTTTACGTGCTCTCCGAGACACGGGGGGGAACACTACGTCAACTTCCTAACTCCGAGCTAGTACTTACTGAGAATACTGAGAATTTCTTGTTAGAAAATACCAATACATGATGGCCCGACCCGGGATTTGAAACCCAGACCTCGTCCATAAGTAAGTGAACTCGATATAAGTACCCGGAAATGAAAAAAATAGAACACAAGCGCAAAAGTTTTCTCCGACGTCAGTTTGAAGATGGCGTACTGTGTTTTCGCCCTAAAAGACTAAATTTGCGCATTGATGTGGCAAAGGACAAGTACATGAACTAAGTGCAACCTATATTACATTATTACGAGAATACATTGCCAGTTGTAGCTTTTACTTAATATATGCGTAAAGGCGTGACTTATAATAACCCCATTGTTTATGGTTTCATATCAGTCTTGATTAAAGGATGTATAATAATATAACATGCCGTTCAGCGATCGGCCCCACCAAATAATATAAATCACAACAGTGAACAAAAAGCTGTACATAAAGGTTGAAACAAACATAATGCGTGACGTGATGCGATGCGTGAGTGTCAAACTCGGCTCCTAGAGTTGTGGTATCGTAGGCGTCCACAACTCTATACTGCAAAGTGAAGAAGAGGTGAAGTCAAACTTCATAATCGCTCTAAAATGGTGATGACTAGCATTTAACTAATTATTAAAAGAAAATGAGAGGTTGGAACACCGTATAAACACACGCCCCGCGCTCATCCCTTTGCGTCCCGCATAATACATTCCGGATTCAATTATCACCAGATACCTAATACCGTCGCAAACACGCAGCCCATACAACTTCAGAGCGATCAAGAAGTTTAGCGTCCTATATCAGTTCTACAGTTGAATGTGCTTAAAACAGTAAGTACCTTTAATTACAAATATTACGCGCGTGCGTGACTTTCTACGTAGTCGTCGTTTCGCGTCTTGTGTGTTTCGAGCTTAAATCGCAACAGTATATAAAAGCATGTAAACGAATACTTTTCAATTAAAGCCAGGGCTTTTAATTGAAGTTGAACGTTTAAGCCAGCACCGGGGTTCAATGGGACAGACTCCTAATGTCGAGTGAAATTTTTATAGCCGTGAAAATGGCGAAAATATTTAATTGGTCAAATCAACGTTGGGTTAAATTGTTGTTTTTTCGTGTAAGGATATATTTTAGGTAATTATGGTCTGATTGTTTCAATGTTTCCTATAACAGTAAACTTTTTTTGAGGATACCAGATTTAGAACTATCAGTACCTACAAGTATCTACCTGTCTGTTTTCTTATGTATGCCAATCAAAATATTTATCATGTAAGTAAGTTTTTATGATATTTGATAACTATGTATATGTAGAAAAATACTAGGCAGGTGATGCTTCGTATTCTATTTACAAGATACATCAGTCAGACAGTGATTCGATCTTTCGATAAGGACAAAACATATTTTGTTTGTCTGGCGAACCGTCGCCGCGTCGCATCATTCATTTAGGTACTAAAATACTAGGTACATCAATGATCTAGGAACATTGGACGCGCAATCTGGACCAACCTGGACAATACAACAAATCTGGACTGAAAATATCATTCCCGTCCGACGCGGACGGTCCGAATAGTGCTTTGCTCTAAAGGTCTAGCCCCACTTGAGATGCATGGAGCCACAGAGGGAAAGATCACTCATGTGAAGGAGCGGCGCGGCACGTAGGCGTAGCGGCAAATATTATCTGTATGAAGTTTGTACGGCGCCGAGTCGCCGCGCCTCTGTATTCAAGATTATATACATATATTTGAGCAGTAGAGCTACCCCCAAATTAAAAAGCGTCGAAATTTTAGTTTAAAACGTACGTATTTGATGGGAGGCCACTTCGGCAGGAATTGTTAAAGCGATTGCCTCATTTCGCCGGCACCCGTCGACCACTTGAAATTAACGAACACTTTAAAAATCTCCCCCCGAATGCTGTTCATATTCAGCCAATGCTGCTGAATTAATAATTGTTTATTGGCAGTACGTGATAGGAATGCATTCTACGAATTTACAATCTGGCGGGTTATACTCAGTTTCGGCAATGTTATTGGTGAAATGGTAATTAAGTTTTACTGGAAGATTGTGGCTCTGTGTTGAATAATATGCAGTCTCTTTATTTTCAAAAGCTGGCTCATTAGCAGAAGCTATTTAAAATGGGTATCTGGTCTGCAAATATATTTTATTTAAATAAATATATTATTTTTATATCAATATCATTGTTCATTCAACTATTATGTAGATATCTTTGCCCTGTCTGAAAGCAGATATGAAACAGAAAATAAAATAAAATTTATTAGGTAGTCAGAGATCCGGATATATAGGCACGACCTTCACCGAGCTGTTTAATAGATGAAAACTACTTTTTATTTTTATTTAATATATAATTAAAAATAGGTTGCCATCAAAATCCGGTCCAGGCTATTTTTAAATTAATTAATTTTTTTGGACAAGTTTATTGTAGCCAATGCTACACCATCGCGTTTGTTATACTTTTGTTACCTATATTTTGTTATATAACGATTTCGCTAAGTTACCTATGGACTATGGTAACAATTACTATAGTAACTCCTAGTAGACTAGAAACTCCTAATTGAATTCTAACACCATACACCGCCTTATATTATGTGGGTATTTTGTATTTTAATTGGTTCTTTATTTAAATTTTCTCTCAAATTGAGTTAAATCAATTACTTTTCACGAAGAATAATTTTGTGGAATTGGTTTTCTATCGACCGAAATTGGCTGAAACAGGTGTATTTTATGTCAGACCGAATTTAAATTACATGGAAAATTTGTTCGAATCAGCAAACTGGGGAGTAGGTTATTGAGCTAATCAATTCATATCATTGCGATAGTTGAAATCGATGGCCAACTTGAACTAAAAACATTATGAATGTATTTTTTACAGAACATTAATTTCCTTGTATCGCTAATAATTAATTGTCCTATTCAATTCAAACTAAAAATAGTTTTTTTAGGATGAATTATATACCTACATACCTAGAGCAACGGGTTTAGTACTTTGAACGGGTTAGGATTTTTGCGCATTATAAGAAAATTTCTTGTAATTTATGAATAATGTCTTATATAAGAAACTAGAGGTCGCCCGCGACAACGTCCGCGTACAATTGTTGATTTCTTATTAGAAAATGAAATGTTCCCGCTGCAAACAGCCTATCTATAGACGCTTTATAATATAGCATAGGCAGGTTTTTAATTATTTAAAACTGATAACTTAAATGCTGATTTTCATGTCTATACTTCAAAGTCATTAAATTTGTATGTAACCTTTCACCCCCATTTCACCCCTTTTGGGGTGGATTTTCGTAAAATTGCTTTTACAGGTTATTATTATTTAAAGCTATTAAACTAAATCCCGATTTACAAGTCTCTAACTTCAGAAACATAGGACTTTCATACAAACTTACAACCCCCATTTCACCCTCTGTGGGGTAGATTTTCCTAAAATCGCTTATACAGTATATTATAACTTAAAACTAATAACCTAAATCCCGATTTTCAAGTCTCTTACTACAAAAACTTGGAACCCTTATGTAAGCTTCCAACCCCCATTTCACCCCTATTGGGGTACGTTTTCGTAAAATTGCTCATACAGGTTTTTATTATTTATAACTATTAACTTAATTGCCTATTTTCAAGTCTCTAACTTCAAAAACAAAGGACTTTCATACAAACTTCCAACCCCTATTTTAACCCTTTAGGAGTGGATTTTCTCAAAACCTTTTCTTAGCTGGCGTCTACACCATAGAAGGAATCTACCTTCCAAATTTCAAGTCTGTACGCTTTATATTTCGGTATTTAGCTTTTATATATATATAGAAGAAGATTCAGTCGTAATGGTTGTTGTATGAGACCATACATATTACAAGATATTTTGTCTTGTGTCGGATCAGACACGCGCATACAAAATATAAGACATTACTCATAAGACACAAGACATTTTTTTATAATAGGCCTCAGCAATCATTTCGTATTTCATTTTGCTCTAGACCAATGAGCTTTTGAGGCCCAAAGGGTTACGTTAGAATTTTAAATTCAAAGCCATTGTGATTGCGACTACACTGCGCAATGGACACTGGTTTAGACACAATTTCAGTGAATACGTTTTATGAACACGGGTTTCATTGTGATTACTAGGTACTACATTATTTAGCTAATGCCCAATAAATTGTAATTTTGCTTTTGGAATTCAATGTAGGTAAAACAACTATGATACATGAAACTAACTAAGGGATAATTTCCAATAATTGTATTCATATAGGTAATAATATAGGTAATAATATAGTCTATAGTAATTGCCCATACAAATTTAAATACATTGCAATACGGCATACTACTGCAGTGATGGTTATTACACATCATAATCCATAGTTTACTAATTTTATAAATGCGAAAGTCGGCCTGTCTGTCTGCTACGCTTTCCTGGCCCATCTTTTCAATCAATTTTGATGAAATTTGGTACAGAGATAGGTTGTATCCCGGGGAAGGAAATGGGCGCATTCCATTCCCTTACTTTATGTCCCGAAAAATTAAGGAGTTCCCGCGGGAATCGAAAGCCTTACACGAACGAGGCTCTTCAGTTAGCTAGCAGGATGAAAAGTAGCCTATGTCCTTCCCCGGGATAAAAACTATTCTTGTATCAAATTTCATCAAAATCGGTTGAACAGATGGGCCGTGAAAGTATAGCAAATAGACAGACAGACAGATGGATAGACAGACAGACGGACAGACAGACAGACAGAAACACTATCGCATTTACAATATTATTATGGATTATATTTTCACACATTGAAATAATATGGGTACTAAAATTCTATATCAATGTTTTCACAGGTATTTAATATATTATTTTAAGTTTTTTTACTGTGTTATTCTATAATATGTTATACTATTTTTATATTTCTGTGGGCCTAGTTGACTGATTTAAACAAAAAATCCCCGTGCGAAACGTTGGTGCCGGCGGCGTATGGGAAACAGGTTTCGTCGTTTTGCGACAGACTGCAGAGCAGCTCCATATAAAAGTGCGTGAGCGGACGTTTTACCGGCCAGAAAAAAACATCTAGTGCTTTTTCGCTATATTTAGGAGACTTTTACAAATCAGTGTTGGATTACTTTTAATCTGTTTAAGATTTATCCACAATTTACATCGAATTTCATTGCTAAACTTTAATATTATAACTATGTCATAACCAATTACGCGGAAAAGTTTTCTTTGTGCGTACTTCCGTTTTTGAACGAAAGTTGGCCCGCCTGTGTAAGCATAGAAAGCGCTCCAGCAATTTGTCAGTCTAACGTTTCGCTTGAATTGAGGCGCTTAAGGCGCTTTAAGGCTGTGGGCGCATGCGCGCTTTTTAATGTCCCTCACTCCCACTTCAGTACCCCTAGCATGAGTCTTTATAGATTTCGAAAAAAGATTTTCGACGTCGAGTTTCTAGATGCATTTTCAGTAACTTACAAACTGTTTACCCCAGCGATAACATTTGTCAAATAAGAATCGGTAGTGAAGATAACGTAGCACTTATACTTACTTGAAACTATGCTAAATATTGTCTACTTTGACGTTGTAATATCAATGCTGGCGATAACCAACAAAGTTTTTGAGACGTCCAATCTGGTACTAAGGGTATACAGATGCCAGAGGAACGGTTTAATGACGTGTGTAGCGTATAAATGTGTGCGTGTCCTTTTGGTAATGTGCGTGCCGAAACGGGCTTTGTCATATTGCCATGAATGAGAAAGAGGCACGATCAATATTTTGAGGTCCGCAAGCCAGGGGACTTATGAAATTTTTAGTAGTTTCATAATACGCGCTTGTGTCGACTAATTATTGAGTTACAACCCTTTTGAATAACTTAAAATACTGTATTAAACTCGCACATAATTCTGGTGTTTACTAGTGCTAGTTATATTACGACTAGATGATGTAGTTTATGACGAATATCGTCGGAATCAGTTTAACGTAAATGTAGCAGAGTGACAGACGGATAGACAGACAGACAGACACACTCCGATATTTTATAACTAGCTGATGCCCGCGACTTCATCCGCGTGGATTACAAGTATGGAAATATGAGTTCATAGAACGTTGACATTCACATGGAAAACGTATACTCTAGTTTGCTGTAGTTAGGAGAGATTGAAAGTTAAAATAAAATAGCTCTAAAAGATTAATAATAATTATTTGTATCTACAGAAACTGTATTTGCCTAACATCTGTTTTGTTTTCAACCGACTTCAAAAAAAGGAAGAGGTTCTCAATTCGACTGTTTTTTTTTAAAATGTTTGTTACCTCAGAACTTTTGACTGGGTGGACCGATTTGGATGATTCTCTTTTTATTTGAAAGAGCATACTTCCCAAGTGGTCCCATATAAATTTTATCGAAATCGGTCGAGCGGTTTTTAAAATATCAACATTAAAATAAGTACTTTGTATAGCGTGTGTTTGTTGTTGTAAAGTTGGCGCGGGAGTTTGAAGTCGGTTGTTTAAAAATATTTTTTTATATTAAATTATTGAATGAGATTTTGATTTAAAAACATCTAGGTATAAAATATGCTTCCTTCTTCCTGCTAAATGATAATTTTTAGAAAAGTAATAATTTGAGTTTTTATAAGTGAGCTTTACGCAAAATTATGCGAGTTTTTCAGCGTTAGAATAACTTAATAGTAATTAAAGATTAACTACTAAAATCTTATGATTGACAACTAGCTAATATTAGGTATACCACATTTATCTAAAAAAGTCTACTATAGTACATGAAAATTGAAATGCTAAATGACTTTCTTTGTATAGTAAGAAAAATGAGAGCAAATAATAATTAGAACAGTGCAAGCAAATGACAGAGCTACAACAACGAACAAAGCGGAAAATACAGAAACAGTAAGAGCTCGTGGGGAAATTGGAGGAGGTACTTGATAAAAGCGAAAAGTTTGTGTAGTACCGATGGCGGTCGGCAGTAACTTTGTCCACTTAGAAATATAAAATCACTCCCATCAGGGGGAATTGTGGAAACTTTTGGTGTATTCAAGGAAAATTAACGCAAATTTTTGAGTTAATTTGTGCTATGTTATTACAAAATAGTTATGGGTTTGAGGAAATTTTAAAATTTTTAAACAACATGACAATAAAATAAACATCCTTAGGACATTTCTGATATTGTATTACGTGATATAATTGCAATTTGTCGCTAGGATGTTAATTATCAAGTAAATCTTCCTAATTTTCGGTAAGGTCCTAGCTTAAGAGATTAAATTCCTTACACACGATGAATATGCCCGTCTTATGCCAAAGGAAAGAAGGTATTTATTTAAAGTTTTTTTGAAATTTCACTTTGAATCCTCAAGGCCATAAACAACGTGTGTAAGCGGTTAAGAACATAAAAATAGAGAGTAGGTATAGTTTACGATTACATGGAACGATTAAGGCGAAAAAATAATAATAAGAACTTCAGGATTAAGTGCTGGTGACTTGAAATGTTTAGAGATTAAACAAAAATAACGGCAAATGAAAGGACAGAATAAAGAAAACGAATTCAAATTCAAATTCAAATTTCGATGACTCGCTGTTTTCGGAGCATTGAGCTAAGCTCAAGATTAATTAAAATCAGTTAATTTAGGCTTCCAAGGATCGGATTTCATTTATCTGTCGTCGATCAGGCTTCTTTCTTTGTGCCATTCAAAAACGAATTATAAAATGCGAGATATAACGTTCATTTTGCGTTGCGTTAGCAAATTCGCCAATTACATTCGAATTTATTTTTACAGAAGCCCGTCAAATGAAATCCAACCTAATTACTTACACTCAAAGACTCAATTTTCAGCCAATTGAGAACTGAAATTAAATAACGTCAGAAATAATTAATACAACACACATTCCTATAGATTTACAGGAGTACCTTGGAGTCCTTCGCCAAGAGGCAAGACTCACCTGAAACTGAAGAAATTAGGTTTATTTATTTGGCATTCAGATTCAGAATAGTAATATTATAATACGAAATTCGTTGGTCTTGGACATAATAACTATTATGTTTTAGTAGATACTAATGGACTGACTGTTCGTCTTTGGCTTGTAACAATTCAAAGACGTACTACCAGAGATCAACGTTTTAAAGTAGTTTGGAAATAGGATATCAGCTCTTGTAGGATATCGTGATCCAGCTTAGACTGCATCAGGTTATTTTCAGCCAAGCGCGATCTTGATTATAACAACTTGAAAGCTGCGAACAAATTGTGGACCACAAAAAAGCTGTAAAAATAAAATTCACAACTCTTCCATATCAATGTCACCCTACAAGATTAATATTATTTAAGACCCTGTGTAGCGCAAAAGGGGGTTTTTAAAAGCAAACGGTCCATCAAACGGTGACATAATGTATATGCTTGTAAAAATAATTTGCAGTTTTCAAGACCTTTAAGCAGACATTGACGCATCTCAAAACACAATTTTAAAAAAATCTCTGCATGAATTTTTTTTAAGCATACCTCTAAATTTACTTTTTAAAGCAATTTTTCTCCTTATTGAAACCAATAATTAGCTCTAGAAATATAAGATAAAATTCATATTTCTATATCAAATACATTGTAGGATTCATTTGTATTGAAAAGTTAATATTTTTTTTTTTACAAATGATTTCAAGCATTTTTTGCGACATACGCTTGCTCGATTTCACCCCCCCGCGCCTGTGTTTTTCATCTCGTGAGCTCACAGCGCCTTAAGTAAGAGGGTGATTTTTACTAAAAAGCCATCTTGTTTACTTATTGTATACGGACTTTTGACGCCAACCGTACATTTTGGTATCGGTATTTATCATCTCGATGTCATTACCAGGTAAGGTATGAGGTGTAATCAATCACATGTTATAGCATAAGAAATAACACAGATATTCAGATGAAAATATTGAAATTACAAACGCCAGGAAGCAATCCAAACGTTTTTTCTTAGGCAAAGATACAACCGTTTTCTCTCGCGTACCCTATTTCGATTCAGGGCGGTATGTAGGCCAATAAGCCCGGGGAATGAATCCGAGATGATACATTGCTTTGGTTCAGCACCTCATCATATAACTCGAGCTTTGTATGTCTGCATATTGCACTGGAAATATTAGATATTTTTTTTATCCACTACAAGTTAGCCCTTGACTGCGATCTCACCTGATGGTAAGTGATGATGCAGTCTAAGATGGTAGCGGGCTAACCTGTTAGGGGCATGGCAGTTATATTAAACCCATACCCCTATTCGGTTTCTACACGGTATCATACCTGAACGCTAAATCGCGTGGCGGCACGTCTTTGCCGGTAGGGTGGTAACTAGCAACGGCCGAAGCCTCCCACCAGGCAGAAAATTAAATAATTTCTGTACTATCTACTCCTTACTATGTTGCGATCCCCACACTGGGTATCCATAGCCTGCTTTATTTAATATTGACTAAATTTATACGTAAAAAGAATATACCTATCAAGTGCCTACCTACTGGCTGATTCTCGCGACTACGTCCGCGTGGAATAAGTTTAAAAAAAAATTAACTCCCACTAACGTAACGTCACTTCCCATGTACTCAACTATACCCATGCAAATCCGTGCCTATTGTGGCGTAATTGATCGACAAACCAATGAACCAACAAACACGCATTTATAATATTAGTATGATATGATGGTGGTGGGTGGGATTACAGCTTTTAAAGAAACAGCCATGTTGAAGGGCTACATTCAAAAAGAAAAACGAAAACTGTGCTAGGAAGAACTTATGAAAGGGTTTCGACACCGTCGCCCACTAAATGCTAACTCGATACGTAGTGATGCCGCGGGCAGTAGCTAGTCGCTCCATATTAGATATCTTCCCTGATTTATCACCCTCTATGCAAATAGTCGTGATGGATATTGCGAAGAAGCCCAGCTATGTGTCGAAATTAATGTTTTTTCGACGTCGACGCCAAGTGGTATGAGTTTCTGACGGAAATCTGGCTATTTTTCAACGAGATGATGTTGGTATTACGTAGATATGCTTACCATATATACCTATTAGGTATGTTGTTTGAATTTGGTCATTCTTCGCACCATTTTACATGGTGTTTCCATTCTCATCGTTTTCCCGAATAAAAGTAGCCTAGATCATCCGTTGCAACTCTCAATCTCCTCCTCCAATCAACCAATCAACAGATATACAGACAAGAAAACATCCAATTACAATGACAGGAGACACAATTTCACGCTTGTACCGACTGAAAACATTTTTATTTGTAGCTCTAACTATATACTTCGTGAGTTTTAGGTACACGACTACAAAGTGAATCACAAGCGAAATGTTACTTGTCTTACTAATATTATAAATGCGAAAGATGGATGGATGGATGGATTAATGGATGTATGGATGTTTTGATACTCAATCACGCCCCAGCAGCTTAACGGATCTGGCTGAAATTTGGCACAGATATAGATTATAGTCTGGAATAGCACATAGGCTACTTTTAATCCCGAAAAATTAAAGAGTTCCTGCGGGAACCACAAAACCTCGATCCACGAGTACGAAGTCATCATCAGCTAGTAGATTATAATTTTGGTCGAAGTCCACTTTGATCTATAATCAAGAGCTTAAAATTGAAAGTTATTCCAAGTTACCAACATAGGTGCATTAACATTCAGTCATAGAGATACTTAGTTTAGTTTAGTTTTCAAATTGCATTCAGAGTATCTGGTGGTTCCCACACAAATCTAACCATTATGTTATCAAGTGGGCGATAAAATGTGGTCAAACCTTATAGTGCCTACACACGATTACAGAATTGAATCCGATTTCGCGTTGCTGATTAAGCTGTGGCCGGCATCAGTATAGGGTAATGAAATTCGTGCGGCATAAGCTTTACATTTACGTCTATGCTGACCTGCCCGGGCTTTTCTAGGGTATATAATCTGAAATTCCTTTCTTAGCGGGTCGACAAACGTAATAAAATCCTAATAACATATTTACATAATAAAAATGCAAGCTTCTTGTTCCAGAGGTGTGAATTAATAAATTTAGTAAGTACATACACTTATTGTGTTTAATACCGTTACCCAATTTCTTTAATTTAGTGGTTATAAAAAGAACATTGGTATCCTCAAATCAAGGAAAAATAGGCGTCTTCTAGGTAAGCGCGTTCCATCTTAGGCTGCTTCACTACTTGCCACTAAGAGTGATTGCAACCGGCAGGGCGACCTCGTAACTTTTGCATCAATCATTGATACATCGCAATCACCTCTGATTAGTTAACACTCTTCCACTAGGTCCCGGACTCGTGTCTCCCCTGATTGCCCCCCTCGGGGAGACATTAGGATTTTTCAGTCCTGGTGTCTTCCCTAGGCCGGGGGAGATAACAGGATATATTTTAATATAATATTTTGAGTATTCATGGATCCCCTGTCAAGTTTATACATACTGGCCACTCGAAAATAAAGTGTATGCCCAGGGATATATTTGATGACCTGGAGCACTCTCCAGGTCCTCAACTATACCCATAGGCATGCAAAGTGGACGGACGACATCAAGCGATTCGCAGGGAGCCGTTGGATCCAAGTGGCGTTGACCATGGTATGTGGAACTGGAAGTCCCTAAAAGAGACCTATTTCAGCAACTGACGTCTATAGGTTGACAACGACTTCAGTTTAGTTCCTAAGAAAGTCATTTATTTTGCCGCGTTATATTTGGTAGAGGGAAAAAAAACAAAACACCAGAAATAAAGTCCGTGACATTTCCTTATTTTGCTCATGACGTCATTCTGTGTTTCGCTACAATAGCGTGTCGGTTTGAAAAGAAAACGTATAATTTGTAATGCTGATGAAATATATTATTAGGTAATTACAAGAAATAACAACCTATTTATAACAACGTTACGAAACTCTTTGTTATGAAACCAAAATAAACACTACATGGAAATTATAAATATTATAATGTACCTACCTAAAACTTATAGGTTTAAAAATAATGTATGTAGAGTCTGTCTATTAGAAAACTGACAGTTGATAAAATTATTTATTTAACATTTATTTTGGCAGCTTCGGAGCCTTAAGAACTCAAGGCATAACAAAAACAACTAGTTAAGTCGGGGATACCTGACTCATGTTTTTTAATTTACCGCCATGTTTCGCTCTCAGCTTCTAAGTAATAAATATTGCACACGATGTGACAGTGATTAACTTATTTTCTTATAATTCCAAAAATCTCCCTAATTCATTAAGTAAATTAATTTATTAAATACAATTATCTAAATATATAAAGCATTAGATTAAATTTATTAGATGCAATAATAATAAATAATTTCAACAGCCATGCATGGAAATATTATTATTAGAATTGATTTAATAATTTGTCCTAATTGCTGCACTAATTGACCACAAAATTGGTATTTGTATACGTAATTGTATTTCAGATTTCAACGAAAAGCAGACATTCGACTCTTTCAGTTTTTTTTTCAAATATAGGTAACATTATATTGAATTCCATTAAATTCATTTATTTTGCTTCAGAAAATCACAAGCAATTTTCACATATATTTTAAAAAGTAGTTAGTAAATTAGTTTTTATAAACTAACTGATGCCATCTTATGCAAGCAACAACGTAAAGTAATTTATTCTGTACACTTACAGGTATTTTTTGTTTCCTGAAAGTACTCTTAACTATTAATTCCCTCTGCATCGTGTAGTAACATTTTAAACAATAAGAAAGTTCAAACGTTTACACAGAAAAAAACTGTACAGCACTGGCAACATACAGAATATTTTGACCGTTCTTATTTCCAAAGCTCTAAAGTCCATTTTCGAGGCAACGAGTATGTTAGGTGTTGCCATTGTAGCTACACATCGTATCGTAGCTCGCCTTGTCCATTAATTACGAGTCTTCGTGTTACATTTTGCTTTTTGTCTTTGTCTCCACGTTTTCGTGAGCAATTTATTTCAATCTGCTGACACAGCAGAATTTTATTTTCAGGTCGGGTATGATAAATAACGGGGAAGAGGAATTATAGCAAGTAGTGATTGTTATGAGTGTAGGAATTACATGATTTTCTATGATAAAAAGTAGCCTATATCCTCCCCCGGGATGTAACCTATCTCTGTACCACATTTCGATTGAACCAGTTGAACAGATGGGTCGTGAAAGCGCAGCAGACAGACAGGTACATATAGACGATACATACCTACAGGTAGACGAAAGACACTATCGCATTTGTAATTGATGTAAAAGTATTTGTTTCAGGCATACTGTCGTATCTCCTTTAATGGTCTCCTTGACATTTTTATCTAAAGCATGGATTATTCTTTTAAAACAGTTTCATTCACTATAAGTAAAACCACTAAATATTACTCGCTTAATTTCACTTAATTGCTTGTGTTGAGCTCCATAGCGATTGATTAAGTTGGGAACACTGTTAGGCCATCTGTCGGCCATTGCATGACGTCATGTCACGGTTTTGTCCAATTGAAACAGTTGTTTTTGTTCTCAAGTCAAGTGTTTGGGGGCAAATGATACAGTTAATTATATTGGACTAAATATACCTATAAACGTTTAAAATAAAGCCAAGGTTTTGAAAATGGAATACACAATTGTTAGGGTCTCTCCAAATCTATCGACGTGGAACTGGCTTGAGCTGGTCAGAAAAAGCTTAAAGATTTAAGGATGAAATTCATATTTATGGATCTTCGCACTTGCTTCTTTGGCGCCTGTAATAAGTACCTCTCTAACTGATTTTGGCCTTAAACTGCATCGCTTGCAAGCAGGTCTGATTGCAGCCAAGATATCAATACCTATTATAAATGCGAAAGTGTGTCTGTCTGGCTGTTTATCTGCCTGTCTGCTATGCTTTCACTTAACATCATTTTAGCCGATTTTGATGGACACAGTGATAGGGTGTATCCCGAGGAAAGGAACAGGCTACGTTTATCCCGGAAAATTGAAGAGTTCCCGCGATTATAAAACCAATCCACGCTGACGAGGTTGCGGGCATCATCTAGTAACCTTTAAATTGAAAATAGACCAGTATAAGCTTTATGCTTACAATACTGCAAAAGTACAAATTGTGTGAAGAGTCCATCGTTTTCTTCCAATCAACACCCTAAACCGGTTTAATCCCCCCTGATTTATCTAGCCGCCATGACAGACGATCACTTTCTGTGCATTAGCAGTGATGAATGTATTTGCATTGAATATCCCCGGATTACTTGATAATAAATCGTCGCATTAGTTTTGTTGAAAGACTTTCTTCGAGATCCTTATTGCACTTGCCTTGTTTATTTTTAAATCCATACTAATATCACAAATGCGAAAGTGTGCCTGTCTGTCTGCTACGTTTTCATGGTCCATCTATTCAACCGATTTTGCCGAATTTTGGTACAGAGGCTGAACTCCAGGGAAGGGCATATGCTATTTTTTATACCGGAAAATTAAAGAGTTCCCACGGGAATAAAAAACCTTAATCCATGCGGACGAAGTCGCAGGCATCATCTAGTTCTAAGTAAATTACGAAGGTAATTTGGCTTGAAAATTAGTGCTAAATTTTTTCAGTACCCAGGTTGCGAAGGCCAAATTATGTAATAGTTGAAACCCGTCTCTGAATTAGAAAATGAAAGACAGTAAATAATTTAAACATCGTGGGGGTATATTTCCACCGAAACCCCTAAATACTTTTAAGCAATCATAATATGTACTGTGAAAACCTTTCAAACATAACAAAGGAAATTTGACTACCTATCTTGGATTAAATGATACGAACAAGTCACTCATATTTAAACCTTGTTAAGATTTTATGAGAATCAATAGTTAAATGTGACATCGAGAAACATGATACGGCATCTCAGAAAGGGTAAATTAAAATGAAATCATAAGATTACAATCACAAAATCAAACTGTTTGTTTTAACATTACTATTAATAGCTGGTAGGGTTTTTACAAATTACTCTCGATAATCAATATTCATGTAATTAGTATGAATTAAAAATGTGGTAGGTATCACTTTTATAATTTTTCTAATAGTTAAGCTATACAATAATATCTCTCTAAATCAACTGAATCTTAGTTTTAAAAATATTCAATAGTCTCACGCACACTTTTACAGCAGGCCTCGTCCTAATCTAAATTTAAAAAAAAATGGCGGCGACCGACTAGGGCAATAACCACAGATTCCACAATAACACAGATAATACGCAACATAGAACAATAATGTGGTATAGATTAATTACATATTAACATACATTTCTTGAAAATATGCAACCATTTATTAATTTTCTTTTGTGAAAGTATCTTGCCTTATGCATTGTGACAATCTTATGTGATAACTTAATAAGACAGTTCATACCTATCAATATTAAAACAAATAGCAAAGTAAATGAAAGCTAACAACGCTCAAAATATATTTTTACAACCAAAAGTTATTTCATTCATATTCTCATATGATACTCACGTTATATCAGTTGGGATCTATGTCTACATAACTCACAGACGTATGATTTCCCAAACGGACACGTCTGGGCCTTGCTTTGTTTTCTACTTTCTACAATGTTCCTTTATCAACTGAGATCATACTGTCAATCTATTGTAGGTACAATACACAGAAGGTACACTGTCTAATAATTTTAAATATTCATAAACATTCAAGTGACAAAGGAAAGGAATAGGCTGCGCCTGATAATTTTTAAAACGTCAACATTCAGCGTAGGCGTCAAGAGCATGATTATCTAAAGTCAAAAAGCCATTAAGTTAAAATATTCGCCTGTTAGACCATTAAATATTTCAACAATCAGTCGCTTTAAGTGTGGAAGCTAACTTCCATCGGGCAATTAACGGCATTTGCAATTCTGAATTCGCCATCGTTAGCGACAAAAAAATTGCACGACGAAAAATTGAAGCAAAAGAGTAAACATAAACGAACTGGCAACTAAGATAGCCTTAAACTTCACTGTGTAAAGAAAAGAGTTTTATAAGTTTTGAAAAAAGAACGGAACGTGCCTTCAAGATAGTACCTTCCAGTTAAAATTTTAAACGCATCGTCTAATTACGTTTATTCTTTACTTAGAGCTCCATAATCAGATTTCGTCGAAAGTTGAGTGTTGTTTTATTCTTTTTAAAGGGTTTTATGAATAATTTAAAACTTTTCTCAGCTCCTATCCTTTGGAAATGAGGGCCAGCAGACGAGCATACCTGAAACAAGAAAAGGAGACATTACGATGTGAAATAGAAAGAAGCTCCCTAGTGAATTAGGGCTTTGGCGTACGCTAGATCAAAGAATTTCTGAGTTCTATTTAACTATATATGTTTTAATTTCATTTATTATTTTAAATAAGGTACAGTCAGTGACTATCCAGTTTCTAAACGACTATTTAATATCTTATAGAAAACTGTAGACTTTAAATCGTAAAGTTTGTAATATAGTAAACCTGACCAGACCTGACCTGTGAGTTGATGACACAGTTAATGAATATCTACATTTCTAAAAGAAGAAGATAAAAATGAGAATTCAATTGTAATATCACTCAAACTCTTAGAAGATCTAATGAAAATGAAGCATCAGATTGAGTATTATCAGTAAGTCTGAGAAGGTTTAGGAGTAAATTACAAATTATATTATCTATCTCAAATAAAGTGCAAACAAAAAAAGCTATCGTGTAAAATTGAAAATTATTATATCCTACTCCAGTCTTGAAAGTATAATAACGTAATAGAAAGCATGAAGTCACTACATTTATACGTATACGTTATAAGAGTGGATAGCTGCCAATTTTTTCACTGAGCCCTCCCCATTTATGGAATGTAGGCCAACCTATTAGACTTATGGCCCAGCTTGAAAAATGTTTTTTTTTTCATCTGGCGTTAAGCCCGTGCTTTTCTAGCGCTGATAGATTTTAGTAATTTTTCTTTTAATTCCGTAAATTCGCTTTCATGTTATCTGACTTGTGCACCAAATTACTTAATTTAGTTTTAGGTATTTCACTACGCATTTAGAACCATACAAAGTAAATAAATGCCTACTAAAGCCTAAAGTAAGTGTTGTTTAGTTTCAAAATTATAATGAAGCCTTTATAAATATCCTTTAAACTAAACATTTACTCAAAGCATTTAATGATTTTCATGATAAAATAAAATATTAATTATTATTTCTAACCAAAGCACAATAGATCGTTGCCGTTATAAAGTTGATATCAATCATTCATTTTATAATACTTATTCCTTGCAGTTTAATCACGACGAACATAGCTATGTTATCATTCAACGTTAATGTATTAATTTTTATAGTTTTTAGGGTTCCGTACCTCAAAAGGAAAAAACGGAACCCTTATAGGATCACTTTGTTGTCCGTCCGTCTGTGTGTCCAGACCCTTTTCCTTAGGAACGCATGGAGGTATCAAGCTGAAATTCATATCAAATACTCAGGTCTACTGTCCCTTGGAGCTGTGAAAAAATCAAACTTCTAAGCCAACGCAATCAAAAGATACAGTCGTTTATGCTGCAAATTTTCGACACTCGCAAGGGGTGCAAGGGAATCAAAACCTACAGGGTACTTCCCGTGAACTCAGAATCTTGAACTTTTTTACGAAGCAACATTTTATAGCACAGATAAAGGAAAAATTGCGAAAAGTATAAATTTTTAGTTACATCAAATAAAAAAATATTTTTATGCGAATTTTCGACACTCGCAAGGGAATCAAAACCTACAGGGTACTTCCCGTGAACTCAGAATCTTGAAATTTGGTACGAAGCAATGTCTTCTAACACAGATAAAGGAAAAATTGCGAAAAGCATACATTTTTAGTTACATCATATAATAAAAATATTTTTTATAATTTTAAACTTACTACCCCTTTCCGCATGAACGCGTAGAGGTATAAAATTGAAATTAAAATAGATAAGTGGAATAAAAATACCATATCTTTTACTCATATACCTACAGGTTTATACAGAACCCTCGGTGCGCGAGTTCGACTCGCACTTGGCCGGTTTTTTAATTATCTAAACTAAAACATGATGCGAGATGAATATTCATAAGATTCAAAAGCATATATATTTAAAAAAATCACCTTTACGCCGACACTGGACCGTTATAGCATGCACTCCCTCGTAATTACTAATATTAAAAAAAATTGCTCCTATATGAAGCAAATCGAGCCAAATTAACGTGAATATAGAGACCATTTTTCCTTACAAAGTACTCGGTTGAAATAAATTTTGACTTAATGCTCTGTGACGGAATTTCAAACGTTATTAAGTTATCGATTAAAGGCTATTTTTGTATGCAAATATAATACTAACTTTTGACTAAGTATTCAAATTTGAACATTAGCGGATTAAAAGCCCAGTCCGATATTAATAGGCGAATGTCGTGATGTAAATAAATAGAAAGGGGCAGTATTTTTCATTCTCACATCTGTCGCTTTTGCGGTGCTAGAATGGGGTTATTACCCCCTAAATAAGGTCAGTAAGGGTACATTTGAAATGCCATAGTGCCAGCTTTTATTGTTGCGTAATGGCCTTTAAAAACAAATTAATTCTTTATATGAAGTGACTTGTTTAAAATTGAATTAGCTTTATTGATTTGTAATGTATGTGAATTGATAATAAGGATTACTAAGTGCACCATACAATGCTAAAGTGGGTGTCATTGTGACAAATGTTTAATTTATGAGCGTTATTGAAAGCACTTTAATAAGCCGACTGAATTGTTGAAGTGCAATGAAAATGCATTATTGCCATCGAGTAATAACTGCAGACCATAAAACCATTCACCAGGGAGGTTGACGACTTCCCTGGCGCAGTGTTGTGCGCTTTTGTCTTAACGTGAGAGGTCCCAGGTTCGATTCCTGGCGGTGTGTCATAATTTATGAATTTTCAGTGGTATGGTCTGGTTCGGCTTTGGCCGTGGCTAAAGCTACCACCCTACCGGCAAAGACGTTGTGTGAGTCTTCTCCGTTTGGCCCGTAAGGGCCAAGCGGGGGTACGGGCCTCGAGGCTGAGCCTCCTTACCCGGGCGGGGCGCGGGGCAACTCTGTGCCCCGGTGAATATCTTTAAGCCGAGAACCGGCTAGGGCCTGCCTTGTAGGCTACGGGCACCTGGGTCGGCTGTCACATCCGGTGTTGGGTCCGCACTGCGGGTGACGTTGGCACCTCCGCGTGCAGGACCCGTGTCTCGTCCAGGGATCACGGCGCTGCGGGCAGTAGGGTCGCTCTCGCGCGCCGAGATGGTGTCAAAATCGGTGGACTCCGCGTCGTGGGCGATAAAGTCGCCGCTGCGCGCGGAGTCGGTGTCAAATCCGGTATGGGTCGCGTCGTCGTCGTCGCTACGGTCGCCTGCGTGCCGCGCAGGTGATGGCGATCGTAGGAGCTCACGAGGTAGTGGACGCCCGGTCGGAGGTCGGGTGGTCGGCGGTGCGATCCCGTGGAGGTGTTCGTACGGTCCGTTGTCCGCGCGCGCAAACATGCGCCGCGCGAGTGTACGGACGTACCCCTCCACGGTGGGCGTCTTGAGGTCGCGATGGATCACGTCGTTCCTCACGTACCTCGGAGCTCCCACGATTTGGCGCAGGCTAAGACGTACCGCCAAGCGATTTAGCGTTTCGGTACGATGCAGTGTAGAAACCGACTAGGTATAGGTTTAATATAACTGCCATACCTCTAACAGGTTAACTAGCTACCATCTTAGACCGCATCATCACTTACCGATCAGGTGAGATCGCAGTCAAGGGCTAACTTGTAGTGGAATAAAATAATACACTTATGTATTGAAAATTTTTAGAAAAAAATATCGAAAAATGGATACAAGTTAATAGGCCATTTCCAAATAGAGTTATGTTAGGAAGGAATTTGTTATAACTTAATTAATGAATTGTTAAACGATGATGATTTTATGATGATTGGTGTAACTACAGCGTGATCAATGACTGAAAGAAAAGAAAAGAAATAAAAAAATCATTCTTTGTAACAATGACTGCTGGAATTAATTTGTACCTATAAGTTATTTTAATAGCGCAAGAGAAATTAAGATTCCAGTTAAATAAATACATATTAATATTATGTAAAATTTCAAATTGCAGTTTTTATTAAAATTAATTGCAAAAATGAATATTCGAGCATCGTGGTAGAATTACGTCATTTCTGTCACTTCATTAACGACCGCTACATCAGACTGTCAGTCGCACAGCGTTATTTTGCTGCTATCATTACAAGTTGCGTTTATTGCTTATAGTCCAGGCAAATAAGGGGTTTCACCTCGGAATGTGAGATACTGAATTAATAAAAAAAATACTAATTATAACGTAACAGTTACTAAAAAATGCAAATTATTTAAAATTATATACTTATCATTAACTAGCTGATGCCCGCGACTTCGTCCGCGTGGTTTAAGTTTTTTTTGATTCCCGCGGGATCTCCTCAATTTTCCGGGATAAAAAGTAGCCTATGTCACTCTCCAGGTCCTCAACTATACCCATGACAAAAATCACGTCAATCCGTTGCTCCGTTGCGGTGTGATTGAAGGACAAACCAACAAACCAACAAACCAACAAACAAAGTGACTTTCGCATTTATAATATTAGTATGATTTATAAACTTTATACGACGTATTTTTCATCGGGACTAAAGGTTGATCTCGAATGATACTAAATATATAATAGTTAAATACTGCGCGCGCTCTGCCCTCTATCTCGAAAATGGTTCAAGATATTTAAAAAAATGTTTAAACAAAATTTATATAGAATTTCATCATCTACGATATTTATAATAACTACAAATAGATAAAAAACCCATAGGAAACGAGATAATGACAATAAATGTGTAAAAAATCGTTTTTTTGACCTTTGACCTTGAAATATCTGTAGACGCGGACACCCTACGATATGTAGGTTTTGAGACAAGTTTTAAGGTGCCAAAATAAAGGTTTATACAAGTTTATAGCCGACTATCTCTCATTCTGAGATTCTTGCTATTATTTGACTAATTTGCCTGGACTATTACTATATAGATGATGCCCGCGACATCGACCGCGTGGATTAAGTTTTTTTAATTCCCAGAGGAACTCCTTAATTTTTCAGCGTAGCCCGTAATGTAACCTACCTCTATACCAAATGTTATCAAAATCGGTTAACAAGAGGGGCTTTTGAAGCATACCAGACGACAGACAGACAGATAAACAAACAAGACATTCTTTCGCATTTATATTGTGTATTAGTATGGATTTAACTTTAGAGTCTCAAAACTATGATCCGAAGATTCATAAGAATTTTAGTGCTAAAAACACGCTAAATATAAACTGAATTGAGACATGGAAATGATTTAAAGGATATTGTAGGATAATTATACTTCAAGATGGGTAATTCTTTCTTCAGATTTCTTCAGATCACTTCAACCTCCATAAATAAGCGATCTGAATATGAACTACGACTTGCCAAAATAATAGGTACAATAAAAATAAGTAAAGCATTTTATTTCAGCAGTATTTTCAAAGAATTGAATAGTACCTATACGTACATTTGAATAGTACACGTACGTACATTAACCGGAAAATTATGGAGGAGAGCATAATTCGTATGCCAAATAAAAGTCAACATTCGGTTTTAAAAGATGAACTGGGATATAAAATCAGGGATTCAAATTGTATAAAAAACACGTCCACATAAGGCAAATATAGAATTTGTTCAATTCCCGCCTTGCTATGAGCGAAAAGACTGCAATGCAGTGGGCGCCGGCACTAATTTAATAACTCCACCGCATGGCCTGAACGTAGGGAGGCCACCTGTTACATAAACTTGGGACATAACCTTCAAAGTCCTTGAATAATATGGTGCCATTGCTTCGATGATAGGAAAAATACATTCCTTAAAAATTATGAAGAAATAGTTATTTGTGTTATATGGGGCCAAAGAAAATTTTTGTTCCCCGAGGGCGCTATTTTGAATTCAGAGCGAAGTGAAGGATTCTAAAGTAGAATCCCGAGCTTAGCGAGGGATTCTAAAGTAGAATCCTAAGCGTAGCGACGAATTCAATATACGCCGCCCGAGAGCAAAAAATTTGGCCCCGAATGACACACACTATTTTTCATCATTACGTATGAGAAAAAGCTAGGAGTATCAACCTACTATGTATGGACATTACCTATACGTTTAAGCACCAATCGGTGCGCTGCCTGGCGGTGGGCGGCCGCTTCCTCGAGATCGGCAAGCTGGACCTGTCCAACAACACCGCGCTCGGCATGAGCGTGTTCCTCAAGAACACCACGTTCCACGGCATCCTGCTGGACGCGCTGTTCAGCGCGGCGGGCGAGGGCGACGACAAGGCGGCCGCTGCCCGCCACCGTGTTCGGCGAGCGCGAGCTGCAGCCCGCCTTCCGCTACATGGCAGCCGGCAAGCACATCGGCAAGGTGCTGCTGCGCGTGCACGAACGCGGACCAATCAGAACAGAGAAATGAAAACTCCCATGGGCCTAAAAATTACATTTTGCTCCCTCTATCCTCTGAAGCCAATATTCGTTTTTCGAATAGGTATGATGAAAAGTTAGTTTGACACGTCTATTTGTTTGAAAGCACGATAAATCTTGAAAGTGCTGAGCTAATGATACGAGTTTAAGTTTATGTCATACAGAGCTATTTTCGGTGAACGGTCGTTGCAAGTGCCACTTTATTATCCAATGAAAAATATTTAGACCTGCGATGTTATATATGCAACAACAATAAGAAACAGTTATTTTTTTTTAATATTTCGCAAATATAAAATTAGTTTAGATTTTTTTTATTGCGAGATAGGCTTGCGCTTGACGTCTATCATGCTTAATACAAAGCGATGATGAGGTCTAGATTTGAGCGCGCTGGCCTAGCAGATGCCTATTCACTCTTGCCTTGAAGGTTCTTACGTTGATAACGTAATTACGTTGGTAAGGTTGAATCTTCTGCACAATAGGACAATATCCGTTATAAGTGGATTTTTTGGGTAATCCTAACATAAATGTCAAAAAATAGCATTTTCCACATTTTCTTGATTTCACAAGCGTGTCATACAAGCATGATGCACATAACGTGCATCATGCTTGTATGACATTTTTAACGATCCGGCACATGACTTTGAACTAGTGATGTGCCGGATCGTTAAAAATGTATATCCGCGGATACGGAGGATTTTAACTTTCTTACTCAATCGGTGTCGGTGCTCGTGACCTTGAAACTCACTACGATAAAATTTTGCAATGGTGCCAAATATTTCATTTATGAAATAAAAAATAATCTAAATAGAATTTATTAGTTTTTAATTGCTATTTAAAATCAATAAGGTAAAGATATCCGGCACATCACTAGTTTGAACAATACTTTGCTCTATAATGATTTCATTTTGATTTTCTTTCCCGTTCATCACAGCATATCCGAATTTTTAAAAGCGAACGAGTCTTATTTTTGTTAAATTTAAAAACTGTTAAACTGATTGCCAGTGATTCATAGCAATCAATTGAATAACTCACATCTCTAAGGTTTTCACCAGAGCCTCAAAAACTATGGAACCAATCGGATGATTTCAATAAATGTATTTTTATGCTGACAAAAAAGCCAATGTCCAGTGGTCCAAGTAAGTTTGGATTTGGAGAGACCTCAAAAAATCATTTATGATGAAACAATGTATTAGACATACTAATATTATAAATGCGAAAGTGTGTTTGTTGGTTTGTCCTTCAATCACGCCGCAACGGAGCAACGGATCGACGCGATTTTTGGCATGGGTATAGTTGAGGACCTGGAGAGTGTCATAGCACTTTTTATCCCGGGAAATTAAGGAGTTCCCGCGGGAATACAAAAAAAACCTAAACCACGCGGACGTAATCGCGGGTATCAGCTAGTACAAAAATAAATATTTGTGACAAATTGAGAACGCCTTCTTCATTTTAGTCAGTTTTCGGTTTTAGTAACCCTCAAAAGTCGGGTAAAAGACATTCTTTACTATCGAATGTGTTTGAAATAGCGTTTTCACCGAGGTCTACATTTACTCGATTACACAGCGTTCCATATCAGTATGATGCAATTAGCCGGTGTGATTCTTCAAGCGGACTCCGCTTTTGCCTTTTCATTTGTAATCGAGAGACCCCTTTGTGTGTGCTCGTGTTATGTTTTATCAAGAAATCAAATTTTACGTAGGTATACGTTGAGCTCGGCCGCCACTAAAATGGGAATACCTACTTGGTAATAAAACTACGTTTAATTTGAATCGTAATGTTTTGCTGGTATCTTTGTTTTTTGCTTTAGCTCGTGTATTTTTTAGTGCTTTTTAAACCTTTTTTTAGGGTTCCGTACCCAAAGGGTAAAAACGGGACCCTATTACTAAGACTCCGCTGTCTGTCTGTCTGTCTGTCTGTCTGTCTGTCTGTCTGTCTGTCTCCAGGCTGTATCTCATAGACCGTGATAGCTAGAAAGCTGAAATTTTCACAAATGATGTATTTCCGTTGCCGCTATAACAACAAATACTAAAAATTAAATATATATATATATATATATATATATATATATATATATATATATTAAGGGGGGTCCCCATACAATAAACGTGTTTTTTTCGTATTTTTTTAATAATTTAAAACTTACTACATGTTTGTACGGAACCCTCGGTGCGCGAGTCCGACTCGCACTTGCCCGGTTTTTTCATTTTGCGTGATTTATTACTGTCCCTATGGGGTAACATCGAGAGAATGTTTTCGATGTTAGTAGCTCTCGATGTTGGTAGGAGCTTACCTATAGTTAGTATTCAGTCACCTAAGATAACCAAAAGATAGTCATTTATTTTTAAATAGGAGTACATCTATTTTCAAAGTCAACAGTCTGCGCTTTTTGTCCAAAATTACTTAGTTTTATGGAAAAACTAAATTTGAAATTAAATATTTTTCTCTTGAAACAAATCAGGCTATTAAAAACACTTCTTAAAAATAAATCTAGGTTCGGTAAAATATACCCATTTATAAGCTGAAATTGGGTAGCGGTTGACCAGCCTTGCTTCGCATCTCTTCTCTTCGCTAGGATCTTTTCAAGATACTGCGTAGCAAGGCAAACGTCGGAACCTTTTAGAGTGGGCTCGAATTGCTAGACATACTAGTAGGACGGATCTGATGGCGAGGAAAAATTTCAAGGAGGATTTTTCACGGATAATGAACGGCAAATCATCTAACTTCGGATAGAATTCCGAACTAGAATAAATTGACGATCCGTAAATACTTATTAAACTCTTTTGGAAAAGTTCTGATTTTTAATAGCAGGTTCCTTACGTAGCGCGGCAGTAAGGCTTTGGCTTGCCTAATAGCGCGACCGGCGTGCACGTGTTATGCTGTGCCACCCATCGATATATATAAGTAGGCACTAGATGGGCCCTTTCATAGATAAAAAAAGGGGGGTCCGACATGTAGAGCGCGCTCCACACCTGTATAAGCCTGTCCTTGTCCCCGCCATAGCACTGTTCCTCTTTTCAGACTAAATATGTCCACATTCTTTGTTTGACAGGGCCCAACTGTGTAAATTGAGGTCGTTGGTGCCACCTCACCCTGCCTTGACTGAGGATTTCGCGTGTACCACGGACCGATGTGCACGTCCATAACTGAAATCGCACTGCAACGCAAAGTATGTCCTTGCGAGGCTGGCGCGCTTTGTTTGAACTCAGCTAATCGTATGCATAAAATTCATTTTTTAAATAAAAATATTATTGGATTTATGAAATAGGTATCTGTGATAGATCAGCTGTTACGTGGATGACAAAAACACGAAAAATTTTTTGCAAATCCCATTTTTCTATTATTGGAGGAGGGATTTACAGCTCGTGGCGTGGATTATATGCGCAAAACCAAACTCTTTTCACTTTGATAAACGTAACAGGGCTTTTCCCAGCATAAATTGAACACTTACTCTTATACCTACATAACTAGATGATTCCCGATCAGGATTAAGATATTTTGATTCCCGCGGGAACACTTTTATTTTCCGGGATAAAAAGTAGCCTATGTTCTTCCCCGCGATACAATCTACCCCTGTACTAAATTTCATCAAAATCGGTTGAGCAGATGGGCCGTGAAAGCGTAGCAGACAGACAGACACACTTTTGCATTTATAATATTAAGTATGGAGGACATTTATTTTGAATTTTTCATAAGAAGGTTGGACCTCTTTGTTGTATGAGGATTAATTGTAGGAAAGTAAGTTCCTGTTTTCATCATGAACATGGAATTAAATGAAGTTTTAGGTGAATAAGTTTAACCATAAGAAACTAAAATAGTAGGTCCTTATAGTTATGTGACACAATACCCTAATATTATTTATGTTTGCTACTTTTACTACAGAATGGAAAGAGAACCAACAAAACAAGAAGTAACTGCGAAAAGTTTTTTATTTGAAAACTTTTAGCGTTTTGCCCAAACACGAAACGTTTATCGATCAAATAATATGGTTTCTAAGAAATGCTATTTAGAAACCTTACGAAAAGTAATTTGATAGCGTAATTTACCGTTAAAAAAGGAAGAATAAGTACAACTGTTAATTAATTTTCTGAATAGTATCTATTAAGGTTCCGTTTCAGGAAATTTTATAACTAATGCCAGTTTCAGTCGAAATCGTGTATTTTATCAAGACCACGTCAAATCAACCCACCAACCTATTTATACATATAACATCTACGTTTCTAGTACCTAATCATAATAGACAACATAGGCAGATACAAGGTACTTTTCCACTATATTCTAGTGCGTTGACGCTACATGACTGACTTTCCTCCTTTTTTACACTGGCCCCCCATCCCCCTTTAACCTTTGTATAGGTTTTGATGTTTGTATCTTGTAATATGAGGTTGATGAGGTTTTGGCGATAGGTAACGTTTCCTAAATGTGAGAATGGCGGCGTTTTGCGGCCGTATAATAAACACATACATGGATGGTATGCGCTGCCATGTGGCCTATAATATTATCATTATGGTGCCTAAAAATTCTTTGTATATGCTCACAAATGTTTTTTAAAAATATTTTATACTTGCTGATTCCCGCGAATACATCCGCGTGGATCGAGGTTTAATCGTTCCCACGGGAACTCCTTAGTTTTCCAGTATAAAAAGTAGCCTATGTGCTATTCCAGACTATAATCTATCTCTGTGCCAAATTTCAGCCAGATCCGTTCAGCCGTTGGGGCATGATGTAACAAACATCCATACATCCATCCATCCAAACTTTCGCATTTATAATTTAATTTATATATACTCTATATATATAACAGTACTTACACCCACGTTGTCTGGTGGGTGGCTTCGGCCGTGGTTAGTTAGCACCGTACCGACTGCCTCGTTGGTCTAGTGGTTAGCATAGTCGACTGCGGATCACGAGGTCCTGGGTTCGATTCCCGGTCGGGCATAAAAAGTTAGGTATTGGGTTTTTCAATTAAGAAATTCTCAGTGCCAGCCCGGAGTTGGAAGTTGGCGGTGTTTCACCCCCGTGCCTCGGAGAGCACGTTAAGCCGTCGGTCCCGGTTATTATCACTAACATGATAATAGTCGTTAAAGCCCGCCAACCCGCATTGGAGCAGCGTGGTGGGTCTAAGCTCTAATTCGCGCTCTCCTATGAGAGTGGAGGCCTGTGCCCAGCAGTGGGACGTTAATAGGCTGCATAGTGTACCGGCAAAGGCATGCCGCCAAGGGATCTAGCGTTTCGGTATGATGCCGTGTAGAAGCCGATTAGGGGTACGGGTTTGATTTAACTATACCCCTAACAGGCTAGCCCACTACCATCTTAGACTGCATCATCACTTACCATCAGGTGACATCGCAGTCAAGTGCCAACTTGTAGTAGATTAAATAATAAAAATAAGGAAGGAGTATTCCGGAGAAAATAAAAGGATTTATAAAGGATCATAAAAATGTAAATATACTACTGTTCTTAATGAGGTATTGAGGATACGATACCGACACCGATTGTTATCATAGTTTGTTAATCCATACTAATATTATAAATGCGAAAGTGTGTCTGTCTGTCCGTCTGTCTGTCTGTCTGTCAGTCTGTCCGTCTGCTACGCTTTCACGGCCCAACTACTCATCTGATTTTGATGAAATTTGGTACAGGGATAGGCTGCATCCCGGGGAAGTCATAGGCTACTCTTTATCCCGGAAAATTGAAGAGTTCCCGCGGGAATCAAAAAACATCAATCGACGCGGACGAAGTCGCGGGCATCATCTAGTTTATATTATAAGACTTAACTTTTGAGATAAAGCCTTCACATTAAGGCGTGAACACATTATGGGTGCAAACAACCGTATATATGTATTTGTTCAAAACATGTTCCCTAACATCCGAGTAAGACTTAATGCTCAGTGCAAATAATGGAATAATATTATTGTATTAGTGTTACGCATTAACTGAATTGGCAGAGGGCGGTGTATGCCAAGCCTTATTTATGTAGGCCTGAAGAATTAATGGGTTATAACGTGGTAACTGGTAACGACGAACAATCTAGAGTAACAGGCGAATAGAAGTGTCGGGTTCAATGCCCGGTTGGGCAAATTTGAGAAATATTCAGGCGTCGCGTCGTTTGGCAATTACTATTTGAGGTGTATATGAGACACAATGAAACCACCTCCTTTTTTATTGTGACATAGGCTTGCGCTTGATGACAATCATGATTAGTGCAAGCAATGATGAGGTCTAGGTTAGAACGTGCTTGCCTAGAAGATGCCTATTCACTCTTGCATTGAAGGTACCGAAGTTAAAGGTGGCAGGAAATACGTGCGCTTGGAGAGTGTTCCACACCCCAGCGGTTCGGATCAGAAACGTCGAGCGAAAACGTGAAAAGAGCGAAAGCAGATTGGACGTCAACCACATAAGCATGCCAACGGTGACAGTTTCTCGCTGTTCTGTGGTAGAACGGAGAAGGAGGAACAAGGTTGTGAAGTTCCTTAGCACACATCCGATAAAAACCGACTCACTATTAGGTACAACTTGGCGATACAGATTTTACTATAAGTTGGATAAATACCGAACTACAAGAAATGAAAAGCGAAGAATTTGAGTATTGAGGTACACAATGAGTTTTCAAGATACATCTAATTCCATCGTACTTCGTAATACGTTGATAAAAACTTGGGGGCATCACCCCAACATAGTTTTTATCAACGTAGTACGAAGTAAGTTTATATAAGAGTCAATTATTGTGTTTATATAATATATAAAACTAGATGATTCCCGCGACTTCGTCCGCGTGGATTTATGTTTTTTTATTCCCGCGGGAACTCTTCAATTTTCCGGGATAAATAGTAGCCTATGTCCTTCCCTGGGATTAACCTATCTCTGTACCAAATTTCATCAAAATCGGTTGAGAAGTTGGGCCGTGAAAGCGTAGCAGACAGACCGACAGACAGACACACTTTCGCATTTATAATATTAGTATGGATATGACACACAATGTTAAATAATGGTATATAAGTAAGCCGTGAATAATTTACATACAAAGCACATAGTTATTTAAGGAAACGATCGCTGCGGTACCATTCACAACAGCCGGTAGCATTACGAACATTCTTGAGTCGGAATAGTAAATGGCGCGTAGCTACTAGCTAGGCATTAGACAAATTGGACCAGTGCCAGACACCCTATGGTGTGAGAGGTACCTAACATAATATACGTATAGCCTTCATGGCCTTTATTTTATGGCATGGACTGGAGTAGCACATCGAAATACTGTTTCAAAGTAAAATCATCTAGCTGTAATATATCGTGGTACGTACCTACCCTTTATTCTTTATATTATATCGTTAAACCACTAAGTAAGTATATTATACTTAATTAATTTTAGAAGGACAAGACGTCTTCGTCGTATCGCCAACCATTGAGGACCAAAGAACTATTGTAAGGATCAGCGCGGAACACTGCCTTCTAGCCGTATAAAAAAAAGTTAATAGTTTAAATGATTTCTTGACTACCCACATACTAGGTACCTATAGCATAGCCTGAAATTTATTTCAGGTTAAAATTCAAATGATTTTTATTCAAATATGCTATAACTAGTATGTGGGTACTAGTCTAGGGGTTGTTAGTGAAAACTATTTTCATTTTTATAACGTGGCTTTCCTGCCAGTGCCAAGTTAAAGACCAAGTTTCGTGCCAAATGTAATGGCTGCTGGGACGGAATGGCGTTCAAATAATTAGAAGAGCAAATGTGCGGTTAAAAGGATGTTTAGTTCAAGAATAGCTTGTTTTCGCGAGTTTAAGCTAGTGAACATGATATTCATGTCTTTGTATAATTTTGCCTAAACGAAACAGACCACAGCATCGTTTCAGTTCGTTTAACAATGTACCAAACTGCAGCCCAGTACGCTTGGTCTAAGATTTCACATTTCAATTCGATGATTACAATCGAGCGTTCGATCATATTTAAGTGAACCTTAATAGCTTTGATTTAGATCTCAATTTCGTGCAACCTATGTCCTTGTTGCAACTTACCTTTGTATCAAATTTCGTCAAAATCTGTTGAAAAGATGGGCCGGGAAAGCCTAGCAGACAGACACACTTTCGAATTTATAATATTAGTATTGATTATAGCATAGTTATTTAGCAGTTCATCGGTTTTTCTTATGGCTCCCTCTGTTTTGTGCAAATAAAGACTTTGAGAGTCGAAATGATGATACAATGCTTTTACTACAAACTTTAGTATATATTCTAATTAATTTTCTCTTTTATATGCTATAAAAAGTGTAAATTTTGTGGTACAAATAGGTATTATGTGGACATAGAACCCGAAAATGGCTGTGTTATACATTCCTGAAATATTTGTAATTGTGTAAATTTTAAATTATTATACATGAGGTCGCATAAGCAGTATAATATATCACGCGTAGAATTTTAGTCTCTGCGCTGCATATCTTAAAGACTACTATCCCGTATACTTTACATGTAAAGCCACATGTAGGTAGTAGGGAGTATAAAATACGCCGGAACATCACTCGTTAATCTCAATGCAAATTCGTGCCGAGCGTCCCTAATGACGTCGTATTTACTGTTTACACGTCTTATTCTTCCTAAATTTCGCCTGCACCGAATTGTCGGCGATTAGAGTAATTTCGGCAACGATCGACTCGCATTTTATCTGTGTTCATGTGTGGAGTTTTTTTTTATTACACCACAAGTAAGCCCTTGACTGCGATCTCACCTAAAGGTAAGTGATGATGCAGTTTAAGATGTCGGTTTACCATTTTATATGGCAGTTAAGTTAAACCCATACCCCTAGTTGGTTTCTACACTGCATCGTACCGGAACGCTAATACGCTTGGCAGTACGTCGTTGCCGGTACCACCCTACGGTGGTAACTAACCACGGCCGAAGCCTCCCAGACCAGACCAGAGAAAATTCAGAAATTATAAATCCCCAAATTGACACTGGGACCTCCCACTCCCACGTTAAGACAACAGCGCTCAAAATTGCGCCAGAGAGGTCGTCGGTTTACTAGTATGCCCTTCAATATTCGAAGATCCGCCGGTCCTGTATTTAAGTAATCAATCCTCACTGTACAGCTAGCATTAATTATAGGGCAAATTAGCATTGCATAGTATGAAGAATAGCTTTTTTATGTAATGAAGGAACCAGAAGTTTAATTCGCTATAATATATAAAATAATATATAAAATTCTCGTGTCACAATTTTCGTTCCCATACTCCTCCGAAACGGCTTGACCGATTCTCATGAAATTTTGTGAGCATATTATACCTCCACGCGGACGGAGTCGCGGGCATCAGCTAGTTTATATATATATATATATATATATATATATATTTATATATATATATTGATTATATATTATATAGATTTTTTATATTATATATATTTTATTGATTGTTTTTTTTTGTCCTTTTTAGTCTTTATTGATTGTGATTTTATATATTATTATTTTTATTTATATTTTATTTATTCTCATCAAACGTTCCATTTGTCGTTTAATTTGGACTCGAAAAATATATTTGACAAAGGTACTCATAAAAAAAACTTCTGTTTCTTTACACAGTAAAAAAAGATTGCGGGCCACAACATAATAATATTACAACATAAAATTACCTCTAACTCAGGTTCTACTGAGACAGTAAGTAAGTAATATAAAAATCATGGCATGGCAAATATATAGAGGTTGAACGTAGAGGTTGCATTGCATAGCTGCCTGATTGCCGTAACGAAAATAATACCTAGGAATACCAATTCGCACTGCCAACATTTTAGAGGAAATAAACGGAAAATTTTGGAGAGGTAAAAATAGATGTGTAGATAAAGAAATATCAATAGGCTCCACTAAGTACTTAGAGATTCACGCTGATTGTCACGATTGCTATCAGTGGAGCGGGGTTTTTCCTTTCAACCGAGAGCGGTTGATGTAATCAGCCGTTTTTGAGATTTTGCGGACATTACCACGGCGGAATACAGATACCTGCTAATAGATTTAAAGTCATTGTGGCTTATCATTCTGTGATTTAAAAAAAAGTGCTATAAAATGGTATCTTTGACGGTACCCTTCCGAAGTAAAATGGTAAAGAAGGAACCAAGGTTGTCCCTCTTTCTGCCTATCTGTCATACTTGCTAAATAACATATGTAAACATAATTCCAGAAGTGGGCGAATAATTAAAATTACTTTTAAATATGTTTGTACTCTCTTTAAAACTTCCACGAGGGAATGGTCCCAACGTGTAGCGGTTTCACGAGAGATTTAATGTAAACAGTTAAGTATAAAACTTGGCCAAAGCATCACAACAACAATAAATTAATCATTTGATCAGACTGCAGTTGCTACTGCTAAGCTCTAAATCAAATTGCGATCTAAACACAAGAGTATTCAATAATCGCTGAGTCTGCCGGTAGGAGACTGCATTTCAAACGTCAAAATACTCGTATTTATGTTAATTATTCCAATATGGCGTATCCCCACCAAAGAACGAACCGAGTGAAATACATGAGTCAAATATCTATTTAATTAAATCTTCATCAACAAATAAATTAACAATCTTTTATCTTTTCTAAAAATTCAATTCTTTAAAAGCAAAGCTAATAATAGCATAATACATAATAGCATAATACAGTAACTTACAACCTATTACAACAGCTGTTGTAAGTACTAAGTAGCTCAATGTCAATTTACCCGTCGCGACAGGAACAAACGGTAACTGACCCTCCACGTGGCCTACGTTGCCGCGTAGATAAGTTTGTAATTTTCTATGGACTCGTACCGCGTCGCGTTGCGTCGCGTCGCTTTCGTCGCTCACCTAGGACAACGGGTTTTGGGCGGCTGGCAACATAGCGCAATTCGCATCGCAAAAACATATCTTAACTATTATATCCAAACACTGGCTATTCACTCCAATAATATATATTGCTTATTTTATATCACAAATACATTGGCCATTATTATACTCGTACAATCACCAATAGCGTCCCCGACCAGTGTTGCCACACTACCAAACTATATAAGTGATACCAAATGTAGACCTTTTTTTAAATTTCAGCCTAACATAACGTAAAGGCAACGTTGATCAGTTGGAACAGACTTTGTGAAAAATCTTATCAAGTGTCTAATAATTTTTCTACCATTATGATAAACCTTGAATCATTACGTTAAGATATTCGTGATTTAGTATTGGGTATACGTCCTTTGTCAGAAATTGCTCGTTATAATTTTGTATGCTATCCATGTTTCATGCAAATTACTAAGGGCTCTTTATTCACGTTTTTTCACTGGCAAATTCTTGTTTACACGATCGACAAAGCTGTTCTCGGCAGGGATTCCGTTTCATTTATCTCGTTCGTCATTTTTGCGCCTCATTACGTTACTCGTAACACGTAGGTACTTTTAAAGATGCGTTTACATGATAAATTAGGGCTTAAGCTTTTTGTACTATAGAAGAGCTTTAACGATCGTTATTTTGGCAAAAAAATTGCGTTAGTGAAGGAAGCAGAGCGTTGAAGCATTGGGGACCCAAGATGTTTTAATGGCGGCCACGCACACAGCACAGCGTTGGCTGACCTCCCCACTAGGTGGACGTACGAACTCAAGCGAGTAGCTGGGAGCCGCTGGAGGCAAGCGGTACAAGGCCGTGTACCTACTGTGGAAATCCATCAAGGACACCTTCGTCCAGTAGTGGACATCTAACAGTTGAGACAACGACAACGGACGACGTCTTATATAGACTATCCCTATCCCTTCTTAATTTGTGAGGTGGCTCAGAACTACAAGAGCTTAGGCTTTAGTCCACCACGCGAACCAAGTGCGGATTGTCAGACTCCACACATCTTTGAGAACATTATGGAGGACAGTCAGTCATGTAGATTTCCTCACGATGTTACCCTCAACGATGTTACACATAGTGAAATGTTTGTTGCGTGCCCAGGATCTAACCCCAGACCTGCCAAATAGGAAGTTGGGATCTTAACTACTTAGCTATCACCACTAAGTATAGAACATAGATAAAACAACTCAAGGAAACGATTATCATTCCACTCGGAAACGTACCAGATAGACGTTTTATTAATGAATTAAACTAGAGTTTTACGGTTTGATGAATGTTCATTTACTTGATGTCACAGTGGGTAGTAAAATCGTAATACTTGGCAATATCGTCTTCGGAAACGTCGTAAAAGGTTTTCATGTTTATTATGGTTTTCGGAAACTTTTAGTAAGTTCCTTGTTATTTGATGTCGGAGGCTCTTAGGAAAAGCTGATGTTTCGACATATTGATATATTACTAAACATTAAGGAGATGAAAAAACTTTAATATGCGGCTGGGCTATAAAGTAGCCGTCTCTGTTTCTATCATTGGGTTACGATACGTCTTACTGACGTGTTTCTATTGTGCTCTTTCTTTATTTACAAAAGCGTCTTCGCTTAGAATAAGTAGGTACAATCCTTTTACTGTGGTCTTACGGAATTTATTTACATGTAACTTTTAAATAAGAAAATCATTAAAAATGCACGGCCGGAGGACTAAGTAATATAATAAATGCGAAAGTGTGTCTGTTTGTTGTTTTGTTGTGTCCTTTAATTACGTTGCAACAGAGTGACGGATCGGTGTGATTTTTACATGGGTTTAGTTGAGGACCTGGAGAGTGGCATAGGCTATTTATCCCGGATAATAACCCGCATAACCCGCGCGGGAGTTGTAACGTGAAAGACGTGCGCAAAGAGAGTTACATTAATATTATATGAATTAAGTGTTAATATTATCTGAATTAAGTGTTAAAGTGTTGTTTACAATATCATACTTATCTACTGCAAGTTGTCTCATATATTTACTCGCTCTTTGGTATTATTAAGCGCTTATAACCCAGGCCTTATAACTTTGGAGTACCTACTTATAAGTTCGGGTTTCAACCTCCATATCTGTGCCCAAACAACGCAAACAATGAAGACGTGTGAAGGATGTTCAAAGCAGTTTAAGGACGGTTCGGGCCTGACCTGTGCCAAATGTAAAAAAAATTACCATACGAAGTGTTTAAATATGCCTACGGCGCAGTTTAACAGGCTTAAGAATAAACCAAATTGGAATTGTCCGACTTGTCCTATTAAAACTGCAAGGCACGATGACACCCCAGTCAAGAGTTCAGTAGATGCAGCGGAGGAATCCAGCAGTTCCGAAGGCTCCGAAATCCAAGAAATCGCAGCCGACCCTCAAAACTGTGAAACAGCGACTCCTACCCTCACAACATCGTCTCCGATCGGGGATTGTCAACCTTCGGATCTATCGCAAAATGCTTTACTTCATAATATATCCTTGCAAATCTCCCAATTGCAGATGCAAATGTCATCTATACACACAATAAAAAACGATGTAAGTGTCTTGAAAAAGGACATTTCGGAGCTGAAAAACACACTCTTTGCTAAGGTCGAAGACCTGGATAATCGTATATCCGATGTTGAATTAAAATTATCTCAAATGAGTATTCTTCAGTCGGAATTAGAAGAACTTAAATCGAAAGTCACTGACATGATGGATTATAACCAGAAGAATGATCAATGGATGCGTCGGTCTAATATACAAATAAACGGCATTCCATCCAGAAAGGACGAGGACCTCATTAAAGTCATAAATACTTTGGCTGAGAAGAGTGGTTTCTCCTTAGATCCAGCAAGGGACATAGATTTCGTCACTCGCGTCGCTGTTAGGAATGACGTCGACACCTCATACCCGAAGCCTATTATACTGAAATTATTATCGAGGTACAAAAAAGACGATTTTTTAGCTTGCCTGCGTCGTCTAAAAGACTTGAAGGCATCGGACGTAGGGTTCCCCGGTAATTAGACACGTATATACGTAAATGACCATTTATCAGCTTTTAATAAAATGCTACTGCAGAAAGCTAAAGCCCTGGCAAAAGAGAAGAAATATGAGTATTGCTGGGTACGCAACTGCACGGTCATGGTCCGACAAAACGAAAAATCGAAAATCTTGCACATTACTTCAGAAGAGTCCTTAAAAAAAATTGTTTAAGTAATATCTATATGTATTATCTTAACATTGTCATAGTAGTGTCCTCTCTAATTTATTCCATTAATTGGCATAAATTTGTTGCGTCTGATTACTTATCAACCCTAAGAAAATCAAAAAATGATGGAATCCGAAAAATGTTTCCGACACCTGGTTACTCGTATGACTGGCCGATCCTTTTGTTCCCACACCAGTACTGCGATAAAGTACGCAATGGTTATTTACCTTACAGCGTACTATCCATTGCCTGCTTAGTAAGTGCATATTCGCACAGCATTGTTTCTGGGAGCGCAGTGTATTACAACTTAGTTTTTCTTATAGTATATTTGATTTGTGTTTGTGGTGCTGTATTATTTGTCTATTACGATTGTCACTTGAAATTACCGGGTATAATATTATTATTGTATCTTTTGTTATTCAAAAGAATTTGTGATTATATATATGTATCTTTGGTGCCGATTTTATTTCTTCTTGATTATTGTGTATTTAGTGCTAAAGTATTTGTAAGGTTCGTCATGCAAACCCGTAGTGTTGTTAGTGTAATTCACCATAAGTTTATAGTTATATTTTTATCGACATACGTTATACCCAGAGTTAATATAAAACAAGAATTGCAGCGGTGTTAATTAGTGTTTTTTATCAGAATGTACGTGGATTACGTACAAAGACTACCGGATTTTTTAAAAATATTTTAAAACATGACTATGACATTGTATGTCTGAGTGAAACTTGGCTTTTGCCGGGAATTAACGACGCGGAATTATTTGACTCCCGATATAATGTTTATCGTACCGATCGGGACTACGAACGTTTGGGAATGACAATGGGAGGTGGTACCCTGATCGCGGTACACCGTACGCTTACCACTAACATCTCAAATATTCCTCCATTACCGGTGTTTCCTGATGCAGAAATTACTCAAATAAATATATCTTTATGTCGCGGTCCAACTAGTAAAAATCTTCGATTATTTTGTTGTTACTTCCCACAGAATGCACATCAAGTATGGTCTCAGCTACAATTTTTCGAACATTTGTCGGATTTGCATATCGAAAATCCTGCTGATGTATATTTAGTAGTGGGAGATTTTAATATCCGGAATGCTGAGTGGCAACTTAAACCTGGCGATTTAAATTACGTTATTTTGAACCCAGCTGTGGATCAACTAACAACCCAACTTTCTTCATTTCTGTATTTTACCGGATGGTCGCAATTTAACTGTATAAGTAATACGAATAACAGATATTTGGACTTAGTTATTTCCAGTTCGCATTGCTCAGTTTCAAGATCTGAACCTTTATCCCTTCCCGAAGATAATCACCATCCTGCTTTCAACGTAAATGTAAATGTGGACCATTTGCAACCTACCTTAAGACCACCCCCTCGTCTTGTGCGTCGATTTCATACAGCTGATTATAACGCTATTAATGCTGAATTAGCTAAAGTAGATTGGAATGAATGTCTCGTCGATAAACGTGTGGATGAAGCGGTCGATGAATTCTATGCAATAGTGAACTCGATAATTGATAAATTCATTCCCTCTAAACTCGTTATTAATAATTCTCGATATCCTATTTGGTACTCACGGCCTTTAGTAAAACTTGTCAATAAAAAATTAAGAGTACATAAAAGATGGAAAATATATGGCCGCCAATCCGACTATATTTTGTTTTCAGATCTTCGGCATGAGTTCAAGAATTTAGAGGCTTCGTGCTATAGTTTGTATATTGAGCGCGCAGAAGCCAACATATTAACTGCTAATTCTAAATGCTTTTGGTCGTTTGTACAATCTAAACACAACACTAGTAGCATACCCGACACTTTATACCTGGATGATGAAACTGCCCAAGAAGGGCAACAAATAGCTGATCTATTCAATAAGTTCTTCGAATCAGTCTTCCAAAAACCATCTGACTTAACAGTTAACGCTGATGTAGCTGAATCTTCGCAAGCTCTTATTGGACACGTAGGGTTAGATGTTAAAACTGTTCAAAAATATCTATCCGTTTTGAATACGACCAAAGGCACTGGCCCTGACGGCTTACACCCTTTACTTCTTAAAAAATGTAGTAAGCAGTTAGCTACCCCTTTAACTCTTTTGTTTCAAAGTTCGTTGAGCTCTGGTATTTTGCCAGGAACTTGGAAACGTTCAATTGTTGTACCAATCCACAAAAATGGAGATAAACACAACATACGTAACTATCGAGGTATTTCCAAATTATCAGTTATTCCCAAACTTTTCGAAAAAATTATATACGATACGTTATTCCCGGCAGTACGGCCATTATTAACACCGCTGCAACACGGGTTCATAAATAAAAGATCCACTGAAACCAATCTTTGCGAATTGCTTGACGTGACATTAGATGCGATGGACAAAGGTTTTCAGGTTGATGCCGTGTATACCGATTACTCTAAGGCTTTTGACAAAATTTCACATGATATATTAATCAAAAAACTTGGAGCAGTTGGAATACACGGAGATCTCTTAAGATGGCTCACATCATATTTGCGTGAACGAACCCAAGCAGTTACAGTTAAGGGATTCACTACCACATTTGTCCCTATAACATCTGGCGTGCCCCAGGGCTCTCACCTCGGACCTTTGCTATTTAATATTTTTATAAACGACGTTGTAAAGTGTACTAAAAACTCTAATTTATTATTATACGCAGACGACACCAAAATTTTTAAAGTCATTCGAACGTTGGAAGACTGTCAAGATCTGCAGGATGACTTAGATCGCATAAGTGCATACTGTATAAATAATGGCTTAGATTTAAACATTGATAAATGTTGCACTATTACCTTTATGAGGAAAAAGAACTTCTTCCGTCATAATTATCATTTACTTGGAAAACCGGTGCTAAGAGTTAACGAGGTGAGAGACCTGGGAGTTCAGCTAGACAGTCAACTATTATTTGATTCTCATCTGACTAAAATTAGAAATAAAGCGTATAAGATGTTAGGATTTGTTCTCCGGCAGACAGTTGATTTTAAGAACCCGAATACCCTTATCTTGCTTTTTAACTCATTTGTAAGATCTCACTTAGAGCACGCATCCACTGCTTGGAATCCACAGTACGCCGTATATGTCAATATGTTAGAAAATATTCAGCGCAAATTTCTAAAATGCTTAAACAAAAGATTTAAGTCCTACGACACAACTGGAATGATATCTTTAGAACTTAGAAGGGAACACAAGGATCAAATTTTCTTATATAAAATCATAAATGGTTTAATTGATTCTCCCTATCTGTTAGGGAGAATTAATTACTTTGTGCCTAGACTATCAAGACGTAGTGTCAAAACCTTTAGCCTAGCTCAAACTAAAACAAACTATGGCCAAAATAGATTCTTAATCAGAGCATGTAACACTTTCAATAAAAAATATGTACAATTAGACCAGTTTCAGCACAGCATTGGAAAATACATATCAGAATTAAAAAAAATTATATAAAGTACATATTATTTTGTAGAATTTATACATATTAGTAACTAAGCTTAAATTTAATTGTAACTTTACTCTTTATTATTGTTTTATTTTATTTATATTTTATTTTTTCCATATTTATTTAACACTTCACAAAATTACTCCCGCAATAACCACTACATTTATATTTAATTAGTGAATACTTTATAGGCAAATGTGTAAACTATATTTAAGTTATTATTTGTAATGTAAAACGCTGTATGTATTCCAAAAAAGAGAAAAATAAAAAAATAAAATAATAATAATAAGGAGTTCACGCGGGAATAAATAAAACTTAGACCACGCGTACGAAGCGGCGGGCATCAGCTAATACGATATAGCTTTAATGGCAGCAACCGGCTAACCTACATAATATATTATAATCTATCTATATCACGGACTGACCCGAAAAGTTACGAGCCTACCTGGCCGAATTTTTAATTGGACCTGACTTTCAAATGCCTTGTTATCGATCGAACGATGAGAATTTTCAGATCTAACTGGGCCAAGTATTGGCAAAAATTATTCAAACCAGGGTATACAAGGCTTTATAAAATGTTGTTAAACCCTGCTATTCAGCCGTATTGAAAATTTGAAACCCAGGTACGACTTTATGTGAAAACATAACTAGAGTTTGTGTTCCATTAGAACAGAAAAATGTAACAACGCCTATTAAATTCAAATTGAGGACAGAAAACGTTGTAGCAGATTAAATTATTAAAAGCGACTAGCTCATTTTGATTTGCGATAAATAGGCTAGAAGGGAAATACTTTAAATAGTAACACAACACTTAAATACCTTTTAGGGACTTTACACATTTAGGCAAATTCACAGAACGGACAGACGAACGCGGATGATTAATAAATATTTTACTGAGAATTCGAATTTCAAATAAAAAAGAGAAGACATGGAGATGCAAGTCGACACTAAATAAAATTCTGATATATCTACTGTTCGGTTAATACTTGCAAGTGCATACAGCGTCAGCGCTCTGATACTCTAAAATGATGTCTTAGGCATATTGCGGAGTCATAGAATTTAGCCTTTTAGAATTAAACCTAGCACACATTATGAATTATAATATAATATATTAGAATCGAAACCGTACACTTCTGATGGCCACGAACTGAAGTTGGCAAAACAAAATAATGAATAACAATAATTTCCACCCGAGCCGGATGTGGTGTGCCAGGGTAACCAGATGTTCGACTTTTATTGTACAGCCCCTGACCGCTGCGGACAGAAGGACGCGGAACCTTGTGGCAACGTTTATGTCAACCCGTTGGTCATTTTTCATAAATATTTCGCCATTTTGTGGACATTCTATCTTGTAGCTATGCGCTTTAACCAAACCGCGAGCAAGGTCGGTCGATGACGTTCTATTATATTTTATGAATCTTATACTTGATTTCTAACCCCGTTTCAATGTGCATTATTAAAAAAACCTTCATATTTAGATCATAAATCTCAATTTACAAGTTAAAGATTTAGGTACCTTGATTCAATCAGTCAGGAGACAGTCTGTTTGTCTTTTTATATGCATAGATTAGTCTTCACCTTAGTATGGGTATAATATAACTTAATGTAGACGTTCTTTCTCAGTTCTGCACCTTAACATTGTGTTAGAGAAGCGTTAAATTAACGATGATTAATCGAAGACACAACATTCGAAACGATTTCTTAGCATATGCGTTGTAGCGTTACGCTACAACATTATGTGAGTACGGAACTTCTACGATTACGCTATTCGCTACGTCTACGCTCACTCTACGAGTAGCTAGCTAAATTTTAACGGTTTTTTTCCAGGAGTCTCAGTTCGATGACATTTAGTGTTGCCGACGTTGATATGAACGTATGAATTCCAATTGAATTCAATAAAGAAATCTTACTATAATAAATCTTACTTTGCCTGAAGTCGAGGTTGTTCGGCGATGCTGCATACTTTTGCATACAATTCAGTTAAATATGATATTTATTTAGCTTAGTCTACTTTAAGACTACAATAATAATATTTGGTTGTTGAAATGTTTAGTTATTTAATTAACGAAAATTCCTTTGGTGATACTGGCTCAGTGTTATATACTCGACGTATAATATGATTCTAGCAACTGTCTGTAATACGTAGCTCTGCACGTATTCCTCACGATAGCTGTGGGCTACAGAAATCCATATTCATGAGCATTACCGTTTGACAGGTACAAGCCGGCGCTAGCGAGCTAGGGCCTGAGGCTTGGAAATGGTACCATTTCGAACCAATTTCAAAAAAGAAGTTCGCAGATCGCGGCCAATGCTTCCTTTATGTTCCTTTCGTATACCACAATGCTGCTCTATTTTGAATATCTTTTTAAAAAGTTGAAAAGTTTTGAATTCCATCAAAAAGGTTCATAAAACAATATCAATAACTTCAAATTTAAAAAGGAAAATCACTGACTGACTCATCAAAATCCAGGCCAAACTTTTGAACCTAGAAAGCTGTAAATTTGCACAGAGGTTTATGAACTAAGGAATAAGGATGGATTTTTCAAATTCCCACGGGATCGAAGCGGCGCGGCGGTCGACTGATTTTGACGAAATATCTTCTATAGGTAGGCTGCATCCCGGGGAAAGACCTAGGCTATTTTTTATCCCGGAAAATTAAGGAATTGCCACAGGAATCAAAACCTCAATCCACGCGGACCAAGTCGTGTACATCATTTAGTTTCTTATATTTAAAAGAGATTAACCTGGACTTCGTCCGGGCAAGACATATTATTGATAGATTTAATTATCAATTGTATAATTAAAATATCGTGGTTGAAACTTAGATTAATAAATAAAAAGTTACAAATAAAGCTGTCGGTCATTTTATTTCAGATCTAATAATAAAGAAATACGTCGCAAGACATTCCCTTCACTTTCTCATTCACAAATTTTCTAATAAATACATGTACGAGCAAAAAGGGGAAATCTTGTATAATATGGTTAATAACAATGTTCATACACGGTTCAAACACATAATGTTACACGACCTTCGATATTATGAGGTCACGTAGAATACATAAAGCGAACCCGTTAAAGCGAGTGATAATTCTATCTTGCGTCTCCACAAAGGTGGAACGTATCGATTTACAGTAGCTATCGACTATCGCTCGCGATAACTCGACGATACTTCGGAGGCGTTTATTCGATAGTTTTGCCACTTAGGCGCGCGTTTACACCGGTATTGTCAGCAGCCGACTGTGAGCGAGTCGTAGTTTTGTGCTTTTCCATACAGTTTCAACATTTTGTTCATACCAAAGAAAAACCAAGCGTACGCTACTGCGTTTTTGGCGGATGATTTTATAGTACTACGACACTGCACGCTGACTAGCTACGTACTACTAAGTAGTCACAGCGCTACGTCAGTGCTACAGCGTTTTGCATTAGTAAGTATTGTTTTGTAGTACTTATTGAGTATTCTGTGGTGTAGTATTCTGTGGTAGTGTTAACGACAAATACAACCAGACCTTACATTCTCTTTCAGTCAAGTGAATAGGTCGGTGGGTCACCTAATGTTAGGCTTAGGAGTTAATGCTCTCCCACCTTCACAAGAAACGATTTACAGGATAGGATTTTATATTTGCGGCATTGACCAATTTTGTGAAATTCGTAGGTAAAGTTTTTAAATAGCAATGAAATAAGCAAGGTTTTTTTAAGAGTAAGAAAAATATAAAAAAGTAGAGGTAGGCATAGTGATCATTTAGGTTCTCAACTACGATTATTTAACGAGTATTAGTTTGTCCTTGAAATAAGTAACATTAGTTTGTCCAAGACGTGCAAAATAATACAAATCTCTTTAACGTTTTGAGTAGGTAGTTTTATAACCTTTGAATCTTCAAACATTACGAAAATACGTACTCGACGATAAGGAACCGGTATGTACTTTTGTTAGCAGGTTTTAAAAGAGATTCAGATTAAAATTTTGCAGATTAATTCTCTCTATGACTTATACCTGTAGTAAAAAGGATTTTCTACAAGCCAGGTCTGGTTAATTCAAGAAGTTTAATGAAATGATTAGCATAAACTAATACGATACACCATATCGCCATTAAAGCCTATGGCATAAATCTCAATCATAATTTGTGTGCGTCAGGCGCGGTCCGGGCCAATGATTGATGGGCCCTGCCCACGCGCTCATTCCAAATTCAAACTAGCCAACTGAAGCGCGGTCGCCTTGCAAAATGGCGGACAGTCAATTTACGCGCCAAATTTATTAAAAATCTATTAGCTACTCCAGTTGACTCGTGACTTTGGATTTATTGTCATTTGATCACCTAGTTTTTAATTCAACTTAGGGGAAACAATTTTGAAGTGATAACTTCTTTATCCGCGTAGACCACTTTTTGGTTGGGGGTAAACTTGTGGATTCGCGAAGACTGACATGCTCGCAAACAGCGACATGCTCGCGTTGTTACGAAGACAAAAGGTCTTAAATAAATATACTACATTCGAAATTAATGCCTTAGTGTTATAAGGTTTATATTAAACTAGTATGGCGCGTGGATGCGCGGCCTGCTGAAGCGGACCGCGTAGAAGAGTGGATAATAAGTCCGTTTGGATTTGTAATTTTTTCGGTGCCAGATTTACGTAAGTTAACTTTAAAAGAACCTTGCTATCTACAAAGTACAAGAATAATAATTAAGTTAGAAATAAGCTAGGCAATTTAGATTGTGTTGTTTGATTTTGCGCTATGGCGGGGACAAGGACAGGCTTATACAGTTGAGGGGCACGCCCTACAAGTCGGACGCCCAACTTTTTTCTATGAATGGGCCCATCTAGCACCTACAGTTCGTATGCTGAGTAAATGTATGGTGACACATACATTTACACTGCATTCAACTCGCGCGCGAACTGTAAATAAATATCGATGGATAAATCATTGTTTGTATGTGACACAATCATTGAATAAATATTATATTTTCTTTCTTCTTTCAAAAATAGTTAAGCCTAAAGTTGATACAGTTTGTTTCAGTAAATTAAAGCAATAGTGTTTTATTTCGCTCCAAAGCCGAAGCACTGCGACAGTGGCTTAGTGTCAGAATGACCAAGTAAAAAGTATTAATGCTCTCTAACAAAAGGACTAAGAAACAATCCTATTTTTTTTTAAAATGAAGAAATGAACGACTTTTTTAGTTTTCACAGGTTTGCGAAGACCATTTGTGTATAATAATTTCGCTTTTGGATTGAATTCTGAATTGAATTGAGGTTGTCTCTCCTTAATTCAATCTATACTAATATTATAAATGCGAAAGTTTGGATTGATGGATGGATAGATGGATGGATGTATGGATGGATGGATGTTTGTTACTCGATCACGTCAGAACGGCTGGACGGATCTAGATGAAAATTGGCACAGAGATAGATTATTGTCTGGAATAGCACAGGAACCAAAGAACCTCATTCCACGCGGACGAAGTCGCGGGCATCAGCTAGTATGACATGTTCTAGAACAGTTGTTCTACAATTAATATGAACTTTTTAGCTATCTCTTTAAGTGGGCATTAAATGGGTGAAGTTGGAGATTTTTTTCCTCATCGGCAGTGAAGTGATTAATTGATTACACTAAAATTATACATCAACTATAGGACGCCCGCGATTTCGTTCGCGTGGCTTAAGTATTTAAACATTCATATCCACAGGCACGCCTTAATTTTAGGGCTAAAAAGAAGCCTGTGTCACTCTCCAAGTACCGATTTATACCCATGCAAAAAAACACGTCGATCCGTTGCTCTGTTGCGGTGTGATTGAAGGACAAACTCTCTATTTGACGTCCTTGGGGATAAAAAATTCAAAAACTGTAAAATCCGCCTTTCATCATTAGCGGAAGCCTAAATACCAAGTTTCATGGCTATAAGTATAGCAGCTTGAAAAATGACGGACTTTCATACAAACTTTCAACCCCTATTTTATTCCTTTGGGGGTAGAATTTTGAAAAACTGTGACAAACGTTCTTCTTTATATTTTACCGAAAGCCAAAATGCCAAGTTTCGTTGATATAACTTGAAAAATATCTTGAGAAATGAAGGCCTTTCATACCAAATTTCATCCCCTATTTCACCCCATTCCGGGTCGAATTTTCAAAAACTGTGAAACCCGTCTTTCTTCATTTTCAACCCGCAGCTCATATACCAAGTTTCATGACTATAACTTGAAAAACGACGGACTTTCATACAAACTTTCAACCCCTATTTTACCCCTTTGGGGGTGCAATTTCGAAAAACCCTTTCTTAGTGGATACCTAGTCTTCACAAAAAACAAACTCTCCAAATTTCATGTCTCTAGGACCAGCGGTTTAGGTTGTGCGTTGATATATAAGTCAGTCAGTCACTCAGTCAGTCAGGACTTTGAATTTTTTATATTTAGATGAGACCCATTATATACTGTAAAATTCATAAATGAATTTGTTGACAAAACGCATTATTATTTTAAAGGATTATTCATCAGGCCTGACCTATCGGGGTTATGAACAATCTATTAATAAATTAAACCCATCCCCTTGGGAAACTCTACCTAAGACCGAATTGTTCAAACCTAAAATATTAACAGATTTCGGGTACATACAGGCTTACGAGTTATGATAAATTATTACTAAGAAAACACAAGGCGTTTCTCGAAATGTTTGGTATATTTGTTGAAATAGGTACATAGTCGTACAAATATAGGTCTTAGTAAGTAGGTACGAATTAACATATTATCATCACAAACTTACTAATTAAAATCATACACGACAATAAACAATCATAAGCTAAATGGTGTATACCTAATGTATACCTACTTAATAACTATAATATTTCAACTGATTTTTATGCAAGAAAAATCATCTGTATTTAAAACATCAATAACGGAGTTTTAGTTTTTATGACCTCATAATAGTTTTACTTCTCATATTTTTTGGTATTTGCGCTGACTGAATTGGCATTGATTTCGGCCTCTATTTCCCGAATTAGCCTTTTAAATAAACATTCATTCCCGACTCCCAGTTTTTCTAATTAAGAGCGGGATTATGACCTGTCAGAGCTGTCCCTTTGACCTCCATCGCGGATTATGAGAATATTTCACATCGAAATATTTCCATCTCCACGAGCGACGTCGACGATTGTAATTTCATTTACATGAATTACAATAACTTTACAAATATTAGAATAAATTAATATTTTCAATCTATAGTCTATAATATTATAATAAATGCGAAAGTACGTCTGTCCGGAACTCCAACAGTTTGATAAATTTTAACGTAATTTGATATAAAGATAGGGGACGGATGTTAGCTTATTTTTATCCCGGAAAATAAACGAGGTTCCAGCTGGAATTTCAAAAACTTAATTCATTACTATTTTTGTAATTTAAAAGCCGCGGTTGAACGGAGCCGGGTTGAGATAACATAAATCTGGACCGATTTTGATGGAATATTTTTCTTTAAATATGAAGGGCAAGCAAAATATTTTTCACTGATAGGTGATAAGTAATTAAAAAAAAATATATAAAAGATTTTATCGCTAACGAAATCTTACTATTCAGAATAATTATATTGAATACAAAATGTAGGTTTAATGATGTCAGATACGGCGACCTATTTACATCCCGAAATTAATTTCATCTGATTCACGGGTAACGTATTTTCTGTCCGTCAGCCTAAAGAGTAGGAGCGATCAGTGGATTTAATTTATCATAAAATTGAGTAACTGACAGGAGCAGGATTAAGGAAACGCGTCCGTGATGATAGGAAGATCCATTCGGTTTAAGTGATAAGCAAATTGCGCGGAACTTTGGTTGGGTAATGGAAATGTGACGTGGGTACTTGATTGTTGTCTGCGAAAGCGTTCGAGTAACCATACTAATAAATTAATTGCGTGTGTCTGTCTGCTACGCTTTCACGGCCCAACTACTCAACCGATTTTGATGAAATTTGGCACAGAGATAGGTTACATAATGGGGGAAAGACATAGGCTACTTTTTACTTACTGGTGGACTATGGTCAAACCCTTCTCATTCCGAGAGAAGACTCGTGTTAAGCATAAGAGAGGAGAGATAATATAATATTGTGTGGTGTTTTTGTCGGAATGAAACGTACTTGAGAGTGCTTTGTTTTCAGGCAGTGATGTACTCCAGTTTTTCTAACATTCAGTAAATTTAGGAAGAGAGCAGAGGAATCAGCCTGCCATCAAGTCTGTTCTTTTTATTGTAACATGACCCAACCCCTACAGCAATACAAGAATCGTAAAATACATTAATTAGTATACTTTTAAATACTACTTTACTTTACTTTACATTACTACAAATTGGTTTGAAATTACAACGTGTTTGTTATCGTAGAGGCGATTTGTGGAAGTTTATGTATGCGATCAGCAGCTGCTCCACAATCTTGCTCAATGGCGGTTAAAATTTAAATCTTGTGTTCACGGTGTTTTCGTTAGCATTTCATGTGTGGAAAAATGACCCATTTCTCATACAAAATATACAATGTTTACACATATTATGTAGGACAATTTAAATAGCGTTTTCCGCACATCGTTTATTAATTACGCGTATTCATTTCGCGGGGCTAACGAGACGGCAAATTCTAAAAAACAGGCGACCTCGACGAGGGTCCGACATGTATACTTGGCAACATGCTCTAATTCACATAATATACAACCTTAAAGCTTTAAGCGTAGAGTCGAAATGAAAATACGCGAGAAATTTTGGGATGGGGTACAATTAAAAAGCGGAATGTAAGCCGGGGATTAACTGACCTAGAAATAATGAGGCGAATCGCCGAATAATAAGGTAATGTTGCATATTTTACTCTGATACTTTGTTTTGTGAAACAGTAATGATTTTTCTTTAATCAACGCCCGCCATTTCAAATTGAAAGAAGTTGGCGCAGTGAAATCATACTAATATTATACATGCGAAAGTGTTTGTTTCTTGGTTTGTTAGTTTGTTGGTTTATTGGTTTGTTGGTTTGTTGGCTTTTCCTTCAATCACGCCACAACGGAGCAACGGATCGACGTGATTTTTGGCATGGGTATAGTTGAGGACCTGGAGAGTGACATAGGCTTCCTATCCCGGAAAATTAAAGAGTTCTCGAGGGAGTCAAAAAATCCTAAACCACGCGGACGAAGTCGCGGGCATCAGCTAGTCACTTATAAAGACAATATGCCGTTAATCGCAAATTGAAGGCATAAATCGTTTGAGAAAATATAAAATCTATATTTTATTGAGACTATATATTTGCATACCGATCAGCTTTAAGCTATTTTCACTAACTCCCTTCTCCCGATGAAAAAACGAAATATAGAACAAGAACTGCCCGGGTTTGTTAACTTCAGACTTAGAACCGCTTATTCTGTCCCAGTTTAACCATTAGTTTCCGGCTTGTAAGCCGTAACTTAACTTCACAGTGGCTTAACAATAAAATTTCGCTTTAGAATTTTAATTAATTAAGCGTAATCGAGGATGATCTCTTAATTAAACTTGGCCTTTAATTGCTGTACGTGAGACGCATTTTTACTGAGGAATTTGACAGTTCTCACATTAAAAACTTGAGGACTTACAAATTGACCCAACTGTCTTTTTTTATTTCTTTATTACAAATTAGGTACCTACAAAGTCCAATACAATATATTTCTTTATGCTGCTAAACAGTTTGTTGACGGGATCATTACTATAATATTGCAAATCTGACAAGGCACTCTGCGAACGTGTGAACGATTTAGCAAAATAGAGAGTACTAGCTGATGCCCGCGACTTCTTTCGCGTGGCTTAAGGTTAAAGGAATGGGTAATAGATTAAACACGGAATTTAACGCAAAGGCTTCATTTTATCTAGGAAAATTAAAAGTTAGGCTTAAAGAGAGATTTATTTTTCCCAAATAGACCAAAATGTCATAGAGAAAACTCAGGTACAATAAACTATGCTTATACATACTAAGTACTGTATAGGTGACCTTATATAGAAACTATCAACTTACAAACGAATCATAATACCTCATCATCTATTACATCTAGAAAATGCTTGATTATTTTTTTCATGAATTTTAGAAAACATATTACACAGTCTACATAGATTTAGGATTGGTGAGCGAGACCAATCCTAAATCTATGACAGTGTAGCGCTCCCTCAAACTGCATCCTTACTAATATTATAAATGGGAAAGTGAGTTTGTTTGTATGTTTGTTCCGCTTTCACGCCGTAACTACTAAACCGATTGCTTTGAAATTTTGCAGACGTAAAGTTAGAAGTCCGGATTAAATAATAGGGTACTTTTTATCCCGGAAAATTAAAGAGTTCCCACGGGAACTAAAACTCCTCAATCCACGCGGACGAAGTCGCGGGTATCAGCTAGTAACAAATAAATAAATAAATATATAAAGAGTCCTCGCGGGAACCAAAATACCTTAATCTACGAAGATGAAGTCGTCGTCTAGTTTATAAAATTAGTAAGATGTACCTACCTATCACAGCCAGCGCTCATCGTTCGCATTAGCCCAAAGTACTGGAGATTTTGGTATTAACACTGTGTTTTGCGCATGTAAAGCAGATTAACCACCCTTTTCACACCAATCGATATAAGATTGTGTGGCGATTCCTGAAGGAGATTTTTATTAAGCCGTGGATGTCTTTCAGTTGATACGAAGACGATGATAATCTAGTTCATATAAATACCTAGTTATAACTTGTTCATAAAACCAAAGAAAAGAACTAAATCAAGAACTAGAGCGGCTTGGTGTTAACTTAATAGTTTGGTAACGTTTACTCTACCCAAGTTTCATACTTCTTAGGAACTACCAATGGTTACTTTAACTTCTTCACTGTGGATTAAAGTTGGTATAACCGTAAATACATCACAAGTTTTTATAGAAATTAAAGGAAAATTGCAAAAATAAGCGGACAAAAAGTACGCGCGCCGACCTGAAAAAATGTGTTTCCCTTTGTATGTTTTACCCGGTACTGTCCGTAGGGTACTTTCGTCCCTTTTTAGGGTTCCGTACCAAAATGGTAAAATGGAACCCTTATGGTGCGACTTTCTCCGTCTGTCTGTCCGTCTGTCCGTCTTTCCGTCCGTCACACTCGATTATTTCAGTAACTACCGAAGCTATCAACATGAAATTTGGAATAGTTGTGTGTGTAGTGGCCCAAAGACACTGGAATTAAAAAAAAATTGGAAATTATTTTTGTTCTTATTTAAAAAGGGGGGAAAATCTCAGGGTTGAAATTTAAAAGTGAGACAACTGTACTGTGTGGGGTATCATATGAAAGGGGTTATTTTGTACATTCTAAAACAGATTTTGAATTATTTTTAATTATGATAGTTTTTGATTTATCTGGGAAAATGTCTAAAAAAATACCGTTCCCCCCCCTTATCTCCGGAGTTTACCAATCGAAAAATTTGAAATAATTATGTTCAATAGGAATTTACGTATACTTTACAGGAAAACTATAGCCAATGCTCTAACTAGCATAGTTTTTTTGATATTAACAATAAACCTCTACAAACAAAGTTAGTCTTGCGGTTCATTAACAAAGGTAATTATTTATTAATAATGGTACGGAACTCTTCGTGCGCGAGTCCGACTCGCACTTGCCCGGTTTTTTCTTCTTCATGTGCCTCTAAAGGTCAGCAGTCAGTTTTCTAAACTTCTCCTTGTCCATGGCTAGGCAGTAGGCGGAATAGTTACCTAATTAGTTGTTATACTTTCGTCCTCAAGAAAGTCTGTACGCGAAATCACACAGCGGAAAAAATAATTGTCAGGCGTACGAGTGAAAAGTCATTCACTTTTATATGGAGTGCAAAGACAAGACAAAACGTCATTTTGTCGACGCGGAAGTTTCGCTCCGTTCGTATAGCTTCACTATATAAATATATTATTATGATTGATTTTTTACCTATTGTGATATATAATATTCAGTAATTTAGAATCAGAGAGTCCAAACAGAGAGAATAGGGTAAATCCACATAAAAGAGACTAACCAAACCCAATACTAAAGATTGTGATCTATATAATATAAAATTCAAAGTCCTGACTGACTGACTGACTGACTGACTTATATATCAACGCACAGCCTAAACCGCTGGTCCTACAGACATGAAATTTGGAGTGTGTGCTCTTTATGAAGACTAGGTATCCACTAAGAAAGGGTTTTTCGAAATTCTACCCCCAAAGGGGTAAAATAGGGGTTGGAAGTTTGTATGAAAGTCCGTCGTTTTTCAAGTTGATACTGATACCATGAAACTTGATATATGAGCTGCGGGTTGAAAATGAAGAAATATGTGTTTCACAGTTTTTGAAAATTCTACCCCCAAAGGGGTAAAATAGGGGTTGAAAGTTTGTATGAAAGTCCTTCATTTTTCAAGCTATAGCCATGAAAGTTGGTATTTGGGCTTCTGGTTTAAAATCAAGGTATACGTGTTTCACAGTTTTTGAAAATTTTATCCTCAAGGACGTTAAATAGAGAGTTTGTTCGTCAATCACGCCGCAATAGAGCAACAGTTCGAAGATATAGATGAGGACCTGGAGAGTGACATATTTATTTTATCCCGGAAAGTTAAGGAGTGCCTGTGGGAATTAAAATAGTATACCTATATATATATATATATATATATATAAAGGAATCCCTATTTCCCTTGGTCACGGCATCACGCGTGAACGGCTGGACCAATTTCGCTAATTCTTTTTTTGTTGTACCTATAGGAGAGGACCTGGAGAGTGACATAGGGTACTTTTTATCCCGGAAAATTAAGGAGCTCCCGCGGGCATAACAAAAAACTTAAACCACGCGGACGAAGTCGCGGGCATCAGCTAGTTAAAAGATAAAACGAATTGCAAACTTAAGTGTTGGACAAAGTATAGATTGTATCATGGTGTAGTACTAACCAAACAAACTAGGTCAATAAAAGGACCCAACAAAAGAGTTCTAGAGCCAAAAGTACTCGACTCCAACATAAGAGTGAAGGGTAACACTATGCTAGTTTCTTCACGAATTCAGGATCTAATTCTTTCTTTACAGTGAGAAAACAAGCAACAGTACTCAAATGTGAAAATTTTGTTAAAATAGTATTACATAAGCTTTATGTAAAACTAAAAACTATCTAAATATCTCTATTTATTCCTAAGAGACTCTTTTAACCCATCTGTTTAAAATCCCGAGACTGAAGTGTTATGAAAAATCAGTTGCAAAATAAGTGTCGTATTTAGCTAATAAGTGCATTTAGATTAGTAATTAGACCGCAGTCCCTTGACTTGACTGTGGTCTAAGTGGTCAATATGCCGCGTTAAGGTCTAGCCCCACTACAGAGACAAATATTCTTTGTATGAGTTTGTATTGAGCTGGGTCCACTTAACAGACGCGGTGTTGTTCTTGTAATGTGTATACATGTTGTGTGCATTGTACGTTAAACAGAAGATCTCGCTGGGTATGTTTTATGAATAAAATTTAAAAAGTAAAAGAAACAAAAATTTGTAGTAATTTTCCACTGCATAGAATTGCCAGCGAACAATTGAAAACCGCATTGTGATATACAAAGCGTTTGCAAGAATTCACTTTAAAAGAGAAGCGAGGGTAAAAAATCTCAAAGAACACAAGTCTAGAATTATATGTTTCTATTCAAGATCATTTGATTATACTAAATTTGTAGATAAAAATCTACTTAAATAATGATAAAGTCCAACGTCGTTCTAAAACTCGGTTAAGTGCCACTCCAGACTGTTCTCGAGAAGGCTAACTTTCTACTATAAGAAAACCGATAGAGTAACAAGTCGGAAATTTTCCCCGCCCGTTTTAACCGCAGCTTCGGGAATCAAGACGGCAATAGTGACTCAAAAATTTTAGTTGGTTAGTCGAGAATTGTATGGCAGAACTTAGACTGTATTCTGTAGACTGCTTTGGGTTGTATAAGCAGGTTTTCCATCTAACAAATTTTAAACATAATGTGGCTTTTTGTTTTTTTTTGTAATTTTGTTAACATATTAGGAACCTAAGTATATGTTACTACTATTATATAAATTGTTACTATTACATAGTAAATGCTGGATATTATTTACCAATAGTCGTCCACAGCTGGACGTACGTCTCGCTTGTTTTTTATTCCACTAAGTGTTAGGTAAGTAGCCCTTAACTGCGATATCACGTCTAAGATGGCTCCTCGCTGCTTCGATTTTATTATTAACTGACTATATTGTATACCAGCTGGTATTTTGCATCAATACCTAGTAGGTACATACTATAGCTGTTATAAGTCTAAACTTGGCAGCATAATTATAAGCTTAATACACGTCGGTCACAGGTGCAACGACATCGAGTTTAGTGTATTAATGTCAGACACGATATTATGCAAATCAGCGCGCGAGCTGGCAAGTTTTGGAAATTAGGTTTAGCATCATCCAACACTATTTAAGTTGGATATAGTTGTTTGTAGCTACATGGATGTAGCGCAATTTCTGTGTATTGTGTTGTGAATGTCATCATCATAATCATCATCCTCAACCGATAGACGTGCACTGCTGGACATAGGCCTCTTGCAAGGATTTCCACACGCCTCGGTCTTGCGCCGCCTGCATCCAGCGGCTCCCTGCGACTGTTGTGAATGTACCTGCTTGCAATCAGATTTTAGCCCAATTTCTATAGAGATAAGCCATCATCAAGAAAGAGATCCGGCGCAGAACCTACGGTTTAACGTGCCCTCCGAGACAAGGTTGTAACTCATACACCGCATACTTCCTTTAATAATTAATTAATTTATTGTTGTATAATGGCGGCGGCGCGGCGGGCTGTTTCTTTTCGGTAGTAAGTTATTCCGATTCACCTAACGATTCAGGAGCACAATTAAAAATGTTTCTATGCATATTTTACTGTCATAGAATAGCAATACATCCATGATAAACAGCTATAAAAGAACCTATAGTTATCATAAAACGACCTCAATTTACATAGACGGGCCCTGTCAAACAAAAAATGTGGACTTCTTCTCCGTCGTATCGCTCTTGTCAGAGCGGTCGTGGTCGTCACTTTGGTGTTGTGGCACGCTTAACGATCCGTCTCCACTCTTCCCTGAAAGTAGCCTTGCGAGTACATTCGTGTAAGGGGACGTCCACCGCAGCCCTCACTTGGTCTGTCCACCTCATGGGTGATCTGCCACGTGCCCTGGTGCCCTCTATTCTTCCTTGAACAACCAGCCGCTCAATGGATATGTTATCGTCGCATCTAATTACATGACCAAAGAAAGTGAGAATGCGAGCCTGTACAATAGAGGAGAGACGCTGTTTGATGCCGAGTTCTTCAAGAATGGACTTGTTTGTTCGGAATTCAGTCCAAGACACTCTCAATATTCTTCTCCAGCACCACATCTCAAGAGCGTCTATCCTCTTCTTCTCACTTTCTCGCAGGGGAATGTGGACACTGGACCTATTTTACTAACGCTATCTATTCTGAAAAGCGGGACAGCGCTATGGCGGGGACAAGGACAGGCTTATACAGGTGAGGGGCATGCACCACAAGCCGAACGCCCAACTTTTTTCCATCAAAGGGCCCATCTAGTACCTTCTCATATGTAATGATAAGTTTTCTGCGAGTGACAGCTGTGTCCCCTTTCAATTTCGATGGTATCATGCAATACCGCAATTAGGTACTAATCCGTCAATCAGCAACCATACACTTTTGGAGGGAGCTTGAGGGATCAAAGAGCGTGGTTTTTAAGATCGCAGTCATAGTACCATTTATTATTATTATGGATTATTTGGTATGATTGATTAGATAATTTTCAATTTTGATGCAATGAATTATTTACTGATAATTTAATGACTGCTTCGTTGGTCTAGTGGTTAGCGTGTTCCACTGCGGCCGAGGAGGTACCGGGTTTGAGTCCCGGGTCGCGCAAAAATTAAGTATTGGGTTTTTCTGACTAGAAATTCTCAGTACTGGCCCGGAGTTAGGAAGTTGGCGATATCACTAATATGATAATAGTCGTTGAAGCCCTCCAACCCGTATTGGAGCAGCGTGGTGGGTCTACGCTCTAATTCCCTCTCTTCTATGAGAGTGGAGGCCTGTACCCAGCAGTGGGACGTTAATGGGCTGTAGTGGAATAATTTAATATCATGTTTTAATTCGTCAAGTCATTTAGCAGTTTTATGTTCTCGTACAAAGGCGCAATATACTTACCACCAAATCTATAGGATTTGCAAGATACTTTTGGCTGTCCGTATTGGCTGGCATAGCCGCTGAAAAAGACTAACCAAGCCAGTGCTTGTGACGTCTGTTAGGACGAGAAAAAAACAATGATAGTTGCACCTCTACAGAACCTTGTCTTTCATAGCCAGCGCTCCAAACGGAAACGTTTTGAAATTAAAATTGGTTGTACTGGATTTGTGACTTTAAATCAAAAGATTATGAGTCCATTTTACTTTAACGCCAACGCGATCGAACGCTCGAAATCGCAATGTAAAATATTAGACTAAATGTACAGACTTGAGGCCCACATTCTCTAAGCAATTCGTAATCATTTAACAGCTTAAAACGTATCACTTCAACTGTTTAAGGAGTTCATACATGTTTTTGACGTGCAGGTATCTATGAACTCTTTAAACAGGGATTATACGTTTGATAAACTATTACAATTGCGATTTCCTCACATAATCGGGGGGTTGGACTTCAACTACTTACTAAGTAAACGTTTAGCGTGTGAATGCTTCAACAAAATAACCTACTTGGGCGCATTTGGGCGATTAAACATCTAAATAAAATCTATAAAAACGCATCCATAACCATAATCCTTATCAAATTGCGGGATAGAGCCGTTCACTTATTCAATCCGCTCCACAAAATGGCGGCCGCCGCTGATACGTGACAAATAAAGCAATAATATAGCACTACATTACGGCCTCAGACATAATCTTGACCGATAAGCAGTGCACGGAGCTGTTACATTTATTGCTAAGCTGCGGGGGTGCGATAAAAAGAGAACAAGTGGCAGGATCGCCCTAATGCATAGTGTAATAAGTACATGTATAGATACACCTACCTACCTACATGCTATTCTTAGAGAGGACTTGCCAAAATGTAGACATATAAATTATGGCCATGACTCCATCAGCGTGTATTAGTTTTTAAAAATCCCGGGAAATTCATTGATGTTTCTGTATAAAAAGTAGCATCAGCATACTAATATTATAAAGGCGAAAGTGTGTTTGTTTGTTGGATTGTCCTTCAATCACGCCGCAACAGAGCAACGGATCGACTTGATTTTTGGCATGGTTGACGTCCTGGAGGCATAGACATAGGCTACTTTTTATCCCGGAAAATTGATCTCAGCATGTCTTTTAACAGGCCTAGAACTAAGCCAGTTTAGAAATTAAATTGACCCTGCCGAAAATAGAATCTACGCCCTCTCACGTACTATGAGACCAATGTGGTCTCATACGCTACCCACTGCTCCAGAAAGGTCGTCGAAATGTTACATCAACATAAAATATTTCTAGTGTCGCCGAAATGACATATTCAAGGGACGCGAATTCGGTAAGTAAGTGCAGAAGGGATTTCGTATGCGTCGGTATACGTCAATACGAGGCACTTAGCCTGGCGTTAGAGGATACTTTATAGCGGCAATAAAGCTTATTTATAAAGCCTGGGGACGCTTGATGACATATCGTTGTATAAAGGTGCTATAAAGGTATACAAGGACGTTAAGGTCTACGCTTAACGGTGCTGATAGCTATAACTTATATTAGTAACTGAACAAAGTAGCTTTTACTTACATAGTTTGTTGTAGAATGGTGCTTAATTACAGTTCCTTATTTAACGTACCTGTAATAAATAAATAAAAAATATTATTAATGATTAAAAAAAAAGCACCTCTGGGCTTTAACTAATTTCTCATCAAATTTTTCTTCAGACAGCTAAAGGCACATAGTACAATATATTGTACAAAAATATTAAACGAATGAAAAATCTTCATCGAGTTTGGCAGCAGCCCCTCGGGCAAACCGTCGTAAAATAAATCAAAAATGTATTTAATATGTTTCTTTCTTACCTACACCGTTTTGTTTCAGTCTATTAGCGTCAAGTGGTTTTAATTTGCTATACCTGTAAAAATATGTGATGGATATGATTATGAGGGACAGACAACGCGTAAAATGGCTTTTCGTGAAATTAAAATTAGCTAAGTATTTGTGAGCGCGCATCTCAATCGATTGAGATGATTTTTACACAATTACCCAGAAAAAGTAGTGTAATGTTTTCTGGGTACATGTATGTATGTATGTATGTATGTGAGTTTATTCCGCCATAACTTCTAAATGCATGAAATGCAGCCAGCATTCTTGCCACCATTCCACGAGGGCATGATTTATATAGTAATTAGGTTAGGCTAGCTAGCATCAAGTTCTATTGTATTGAATGCATGAACTGATTTGGATGTAGGTATGAGCTCGTATCGTTAGAATCTTTATATCCTCCCGAGTGACACTGGTTATAAATTTTAAAAAAGTCAATATAGCAGGGCAGTCGTGTTTTTTAAAATTATGTTTACTTGTTTACAGGTTAAAAACATGTTATAGTCATACTTAAACATCCATCAACTTTATTTAAATCAGGTAACTCAGTAACTAGTAGATTTATAGACACTTACTGATCTAAATCACACACGAGTAAAACCAAGGGGCAAGGCCGCTTTTCGTTTCTCAAACTGACTCAATCAATAGAAACCTGGACTTGAAAGGTACAAATACTATAATTAAACAAGTGTTATACAATCCTCGTAATTGATTCTGAATAATTCAATCAGAAACCTATTATTCAGATCTCGATCCTTCGAGTTCATTCAAATGGACCACGCCACGATCACACTACAATCACAACGGAAAAAAACACCAAGGTAGTGATCGTATGTGAATGACCTTATGCCATTATTTTTGTATTGTTAATCAATAACTGACTTGATAAGAGCAGACAAAAATGAAACTTAATTTTATTTTTAACGCTTGAGTGTAGATCGCTTCGTCAGTCGAGGTCGTTTCCATGAAGTGGTCAGTATTGACAATAATTAATAATAATGTCCTCCTGACCGAATTTCGGCCACGGCAGCCAATCTCTAAAGAGATCAGTCATCTGCGCGGGAGATATCATAGTGCACAAGTGTGTGCGCAGTCACAAACACAGGTGCACTCTCTGTTCCTTTACTCTCATAGCCCAATGGGACGGAAGATCCAACACGACTGAGAGAAATCAGGCGCAGGACCGACATCTTTACGTGCCCTCCGAGGCAGGGAAAAAGCACCGCCAACTTCATAATTTCGGGCTAGAACAAACGTTCACAATTACCATTAAACGCTACTACAGTGTGCGAATAATTCAAAGTTTTCGTTGTGGTGTGGTAGTAAGTAGATGTGGCACGTATGACTGGATCCTTACGTACAATAGTTTGAAAGACGCTCCAACAAGAAGCGGAAAAGTGGAGAACTAAAGTTAAAATAGCGATTATTCGAGTGTGCTCTCGTTAATTAAGACAATCCGAACACTGTGGCAAGTTGGCGAACAAATTCTTACGCGCACGGTGCAATGAACACTGCATTTTAAAGTTTTGTAAAGAAATTAGCGTTTACCTGCAACTTTGTCCGTGCAGAGTCAGCCAACTTCTTCGTGCTGTCCTTTGTTTGAAAATATCTCTTTATTTTTGCACGAGGATAGGGTTTTACATCGAACCCTAGGTATATTTAGGTCCTGTACAAAGCTGTTAAGTATATGGGTTTTTGCATCACAAAAATCTAAATCAGAGTTAGTTATATTACCATGAAAACTTCTACCATAACGTGATTAATGGAATGGGGTCACGACCCTCAGTACTGAGGAATACGACGCAGAGAGAGAGAGAGAGTTAGTTATTTTGTTCAAGACGACCTTATTTTCTACACGGATTGGTCCCTATAGCCACAAAGCCATAATAAAAATCCTTCGAAGCTATGTGTAAGTCCATAATATATGTCAAAGCTTGACGCTTGGCAATGAAGATGTGACTAATCAAGGCACGCAGCAGTGCACCAGGCCAATCACACGGTCGGTATGAGTCGGTACCCTTACACGAAATATTACACGCTGTTTTTGCGCCCTCAAAAAGTTTGATCCTAGGTAGTCATGATTGCCATAAGAAAGGAATAGTCGTCAAGAACTTAAGTATGATGATAATCTGGTATCTAAGTCAAAACGCACTTGAGCTACAGAGGTCAAACCTCTGTAAATCTGTGTAAGCAGTTTGGTGCAAGAGGGCCTTTGTACGTCGTGCCTATTTAACATAGTAATGTTTTGTCTTTCATAAGTTTCTCATTATTATTACACTAGCTGATGTTCACGACTTCGTCCGCGTGGATTTGAACCGGTTTTTGGTTCCCGCGGGAACTCTTTAATTTTCCAGGATAAAAAGCCTATATGCTATTCCAGACTATAATCTATCTCTGTACCAAATTGCATTGATCCGTTCAGCCGATGTGGCTTGATTGAATAGAAAACATCCATCCATCCAAACTTTCGCATTTATAATATTAGTATAGATTTAAAGTGTATATCGCCACTTCGATGAGCCTTCATAACTTGGCTTGCTGCACACATCAGAAAGTCGCCAACTTTTGACATGTCCTCGGGAAACTTCGACCAACTTTTACATTAGGGACGTCGTTTCGCCGGACTTTGTTCTCTGTTCGGGGGGAATCTCGGCGCAATGAGTGGAACAAATCTTCCAACCAAATGTCTTGAAATGTTCTTTGTATTTCCTTTATAATGTCGTGTTAATTTATACTTGGATAAAATAAAATTGAAAATATGCTGTAACAGTAGGTAATCACTGTTTCTACGCATATAAATCTAAATATGAGGTGATAGAAATTGTACCTATAACTCCATGAAGACTATACATTACAACTACTACAGACTACTTATGTATTAACATACAGGGTTATTGTTATATTAATATTATTAATAACCTAGTAGTTCTGCATATATTAAGAAGTTTTGTTCTGCGAGTTTAAAAAAAAAAACCGGCCAAGTGCGAGTCGGACTCGCGCACCGAGGGTTCCGTACTCAAGAAGTAGGTATAATTACCTTTGTTAATGAACCGCAAAACTAACTTTGTTTGTAGAGGTTTACTGTTAATATCAAAAAATTACGTTTGTTGTATGGGAGCCCCCCTTTAATATTTACTTTATTGATATTTAATTATTTATTTTGAAAGGTAATATACAAGTTAATATTCTGTGAAAATTTGAACCGTCTACCTGTTACCGCTTTTAATATTGAGCAAAAAAATACGAAAAAAACACGTTTATTGTATGGGGACCCCCCTTAATATATATATTTTTTAAATTTTTAGTATTTGTTGTTATAGCGGCAACGGAAATACATCATTTGTGAAAATTTCAGCTTTCTAGCTATCACGGTCTATGAGATACAGCCTGGAGACAGACAGACAGACAGCGGAGTCTTAGTAATAGGGTCCCGTTTTTACCCTTTGGGTACGGAACCCTAAAAAAGAAGAGGTTCTTATTAAAATTGACGTGCGAAAATTAGGGAAAACGGTTTCAATATGGTTTGGCAACACCCGTTTGCTCTACTAAGCGATAATGTAAAAGACACATGCATATAGAAGTGAAAAAAAGTTTCAACGTATCGACATTGATAGAGTACCTACCAATAAACTGTGCAAAGTACAAACACCTACTAATTAGTAATTTGTTACACTGACATAGCTGTTTTAAAATGGATTTATGAAAAGAGTGGTTTAGGTTGCTGTGATTTTTAAGTCGTTTTCTTTCCGAACGCTAGAAGTAAATGTGTCTTAATCCATTCGGTTTGTCTTTAGATATCAGTTAAGATGTTTATAATGAAAAAAGAGTAACCTCGTGACTTCGTCCGCGTAGATTGAGGTTTTTTGATGCCCGCGCATTATAAAAAGCATCCTGTACTTTTAACGTATCTAACCTTTCACTGTACCAAATTTAAACAAAATCGGTTGAACCATGTCGGTTGAACCGGTTGAATTGGTCGGGCCATGTAAGCATAGCAGACAGACTTACACTCTTTCGCATTCATATTATATGGATGGATAAACATTTTAACTAACTAAACAATATAAGAGTTTACTCTACGAACAGTTCTTGCACATAAATTGTTTCTTATTAATATCTGTGGTTCCAAATTCCAATCAAAGTTTAGCTGGCAAGTGGAACGCCCAAAACCCAAATATAACAAACAACAATCGATACAACCGGCCGAACAAAAAGACCGCTCTCCTACGCAATGTAATTTCCGCCGCCAATGGAGCGTGAACGTCGGTGAAATTCCGAAAATGGTCGAAATTCGGCCAATCCGCGTTATTAAACGGACCGGGGAAAGGTAGCACGCTTCGTATTATGATGTGCGGATGGATGAGGATGGCCTCCCGACACTTTGATCAACTGTTTTTTTTGCACACAGCGAAAAAGCTCAATATTTTTTAGACCGATTCAAATAAAGGTAGGGTTTAATTTAACTGGACTGTGAATATTTTTGACAATGATATCAAAAATGTAGAGCCGAATATTTATTTTTGCAACGCGCAATTTTGACGACTGTTCTTTTGACATTGCATTGAGGCATTGATGACTATCCCATTTTAAAGTTTAATATACTTTACCATTGATGTAGAATTTTAGTACTTTAACTATCCACCACCACTACAGCCCAATAACATCCCACTGCTGGGCACAGGCCTCCACTCTCATAGGAGAGAGGGAACAAGAGCTTAGACCCAACATGCTGCTCCAATGCGGGTTGGCCCGCCTTTACCTATCAAATAACTAAATCTATTTTGTCCATTTCTTCAAATAAATATTATAAATGCGAAAGTTTGGATGGATGTCTGGATGGATGTATGGATGTATGGATGTTTGTTACTCAATCACGGCAGAACGGCTGAACGGATCTGGATGAAATTTGGCACAGAGATAGATTATAGTCTGGAATAGCACATAGGCTACTTTTTATCCCGGAAAATTGAAGAGTACCAAATGTATCCCGGGGAAGGACGTAGGCTACTTTTTATCCCGGAAAATTAAGGAGTTCCCGCGGGAACCAAAAAACCTCAAACCACGCGGACGTAGTCGCGGGCATCAGCTAGTATGTCATAAATTAGTCTGAAACTTATCAATTTTAAATAACCAAGTCACGGTATAAACTCTCTAAAACATAAACTAAAATTTGTATAATCCAATTAACTTAATTTAATTTTAAATGAAACTTTACTGAGTAAGCATTTACTTTAAAACGAACTCAAAGAATAAATTTGAATAAAATAGAATACATTTTGTTTAAATTAAGGATCAATTAGGATTTGTCGTAGAACCTTATCTTGAGCTCCTAGCGCAGGATTAGTGAGGACTGCGTCCAATTAAAGCCCTAAAGGGTCAGATAGATTAGGGCACATGAAAATTTGTACGAAATGATACAGAAGAAATAAAGTTGTTGTGCCTTTTCGAAGAGTTGGGGGATATAAATTATTGTAGTCATGTCAGTTCTGACCTTTGAGCATACTCGAAGGTTCAGATATTAGTAGTTTCTCTCTTTACAGACAATTATTTAATCTTGAACTTTACGTTTCACCAACGATCTTTAGTAATCTAGAGTACCTATCAACGATAATGTAGTCTGCAATCGAAAATGCAACGAAATTAACCGTAAAAGGAGGTCGGCACTTGTTATTATACGTGTTGTTATAAAGCAATATATCGTAATGGTTTTTGTAGCATTTAAGTACACGGACTTCTTCGAAACCCTTAACCAACGATCATGTGAATAAATAAACACTACCGACTTTAGCTGAAGCCATTATACCTAGCTGCCGAGAGTCTCTTCATAATCTATGGCCTTATTTATTATTAATTACTAGATGATTCCCGCGACTTCTTCCGCGTGGACTAAGTTTTTTTGATTCCCGCGGGAACTCTTCAATTTTCCGGGATAAAAAGTAGCCTATGTCATTCCCCGGGGTACAACCTACCCCTGTACCAAATTTCATCACAATCAGTTGAACAGATACATTTTTTTGATTCCCACGAGAACCTTTGATTTTTCCGGGATAAAAAGTAGATTATGTCCTTCCCTGGGAAATAAACTATCCCTGTACCAAATTTCATCCAAATCGTTTGAACAGATGGGCCGTGAAAGCGTAGCAGACAGACAGACAGACAGACAGACAGACAGACAGACAGACAGACAGACACACTTTCGCATTTATAATATTATAAGTATGGATATTCACTAGGTAGAAATTCTACTAGAATTGAAAGGTTTTCCATATAAACATCTTCATTGCTCGTATATCTTTGTATTGGGTAGATTTCAAATATTATAATCCTTTGGAGAACCCAATATCTTGGTAGGTATATAAAATGCGCAAAAAATCAAGCCATGTCCCCCTTCAGATACCTATGTCATCAGAAGTCAAAGACAAAACAAACGTAGGAATTTGAGTTCGTTTAAAAATGTAAAGACGGATCCACATCGGTGCGGGCTGAAAGGCAGGAAATGCATTTGCAAATTAGATTTCAACCCTCCGGCGTTATCGCGTCTTCGGCCTTGCTTACCCCCGCCGGTCACATGCGCAGATTTTGGAAGCTCCCTCTTTGTCTATGCTATTTGGTTTTTCTATTTACAAAACCTTCTCATTGATTACATTTCGGCGATGGTTTAACTTTGACCGTCGGAGCTAAGGATGATTGGATTGAGGACTGAAAAATACAAGAATACACATAAACGTATCCCAATGTACCTATACATTTTTATACAAATAGGTAGGAAATTTGCAAGCGATTAACTAGTTTTAGGTAATTACCTTGTACAATTATTGCAGCAACAGAGGAAAATCAGATGCCTTACCGGCTTTTCAGCAATTCATTGACTTTACACGTACCACAGAAAAAGAAGTGTGGTGTCGTTCAACATCCCGTAAGAACTAAGTTACTTTCGCTATGCCTACTATTTAAATAAAAATTGAAATATTAAGCATGTACGAACTTCAACCTTGCGGCTCTTTTTCGACTGAGCTACGAAGAGGTTCCTGGAAGTGTTTAAAACGTTACAAGTGTTTATTTAATAGCTAGAGACAGAGCTTAGTGCTTCTTTGTCACGAACGATTTTTCCAGCCCAAGTCCTCGTGTTTCATCGTCCCAAAAATAACTGTGTTCCAATATGTAATAGTTCTACCTATTGTACTGTAGGTACCTACAATTGGTGTACAATACGTGTACAATTGGTGTACAATACATGCACTTATTGGTATACAATACGTACACCAATAAGTACCTACTTCTCAATTAAGACAATACCCAAATATTAGAAACGCAAAAAGCATCATCATTTTCACATAGATAAGGGAAAGGCATCATAAAAACGTCAAGGCCTCCCTCATCATTACTAGGAAAACATGAAAATACGCAATCAGCAGTCTCAAAGCGTCAACCATTCCATCTACATTTACAGAAAAAAACACTACGAACGCAGCCCATAAAGAAGTGCAGTTTAGAGCCATCCCGCGTTTTTCAATCTCATAGCTGTCGCTCTCCCCTCTGTAAAGAACTATACCCTATATTACGGCCAAAGACAATTCCAATACGCCAATGTTGGCACCGATTTTCCATCTCTCTTTGTTTGCCGATGTTTAAGGAAGACGAACAATATGTTGGAAGTTGGCTTCGGTGTTTGTGCAGGGGTAAAAAATCGGAAAAGCGGTGCGGTTTTCGAAATGGTGGTTTCGTTCACACTCGATTTGGTACGTAAATTGCAGTTCGCTTCGGGTTTACACGAGTCAGATACAGATTTCGCGTAATACCTTCTCTAATCGTCGCAAGGATTTCTTTATTTCGTACCTGGTAGATGGTGTCCACGCATATGCCCGCTAGGATTTAGGTTTCTTGAAAATTTTGAGGGAGATCTTTTATATTCAGGTATAAAATTAGTAGGGTATGTAGCCCAGTATCGATCTCAGTTCCAAATTTCTTCCAAAAATTGGTTGAACAGATAGGCCGGCAAAATTCACCAGACAGATACACAGACAATTTTGTAGAAGCTGTATAATATCAACCTATTATTAGCTATTCTGTATACCTATGTAAGCCTTGTATACGTGTATTTAGTCAACAACAAAACACAAACAACAAACAACAACAAAAAAAAAAGACGTGTGGCACTCGGAGACTGCCGCGGTAAAGCTATTTCATAGCCTTTTTTATCAACTTGCGTGACAACTTGTGTTGTTGACTTCAAGTTGTTGAGAATATAAAGGCGAAATAATTTTAAAGAATTATGTTTTCAATAGTCCGGGTGTCCAAGGGGAATCAAAAAACCTCTGGACACCCGGACTATTGAAAACATAATTCTTTAAAATTATTTCGCCTTTATATTTTCAACAACTTGAAGTCAACAACACAAGTAGTCATAGCAACCAAAATCATCTTTTCATAAAAATAGTCTTTTTATTTTCAACAACTAGAAGTCAACAACACAAGTAGTCATAGCAACCAAAGTGTTAGGTTTTTTTTCGTTACGGAATTTCTGGATTCGGTCTCCACGCTCAAGGCCCGCGATAGAAGCTATGCAATAGCTTAAAACAAAGTCAACTCCAAAAGGCATAAAAATAATTTCCAAAGTAATTTCTTAGGCCGAAATCGTTGAAAAATTTCTAAAACAAATTTTATTTTAAAATAAATGGTCCGAGTAAAAAGTCAATCAAACGGAAGAAAGGATGCTCGAACGTTCCGATAATTTGTAAGGATTTAGTAAAATCCAAAATGGGCGGATCGGAACCCAGTGGACATGTATTTATCTTCATCCCATGTAGGTACCCTACCCTTTGGAGGGTGAACAAATTGAATAAAATGGTGCAACCGCCACCTGATTGGCTAAGGCTTCTATGGAATTTTAAATTTTTCCTTTTCGTAGCTCTAATGGCCGTTTTCACCGAGAATACCTTTTCAGGGAGCACCTAAGATCAATAGGTGGTAACAGTTTTCTCGTAGGTACAATAACTGTCACCTAATGGGCTTATGTGTTCCAAAATTTTATGCATTGCTTGTAAAAATGGGCACAAGTGCAACAAATAAAATTGTAATATACCTACTTATCAATCTATACTATTACCATATGAATAATATTATGAATGCAAGACTGTATTATAGGTAAATACCCAAAAAATACGCTTATATTTTCCATAAAACAAAAATACGCATTCAAAATACTGAAGCAGCAAACGAAATACACCTCTCAGTGGTCAGAGCCAACGAATCAAAAGCGCAATACGAAATAAAGTTTCCTTTATGAATCCCCGACCGCGCACTCAAATAATATCTAATAATGCCGCGCTCTCGTCCGGCTCTGTTTATACCAAGTGTAACGGTTCGCTACGCCGAAACGAATGATAATGTAATTAACCGTCTGATCCTGATGGAATTAAATATTGCAGCTTTTCACAAAAGACGAATAAGGCGGGTCTGTTATGCAGAGTTGAGTGATATGAACAGTGCCGGCCATTGTTACAATTGTGTGGAGGATAAAAAAAGGAAAACACGCGGTAACATCAAGGCAAATGTACAGAGCAATGCCTGCTACTAAAGTTTGCAAACGCAGGTTCTCTTGCACAAAAGAGTCATAAATAATATATCGCTTAGGGGCTTAGCTGTTATATATATTTATGTAAATAATCACATTTAGAGTCCGTTTCTATACTAGGGCGGGTGGAAAAAAGGACGACCTTTCTTGCTAAATGACTAAGTAAATTCAATTTTCCAAAGTTTGTTGTTTTAAATCTGATTATCTACAACGTTTATCTATAAATTCTTACCGTGCGTAAATGTCGAATTAAATGGAACATAATATTTTCGTATCTATATGACCAAGGTTTCAGTATGAACTGAAGAGTGAGACAAATTTTCGGTATAGCACTGCTCGCTGTGCCGAAACTAATGATAATGTAATTAGCTGTCTGATACTAATGGTATTAAAATTCGTTGCAGCACTTCGTAATAGGTACGTCTACGTCTGTTTAAAGGGATAAGTGATATGAGCTGTGCCGAGCTATTGTTGGACTTGTAAGGAGAATGAAAAATGAAAACGTGCGGTAAAACGTAAACGTGAGGCAATGCTAATAGCTGTCTCTGCTATTAGTGTGTGCTTTGTATAATCACATGTGATGTCGTCTGGAGCTACGGCTATTACTTGTCTGCCTTTTCATTGTTGGATATTTTCCGAGGCGTACACGTTTGTGCACAAGCGCTTGGCTGCCACAGGCAGGGACAGGCCTCCATTCTCATAGGACAGAGGGAATTAGAGCTAAGACCCACCACGCTGCTCCAATGCGGGTTGGCGGGCATTAAAGCCTTTTATCATGTTAGTAATAATAACTGGGACCGACGGCTTAACGTACTCTCCGAGGCACGGGGGTGAAACACCTCCAACTTCCTAACTCCGGGCTAGTACTGAGAATTTTTAGACAGAAAAACCAACACTTAATTACGGCCCGACCCGGGACTCGAACCCGGGACCTCGTCGGCCGCAGTCGAACATGCTAACCACTAGAGCAACGATACACTGCGCGTGTATTGAATCCCTCCGAAAGATGAGGCTTTAACCAGTGGACATTTATCAATTAGGACCACGAATATTTTTAAAGCGTTTAAATTTCTAATGAATACCAAAGTGTGTCTCCATTCCCGTCCTATGGAAATTCACTTAAAGCATCATCATCTCTAAGAGTAAGGGGCGTAAAATGAGACGCTATAATTGCTTCATATTTACGAAGCGGACGATGTGGAAAAATTGGCCAATTACTTGGGAAAGCTCGTTCAGGTCACGTTCCTTGGATTTAATTACATAAGTGGCGTATTTCCTATACGTTTTGTTCAGTATGAAGCTCATCGGTAAGGTATGTTTTGTATTACTTTAATATTATGATTGTATAAATAAAATCTTCATCTTCTTCTTCGTAGTATACTCTCGTGTAAGGACTACATAATATTTTGAAGTTGATAGAGCATCAGACTACTTTGATTATTACAATAAAATTAAGTATACTTAGGTAAATATATTAGAAATGAAGTAAGAAAATTAAAATAGAAGTAAAGGAAAACATAACATAAGTAAAGAAAAACATTGTGACGAAATTTGCACGCCTGACAGTTCTAATAATATTCTTGAGGGTTAGTGAAGTTTGCGGATCCGCACTTGGCCAGTGTGGTGGTCTACGTTCAAACCCTTCTTAAACTGAGAGGAGACTTATGCTCTCATGACTCATGATGATACCTAATATAAATAAAACTAAAATCAACATTTTTAAGGTGAGTACTTTAAAGGTTTTTAACAACGTAAAGCATTATAATGTATTAAAACAATTTCGCCATCACAAATGCATGTAAAGTAGCTGAGAGACAGACAAAGTACGTAGTTTAAAAGATTTTTACATCTAGCAGTCTGAGGAGTTTAAAAAGAGTTTATTGACCCGACAAGTGAGCAAATCCATATAAATGAAGTGTCCATGTTAACGAGGGGGTGAGTCTAGGGCTGAGATTGGAAGGAATCAGCAGTAATGCAAGGGTAACTGCACCCAATCTGTTGGAATGGACCGCCCATTGATTTATAGACGTAATATGGACCGAACGAGGCAGTTTCGGGTTGTCTTAAAAGCTATAATTTTTAGATTTAGTGTGTGTTAAAGGTTATAGTTTTAAACGACCGTGGACCAAGTGTAAATTATACGACGAGATACCCGCTCTGTACAGACTGCGTTCATAAAATAAACTTTAGGACTTAAACGTGCCTTTTATTCACTATCTCATTCCGAAATTCAGATCTTGCGCCGTTTTAAATTCACACACTCACTTTTGGTAGAGCTTTCGGACCTCTATTTTACTCATAAATAGAAGCAATATACGACTATCTCAAAAATAAGACAGATTTATCTCAAATCGTACATTATCAAATTAGCAAAAGTAACACTAGTGGGAGCAAGGGCCTTGAAATCCTATGCATTTTCGAGTTAGTTGTGTGCTGTCCTGCGTAGTTACGAGTAGATGTGTATCCTCGTTAGTAAGGTGGAACTTCGTAAGGCTTTTAGCCGTTAAGAGTCCGACATAACCATCCCCATAGCCGATGGTATCCATGATGGATTTTCCTCATGAAAAAAGGACTTAGATAAAACGCAATAAAAGTAAAGAAAAATTCTTGCACGTCGTTATTTCTTTTCACAAAGTCACACCTTTTTCTATCAACTACATACCATCGTATAAATCGGATACCTATACGAACAAATATGTAGTGCGGCACGACCACGAATTTATTGTGCCGTTTTTTATCATGTATTATGGGGCTCTTCGAAGTTTCGCGTACGGATAATACCGCGATTGAGATAAATTTCAAGGTTTACGACATTCCTAGGTAATTTATATGTACGATAACGACGGAGGCTCTATGAACCGCATTTAGAGATGTAGGCACTCGTATACTTAAGATACTATAATGTATGTACCTACCTACCATGTTATTGTGTACAGCTTATGGATTTTTATCAAGCCAAATTTTCATTATGTATACCTACTACTCGGTGTCACTGAGGCAACTTGGAGACTTGGATTACGGTTTTTTGATTCCCGTGGGAACTCTTTACTTTTCCGGGATAAAATGTAGCCTATGTCCTTCCCCGGGATACAAACTATCCCTATGCCAAATTTCATCAAAATTGGTTGAATAGGTGGGCCGTGAAAGCGTAGCAGACAGACAGACAGACATACTTTCGTATTTATAATATTAGTATGGAAGTATGGATTTTTTTCTACATAGGCATATATTTCAAAACCCAACACTTATTGATGAATAAAGCCCGACTTCGGATTCGGATCCAGAACCTCGTCGTTCCAGATACGAACATCTCCACGAGACCAATGATGTATTTATTGTAGTATCATATTATTAAAATACAATTATGAAACCCGTGCTTGTATGAAACTAACACAGGTAAATATAAAAAATTAATGCACATCGTTATACCGAAAATTTGCAACATTTTAGCGCAATAATTTTTAATACAAATCACGTACAGTTAAGCCCGTTCATTACATTTAATAAGCCGTAATAAGTTTTATATTCATTATTATCGTGACGTTTAATTTATTATCCAGTTATAAATACGCGTAACATTGGGTGCACCTCCATACCGCCGGCATAATAATTACATGTCGTTCCGTCGACAAAAACAATTGGTCCCGCTATTGTAGGATTTTGGATAATTAAGCAAGGCCGCCGCCAGAGCTGTTTCGCGCAACAATATTTTTTAGCATTCCGTATTAAAAAACCAGACAAATCCGAGCTCTTTACAACAGAGTTATTTTAATTAAGCTAATATAGAAATGTTACCTACTGCCTTTATTACCGCGAAAGCATGTCGCTTATATTTAGCAACTAATTCTAAAGAAAATAGAAAAGAACTTAATATTTCGGAAGCAAGAGATGGGGACGTGGTTCCCAGATTTATCGACAAAAAATGAATGAAACAGCTAACATTCGGCGTGATATGTTAAGATTAAGAAACTCACATCAATAAGTAGCTTTCAGAATTCCGCGCACACCGATACGTGAGGAGCGAGAAAAAATTGAAAGGAGACTCAAATATGTCGTCGGAATATTAAATGAGAAAATACTGAATTATGCAGCGAGTGAGCTGCGAATGATATAAGTTACGAGTGCGCGTCGATTGGCCAAGTAATGGTATTGAGCATTGAAAAATAGGACTTATAAAAGCTATACAGATTCAATATGTTACGATTTAATCGCTTAAACTATCTATCAATGTTTAGTATAATCTAATGTATAGATTATATAATACATTAGTATAATCTATACATTAGCGAAAGCTTGACTGTCTGTCAATTAGTTTATGTGTTAAATTTTTACTGTCCATCTATTCAAGTTAGTAAAGCTTTAATGTGTGTATTACCGGCTTATCACCAAAAAAACCTGATTTTTAACATACTGTTGCTTCGTATAATGTAGCAGGTTGTGCTGCTACACACATACATACATAATAGGTAAATCTCGACTACGTCGTAGGTGGCCTACGATTCATGATCTGCTTTGCCCTACGAAATTTTCTGTTATTGGGTATCATTTAATACTGGTGGTATTAAATGATACTACCACCACTTTTGTCACCAGTGAGTTCGCGGGGTCCTCGTATTATTTTATTGTCATCGATACAATAAAAAGTACAATAAAGGTTATGTACTACATCACTATTTTGACTTACACTTTGGAGTAGGTATTAATCACATAAGTTCGTGTACATAAGGACCATTTAGTATGTATCGATTCAAATGAAGGCTTCAACAAAAATGTAACAAGGATAATCTTCGATGAGCAAGCCTAAATCTGGGGGTGCCTTTAAGCTACCTAATACCCTTAAACTGAACGGACCCGTGCCATCCTTTAACGGTAAAAAAGAAAATATATTTTCGACGCCTTTGATAGATTTTTATTATCTTGTTGTTGCCATGGGCTTTTTTCTTGGCTTTTGTTAATACTATGGCAACAGTCATGTGACTAGAGTGAAAACACACCAGCGACAGGACAGGACAAAACGTTTGCGCAAAATGATCATGTCTTCCTGGCGCCGTGTCGAGCGCTATTAACGTGAGAGGTCCCGGGTTCGATTCTCGGCAGGGTCCATTTAGGAATATATAATTTCTGTCTCTGTCTCGCCTAGTTGGCCTAGCTGCGGTCGTGGCTAGTTTCCACCCTAACGGCAAAGACGTGCCGCCAAGCGATTTAGCGTTCCGGTATGTCGATGTCGTGTAAAAACCATTTAGGGGTTTAATATAACTGTCATACCCAACAGGTTAGCCCAATACCATCTTAGATGCTTCACTTACCATCAGGCGAGATCGCAGTCAACGGCTAAATTGTTATGGATATAAAAAATATCACGGGAGTTTTGTCCTCATGCGCTCATTTACTAATTTATATAATATTTTACTAGCTGATGCCCGCGACTTCGTCCGCGTGGTTTAAGTTTATTGATTCCCGCGGGAAATCCTTAATTTTTCGGTATAAAAATTAACCTATGTCACTCTCCGGGTCCTCAACTATACCCATGCCAAAAATCACGTCGATTCGTTGCTCCGTTGCGACGTGATTGAAGGACAAACCAACAAACAAACACACTTTCGCATTAATAATATTAGTATGATAGTATGGTATGAAAATCGTTCGTAAAGAGTAAACTCCGGTCGTGCGTCGGAGCTGACACACACAATTTTTTATATGCTTAGAACACAAAGTAACTAAAATCTAACATAGTACCATGCAAAGGCAGCCTTATTCCTTACAGAAATCTTAGTCGGGCTGTTGTTAATCATAACAGTTTTAAATAAGCTGTTCCATTCTACATTTATACTTAATATTATAAATGTGTGTTTGTTTGTTGGTTTGTCCATCAATCACGCCGCAACGGAGCAACGGATTGACGTGATTTTTATTTATAGTTGAGGACCTGGGGAGTTATAAAGGTTACTTTTATCCCGGAAAATTAAGGAGTTCCCTTGGGAATTAAAAAATCTTATTCCACGCAGACGAAGTCGCGGGCATCAGCTAGTCGTTAGATTAGTACCATGCAAAGACAGCCTTATTCCTTACAGCAATCTTGGTCGGGCTCTTGTAAATCATAATCCCATAATCTTGTAATCATCCGCCCTTGCGCACTTAGTTTTATTTTGTTTTCTTTTCTATGTATTTTTATGTCTTGTGTAGCAATAAAGAATTTATTTAACTATCATTGCAGTTTTAAATAAGTTGTTCCATTCTACATACCACAAACTAGCTTATGCCCGCGACTACGTCCGCGTGGATTGAGGTTTTTTGGTTCCCGCGGGAACTCCTTAATTTTCCGAGATAAAAAGTAGCCTATGTGCTATTCCAGACTATATTCTATCTCTGTGCCAAATTTCAGCCAGATCCGTTCAGCCGTTGGCGCGTGATTGAGTAACAAACATCCATACATCCATACATCCATATATTTGATGAAAACACTATACCTACTCCACCAGAGCAACAAATGCAACAAACGTACAGCTTTCAATAAACCTAAGCGTGAATATAAAAGCATAATGGGCCCAAAGGGTGTTTACTGCCTCCACTTAACATCTAATGGACCATGCACACTTTATAAAAGAAAATTGCATTTGCCAGATGAAAATTCCAAACCTTTTCTGTCTTTATTACCAGATTGCGAGAATAGTAATGCGTTTTGTGTGTACATGGTATGTTCTGCGAGTCTTTTTATTGCTCCATAGAGCCTGAAAAACTTGACAGATTTATTTAAGTTTATTAGACTGTGCTTATTACTTTGATGACCGAATAATGAACCTATCTAATCTAATTTGACGACCTCCGTGGCGCAGTGTGTAGCGCTGTTGTCTTAACGTGCGGATGTCCCGGGTTCGATCCCCGGCAGGGTCAATTTGGGAATTTATAATTTCTTAATTTTCCCTGGTCTGGCCTGGTGGGAGGCTTCGGCCGTGGCTAGTTACCACCCTACCGGCAAAGACGTGCCGCCAAGCGATTTAGCGTTCCGGTACGATGCCGTGTAGAAACCGAAAAGGGGTATGGGTTTAATATAACAGCCATGCCCCTAACAGGTTAGCCCGCTACCATCTTAGACTGCATATTCACTTACCATCAGGTGAGATCGCAGTCAAGGGCTAACTTGTAGTGGTTAAAAAAAAACTTAACTATCCTGTAGTGTCCCACGATTGAGCAAAGGGTATAGTTAGATATTATTATATTTAACCTATCATTTAAATAATCTAGTAGTCCGATCGAAGCCAAAGATGGTATTTAGAAAAATTCTGCCTAATTTTTTTTCTAAATTATATAGAAATGGAGAGAGTGTCTGCATAGATTTCTAGGTCCTAGGGCTTGCATTGGGCGTTGATGACTCAGTCCGTAAGCGAACGAGTGATTCAGAGCTTTTATTTTTTTGGATGAGATGGCGCATTGAAAATATGACGTCTCGATGGATTTATAAATCCACTATTGGGGCCGTGTTTTGTGTTTAATGAAACGTCCTGGGGGGTTACTACCATTGCATAAAGTAGTATTGTTTGAAAATGTCAGTCTTGTGTCACATACCTTGATGCCACGATTTTAGTCAACAATATTAAATAATACGGCTTTAAGCGCTGGTAGTATGCCCCCTGGTAACTTCAATAAGATGGTTTATCTTGAGTACTTGGCACAAGATCTCACACAAGATTTTTAATATAGGTAGGGCATAAGGTGGTAAAGGTTTACGGCCGGTTTCTGAATTGAGAATTTCATGTTGAGTCTGTCTCAAAGACTACTTAAGGACTAATTAAGCAATTTTTCTTTTCTGATTTGATATTGTGTAAGGTTTGAGAGTTGGAACTTGCTGTTTCTGCTTGAAGGCTTAATTCAGAAACCGGCCCAATATACATCAATTCAGAAACAAAAATTTGCTTATTTAGTCCTTAAGTAGTCTTTGAGACGGACTCAACCTGAAATTCTCAATTCAGAAACCGGCCGTTTGTCTATTGTGGAATATTCGGGGTTCACGCGGTAGCTCGTTAGCACACACACTTGCACATTAAGATGCCCACACACGCACACACGGTGGCTTAAACATCCACTAAACCTATTATTAATATTTTTACGAAGGATAATACTCTTACATCTCATTAAACTTTCACAGTGAAATGCCTTACAAGTTAATAAATCCTAGTGAATAATTAGGATTTCTTTTGTCAACGTTAATTCAGCGGTTTCATTGAATTAAAGATTTTAACGTCATAAGTTTTTAATTGTCGCCGACTTTCTTTTATATTCTTATCATATCATTTAACGTAATTAATTATTAGAGATGTTTGCGTATTGACTTGAGAGCTCACAAGCCTTAAACTGATCAAAATATAGACGTCGAAATTTTGAATAGTCACCGGAATTCGGCTTGAATCATTGATGTAGAATTTCAGTATTACTCATTCTATTTCAATGGCTTTAATGCTAATTTCAATAGCTATTTATGCAACTGTATCGTAATGAGGGTCATTTTAATTCGAGTGCTGTTTTTTGATACGAGGCTTGCCGAGTATCAAAATAGGATAGTACGAGAATTAAAATGACTAATTACGTACAGTTGCATACAAGATTTTATCTACGACAAGGACGTCTTTATAATTTTTTACTTTAAAAATTAATAAAAAAGTCAAGTGCCAGAACCCAGAGCCGCTAAGCTATAGGTATCCTATTTATGAAGATAACCATATCGATACAGCTACGACTCATAACGATACAGCTCCCATACAACGAACTGTATCGTTATGAGAAGCAAACACGAAAGAGGGTTCAATTCGATATAGTTGTCAAATTCGAAATTGGAACTTTTCGATGCTGGAGTAGATAAACAAACTTCCGATCGAAGTGACGATTTTGTTTGTGTACTCGTCTATAAATTTTGAACTCTTGGTGAATTTTAAGGATGATAAGAAAAATTGGTATGTAGTACACATTCTAATTTCTTAGTCTGTTTAGCCTAGCTCATTGCCAAGTTAGCCTTTAGATCTGTTTCTTCTCGGTAGGAATGGTACGATGGCATTTCGAACGTGGTAGATTCACTTGACATTTCAAAAGCACTTTTATTTGAATAATTTAAAAAAAAGTATTTGAAGTGGGGCTAGTCAGTATAGTGTCAATTTGAGTGCCGATTTTCAACTCGCAACTGAAATCAGCATTTGTCAGCGTCAAGAACTTTCAAGTTAGCGTATTTATACCCAACGTAATCATCATAATATAGGCAGTACGCTGGAGATGTAGCCCTTGCGGATGCTGTAATAGACGGAAAATGTTACGTCTACATAAGTGTTTAAACCATCTATATTTTTTATTTTTCCCGGAAAATTAAAGAGTTCCCACGGGATCCAAAAAACGTCAATCCATGAGGACGTAGTCGCGGGCATCATCTAGTCAGTTATATTTACTGAAAATTATGTATCTTTCTTATGCAGTAAATTAAAATGTCATAAAACGATTATAAATATCGTGCATTGTTCATGCAATATAATATCGTGCTAGATCGCGGACGCGCGTTGCATTACGCCTGAAGATACGAGAGTTGCTTGGTTTCGTGCCAGCGCTCTATCTCATAAATAAACGAGTGTGGACATGACATGAATTCACAAGACTTCCTTTGACTATTGTTTATGAATATGTGTAAAAGAGGAAGGAGTTCAAAGCCCCCGACTAGTCTTCAAAAAACACCAGTTGACATGGAGTAATATTTATAATATATAATATAATATAATAATCGGAATTATCTCAATAAATCTATCTTATTTCAATTTTGGGGTTTGAATCTAGTCTAATCAGAGTCTAGTCTATTAGTTGATTAACAGAAGATTTGCTTTTAAAACTAATTTGGGTATTTTCGTATCTTGTAAAATGTAAAAAGTAGATAGGTAAATTTCAATTTTCTTAAATCCACACTAATCTCATATCCATACTTATAATAAAAATACGAAAGCGTGTCTGTCTGAATGCCTATTAGTGGCCCGTCCGTTACCGATTTTGACCAAATTTGGCACTGACATCTTGCATGCTTCCATCTTGGTGACGGACATAGGGTATTTTTCATCTCAGAAAATCAAAGCGTTTCCAAGTAACACATAGAAAACTAAAACTCGTCATCTATATTTTATACAGAGCGCGCATTCTAGCACGACATGAATAAACGTATTTCTCGACAAGGCCGTTTCACACCGAAGTTTCGTCCTATACGCGAATCCATACGGAGCGCGGACGAAGTAAGCGCGGAAAGAATCATTTAGTGAAAAATAAAGAACCTACCGCTGCCTACTAATTTTTATCTTAATGTTAGGTTGGCAAGAAATTTCAACTTTCTTCCAAGAACTTGGCATGTTCTTGAGGTTAACGTCAGTTAGAATAGCTATCGCTTGGGCCAAATTTATGATTCAATAAACTTTTTAGCGTATTTCTGGCAAGTATACAGGAAATTCAAATTCGCTTTATTTCGAGAACGATCGTTCGTAGATGATATTCAAAATCATCATAACAAAATATCCTAAAAAAACTTTGTAGGGGTAGAATTTGGGCAGGAAAGACTGCGTGAATGAAATATTTTTTACTCGATGATGCCCGCGACTTCATCCGCGTTGGTTAAGATTTTTGCGATTCCCGCGGGAACTACTTAATTTTCTGGGATAAAAAGTAGCCCATCACCTTCCCCGGGATACAACCTATCCCTTTACCTAATTTCATCTAAATCGGTTCAACAAATGGGCCGTGAAAGCGTAGCAGACAGACAGATGGACAGACAGACAGAAACACTTTCGCATTTATAATATTACTAGATGATGCCCGCGACTTCGTCCGCGTGGATTTAGTTTTTTGATTCCCGCGGGAACTCCTTAATTTTCCGGGATAAAAAGCCTATGACCTTTCCCGGGATGTAACGTACCCCTATACCAAATTTCATCAAAATCGGTTGAAAAGATGGGCCGTTAAAGCATAGCAGACAGAGACAGACACACTTTCGCATTTATAATATTAGTATGGAAGTATGGATATGGATTGTATACCAAAACAGAAATAATCTCAAACAATAAAACTATAAATAAAAGTAGTACAATTGGCGGCCTAATCGCTTTGAAACGATGTGTACCAGGCAACTAAGTTACAGGTTTTAAGACCAGCGTGCGTGGAGCCGGGGCAAGAACCGGGGTGATCATATTTCGTTCAGAACCACATTTGGCTTAATCTAATGTGCTAAGTGACGTCATTCTACATCCAAAATGGCGGATTCCCAAAGATGGCGGGCTAGTTATTTTTAATTCGCCTCTATGATATAGGTATCAATTATTAAGGGTTTGCTGAGAAGAATACGAAAAATAAAATGTCATACTAAATTCAACATGGCGGACGACGAACATGTTTTTTTTAAATTAATGTTTTTTAATATAATTTAACTTATTATTTTATAAATGGATGAGCTATGGTCATAAAATTGACTTCTAAATATTGTAGGTTGTCGTTTTCCTTGCTAGCTTACATGCTAGTGGCGTTTTCTTCAGATTAAATTCAGGCCAAAGATTAACTTTCCGAACAGAAATCTTAAGTCTTAAGTTCAAAACTTGTATTAGTATTATGTATCATAAAAAAATATTATATAGGTCTAAATATGAACTCTTATTCTATATTAATTTTGTGCAGGGTTACCCCCAAAAGGGATATTACAGCCCATAAATTGTTATTACACCACGCCGATAGAACTTTAAGCTGTATCGATCGTTTAGGAGCAAATTGGCCGACTTATTTCGCATTCTCCATCATAATACCGATACATCGTTCTCAGAGGGAGGACATGACGCTTATGGCAATTTATTCAGCGTGAACGGGTACAAACAGTGTCCTTCTAAATAACATTCTGTATTATGGAACCAAGCGGCAGAAGGAGCAAAAACAGCACTGATTTAAAAATATTTTAACTTTTTTATGAGTCATAATTACTAGGCGACTGGACAAAACGTCGTTCCCCTCTCATGCGGACTTTGGAAGGTGGAAGGTTTCGTCCGTGGCTAGTTACCAGTCTACCGGCAAACACGTGCCGCAATGCGATTTAGCGTCCTGTAAGATGCCGTGTTTAGAAACCGATTAGGGATATGGGTTAAATATAACTGCCATGTCCCTAACAGGTTAGCCCGCATCATCACTTACCATCAGGTGAGATCGCAGTCTCAGCACTGTTATGCATAGTTCAGCATTGTGCAACTTTACAATTAAATCACGGTACTTTTATCTTTGTCAGTGTATTTTAGTAAAAACTATCATGTTAAGTGCGAGTCAGACTCGCGCACATAGGGTTCCGTACGATCACACAATATGTTTTAGAAAATTACAAAATAGACGCCATAGCAACACGTGCTCAGCTGTGTACGCAAACAATTCGATACCCCATGAGAACGAACGGAACGAAACCCTAATTAACGGTATTAGGATTTTTTCCTGTACCTATTTGTGTTGTGTAACCTTGTTTTCTGAAAATAATATTAATTACCTACTTACTAACAATAATTTGATCATTTTCGTGAGGTGGATCAGTGTGCTGTGTGACCGGCATGGCGGCGTTTCATGATATGCCGAGGAATTTCATGATCTGGCCTATTAAACGATCGATTTTTATAATAATACTACGTCTATTTTAGCAGATGGGTGGTCATGTCTTCCGAATAAGAAATTAGAAAAATCTTTCGATGTTCCGTTGCAACTGTTTAGAGCTCTCATATCAACAAAAAGGAATCGTTCTGTCCGACTGGGAGCAATTTTATTTATTAGTACATCAATCTCCGTTGTTATATAGTGCGTCTTACAGCAAATATTTTCAGCTCGACGGAGGACGAATCCGGCCCTTTTAATTATCCACATTCCGGGTGGACAAATAGTCCACTGGCTTTCAGCCCCCGGATATTAATTTCGATACATTGTCCTCGACCGGCGTTGGAACGACTCCCATTAGTTTCGGCCCACAAGGCTCGATTTAAGCATCTCGCGTATACATCAAAGATTTAAATTAAAATGATTTTGGTTGGAACAACGTTGGGTACTATCGGTTGGTAATGCTGTTGATTTTCGAAAACTGAGAATTCTTGTCATTTGGTTCGAAAAAAATAAAATTAATTTACTTATCTCACTAATTAATTATTATTAATCACTAATTTATCATATAAAAACCGGCCAAGTGCGAGTCGGACTCGCGCACCGAGGGTTCCGTACAAACATGTAGTAAATTTTAAATTATTATAAAAACTACTTACTAGATCTCGTTCAAACCAATTTTCGGTGGAAGTTTGCATGGTAATGTACATCATATATTTTTTTTAGTTTTATCATTCTCTTATTTTAGAAGTTACAGGGGGGGGACACACATTTTACCACTTTGGAAGTGTCTCTCGCGCAAACTATTCAGTTTAGAGAAAAATGATATTACAAACCTCAATATCATTTTTGAAGACCTATCCATAGATACCCCACACGTATGGGTTAGATGAAAAAAAAATTTTGAGTTTCAGTTCTAAGTATGGGGAACCCCAAAATTTATTGTTTTTTTTCTATTTTTGTAAGAAAATCTTAATGCGGTTCACAGAATACATCTACTTACCAAGTTTCAACAGTATAGTTCTTATAGTTTCGGAAAAAAGTGGCTGTGACATACGGACGGACAGACAGACAGACAGACAGACAGACAGACAGACATGACGAATCTAGAAGGGTTCCGTTTTTGCCAAATTTGGCTACGGAACCCTAAAAGTATATCATCATCATAATTTTGGACAAATATTTTAATTTCTTAATTTTGTAGGTGTATCAGCCTTTCGTAATACTAAGGATTAACAATAAATTAATTCGTTAATCGTTAGAATGGTCGTACTAAAGTATTACTGTAAAGAGTATAACTAAGTGTATTAATATTATATTCAGAGTCAAATTTGTAATGAATGTGTTATTTTCTAAGAAGATCGTTACAGTTAAATGATGTACTTAACTTTTTATCTGTCCCCATACTTCCTTTCAACCATTAATTTATCCGTTTTGAAATCTCCTCTATTGAGGATAAAGTCATAATACGACAAAACGAGGACCGTAAAGGACGCAATCCTACTTCAAACGGCACCACTGAGATATTGTTTTAGATAAAGATTATTTATACAGTGTCTTATTTTCCGAATCCAATTTCCGCGTGAATACACGGGCTGGCTGTAAATAACGCAGACAAAGGTTTGCAGGAATCGCGCACCGTTCGATACATTATGCAGACCACGCTTTGTTGCGCCAAGCAATGAGCTCTGTAAATATAGCCGGTACATCTGAAACGGCGTTTTTCTACTTCCCACCTAACACTTCTCGTTAAATATTCGGATTTGGATTCCAAAGTTCTGAAAGCGCAGTTATTAGACTTCCACTACTCGGACAGAAGATACAAATCAGTCGCAGGAAGCAGCTTGATGCAAGTGGTATAAAAATCACCATGGCGGTAGTGGTGGTCTGTGGACATTCGTTCAAGAGATAAATTTGGTTTAGCAATGGACATCTTTTGAGACGATGTCTTTTTTCTTTTTATATATTTTCTTAAGTCGATACTAATATAATAAATGCGAAAGAGTGTCTGCCAGTTCGCTACGCTTTCACGGCCCATATATTCAACCTTTTTTGCCGAAATTTGGTGCAGACATAGGTCTCAACCAGGGGAAGGACATAGACGAAGTCGCGGGCATCATCTATAAAAATGTCTTTATTTTGTGTAGACCAACTTGTATCTCTTATGATAAAGGAAGATTATATCTTTGGTTCAGTTAGCAGCGGTGTTTTAGAGCTTTGTAATTTACCCTAAAACTCCATAGTTTTATTGTTACGCCGCGCGCCGTTGAATATTGTACCATTGAGTAGGATATGGCTAGATGGGCCAGGAAAGTTTAGAGTGTGTTTCGGCTTAGTGAGTTAATTTCTGCTCCATCCGGGCCCGATTCACTGACAATGGGATAAAATCGATTTACCGCTCCTAAACTTGTTTGAAAATTCAAGCGGATCGAACCTCAAACAATATTGATACCTTTTTGGTATAATAAACTAAATTGTTGTTCAAGACTAAGCTCAATAAGGCTAGGTGCTAGAGTTGGGCTCCAGTCGAGTAGATTGTTTGCTGTGCTTAATGGAGGCTTACCATTATATAGGCATATTTTAGCCAAATATGCTCTTTCTTTGCATACACAGTCCTTTATCTATCATCCGGTATGATTTCAGTAAAGAATTAGTCTCGGTCTAGGTTATAAAGTCTCAGGCCGTCTTGCACATCATTGCCTTAACAGATCTAGTAAAATTTGTTGTAATTTTTTGATAAGTTTATTCCACCCGGGGTTTCTATAAAAAATACATACCTATAGAAAATTTTATCTAAAAGTCGGCCTAAGATTATATAAAATCTATATAAAATCTATATATTTTTTTACAAAAACAATGAGAGAAACGTGCGTTTCGATACATGATCATACCTATTAGAATTTTGTCGAGCTCCAAGGCTGCCCAAATTATTATTTTTTCATATTCTCCATAGAAAAAATGCCTAAGACACAACAGTAGAAAAAATTAAATAGGTATTTGGTTTGTTTTCCACGTCATTAGTTTTAAGGAATTGTCACGATAGCGTCATAACAAACGAGGTTCTCCCCAGCTTTCCCCTAAGATATAAAATAACTGCAAAAAAGTCATATAAGAGGCGATCGCACCGTCTTATTAGCTACATGTCCTCAGAACACGATGCAACCTTATAGTCTCAAGCGGAAGGCACTATTTCATGCTTTGTGTTCGAGTTTTTTGGCTCCTCTCTCTAGGGCGAGTGGAGGAAAAGTCGTGATTCCGAAACGACAGAAATGTTATTTTTGTACAGGCTGTGTGAGCGTTGTGGGCTTGCGTGACATATTTTTCTAGTGTCGAGGATGACAAATGGGAAGATAAATCACAGCGAAAGCCAGCTTTTCTTTTAAAAGTTTTATTTCTGCGCATTCTTTGGGTGCTTTTTATGTCGCCCGACAGTCTCGTTTATTTTTTTGTGATCCACTGTGCCCATCCGCAGACCTACGTGACATCTGACATTGGATTACGTCTACTTATAGGTCACGTTTTGTGTGAGCTAATTTTGTACCAAAGTCACTATAAATCACTGTGACAGTACAAATTACGTTTCTATTGTGTCCTTTTTTGAAGAGTTCTGTAATTCATCGCAAAGAACGACAGCTACAAAATAACATTTTATTTGTGAGAAATTTCGCACGTAAAGTACATGCAAACACACAAACTTTCTCCTTTCTCTGTAATAACTACATTACGGATATTTTATCGCACGGATTATGGTTATCCTTTCGTATTTAAAGCTATGTGCACCAAAAACATAAATAACCAAAAAATATTTATAACTTTAATTAATTATTTATTACATTTATGCTTAATTCTCTTATTATTGTTAGCTCTTTATTGTTATCTCACTTGTTGATATAAGTGATTGATGGAGTCTAAGATGGTAGCGGAAGTTTCTACACGGCATCGTAGCGGAACGCTAAATTGCTTGGCGTCAAGCCTTTGACGATAGGGTGGTGGCTAGTTATTTATAAATTCATAATCGTAATGATAAATCTTAAAATTGTTTCCATACTCACTGAACCAGCGATAACGTTAATCAGCTGACAGGAGTCAGGTATAAAATGATAAAAGGGGATTTGTTGTAAGCGTTCATTTCCGCCGGCGCCAGTTCGTTATATTCGGCTGCGCCCTGACGCGACGCCCATTACCACCCCGACAATGGAAACTTGCACGGAATAAAGGAATATTTACTCTCATAGCAGACAGGCTTTTATTTGTGGTTTTGCTTGCGTGGAGTTAAGATATTCTTTAAGGCGGCTACAACGGAAACGACTTCCCTAAACTTTGTGTTTAAAGTTTTTCTCTTCAATTGTTCCTTCATTGCTGAAAATTGTATTCAGCCTCGAGTAGATAAAATCCATACAAATATGAATGTAACAAGATTCAAAATGTTCAGCTCTGATACTTGGATTGCAAGTGGAGCCTTTGTTGTAGTGGAGTCTCTGAGGTAGTAAAAAACACTGATAACCTCCTTGATTTATATTTTACTTTTCATGCACTATATTCGCGCAATTTTAAATATTTGTCAACTATAGTTGTCACAACCTAATTGCTTTGAAAGCTAAAACAGTATTGATAAATAATAATATTATTTTTAAATGATAGCCTAGCCTAGATGACTAGCCTTTAAGATTTTAATTTGAGAAAATGTATAGAAATTCGTATCAACGTGGGATGCTCACGGTGTTTTTTAGTGTGGGCTCAAAACCATTAGCTATATGGGACGTCCATACCCAAGATGGCTATGTTACAAGGTTTTTAGATCAAGACATTAAGTCCATGGTTTTAGAGATAGGTGGAACTAATGTAAGTACAACGTACATCACGTGCCCGAAGGACAACAAAGTATTAGGTATCACTATGCCGTTTCTAGTGATGATTGTGAAGAATCTGAAGAGATATTTCTCGTTCGAAGTCACCATACTTGATGAGACCGGTACCCGAAGACGATTTCGTGTATCCAATTTCCAAAGCAGCACTCAAATATTACCTCTTTGCACTGTTATGCCAATCGGACTATCGGATGGATGGAACCAAATTCAATTCAATTTAGCTGAATTTACTCGTCGTGCTTACAAAAAGCAGTACGTTGAAGTTCAGAAACTAAAAGTTAATGCGAACATTCGACTTAGACGAATTTACTTTACGGAGCGGCTTTTGCCAGAAGACGAACTACCAGCTGAGTACAAATTATTTTTTCCACTATCGTCTAAAGCAGCAAAAGATAAGAAAACGATACAAGCAGCTCAAGATAAAGAAAATGTTAAACCGTCTACATCTCAAAATTTGATTGAACAAACTTTGTTGCCAGCTAAAAAAGAAGAGATAAAATCTTCTAAAATTTCCATTCATTCTATGAAGAAGCAACCATCTCAAGAATATAAGAAAGAATCAAACACTGAAGTAGAAACGGCTAAAGAAACTCTAGAAACGACAGAAAAACTAGAAGACGAAGAACGACAGCTACAAACCGATGTCGGGGACCAAATTGAAGTACACGAAGCAGTGAAAGATAATGTTATAGAAACAGAAGCTGCAGAAATAACTGTTGCAGAAATAACAGCTGCAGAAAAAACAGCCACCGAAACAACGGCAGTGGAAACAGAAATAGCTACTGAAGAAACAGCTGCGACAGCAACTGAAACTGCCGAAGTAGCTGAAGCAGAACGAGCTGACGTTGAACAGACTGCACCTGTAGAATCGGATGCTACAGAAGTACCTGTTACATAAACACTTTAAATTACTAGCCTTGTTGGTTTTTTTGCAATTGATAGACCAATTAAAATATTATTTTTCTTTGTTTCAACCCGTAAATTTTAAGACTTTTTGTAATTTTATATAAAAATAAGATTATATTTATTTATAAATTACTGCTGATGAATTAAAATAAACAAAAAAATTGCGTGCATTATTGTAAGTTTTAAGGGTATTTGTACTATTGACTTTTTAGCTTTAAAATTATAAAATATGCTTATTTAAAATGAATTTTAAGTAGATATCGTTACAGAAACATACAAAAACGAAAGAATTTCTTAGGCGGACGAGTGAATACACTGTATTTTGATTTAAAATCCATACTAATATTCTTCTTCTTCTTCCTCCTGCCCTTGTCCCACGCTACGTGGCGTCGGCACATGTTTTCTTCTTCCACTCACTTCTGTTATCTGTCAACCTATCATTCACAACTTTTATACGCATATCCTCTTTCACACAATCCATCCATCTTTTCTTTGGTCTTCCTTTACTCTTTTTTCCTTCCACATGCATATCTATCATTCTTCTCGTAATATGCCTTTCTTCCCTCCGCCTTACATGCCCATACCATGCTAGCCTGTTACTCCTCATCTTTTCTATCACTGGCGCTACTTTCAAACTTCCCCTTATATATTCATTCCTAATCTTATCCATTCTAGTCACACCACATATCCATCTCAACATTCGCATTTCGGTCGTATGTACTTTTCTTTCATCCATCCTTTTCACCGCCCAACATTCTGAACCATACAATGCGACAGGTCTAACGACTGCCTTATCGATTTTCCCTTTTAGTTTAAGGGGCTTTCGTTCGTCGCATACTACACCCGCGACCTGTCGCCATTTCATCCATCCTGCATTCATTCTTTTGTTCACGTCTCGGTCAATATTGCCATCGTTTTGAAAGAGCGAACCAAGGTAACGGAAATCGGAACAGACCGGTAGGGATACACCATCTAAGGCAATTTCATGGAAATGGGACGGGCCACCAAAGTCACAGAACAGATGTTCTGTCTTCGTTCGGCTGATCCTCAGGCCAACACTCTCCATTCTCTCTAGCCATTTTCCCAGTCTGCTCTGGACCTCAGACGCCTCTTGCACCACTGTGCCTGCTCCTGTATGTCTGATGTTAGTGCATCCATTACCAGGAGAAACAGGTAAGGACTTAAAGCCGATCCCTGGTGCAAGCCCGCTTCCACATTGAACCTGTCTGTAACGCCAGCTTCTGACCGGACCCTTGTGCTCGCTTCTGCGTACATCGCTTTCATAAGCCTCACATACTTCTCAGGTATTCCTTTCACTTTCATAGCCCACCACAAAACCTCTCAGGGAACTCTGTCGTATGCCTTGTCAAGATCGACAAACACCATATGCAAGTTTCTATGTGCACTCCTGTATTTCTCGCGCAGTTGTCGAAGTGCAAATATTGCATCTGTCGTTCCTCGTCCCGGCATAAGCCCAAATTGATTTTCTGTGATCTCACTCTCCTCTCTCATTCTTCTTTCTATCATTTTTCCCAAATTTTCATGCCATGTGACATGAGCTTTATTCCTCGATGGCTATTACAGCCCTGTACATCACCTTTGTTTTTGTAAATGGGCACCAGCGTACTGTTGCACCGCTCTTCTGGGATCGTCTCCTCGAGTACCTAATAACTTATTGAAGAACAAAGTCAGCAAGCTCCATCCATCCGCTTTTAGAAACTTCAGCTGGTATACTATCTGGCCCTGTTGCTCTACCATTTTTCATACTCTCCACTATTATATATGCGATATTATAAATGCGAAAGTGCGTCTGTCTGTCCGTCTGTCTGTCTTTCTGTCTGTCTGCAACGCTTTCACGGCCCACCTGTTCAACAGATTTTGATGAAATTTGGTACGGGAAAGGACATAAGCTACTTTTTATCCCGGAAAATTAAAGAGTTCCCGCGGAAATTGAAAAACTTAATCCACGCAGACAAAGTCGCGGGCATAAGCTAGTTAGCTATAAATCTCTAACTTTGTTTAGTTGCAGTCCCAATAATAACACCTGATATGTATTTGAGATGATTAAGTATTAATATTCCTGGAAAGAAGTTTGACTTGCACATGGCCGGTTTTTACTTTTTTTTCAATATAGAATATTCTCTTATATATAAAATTCTCGTGTCACAGTTTTCGTTCCCATACTCCTCCGAAACGGCTTGACCGATTCTCATGAAATTTTGTGAGCATATTCAGTAGGTCTGAGAATCGGCTACTATCTATTTTTCATACCCCCACGCGGATGGAGTCGCGGGCATCAGCTAGTAGGATATAATAATCTCAGTTCACGAATACTTATTATAGAAATTATTGTGTGACATAAAATTCAATTTTTAATAAGCAATAATAACTCCTTAGTCGGCTTTACTAGAATAAAATGAAATTTGGCCGTCATGCTAAATGCATTATGCGCATGTCAAAATAATTTCATATTTATTGCTACTGTCACATTACTTTTATATCAATCATAATAAAAACTATGTTTAAAAACACATATCAAAGCGGATTATTATCAATATTTTATAGTTGTGGCTCAAATCCCTTAGCAATATGGGATATGGAAGTACAGAACGGGCACATAAAACGATTAACAGATAATGAGGTAAATTCCATAGTTCTCGAGATCGTAAGCTCAAATGTGGCAACCACTTACATAGTGTGTCCTAAGAAGAATCAGGTGCTGGGAATAAGGTTGCCATTTCTCGTTATGATCGTCAAGAATTTGAAAAGGTACTTTTCATTTGAAATAACAATTTTGGACGACAAAAATATGAGAAGGCGATTTAGAATCTCAAACTTTCAGTCGACAACAAAAATCAAACCCTTTTGTACTACAATGCCAATTGGATTATCAAGTGGGTGGAATCAGATACAATTCAACTTGGCCGATTTCACTCGACGTGCATATGGCACGCAATTTATAGAAACACTTCGAGTTCAAGTGCATGCAAATGCTCGACTCCGTAGAATTTATTTTAGTGAACGACTCTACACTGAAGAAGAGCTGCCTCAGGATTACAAGTTATATTTGCCTTTGGAACGCAAGGGAAAGAAGGCAAAGCCTGAAAAGAAAGAAGAAGTGAAACCTGGTAAAATACCTGCGCCTGCGCCAGCTCCAGCTCCAGAAGAAGCTCCACAAGAAAAAGCATCAGCAGAACCTCCAACTGCTGAGCCTGAGGCACCCGAGCAACTAGAAGGTAAAGTTAGCGCAGCCACAGTGACACCAGCAACGACTGAAGCTGGAGATGAAAAACCAGAAGATGAAGAAGCACCCACAGAACCCACTCAGGAAGCTGCTCCAGAACCAGCTGCGGAAGCCGGTGAGGAAGTTGAAGTAATAGAAGAAATGCAAGAAGAACCACAGGAGCCGGAAGGTCAAGCCGAGGTTAAAGAAGAGGGTGGAGAATAAAACTTGGCAGATATTTTATATTATTATTATTTTTATACCATATGTATGCTAGTTCTATCAATGTTGAGTTTAGAAATATTTAATCATAATTTAAAACACTATTTTTATTTTAATAAATTTAAATGACGCCTGAATTTGATGGTTTTTAATCTATTGAGGTTACGTACGCTTATTTGTGTTGAGTTACATACCTGAAACAAATATATATTATTAACATTAACTTTGATGTATTATACCTTATTTACTACGCACAAAACTGATGTAGTAAAACTGGGTGTAACGACAGACACTGGCAATAAAAGTTTTGAAGTCAATAAAATTGTAGCCATAAATGTAATGCTCCAACCGTATAGCAAAGAATATTATTATTACTATTCGAGCTTACGGAAGCGCCATCCCGCCTCAGTTTGACAGGGTCAATTGTTCAGAAAATTGAATAAATATATTGAAATTTCTACCAAGGGGCTCATTCCAAAATCTCCGTTCCAATATTCTCTTTTTATTACACTGAATAAGTAAGCCGGGATATCTTTAAATATGTAAACAAAAATGCTTCGTTCGGACCTTTCCGTATATAGGGCTTACATTCAATAATAATAATAAATGTTTTTAACAACTATGGAACTATGATGAAAGGTTGCATGGGTCAAGTTTCCTTTAATGTTTGAAATTGGAGATGCCTATTCGTACAAGGGAATCTTTTATGAACTTCTTCTTATATCTTTCTAATGTAATAAAGTAACTTTGAGATATTATAATACAATGGTAGCGAAAACCGACTCCATAAAGGATATCATGAAATGATTTCTATGATTCATATCCGTCGATGTCCATCATACAAGTAACTCTTTTTAAAAGAACAATTTTGACGGTTGCTCTTATAAAATTCGGTTGGTCCCAAACATTATTATCTTATAATATTACTAGCTGATGCCCGTGACTTCGTCCGTTAAACCACTTGGTTTAAGTTTTTTGATTCCCCCGGCAACTCCTGAATTTTCCGCCTATGTCACTCTCTATAGGTCCTCAACTATATCCATGGCAAAATCACGTCGATCCGTTGCTCAGTTGCGGCGTGATTGAAGGACAAACCAACATACAAACACACTTTCGCATTTGTAATATTAGTATGGATAACCTCATTAGATTATTATCATATCATAGTTACATACTTCATACATTTTTATCCCGGAAAATTAAGGAGTTCCCGCGGAATAAAAAAAACTTAAACCACGCGGACGAAGTCGCGGGCATCAGCTAGTAATCTAATAAGATTATTATATTAAATTAAAAACCTATTTATATAGGGGCTATATTATACAGGGTTTTATTATTTAAAACTAGATGATGCCCGCGACTTCGTCCGCGTTGATTAAGGTTTTATGATTCCCGCGGGAACTCCTTAATTTTCCGGGATAAAAAGGAGCCTATGTCCTTTCCCGGGTATCACACTATCCCTATATTAAATTTCATCAAAATCGGTTGAAGAGATAATTTTTTTTATTCCCGCGGGAACTCATAAATTTTCCGGGATAAAAAGTAGCCTATGTCCTTCCTTGGGATACAACCTATCCCTGTACCAAATTTCATCAAAATCGGTTGCACAGATGGGCCGTGAAAGCGTAGCAGACAGACAGACAGACAGACACACTTTCGCATTTATAATATTAGTATGGAAGTATGGATAATAAAAACCAAAATGCCGAATTTCGAGTCTCTAACTTCAAAAGCTTAAAACCTTCTTCGACCGCCGTTTCGTAAAATTGCATAAACAGGTTTTCATCATTTAAAACTTATAATTTAGATGTCAATTTTTATTTCATACTAGCTGATGCCCGCGACTCCGTCCGCGTGGTTTAAGTTTTTTGATTCCCGCAGGAACTCCTCAATTTTCCGGGATAAAAAGTAGCCTATGTCAATTTTCAGGTCCTCGATTATACCCATGCCAAAAATCACGTCGATCCGTTGCTCCATTGCGACGTGATTGAAGGATAAACCAACAAACCAGTAAACCAACAAACAAACAGACTTTCGCATTTATAATATTAAGTATGATTTAGGGGTGAATTTTCTCAAATCAGTTTCTTAGCTAACGTCTACATCATAGAAAGACCTACCTATTTTCCAAATTTCAAGTTTGTTTGATTTACAGTTCCTGAAATATCGTGATTAGTGTGTCAGTAAATGAGTGAGTGCGCCGTCGGTCCCGGTTATTATCACTAACATGATAATAGTCGACAAAGCCCGCCAACCCGCATTGGAGCAGCGTGGTTGGACTAAGCTCTAATTCCCTCTCCTATGAGAGAGGAGGCCTGTGCCCAGCAGTGGGACGTTAGTGGGCTGTAGTGGTGGTGGTGGTGGTGAATGGGTGAGTGCGTGAGTGGTATTGCACTTCTAGGTAATATGTATAAAGATGTAAAATGAGAAGCTGAAAGGTGTTTGGTCCGACGAAGACGCAGTTCATAGGCAGCAAATTTGGGGAGGTTTAAATTCTTAAAACTTATTTTTCATCACTAATCTAGTTCAAACTGATTTAGCAAATTAACTTTCTATAAGTAGGTACATTCAAATTTAACTAAAACACAAACGCAGACTTGATATTGTAAGCAACTTTAAATGCACATTTTAGTTTGCAACATTATTATGATGTATCTGAACGGCGTATTATTATATCTTTTAACGTATTCCCTCAGCATAAACGCTGGTAATAAGTTTCTGTGGCGTGGCGAGCCATAAATCACAAAGCAGTGTTACATTTTCGGAGGGAATTAAGTAATAGGCGAGTGGCGGTAAATACCACTAAGATCTTAATACAAAGATCGACTCGAAGCTTCAAGCAATAAATACTTCTGAAATGAATTGACTATAAATCTTCCATCGATTGAATGTACTTGTAACGTCTAGACGTTCAATGTTTACTAAGACCACGTACTTCAACATTTTTGACCGAAGCACTTAAACCGATAAAAATGAAGACAGATGCAGCAAAGATTTTTGATATTTCAGTACCGTTGAATGCACATGGTTAAAAACGCGATACGTGAGCCGTTGCAAGAGACGGGCCTTAAACGGACGGAACACACTCAAAGAATCTTGGCATAGTAATACACAAATCTATATAAGCTATTAGCTTATTGACTCAAGAGGGCCGTAGTAGTATATAAAAATTTAATGAGGTGAATCATTTTAATCAGCTCGTACTTTTTCCAGTTTAGGCTGTAGTCAACCAAACAGGCAACTCTTTTTAACATTATTTCAACCTTCATGACATTCAGGTCAGGTTTCCTCAGGATGTTTTCCTTCAATGTTCAATCAAGTGACATTTAAGTGTCAAAAACGCACACATCATAATGGTCCCGAAATATTATTATCCGTATTACTACTTGTAGTAGAATTGGTAGTAGCATTAGCCAGGACAGCCAACGTAACACGCTACAACCTTTTAACTTGAAACAAACCACTTAACGAACTACAGTAGCGTTTCAGTTCGCTGTGCTGGCTCCTCGTAATATTAAATCTTTAATTTACTACATTATTAAGTGGCAACAAAAATGATCACAAATAAATTACACTATTACTTTCATCTCTTGCTCCACTATTTTACTGGTATCTCTATCTATCAAGAGTTTCCTAGTGTTTCTCAAGAACATTCAGTTTTTAGGGTTCCGTAGCCAGATTTGGCAAAAACGGAACCCTTATAGATTCGTCATGTCAAGTCTGTCTGTTTGTCCGTCCGTATGTCACAGCCACTTTTTTCCGAAACTATAAGAACTATACTGTTCAAACTTGGTAAGTAGATGTATTCTGTGAACCGCATTAAGATTTTCTTACAAAAATAGAAAAAAAAAAACAATAAATTTTGGGGGTCCCCCATCCTTAGAACTGAAACTCAAAAATTTTTTTTCATCTAACCCATACGTGTGGGGTATCTATGGATAGGTCTTCAAAAATGATATTGAGGTTTGTAATATAATTTTTTTCTAAACTGAATAGTTTGCGCGAGAGACACTTCCAAAGTGGTAAAATGTGTGCCCCCCCCCTGTAACTTCTAAAATAAGAGAATGATAAAACTAAAAAAAATATATGATGTACATTACCATGCAAACTTGCACCGAAAATTGGTTTGAACGAGATCTAGTAAGTAGTTTTTTTGATAATTTAAAACGTACTACATGTTTGTACGGAACCCTCGGTGCGCGAGTCCGACTCGCACTTGGCCGGTTTTTTATTATTGCTGTGCTAGGGTTGTTTTTGATATCAAAACTCTAAATCTATCATTTGAAATTGAGATCTTTGAAATTAATGTATTCTTTGGAGCCGTAAAGGTATCAACAGAAAAAAATGGTATATTCCGGTATTTCATAGAAACATATATTATGTAAATTAAAAATGCGACAAAATTCTACCTACTTATTCTACCTTTAACAAATTTTTTTGTCCACTATAAGTTTGACGGCAGTCTTTGCCGGTATGGTGGTAACTAGGCACGGCCGAAGCCTCCCACCAGGCCAGACCAGGGAAAATTCAGAAATTATAAATTCCTAAATTGACCCTGCCACGATCCCGGGACCTACTCACGATACCTACTACAACAGCGCTCAACACTGCGCCACGGAGGTCGTCGTATTTATATTTCTTATGTCATTATTTGGTAGTACGTAACACAAGCTGTATTCCGTGACCTAGGTTATGTGGATTTCATTGATTCCGAATTACTCAGAGATTCCGTTGGAATCACTCGAAATTCTTTCGTAATGTGGTATACGTATAGCGATTTTTTCTTAACGTCGTCAGTACTATTATATTATTCTGTGACGTCGTCCTATTCATCGTGCGGATGGATGGAAATTGGATATCGAAATTGTTCATTGCTGTAAATAGGTTTCTTGAAGATATACTCGGTATTTTGTCGACTCCGTTGGTTAGGTATTAATAAACAACATTTGTTTTAGAGTTATCAATAAATAAACTCAACTTATTTATGGCATGTAGGACATACGGGTGTCTCTTATGTTACGTCATATTTGACTCTACCACCGGTTCGGTTAGCAGGTTCTAAACTTGGCAATTGCTCTTTTAATAAAAATTAAATACAGTGAATAGAAATTAAACCATGTATTATTTATTGACGTTCAAAAAGTGCACAGTGCTACAAACTTTGATTGCGTAACTTTTGACTTTGACTTTGACTTTTACCTACGAGTTTGTACCAATAGAATTGAAAGTAAAGCGAATATGTTTACATATTTTTACCTAGATACACACCAGAAACATCTGTATCATTTAACCTTTTTATTTATGCTTCGAATAAAACGCGGCTTTATATTTCTGAATAAGCATGAAAGTCAGTCATTAGTCATAATGTCGTGACGTGAGGTCGTAGCTCTGTCGTAGCTTGTGAACGCGACGAAAAAATATTTTCACCCTTCCACCAACTGAAATATGAACGTCGGTGGTTAGTATCGAAAGACATGCGTTTACTACATTAATCATAAAATCTATGCAGTATAATTTTTTTTTTTATCCACTACAAGTTAGCCCTTGACTGCGATCTCACCTGATGGTAAGTGATGATGTAGTCTAAGATGGTAGCGGGCTAACCTGTTAGGGGCATGGCAGTTATATTAAACCCATACCCCTATTCGGTTTCTACACGGCATCGTACCGGAACGCTTAATCGCTTGGCGGCACGTCTTTGCCGGTAGGGTGGTAACTAGCCACGGCCGAAGCCTCCCACCAGGCCAGACCAGGGAAAATTCAGAAATTATAAATTCCCAAATTGATCCTGCCGGGGATCGAACCCGGGACCTCCAGCGCTACACACTGCGCCACGGAGGTCGTCAAAATCTGTTTAGGGATGTGGTGACTTACTGAGAGACACATTTGCAGAAGGTCAAATCAAGGTATGGAATACTAGATGATGCCCGCGACTCGTCCGCGTTGAATAGATTTTTAAGTCCCACGGGTACTCCTTATTTTTCTGGGATAAAAAAGTAGCCTATGTCACTCTCCAGTTCCTTAACTATATCTATCAAAAAATCACGTCGATCCGTTGCTCCGTTGTGACGTGATTGATGGACAAACCAACAAACCAATACACTTTCGCATTTATATTATTACTATAATCCGAGTGTTCCACATACTAATATTATAAATTCGAAAGTATGTTTGTTTGTTGGTTCGATGTCTTGTCTTTTTGCATCACGTAGGATACTTTTTATTCCGGAAAATGCAGGAGTTCCCACGGGAAGCAAAATATTACTTAAACCACGTGAACGAAGTTGAGGGCATCAGCTAGTATTTTTATTAAAATGAACGCAAGGCTAGAATACAGCAGAAATTCATTAAAATACGTTAACCGCGTGCACATAAAATATTGTTAAAGTTGACCAAGATAAGTGGACTAGCTAAATTAATTCTTGAGCTCGGCACGGAGATTTATTTGCTGACTGTACCGCAACACTTACCGAAATTAAAGGAGCTGTACTGCGGATGTGCAGATTCAAATTACGGTCAGCAAGTGTGTGCAAGTAGTTTAGTTTTATGATATAACAACAATAATGTTCTCATAACCGACTGTGCCGATGTGCCGACTGCCGTGGGTGTAGGTACCTACTTAATTCGGTTGCTGACTAATTCGGTCGGTTACTGAAAAGCAGGGACTGATAAACAGTTTCATAAAGGTTACAGATATGTGTTACAGTATGAATTGATAACAGAATCGAAGCTGTTACACTTTTCAGTGTGTTTAAATCTGTTAACCCAAAACACTTATATGTCTGTAACAGAAATGAATCTGTAACGGATATAAAAGTGTTTCTTCTACACAACAGTTACAAAACAGTGTTAAAACACTTATTCCGGTAACAGTTTATGTCCTTACTGAAAAGCGAAAGAACTTATGTCCTTCCAACGACAGGACACGGTTTTGTTTTTTGTTAAATTACGTTAAGTTCAAATTAACTCAAGGAAGGCTATAAAATGTGGTGTTCAGTGAATACTGCGAAACGGAGACTATCTGCGCTCTACAGCGACGCCTCGTAATATACGGCGGGGCAGGGCACGTAAAAATGACCTGCGTTATGTACCGTGAAGATATGCGTTGTTTATGTTTGGGGATAACGTAAAATGCAAACTAAAGTACATTTATCGGAAGACAATTTACTACTGTAATCTTATTAATACTAGACAGGATGCCTGCAATTATTGTGTGTGCCTGGATGATTTTGATTTTTCGGGATTAAAGGAATCCAATGTCACTATAGTTAGTTCTGGCGTGATTGAAAGACTTGCTCACGTTGTTACGAAGACAAAAGGTCCTCAAAAGAAATATACTACATTCATAATTAAACTTTTATTTATTTTATTTAGATATCTTTATTGCGCACACAAAATATACAACATACAGTTTAGAAGCAGTAGTAAAACTACAGAGAAATGTGCAAAGGCGGTATTATTGCTAAAGCAATCTCTTACAGACACCGAGTAGTAAACCTATTGAGAGCTAATAGTCACATTTTCGCTTTGAAACACATCTCACCACTTTTAGGCGGGGGACGAGGTAATAGGTAGCATTTCTCATTGGCTGACTCAAGGTCAACTTTACACAGTTAAAAGTACAAAGTATATGTTACCGCGGCACTTGGGCTGCCCGCTGCGCGACAAAAATGTATCGATAAAAATTACCAGTAGGTACCTATTGGAAAATCAATACAAATAATTGTATTCAAACAGCAATATACAACCATATTATGTATGATTATGCATAATTATCTGATACTTATATATTTTTTTTTAATTGCCCAAGTTCTATACTAAAGAACTTAAGTTTTCAACAACAACTTTTAATCATATAAATAAGAAACCTGTTCTTCTAATTCAGAATTGTTCGGAATTTAATGAAATATAAGTTTTTACTCAATAAATTAATTTATTGGCATTCAAGTGGTCTAAGGCTATCGATATAATTTATCGATAGTTGCACGGGCTACACTGGGCTATGCGTGGAAGAGACGGAGATATGTAGAACTACATGTGAAAGACAAAGAAATACTGAAAGACATCAACGGGTTCCTTTTCATTTTTGTAAATATTTTTATTTTTTTGCGTATTGATGATTTTTATTTATTATTACAAAACTACACTTAATTATGAAATGTTATCCCATCCTTTACATAGCTGGAGGTATTGCTTCTCTTTCCACGCCATTTAATGCTACAGAGAGGCCTAATTTTCGTTTTATACTAGATCAATTCCCGAGCACTGTCGAATACGGACTGAGGGCGACTATAGGCACAAAACGTAGCGTTAGCAGTCATACTGCTAACGTTTGGCTGGTGAGGGGGCACGCTATGCTCAGTCAATTGGTTGTATGGTCTGTGCTTACAGACAACCTTTGGTGAAAGGATAAATAAACCGGAGCGCGGGATGGTGCTGCATTTAAAAATAAAAATAAGTAATACATACACGATAAAGTACATAAATTTTAGACCAATAAATAGATATAAATATAAATACCTACATATAAAAATATATATATAATATAAATATAAATATACCTATATAATTATATAAATAAATATATATCTATATACTCAATAATAGAATAAAGTATACACTAATAATGACAAAGAGATAAATAATGATTAAACAAACGACTTTTGAAAATTGAGAGCGATTTGGAATGTCGGATTTCAGAAGGCAGACTATTCCACAGTATCACAGACTTGCACGTAAAGGAGTCGTCATAATACCGCGTGTGATGGGCGGGAATGTGCAAGCGGTTATCCTTGCACGACCGCAGATGTTGGCGCTCAACGTTCGAGCCAAGGTAGGAAAAGCGCTGCTTCAAGTACGAAGGAGTTTGTGGATTGTAAAGGATGGAGTAGAGAAGAGAGAGCAGGTGTAGATTAGGGCGAAGCCTGATTGGTAGCCACTTTAAGCGGGCTCGGTATTCTGACACATGGTCATACTTACGAAGCCCGAAGATAAATCTAATGAGCAGATTCTGGAGACGCTCGAGCTTATTGAGTTGTTCCTCAGTTAAGTCGGGATAGGAGGAGTCAGCATAATCTAAGATTGGAAAGAGAATAGAGTGGGCTAAAGAGATTTTAGTTTTTATGGGAAGAAAATATTTCCAGCGTCTCAGACAGCCAACTGACTTTAATGCCTTAGTGTTTAGGTATATATTTTAATATTTTTTTTAATAAAAAATAATTTAAATATTCGTTTTCACTTCTATCGGCAGTCATAGGGACTGCCAATTTTTTTTTAATTAAGGCTTGCGCTTGACGACAATCATGCATACACACAGCAGTTTAGTATGACAGCTTTCTCACGGGCTCTAATCGACAAAGCGGCGCAAAAGCATTGAGAAATCATGTCAGGTATTATCCTGCGTGACTCCTCCCAGGTGAGCGACGGAAGCGACGTGATGCAACGCGAAGCAACGCCATAGAAAACGACAAACTTAACTTCGCGACAACGTATGCTACGTGAAAGGTCAGCTACTGTTTGATACTGCCGCGTCGCGTCGAACTGTGTCGCAGTGTCGCGTTTATCGCTCACTTAGTACAAGGCCTGAACGGCAAACGCCACTCGATACGACATGATGCGACAGTATCAAACAGTAGCTAACGTCTACATTGTAGCGTAGATAAGTTTTTCATTTTCTATGGAGTCGTATCGAGTCGCTTTTGTCGCTCACCAAGGCAACGGGTTACACTGATTGTGTTTCAGCTGCAATACAGCAATTTTCTGCTAAAACAATATCACTTTCGGGTTTCCACTCAGCGCGGTTAATTCCAACTCTTGACAAAATGATGGAATGCGTTATTAATTCATTTAAAATGTACCCTACATTTTGAATAATTTATACACGGCGTACCTACATTTTATGTACAGGCATATGCTTTGATCCAATTGTAACACATTCTTTATTTGCTATAAGTTAGTTAAATAAATTCTTGGTATTTAGGTTACATTAAAAATAGTATCCATCTTCTTTAATAAATCTTGAAATCGTCTCTCAAAGAGTACAATCAGTAAAAAGTAAAAAGTTAAAATGGCGTCAGTGCTATACCATAGAATATAATATGGTCCTACTTCCAAAATTTCTTGTAAGTTACTACAAGACGTATATTTTAATTATTTCTCAAAGGTGTGTCTTCTAGTCAAAGGCGCTCTATTTTTGGCTTAGAAATATACTCTAACAGCTTAAAACCTCACCATCTAGCTACCTATGTACTATATCCATACTTTCCATACTAATATTATAAATGCAAAAGTGTGTCTGTCTGCCTGTCTACTACGCTTTCACGGCGCATCTGTTCAACCGATTTTGATAAAATTTGGTACAGGGATAGGTTATATCCCGGGGAAGGACATAGGATCCCGGAAAGTTAAAGAATTCCCGCAGGAATAAAAAAACTTCTAGTCCTTCATAAATATTTGTTAAAATATTATCCGAAATATTTATTTATCCATTTGAAGATTTCTTGTTGCTGCCCGTACCATTCCTCCATTCTTATGAAGGTTTAGCTCTCAAGGATATCTTATATCTGCTTCATGTTAACTTGACAGGGAGTAAACAGGTCCTAACCAATTTACAGCTATAGTTTATCAAATATCAAAGAAATATAACATTGCAAGTTTTCTTTGCTACCTAACACATGGCGCTCCGCCATTATATTCTGCTACCGTTTAATGTCACCAGTCGTAGCAAATAAGACTATGACAAACAGAAGCCATTACCTAATTGAAGGTATAAAAACTGCAGATATAAAGTTTTTCACACATTAAAGATAAGCCGCAGCCAAAAACGCACGTTGTATTTTTTGTAAAGGAATTTAGGATTGTAAAAAAGATCAGAAGAAGAACTGAAATAATTTGGTTTTTGATACCCTAGAATTTATGAGTTATTTTCTTATTCATTCCCAGTCTAGATAATATAACATGGTTGTACAGTTGATAACCAGGACTACACAAAGGTCACTAGCTAGCGATATACGTTTCTACGTTTTCAAATAAACGAGAATTCTATCAAATAAATAATTATTATTATCCATATATTCAGCCTGGAAGGAAGCACGTTCAAAATAAGTAATCAATGAGTCATGATAGCGTGTTGAATTTTCAACCAGAAAACCGCATCAGAAAAACGGGCTAGTGTGTAAAGACTCTTATAGAACTGCAACAAGATAGAAGAGTGTGTTTTGTCAGGCAGTCGTATAACAGAGTAAACGCTACGGAGTTATAATAAGCCCTGACATGTTTCATACAACAGAAACGGTTCGTTAAATTGCGTTGTTTACTTACTGCTGTTCGCCATTTTCTTAGGACAAACATATATAAAACAAACCATTTTAAGGCATTCGTACTTTTTATTATTATAAACTAGCTGATGCCCGCGCCGAATAAGTTTTTTGATTCCCATGGGAACTCCATTATTTTCCAGGAAAAAAAGAAGCCTCCTTGCAGTGTGATTGAAGGACAAATCAACACGACAAGCTACTTTTTATCCTGGAAAATCAAAGAGTTACCCTGGATTTTTAAGCCTAAATCCACGCCACGCGAACTTAGTCGCGGGCATCATCGAGTTCTTATAAATATTTTAAGTTTTTTTCAATTATCCTTATCCCCCGATATTATCTTCTATGTCCTGGTATATCGTTTTGAAAATTCAATCTAGCGAACACTACCGAATCAAACATAACAATCAAAAGTAACACTAAACAAAATAAAAAATAATAATATTAACTAACCTAAAACAATTAAAAAGATTAACGAAAAAATATATAATTTAAGTACCTACTTATGAACAAAAATTAAACGATTTAATTAAATAGGTCTGATTTGTTTATTGAATTTACAATAATTATTTTTTTCACACTTGAGTATGTCCTACCTATATAAAGTACTAGCTGATGCCCGCGACTTTGCCCGCGTGGTTTAAGTTTTTTTGATTCCCGCGGGAATTCCATAATTTTCCGGGATAAAAGTAGCCTATGTCACACTCCAGGTCCTCAACTATACCCATGCCAAAAATCACGTTGATCCGTTGCTCCGTTGCGGCGTGATTGAAGGACAAACCAACAAAAAAACACATTTTCGCACTTTATAATATTAGTATGATTGAGAAGTTGTAACAAGTATTCGTTATGTGTTCGTGTAATGAAACCAAGAATAAAGCCTAAAACAACAATAATGTTTCTAATTGGTAAAGGCGGATTTTAGTTCGATTCCATTAAATAGTTATTTGTGTTATATGGGGGCCAAAGGAAATTTTTTTTCCCCGAGGGCGCTATTTTGAATTCAGAGCGAAGTGAAGGATTCTATAGTAGAATCCCGAGCGTAGCGAGGAATTCAATATACCGTATACGCCGCCCGAGAACAATTTGGCCCCGAGTGACACACTATTTTTTATCATTACGTATGAGAAAAAGCTAGGAGTATCAACCTACTATGTATGGACATTACCTATACGTTTAAGCACCAATCAGAAGCACAAACGCGGACCAATCAGAACAGAGAAATGAAAAGTCCCATGGGCCTAAAAATTACATTTTGCTCCCGCTATCCTCTGAAGCCAATATTCGTTTTTCGAATAGGTTATGATGAAAAAATACATTTGGCATAAAAAATCCCAAACAAAAGCCCCGGCATTAAGCCCCGCGTATAATTTGGTTAAACGTCACCGGTCCATTAACCCGCGCTGACCGATCGGAGTCGACGGCGCTCAAACAGAGCGATCCATTCGCGAAATTAAACTGTCAGCCGCTGATATTGTTTGCTCACTCGTTTGCTTGGAATTAACTAAAAGTGTGACGTGCAAACGGCAACGCTTTAAATGATGTACACGGGGTTTTATATTGTTTATCTATATCTATACTAATATTATAATCTTCCGTTCCGTTCCGTTTTAGTCTTCCGAGTGTCACAACGGAGGCCGAATTTGAGAAAAACAAAATGGCGTCGACTGGAAGCCAATTAATAAATGAAAGTCGATAGGCTATAAGCAAGTGGGGTATCGTTAGATAGGTCTTTTAAAATCACATCTAGGTTTCTTAAACCATTTTCCGTGTATATGATAATTTACGAGGTTTTAAAGGAAATGTTCAAAGTTCCTACTCATATCATCTATATCTATCAAACTAGGTGGATTATCTCAAAAACCACTTAATCGATTTTAAAACTAATATCACATAGAGAAGCTATATTATTAACAAGTAAAATAGGCTATATTTTATTTCCAAACAAATTAGAGATCCTTACGAAAATTGCAATAATGTTAGTTAAGCCGGAAAAAATCATCTCATCTGAGAGCTTACGTGGCGTACGCTGCCTAAATAGTTAAAATTACACGACAACAATGTATAGTGGAAACGTTCCTCTCAAAAAGTTCTAAAAAAAAGTCCGCGATAGCATATAACTAACTATCTTTTAAGGTTGGCTCACAATAACCATTTTTATGTTTTTCCAATTTGGCCTAAACAGTGCTTTACTTGCGAAGGTGTTTTTATCAACATAGTATTAATCGATAATTCCTTATCAAAATAAATATCTTACTCATCTTAAGTATTTAATTCAGACAAAAATTGTCCTTTACACCATTCAATTTAGATGAATATCTTATGAGATATCGTAGAATAACAGTAAAATTCAACAGAAAATGCAGCGGCCGGCAGCGGACAGGCTCATTTTTAGAAGAAATAGCAGATTTACAAACTTTACTTTACTAAATTAATATTAGCATTATAACATATGCAAATTTGATGATGGTTATGGTGATCACCGCTCGTCATTTTTCTTATACTTATAATATTATAAATGCGAAAGTTTGGATGGATGTATGGATGTATGGATGTTTGTTACTCAATCACGCCCCAACGGCTGAACGGATCTGGCTGAAATTTGGCACAAAGATAGATTATAGTCTGGAATAGCACATAGGCTAACATAACATAGGCTTTTTATCCCGGAAAATTAGAGAGTTCCCGCGGGAACCAAAAAACCTCAAACCACGCAGACGAAGTCGCGGGCATTTGCTAGTTACGAATAAATTAATCCGCTGCTTATTACTACTTCTTATACAAAATACTTATTAGTACCTTTGGTGCTACCACAGAATAGATAATAGATGCTACTTCGAGCAGATAAAACGTCGCCTGTTTACGGTAAATGCTTAACTAAAAAGTTTGAAATAAAAAAGTGATTTAAAAAGAACAAAAACCCGACTGCTTGTTTACCTAAAAGTATAAAACAAGACATGAATTGAAGTATTTCATAATTATCAATTTAAATCGTATAATATTAATAAAATTTATCAAGGCGCAGTCGCACGTCCAATAGCTAACCATATAACGTGCGACTGCGCCTTGATAAATTTTATTAATATTATACGATTTAAATTGATAATTATGAAATACTTCAATTCATGTCTTGTTTTATACTTTTAGGTATCCAAGCAGTCGGGTTTTTTGTTCTTTTTAAATTACTTTTTTATTACGACATGTTGTTGACCATATTATCATGAAATTGTCATGTATTTAGATTTTAATATTGTCAAAAGATTTTCACTGTCATGGTCAAACCATGTCATTAATGGTCAAAAAACAGTGTTATATTTTACTAGCTGATGCCCGCGACATCGTCTGGGTGGAATAAGATTTTTTAATTCCCACTCGAACTCCATAATTTTCCGGGATAAAAAGTAGGTACCCTATATCACTCTCTGGTCCTCAAGTATGCAAAAATCACGTCGATCCGATTCTCTATTGCGGCGTGATTGAACGACAAACCAATAAACAAACAAACGAATACACTTTCCCATTTATAATATTAGTAGGTATGAAGTTTGATGATATACGTAGGTACCTATAGGTAGACATAACCCATCTGATCTTCTATTTCTGGCTCTTAAAGCTCATTGTTTATAACGTTTAAATTAATATACTGTAGTACTTACCGTTTTTTTTTTTACTTCACCGAATTTCAGAACAAGTCGAAAGTGTTCAAGTGAATATAATTCGGTTGAATTCACACGAACAGCTAATAGTAAGTACATTATAATAGGTCTGGCCGTAGATAGCACTGGACTAGTTGTTCCACGTAAAAACAGGTATAAATCACGAGGGCGCCGACCCCAACTAATTGGGGTTTAATTCACGTTGAGAGAGCAACACTGACCTGAGGGGGTACTTAAATTACTTAAAGCAATATTATTTTGATATTTGTTTCGACAAATAGTAATATAAGCGGTGGGGGTCACTACCATAGTGACCCCCATTACGATCTGTATTCTAATATTACTGATCTTTTTAATAATTAAATGCCTCGTTGGTCTAGTGGTGAGCATGTTCGACTGCAGCTGACGAGGTCCCGGGTCGGGCCATAAAAAAGCATCTGCTTTTTCTGACAAGAAATTCTCAGTACTAGCCTAGAGTTAGGAAGTTGGCGGTGATTCAAATACGTGCCTCGAATGGCACGAAAAAGTCGTCGGTCCTGATCTAAGGCTAAAAGTGGTCCTGGTCTAAAAGTGGTCGTGCCTGATCTACCCCCAGTCGTGTCGGATATTCCGTCCCATCGGGCTATGAGAATAAAGGAACAGAGAGTGCACCTGTGTTTGCGCACACACTAGTGCACAATAATATCTCCGGCGCAGATGGCTAATCTCTCTGGAGAAAGGCCGCCGTAGCCGAAATTCGGTCGGGGGACATTATCAACGTTAGGTTAACAATAGGCTATTTTACAGTCTAAATGCTACGTAACATCGAGTTAAAATAAGAATTGGGTATCAATTGACAACTAGTTAAATCAGCAACTATGAAATACTGAATTGTGACGTCATCAAAGTTCGACGCACTTTAAAATGGTTATCATCATACTAATATTATAAATGCGAAAGTCACTTTGTTTGTTGGTTTGTTGGTTTGTTGGTTTGTTGGTTTGTCCTTCAATCACGCCGCTACGGAGCAACGGATTGACGTGATTTTGGGCATGGGTATAGTTGAGGACCTGGAGAGTGACATAGGCTACTTTTTATCCCGGAAAATTAAGGAGTTCCCGCGGGAATAACAAAAAACTTAAACCACGCGGACGAAGTCGCGGGCATCAGCTAGTTCTACATAAAACTAAAAGGTAACGTGAATCATAATAAATATCACGACTTTTGGGAGATATTATGCATTATTTTATAATCACTAAAAAATTAATTTATTTATTTCCCATAACCCTGGCCTGTCAGGGATCGCTTAGAAGCGATAAGGCTGCCAATTGTACCAACTTGTATTTTTTTTGTTTATCGTTTCTGATTATTTATGTTACGTCTTTGGTGTGCATAAAGAGTATTTCATTCATTCATTTATTCATTATTTGACTAGTCCAAATTAAGTTAATTATTTTGTAACAAAATATTGTAAGGTAACCGTCAATCTTATTCATGTTCCGAAAAGTCAAGTTGACGGTAATTGAAAAAGTTAACACTTTATACTTACATCGAGATCAGGAAAGGCGAATTATGAAACCAATTAAAAGTTAGCAACATTTAACTGAATCAACGCACAACAAATTTACTCCAAAGTAACCCTTTAACAGTGATTTTGTTTCGTTTACCGTTCCAAGCTTTTGTATACTGAGTACCTACTCCGAATGAGCGTGTTTTCACGGATTATCGTACGATACGATAAAACTCGGTAAATTCCGTACCTAACTTACTTAAACTTTTAAGTTATGCACATGTAGCGACATATAATTTTTCAATAAATTACTCATTTACAACAACTATTCTCTCTTATATGTTGTAGCTTGTATATTGCAGATATTGGGTCTAATTCTGTAGTGTACAATCTCTAAACTAAACTATAATGACAGCATTAAAAATATTGCTAAACCTTTCATAATACTCCCTTCGTAAAGGGACAGAACTAGATTTAAAGCTGTAATTTTAGTTTAGTTTAGAGATTGTGTTATACAGAATTGGCCACAATATATACGTACCTATCCTAAAACAAGCTTTGCGCTCTTCTTAGAGCCCTAGAGGGGAAATGAAATGATTGATCAAGTTTAAAAACTAAAAAGACAAATATATCTTTTTAGTAATGCCATTGATGTCAGGATGTTGCTTCAAATTTTTTAGAACGATGATATTAGCGCACCCCAGTCGTAATGATACTAAGTTGCTGAAGTTATCGTAACTGCAAATCGTATCGTGCCATGGTCCATGGAAAAACGCCCAGTTGTAAAGCCGCGAGTTTTTGCCGCAAATAACTGATCAATCATCTGAAAACAAGTGGTTCGTTCGAATTTTTGGAATAATACAGACGAACGAATCGAAATTGAGGTAATGGTCTTTACACATTTACAGCCACCAAGTCCAGGTTACGGTAACCAGTTGTCCTACGTGAGTGACGAAAGCGATGCGACGCAATGCGACGACACTATAGAAAATGACAAACTTATCTACCCGCATCTATCTATTATCTACAACTGCATAGGCCACGTGAAGGTCAACTTAAAGCTTCTGTTTGATACTGCCGCGTCGCGTCCTATCAATTCGCTTTGTCGCGTTTGTCGCTCACGTAGGACAAAGCCGAAATGCAGTACGCGGCGATACAATGGTACATCATGTTAATCCTTCCAAGATGGCCAGATACGTGTGTTTTGTAGTGTTTCCGATTGAGTTATACACGCTTAGTTTGATAAAAAGAAAAAAGAAATATTTTTATGGGATATTAACAGATACATTTTTGTACAGCATTCTTCTGAATTCCTAAAAAATTCTGTTTGTGAATAGAGATCGCGTATAGCTAAAATTACATGTATTATTGGAGCTAGTGTAGGCTGAAACAGTATAAAAAATTCAATACGAAATTGTATCCTGTTACTTGAATGTGAATCTTATTACGGTTTACATTGAGCAGCAAATCGCTAAGAAGGTATATCCAACTCATTTTCCGTCGACATTGAATATTCTGCCGTGTTTGAAGGAAAAACAAAGTGTTAAATTGCGTGGGGAGTAGCCTTTGAGCCGGTCGCCCGTGGAGAAGTTTGAACGTTATGACGTTAGTTTTAGTGTTGTTTTTTGTTTGTTGCGGTTGTTAGCGAGCCGGGTAGAGAACTCTTTCAGTTATAGAAGACACGTAGGGATGTGGGTCAAGTGGCAGCTTACAAAAGTACTCGCTGTACAGTGAACGCGCTTCGGGAACCATCGTTGACTCGTTTGGGTGGGCAGTGCTTGAATTTTTTAAAGCATGTAGTTACGGTGTGAAAAATTCATTGTATTTCACGTCTACATAATTGGATAGCTAACCTTAAAATACCCTTTTATTAACGTGTGAATAAAATGCAGATAACCCGTTGAATAGTTTAACAGTCGGTTGTTCGACAACGAACGAACACAACTTGCTTTTCTTATTGTTGTTTTTTGGAATAATTGCATGTTGTGTCCAGGGGGGTTACTATCATCATTTAGAAAACCATTATGATACAGGAACATCTTGTTTCAATCTCTTTCTAATATTAGTGAGAAAGCTACCATGACCCTACAAAACTATTATGGTTTTACTCTTGCCTACATGATGGAAAGAACGCAGGACCGTTTGATCCACCAAGAATGGCGCTAATTAAGCGTTGCCGGAAAAGAATGTCGATGATTAAAATGTACCTTCGCCACGTCTTCGATATTTGCCACATTGGAAAAAGCTCACCATTGATCTTTTAAAATGGATATTAAATTTTTGTCAATCTCCCGGCGCAGTGATGAGCGCTGTTGTCTTAACGTGCAGAGGTCCCGGGTTCGATCCCCCGGCAGGGTTTATTTGGGAATTTATTATTTCAGAATTTTCCCCGGTCTGACCAGGTGGGAGGATTAGACCGTGGCTAGTTACCACCCTACCGGCGAAGACGTGCCGCCAAGCGATTTAGCGTTCCGGTACGACGCCGTGTAGAAACCGAATGGATATGGGTATAATATAACTTCCATAACCCTAACAAGTTAGCCTGCTACCATCTTAGACTGCATCATCACTTACCATCAGGTGAGATCGCAGTCAAGGGCTAACTTGTAGTGGATAAAAAAAATTAAAAAAACCCATTGCACAGAAATAAGATTAGATATTGAATTGGTGAGGAGTGAGCTTTTCGCTTCGCAGATGATCGTGAGATCGTGAAACAATAGGTACTTATATCATGTTATTTTTTTTCTATCAATCTATTATTTGCTTGAAACTAATTGAACGATTATGATGACAGTCCAAAAATATTCAAAACTCAACAAACAACAAACAATATTGCTTTAGATACTAGAGATATATTGACATAATAAGGATAAACACTATCTAAATGAGTTTGGTGCTCAACACTACACACTGATTCTCTGACCCGGGACATAGCAATGAAAGGTAGGTTTATATAACCTTATTTAGAATTCTGTGGGAATGTCGAACAATAAAACTTACCTATTTACTATTTGTATTTCAAAAGGACATATTCAACAAGATATACTAAGGAATTATGAAAAATAACTACTCGCGGAGGCTTTAGATATTTTTTTAGAAAACCAGGTCACAAGCTTGATGCGGCACAATACTGCTACTTCCAAATAGGAAAAGCTTTTTAATTTATGTTCTTTCAGTAAGTATTTTTTAACTACACGACGTTAACTTAAACCGTCGTCGTCGTCTCATCCTATAGACGTCCACTGCTGGACGAAGGTCTCCTGCATGGATCGCCACAGAGCACGGTCTTGTGCCGCTTGTTTCCAGCGGCTCTCAGCTGCACGTTTGAGATCATCCGTCCACCTAGTGGGGGGTCGTCCAACGCTGCGTTTCCCGGTGCGAGGCCGCCGTTCGAGCACTTTGGGACCCCAACGCCTATCTGTTCTACGAACTATGTGCCCCGCCCATTGCCACTTAAGCTTGGCGACTCTTCGAGCTATGTCGGTTACTCTGGTTCGCCTACGGATCTCCTCATTTCTGATTTGATCACGCAGGGATACTCCGATCATAGCTCTCTCCATCGCCCGCTGAGTGACCCTGAGCCTTCTTATGAGACCCATAGTTAGCGACCCATGTTTCAGAGCCGTAAGTCATCACTGGCAACACGAAAACTTTCGTCTTCAGGCACTGAGGGATTTTGGACGAGAAGAAGTCGTGGAGTTTCCCGAACGCTGCCCATCCGAGTTGGATAACCTAACCTAATGGAGAGTTGGATTAACCTAAACATAATTAAATAAATAGATAGGCATATTATAGATTCGGAGCAGTTGTATCATTTGTGCAAGCTAAACAGATCCTCGCTTCGGTGAAATATTTAAAAATCCTCTCAAAGTAGGTTACGATACACAGAAAACCCAAATGACTAGGTAAATCTTCAACTTCTAGAGTTTTAGAACAAGGGGTACCTATAGATTTTATAGTGTGCATTTAGATTTTGTAGATTGGATGTATAACTCTGATATTACGACTTAAGCTTTAGATTTCAAATATACGTAGAGATGGTAGAAGAATTAAAAACGATTTCGTTTACCTCCTTACATTTTGGCTACACCAACCGCCAAAAATTGCGTTGAAAATATGAAATCGCGCATTACTTTGAAGGGTTAAAATACCATAAATAAGAGAATATCTCGCGATCTCACCGCCTTAATCATGCCGTTTATCTTTAAACGCTACATTAACTACGAAAACTCTAACATCTTGAAATATTCCCTTTACAGATATTAAGATTCATTAAACTTCTAGTTTGAGGTACTTATCAGAGGGCTTCCGTGCGAAAACTTTCGGCGACATAAGACCTTGATCACACTTGTTGGAAAAGTTTTATCTGTTAAGCAACCGCATATTTTACTGAAGGCTGGACACCTTGGACACCTTTTTCTTACAACTAAGGGCCGCTTGCAGAAGGACATTTAAACTAATTTAGTTAATTTTTGTAAAAAGGGACAGCATTAAAATATTTAAAAAAATCAATTTAAGAGTCTTGGTGCAAGTGGACCTGAGTATTTAAAATATATTTGCGTTAGACCTTTTGAATAAAGTATTATACTTATTTATTAATCAAACGATCAAATATAACATAGTGTAAGAAAGTGTGGTCAGGAAATCTGAAGGTAGGCTGACCCACTACAGCGGTGCGTAGCGGCAAGTATTCTTTGTATGAGTTTGTATGGAGCTGGGCCCACTCGGCACGGAACTCGACTCTTCGGTGCCCGCGTCAAGCGGCGAAAAAGTGGGTGGTTTGAAACTCACTAACCACGAATTGATAATATCTGACGTTTGCCCAGATTAAAAAGAAATATCGAACACAGATTAAATATAGATTGTTTGTTAGTCCAATATACGAACAAAAATATTTATTAATTTACCAATTTTTTATGTATGTCTTTATTTACAACTAAAACTAGGCAATAGCAAAGATGTGCACAAAACATAGAAAAAAGGAAAATAGTTGACAGAGAAGCACAAGATTTCTCTACCAGTGATCCTTTACAATGGGAGAGGTTGTAAACGAAGAAAAATAGACGAAGACGGCTTTAACGACGAATTTATATAGCTATGTTAAATCGTAAACTTATAACTCTCAATCAGAAAACGTCAGTCACAGAGAAAATAAACAAGCAAGAAAATCAAAACATACCAAACATCAATAGAAATACAAGTATTTGTCGAGAGAGGAAATCAACTCGTCGAGTCCTGACCTAAAAACGGGTCCGATGTTCAGGTCAGTACTTCAAAATCACTTTTATTTATTTAAAAAACCAGCAACATTTTATTAGCGACAACAAATAGGAAAACAAAAAGACCGCGGCAATCCTTTTGCCAAATTGATTGTCACGATAACACGGGCGAATTCTTAAATCGAAAAAATGACACTCGAAACGACCTTTTCGGTAAGCGATCTCCATGTTTCGCGAAGCACGTTTTTGATACAGTTCATTAAATTTAGCCTAAAAGTTCATCGCGCTGATTTCATATTCAATTTGCCGCTTACTGGGGCCGGCATAAATTTTTTATGGGCACATAAAAAGCTTCTGCCGGTAGATTTTTTCTTCGAACATACAATACGTGAGGAATTGTGGTCTTTTCCAAACGACATTGTTGTTTTAATGTTCTTCGTTGTTTCATTTTCGTTTTTATTTAAACCTTGAACAAAACGACTTCTACCGAAGCACATGATACTAAGCGTAAGGTTGTTAATAGAGTATCACTCATTCACATACCATCTCTTTTAAACTAGTTTTTAAGTCTAGCCTGGCCGTTACGTAAGTTTTACGTTGTCTGAAAATCTTTTTATATCTTTGCAAGTTCTTCTTCCAGGAGTGTAAAAAGAAATTTCTTATGAGCTATAAATGCATAGGGGGTTCCCTTAGTACTGTAGATATTCATGGATGGCCCACCTACTTAAAATGACCTATACTTAAAAACATACTCGTGAATGTTCATAAAAAACGAATTGCCGCACGAAGATTTTTGTTTGAATTTTTTACTGGAATACTTAAACACGTTTACCTTGAGAGAAGCCGTCCAGAAGTTCAGCATTTCATAATATTTTACTGTTTTTCTGACATCCGCCGCCATTAAACTTAATGAAGAGTCTCGTGTAGTGTTTTACGGTGTTATATAAGTTTTATTGCTCTTTCTGCAAGAGGTTCAATCCGCGTTTCACGGAGAAAAAGCGCTCATTACCGCCTTCCGGGAAAACGCCCGTACTAGGAGTATGATACAATACAACCTTCGAAAGGAATAAGTGTGTGTATATTTTACGTTTTAATCTACAGCGATCGTGGCTGCGCATGGAAATACTATGAACATTTTTTTAACTTAGATCTCTAGATATTAGATCAAGCTCTCCTAATGGTGGGTTTGACAGACACCCATAGTTGAGCAACGTAGCACATCTCTTGTACATCTGCACCCTTGCAGAATTGTTTTTTTCTTGAACTTCCTTAATTTTAAGATACAACGATAATTTGTTTGAGAGATTTAATCCTCTAAAAAAAATAAAGGAATGTTTTTCTTTTTTACTAATTTTAAAGTGCTTTTCCTCCGTGACTTGTTAGTTTTTTCCATCCTGTATATAACATAGATAGTCTCATATACTTTTAATCAATGCTATAATCTCGCAGCGGATGTGCCCGGGCGGAAGCTAGGGACGACTTGGCGGTTAATTGCGCGAAAACTGAAGCCCTTCGTTTCAAATATCGAACGCATTTTAAGGGTTCTTTTTAACGTGGAAATTATGCGTTTTTTTAATGCTTGGATGGATACTGTTTACGGTGCGTGTTTTTTGAAGACTAACTTTTAATTGCGATTCCTCCCTCGTGACATGCAGGTCAAGCTTTATCATGAGTATATCGGATTCAGGGCGGATTGAAACATTATCAAGTTTTTTTCTTTGCTTTGTATGAGCTATAAATGTATGAGAGCGTAAGACATATGACAGTTTTTTGTCACGTGTATCTTGACGTCCCTAAAATCTATATTAATACTAGATGATGCCCGCGACTTCGTTCGCGTGGATTAACTCCTTATTTTCTGGGATAAAAAGCCTATATCCTTCCCCGGGATATAACCTACCTCTGTACCACATTTCAGCAAAATAGGTCAAAAAGATGGGCCGGGAAAGCGTAGCAGACAGACAGACAGACACACTTTCGCATTTATAATAATATTAAGATGTAAGCTATCCTATCTTTCAAGTTGGATCAAACTGCACACGGTGTGAAAATTTAATTTAAAATCGGTTAAGTAGTTTAGGAGTCCATCGCGGACAAACAACGTGACACGTGATTTATAGGTATATATTAGAATTATAAATGCGAGTGTTTGGTTGGATGTATCGATGGATGGATGTTTGTTACACAATCACGCCAGAGCGGCTGATCGGATCTGGATGAAATTTGGCACAGAGATTAAAGTCTGAAATAGCACTACTTTTTATCCCGGAAAATTAAAGAGTTCCCGCGGAGAACTTAACAATAAAATAATCTATCTGTAATCTGTCCATAAGTTAACTAATAACACGGAATAGGTAATAGTACAGAATAGGTAATAGTACAATGTAGTAATAGTAAAGAATAATGTTTTGATACAAAATACCTTATTTATTCTTGACAAAATATAACAACGTTGCTAAAAAGTACGTAACTTTTCCACTTACAATAGGTATTTTTAACCGACTTCCAAAAAAGGAGGAGGTTCTCAATTTGGCGCGTTTTTTTTTTTAATGTATGTTACCGCCTCCGTGGTTTCCAAACCGATTTGAAATAGTTATTTTCAGTGGTTAGAGAAAGCTCGCGAGGTGGTCCCATAAAAAATTCTGACTCCAAATCCTCAATCCTGATGCTGTAGGTGGTAGGGTGATGCTACGACTCAAAACTAGGGAGTTAGGAAGTTTTGATGGTGAATTCATATAGTAGGTATCAAGTCACGTGTATATTCAACTCTGAGTCCCAACTCCTCAACCCTGATGCTGCAGGGTACAGAACTCCTTAAAAATAGCGATTTAGGATTTTTTATGGTAAATTCATATTGTAGGTGTCAAGAAACGACTTCATACTGAAACCAAGTCCCAACTCCTCAACTCTGATGCTGCAGGGTACTGTACTCCTAAGCCGTGGGGATTAAGAGTACACTAAAAAGTTAAAAATAAAAATTCTTTCCAAAAAACCGACTTCCAAAGTCACTGTAAAGTAAAAAAAAAAATTGGTTGCCTGTAAAGTCGGTATACGGGCGAAAGTTTTACGTGACAACGTATGTCTGTCTCTCTCGCTCTTAGGCGGGCTAACCATGCCCGAGTGGAAGGGACGCGTGCCTCTCACTCGCTCTCATTGTGAGCGCATAACGTGAGCGGAGCGTAACGCAGTTTCTTGAAGTGTCACCCGGCAAACCAATTTATAAGACGTTGTCACGTCAAAAATAATTTTGATTTCCACACACTATGTTGAAGTCGGGCGAGCCTGATGCGTCAACTTTGCCTATCTTTGTTATACGTTTATTATATATATATGTTTATTTTGTGGCTTTGGAAGTCGATTTTTTGGAAATAATTTTTTTTACAAATAAAATTGATAACCTCTATCGTAAAACAACAGCATATAAAAGTTGGGCAAGGCAAAATAAATAATATTGCATTCAATACGTAAACAAACAAATGAGATACAATCACCTTTGAACCGGAACCAAAACAAGAACCACGTACATAATGTTAATTAATTAAACGGAAACTTGTATTCTCCACATCCGGCAACTAATTAAAATGATACCGGAACTGATATCATGCCTATTTGCCTTTTGTTACGTTATTATGCTCGAATGGATGTGTATTTAATCTTTGCAAATAATATTATTAACTAGCTGATGCCCGCGACTTCGATTGAGGTTTTGTGGTTGCCGCGGGAACTCTTCAATTTTCCGGCATAAAAAGTAGCTTAATTTCGTGCAGATCCTTTCAGCCGTTCCGGCGTGATTGAGTTACAAACATCCAACCATCCATCCATCCATACATCCATCCATCCATCCAAACTTTCGCATTTATATATAATAATATTAGTATTAATATCGTCCCTATAAATCAATATCAGTGTTGTTTCCCAGAAGTTGGTCCATGCTACTGGTGAATAAAGAGCTGGCGCTTATTTTAGACCAGCGGCTTAGCCTGGCATTTCAGAGAGGCAACAGCGCCAGTGTACAATGCCTTACTAAGAACTAAGAACTATTCCAAGAAAGTTCTAAGCATTAAACGTTTAGATTTAGCTAGGTACCTATACATAAATTTATGAGACTAATCTAAGGGTAAACCGCGGATAGACAAACTGCAGTTGCAACAGACGGACGGACATGGCGCAACTATGAGGGTTCTTTGTTGACTACGGAACCCTAAAAACTGATCCATAAGCGGAAAAAGCCAATTAACAGATCATCCCATCTAGGTTTGCAGTATAAAAAATACGAAAAACCATGGGCAAAGAATATTTATTATATTTAAATTAGACATCAAGGCGACAAGGCGTTGTTAAGACGTGTCTACAAAAAAACGTGTTTTAATATCGGCTCGGGCCAAGTTTTATCTACGTTATCCGGCCACAAGGCAAGTTTCACAGTAAACGAGTTAACTTAAACGATTTCCGCCGTCCCCGTAGCAAAAACCACGGCACTGGCACTCGCCTGAAAACTTCCTGCTCTCTGTTACTACGTTAACTGAGTTTAATATGATTAGATTCATTGTACTGTTGTTCCTTTGTGGTATCCGCACTAATATTATAAACGTGAAAGTGTGTCAGTCTGCTACTTTTTCACTCTTTGTGTTTTGTGAAAACGATTTTCAGGGGTTGTTGCCTACGCGCCATGTTCGGAGTCCGACCACGATAGATAGATAGCACGAGTCTCTGATGTTCGTGTGTTTTAAATCTAATTCAGTGTTGAACACTGTTGCTTTAACGTGGGAGGTCCCGGGTTCGATCCCAGGCATAGGCGATTTGTGAATTAATATAATTTCCGAATATTCTCTGGTCTGGCCTGGTGGGAAGCTTTGGCCGTGGCTAGTTACCACCCTACCGAGAAAGACGTACCGCCAAGCGATATAGCGAAGCGAAATAACAGCTGTATAGACCAATCTAAACAAAAATACGTTTTCATCCCACCATCTCGGAAAGAGTATTTTTAAGCTTCCATATCTGATTGCAAAAGCCGTTATTATCCTCTTGAGGATAAAGTAAATTGAATTTAGAACATCGTGTGCACGTTAGTAAATATCACTCGTCTATGAAGTTTGTGAATTCAAAACATCATTAAAACCTATTTACTTCTACCTCTATGGTGCCGAATTTCCATACAACCGTTTTTAATTTGTTAAAAACTCATAACTTCTTTGGTATACTTTTTTGTGATTTTTTTATTTGCTTTTCGCGCACCATTTTCTTTTACGTCATATTGTTTAAAATTAAAACCTTCGATTAAAAACAAGAAAATTGAAAATAAGTTAAAAACCTAAAATGAGTGATTCTAGTGACGAAGAAGTTAATTTGACGCCAACAGAATTGACTGAAACTGTTAAAAATGCGGAAATGAGCTTTCTCCCTCAACAATCACGCGAGAAGTATTTAATTTCCTCGCTGAGGTGGGATGAAAAGTTACGTGTTGCACTCACGTGAAAAGATTTTTCACCGCGTGCTCTTTTGATTCCCTCGCTGACGCTCAGGATTCTAATTTTTGAACCACTCGCTGCGCTCGTGATTCAATTTTAGAATCCTTCGCTTGCTCGGTCATCAAAATTGAGCACGCGGTAAAAAAACAACTTTTCACTCTTGTATAACAAATAACTATTTCAATGTAAAAATTCATAGCGAAATATATTTTAAATGTCGAGTTATAGACGCGACGCGCGACTGATTTATATTCAGCAGCAATTTGGCTCTTTTTATGGTACACTCCGAACCGCACAGCTGTGGTGGATGCATGCCGCTCTAAATATAGTGGTTGCAATCAATATTTTTCGAGTGAACTGACGTGATAAAAAGTACCTATAATATTTTCGCGCTGAAGATTTTTCGAACTTACCTATAAGCTATGAACTTATCTATCTTCTATGTATATAAAAGCGAAATACACCTCATTCACTCACTAACTAATCACGATATTTCAGGAACTATAAAGCATACAAACTTGAAATTTGGAAGGTAGTTTCCTTCTATAGTGTTGACATCAGCTAAGAAACGGTTTTGAGAAAATTTATCCCAAAAGGAGTGAAATGGGGGGTAGAAGTTTGTATGAAAGTCCTATGTTTTTGAAGTTAGGCCTTTGCAGCGGGAAAATCTTATAATCTCATAGGAAATCAGAAATTGTACGTGGTCGCGGGCGATCTCTAGTAAATGAGGCCTTAACCTTGAGCACATTATAAAGAGAACCTGTAAGCAAAATTTCAGCTTTCTAGGTTTAAGGGTTTGGCGTTTACCTATACTGGAGAGTGAGTGAGTGGGTCAGGGCTTTAGTCTTTATTGTACGAGATCGAAAGATGTCGATGCCTACATGAAATTGCCAGTGCGATGACGACGCTAGGAAAAGCTTTAACACCGAATTTATGGTGTAAAAATTTTTCTCTGTATTCAACAAATACCTATGGTTTCAATTGAAAATACTTTAGTGACGTCATTAGAGGTTATTATAGCTGTCGATGTGCAGTCTGCCTTAAGGAAACGAGAGCTTTAGCGGTAGAGACGTTTTCTGTCAAATCTGGAAGTGCTATTTGTGGACATCTGTGTGCCAAGATTTCTGTGACTCGGCCAAAATCTGCGAGAAAACCTAGTGACTGATTGTGCTCAGGGGACTTTTCATAAAAATTTACAAAGTTATTAGAGAACTTAAAATTTCCGCGACGCATAATCAAATATTCGACAAATAGATGATGCTCGCGATTTCATCCGCGTGGTTCCTAACATCACGTGGGAACTCTTCTGGGAACTGATTTGCCGGTATGCAAGTCCGCCCTCTACCAAATTTCGACAAATTCGGTAAAAGGGTTGGCCGTTAAAAGGTATAAGACAGGCACACAAACATTGCACATTTCTAATATTGGTTTGGATTTAACATTGTATGGCAGATTTGCTCTTACCTTTGCCGAGTTATAGAAAATTCAACATACAACAACATCTTATGTTTAACAAGCTATAATTACAATGAAAAGTAAAATTAATAAACACGTTAAATTACAAATGATTCAACGAAAATAATACCGCTCCTAAATCTTACGAAATGCCACCCTTAAATATTAAACCTCCAAACCATTGTCGAGTGTCGCTCTAATTGCAGACTCTAATTAGTGTCTGAGACGAAAGCGTGAGTGACGCGAGTGTCAGTCTTATATGGAGTAGGGGGACCATAACAATTGGTTACTTACTCTACAAAATTTTTGCTTTACCGTCCGTTCGCGTTCATAATACCTCTGGCTGTAAGGTTGGCTAACCTGAAAGTCCGACAATAATATTATTAGATGATTTAGAACAATTTTATAGGTTCTATTTATGATTTAATGTTTGAACTGCAGAATAACCTCATGTGAAAACACGGACACTTAGGTTAGCCAACCTTGCAGACACAGATAAAATAAATAATAGCGGACTGTAGTAGTTACTTACCTAATGTCATATTTTGGCGACCTCTCTTTTGCTGGAATTACAATTATATGTTATATTCACGTAAGTACTTAAACCTGAGTTTGAACCTGAGGAAAAACATAAAAGTGTAACTGCGGCCTTATCAAGTCTCTAAAATAGAAACACTATTTGTTGTCTTTAATACTAGAACTGAGTTTCACCATTAATGTATGTGACACTGAAACAAAATTGAACGACAATTATTCGAAAGAACATATTTTAGTATCGAAAGCAAAGGTAATTTAACTGTAACGCTGTGAAAATAAGTTTAACAATACATTGCAATCAGCTTAATTAATAGCCCGATTGCGGGACTTCTCGTTCTCTAACACGACTTGAGGTAGTCATACAGCCTACCTACTGTGCCATGAACGAGCGCCAATACCAATTCCTAATATCAATACTCGACTAGTTGACCTCGTGTAAACATGGTCACCCTACGTGTCACGTGTTTGCCTGGTGCAGAGAGCAACGTAAATTGTTCAAGCATGGTTCAAGTAGATATATTATGTGCTTAACAAATTCTACTGCACAGCGATACTAGAGTCGATGTTTAAAATATCACCCGTATGCCAACGAATACATACGTTCTTCGAATAAAAATCGACTTTAAAAAAGGAGTAATTAATTCGACCGGTGTGTGTGTCAGTGCCTTCGACTTTTTTCAAGTGAACCGGTTTGGCTTGTTAAGTTTTTTTTTAATTCCATTGGTAATTTGAGGGAAATCTCAAAATTTTTGGTAAATATCTTATAAAATTCTTCGGGGGACTGAACTCCTCGACGACAATTTAGTATAATTAGTATACAAACGAAATATTTTTAGTCGCCTTAAAAGCATAAAATACTACTTGCATGTAGAAATACTACTTCAAATTAAGAACACAAGTTTTAAATTATCAAATTACCGCTACCGCAGTACCACATACATAAATTTGTCTGCTTCGGCGGATTATAGCGAACTAGCGAATGCCCGCGGCTTCGTCTGTGTGGTTTGAGGTTTTTTGGTTCCTGCGGGAACTCTTTAATTTTCCGGGATAAAAAATAGCCTATGTGCTATTCCAGACTATAATCTATCTCTGTGCCAAATTTCAGCTGGATCCGTTCAGCATTTGGGGCGTGATTGAGTAACAAACATCCATACATCCATCCATACATCCATACATCCATACATCCATCCAAACTTTCGCATTTATAATATTAGTAAGATTAGGCTTCTTGTTCCTTGATTATCATGGACTTCCGCAAAGTAAGGACTGCTTAAATTGTCCAATATAAAAATGTTGAAAATAACCAATGATTATATTGGTTGTTTAGCAAAAGCAAACTAGAAACCTAGTACAGTTAAAATACTTTAACTATACTAAGTTTCTAGTTTGCTTTAATTATAATCTAAATGAAAATTTTAATCTAAGCGTGATACTAACACTGAGTTATGTGCCCTTTATACGTTGCAATAGCTCTTATAATTAAAGATATACTCTCGTGCGGATATCCCGCAGTGCTTTGTTATGTTGCGAAACATAATTTGTCATTATTAGAGCGAAACTAAGAAATAAGCGAGGCATAAAGTCGCTACTTTTGCGATTTCACTGAGCTAAGCAACCAAACGATAATTCTCAGTCAGTTACTCAAACATACTAGTAAATAACCCCCGGATATATAGTAACTAGACAATGCCCGCGAGATTAGCTTTATTTTAATTCCCGCAGGAATTATTTTATCCCCTTATTTTTCCGGGATAAAAAGTAGCCCAGGATGCAACCTACCTCTGTACCAAATTTCATCAAAATCGGTTGAAAAGATGAGCCTGGAAAGCGTAGCAGACCGACACACTTTCCCATTTATAATATTAAGGATGGAAGTATGGATTAGATATTGTCTTTTTGATCAACTTGTTGACTATGCTAGTTTTTTTTCTGTATGTAGGTACTCGTAAGTACTAGATGATACCTGCGAATTCAACTGTGGTTTTAATTGATTCCCGCTGAACTCGTTTGTTTGCCCAGTCAGTATGAATCATACAAAATTATAAATGCGAAAGTGTGTTTGTTTGTTGGTTTGTCCTTCAATCACGCCGCAACGGAGCAACGGATCGACGTGATTTTTGGCATGGGTATATAGTTGAGGACCTGGAGAGTGACATAGGCTACTTTTTATCCCGGAAAATTAAGGAGTTCCCGCGGGAATTAAAAAAAAGACGTGTGGCACTCGGAGACTGCCGCGGTAAAGCTATTGCATAGCATTTTTTATCAACTTACCTAACACTTTGGTTGCTATGACTACTTGTGTTGTTGACTTCAAATTATTAAAAATAAAAAGACTATTTTTATGAAAAGATGATTTGGAATATAAAGGCGAAATAATTTTAAAGAATTATGAACATAATTCTTTAAAAGTATTATAAACTTAAATCATAGTTTTCAATTTCGTTACGGAATTTCTGGATCCGGTCTCCACCCACAAGGCCCGCGATAGAAGCTATGTAATAGCTTAAAAACTTGAACCACGCGGACGAACTCGCGGGCATCAGCTAGTATATTATACTTTGGCCTGTGCTTACGCTTTATTCCTATACGTATTCTACGTAATCAAGCGAATGTCGTCGGAAACTTTATTTTCATAGAAAACTAGCAGTAGCTGCCCTTTCTCGAGAAATCTAGGCCAGAACCAATTAACAAAAGATCACTTTCATAATTGACCCTTTTTTCTTTCAAGGCGTTTGCGCCAAGAGCCAAAGGGGTCAGTGAAGTTGGTCTAGTTCTAGAACCTTAATACTTTATGAATATGCTTCTCACTTAAGATGAGTTGATGTTTATTTTAATCCATGCGGACGAAATCACGGGCATCAGTTACATACTAATATATGTGACCGTCTATCTGTCTGGTGTCTGTCTATCTGTCTGCTACGTATGGACGACCTATCTTTTTAATCAATTTTGGCCAAATTTGGTACAGAAATATGTAATATCCCCGAGAAGCACATAGGCTACTATTTACTCAAAATACAGGTTCCAAAAAAATACCTCTCGGTTTTTCAGAAAACCTAAATCCATGCGGAAGAACTCTTGTGGAGGAAAGTCATCTGGTGCAAAGAAATCATCAGTCTAAGACGGAAATATACTGGCATATCCAACTCAGCCCGAGTTGGATATGCCAGTTTTTTTTTTAAATCCATACCTGTCTATTGTGGGTAACTATACGGCATCGTACTGGGACGCTTAATCGCTTGGCGTAACTAGCCACGGCCAAGGCCTCCCATTAGACATTAGAATATTATAACTATAATACAACACCCTCCCGGCGCACGTGTTTCCTACCACGTATAATTTAGGTACTTTCAAGGCGAGAGTGAATAGGCATCTTCTAGGCAAGCGCGCTCCAACCTAGACCTCATCATTGCTTTGCACTAAGCATGATTGTCGTCAAGCGCAAGCCTATCTAACAATAAAAAAAAAAAAAAGCAACTCAAAAATTATAATCAGTTTTAAATACTGCTTCCTTAAACGTGACGTCACCCGAGTTACATTATTTTTGCATATGACGCTGAACTGTAGTAGGACCCTTTCTGGGTGGAATCACACGACTGACGTGCTACATTTGTATGATCTAGTTTTGTCTATGACATATCGAAGGAATAATAGATTCTCTTTCTTACTTTCTTTCAAATAAATAAAGTTATTTTTTCCAAAAGTTTTTTTAGGATTTTTACTTAAAGAGTTAGATTTTTCTCTTCTAAAGTTTCCTTGCCACGTACTAGTCGTGACAAGTCGAGCTGTTTCAGCGACAATATGGCAGAGAATTACCCAACTTTGCTGCATCATCATGTGACTACGAACATTTCAGCACGTACTTCCGTAACGTAGGTAGTACGTACCTACTTTTGGAGAGCGCAGCTAATTTTCTCGGAGCGACAAGACTTGCAGAGACTATTTTAGGTTTCTAGGAAATCGCAGTAATGTAAACTGCACAGTTTGGTAAAAGAAGTTAGACCAGAGTTCACTGGCTTGGCTCTTAGACACAACGTGACATGACGTAGAGTGTAGAGTTAAACAAACATGAAGCAGAGTCATGTTACAAAAATAATAACCAAAAAAATCAAATCAAAAAAGAAAAATCAAAATAATACTCATTACAAGTAATGGTTATTTTGATTTTTGTGGTTATATATGTCACCGTAAGATTGCAAAAACCGTTAGATTGTAATCTAACGCTTTTTATCTCGTTAGATTGTAAAATGTCGAAAGATTGTGAACCGTTCAATGTTCTGAGTGTCAATTTTTGAAATATTCATTGTATTTACGTTTTCTTTTCTCTGTTTTGTAGGTTAGGTTAGGGTTCGACATAAATAACCAGGTAGTGCTCGGCTGCAGGCCGGGTACTTAGGTTCTATCAGGTTAATATACCTAACAGATTACAATCTACAGAAAAATAATGCGTTATATCTATTGTAATCTTTCGACGGTTTACAATATCGCGAGTTAAATTATAATCTAACGGTTTTTACAATCTTACGGTGACATATATATTACAGAACAGCTAGTCATTTTATGAAACGGCGCCGTTTTGTAAGCCGGATAAAGTTTAGCCGTACCTTTAATATCACGGGTAACCGCTTTGAAGAACGCGAACCTTTGATACAAATCATAATGCGGCGTATGATCAGGCGTATTACAATCCAGCTTAATGCTTATCTATGCGACCTTTAACAAAATGGCTCTGCTTTATAAAACGGCTTGCCCTTATGTAACGCGGCGCAATCTACAACCCAGCTGTGACAAACAGATATAGGTACTGTCTCATATTTTTTAAGATAATCATCATCATCATCATCATCATCTCAGCCTGCGGACGTCCACTACTGAACATAGGCCTTTCCCAAAGAACGCCACCACACACCTATGTAAATTTTAGGTGTTTGACTTTCAAGTTTGAAGGAACTTTCTCTTCGCCGACTGTAGTACCGTCAACTAAATCCATACTAATATTATAAATGCGAAAGTATGTCTGTCTGCTACGCTTTTACGGCCCTTTCAACCGATTTTGATGAAATTTGGTATAGAGATTTTATCCCGGGGCATAGGCCAAAAATACGATATAGGCATAGGGGGACGTAGATAGATAGATAGATGAACACTTTATTGCACACACTTAAAAATAACAATAAACAAAAGCTTACAATAGACAGAAGGGTGCAAAGGCGGTCTTATTGCTAAAGCAATCTCTTCCAGACAACCTTTGGGTAGAGGAGATTATAAAACAAGAGCGCGGGATAGTGCAACAACTAAACATTAAAATATATACCTAATTTATACATACGACGTAGGCTACTTTTATCCCGGAAAATTAAGGAGTTCCCGCGCGATTAAAAAAATAATTAATAAACGCGCACGAAGTCGCTGGTATCACCTAGTAGGTATATCAATAAATATCTAGCACTATACCTAACGCCAATCTTGCGGAGGTGGGAACTTGGAGCATTACCTGGGAAGCAAGAAACGAGAAACCGTTAAATATAGTAATCAATTACTATACTTTACTTTAGTATACACAGATTAGAATATAAAGAAAGACTTTTTAAGATACACAATAATAAAAAACCGGCCAAGTGCGAGTCGGACTCGCGCACCGAGGGTTCCGTACAAACCTGTAGTAAGTTTTAAATTAAATGTTTTTTTAAATATTTTAGTTGATTGAATGAAAGGTAAATTGCGGTTTACGATTTATGACGTATTAAAAAATAACGACCAATGATGTAAAACGGTAATAATTACCTTTGTTAATGAACCGCAAAACTAACTTTGTTTGTAGAGGTTTACTGTTAATATCAAAAAAACTATGCTAGTTAGAGCATTGGCTATAGTTTTCCTGTAAAATATATATAAATTCCTATTGACCATAATTATTTCAGATTTTTCGATTGGTAAACTCCGGAGATAAGGGGGGGGGGGGGGGGGGAACGGTATTTTTTAAGACTTTTTCCCCGATAAATCAAAAACTATCATGACTAAAAATAATTAAAAATCTGTTTTAGAATGTACAAAGTAAACCCTTTCATATGATACCCCACACAGTACAGTTATCTCACTTTTAAATTTCAACCCTCCGATTTTCCCCCCTTTTTAAATAAGAACAAAAATAAATTCCAATTTTTTTTGATTCCAGTGTCTTTGGGCCACTAATATACACAACTATTCCAAATTTCATGTCGATAGCTTCGGTAGTTACTGAAATAATCGAGTGTGACGGACGGACAGACGGACAGACGGACAGACAGACGGAGAAAGTCGCACCATAAGGGTTCCATTTTACCATTTTGGTACGGAACCCTAAAAATAAGCTTTAAGATAAAATTAGTATTTAACACAGTACCTAAGCCTTATTATTTTTTTAATCTATATTTTACACTTTATCTTAACAGTAATCACAGTAGGTACGAATAAAAAAATAATTTCATTAAAATAATAACATGAAAGTAGAATTTCGCAATTCTTTGACTGCACGCAATAGTAAACTTGTCCTTTGTTTTACGTATTTTCAATGAAAAATATAAAAAAACACTGTCCAATAGTTAAAAGTTAAAACTTTAAGCCAATCAGTCTGCCGGATTAAAAATACTGTTAATGAATAAGAATTTTTAATTGCATTTGAATTTTAAATTCTGTTATTTAGTTCTGACTTATTTAAAAAACTGCATATAGATCACGTCAGATATTTCCAGCTTTAATAAAAGTTGAAACTTTTATGAAAATCTTATACCTACTAGTCTTATTCTCAAAAATATTCGCGTAGATGTATCACAAAAAGGATAAAATTGATACTAATATTAATTGATTTTTGATTTTTAAATGCCTTTATTGTAGCATGAAAATTACAAAATGTTATACAATAGTGAGTTAACTTATTGCTAACATCATTAAGGTAGAATGTTGTTTAGGTTAACTCACCTCTATAAACATATAACATGTGAGCAATAACAATTGGAATATATTTTAGGTAATGACCAATCACAGAAACAATATAATCCATACTAATATTATAAATTCGAAAGTGTGTCTGTATGTCTGTCTGCTACGCTGTCACGGCGTATCTGTTCAACCGATTTTGCTGAAATTTGGTAGGCTGTATCCCGGGGAAGGACATAGGCTAAAATAAAAGAGTTCCCGCGGGAATTAAAAAACTTAATTCACGCAAACAACGTCATCTATCTAGTTTTATATGAAAACATGAAGATTTCCTCTTACCCAGAATTAATAATATCAGATTTTTATACTCCTTTGAAGCTCATTATTTTGAATCGCTCCTAGTATCGGCTGTTTAAAATCATATTTTAACACTAAGCAATTCTTTTTTTTATTCAAAAATTGAGTAATGGAATCAAAGTACAAGACATAATATTAACGACATTTTCCATATTAAAAAGTACTCTTAAGGAATATACTCGTACCGGGTAGGTATCTCTAAAGAAATTCCAAAGTAGGTATAATCTCTAAATCCAACAGCAATCTTAAGTTCAGTTCACACGGACAATGGTGATTGACGCCACGGAATAGACAATTCATTTCCAATTATCCAAGCATCATGTACGCTGACAAATGGCCTTTGCACTTTGAATTACAACCAATAAATCCTCGGCTACGCTTATTGGGTTTCACGGCTCCGTACGTTATTTTACTGACCCTTGGATATACGTCTTGGGCAGCGAGGGGAACTATTGATGCGTTGTTTGCTACAATAATTTGGTAAGAATGGGCAACACAGCAATTACTCTGTCAACATTTTCCTGTTCAATTGTCTTCAATATTTAAACTGTATAAATAATTCAACTGTAGTCTATACACTAAGTTTAAGTTTTAATTCGATTGATCGTATGAGCTTTCGATAAAATTGGCGTCAAAGTAGAATAGCCCCAAAAGCCTTAGATTTAAAGACATACATTCATAAACCGATTTTAATTTGGAAACGCATCGTTTGGAGCGCTGGCTCTGTATGCATACACGAAACTGAGCTATAAATCAATCCACTTACGGTTTATTTGACTTTGACGCTAATGTCATCGAATTCTTATATGATCAATCGAATTAAAAAAATTGTTTTAACTGTCTCGAAGGAGATTTTCTTCGGAAATCCAAAAGTTGTATTTAAAACTAACCTCATAGTCGTCTAAGTTTGTATCAGGACTATCATAGTAAAAATATAAGTTTACCACTATCTCTTTACTTAAGTTTCGTGATAAAATTATGTTATCTTGGAGAACATGAACCTTACCTGCTAGGGATTAAGGACCATATTATTGTCAGTATTTTTAAATATTACATTTATTTTTTAAAAGACAGAAGTTCTTGCACAGAGGTTCATTTTATCGTGTACTTAGAAACAAAAAGAGGAATAAGGCTGGATTTTTCGCAGTTCTCACGGGAGCAAAGCCGCGAGCGGACGCTAGTAACTTCTCTTCGTCGTAGACAATACATTAAGCTCTATCTGTAAATCATTAAAGTTTCGACTCCCGCAACATTAAATCGCCACACGCCATCTTAAAAGCAATTACCAATCTTGGAGCAAAAGCAATAAAGTCCTAATTGCAATGTAACGTTAAACATACATTACCTCAAGGTGTGTACGATACGCATATTTCACTGATCCCCTATATGTTTGTAATTGGACAATGTTCCTAATAATAGGTAATTACTTAAGCTAGATATGAAATGGGCTCTCGTATTGGAGGAAAATAGTGGAAACGGTGTCGAATAACTTGTCCAGTAATTGGATTATAGTGGATCGTGGACAGTAAATTTGGGAAGGTTATGGTAGCTTTGTGAGTGGGAAAAACTATTTACTTCTGTTGGGAAGGAGAGGACCGTAAGTTAGTTAAACCTTTTTAGTCAAAGCAGGCCTTAGCGGGCAAAGAACCGAATTGTACCTACAGTCTGTTTCAGAAAACTTAGTTTTATCTCAGAATCATTGATCTCAGAGGGAAAACACTCAACGGATGGGACAAGACAAAATACGTGAGCGCTTATCGACGACTAACGATGTTTCGTCCTATCGCGATAGCGTGTGCGTTCAGAATACTTTTTTAAACTTTTTTCCAGACTTTTTTTGCGCCTATGCCACCGACGACTTAACGTGCTCTCCGAGGTACGCGGGATGTATCACCACCAATTCCCTCACCGGGCTGGTACTGAGAATAACTTGTCACTTAAATTATGGCCCAATCTGGGAATCGAACCCAGGATCTTGTCATCCATAACCGATCATTCTAACCACTAGGCCAGCAGTACACATTCAGCTTTACCCTAAACTATCTTTTGGATAATTAGCTTTTAAGTATATGACATCAAAACACTTGGAAAATAAGATAAGATAAATCTTTATTTTGTTCCAAAAACCATATTACATAATTTCTTAAAATTACCCTGGACCCCCAAACTAGGATGGCCCGTGTCTTGGGGGTCAGTCTCTTCCCAGTGCAATGTAAATAATATTAGAAAAGGGGACTGAAGTAAGGTTAGTATAGTAACTTACATAAATTAAGATTAGCTAATAGGAAACAAATAATTCATTCTTGCAAACACTTGCACGATATGAAACGAACTCAACTTATACGAAGTAAAGTTTAATAAAAAATTTAACTATGATGGAGATTAAGACAAACACTCGAGGCTAATTGATACTTATTCGGCTAAAAAACTCAACCTTTCAGAACTTAATTTGTTGATAAAACACGAATTCTTATTATATTTGCTAAAACACTTCAACCTTTGATCTTTTCTCTAGGACCAGGTTCTGTCCTTATTAAATCTTAAAGTCTAGCCCCGCGTAGCGGAAAGTATTCTTTGTATGAGTTTGTATGGAGCTGGGCCCATTTAATTAACGCAGCACGAAGATGCACTGCGCGACGCGGCCTCATACAAACTCAAACAAATAAAATATTTGCCGCCACGTGCCGCGCCGCTTCGTGTATCTCAAGTATATTGAGTGTATCTCCGTGTATATCAAAAAAGTTATGCTTTTCGCAATTCTTCCTATATCTGTGCTATAAGACGTTGCTTCGTACCAAGTTTCAAGATTCTGAGTTCACGGGAAGTACCCTGTAGGTTTTGATTCCCTTGCGAGTGTCGAAAATTTGCATAAAAATAGGTTTTTCGTACCACTTGCTCAAAAAAGTGACATTCTATGCCACAAAAAGCGATACTAAACTACATCTGTGTTTACACCATTGAGTTTGTATATAAAGCATTAAACATCTTTTTGAAAAAGGAATACGCATTTATTATGCAGTTATGATTATTAAATAAAATCCCATCAAAAACATAAATGTAAAATGAGAGCCAAAATCCAAAATTGTGATATGTATATAATATATGCATTGGTTGTTGACTTCAGCGACAAAAGAAGTGAGATCTAAATGGGTGCCAAAGTTCAATGGTCAGTCCTGCAATTTATTTATAACAACATAAAATATTTTATAACAACTTAAAATATCATTTCTTCTTATAACTTAGGATAATATGTTGAAGACTAAGGCTTTGGCTTGGCTAGTTTCCATATACGAATTATTATTAAGTAGGTACCTAAAAGTACAGTTTCTACTAGCAAGCCAAATTTTCGGAAGAATAAAATAAGAACTTACAGCTTTACAACTTGCGAAGGCTATAATTCGTATATGAAAACTAGCCAAGCCAAAGCCTTAGTCTTCAACATATTATCCTAAGTTATAAGAAGAAATGATATTTTAAGTTGTTATAAAATATTTTATGTTGTTATAAATAAATTGCAGGACTGACCATTGAACTTTGGCACCCATTTAGATCTCACTTCTTTTGTCGCTCAAGTCAACAACCAATGCATATATTATATACATATCACAATTTTGGATTTTGGCTCTCATTTTACATTTATGTTTTTGATGGGATATCATTTCTTTTTGTACAGAAATTATTGAACACAATCTCAAACTCAAAACATATTTATTCAAAATAGGTACCTACAAAGTACACCTTCTGAACGTCATGCTTACAGAGCATAAGACGTGATGGTGATAACTAACTACGGTATCTTAAAACTAAAGCTACGAGGGTTCCAAACGTGCCCTGGTCTGAGAAGAGCCCGCAACAAACTCAACTGTGTTTGTTTTATTATCACCATCTCACAAATATTTGAAATTATATATACAATATAACAGTTACATAATCAGCCGCTGTAACAATTCATACCCATGCCTTGCTATCATTCAAATAATCCTTTACACTGTAATAGGACTTTTCTATTAGTTCATTGATTTATTCATCTTCATATTAAATAGGTAATCACTGTCGTTACATTATCAAGAAAGCTGCCGGTGCAACAATATCATTTCGACGGTGAGCCCACCCATGGTAACAACAGGTCTTAGCATCCTGTTTACACTCAGGTGACAATTTATGCACCTCAACGTAACGTACCCAAATTGCAAACAATGGTCATCCATGGAATATAGCGCGAAGTCGGCGAGATCGAATCCATATTATAGTATAGCAAAAGTTTTTAGTGAAACATTGAAAACAAGCACGGTAAACAGTCGATATCACTAAAACCACTATATACAATGATTAAAAATCACAATGACTGACAACTTGAACTGACGACTTCAAAAACGTTTCTTCTTCTTTTCTGTCAATGACGTTTCGTTGCACAAAATGCGTGAATACGAAGGTAAGGTTTTAATGCAACTATATTATTATTCATTATTATTTACATTAAAATAATAATTATGTGTCATTTTCAATAGTTAACAACACAAAATAACGAATTTAAACAAAGACCTGCAGTATGATTTATGTAATAGGAGTTTTTTTTTTACTTAACAACTCTTGTTTTATTTAGTTGTGCATGCACTATGCGTAGAATGTAATGCAAGTTGCCGCAGGAAGTGGACGAGGGAGTTACTACCACCGCTTAAAGCAGTATTATTTCAAAGTAACGGTTGAATGTCACGTACTTTGACGTCCTTAAAATAATGATTATAACACTACAACATGAACGTCAACAATATTAAAATAATACGGCTTTAAGCGATGGTAGTATGCCCCGTGTCAGAGTTTTGATCTATCCGTAGGTAGATCATAAAAATGACGATTTTTGGACGTTTATATCTAAATAACCATTTGAGGTGTGCTTATGAAATTTGGAGCACATACGTATCTCGCGGGTCTCAATATATGAGCCAAATTTGACATGTTTAAGTGTAATAGTTTTTGAGTTATGAGGGGGTCAAAAGTGGCTCCAAATGGTTCGTGTAATATTACACACGGTGCTGCCAGTTCTTTCTTTTTTGGACTTTGGCTGGACACGCTTCCGCGTGTCTTGATTACGAAAACCGACGAGGCCGTATGAGCTTGATGCCTTTGCTTTTCCGACAAAAAAATATTAGTCTAGGAATTTGCCGCGTTTTTGTTTTCTTCAAATACATAAACGTTAAGTTTATTTTAATTTATTTTTATAACAGTTCCTCAGACGCAAGAACAGAGAAATATTCAAATCAACTCATCAACAATAAAAATGTAACTCTCTCTATCAATAATTGGACCAATGTTTCGCATGTTAACTTTTACTTTTAATTGTCATTATTTTTAATAAATGCTTATCTCATATTATTATTGTGTTAATTTTTTCGCAAATGGTACGAAAAGTAGAGTATTTTCCTCGGTGATAAAGCTGTCTTAGTCTTGGGTGAACTTAAATCCCTTGCTACACTCAGGACTCGTCTTAAATCCCTTGCTTCGCTCGTGATTTCAGTTTTTAACACCCTCGCTACGCTCGGGGGTAAACCTCGAGTCCTTCGTTACGCTCGCGATTTAAATCGTCACCCGCGACAGAAGACACTGCTTTATCCCCTTGGTTAATAATCTACTATATTATATGATGTAACTAAAAATTTATGTTTTTCGCAATTCTTCCTACATCTGTGCTATAACACGTTGCTTCGTACCAAGTTTCAAGATTCTGAATTCACGGGAAGTACCCTGTAGGTTTTGATTCTCTTGCGAGTGCAAGAAAATTCGAAAATTTGCATCATAAACGGCTGTATCTTTTGATTGGCTTTGAAGTTTGATTTTTTCACAGCTCTAAGGGACAGTAGACCTGAGTATTTGATATGAATTTCAGCTTGATACTCATGCGTTCCTGAGAAAAAGGGTCTTGACACACAGACGGACGGACAACGAAGTGATCCTATAAGGGTTCCGTTTTTTCCTTTTGAGGTACGGAACCCTAAAAATGGGTAAAAAATGTCCATATACAAAAGTCAATGAGACATAAGACAGTAGGTATGTCAGTATGACAGTAGTCTAAGTGGGATATAAGATAGTAGAGAGATCTTCAAATTTATTGATAGATTGAAGGTCATTAACTATCACTAAATTCTGTTCAGTTTCATATATTATACATATTTATTCTGGGAAAAAACCAGTTCCCACGGGACTCCAAAATACCTAAAATCCTCGCGGATGGAGTCGTGGGCGGGGATTTGATAACAACAGGCATTGGATACGTAGGTCTACGCGCGTTGTGTGTGATACACATCTAAATTTAGGTACCTAGGTAGGTATAAAGGTATTTAGCCGGTCTTTCAGTCAAACACCTCAGGGCGTCAGATTAACATGTTTACACTACACCCGACGAATAAATAAGATCCATTAGGGTATTGGCAAAGCATTTATTATATTGTAACAAGATTTTCTTAGAATAACATTGTCCGGCTCGTTCTCGAAACGGCGCTCGAGTTAGCGCGAACAAATACAGTATTCAACGAGTGTAACGTATTTGTTTTCGAATCACGTTCCCGGGTGGAGGGGGGGAGGTGAACAGAAGAGGGAGGGGGGATAACGGGCGAAAAATTGCGTACCAATGGAGACTGAATTAGTATAACGTCGTAAATGAGAGAGGTGCTATCTCCGCAGAGATTCTGGTCCCCTGGTGCATCTTCAGAATAACGATTATGGTGCAGAGCTTTGCAGATTTCTAATTAGATCGATCGGATTGTGTAAGCTAAGTTCTGGCTGCAGAAAATAATTACTACCTACTCACTACAGTAAAGTACTATACTCTTACTCTTAGTAAAGTATTGAATATAGCATGACTATGTATTTAATTTTTAAGTTTTTTGTATTTGATATTATGTTATATCCATACTAAATACAAACGTGTCTGTATATTTGTTTATCTGATGCGTTTTCACAACCCATACATTTAATTAACCGATTTGATAAAGATACAGCTTACTGGATGAACATAGGCATACAATACTTTTGCTACTACCTATGCCAATTTCTTTTTTGTTTTTTACTTTTGCTACTTTTTTTGTCGCGGGATTTAGAAAAACATTCGCGAACGAAGTAGCGGTAATAAGTTGAATTGAATTGAATTTGAATTCAATTGAATTGCAGCCCTATGTTCCACGGAGAAATAGGTAAACTGTTTTAATCACCATCATCATTTTAATAGGTATGTACACTGTACAGGCTAACATAGAGGCTATATTAAATAAACAGTGTCTCTAATAACGTACCAAGTAGATTCCTGAGTGAATCTTCAACTCACTAGGAAAACTATTTGGAAGAACGGTCAAAATTTGGTACCTGAACTACGTTTAGTCGTAAAATAAATAAATCTCTATAATGACATGCATTTTTCTAGTTCAAAATAATAACATTATTGAATTACGAACATAAATATGAAATCATGCTAGCGTATAAACACGGAAAATTGTTCAAACATCATTTCCATGTTTCAGCTCGATTTACTCAATAAAGGCATGTTTTGCTATGTTAATTTTGCAGTAATTTTATGGTTGTAGAGTATAGGTATACAGAAAACACAAAGACGTGCATAGCCGAAACGCTAAAGTTTCTTTTAAAGAACCGCTAGGGGACGCTAACAATGCCCCGCCATGTTTGATTTCTGAAGAACAAAGGAGTCGGTACAATGGCCGAGCGTCGCGCGACAAGTACCCAAGCACATGCAACTTTCTAAGTATAATATGGCAAGTCTTTAGCGAACGTGTAAAGTTACATATTCGGAATGCCGACTCCGTTCTCGGGAACGGATGGCCACCCGCAACGTCATCTGCGTATATTTTAGAACTTTTTAATCGAAAAGTTTCCGGATTGTTCCATTTTAGGAATTCTCTTCGTTTCCTCTTTGCTTCACTTGGAAATTTCTAAAATTAAACCGCATCAAATTACGATCTACATTGCATCTGATATAATTTAATAATAGGTATACGTGAGGTTAAGGTTAGGGATAGTTTTTAATTTATCGTTCAAATAGCTGGACTGACTCTTTCATATTACATACGGGGACGTAGTAACCTAGCCGACTTTCCTTTACTATTTTTAGGTTAGTATTGACGCAAGCAATTATACATTATGGCAACGCTCTGGGATCACCAAGTAGAAAAAGATGCAGAAAACCTTTGTACGAACAACAATTTAATTAATTAGTCTTCTTTCATCAAAAAATATTTTTAAATAAAAGCTATTGTCCTCCGCCATACTGAATTTAGTGTGAAATCATTTTATTTTTCGTATTCTTCTCAACAAACACATTTAATTGATACCCATAATAATATGATGGGTGTTACTAATAACTAGGTACATACTAACTAGCACTTAAGCCATCTTTGGGAGTTCGCCATATTGGATTTAGAATGACGTCACTAAGCTGACCATGCGTTTTCATCCAAACTAAACGTGTATGCAAAATTTCAGCTCAATCTTTCGGGGATAACTGTTTTTAAATTCATTTACAAGATTTGACCTAAACGAACCTACAAACATTGCAAGTTAAATAAAAGTTTGTAAAAACAACTATATATACTAGACTAGAACATTCTTGTCTCTACTTTTGACTTACTGTCTTCTTGTTTCTTGTCTTGTGGCTATTTTATAGTCGGCTAGGACACGGGCTAGGACCTGCCTAGGCCCGTGGTCTGGACCTACCCATTATTTTATTTATGTAGATTTTAGATCAAAACAATGTTTGTAAAGGCAAATTAATCTACGTATATCATGTACTAGCGCATTATAGCCCCTAAATGTATCATATTAAGTGCGATAAATCAACACGGTTAAGTTAAGGCGACCGTACATTCCTAATCCAATATCATATTACTTGTCATATTGATAATGGATATAGGGTCATGGGGGATTACAAATTCGATAGCGTACGCTTAATTTGATGTAATTCCCCATACATTTATTATACACCTAGGTATATTACTTTAGCGGATTAATTGAAATTTGAATTGATATCGTAAATTAGTTATTTTGGGGTCAACAAATTTGGTTATTTTAGGTAAACTACTGCTAACAACGTGTTAACAAATATTACATACAGAATACATACGAATATCGCAGCGTACAGTAGCGTAGCGTATTTCATATATATTATACAAGTATAATTTCACAGTCACAGCTCGCACAGTTAAGGTTCAGTAGTTTTCAGAACTGAAATGCCAAGGAAATGAAGATGGTTTCATCTACAAGCTTTTTCTGAACTAAGATAAGAGCTATAGCGAGAATAAGATAAAAATCTAACCTAATACTATGTACTAACCTATTCTGTGCTGAAACCATCCATGCACCACCGCATATAATTACCACCAAAGTTCTGCTCTGAATACTCCCACGAATATTCAGCCACGTACCATCAAGTGAAGAGTGAATAGGCATCTTCTAGGCAAGCGCGCTCCAACGTAGACCTCATCATTGCAGGCCTGCGTTTGGTTGGTTTGGTTTGACGACAATCATGCTTGTAATAAGCATGATTGTCGTCAAACCATGATTGCCTATTCTTTGATTTAAAAAAAGTTAATAAAGGTTATATAAGGAATTGTCCAGAAAGATGCCATGCCTCGGCTCCACTCCACCGTACCAGTGAGAGTTGCGCCTATATTATGTTAAAGAATTTGCTTGTTTTAGGCTACTTTGCAGGTGACCATATTACTAAGAATAGGATCCCACTGTTTAAATTTTACTACACGCTCTAAACTGTTGCGTTTTCAAATTTTGTTTATAGGTATAGTCCCACAAACTTATCTGGTCCGGTGGCCAAAATTGGAACAAATTTTTATGCCTGTTTAGTTTTTGTTTTTATTTTATTTTTCATATGATCTACTAGCGACGCTGTCACCGGGTCAGATAAGTTCGTTGGTATGTACTAAAAGACTAAGCAGATGTTACATAATCATCATCATCATCACTACAGCCCATTAACGTCCCACTGCTGGGCACAGGCCTCCACTCTCATAGGAGAGCGGGAATTAGAGCTTAGACCCACCACGCTGCTCCAATGCGGGTTGGCGGGCTGTTGCTTGATAATCTTTAAGAAAATTATCAAGGGAATCTAACTATGATTTTGCAAGACCTATTCATCGATACCCCACTTGCCACAGTCTATTGACTTAAATTTTTTAATTTGTTCCATTATGGCTTCTAGAGGGCGCCATTTTATTTTTTCTCAAATTCGGCTCCACAGTGACACTCTAGTGATATACTCGGCATAAACTGGTGCAAAAATCATCAAAATCGGTCCACGCGGTTAGGCTGTAGCTGTCCTGCAAGGAACATACAAACATATATAGACTGATGAACACATAACCCTGTGCGTTCCGCAGTCGGGTAAAAAGTTGCTTATTCTGAGGTCTATTCCGAATCAAGCCGTACGAAATGTCGGAATACGATTTTCATTGGGCCGTAGAATTTAATCTCGACATCGGTTAAGCGTGTAATTGTATTCATGATCTGCTGTGCCCTTGCAGACAGGACTCACTGGGTAATGGCCGGCCTCGTCGCGGGAAATGACGCGGTGGGTAACGCGATTACGCTAAATAAATTATTCTGGCGTTATTTTCATAAAAGTATCGAACTTATATCTAGCTTCGCCAGTGACTTCGTCCACGTAGATTGAATTTTTTGTTTCTTTTCCTGGGGGAACTCCTTACTTTTTCGGAATAGAACCTATGTCGTTTCCCGGGATACAACCTATCTCTGGACCAAAGGAGACGGTTCAGATTTGTATGGGGCGTAGGCCAAGTCTTGTACAAGCAGACAAATGAAGGAAAAAAAATACTAGACCAGTTTTTATTGGTCAAATCGACTAATTCGTCGTAATTTCAGTGGTTTCCAAGTTATGGAACACTAAACATGGCGGATTCATATATTTTTGACGTTTTCAAAAGAAAAACACGTTATTTTGACAGTGACTGTCAGAAATGACATTTGATACATTTCGCGCTTACTGCCTTCTCTACGGCTGAAGGTTGCCATCTTGGAAACGTATCGAAAACTTGAAATACATTTTTAATTTTTTTTGCTCGTTATTTACTTTACTGTTCTAAATTATTATATTTTTAATACAATCTACCTATGTATTTTCCTCTATTCATGGCAGAGTGTACAAGAGTAGGCCTAAAATGAACCTTTTCCTTTCATCTGTTGAAAATAGGGGGCGTGAAAGCGTAGCAGACAGACAGACAGACGGACACACTTTCGCATTTATAATATTAGTAGGTATGGACTGGATGAATGAATATTTTATAAGATGCCCTAACAATAACTGGGATAACATTTGTCGGTCCAGAGGTTTTAATCCTGACATCGGATGAGCGTGAATAATCGTATTCATGATTTGTTGTGACCCTTCCTGGAGGGTTACTACCATCATTTAAAGCAGTATTATTCCAAAATGACAGTTTAATGCCCCGTACGTTGACGTCCCTAAAATAAGGATTATAATTCTCAAACACGAAAGTCAACAGTATTAAAACATGGTTACAAAACATTAAGCGATGGTAGTACGCCCCCAGGGTGGACTGGTTTATCGATAACGATGCAAGGGCTAACGCGATTCTGTTACCAAATATTAAATTAGGCGTCTTGATTGTCGTATATTATAATTAATCAGCTTTACAGAAACATGATATTTGATGTAGAGTTTTTATGAATTACGAAAGCATCAAATTATGCTCCCGGGGAATTGAGATCACTAGTCACCTTCTTTGAAGGACATCTTCTACTGGGCCACCGGCTCGGAAAGATTTTTTTAGAAGAACTTGGAAGAATCCTGGAAGAATCTTCGAAGAACTTGGAACCTGGAGGAGGATTCATACGATACAAGGTGATGGCCGAGACTTCGTCCATTTATGTTGAGGCTTTTAAAAATCCAGTTGAAACTTTATGATTTGTTCCGTCCCCAGGGTACAACCTAGTTCGATACAAAATTTCTTCAAAATCTGGGCCGTGAAACGTAGCAGATACACAGAAAAACAGACACACAGATAGAGAGACACTTTCGCCATGATAAAGTCTATACTAATATTATAAATGCAAAAGTTTGGATGGATGTATGGACGGATGGGTGTTTGTTACTCAATCACGGAAGAACGGCTGAACGGATCTGCATGAAGTTTGACGCAGTGATAGGTTATGGTCTGGAATACACACACATAGGCTACTTTTTATCCCGGAATATTAAAATGTTCCCGCGGGAACCAAAAACCCTAAATCCACGTGGACGAAGTCGCGGGCATCAGCTAGTATCAGCATAAACTCAGCTGGAATCAAATTTTGTTTGTTTCACAATAACAAATACATATAACATTCAAGTACCTACTTGGAGAACATAAATTTCGAAGACATGTCATTACGTAAGAACTAACCACACGATGTAATCTCCAAGACATCCTAGACAAACTAAATTTATTGCCATAGCAGTTGCCACCAGAAAACCGGCCTCGTCTCCAACTGGTACGGACACACTCCGCTAAATTATTCATAGCCAACTCTCCAACCCGAATTGGTTCCTAGTCGTACTAGATACGGAATCCATTTTTTTAGCCTTTTTAGTAAAATAAGCAATCATTTTACCCGAATACGGTTACTTTGAGATTTTCTGCCTGTTCGTAAGCTTCCAATGCGGGTTGGCGGGTTGGCAGCCCGCCAACACGCATTGGAGCAGCGTGGTGGGTCTAAGCTCTAATTCCCTCTCTCCTATGAGAGTGGAGGCCTTTGCCCAGCAGTGGGACGTTAATAGGCTGTAGTGGTCATAAGCTTCCTGACACGTCAACTAGGGGTGACAAAATAGGTTTAAAAAAATATATATTTAAAAATTGTATTACGGTAGGATACCACCGGCGAGTGCACAAAGCTTGAATTAAAAATAGTACATGAGGTTTTTACACACATAACAACTATACAACTATTGCAAAATACATAATAAAGAATATTACTCCAAAGGAATAGTCTTACTAATATTATAAATGCGAAAGTTTGGATGGATGTATAGACGGATGTATGTTACTCAATCACGCGCCAGCGGCTGAACGGATCTGGCTGAAATTTGGCACAGAGATAGATTATAGTCTGGAATAGCATATAGGCTTTTTATGTCGGAAAATTAAGGAGTTCCCGCGGGAACCAAAAAACCTCAATCCACGCGGACGTAGTCGCGGGCAACAGCTAGTGATAAATAAATTAATCTACAAATTTTATAAATACATACGGTCTATCTCTTGAAATTCGATTTTTCGGTGAAATCTGATAGCTAACCACGGCGAAAAGCTCAAACCAGATATATACAGACTAAATAGCTGTTGTCCACCATTTTGTCCGCGTGGAGTTAGGTTTTTTTCAAAATCCCGTGGTAACTGTCTGTTTCCCGGGATAAAAAGTAGCCTATGTCACTCTCGAAGTCCTTAACTATAGCCACGCAAAAATCATCCATACTGTCGATCCGTAGCTCTATTGTAACGTGATTTAAGGAAAAACTAACACAAATACAATATCTTTCATTTATAGTATATTAGTATGGATAGTTACCCACATAAAAATACCATACCATTTTGGCGATTGATGGAAAGGGAACTTCAGCTATTACAGAGATTCCAGACCAGAAAAGATATAATTTAGAAATTATAAATTCACTGGCAGGAATGGATCCTTGATTGAACCACAGTTGGGCTCTCAAAACTGCGCCAAAGTTATTAAGTTAAGTATATAAAGAATTATTAATCGCACTAGGTACATTTGTTATCTCGTAGACATTCTAGGACAATCGGATTTATTACTCTAGGTCTAGACTAGAGCTGTTCCCGTCATGAGGCCGTCACAGACTAACGGACAGCGTTTGGTTAAATTATTCATGGTAACCTTGCTAAGCCAAATTGGTTCCCAGCCGTGTTAGATACGGGGGTTACGTTTTTTTTGGGGGTTTATTACCTAATGTGAATGATAATACTCTATCATTAATTAACGGAAAGTGATCATGATTGACAGCAATGAGAAACCACTGTTGTCTCACTGCAAATTTGTGACTGCGTTTTCACCCAGTGGTAAGTAATGATGTAGTCTAAGATATGGAAGCTCACTACTGATTACTAGTTACCAGCTGTTAGAATGAGTAGGATATGGCTATAGTCCACCAAAACAAAATTCGGATTTTCAAACTTCACACACCTATGATACCATTGTGGGAACTCTCGGGTATGCAGGTTTAATTCACCGTTAAAAGCAAGTTCTTAAAATGCACCCAACTCCGAAAAGTTAGATGTGCATGCCAGGCAATCGATCCCCCGACAACCTGCTAGGAGGTTGGGCAACTAAGCTCAGCACTATCCGTTTTATTAAGATAAGCTAGCCGAATTTCATTAAAATCGGTACAGTGGTTTAGCCCTGAAAAGGAAAGCCATGCATAGATAGACACATTTTTAATCAACTTCCAAAAAATTTTGATCTATCTATCTTCAAGACGGGCGAGTCTGATGCGTCAACTTTGCTTATCCTTGTTATACCCGCCCGACTTCAATATAGTGGGTAGAAATCAAAATTATTTTGTCCATACAGTGGCGTTGGAAGTCGGTTTTTTGGAAAGAATTTTTATTGTATATAAGTTATAGCATCAAGAATACATATTATGGACGTACGATATTTATTTGTAGCAAAGTTGTCTAGGAATTTTGTTTTGTTTTCAGAGTGAATGGCTTTCTAAAGTCATCATTAACCATTAACCATGGAATTCTCTTGCCAGTTATCAATTTTCTCTACATGGACGCGGGTCCAGAAATCGAAAAGTCAGACAGTATTGACATGGTTATCTTTGATCAATTCAGGTCAATACAAAGTTCATACCTATGAACTTAGTATTAGTAGTTACAGTCCAACCGGTCTCCTCAGAGGTCCTACAATTAATATTCTAGATACAAGTAGTGTAACAGAATTTAGTGATTTGAATTCAGTTTGGTATTAATGGAGTTAACAAATTGGAACTTGACGAAGGTACAAAGAGAAAACATACGTACCTACCGCAGAAATTTCAAAAGTGGGTTTCGCTTTTGCGTAATTTGCACAAATTAGCTAAGCCCTCTCTGTGTTCATTACAGATTATAGCAGAGCATTAGTGTGCAGGGTTGAGCTTTAGCTATTGCTTGTTCATTTGTAAATTAATCTTTAATCTGCACTAAGCAAATAGAGCCTGTAACGTTTACTGTGCGTTTATGTTTAAAATATTATCGAGTTGTCAAATCACAACGTATTTCTGAGTTACCTGGCTGAATTCGTTGTGGGCTCTTCTAAAACCAGCAGGGCGAATTTCGAAATCACAACATTTCGACAACATACCGTGTCGATACGATTATTCTGAATTGAAAATTCATTTTATCGTACGATAACAAACCGAATCGATCGATAACTATGGTATCGTAAGGTTCTGAATCGGGGGGCAGGGCGCGTGAAAGATTTTTTGTTTTTGTTTTTTTATTGTTTTGTAGGTACTTGTTACGTCGATAAGATCGAAAAATATTATTCATATTTCATCAGTATGTAATTCGTATTTACCTAAATGTTATTTCCAAAAAAACTAATAACGAGTAAAGCTCGGTCAGTCGAGGACCATACTATTGATTAATTGATTGATTGTTAATTTCCATTCTGTAAGATATACATTGGCTCGAAAAAATCTGTAAACTATGCCATTATTTTAAAAAAAGTCGCCTTGTTGTGGACTCTTCTTAGACCAGGGCATGTTTGGAACCCTCTCGTAGCTTTAGTTAAGTTACCGTATTTAGTCGTCACTTGTCACCTCCTCATTATCATCACTACAGCATATTAACGTCCCACTGCTGGGCACAGGCCTCCACTCTCATAGGAGAGCGGGAATTAGAGCTTAGACCCACCACGCTGCTCTAATGCGTGTTAGCGGGCTTTAAGGACTACTATCATGTTAGTGATAATAGCCGGGACCGACGGCTTAACGTGCTCTCCGAGGCACGGGGGTGAAACACCGCCAACTTCCAACTCCGGGCTGGCACTGAGAATTTCTTAATTGAAAAACCCAATACCTATAACTTTTATGCCCGACCGGGAATCGAACCCAGGACCTCGTGGTCCGCAGTCGACTATGCTAACCACTAGACCAACGAGGCAGGTACACTTGTCACCTACGTCCTACTATTTATTTGGTAAATTAAACAACTGACATTCAAAAAGTATTCAGTACTATTCGTTCACTCTGGTGCTATGCATTCATTTTTCTGAGGGTTTCCTTCTTTGCAATAAATGACTTTATGATTTGACTTCAAAAGTAAATCAAACAATAAAATGTACCATTGACGGAACTCCCACTAGGTAGACGTAGGACATCAAGCGAGTCGCAGGGAGCAGCAGCTAGATCTAGGCATTCCAAAGCCATGGCAAGTGGAAGTCCTTATAGTTCTACCAGTGGACGCCTATCGGTAGAGGATAACGAGAACACGAAAACTATTATACATAAAAGCTATATCATTAAATTACTTAGATATATCTATATTTATGTAATTTAATGATAGCTTTCGTGTTTTCGTATCTGAATTACCGTAAATTTTCTCACGTTACTCTTTCGGATTTTAAACACATCCTCCCCTTCATACTTACGTGAGCGCTTTCAACGAGGCTCCTCCTCGTGTGATGCCTGTGTGATCGTGTGTAAAATTAAAATCACTTGCAGTGCCAAATTATAACACCATTTACTATGGTAAATCTTTTACGGTAGCTGCGACGCGCCTATGGAACTCACTACCTGATAGTATTTTTATGAATAACCCATCTATTCACACATTTAAACTTCGTCTGAAACATCATTAACTATCTTCTCTATCATAATCATAAATAATAATATGTATCTGTTATATCATTAAGTATTATATTATATAATATGTATGTTGATATGTATTTATTTATGTATATATATATTATATATTTATATATTTATATCATTAGTATGTATATTTGTGTGTTTATGTAAGTTTATGATATAATATCTCATTTCATGCTATCTCCATATCTTGTTGTACCTATTCTTCCTCCACAGCCTTTCTCACTGCCAAGGGTCACTGGTAGAGATCTCTTATAGAGATAAGTGCTTCCTTGTCCACTATTTGACTGTTTTTCTTTGTATTTCTCTTCTTTCTGGTACTAAATAAATAAAAAAAAAAAAAAAATTGCTTCTGACTCTATGCATATTTAATGCTTTTAGTTGATTCTTTGATAGATAGTTTCATTGGTAGAAATACATCCTACAAAAGAACTTATTGCAAAGCGAGTGAAGTGCTTTTCATCAAAATTATGTAATCGAAACCATCGCTAAATCATAAATATCCTAAGTACGCTAATATAAATTGCCTCCGTATCGTTATACATAATTTCGTTCAGTTTATGAAGGGCGCTATCTCCGTCCTACATCGTATCGGCGTCGAATAAAACTGTAGCGACCCTCGTAAATCCTGCCCGAGGTCGACATGTGTTTTAGACTATAGTTTAGGTACACGATTAAATTTAAATAATTCATAAATCCCGCCGGCTCCCGGCGACGGAAATTGAGCAAATTGGTACGAAACTTTCTTGATCTAGGTATACATCGTGGCTTACTCTGTTTCACACAATGTAGGTAAAATGACAACACTGATTTAGTTGCTTACTCTTTCATATTACTCCCTGCGGAAAGGGACTGCGCTATATTTAGAAAATTCAATTGAGTTTTTAAGTTTACCCCCTTATGAATCGATTTTCATATAGAAGCCCGGGGTATGAAAATTTATGGGGACAAAAATCAAACTTTCTCCGTTACGTTAATTACTTTTTGTTTCCATGGTAACACTTTTCGTTCGTAAGAAGTAAACTCCAGTCGTGCGTCGGAGCTGACCCACATATTTTTTTAAAATTATTAACCTTTTATCTACTCAACAATCATTACTCACTATAGCTAAGGTGATGAGTGTTTCATCCTATTAATAAGACGTTTAAGCTAAGTCAAACGATTTCAATATCAACTTGACCCTAATATTCGACGGCTTACGATATAATATATCGATACATTATGTAACACTGTATTCAGGTCACGATAATTAGTCAACTTGACGGCTAATCATGCACACGACTGTTATCCAAACACTATTATACCGTAGATTTCGTAGGTTTATGTACAATGTTGATTTCAATTTATGTACTCGATGTAATTAACATTTGCGAATTTACGTATTGACTGTCTCCTTCTATATACGAAATTAGCTGATGCCCGCGACTTCGTTCGCGTGGCATAAGTTTTTTAAATTCCCACGGTTACTCCTTATTTTTCCGGCATAAAAAGTAGCCTATGTCACTCTCTATGTCCTCAAGTATACCTACCCATGCAAAAAACCACGTCAATCTTTTGCTCTGTTGCGGCGTGATCGCGGGCATCGTCTAGTTCTAGTAATATTATAAATGCGAAAGACAAACACACTTTTGCATTTATAATATTACTAGACGATGCCCGCGACTTCGTGGATTAAGATTTTTTGATTCCCGCGGGAACTCTTTAATTTTCCGGGATAAAAAGTAGCGTATGTCCTTCCCCGGGATACCGGGGCACCAAATTTCATCAAAATCGGTTCAACTGATGGGCCGTGAAAGCGTAGCACACAGACAGAAAGACACACCTTCGCATTTATAATATTAGTATGGATTATTAAATAATTGGGTCGGTAAATTAAATAGAGTGCGTCTGGTGAAAGCTGAGGCATTGTTCTGAGTGAGCGACAAACGCGACAACGCTACTCGATACGACGCCAGGTGACTTTAAATATATCTATGCAGAAAATAAAATACGTGCAGATATAGTAATTATTACAATTATTCGCAAAAACGCTGGATTTATCAGTATTTTTTGCGTCATTTGGAAGCCCGGCGACATTTCCCGCCTAATTTCGTGAAAGCAGCCTCTTATTTGGCCCTATTTGTATTCCGAGATTACTTAGAAGACAAGAAATACGAGAGGGATGTTAGGAGTCCATTGTCTCCACTTTGTCCTAAGTACCAAGGCTACCTACTCAAATTAGGCATGGTTCAGAGCTGTAGTTTTTACTAGTGATGTGCCGGATATGCGTATCCGTATCCGTGGATATCCAAAGGAGAAGAAAGATCCGTATCTGTATCCGTTACTTTTTTACGGATCATTTACGGATTGTTTCCTTATTAATTTTCAATACATAATATTCTACATAATGGGTGATTAGGTAGCAATAAAAAACTATTAAATTCCATTCAGATTATTTTTTATTGCTTAAAATCAAATATTTGGCACCTTTATATTGCAAACATTTATCGTAGTGAGTTTCAAGGTCACGCGCGCCGACACCGATTGAGGCAGAAAGTTATTATCCATATCCGCGGATCTTGACACCAAATATCCATATCCGTATCCGTGGATACATTTTTAACGATCCGGCACATGAAAATGAACTAACTATAAGACGAAAATATAAGTCTTGTTTTATTTATAGAACAGCTTCAAGCAATATTTATAAATGCTAATAGCATAAATATAATCTACTAGTAAGTACCGTACCATGGATCTAATTAATTATCAGTAACGTGCATTTTCATTCAGAAAGGTGTTCCGGAAATTCGAAGCTGTGTTAGTGTAGCGTCGCGTCACTGGTTTGGTTTTAAGTTGTGGAACAAAAAAAGTTTTTTAGAATCACGTAGAAAAGTTAGTTACCTACTTAGTTAACCCTGTATTGACATGGATAATCCCTGCCTTGAGGCCAATCATAAATTTAACACGACGCTAACTGATTTAACACAACAAATATCCTGAACTTGTTCCAAAAGACAAAAATGAATATATTATGTTCATTTTGACGACCTCCGTGGCGCAGCGATGAGCGCTGTTGCCTTAACGTGGGAGGCCCCGGATTCGATTCTCGGCAGGGTCAATTTGGGAATTTATAATTTTTGAATTTTCTCTGGTCTGGCCTGGTGTGAGGCTACGGCCGTGGCTAGTTACCACTCTACCGGCAAAGACGTGCCGCTAAGCGATTTAGCGTTCCGGTACGATGCCGTGTAAAAACCGACTAGAGGTAAGGATTTAACTGCCATACCTCTAACAGGTTAGCCCGTTACCATCTTAGACTGCATCATCACTTACCATCAGGTGAGATCGCGGTCAAGGGCTAACTTGTAGTGGAATAAAAAAATATATAATGAAATAGGTACAAGATACCAGCACGAAATGCCTGGCATGCAAATCTCGCCTTAACCGATCCCTTATCACAATACCTCACTACCTTGATCCGCTTATCTTGACGAATGGCACTGAGGAGCCGTCGCGTCTCCTAAAATGATAAGGCGTTTGTTTGCGCTATTGTTTCTTTTGTTTAGGGGGAAATATACCTACTAAAATACTTTACTTGTCCATACCCTGCGTTGTATTCGTCATTACTGAGGGTCGTGACTCCTTTCCATTTATCACATAATGGAGTCTTGGGATCATAATGCGGTGGGTTCCCACGTCCTTCCTCATAGTTACGTCTCGACTCTCGACTAAGATTATTAAGCTCTTTGGTTTTTGTATCGATTATTATCGATACAAAAACCAAAGAGCTGATAGTGATAATAACCGGGACCGAGGGGCTCTCCGAGTCACGGAGGAAACGAAAAGGCTAAATTTGAACCTCCAAATTCGGTCACCCATCCAGTTACCGAGTAGAGTCTAGGTTGCTTAACAATCGCAATCGATGATATGCGTGGTCACAGTTAGGGCATTCGTCCTTCACTTATGTGAATAGTTACCTATCATACAAATATTCAGAAGGCAAGGTTTATTTGCGAACAATTATTGTGAACAACAGGAAGCCAATTAGTCCAATTACACGCGATTGCAATAAATCAAGCAAAGAAACAATAATATAATTAACAGTGGTTTTCTGGAAAGTAGATGTAATAATAAATAGGGAGGAATCTTTAAGTGAATTTCCTTTCAAAACAACTAAATGAAGACGTCACTTACCATCAATATACAAAAACTTAAAGAATTAAAATTATTTAAAAGGTGATATGTATTTATTTTTCAACAATTAGACAAAGTAATGAGTTTTCTTTGAATATTTAAAGAATTGATTTGACCGGAAAGGCGAAAAAAAACCATGAAATTTTGTAGTTAAGATATTATAGCTTGCATCTTGGAGGACAGGATTTTTAAAAACGTAAGTACCTAGTTCTTATCTAATGGCAAGATTATTGACCTGATAGTAAGATCACCGTAAGATCGTAGCAGCCAAAAGTTTTTTAATTGAGCGCACTTAACCCTAACCCCGCGGAAAATATGATTTAAAAAAAACCATTAAGTTTATAAATAATTTATCTACTCCAGCATCAAAAAGTTCCAATTTCGAATTTGACAACTATATCGAATTGAACCCTCTTTCGTGTTTGCTTCTCATAACGATACAGTTCGTTGTATGGGAGCTGTATCGTTAAGAGTCGTAGCTGTATCGATATGGTTATCTTCATAAATAGGATACCTATAGCTTAGCGGCTCTGGGTTCTGGCACTTGACTTTTTTATTAATTTATAAAGTAAAAAATTATAAAGACGTCCTTGTCGTAGATAAAATCTTGTATGCAACTGTACGTAATTAGTCATTTTAATAGGCATGATGACAGTAACCAAGAATCAATGAAATTATGAATTTATTTAATAAAATAGGATTCATGGATTATAAAAAACGTATTTATTTTTCTATTACGAGTGAGATTGCTATTTATTTTGATTGAATAAAACTGTAAAATACAGCAATCCGCCATATTGGATAAAACACCAAGAAGTGAATGACGTCACAATTGTTTGTTTTCGAGCTTTGACAATCACACTATTGTTAACTGCACACTGCACAGGGTACATTGGTAAAAACAATAGTGACGTCACAAACGACGCCATGACACCGCAGAACGTTTTAGCGTGAATTTTAAAATTTAAATTTCAAATGCCAATTTTATCTACTAAACCTAATTTTTCTGCTGAAATAAGATATTTTTTCGAAATAGTAGAAACTTCCGAACATAATCTGACCATTTTTCAAAATCAGTCATCATGCCTATTCTCGTACTATCCTATTTTGATATATTGACTCGGCAAGCCTCGTATCAAAAAACAGCACTCGAATTAAAATGACCCTCATTACGATACAGTTGCATAAATAGCTATTATAACACACTAACAAAGAAGTACCTCAATAAAAAAAAAAATCCCCAATAACTGACATAACGAGGTTCATTCGCACCGTGACTTCCCTATCAGGGCCGCGAGCCATTCACTGAGCAGAAGTTATTGCAAATATCGAATTTTCGCATCTTTTCCTATGAGGCCGGTAATATATTCATACGCATTTCCCGCATGTTATGCCAATGCACGGGACATGAATTTTGGACGGCAATTTACTGGTACGTGATGGGAATATTTCTGAATTATCGATTAGTGCCTAATTGTTGTGAGCGCAATGTAAGTACCTATATGCACATCTATGGAAGGGTACCTACGTTATATGAATAATTTGGGCTTTTTTTTTTCTCTTTTTTTTTAACCACTACAAGCTAGCCCTTGACTGCGACCTCACCTGATGGTAAGTGAAGATTCAGTATCAGATGGTAACCTGTTAGGGGCATGACAGTTTATATTTAATCCTAACCCCTATTCGGTTTCTACACGGCATCGTACTTGAACGCTAAATCGCTTGGCGGCACGTCTTTGCCGGTAGGGTGGTAACTAGCCACGGCCGAAGCCTCCCACCAGGCCAGACCAGGGTGAATTCAGAAATTATAAATTCCCAAATTGACCCTGCCGGGGATCGAACCCGGGACCTCCGCACGTTAAGACAACAGCGCTACATACTGCGCCACGGAGATCGTCGGTGTGGCCTAGTTGCGATATATCGAACTATCGAGTTCAGGCTAAGCAACGTATAAAGCCTTGTGTGGTGGTCCAGTCCGTAATTTTCATTTGGCAAGAAATACAGATATTCCTTTGGGAGGCACAATTCCAGCTGAATATTGACTAAGGAATATCGGCTATGAAATCGTTGTATGAACGTAAAATTTTAGTACTTGCAGGCAGTAAAACGGTTGCTGGAATGGAGACTTTGGAGCGTCTCGGAAGACCCCTTACTAGAAACATGGACGATAGATACATCAAGCCTTTTTTCAGCCTTTGAACATTATCAAAGTCCAAGTCAAAAGACGTTTATTTATTCAAAATACGGTAGCTACCTTTATGGTAATGGTGGTATTTTAGGACATAATAAATATAGTGGAAACCCTAGAGTTAGACCTTTGTCCTTTGTCCTTTGACCTAAAAACCTATAACATTTCGCTGTATGTCCTACTATCCATCAATAAATGGCAAACACATTTCACTACAGTGTTGGTAGATAACTCGATTATGTCCGATACTGTCAGGCTATCCCAGCCGGCGGGCTCTGAGATGCAGTGCACATTATAGCACTGTCGTTTATTGACAGATGGTGGTCAATTTTTGTAACAGAAGCCTCGCTTCCAATTCGATTGTTGGTAGTAAATGAACAACTGGGGTGGCGCTAAGAAATTTATTTATGGGATTAAATCATAGAGCTTATGCGCATTGCACACGGCGTATTTTCTACGTGCAGATATCAGTAGCCAGAAACGATATACAAACGCACAGATACATCTATACAGACGCTGAGGCGCGCGTTCATCCCATTTTGGTACAAATGAAATTAGATTCGAGTACAACCCGATATGTCTTCTTCTTCTTCGTCGTTACACTCTTGACAGAGTGGTCGAGGTCATCACAAAGTGACGGCTTTTTGTGGCAGATGTGATGCGCCTCACGAGCATCCGCCACTTTTCCCTGCTGGCCGACAGCCGACTTAATTTGGTCGGTCCAACGCATGGGTGTCCTTCCTCGCCCTCTGGTGCCCTCCACCTTGCCCTGCACGATATGTCTTACTGACGATAAAGACGGAGAACTTCTCTATTTTGTGTACAAAAACATTGGCCGTTATAATGAAAAAAAACAAAAAAATATATATTACGGCATACTATGAAAATTAAACGATTTAAATGTTTTAATTAGAACATACTGAGAACATTTACAATATTAAATCATTGTACTACGTTGTGAATGTTCTAGGTTATGTCAATATTCTATGCTAACGTGTTGATTTTGAAACTTACCTACCATTTAACGTCAATCAATCATCTCATTGCATTTATCGAACTATAATTTACTCTATCTAGAAATTACACTTAACAACCCCTATCATGACAAATGACTACTGCAATAATAACTGACGAGCTACGATAGCGTAGCGTCAATATATTATTTTCAAGATAATAGCAACAATGTTTTTGATATCGTATACCACGATGTGATGCGCATTAATAATTTTATCAAACAAGAACTTATTAAAAAAGTTTTCAAAAATTCCATGACAGGTGTTGAAACACATGAAAAATGCACAGACATTATTACCTATGCATCAATGAACGTCGTTGTATGAAACATCATCTTGATTTTGGAACGTTATACGTTATGTACAATTTATTTGATACTGGTAGCACTGGGACAAAACTCAATGTAATAAAAAAAAAGTAAGTGCATCCGGAGATTTACCGTCATTTTGTACTCTCTGTTCTCACTAGACACACTATAAGTATCGTTTTCGTGAGTTTTTTTAAAGTTCTCGTTAGAAATTCTCAAAATCCTTGGAAAAAGAGCAACCTACATGCAAAATCTAAAGTTTCTATAACCAGGATCGAACTTACGACTTATAATACCATAACTCTCACCACAACACCAGGGAGGTCGTCAGAATAAATTGGACAAATCGTATCGTTGTATAAGATTCACCGTAATATTTACTGCCAAGGTAATGCTGTCTCAAGCATAGCCCGTTTTTCAACTTGATAATATCATTTTCCAAATGGAATTAGCTGTGAGGACAGGTTTATTAAAATGAAATAGAAACTTTAAACTTTTGAAAATGAAATATGAAATTAATTCGGAGATACGCGATCTGACATTGAAATAAAAGTATATTTCGTAATATTATAATTTACAGACTCCTAAACTTTAAATGCTAGAAGATAGCATAAAAATCATGATATTAGTTATAGTTATATTTTTATCTACTAACCGTAGATCAACTCGCACGAGGGACCTATTTTAAGGAATTACGGCACAAGGCCAATTAAGGCACAAAATCTTGAACATGAAATCACGTAGAAACCTACATCTCACGATGTTGGTCTACACTCTACAGGATACTCCACAATACACGGCCAACCTACCTATATGAGCGCGTGCGTTGGCGCAAGGAGAGAAGTACGACTAGGGTAAAGGATAAATGGAAACTAAGTATCCCAAAACACAAGAAAGCAGGATTCAGGGGCTGTTTCCGATTTGCTGCTGCCAAAGTATGGAATGATCTTCCCCCCCCCACTTCGAGCGATAAACCGGTTAGTGATTTAAGTATTAAGCACAAACTAAAAAACTATTACCTTAACATACAAATTGAGGCAGCGAAACATACTTATGGTAATTATTAATTATTAAACTAATATAATTTATTTATGTTTTCTACCCCAAAAGATTTTCCTTTATTTAATTTTTTATTTTTTTTATTTTTATGATTATATTAATTCTGTTAAATTTGTAATTAGTAAAAAAAAATATACTTATGTCCAATGTCTTTATCTGTGTTGTCTTGTAACATAATAATTGCATATTTCATTATTCAGGAGGGAACATGTAGTGTCACAAGTTTGGTATCATTTTCAATTTTTCTTTCAATTTTTCTTTTTTTTCGTGGTAGTTAATAATTTATTTACAGTGTTAGATATAAGCATTATAGCGTGTAGGGCGGCGCACTTAATTCATTTTTTTTTTAATACTTTCGTCAGGAGCAAACTGAAACTCAGCGCTGGGTAGACAATGCCCAGCACTAGGCTGAGTTTGCGACCTATTGTGTTGTTGCTAGGCCTTTTAGTAGTTTTTTTATAAATTTTTCTTGTTAAGTCTGCAACAATGTAACGCAATAAAGGATTTATTTATTATTATTTATTATTAATTATATTGATTTAGTTTCATTTTTATTGCTGTTTCTTTTCGGTAACCGCAATAATATATGTACTTGCCAAAAAGTGACAGCTTTACAAAATTTAACTAATCGTTATAAATTTCCTTGTGCAATCGGCCCTAGAATCAAAAAATGAAGGAAATTTAAACGCTGTGAGGTTAACCATTAATGCCCCAATGCAGTGTAAAGAATCAGCCTGGCTGTTCAGCGTGATAAATACAGCCAGTTCTATGAAACATTTTACGCGGCCATCGGTAGGCTAGTTAGTTAAATTGTACTACACACACCCACCCCTGCTTCGCTTGGGATATCTGAAAATCCTTTCTTACTGGGGTCTACATCAGATAGTTAAAGCTGAACTTAACTAGCAATTACATTGCTTGTATAGGCATAAAAAAGGTTAAGCTATTGTAGATATGGACTTTAACATAAATAAAGACTGCTTACAAAAACTATAGGGTTAATGCAAAGAAATTTACTTAGGAAACCATGTTCTCTACACGCTTCAGTTTTATACCTCTGCAACAATCCGTAGAAGGTGTTAAGCGGGGATAAACAGGATCAGTTGGATAAGATTTAGCTGAGAAGTAGCTGTCGAGGGAATACCGGCTCGAGAGCAGAATGCTTTCCAACTTGATCATTTCATTTTCGAAATGGAAATGGAATTGGATAGCAGAAAAGTGTATCGGCTAAGTGTAAAAATTCAATTTAAAAGTTTTAGTGAGAAAATAGGTACTCATGTTTATACTTTTAAAGTAGCCATTTGGAAAGTGGAGAAAAGACAATAATAATATTGAGAAGAAGAAATAATCCCATAAGGAATATAATCCCTGACTGTACGTTTGTCTACAGCTACGCTTTAACGGCCCATCTATGCAATCGGTTTTGACGATATTTGGTACAGAGCTAAGTGGTAGGACATAGGCTTCTTTTTATCTCGGAAAATCAAAGAGTTCCAACCGGTTTTTTCCTAAAAATCCTAAGTTTCTGGCATCATCTAGTAATAAGTATTTACGGCTTTTATTAACAGAACTAAAATGGCTTATCAGGTATTTCTTATAACTGTTCATTATAAGCAGATTACACATGGCAATATGTGTGACTTTAGAGATTTACGCCAGCGCCCTCTACTGATTTCATCAGCATTTCTTCGATGCGGCCGACTCTTGTTGTTCACGTCACACACAGAGTAGGCTATACTACCTCTATGACGTCACAAGATTTTCTGGCTTTTAGTTTTGGCGCCACATGCAATTATTGTGCTGAATGCATTGAAATAGAATGAGTACACTAAAATTCCACATCAATGACTGAGTGTCGTAACTTGTTGTGTGTGTGTGTGTAAATAGGTTAGTTACACATCATCATCACATAGACAATAATCGTGTGATCTGAGGGTGTGTGATGGATACTTAGGTGGTGTAGGTCATCATGACAGAAGTCACAATTAAAAGTAAAAATAATTGAAATATTAGATAGTGTTATTTTATTTATATTAGTTTATTTATTTCCATTTCGATATCCAAATGTTAACACTACAACGGTTTCCTTCTTAGTTTTCTGCTAAAGTTGTAGTAGGTAGGTTAGATGAGTACCTAGGTATAAGAAGAAAATGTTTGTTTGTATAGCTGTGTGAAACATCGTATTTCCCGCGTAATAATCGCTGACAGAACGATTAATAAGCGGCGACCTTCAGGTCTTACATCCAGTTTTTCGTAGGCCGCAATAATGCAACGCTATTTGTCAGGATAAAATGGCTACAGAAAGAAAAACTGGTCTTCCACCGAAATATATTTCGCCAAACTTGTTTGTTTCAGTTGCGAACGCTCTCGTTTTGCCAATGAATTAGAAATTGAAGTTATGTCCAATCCTCGGAAAGTTCTTAAAGTATTTCTCGAAATTTAAGTTAGTGTTCTAAATGTTTATCTACTTTCGATCTTATATCTCGGTGAGCGTAATAACTAAGTTAGGTACTCGCTTCTAAATTATTTAAATTGTGGAAATAATAAGATCTTACCGATTTAACGCCAGAGTAACAAATCAAAAGTTATTTTACTTATATTTAACTGTTGGCATCTTTAACATAAAATTGTATGTTACAGATGCTTACTGCGCTCATTATTTCGTCCTAAATGGGGACAGACTCTACTGCTTCCTATCCTTGATTATGCTGACGCAAGCTATATTAACCTGACTGAAGATCAGTTAAATAAACTTGAGAGACTTCAAAATATTAGCATTCGGTTCATATTTGGATTACGCAAATATGACCATGTATCTCAATTTCGTTCTCGTCTCAAGTGGTTACCCATCCGTCTTCGCCGGAACTTGCATATCCTTTGTATTCTGTACTGTGTGTTATTTAATCCTTCATCTCCTGCTTATTTAAAGGAGAAGTTTGAATTTGTAGGCCGTCCTGGAGAAATTCTCCGTACTACAAGGAAACTTGTTTTAAAGACGCCTAGTCATAATTCCTCTTTCTTCCATAAATCCTTTTCTGTACAAGCTGTTAAGTTATGGAATGCTCTGCCTCTTAACATCATAGAGGCTCAATCGTTAAATATTTTTAAAAGACTTGTAAAAAATTACTATTTGTCACAATAATAATATTATTTGTCTAGTAGTTTATTTTTATATATTTTATACCTAATGTTTCTTTTTCTTATGAGGTTTACGTTTATTTATTTGTATTTATATATTTATTTGTGAGTATATATTATATTATGTTATATATTATATATTATGTACATATATATATATATATATATATATATATATATATATATATATATATATGTATTATAATTTGTAGCTTTATATAAATATTTTTATTTCTGCACCATCTACCGGTTGTGTTTGTAGCTATGTCCTTTTACACCATTGGTTGCCTGGAAGAGATCGCTGTGTAGCGATAAGGCCGCCAAATTGTATACTTACTTTATTTTTAGCTAAGTTTACTATTGTTTATTTTCCTTTGTGGTGTACAATAAAAGTATATTCATTCATTCATTCAAGACTGTGCAATCCTTCTTCTTTTTCCATAAACATCATCATCATGGTACAAATTCAAACTGTAGGTCAGAAAAAAATTGTTGTTGGTAAATTTTCTTATTTTTTTAAGTAGGAAATTCGTGCGGGAGCTTCGATTCCGAAATTATCGTCGTACCAATTATTTCTGTCTTCCAGATTTTACCTTTCAGCTAAGTAACTTGCAGTCGATGTTCAACATGAAATAATTCTTTACCGTCATAGTTATTATAAATTTAGTTATTAATATAATCTTTAGGCTCTTTTCTCTTTTCTAAATGTGTTTTAAAAAAACCTTGAGTCACCAGCTACAGGAATAAAATTCGTTCATGCATAAAATAGCAAAAGTAAGTTTAGCACCAAACGAAATTGGGGCATAAAACTATACTTTATGACAAAGAGAGCCTCACTTTTTTAGGTAAAACTGTCAGCGCCATTTGGCAAAATTTATGCCTAGTATTTTCCAAAGTTAGCCGCCCGCCGCGGTGGCGCTCATACGAATTTCGCCAGCAGTTCAAAAACTATTATTTAGTGGTACGTAAAAAGGGCTGGGCTTTGTGTGCCTTTTCCAGTTTTAAATAACTTTAATTCGATATTTCAATTTGGGTATAGGAGAGACGGTTTAAATGCAAATATATATTCGGGCTTATGTCGTTGGCGTATGCAAATAATTTCAATTTTTTTTTTAAATAACGTAAGGGTAAGTATTTATTTATGCATAGCTACTGTTGAAGAATACAGATTTGGTGAAAATCTGTTCACATTAATTGAATAACTGAACTTGCAAAGGTCGGAGTCATTGCTGAATGAACCGATAGATATTGGGGTTTCAGGTCGTTTTATATGTTTATTTACGATCTCAAGTAAATTCCTGACATCTACTGGAATACTAATGGATACCAATGGAAATCCCTCCAAGAGATCGTTTGCCAGTACCAGTAGGGGACCTCACATGTTAAGAAAACAACGCTCAACACTGACAAACTCATACTCAACTCAAAATGATGATGGTGGAGGATAAAACATGATGGTGATAATAAGTTACGGTATCTTAAAACTGAAGCTACGAGGGTTCCAAACGCGCCCTAGTCTGAAAAGAGCCCACAACAAACTCAGACAGGTTTTTTTTTACTGCGCCAGGGAGGTCGTTAAAAACCTAGTTCCGTACCATACCGTCTTCCAATCCAATAGATTGTAAGAAGATCACGGCCATGACATCACGTTACTACTACTTGTACTCACGTATTAGTTTCTATAAATGGCTTCATTAAAGCTTATGTTTCACGTTAAGTATATTATAGTCCGATTCAAATACGCAGTAATACGATTTCCTTGCTTCTATACTGTAAAAGTCTATTGACCTTGTGTTAGCGTATTGCAGTCCTAGTAGAGATTTATCTTGACGAAATTAAATTATTAATAAGTTTTACTAAAATATATCTATCATAAAGTATTATAATTTAATACCTAAATTATAATTATAAACAATTTTTTTTTAAACCGACGTATTTACTTTGTTTTAATGTCACAAATCTGTTTATTTTATCGCGGAATATTAAACAGTTCCCCCTGGATTTTCTAAACGTAAATGATCATAATATATTAGCATGTGTAGGCATCAATATATAATTATTAATCTTTGACAATATAAATTGAACTTCTGAACCTCGTCTTAGTAATACCTAATTATGTCGAACGGAATTTAATTTTCGCATCACACAATTTGTGGTCTTCATTATTAACACGCCGTCCAATGATTTATAGTCGACCACATTTATCTAAAAGTTATTATTATTAATAATGTTGCTAGTTGCTTGTACCTACTTAGCTGCTATTTAATGTGCAATAGTAAATATTAAATAAAATTTATATTTAACGTTTATAATTTATGCATTATCTTTTTTCTTTAGGTAACAATACCAACTACTTACTTACAACAAGTTGGATGAAACTAAAACTCATACGTACGGGCGAATATGGAACCCACAAGTGCCCAGAATCTTGGATCCAAAATGTGTGGATCCAAAAAAAACCCTTAGTCCGTTCAATTTTCGTAGCATAACGATAAGTGCATGGACATTGGACAGGCTGTTAAAATTATTTTTAAAAGGCTTTATATTTCTATTAAAGTTAAGTTTAAAGTTATATTAAATTACAGTTTCATCACTGAAAAGTAGATATTATTTGCCTGCAAACTTGACTTTAACTATCTCAGTTACGATACCACTTATTTAAATTTCAATGGGGGAGGGCTTAGGCAATTGAAAATTTCAATTTAGTTATGAGGTGGCTGCCCGTCGGTATTCTAAAACGTCCAGACAATTTTATTATTACAGCTCTCTACTCCGAATGGATAAAAGGTAGAGGCCTTCTGGCCATGAGTCTGCCGCCCGACCAGCTGGCAGCGCGCCAGCCATACACCGCGCAACCCTCAAGCAGGCATTAACTAAGCTTACGCAATAACGGTTCTCACTGCACCAAAAATAAAGACCACAATGCACCAAATCCTGCTCATATGTCGCCTACCGTACAACTTACAAATTGACGTCGGCATTACCCCACAGAAATACAACCCTAAAATTTAAACCATAGGACTGAAATTCAAAAAGCTACGCGTAAAAACATGCTGAATTCAAATATGTTGACGCCATTGTGTTTCCAATAGGTTCTTATATCAATAAAGCTGAATGGCTTGTATATAAACGAAACCCGCAGGTCCCGATTTTGGGGTACACGATATAGCAGGTGTGTCTTTCTATCTGTTTTAAATTCATACACTAACATGGGGCACGTAAGTGATTCTGTTTAACATTTATATCCCCATGTCTGCACATTGGAAAGCAGCAGTAAAGATCCTAATATACACTGATGAAATTTTTAAAACATTATCAAAAATCAAGCAAGTGTGCTTGTCTCTCGTAGCGGTCGGTCAATCACGTACATGCACACATTTACACGTATAAGAATGTTTATAGATAGGACTTTACCACATCCACGAGCCACGCGCACTCGTGAATTGCAAGAACTACATTAGAAAATGTTCAAATATCAAAATAATATACAACATTATAAACAATCAAACCACGAATGCAAATCCATCGAAAGGTTTTCCGATTTCAACATCTCACGCTCTTTGATTTAAACTCTTACCCGGAATAGGGCCGAGTATACAGATCACATTTCAAATTTCGTATTTGGGTTAATTAGAGTATTCGGTACGTTGGTCGGAGCAGCCCATGTTTTCAACATCGGTGAAAAGTTTGAAATTTAACTAGGGTAAAGAAAATACGAAATAAATGCTCATAAATTTCGGAGGTGAAGGTAAGAGTACAGATGGATATTTATTATACCGCAGAGTTACAGATTTCGACGAGTTTATCTGCTGCTTTTGAAATATAAATAACCCGTCGGAAACTTGCTGTCAGTTATGAAAAGATTCACTCGACTATTTAAAGGCACTTGTTAAGTCTACTTGAATAAAAAATATTTGATTGATTGATTGGTTGAATAAATCACACACATAGCATTAAAATAATGGTATTTTAGTAGCTCATTTTACACTTTTAGACAAGTAATGAAAACGGAATGGAACGGAGTGCAAAAATGCATCTGACTTCGAATAAAAGCAAACGAATTTCAACTCTGCAGTATACGTAATAAATGGCAATCGATTGCCGCTTCTAAATCCAGATGTGCCGATATCAAAGGTGAAAGAAGGTGCCACGGGTTAAATCGAAGCACCCGAACAAAGGAAATCGCACTCTATTCTCTGACACAAAGGTTGATATTATAACGAGATGCCTAAAAGGGATAACCTGACACTAGCTGCCCTTGGCATTTCGCCAGGATATTTGTACAGATATGGACATGTCTGGTCGTAGTTTTACGGCTTTTAGATAAATTATGTTGCTGAAAACGTATAGATTTACCGCATTCCCTAATGGAAAACATCTTTTCAAATAAAGTGGCGTAAGTCGCATGACTTGGCAATAGAGCTCATTTACTTTAGACTACCTTTCTTTGAAGAAGTCACATGAAAATCTTGAAACAAGTTTGAATAAGTCTTGCAGGCGTCCTCCATGACAGCGAGATGCAGAAAGAGCCAAGAGGCGCAAGTATGAAATTATAGAAAATAATTTCATTTTTGTGCCTTTTAGTGTTGAAACCCTGGGGTCGTGGGGCGAAGATGCTAGATCCTTTTTTTAAGGATCTATCTTCTCGTCTCACAGAGTCCACAGGTGACCGGAGAGCTGGCAATTACCTCGGCCAACATATAAGTTTGGCTATTCGGCGTAACGGAGCCAGCGTTCTGGGCACACTGCCTCATTGCAGCGGCATAGATGATATTTTTAATGTTTAGTTTTGAATTTTTAATTTAGTTTTTAATTTAGGTTTTAATGTTATTATAATGTATAGATTTTGTAATTATTAGCAATTAGTTTTGTCTGTAATAAGATAAAAATTCTTTCCAAAGAACCGGCTTCCAAAGCCACTGTAAAGTAAAAAATAATTTTGATTTCTACACCCTAGGTATGTTGAAGTCGGGCGAGCCTGACGCGTCAACTTTGCCTATCTTTGTTTTACTCGCCCGACTTCTACATAGTGTGTAGAAATCAAAATAATTTTTTTTCTTTACAGTGGCTTTGGAAGTCGGTTTTTTGGAAAGAATTTTTATTTCTAACTTTTTAGTGTAGTCTTAATCCCCACGGCTTAGGAGTTCAGTACCCTGCAGTATCAGAGTTGAGTAGTTGAGACTTGGGTTTAAGTATGAAGTCGTTGCTTGACACCTACAAATGAATTCCCCATAAAAAAATCCTAAATCGCTATTTTTAAGGAGTTCTGTACCCTGCAGCATCAGGGTTGAGGAGTTGGGACTCAGAGTTGAATCGTATACACGTGACTTGATACCTACTATATGAATTCACTATCAAAACTGCCTAACTCCCTAGTTTTGAGTCGTAGGTATACCTACAGCATCAGGATTGAGGATTTGGAGTCAAATTTTTTTATGGGACCATCTCGCGAGCTTCCTCTAACCACTGAAAAAAATTATTTCAAATCGGTTTGGATACCACGGAGATATGTCACATACATTTTAAAAAAAAAAGTACGCGCCGAATTGAGAACCTCCTTCTTTTTTGGAAGTCGGTTAATAAAATAGGAAATCGTAATAAAGAAATCCATGCCTTTGCCATAAATAAATTCATAGTGCTGTCTTAATTCAGTTATGATGTCACGTTTATTTTATTGCACGTCTGTTTCTTGTAACATATTATTATGCAAGCAAAATTTTACATTTGATATTTTTACAAAGAGCAGACGAAACAACTTGGTTTAAAGTTTCTGCAGTGTTATTTTTCGTTGAAACTATCTCGTACAGGTGCCATAGACGCGTTCTGTGTTTGCTCAAATAACAGAGTCAGCGTATATAAAATGTGGAACCTAGTCGTACGAAAGGTATGAATTCAAACCATTGCTCACAGTTCCATTGTTCTTTTAGCTTTGGAGTTGATTTCTTAGTTATTAAAATCTTTTTCCAATTCCATTCCCAAGATAGCATGCTTTCATAGCTGGACATAGGATTTTCTATTCGCCACCACACATTAACCTACTTCCGTCTTCCTCGTCTACTTTACATCCACGGGGCAAACTCGCCGTTTTCATAAGGTCATCGATGTAAATAAATCTCATTAGAGATCGTCCCATACTGAGTCTTCAGATCTATAACTCACAAAGTGCATCGCTTTGTTGACTAATATCGTGATACTCATCTTGTTTGGCCTTAGCTCATCACTTTAATTAATTCCACTGTTCAAATATTTGCACAAACAATCTGAATGAAATGAAAAGCTCCACCGTGAAAAATGGAAACTTTTTTGTTTTACGTTTTCTGTAGGCACTTAATATTTTGTGACGTGTTCCAATTTAAGGAGAACACTAACGTTCCTTCACAATGGCCGAATGGAATACGCCGTTTATTGTTGAAAGACACAATGCCACTGACTTAGCGAACAATATGACCGGCCATTATTTTGAAGGAAAGAAAATAAGGTATTTTCATTAATGAAGTTAAAGTTTAATTGCGTTTTGCAAAATGATCTTTTCCGAGACGGTCGCGGTTACAACGCTACGCTTTCAGATAAAAAGCGTCAGCAAAAACATGTCGAACTTAAAAAATGTATTTAATGTAAAAACGAGTTAGTTCAAACTCTATTAAAATACCATCATTGCAAAAGGCTAAACGATACCCGCGTCTTCGTCCGCGTGGGTAAACCTATTTGATTCCCGGGGGACTCCTTAATTTTCCGGGATAAAAAGTATGGGGCATATGGGGAAAATACCATTCCCCGGGATGTAACCTCAGATCAGTTGAATAGATGAGCCGTGAAAGCGTAGCAGACAGACAGACAAACACACTTTCGCATTTATAATATTAGTATGGATATAAATTACATGGTTTTTCATAAGCTAATTTCTAAAGCTTCTTGTTTTGATACCAAAATCGGAGTAAATTTTTTTCTTGTTGTATTTTTCCTATTTGCACCATCTTGTATTTGTCATGTCGTCATAATATTAAATGAAAAATGACACGCGGAAAGCTAAGAGGGCAACACGTCATTTATCAAAATCTTATTAATAATTTCTTAGTTAACAATAAGAAAACAATGACGTCTATGTACTTAGAGAACACAAAAATGTTTTACTTAAATATATAAACTTTAACAACGCTTACTTTAACTTTTTTGACGACCTCCCTGGCGCAGTGTTGAGCGGTGTTGTCTTAACGTTACCACCCTACCGGCAAAGACGGGCCGCCAAGCTATTTAGCGTTCCGTTACGATGCCGTGTAGACCGATTAAGGGAGGGGTATGGGTCTAATTAATCTGCCATGTCCCTAACAGGTTGGCCCGCTACCTCTTAGACACTGCATCATAACTTACCATCAGGGGCAATCACAGTCAAGGGCTAACTTGTAATGGATAAAGAAAAAAAAACCTTTATGTGCTATGGAACCCAAAAGATAATTTCATGCAACATAATCACGTCCTATTTATTATTTTTGTGTTACAGGATTTTCCAAGCTTTAGAGTTTATTTTTTTCATTATTAGAGTTCATTCAACTGTCACAAAACAATTTAGTTATCTGTATCTGAATAATTTTGAAGCATGTTAATAAAATAAAATTGGTCTTCTATCCGTACCAGGTGGGTATCTTATCAACGCGTGGGCCTCAGGGGTATTATTTATATTACAAAGTTAACTGTGGCAAAGGGCTGTCTTTTGATGGGTAGCAGGTTGGGTACTGTTTGCGCTTAATTGTACCTAAACACTTAAAACTTACTCTTACTTACCTATATTGAAGTTTACTGAAAGAGCCTACAAAATATTGTGTGATATGTTTAGGTAAATAGGTCCGGCAGTTTCTTCTCGTTCCGCGTCGTAAGTTTCGTTGAATTATTCCTATTAAGACAGAAGCTTTCTTGGTATACCTAAGCTAAGCTCCACGTCTTAGTATGTATGATTTTTACTCTATAGCTTAACCTGGAGTGATCGCATAAGGCTGCCTATCCACTGCGTTACGGAGATGTGTTTAGCAGACCAATCTGATTTTTGACAGATGACTTGACAAAATTATCGTGTCATCTCTCCGCGTCGCTCCACTACATGCTCTCCGAGGCAGAGGTAAGGTAGCTCTGAGATACATTTTCTTTCATTTTTTCTTCTAAAAGCCTTCTGCCTCCCTTCCAAAAGGGAGAACTTTTCTTTTGCACATAAACTTAGAAATCTTGAAAGGGAAAGTTCTCCTTCCGTCCCAAAACAGTTCTTCTCAATAGAAGGAAACACTTTTCTAATATTAGTATGGATAAAAAACATAATCTTACCTTTATCAAATATCTATAGAAGCGAGCTATCCCTTACAATTTCTGTAACAGGCGTCAATTTTTCACAAGAGGGTCCCGATGATAAATTCAATAAAAATGATAATAATATACGACTTTGAGGCTATTACCGGCAGATGCTGAGGAATTAATGCAAATGAGCAAAAAGCGACATAAGCTCTTCGACCTGTTACATGAATTATCGCTGAATGACTAAATGACATACAGTTATTATATAAAAATCTATACATCCATACTTAATATCATAAATGCGAAAATGTGTCTTTTTGTCTGTCTGTCTGCTACGCTTTTACGGCGGCCCATCTGTTCAGCCGATTCTGATGAAATTTGCTACAAACATAGTTTGTATACTGGGGAAGGACAAAGGCTACTTTTTATCCCGGAAAATTAAAGAATTCCTGCGGGAATCAAAAAACCGTAATCAGTATTTGCAGGTACTATTATTCCATATCATCTACCTATTACAAGATCAATTCAACTGTCTGTCCGTCCTTTCACAGTATAATTGATCTTGATCCAGATCTCAGACCAGGGCGCGTTTGGAACCCTCGTAGCTTTAGTTTTAAGATACCGTAACCGATTATCACCATCGTGTTTTTTTAAGTAAGTAATTTTTAACGTCAATAAGTGTACCTACAGTGTACCTATATTGAATAAATGATATTGAATTGAATTGAATTGAATTATTTATGTACAGAGCAATAGCTTACTTCCTAGAGTCGGTTAAAAAATTATAATAATAATATTTGCGCCCGTAGTTCCCAACTCGATCAACGCAATCGACTTCGCAGGCAAAATCTAATTAAAAAGAAAAGTTTAATGTAGAGATTTGTTACTTGCGACTGCTTCACCAATATAACGCCACTTCAATGGAGTCGAATTTGTATTCCAATCGCGCGCTCCTCACAAAGCAATTGCAACCCTCGCGCCGCTAAAGTGGTCAATAAGCACAGTTACAAGTGTGTAAGCAAACTCTCGACGATACAAATGACTCAATTTAAGAGAATCATTCACTAGCGTCCCTCAAAACGGGCTAATATTTACAAATTCGACACCCGAAAGCCGCCCTGCATAAGTTCTATACCGACATAGCTCACCTGCTAGCTTCCCTTCTGGCGTGCGAAGTAAATTGGTAATAGCCGATCGTTTGAGAGGAATCTTAAAAAACACATTAGTATTCCGATCGGGTTGACGGGTTAACTTTTTGATTTTTACGTCGATGATCTTTTTTAGACATACTGTTTTTTTTTTAAGTTCATAGATTGCATAGCTGAACTAAATCTAGCCTGAATATTGTTTATTATTTAAAAATTAAAATTACCTTTTATAGGTATTCAGTTTTTAACTATGTCTAGACTACTTCGTCCTCATTGGCTTTGGTTTTTAAAAACCCGTGGAAGGGACATGACGTGACAGGGTTTTGATTTTCCGAGTTAAAAAGGTTACGTATAAAGAAAGCCCTAGGAAATAAACGAGTAACCAAACTTGGACAAATATACCTAATCAATCAATCAAAATCGACAGACAGGCCAAGGATGTAATAATAATCGTAAAGACAGACTGACACGCTTTTGCTTTTATATTATTAATATGAATTATTCAATTAATTTTTTTATATTAATAAAACTGTTGCTGCAGCAGTTAAGAGCAAGTTACCGTCGCTATACCCAAGTTTACAGCTTGTTAAGTCAGCAAAATACTGTTTCGAACAACACTGGAACTTAAAGAATAAACTTTATGTAGTAAAAAACGCCATGGTTATTAATTACGCGGCTTCAGCTCTGAAAGCACTTAGGTACTCGCACAGCTTAGATTTGGGCCAATTAACGAACGACGCGATGGCCTAGAAATTCTAGTTCAGCTAACTCCAAGAATGCCTATATTGAAGTTATTGGCTGTTGAAAAATTCGACGAGCAAAATAAAATACCTCCTGCCGTCAAATATTTGAAAAAAAACTTTAGCGCTATTTGGCGAACTCTCGGATCAGATTTTTTTGAAAGAATATTAGAATGAAAAATGCCTATTATTTTTTGTTTTATTTTTAAAAGAAAGTCGACTGTAATATAATGATATTTTGTCTTATTATATTACAACTTACTTAGGTCAGAACCAGTGGTAGATTCACTCGACGATTCAAAAGCACTTGTAAAGGTTTATTTGAGTAAAAAAATTTGAATTTTGAATTTTGAAAAGTAAACTTAGTAGTAAACTATTATTGTAAAGCTAGCAGTACTGAGTTTGAGTTCGATTTTCTACTCGTAACTTTTCGAAGTAGGTAATGTGCGTTTGAAGCAATTAAGTATCTTTTGCTCTATTGATGGAGGAAAATATCGTGACGTGACCTGCATGCCTGAGGGTTCTCCATTATGCTAGTCCACATCTAGCCAGAATGGTGAACTATAGCCTAAACCTATTCTGAGAGATGGGTTGAGTCATGATTGTACAGCTTATGCTTGAAACGCTACACTCTTTTTTGACGGGGAAGGTAAAATTCCTGTGACATAAAAAACCGGTCAAGTGCGATTCAGACTCGCGCACAAAGGGTTCCGTAAAAACAACACGATATAAATTATTTTAGTGTATAATAAGAAAGATGTCATAAAAACACGTAATCAGCTGGCTTACATATGGCGCAAAGCTGGTAGCGCCTGACAAACAATTCGACACCCTATGAGTACGGAACCCTGATTAACAATTTTCGGATTTTATCCAATACTTGTCCTGTGATACCTTGCTTCTTGCCAAATTTAATGATTCTAGTACTAGGTTATCGGGAGTAACTTAGGTTTTTATTAATTAATAGCGAGTGTCAAAATATGCAACATATGCGGCATAAAATCTTTTGATTGAGTTGACTTAGAATCCTGATTTTTTTACAGCTCCAAGGGACCGTAGACCTAATTATTTGATATTAATTTCAACTTGATACACCCACGCCTTTCCGAGAAAAAGGAGGTTGACAGACAGGATGCACAACGAAGTGATCCCATAAGGGTTCCTTTTTTCCTCTTGAGGTACGGAACACAAAAAAAAGGGGCAAAACTAGGAGAAAAAGCTTCCAGAATAATAATAAATACTTAATGCGGGATCTCCAAAACAAGCAATACTTCAAAGAGACAGAGAAAAATAATGAGAAATTGTCCCGGAATACAAGATCATATTCATGAATCGTGACAGCAGTATAAATATCTGGGCGAGTATCCGGGTCACATCGTTTAACATCGTATCATCGTATTGCGGAATTGTCTTTTTGAATTGGTGACGAGTTTCAGCTTGTGAGGCGAATACGAGATAAGGGATGGGAGGGAGGCGTGCGATGGTCAGAGCATCTTTGTTTATAATTTAGTTGGATTGCTCTTGTAGGATTCTTTGTCCCGACTACAAGATGGCATAGTAGGTAGTAGTAGAATGTGTGTGTTTTTTTATTGTGACATAGGCTTGCGCTTGACGATAATCATGCTTAGTGCAAAGCAATGATGAGAACTAGGTGTGAACGCGCTTGCCTAGAAGATGCCTGTAGAGTGTAGGTACACTCTTGCCTTGAAGGTACCTTAGTTATATACGTGGCAGGAAACATGTGCGCTGGAAGACTGTTCTACACCCTAGCGGTTCGGACCAGAAACGTCGAGCAAAAACGTTTCGTGCGACGATTCGTGCGATTGGACGTTAACCACATAAGGATGCCAACGCTGACGGTTTCTCGCTGTATGTTCTTGGGATTGATTAGTACAGCATGGGTTGGTGTGAGGTATTAGTACAAGATACGAGATAAGAACGACCTCTCATCTAATAAGCAGACCTGATCTCGTAAAAAAATTATGGGTACAAGTAGGTACAAAGTAGTAGAAAAGAAGCGATGAATATTGAAAGGCTTTAAAAGTAAAAGATCGCTTTTATGTTGAGTGATTTTGTGTTGAAACATAAGTACGAGTATGCCGTAAAACAATCTGAAGAGTTTTATTTCTCTACGATCCGTCTGTATTCCGCATTTTTTTTGCAGTTTACGGCCTGAACCATAGAGGTGGGATACCGACTTTGCCTGCGCTTAAAAATTTAAAGAATACTGATTGGTTGATCTATCGACGCATAGTCAAAAACGCTCGAGAAAGATACTAGAAATTAGAAAGAACTTTTGGAAATTGTGGAATTTCCAAAATTCTAATTTCAAGTTTAAATTAGTTGTTCTCCTAGTTCAACCTTGTTGTTTCAAGGTTCTTACTTTAGGAGTGGCCCTATTACTAAAGAGGTTAAAAATGTGGTGAATATTTGTATGAAAGTCCGCCATTTTGTTCCAAGAGTAAAAATAATTACAAATCATGCCCAGGCTTGTGGAAAATTAAAGCGACAAGGTTCGTATCCCGCTTTGCTCCAACGCACGTTGAGATGAAAAAAAACGGTCAAGTACGAGTCGGACTCGCACACGAAAGGTCTCCCATCATACAAGATTTAACATGTACTTTTTCGATGGTCGGGCACAAAACACTGAAAAAATCACGTTTCTTGTATGAACGAGAAATGTTCTTCTTGTATTGTTCTTATCGGGCCCCTTTATTTTTTTTTGTTATAGCGGTAATAAAAATTCATACTCTATTAAAATTTCAACTGTCTACCTATTACGTCATGAGATAAGGTCCGCTCACAGACAGACAGACAGACGGACGGATGAACAGACGGACGGACAACGGAGGCTTAATAATATGGTCCCGTTTGCACCATTCGCGTTCGGAACCCTAACTATCCCACGCCAGATGATTTATGACGTATCCGTGTATTGATAAAATTGGACATTGCTGTGTTTCTACCAACGCGACTTTTTTGCAGTACCTACGCGTATTTTTATGTACGTTTTTGTATGGCAATCGTTTGCTATATCAATATGTTGTAATGAAAAATATCGATGATTGCAATTAAGTTACTATGGAATATTCAGTCAATATTGCAGCTCAAAAATAATAAACAACGTGACTTTCAGTAGTATATCAAGCATGCCACTAGTAAAATGTACTAATACTTTCGAATTTTTATTAATTTATTCTTGTTGTATTTTTTTTTATTGTTATATATTTATTGTAGTCTCTGAGCAAGTCAGTAATAATATGATCTCATAATTTGGCCTATTTCCGTAATACATAATATTATATTTACATCTAAAACGGAAAGAAAAACAACAAAAATGCCTTTTTTAGTAGCACCGAATTTTAAGCGAGATAAAGGTAAAGGTGGCACTAAATAACGCCCTTTATAGACCAGATTCATAAAGCGGTAGCGATATGGACCAAGAGACTGCAGAAAATTTTTAGGGAGTATTTACTATTTGGCAAAAGGTAAATTTTGGTTGTTGGTTAGTGAGTTCAAGAATTTTTTAACTTCAGATAAAGCAACCATTGGGTATGGCTTTGAGTTGCCTTTTAAACAACTGTCATTGTTTTTACACCTCATGTATGACATGAAATTGGTGTGAGGCAGTTTTAACTTGAGTAGAATACCTTCAATCTTCATATTTATTTTTTACTAGTTGATGCCCACGACTTCGCCCGCGTGGATTGAGGTTTTTTGGTTCACTCGGGAACTTTAATTTCCAGGATAAAAAGTAGCCTATGTGTTATTCCAGATTACAATCTATCTCTGTGCCAAATTTCATCCAAATCAGTTCAGCAGTTCTGGCGTGATTGAGTAACAAACATCCATCCAAACATCCAACATTTCACATTTATAATATTAGTATAGATATTAGTATAGATTTTTTTTTAAAACTACCATCTTTTTCTATTTTCAACAGATTGTTTTTTAAGTAGCCACGCTGTTTTTATATTCACAACATAATATTCAACTCAACCCACTTTACTATGAAATTAGAACGAGTAGAAGTGATGCCTAAAGTGCCTAAACTAATGTAGGTATAAGTTGCATATTTATTTTTTTAAATTTATTCTAAACTATTTTTATATTTATGTTACCTACGGAAGGAAGTGATTTCCGCGATACAGGGAATCCTAGTGCGGAAATCACTGTTCCACTTACTGTTGTAATCACTTCTGTACTTGTGATCTTTATCTGAATAAATCTAAATCTAAAAATCTAAAAAAAAAATAAAAAAAAAAAAAAAAAAAAAAAGTGCCGTTTTGACATAATATTATCTTGGGAAATCCGTCAGTTTTGAAATCAACACGCGCTCAACACTTGTTGGAGTGTTTTGTGGCGAGGCCCACATGCTACTATACTATTAGACAAGGTAAGGTATAGGTAGGTTAGTTAATTTAGTACCGATAAACATTTTGAGAACTTCAATTTTCATTTTCAAAACTTACAATTGCGAAAGTCTAGGTAACGCAGAAGAACCGCTTTACACACTTTCGTTTATCAAGCACCTCCACAAAATTTTCCAAGGGCTCTCAGACTGTTGTGTTGGAATCGTTAAAGGTTATACATATCGGAAATGTTCCGCCATGATTGGTGGTTGGCCCGCATTACGAGCACAGATAAGCCAAGAAATTGTAAAGACCGTACCGTTGTACCTTCACAAAGGTAAAGTATTTTGGCCGCAGATAAGTTTAACGGATTTGGATTTCCTGAAAAGTTTAAAATGATAACAGCTACTGCCGTTTGTGTTTCTTCTTCCTGAGTGAAATGCTTAGGGAATTAACAGTTTGCATTTTTTAATATATAATGTGCAACCATACTTTATATCGAAGTAAAGTTTGGGCCTTTGAACACAGATGAGCCAAAAAGGCGTCGCGTTAGAGAGGCAACGATACGTTTTTGAAAGATATTGGAGCCTCCCAATATGCGTTCAAGATGGACATCGAGGTGATTTTAGTAGGTATAGATCCTGCATAACCCAACATCTCCCCCTTCTCCCCCAAAAAATATTTCCCTCCCGTCAGCAAAAAAAAAAGCATTTTTAATCGCCGGCTATTTCGATTGTTACACGAGTGAGTTTTCAATCTAGTGTGAACTATATCAATCATTACAACAGACCTGGTACCTGGACCTATTTTTGCTTTTGTAATTTTTTTGTGCGTGAGAGGCAGCTCAAAATAATTGCCTTCCATTATAAAAAATGCAACGTAAAGGTTTATTTTTATTTTAGCAGAATTGTTGAAGCGAATTTCGAAAAACCAATAAAGCTATGAAAAATTCAGCCACCCCAAACCACCTGGACATACTCGTAGCAAAACAAACAACCAAGTTACCTGGTACAATTTCAAACTGTTGAAAAGTGTGTTAAAAAGGCTTTTTTGGGGTTACTAACAGCAGTATAGGGGTGTTCATTATTTGCGGACGTCGCCCGTATCCAGGCCGGATGTTGTTAATGGTGGAAAATGCGGAAAATTGGGCAATTAATTCCCCCTGCCCGACCGCGGCTGAATTGAACAAATACCCACTGGCTAGCGGGAAGTTGCAGGCCATATTGCTACATTTGTTATGCGATGGACATTTTTTTATCAACACTTAAAATGTTACTACTATGAAGGCAAGGCAAGGCAACTATATAGGCAGTGACCTGGTCAGTTCGTATCGTGATTGACGAAAATAGCATTCCATAGCTTATTTACTTTTTCAGTCTGACTACCCAAGTGATTTTGGCGTAGTCGCCAACAGATAAGTGCCTACATCAAGAGACTTCCACACACCACAATCTTGCGTCGACAGTATCCAGTTGCTTGATGTGGTCTGTTCACCTAGTGGGGGTCTGCCAACGCCCATACTCACTAGGTAATCAAATAGATACATTGAACCGCAACATTCTGTATTTTACTTGCTTATAATTTAGGCTTGATTGATTTTATGTTTTGGCTGCTATGGATCGTTTTGACTTTTGTTTGGCGTCGAAACAAAATCTGGATTTTTCTACACACTCTTTAGCATTCCATATATAAAAGTCCAAATATGATAACATTGTTTTCCTAACGTACTTATTATACTTTTTACTAGTTTTCATTGTGATCATTGCAGTAAGAAACTGTAAGAAAATATTGAACATCGTCTTTCCAATACAATAGCTAGAAGAAACCAAAGCCTCGAATCACCGATCATTAGGACCGATTCCGAAGAGAATTCGCTTCCCGTGGAAATATTTGTGTTTTACAACGCAATTCCCATGTTTATGGTTAAGGATTTGATTTCGAATATTATAAAAGCCTTGTTTTTCTGGTGTGAATTTTAAAAATATATACTTAAATAATATTTGGCCCTAAATTTTATTTTTTCTGGTTGAAAGCTTCAGCTGTGGCTTCAGTTACCTATCCTACTAGCAAAGGTTACCTACAGCTAAGCGATTTTGCTTTGCGGTACAATGCTGCGTATTCTTCCAAGTTAGCCCGCTTCCATGTTAGACTACATTATCGCATTAAATAAATCTTTATCTGTAAAAAATGCATATGAAAATTTCATATGTTGTAATCGTACCCATTCTGTGGTTGTATATACAAAATAGTTATTGTATTTCTATGTAGAAGTTTGCATCCTAAGTAGGTAGAGTAGCTCAGGCGTATTTTCTACCCGCGCTTCTACTTTGCGATATACTGGCTTGAACCTAAAAATATACCATAGACGAGAGAAAAAATTGCAAAATGTCATAATACAAGTTCCAACAAAGCTTCTCCGCTTCAAACGATCGATCAATAAATCAATTAATTTAAAAGATTCACGAAATCGGGGAAGTGTGTATAGCCTTTATGGTTCATATACAAGGATCATTAATCTTAGTAATAAATATCAGTATTTCTTCCCCCATTCTTGTCTCAGTGGGCGGCTTCTGTTATGATCCCCTTTGATGGCAGTCGTGTAGAGAGCACTTAATAAAATGCGTTTTTTCAATTTATTCCCATTTTTTTATATTCGCGAAAAACGATACGTAAAATGAAAATTGGTATGCATATTCTCTAGTACCTATTTATGTAAAACTAGCTGATGCCCGAGACTTCGCCCGCGTGTATTGATGTTTTTTGGTTAACGCGGGAACTCTTTCATTTTACGGGATAAGAAGTAGCCTATGCCTATGTTTTGTTCCAGACTATAAACCTGTGTCAAATTTCATCCAGATCCGTTCAGTCGTTTTGACGTGATTGATTAACCATCCATCCCTGCATACTTTCGCATTTATAACAATACATTGAATAATTAGTACGCATAGCTATAGACTAAAAGCACCGAAAACAAAGACGGCATTTGAGGGTTTATTAAATTTTAACAATGAAGTTTTACAAGAGTCATCTGCAAACGACCAATGGAGACGTCTACGTACTATTTTCCTGTTATAATATAAACAAGTTCATTCCAGAAGACAGTGCGTTGTGTTCACTTATTCAGCTCCAGATGGTGCCGACAGTTTTGCACTGTCCCCAAGGAAATGCCGGAACTTTACAAGTCTTATTTTAGCTCTGAATTAGATTGTACCGACAGGAGTAACGAGCTCTTTATCGGATTATAAAATTGAAACAAGTTAGAATTTGCCTTAAGATCATTATTTCTCTGACTTCTTCAGACGATGCTTGAGATAATGAATATTACTAATGATTATTTTGGCTCTGTTTTAATGAGATTTATTATCATCCGTGTCAAGTGGATACAGGGGGAGAATTTGTTCTTAGAATCAATTCATAAGAACTAGAAATAATTGTTTAAGTATTAATTTGGTTAGAACTAGCTTTCTAATTCCAATAATATTACTTACTCTGCTGTAGTTTACCACTAAATTTCCGATAAACTCTAAACTTTTGGCGTTGACTTACGTGAGCGACAAACGCGACAAACGCGACTCGATACGACGCGACGTCACAGTATCAAATAGTGACAAAAATTTATGTGACCCAAATTGACGCGTAGATAAGTTTGTTATTTTCTATGGTGTCGTATAGCGTCGCGTTCCGGCGCTTCGCTGTTGTCGTACGCGCTGTTCTAGGTTAACTGAGCGAGGAGATGCGACGCGATACGACGCCATAGCAAATCACAAACTTGTCTACGCGACAACCATAGGTTTAGGATTGGTCTCGCTTACATTTATGGCGTTAAGGGTCAGCTACTGTTTGATACTGTCGCGTTCAACGACCTCAATTTACTAATACGGGCCCTGTCAAATAAAGTTTTACTAACGACATCTAGTCTGAAAAGCGGGACAGCGCTATGGCGGGGACAAGGACAGGCTTTTACAGGTGAGGAGCATGCACCACAGTCGGACACCCAACTTTTTTCTATGAAAGGGCCCATCTATTAGCTACATATATATCGATGGTCGCATCGTATCGGATCACGGTGTTGTGTTTCGATGGTTGCGACCACCGAGTAGTAAACCTATTGAGAGCTAATAGCCACATTTTCGCTTTGAAACACATCTCACCACTTTCAGGCGGGGGACGAGGTAATAATAGCATTTCTCATTGGCTGACTCAAGGTCAACTTTACACAGTTAAAAGTACAAAGTATATGTTACCGCGGCACTTGGGCTGCCCTCTGCGCGACAAAAATGTATCGATAAAAATTACCAGTAGGTACCTATTGGAAAATCAATACAAATAATTGTATTCAAACAGCAATATACAACCATATGTATGATTATGCCTCGTTGGTCTAGTGGTTAGCATAGTCGACTGCGGATCACGAGGTCCTGGGTTCGATTCCCGGTCGGGCATAAAAGTTAGGTATTGGGTTTTTCAATTAAGAAATTCTCAGTGCCAGCCCGGAGTTGGAAGTTGGCGGTGTTTCACCCCCGTGCCTCGGAGAGCACGTTAAGCCGTCGGTCCCGGTTATTATCACTAACATGATAATAGTCGTTAAAGCCCGCCAACCCGCATTGGAGCAGCGTGGTGGGTCTAAGCTCTAATTCCCGCTCTCCTATGAGAGTGGAGGCCTGTGCCCAGCAGTGGGACGTTAATAGGCTGTAGTGATGATGATGATGATGTATGATTATGCATAATTATCTGATACTTATATATTTTTTTTAATTGCCCAAGTTCTATACTAAAGAACTTAAGTTTTCAACAACAACTTTTAATCAAATAAATAAGAAACCTGATCTTCTACTTCAGAATTGTTCGGAATTTAATGAAATATAAGTTTTTACTCAATAAATTAATTTATTGGCATTCAAGTGGTCTAAGGCTATCGATATAATTTATCGATAGTTGCACGGGCTACACTGGGCTATGCGTGGAAGAGACGGAGATATGTAGAACTACATGTGAAAGACAAAGAAATACTGAAAGACATCAACGGGTTCCTTTTCATTTTTGTAAATATTTTTATTTCTTTGCGTATTGATGATTTTTATTTATTATTACAAAACGACACTTACTTATGAAATGTTATCCCATCCTTTACATAGCTGGAGGTATTGCTTCTCTTTCCACGCCATTTAATGCTACAGAGAGGCCTAATTTTCGTTTTATACTAGATCAATTCCCGAGCACTGTCGAATACGGACTGAGGGCGACTATAGGCACAAAACGTAGCGTTAGCAGTCATACTGCTAACGTTTGGCTGGTGAGGGGGCACGCTATGCTCAGTCAATTGGTTGTATGGTCTGTGGTTGCGACTTACGGTGAACTCGATTTGCGATGCAATTAGCTTACCTTTCCTATACTGATAACATCTAGTGATCTAGTCAGCAACTGACTCAATATGGTCTCATCCTTTCCACCTGAAACTGAAACCTAGTTATAACACACACACTCACAAATACACACACACACACACACACACACACACACTCATATATACACATACACACACACACATACACTCGCACACACGCACACACACACACACACACACACATAAATATATAAAGTATACTTCCTATTAGATAATATTAATTTATGTAAGTTATAGATACTAACCTTACTTCAGTCCCCTTTTCTAATATTATTTACATTGCACTGGGAAGAGACTGACCCCCGAGACACGGGCCATCCAAGTTTGGAGGTCCAGGGTAATTTTAAGAAATTATGTAATATGGTTTTTGGAACAAAATAAAGATTTATCTTATCTATCTTATCTTAACTATGCTTTGTGCCAATATTTCTTAGAATACGAAGCACTTTTGACCCGTCAGATCGAGTTTCCATGATATAGTTTTACTTAGAATCTTGTTCGTAGCCTGTAGATGTTCTCATTGATCGGAGTTCCTAGTTGTTGACCTAGGGGAAATGGGAAATGGGACTTCACTGGTCCTTTCAAAGTTCTTTTTTCTAGGCTTCCCTCTTCGGGACGCAAGCTATCTCTGCACCGAATTTCATCAAAATCGGTTGAGCATATAGGCCGGGAAAGTCAACAGAGACACGGACATTGTGGCATTTATAACAGTAAGTATGATTAAACTAACTATACATAAATGTGATAGGTAAAGGGGCATGCCTTTGAACGTAAAATATTTAGAAAACAATAAAATACAAAACAATATTTCTAAAGAATAGGTTTTTTACTGTGGATATTACTTGAAATGTAATGAGTCGAGTGCTTTTTTTCAGGAAGTTTAGATATAACTTCAATAATTCCGTAAAAAATCTCCGATATACCAGTGCGAAAAAACTAGTGATCTTAGGAAGAGCCAAATGCACGGCAAGCCTACCAGTTAGCTACATGTTAAATACCGCAGCGATGCTTTTTAATTTTAGTTGCTTTGCAAAGGCTAAAAGCTTAGCGGTTGCCAACGAGTTTCCACTGCGAACGAAATTTTGATGGAGTGCTTTTTGTGTGTTAAAGTTTTGCGTTCGAATTTTTTTGATTAAACTGTTAAATACCCGCAAGCTCTTAGTATTAAAATAGTTAACTTGTTTGGATGGAATGGCTCTCAATCCGTTTTTTTGTTTGGGAATTTTATAAAGCGGTGGCGTGTGTATAAAAATCGGTTACAAACAAGAAAACTTAAAACGTAGGTACAATAATGCATACCAAGTATATGCCTACAACGATCAAAAACCTAAAATCTAGTAATCATGCAGGAATCTAAAGTTCCAATTACCCGCACCAAATAAAGACCGCAGCGACAGGACTGCCGCTGGACACTTCCCCCTGTCCAAGCAAGCCGATTATAATCGTGATAAAATGCCATATTCCCCCCTGAGTTCCCTCGCCCTACGCCTTATCGGATAGCTGTCAAAAGTCCTCCCAATTTATGTAATGCCACACACCCTCGTGGTATTTATCGGAAAACAGTTTTAGGTTAAGATTTTTTCGATGTTAAACAGTATAAGATACGATAAACCTATGATATATGTATAGATATTACTAAGTCAACAACGCTAACTTTCTTTATGGAATATTGTAACTCATTAATTTCTACTACAATTTTGTCAGCTAGGTAAATAAAACTAGTTTCCTTTCTTGATTTTTATAATTATTCAATACCAAGCTAGCCCTTGACTGCGACTTACTACTAGTCGTTAGTGATGATGTAGATGAAAGCTGGATAAACTAAAATGGCTCATTTTATTACGCCGTCATCACTATAATATTTTCAGGACATCTTCCCAGAACGCTACATTGTGGGCGACACGTTATTAGCCTTAAGGTGTTAATCAGGCAGGGCCGATGTTTTCCCATACAAGGATGCACTGGCAAAGTTAAGTACCCCACTTGGTGGAAAAACAACGTCAAGCGAGTCGCAGGAAGTCACTACAAAAGACCTTCACCCTGCGGTGGACGTCTATCGGTTGACGACAACGACGACTTTATCAAACAATACCAGAAGTCAAATATTTCTGACAGAGGCAATGAGCCTGGGCCGCTCCCACTTTTAGTAGGTACGTCAAATGCTATAAATAAACCCGCACCAAATCGATATTACTGCGTATCAAAATCCGAAGATGCTGCGAAGTGTCCACTCGATAAACCGTATCTTATAACAAGGACACCCCCAATACTTTAACGAGAGACCATTCGAAAGCCCTATTTTTAAATTTCGCCGTCAAACCATAGTATGTTGAACGCTAAAAGATTCAAGCAAGGGTGGGGCAAACAATGGTGAATAAACATTTCCCAAAAATAGATGAGTGACAGGGCCTTTGTCATGCGAAATTTACCAGCGTCGTCTAGGGAAATGACTATTATTTATATCATAGCGAGGGATAAACTTTTTCATTTTTGGTGGTCACTTTTTAATTTTGTCCATAGAGTCGAGACATTCAGAGAAAAGTTCTGAGACATTCTGTGCTGTTTACATCGCGGGAGTTGTAGCCGAATGTACACATATTTAAGGAACGTTGTTGTTAAAGATAACAGTGGGTTAGAACTAGAAGGAAGAAGTATTTTTGTTTCTTTCTTGTCATGTTAGACTTTACAAAACTTAAAGTCGAATGAAGTCGCGGGCATCATTTGGATCTGTAATGTGATCCAAATGCAATAGTAGTTAATTAGTATTTATGTTGGACGCGTATCCACTTATTTTTAGCATTGAATACAGAGGCAAGGAAACAAATCTTAGTTGTTACTTTTTTGCGATCAGCAGATGTCAAAGCCGATTGCTTCCACAAACAAAAAGAAAATTTTAATTTATCCGAAACCAGGCCATCGAAAATGTTTTCCCCGGATCTTGTTTCCAACACTCAGAGTAACAAAGGCAGAAAACGCTTAGTAACACCGCCTCACGCATCAATTACTCTCAGTTTTCGTCCGCAGACGATCCGATGGCGCCTACAATACCAAGAGATTATTTGCAAAATTGAATCAATTTGCCGAACACGGCTACGCTTTTAGTGTGCCCCGGCTTAATATGTGGCTTACTCAACTTTGTTTACGAACACGATCGAAGTCATTACAATATTTAATGCATACTACCTAGGTCTGGACCGAGAGACTCTGGGACATTTTAAGAAAGTGCTTGATTAAAACAGAAAGCTTGTAAGGTCTTCTGTGTTATATGTATGAGGCAAAACAGACCTGCCAATAGTTCTGTTATGAAAAGTATATTAACGTACATATTCAAAAGTTAAATGTTAGTATAGATGAAGCTAAAACGTACAAGGTAGTGCTACTAGTGACAGGGGTGTTGAAAGTTTGAATTAGAAAAATCCACAATGTCTACTTATCTTGTCATAATATGTCTTCTTGTTTAAAACTGCCTAACACCTTTTTAGAAGTAAAACAGAAGATCCACAATTTCGAGTTGTAGCTTTTATTAAACTTTTCTTCAAACTTTTATATTTCACTGATAGTTCATTGATTGTACACCGGTGATCCGCCTAAACACACAATGGAATTAAATCACGTCACCATATCATCGTCACCATCATTATTCCTATTTATACAGAACAGAAGTTCTTGAGCTTCGATTCAGGAGTCATTTTTAAAGGTATTCTTAAATTTTATCGTAATCTTTGTGTCCACAGGCTCTCGGACTAGACGCCTCATTTGTCATGTTTCGCTGTCGATTACTATTAATTTATACGTGGAACGCTTTCTTCGGATACATGGAATGGTTTTTAGGTCATGACTCAGGAATCGTTTGCGATCGTATGAACTATTAATGATTCATGCACTCTTCTTTAAAGAGCCCTTTAATATTATCTACAGCTCTCAGGAAACACCGTAATGATTTGTCACTACAACAACTACAAACAATTGTAACAATTTTTCTTGTTTATGAAACTTGTAAATACGAACAGTCATATTTAATTTTGGGTCATCACCATCATCACTTCAGCCCACTGACGGCAAACTATGCCAGTATCTTCTCAGATCGGTTTGATCTAGTCAGTAAAAGGTCTAAAATGGGTAAAACACATATTATAGCTTTAGCAAAATTAACGTATTAACTATCAGTGGTGCTCAGATAAAATAAAATAGATTTAGACTGCCGTGTTTTTTATTAATTAGGATATGCAGGGATATTTCTCCTAAACAAACGAAGTAGGTAAGACTATTGAAGAGAAGGAACAAGTAAATTCATCTGTTCTACCACAAATGAATGAATCATACAAAATATAATTAATATTATGAATAGGTACCTACTTTAGACACAATAGACATACTTCAAAGTAATCCGCAAAGTCTCTCTTCAGACAATCTCATTCATTAGACGATAATATCTCTTCTATACATTATAAAGCAATCGCGAGCTGAATCCTTTATAAAGTTCTTGAATTACGAGAAGCCATTGATTTATTTCCCATAGAGATGAAAAAAGCGCTCACGTAGAGGAAATATAAATTAAAGTAAGTCTGTTTAATTCTTCTTACCATATGAAGCAAAAAAAAAACTAGCAGTAATATTTTTGACAAAATAATACATCAAAAGCCGGCCAAACAACTGAAGCTCTCTTTTTTTCGCTAGGAATAGAGCATGAGCCCTTTGTTTCAGGTTGTGTCACAAATGACAAACTTTATTCTGGCGTTTCTATCAATTATTTTAGCAGTTTAAAAAAAGTCAAATAGAGGAAATGCATCAACGTATTCGATTCTGTATGGCTGCGATTTCTATGTACCTACTACGCAATAGATATCATAAGTAACAATAATTTATGGTGAGAATAATTATTCTTTTATAAATTGATGGTCAGTGTCATATCATGGCAACGCTATCGTAATTCTTTTCCAACTTTCTAATTAAACGTTTTTCCTTTATAACTCTAGTATACGGCAACTCTTTGCCAGTACCGAAGTTAAGGCTTGTTTACAATTCCAAGTCCGACCGGACCAATAGCCCAAAACAATGAAAGTCGCCATGTTGCGAGGTCAAACTTTTGTAATTATGGCCCTTATGACACAGTCGTGCTTGACATCTGCTGTTATTGTATTACTATGTAGGTCGACGCGAACAGTCGAAAGGTATATATATGAGAAGAATTTAACTGGGTTATTATACTCAGTAGGTTATAATATAGGCCTTGTCTATTATTATTTTAGTTCCTTCCTCCATTAAGAGAAAGAAGCGGTTGTCTTCCATTTTAAGTATTGTTGAAGCAAGACTTCTTTTGATGTGACTTTAGGGAAATGCGGTTTTTTTGGACGGAAGTAATGCTCTTCCACCGAAATGTCCGCTTAACAGAAGAGGAACAGTTTAGTAACAGTATGTTAACTAACTACATCAAAAACTACATTTCAAAAATGGAATGCGTTTTGTTTTGCTATTATTTAACCATCCCTCGTAGCACGCAATAGCTTTCTTACCTAACGTAAAGGATAATTATTATTTAAGTCACTAATATAATTATACTTTAATATTGAAGCACTTACTTTAATAGTTTAGTTCTGCTGCAACAAGTTCCGAAGCTCAAAGATGCGGCACAAAATAGAGAAGTTTTTCGGATGATGACCGCCAAACTTCATTTTGAAAAAGGCACGCTATGATGATGATGATGCAACAAGTTTAAAAGTCGAAGCGACACTTTTTTTCCCAATTTGAATAGGCCTATATCTATTTTCACAAAAATTTGATTCAAAAGTTAAAATGATAAACCATTGATTATTATAAAGGAATTGTTGCTTTATTATTCTGAAATGTGATCAATTGCCGATGTCCTCAGATTATACTAAACGACACACGTGTTCAAATGCCCACTTTAAGGGTACTCGGTTTCAGGTTGTGTCAATAAATCCCCTAATAGGAGAGCTCTACCTGCCAAAGCATACTGCGCGTAACCATAGGACTCTCACACGTTCAATGTTATCCATACGTGTCTATGTATATCGTAGGTGTATGATTTTGAGTGGCGTACTGGTAACAAACCTTGCTCTCAAGAAAAACCCTTAGGAAACCTCGCCGCTTTGTTTATGTAGACAAGGTTTCAGTGACAGCATCCAACGCTACATTGTGACCCCTATGCAGCAGCGCCACTTTCCTAGAATACCTTAGCTTTAGGCCTATCCCATTTATTTTGGTGATAGCCTAGTCACTTACGCTGTGTATACCCTCCTTTAACACGTTGATTGGATCTATTATGCCACGCGCTACGCTGACGGTTACCTCTTCATTTTGTCCATTTCAAAGGACATCGAAATTTTACAGTGCCAATAGTTAGTACACGGGGCGTGTTTGTTTACCGAATGATTGAACAAAATTCGGAAACTGGTAGTTTACTGGTGTATTGTGGTTTATTTACATTTTGTTTGCGTGTAGGCCTCAATAGTTGGACTTTGAATTACACGCAGTAAACTGACGTTTATTAGGCGTATTTTTTTTAATATGATGTTTGCATTAGTAAACATCAGTTAACTTCATCTATACCTACTAATATTATAAATGCGAAAGTTTGGATAGATGGATGCATGTTTTTAAAATCGCACTAGAACGGCTGAAACACACAGCTACTTTTTGGCCCAGAAAATTAAAGAGATCCCGCGGGAAGCCAGTCCTAAAGAAATTAGTCCTCTATGAAAACGTTTTGGCTTTTTTTGTACTTCAAAAATCTTTATTTATAATATATGTATGGTATGATTTAAAATAAGTATACCTAACTGTAATTTTAAAATAGTATTAAAAAAAGACGCGTGGCACTCGGAGACTGCCGCGGTAAAGCATTTTTTATCAACTTGCTATGACTACTTGTGTTGTTGACTTCAAGTTGTTGAAAATATAAAGGCGAAATAATTTTAAACCTCAGCAACCTAAGCAAAAACCTCTTTATTGAGGTTTTTTGATTCCCCTTCGACACCCAGACTATTGAAAACATAACTCTTTAAAATTATTTCGCCTTTATATTTTCAACAACTTGAAGTCAACAACACAAGTAGTCATAGCAACCAAAATCATCTTTTCATAAAAATAGTCTTTTTATTTTCAACAACTAGAAGTCAACAACACAAGTAGTCATAGCAACCAAAGTGTTAGGTTTTTTTTCGTTACGGAATTTCTGGATTCGGTCTCCACGCTCAAGGCCCGCGATAGAAGCTATGCAATAGCTTAATAAAGAATCTTATGTGGATACGTAAGCCTATCCACCGAGTACTCCACTATTGAACATGTCACAGTATATGACATTTGCACACCCCCGCATAAGAGCATTTCACGCACCAATAGCACCCAGTTTTGCAACCAGTTCGGTCCGATTTCAACCGGACACATAAAGGGCTGGTCCGATTGAATAAACAAGTAATGTTTGTTTCACTTGCACACGTCCGATGCAACGGAACATAAAAATGTACGGTCAAGCGCGAACTCCATTTTAGAAACCGATGTCCTATAAAACATGACATGAATTTATTCTTTGGTTTATATATACGTAAGTAAATAAACAGTCGTTGCACATTATTTCATTGCATAAAAGTATTTCCGTAGCAGGTACCGAAGGATTATAATCTAAGTAAGTATATCTATACTATTAATATTATAATTACGAAAGTTTGGATGGATGGATGAATTGTTGGATGTTTGTTCCTCAATCACGCCAGAACGGCTGAACGGATCTGGATGAAATTTGACACAGATATAGATTATAGTCTGGAATAACACATAGGCTAGTTTTTATCCCGAAAAGTTAAAGAGTTCCCGCGGGAACCAAAAATAAATTCACGCGGACAAAGTCTATTCTACGCAATTATTCTATGGCGACTTTTTTGATTTCCATAAGTAATGTTAGTTACGAGATTCCGAGCCCGTCTTAACTGCTGGGCTGTTATGTACCAATATTAATGTGCGATCACCACAAAGGTGCATGTGAGCTATACGAATATAAAAAATGCAATATCTTTATTTCAATTTAAAATTGTGCTTCCCGTCCTAATAAGAAAAATCAATACATTCTCATTTGTTTCGGCCTAATTACGTCTAATAGCCAAAGCTGTTTATCGTTAATTAGTACACCATGACACGCTTAAATGTAGATCAAGACGTGAACAAAGTTTGATTACACAAGTAGAACGAACGATTCAATTAGAAAATGCAACGAAATAAACCGCCTACTGCTTTCCGAACTCAACCCTTAGGGTGGCACCCTAAATGGGAGGTCATTGACCCACAGCTCTCATGTTACGTTCATTAGAAATTCCTCTATCTCTGTCCCTTTTATTCATACGTGATGTATTCGCTCCTAAATAAATAACAAAATAAATTTATTACGCAAAGTGTAACGTGATATTAGTCATAATTGGAGAGAGTTTACTCAAAATTGTTACCTTCCTTTCATTTTGCATATTCGTGCAGAAGTTTTACTGTACAGTTGCAAAAATAAAACGTGTTTCCTTTATTTTAGCGTTATTAAATTACCACCTACACACAGTGCTAACTGGCACTGCAAACTAGTTAAGTGTATAGGTTTCCTTTTTACCATTTAGGTATTTATCCCTACAAACGGTAGGAGTTTTTGATTATCCTAAGTCATAAATTCTAATTCTAAAACCACAGCTAATTCTCAACATATTTCTTTTTAGCTAATGCCGAAGACTTCACCCGCGTGCTTTAAGGTTTTTAAAAATGTCCGTTTCGATGCCAGCCAGCTTTACCTGAGCAAATTTTATCTAAATCGTAAAGTAGATAAAACGTGAAAAAGTTTTAGACACACAAACTTTCGCATCACTATCACTTTATTAAACCTATAATTAATGTGAAAGTTAGGATGTTTGTAAGTTTACGTATGTTTGCAAGTTGTTTGACTCCTTCACGCCGCAAAGATTGAACATAACAAGATACATACTTACCTACTTCTGAAGAAGTGAAAATGCATCGTGTCTGCGACTCCGAACCGCCTTTCAAGCTCCAGGGCGGAAAATTAAACCCATCCAGCTGTCAGTGGCCGGCCGAGGTTCTGCTATGTCATCACACTTCTTTCCAAGTAGCCACTTCTACTTTATAACTCTGTAGTTTTATGAGATCTTTGCTAGTAAAAAGCGGTGCTAGCCAAGTAGGGTCTTACGAACCACAGCCCAATTTTTGGGGCGCATACTTTCATCACTTAAAGAGGTATTGTTTTAATATTTTTGACGGTTATGATTTAGAATTAACAATAGGTACTTATTTTAGGGTAAATGTAGGTAAATGAGGGTAAATGAACGCATTTTTTATATTACTGAAAGTATGCTTGGTACTTACATTTATTTATATTGACTAAATAATTTATATTCATCAAAATACATTACATAGTCATAGAAACATAAACAAGTGTTACCATGGAAATATAAAGACAATAACGTAACGGAGGAAGTTTGATTTTTCTCCCCATAAATTTTCATATCCCCGGGCTTATATATGAAAATCAATACTAAAGGAGGTAAACTCCAAAAATAAGAGCATTTACAAATAGTAAGTAGTAAGTATTTAATATCGGTAAGTAAACGAGAGCAAAGATCGTTATCAAACCACATTCTCTCGGCGTTAATAAACCGTCAATCAATAAAACACATTACGAACGGGAGCAAAAACGATAAGCAAACCGCTTTTCAACGAGCGCGATATTAAAAAGAGAGAACTTCTATTTTCTAGACTAAGCACGAGCTCAAACAAAAAAACATCCAAAAAAGGTGTACGAGGGCGTATGAATCCCTATAGAATGAATAAAAAATACCTAACACAAAGGGCGTACGGGTCAAAAGCGAGATACGCCGGTAATAAAGTCTCTACAGAACCCAACGTTTCAAATTAAAAAGTAATGCGGTTTTCGTCAAGTGCAAAGAAGGCTCCCGTGTATTGTTATTCTGTGTTAGGCGGAAAATTTCCTTGTGACTAAACTCTATATACAAAGGGAGTATCTATCTGTATTACTATGCCATTGTCAGTAACGATTTTCGTACATTATCTTCAAAGGTTGGTAAACTTGGAAAAACCAAAAGTAATTGGCAAGGCCAAGAAAAAGTTTCCGATATAAGGTGGGAATGAAAATATCAGGGCCTATATAATATATATGCCACTTTTACACAGCTGTAAATAGTTGTCTTGTCGAAGTTTTGAAACTCTGCACCCTAAGTACCTTTCTACCTCAAAAGGTAAAATCAGAAGTTCTCATTAAACTATAGTTGATGATCAATAGAATGTTGATAATCCATAGATATCGATCCATATTATTACTAAATAATGAACAATTAATTAAACGGGAGTATTGCATTATAATTTACGAAAATCGATGAAGATGAAAAATTATTTGAAGAATCTCAGGAATCACCGACAAATCAAAAGCAATAACTTAGAATACAAACTAATTTTTCGCTTAGTGTCTCAATACAATTCAAATTCTTAAAATAACTTCTTTTACGAACATTAAGAACCTTCAACCGCGGCTTGCATTTTATCAGAAAAATCTCATTCCAAAATCTTGGAAGCCCAGCGATTCCACAGTTCAAAATAAATTTCATAAAAAGGGCTTTATAACCATTCCACATAAGGTCTGGTTTGCATTAGAAGCATGCGGCGTTCATGCAATAGAATTTGCGAGTGAATGCAGTCGCGGCTTACAAAGATGCCGGATTCCTACTATAGCTTGACTGATATTTTCTAGGAATGTACTAGTTTGTGTTGGAAATTTTTCCGCTGGACATTTTGCGTGAAGTCTTTACACTTTCACTGACTATTGTCCAGTAAATTCACGACAAAATCTTGTTTCAGGTAGCATTGTATTTTATTTTCACATACGGCAGAACGGAGACGGCAATATGTGTGTTGTGCACTTTTTTGTTACCACTTTCCTGAAAACTATTGCAACGATTATAATACCGTTTTTTGCATTAAATACTCGTATGTATAGTTTCTGAGAAAGTTCTTAGATATATTTTAAGGTCATAGTCCACCAAACTGCGCTGCAATCGTTATTTTTATTTTTTAGTATGTTACCTTGTTTATTAAAAAGTACAAAGCAGATTTAGATGCGGGTTACCTTGTTAAAACATGAAATAAAATGTGACATAGTCCACAAAATGTAATAGTAATAAGCCCTCAAAATGCAGCATATCAAATTAACAGTTTGAGAAAATGTTTTGGTTTTACAACGCCTTTGATTATTAAAATGCAAACTTCAGAGTTCAAGTCCCAAAAATCTACCCAGGTACAATTTAACACTATTAATAACTCGAGATACAATATGTGTACTTACGTATGCAAGCGACGCGTACCATCTTAAACTAAGCTCATTAGTTTTAACTCTGAAGATGGGGGAATAATGTTATCTTCTGCAGTTCCTTACATTATCTTGAAGCCACTTTACCAGCTAAATAAAGAAGTGAATTATGCTTAAGTGCACCACTAGAACAAATAAGGACAAAGTTTGTAACTTGCCGGTCCTACAACAAGCCCGGACAATACGATACTTCTTGAACAACTTGCAGGATATTTTTCTAGAGATACTGGATGTTTCATTTAGTTTTGTGTAATATATACCTGCATATGTATGCTTTTAATGCAGCGAATACAATATTATACTGAAAAACAAAACGTATGACAAGAAATACCCATACTTCATACCCGACAAGATACGTAAAAATAGTGTTCTGAGCCAACTGATTGAAAGACATCTTAGGCAAACCGTCAGAGCCAACGTGCGGCATCTTTTTCAAGTGTAATATTTATTTACTTTGGCATATTGTTGCTATGTTTTGTTTTGAGTATACCCCATAATTATTATTATCATTCAAGTCGTATGTCAAAATACATAAAGCTAAGTTATCGTCATATAAGGCTTTACGCTCAGGCTTGCTTACTCCATTCCTTCTCTATCTGTCGGCTATCAATATTACACGGTTATGAAGGGACCAAAAAAGCAATCAACCCCAACACCACTTTTTACTACATCAAAATAGCGCTGAACTTTATCAAATATCAAAATCCTAAGCTCAGATAAAGATCCTTGATATAAAGTAGAATACCACAAACCTTCCTCTAACAGAAATAATGGCAGCAGATAACGACAGAGCTTGCCCATTACCCAATTGAGTAAGCGAAGATTCCATTCTTTTGTGCGGGTTTATCTCTCCTGAAATATGATCTGCGGACAAGCTCTGATTGTCGCGATCCATTCAATTTCGGGAAAAACTCTTCGACCTTCATTAAATAAAGGATATCAATATACTACGTTCGCCTCATTGTTGGAACTCCCGAAATGCCCGAAGTTGGTACTCGACCTTTGGTATTATGACAAATATTTGAACCGGATCTTGCCAGTATGGTTTCTCGATAGTATAATTGTTCATTCCGATGGATTTGGTAATATTTTCCGATATTGCTTTTTTAAGTTTAACGCAGTGTGGGGTACGAAAATAATTCTCTCGAAGATCAATGGATATTGGAGTCTTGGAGGTGCTAGAATGGCAACCATTACCGGACAATCTGGTATTAAAATATCCTTACGAGTAGGACAGAAAACAAATAAATCAGTCAGGTGAGGCGGCTGGATATAACCGGCATAAGTTAGTGTGAAAATCCCTAAAAGAAACCCAAGCGGTAGATTTCAATTTGTTGAAATGACGATTTATTGAATGCTTGAATTTTATTCCATCAATAGTTCAGTATGCGTTATTGAGAAAGTTTAAAAATAACATATTATAATTAGTACAAATAATATAAAGGGCATCTACAGCAGGAAACAGCAGAATTTCTTAGCAGCTATGCTGAGACAGAGAGCTTATAAATGGAATTCCATCCAAACTATGCGTATTCAATATACGCATAGTTTGGATGGGATAGCCTAATTGCAATATCCCGGTATACCTCAATTAAAATAAAGAGTCCAAGGCACGGATATAGATCTCACCATCAAATAAAATTGGATTTTTAAGGACTTCTGCTTACGTGTTGCGTAACGAAAATATTGTTTTGCATCTTTTTTTAAATTCTATAACAAAATAGCTTGACCAGTCACATCGTGGATGAATAGGAAGAGTAAATTAGAACAAACTAATTTTTAGCGGCTACTAAAATAATAACCCTACTACTAAAATATATTACGCTCGTTATAGTGATGTTAAGATAGGTATATTTTTTAGACTCTTCGGTTTTGCACCTGTGAGTTTACCATTTGTTACGGATTTTGAATTAAAAATAAACTTAATTATGTGTACCTAGCTAATTTAACAGCGTTAGTAGTCATTATGATGCATTATAAATTTTCTAATAAATCCAAGATTAACCAAAACCCAAATGAATTCTTTACACCCGTACCCAAATATCAGGAAGGTGAGCAATATAATTTTCGTCTGTTCCGGCGTTCTCCGCGATTAATGCCCCGGCAAAGACTGCTGAGATGAATAACAATGCCGTAATAATAGCTTTCGGCCTCGTATATTACGCATTAACTATTAAATTTGGCAGAACAGAGGATGTTACGCCAGTTATACAGTATACGGATAACAATCACAATGATAGATAACAATATCTCACAAAAGAAAATTTCGATACAAGATGAAGTAAACAAGGTTTGAACGATCATACAGATGCATGAATGAACGAATGATTTATTTATTTATTTGATTGATTACATTACTTCCTTTGTTCAAGAAAAGGTTAGGAGAGGATTTACTCTGACGATAGTGCTAAATTGGATGTACACAAACTCAATATCTTATCAATATCAAAACAACATTGACAGAGCTAAATTGTATTTTTTTCATTTTTATTCAAATCGATTCTATTCATGACCTCTACATCGACTTTTTAAAATGTTGAATTCACAAAATGTTGTATTCCTAAAATGGCTTTCCCAATATGTCTTCAAAGAATATTGTCAAGGATATATCGTAATAATATTTGAAACCCGTCAACTAATCGTATATAAAATCATGAAAGCAAGCAGTTAAAAAATTTAAATGTTGAAATTGCACCTTCCATTATAATATTGTAGAGTAATTAGTAACAATGAAGACAATTTAAAAGGAACTTTCAGTTGAATGATTTGAAACCACTTTGGAAAGTTTCCGAAAATCAGTTGTTTTCCGTGTCTTTGAAATCGTCCAAGTCAATGGTGAATAGGGCGAATTAAAGGAAATTGTTGCTAGGTATCAGACATCGCGTGTTAGTATAATGAAGGCTTGGCTAGTGAAAGGCGCCTTGGTAGAGCGGTGTATTTAATGGAAATCTTAGTTACTGCACTTACATTACAACCTGCACTCATTTGTTTTAATAAGATTTATTCCCAGGGATCTTTTTGACCTCCCTGCCCTGGTTGTTAATTGGTTGGGTAAACTGAACATCCATGTGTAATTCAACATTGTAGGTACAAAATTTTGACTTAATTAACTGATTAAGATAAACTTTATATCATAATAACTATAATTATATTCTAAACGCCATACGATTAAATAAAAATAAGATTTATTTAGCTACACTATGGAACTGAAAGAAAATGGAAAATGAAAGAACAGCCCAAAGGAACTGCGAGAAAAGAAGATCTGCCAATTTTGACAATGCCTAGTCAATAAACGTTGGGGGGTATAACTCTTATATCCTTCTGGACAGAAATAGATAAAAATGACCGAAAAGATAGAGAATCTATCGATTAAAAATCGTATACTGAAAATATAAAACCATATGACTATTGATAGAAAAACTTGTGTAGTAGGTATCATTATTTGGATAAATTATCGTCTAAACGATTTACAAGGATATACATAAAATGAATATAGTAAATACTTGTAAAGTGCCTCCAAATAAAAACTAATAAAAAATGACTGGCATAACACTCAGTTGCGCAGCGGCTATACAAATAAAGCAGAGCTTCCAATTGAGCTGAATTCAATAAATTAACGATGCGCTGTGAGTAGCCATCGATAAATTGAAGTGTCTGGCACTCAGATGTGTCATCACGATCAAATGTTAATAGAGACAAGAGTAAATGCAATCAATAATAATGGTCCAAGACAAGCGAGGCGAGGAATTTCGGGAAGGTCTTTTTGGCAAGCTGAAATTGTGAAATAGTTATTTGTGTTATATGGGGCCAAAGAAAATTTTTGTTCCCCGAGGGCGCTATTTTGAATTCAGAGCGAAGTGAAGGATTCTAAAGTAGAATCCTGAGCGTAGCGAGGAATTCAATATACGCCGCCCGTGAGCAAAAAATTTGGCCCCGAGTGACACACACTATTTTTCATCATTACGTATGAGAAAAAGCTAGGAGTATCAACCTACCTAGTATATGCATCAAAGCAACCTACTATGTATGGACATTACCAATACGTTTAAGCACCAATCGGTGCGCTGCCTAGCGGTGGGCGGCCGCTTCCTCGAGATCGGCAAGCTGGACCTGTCCAACAACACCGCGTTCGGCAAGAGCGTGTTCCTCAAGAACACCACGTTCCACGGCATCCTGCTGGACGCGCTGTTCGGCGCGGCGGGCGAGGGCGACGACAAGGCGGCCGCTGCCCGCCACCGTGTTCGGCGAGCGCGAGCTGGAGCCCGCCTTCCGCTACATGGCAGCCGGCAAGCACATCGGCAAGGTGCTGCTGCGCGTGCACGAACGCTGACCAATCAGAACAGAGAAATGAAAAGTCCCATGGGCCTAAAAATTACATTTTGCTCCCGCTATCCTCTGAAGCCAATATTCGTTTTTCGAATAGGTATGATGAAAAATATAATTTCGTCAATTGGCGAATCAAGTACTGCCAGTCTGGTAGAGCGCTTGCGGTTATTTCGTATGTCGTACTCATTTGAAAACTTTATTCACGTCTGGGAATTGTTTGAAACCGCAAAATTTGTCTGGCGATTTGCAGGTATTATTGAAATTACTCAATAAATACGTGATTTTTATTTCATAATACGTGATTAAAATTTCAGATTGCAAATGGTATATTTTTTGGAAATTTTTATAAAATACTAGTTAATGCCCGCGACTTCGTCTGCGTGGTTTAAGTTTTTTGTTATTCCCGCGGGAACTCCTTAATTTTCCGGGATAAAAGGTAGCCTATGTCACTCTCCAGGTCCTCAACTATACCCATGCTAAAAATCACGTCAATCCGTTGCTCCGTTGCGGCGTGATTGAAGGACAAACCAACAAACCAACAAACAAAGTGACTTTCGCATTTATAATATTAGTATGATTTTTGAAAAGGTCTGGTAATACTTTATAACCGACAAAAACGTCTGGGTCTTTTTTGTACAATTCTATAAGTACATAATTAAAAGATTGCCAAAAAAAAAATTTTTTTTTTTTCTTGCAAATGCTGCGCAGTAGCGAAATAGCCGCAAATGCTCTACCAGACTGGCAGGACTAGATTTGCCAATTGACGAAATTATATTTTTTCACAATTACAGCTTGTCAAAAGAACCTTCCCGAAATTCGTAGCCAGCTCTCTAGACAACAATAGATATTATGAAAGTCAAACAGCAGGACATTATTAACTTACAGGATGACCTGTGCTACGGAGCGTATATGCTGCATTATTTAACTATGGCGTTTCGAAAATAAACATACATGTTAATTTTTATGGGTAGGTATAAGTAAATCTTGGAGTTACAAAGTCAACTTTGCAGTGTGCTACCTAAACAAATTTTCACATTATTTCACAATAACCTAATGAATTTTGAGCATTTTGTTAGCTTTAAATACATTGGTGCTAATGGGGTTGCACTGAAATCTCTAAAGAGTACTAAATCAGCAGGTACATTTAGACCTGCCAAATTAGTTTGGAGATTGCGCACCGAATTAACATCATTAACGTAGTAACGAGTCAAATATTGCATAGCTGAATATACAGATAACTAATTTCTTATTTATTTTATCTCCACAGATCAAGAACCCAGACTAGCGGTTGAAAATTTAATAAGAGGGAACTTCTGATATTTCGCAATAAGTAATGGTGCATTTCAGTTCGCGCCGTCTGAACTGCTGAATAATTGAGAAGTAGCAGACGTAAGTAAGCAAACAGAATCAAAAATTAAATCTAATTCGCCTTCGTGCTTCTTTAGTCATTCAGCCCTTGTGTCTGTAGTACAAGTTAGCACTTCTCGATTTTCGACAACGTTGAATGATTTCGTCAATTTATTTTTTATATTATGATTTACATCTCACTCCATAATTATATTATAGTACTTCGATACAATATTTTCGAGATAGTCAAATTTTGAACTCATACTGTTGCCTATTATTTCCTTTATTTGTTGTTACAATAACATAAGAAACGTTGCTTTTGTATCCTTGATGCAAAGTAACAGTGGGTTAACTTAAACTGGTTTACTATTCAAATCGTTTAATAAATCAGTGAGAGTTGTGTGTATATTGACCTGTGTTAATTCGCCTGCGTTTCGGGTCAAGTTGTATCTCGAGAAGAAGTAGTCGATTTTAATCAAACTTGGAGCAAAATTTAACTCGGACTTTATTATAATGCTTTAGAACTGTGCAAGTAAGTACAAATTGTAGGTTTTTCCCGGATAGGCGCACGAGCATAATTTCAGCGCGTATTTATTTTGAATTAAGTAGTATTTATTTAATTTGCGTCTTGAATTTTTTTCTTGCGTTTTGAATCTTAAATCAAAGTATAAAGATGGTGGAAGTCTCTTCTTTAATAGTTTAAATACTTTTATTAAACTAGTAGAAGTAAGGATTGTAGAAATAAAACAGAAAATATTAACCTCAAAATCAGGACTGTATAGGAACAGGGACTCGACCCGGCACCCTATCACTAGCTGACGTTAAAGGTAAAATAAACAAAAGCGTAACAATTTCAATGTGTTTAATTTCAAGTTTGCGTTAATTTGGTTGAAAAACACTGTTTACATACGCACACGGTTTGGTGATCTCTTTAAAGATGCGAAAGATGCTCAAACGTGGAACACAAACGTGCACCGCAAAATTTCAAACCTCTCAGGATCAAAGAGGAGTGTTTATCTTTGATGTAATTTAAGAAGTTTATTATTTTAAAGGAGTTTTTAAGAAATGTTTTGTTTACTTTTTGAAAACGTTGAACCCACGCTTGTTTACGGAAGACTTTTGGGATGGGGATCTAATTGGCAAAATGTGAAACAAACGAATGCAACATCTCATTGGCTGGGTAGCGCAGATTGTTATTTTATGAGTGAACGAGAGAAAAAAATACTTCGCTTCTTTCGGGTGTCACAAGGCAATTATCAGTCTTTTACATTTAAGAGCTACTAGCTGATGACCGCGACAATAACCGCGTGGAGTGAGGTTATTTGGATCCCGCGGGAAATCTTTAATTTTCCGAGATAAAAAGTAGCATATGTGTTATTCCAGACTATAATCTTTCTATGTGTCAAATTTGATCCACATCCGTTCAGGCGTGATTCAGTTAAAAACATCCATCCATCCATCCAAACTTTCGCATTTGTAAAATTTATATACGAGATTTAAGCCCGAGTATTCTAAGAAACCAAAGATAACAAAAATACCTACGAGCAAAATTGAGAACCTCTTGTTCGTCCTTCCTGGAACCTCCTCGTAGGAATTATAATCAAGTTTGAATCAAATGTAGATTAATTTGCGTAACCTTTGTACCCCATTCTAGTAAGCTAAATTTCCCAATCCACTATTTCATGATATTGTAAGACCAAGCAGTTGAAACGTTAAGGCCTAGACAGACAAAGCATTTATATGGTTGCAATGATGTCGCTGAAGGCGTGTACCATTTTTAATACTTATATATTAAACGATTTTGTTCAACGTTTCAGTTACGAACCGCAAGGTATGGAATCGCCTTTGCGCGCGTGTCTCCTTCCATGTATAACCACAGAATTGGTAATAGTAGTAAGTATAACTTAAGTAGCTTCTTAGTAAGTACCTTCTACGCAAGCGCATTCCAACTTAGACCGCATCATTGCTTTAAACCATAGATTAATTATAATACCAAGTATAGATTGCTAACTCCCTTATAAAAAAATTTCTAGGTTAATACTGTCGTTAGATGACGCTACCAGGCTCGCTCTTTATATGATTATAGTAAAATCGGTGAAATATCGTATTTTCTTGGTTCAATTTGTATTAATTATTTATATAAAATTATCAAAATACAAAAATTTGATAAAATCACTTAAGCAAATAGCAAATTTACATTCAACTAATTTTAACAAACAGCTTGCACAGTTACGCCATCTCAGATTGTGCGAAGAACTACAAGGTACCTGCGACTTTAATGCGCATTTAGCGAGCTTTGATTGAATGTATGAAGTGAACAGTTTTATACTGGTTTATATATTGTCTTTGCTTTAAACTGAGCATGATTGTCGATTTTGCAATTGCGATTACACGTCAATTACAAGCCTATTACGATTATCACCTAGTTCAGTTGTTTTGATCTCGGATCTTTTAAAATCGGGCGATAGCGTGGACAGCTATGAATGAATATGGATCCGCTATGTTAACACGACACGTCACATGACCCATGCGATTGGTCCACGACCGATTTCATCTTAGCCCGTGTATGAGCTAGCCCTTAATTAGAATTGTCATGATTGTTGATGTATTGGCGGTCTCGGAGTCGGTTGGCTTTGTGTTGACTCCGCTAATGTTGTTCGGTAGTTTGTTGCGCACGTGTGACACCAAATTGTACCACAATGATACTTTTAGGACGTCTTTTGGGACCAAAAGATTTTTTTTTTAGGTATTTATTAATATGAACGGAGTTCTAACTTCTAGGCTTTTTCAACGTCAATTTACTGTTTTAGGGTTATGTACCATAGTAAAAAGTTGTCCTGCGATTCTGTTCGTATGTCTATCACACTTGCATATTTCAGTAGCTAGGTACTAAAACTATCGACTTGAGGAATAGTTCCATCGATATACCTTTTTTCAAGCGGATACTGACGTGTCGCTCCAAAAACAAGCAATATAATGTATTAATTTTACATATTTTATGACTTATTAGGAGACAAATAACAATTTATAATAAGATTTCAAAGAATGCTTGCCCAACCTTATCCAGTAAGCATTCTGCAATTGTCCTGCTCTATTTTTTCCTATCTTGTACCCTTTTCTCTTACGGATTTCGTACTTGGTGAATTATTAATACAAATACTCGTGATTTAATGCCATCCTTTATTTCTTCTTTTTAAGAATTTTCATCGTTCGCAATATCATCGCAATTTTTTACTATAATAGTCGTGAAATAAAGCTTTTCATGTGTCATATGATAAATTACCGCAACTTTCGACTTCCACCTGCCCTACTTTCAAAGACAAAACATGTGCAAAGTGGTTTCTGACGTCTCCTAGTTCGCATTTCTAACTCCTCACCCCTGAGTATACATTGTTGAAACGGGTACGGCTGACGAAAATGTAGAGCAGAGTGACATGCTTGAAAAAATATTCTTTGCGCCTTACTTTTTTCTATAGCTTTGTTTTCATAGCTCGCTTTAATTAAGATATTAACAAACGTGATGATAAAACCAGTATCTTTCATTGTCATCATACTTCATACTAATATTGTAAATTCGAAAGTGTGTTTGTTTGTTGGTTTGTCCTTCAATCACGCCGCAACGGACCACCGGATCGATGTGATTTTTGGCATGGGTATAGTTGAGGACCTGGAGAGTGACATAGGCTACTTTTTATCCCGGAAAATTCAGGAATTACCGCGGGAATCAAAAAACTTAAACCACGCGGACGATGTCGCGGGCATCAGCTAGTCATCCATATACCTAGGAGGCCAACAAGAGTTTGGAATTCCTGCAGGAACTACTTAATTTCTAGTGATGAAAATTAGCCTGTGTTTTCGAAAATATGTATGTCATTTCCCGGGTTGCAACTTGTACCTACCTTATCTCTACACCAAATTAGGTCAAAATTAGTTGAACAGACGAACCGTGAAAACGTAGCAGACATACTACTATTGCATTTATAATACCTATTAGTATGAATTAACGACATTTAAAATTTTTCTTAGTTTTCAAATAATCGTTTTTTACCTACCTCACAATCGTTGACCTTCCAATTTTGCGATTCCAAGGAGGCAGCCAAAGTTATCCTTTTAAATATTAAAGATCACAAAACTCTGAGATACTACTCCCCCAGAGTATAAGCACTGGGCAGCAGATGTTTCTCGACATTAATATAAAATTAATTGCGTCAACGGCGAGGAATTACGCATTCTGCGCCTACAAAATGAGCTTTCTGCGAAACAAAGTGTTTTATAAAAACATGAGCGCCGATTTCATTACCGTATTTATGAACACTTTCAACTTGCAAAGTGACAAATAATGATAAATATTTACGATCAACTTGCTTTGATAAATCGCTAACTTTCTTGGGCCTGTATTAATAAACCGACATCAGATAAGAACACTATCTCAAGTATCGGCTCATCTATGCTAAAGACGCCTAATATCGCCTTATTAATATGAGCCTTACACTTTTAAGCTGATCTCCCCTTTCTGTGTATAATTCTGCAATGACGATGACCTGAGTTGATCACTGCCGTTGGCTGTATTCCATTAAATATGAGCACGCTTAGAAATACCACTCAGGATCTCTTTCATTCACCCTTACCTCGACTCGTAGGTACAGATGGTGACGTTGAGGACAATGCGAGCAAAGCTACCCTGGAAATATAATGCTGGCGTCGTCCTCCCACAACGCAGGGCCCTAGATCCAGTACCTAACAAAAAACCATAAGGTCATGACGATAAGTCTTCGTGGAGCCATTTTTCCCGCGTCAGGCAATGAGGACATGCCTCCGAAGCCCATATCTTACTTTCGGCCAAACACGGAAGAATAGATGATGCCCGCGACTTCGTCTGCGTGGATTAAGTTTATTGATTCCCGGGGGAAATTTTTTATTTTCCGGGATAAAAAGTAGCCTTTGTCCTTCCTCGGGATACAATCTATCCCTGTACCAAATTTCATCAAAATCGGTTGAACAGATGGGCCGTGAAAGCGTAGCAGACAGACAGACGGACAGACAGACAAACACACTTTCGCATTTATAATATTAGTATGGATCTATTCAAAACAATTATAGGACTTTAATTATTATGCTATACGGCTGCACTTTCAGCCCACGCTTTCCTTCGCACCGACCGCGTTCGTGGGCGGTGTATCGTTGTTTACTAGCGGCGCCATCGAAGCCCGCTGTGCTGTTAACATGAAAGCTAGCTCCATAAATGGATTTACTACATAAACCTTGCGACCTTGTCAGCTTATCTAAGTCCATGTCTTTCCCATTTTATTGGTAGTGACTCACTGCACTGACTCAAATGAAACAGTTTCGTGGCTATGTCAAATCACAAGTTTAGTGACTATTATTCAATACCAGCTGACTTCATTCGTGTGGTTTAAGTTTTTTTTTATTCCCGCAAGAACTCCTTAATTTTCCGGGATTAAAAGTAACGTATGTCACTCTCCAGGACCTCAACTATATACATGCCAAAAATCACGTCGACACGTTGCTCCTTTGCGGCGTGATTGAAGGACAAACCAATAAAGTAACAAACAAACACACTTTCGCATTTATAATATTATAGTATGATTTGATCAGAAGGACTACATGGATTTCGTTCACAAACTACTCACCCACTATCAAGTAAGATAAAAGAAGTAGAGACTTGTAAAATATGACAGTTAATATCACATCTATTATCAAATCTTCTTACTCATATTATTCCAACCACGATGTGCGGCGACACTTGGCCGACTTTAACTAAAGGAGCAATTCCTTTTTTGTGCCTCCGCGGCGTATTTGTGCGCAAATTGAATACTAAACATTACATTATACGTACTTTTTGAACGATATGGAAGCGTTTTATGGCATAAATTGTGAATAATGCGAGGTTTGTCAGCTGTATTATAATATTTAACATTATTAAAAGTTATAAAGAATTTTATGTTAATTTTAAGTTTTTTAATTATGTGTGATTAGATGACGCCCTGCTCATCAAAAGTAGTGCCCATATTGAAAAGAAGCAAACATCTAAAGAAGGTGGCGGGAAGCGCGTGGATGAGGAAGGCAGAAGACCGTGTTTGGTGGCGCGGTCTCGAAAAGGCCCATGTCCAGAAGTGGATGCATACAGGCTGATGGATGATGATGATGAAGATGACACCCGCGACTTCGTCCGCGTGAATTTAGTTTTTTATTCCCGTTGGAACTAATTAATTTTCCGCGATAAAAAGCCTGTGTCCTTCTGCGGGATGCAACTTGTCACTATATACCAAATTTCATCGAAATCGGTTGAGAAAATGGGCAGTTAACAGATAGACACACTTTAGTATTTAAAATTTATATAGATGTACACTTTTTCTTTACAGAATACAGAACTTCCTGCCACAGAATATAATATTATGGTACTCTCTTGTTTGATGGAATAGTTAGAGATTAGGTATATGTCATGAAAAACATTTCTATTTTTTTGCAGAATTCACAAACTGAGCGGAACAGCGTAAGTCGTGATACATACGCGTTTGACGTCCCTAATCTCTGAAATCCGCTTTAGCAACGCCTTCCTACCGCTACACACGTGAAACATGTCGGAAAAGAGTTCCATAATATGATAATATTTTGTATGCGTTCAATGAAGAAAAAGAGGATTTATTAGATTTCGAAGATATCGCATAAAACCGATGGTAAATATTATTTTATTTTTACTTCTTATAAGCTTCAAACCTGTACTTTATTTATCTTAGATGACATAGAAATAATTTGCTATACCTGAGGCTTATTTTATAGTTCTGTATGATCATACTGAATGTACAAATTACGTTAAGCTAAATATAACTATGACCTACCTTCGAAATTACTCAGTCCACAATGTAATTAACTGCACCTCATTTTCTTAATATGTTTCTACTTTCAATACTTATTGTAGGTACTCTATATTATATACATATAGGCTTGCGCTTGACTGCGAATTACGATGGACGGTTATGTGTCATAAATAGACGATTTGTTGTGGGCTCTTCTCAGACCAGGGCGCGTTTGGAACCCTCGTAACTTTAGTTTTAAGATACCGTAACCGATTATCACCATCATGTTTTATAAGTAAGTAATTTTTAACGTCAATAACTATACCTACAGTCACAGATCACGGAAACAAGGTTGTTTGGATCAAGGATTTTGTTGGAACAAGGATCACCTTGTTTCCGTGATCTGTGCCTACAGTGTACCTATATTGAATAAATCATTTGATTGATTGATTGATTGATAAACAAGATGCCTTAATTATGCCTATATACTCTTCTTATATATACTTCTTAAAGATACGTTGGTCAGGCAAAACGATATAGGTAATTTATTTGTTTATACATATTATATTAACGTCCAGAAATCTTTTTACGAAAACAATGTCTTTTTAAAACTTGGACGTAACTTTAGAACAGACACTGCAAAAAGGCACGTGAAATGCGGAACGGAATAAGTCGAGGTACAGACATATTTGACGTGCCTAATCTCAGAAATCCGCCTTCAGCCCCCGCCCAGTGCTCATATCTCTGTTTTGAGCGGGCTGTCGGAAAAGAGTTTCATGGAATGTGCGGTGAATGAAAGGGGAGGGTGAATTTACATTTTATGAAACTGTCTTATTTGAAAAACTAGCTGACTCAACCCGGCCTTGCCCGAGTGGAGTTTTCGAAAATCTGTGTTCAGATGGAATTGACAATAATCATTAAAGACGCCAATCTTTAATTTGAAACGGAAGGTAACATACCGTTTATATTATTAACTTTTTTTTTGTTGTTGTTTAATTTGAAAAATCTTCCAACTTTTTTTGAAACCCTTTTCAGATGTGAAATTCTCAAAAGTCGTGAAACACGAATATTTTCGTTTTCGTGGAAAGCTTATAATGTTTATGAATATATTTTTGAAAACAAAGGAGTACCTAATACAAACTTTCTTCCCCAGGGAAATAAATGAAACATTAATTTGAACATTTCCAATTGTGGACAGAGGCCTTCAATCAGAAAACAGTGTTCACTGTTCACTACGCACTAAAACAAAAAAATTATCCCTATAATAAAAACGAAATACGTTTAGTGTAGGTAATACGCCTAAACAATGAGCATAAATACAACTATTAAGTAAATAAAGAGGAAAACCAAACTTGGAAATTGTTTAACATTTATTTTCATGTTTTCATTTTCTACGTTATTAAATCAGTCTCCATTCTGCTAAAGAGTTTCTACGTTTAATATTTTAAATAGGCGACCTATATAAACAAGGTTTCTCGGAGAAAAATCCGCAAATGGACAACATTATATTTAAATGGTATCTATTTAAAAGTTCGTTTAAAACGAGCTGAAAACATCACAATAGACACCAAGTCGGTGAAAGTAACTGAGCAGTAGAAATGCACAATAATAATTAACGGAGACCAAATTGCAACGAGAAACCTTTTATGCATCGCAGGATATTTCTGAACGGGGACAATTAAAATCCAAACTCAAAACGCCACGAACAATTCCACGGAAAGCGTAAAACCAACCGCGAGTTTTGAAAAGAACCAGCGAACCATGCTAATTTACGGGGAACTCCCGGACAAAACCAACTATGTCCAGGAGAGTGCAGTCCTGAAGAGACAAATTCCCGCTTACATACCGAATAATAACTGCTGGCGACAACTAAAATTGCAGCGAATTTTATTCCAATTTTAGCCGTCCATGTCCCATTATGATTTCGTCACAACAAGCTTTCAAAATTCGAATGCTTTCCAATTGTTTGTCAGCAAAATTCCTAAAGCAAACTTTTTCTTGCTTACGTGTTAGGTATGGGTCAATAGTGGATTATATTAAATGTTTAACAGGCGTAACTTGGTACATTAACCGTGTATACACAGTGTTCTAATCTGCGAGGCCAGCTATGTTTTGTTAGGCTACAGCATCGGCAAGGTAACCGAGATAGTCGAGTGTCCCGCATTAAAATTAAATTCGTGCAGCTTGTAAAGGCTGCAGGGTCAGCTTGTTCATTATTGAAGAGAAAACTCAAAGCTGGCTGGCTGTTTCGTCCATTGAGGTTTAGGTTTTAATTCATTTAATTATTTATCCTTCTGAATTCAAAATTCCATTTTGTACAATCATATTATTAATGTGCTTACGTTTTCAAAGCAACGTTGTTAATTTTGAATTTCGTATTCCTTCCGCTAATTAACAAGAGAATTTTGCTAATAATGTACGAGTATTTACAGAGAAAGTAAAAAATTATGTTTTAATTTAGCAAGCCTATCTTAATTTTGCTGGGATGGCAAAACGTCAGCTTAAATTTACAAAAAAATAGTTCTTATATTATAATATAATCTCTGTTTAAGTAATTTAGATTTTTTAAATAAATGCACTTCAAGTATATTAACAGAACTTCGGCTACTATCATATCAAATTGCGATATCCATCAATCAATTTTTGATTTAGGTATACTGTACACGACGTCCGAAACTTATAAAACATGATAGTGATATTCAATTACGGTATCATAAAACTAATGCTATTAGGGTTCCAAACGCGCCCTGTTCTAAGAAGAGCCCACAACAAACTCAGCCAGGTTTTTTTTATTATCACCATCTCAAAAGTATCTGCGATCTGTATTTGATGCAAGTGCAAGTTAGTATGATAGGGCTTATTCTTATCGCTTCTAATTTGAACCGATGCCAGAAAAGTAAGGGCCTCGCAATGAACGAACGTCAATTGGAACGATTGTTCAGCTCTAATTTAGTTTGCCACGGTCAGGGGCCGAATGACTTTGAAAAAAACGCCCATTTAGGGACTTCTTTAAGCTGAACTGCGGAATATTGTATATAAGAGAATGTATAAATTGTAATATTTTTCGTTGTATAGAAGGTATAATTAGTAGAATTTTACTGCCCTTACAAATATTTTCTTGTTTAATTTGGTATAATTCTTTCTTTGTCTGAATAAAGGATATTTATTTATTCAAATACGTGATTACCTTTTTCTTTTTCACGGACCTTTTTTAACGTTAAAAGTGAACGCTACAATATAGTCAGTATAGTACTTTACTTTACTTACGTGAAAGTAAAGTACAAAAAATACAATATGGCACTTGTCGTGAAATGTTATTGTACAATTTTTAACGGTCATATATTTTTCATGAATTTGCACGAGATAAAATACTATAGATACTAGTATTACATGGTTACTACGGATTGTTAGAGTAGCTGAAGAGTTTTTTTTTAAGTAATTCAACAGAATATTCAAAAGATTCTATTACCGATCACAAAAACCGTGACATACTTATAACTGTATACCTACTACACAAACCTATTAGAAATTCTGGGATATTTATTCTTGGGACAATAAAGTCAGGTCCCTTTTTAGCTGATTGTACTTTATATACCTACTATGACTTGACAATAATACAAATAGTAAAGCTCTAAAGCTTTTCGTAGTGGGTTTTAACAAATTAGAAAAGTTAATTACTCTACAATTGAATTAAACTGGATGGCTAAAAGCATATTACGCTGTAATGCTGGTAAAAAAACGGGTTCCCCTTATCGCGTTTAATTTGAAACGATGCCAGAAAAATAAGGAGCTCAGACAAGAACGAGTATCATTGGGACGACTGTGCGGCCTTACTTAACTTTCCGCAGCCACGGGGAGAATTACTCGAAATGGCGCCCGGGAAAAGTAAGTGAACACAGAAAATGCCTAGATATTATTTGAATTCCAACAGCTCAAACGAATTTTTAGAAATCCGAAAAGTCCTACAATACACTAACTTTGTATATGGGTTTACTTATTTTAAAATGTGGATTAAGTATAAGTAAATAATGTAGTCTTAAAAGTTTTCACTTTTGCTAGTGTTTCAGAGAATTTGATTGTATCTTTGAATTGAGTTAAATTTATTTAGACCAATTTGTAATCTACCTTCTTATTATTCGGCCGGTTTGGATTAGTTAGTTACTTCTGTTCGGTTTCAACAATTTGGAAATTCGGTGTCTTCATAATTATGTTATTTTAGGTCTGTCCGTTGAAAGAAAACATACTATACCCATTAGAAACCAATTATTACTTCTATGTAACGTATAAATTATTCACTAATGAAATACCGCTCAAATAAAATATGAACAAATTAAGAAGAAACGAGGAGACATTTTCACCGTATTTCCAACAGACTTTCTTAAAAGGAACTCAACCGCTGAAACTTCGATATTTCTTGAAATAAAATTCTATCTATAATTTCCTGCCGAATGCCGCATTAGCCACATTTTGCGACGGAGCAATCTGGGCCATGATTACGGACCGAAAAAACGTTAAGAGGCTCCCTTCTACGACGTTACGTCTTAATGTAGCCACAATATACATAATGGCAAGATATTTAGACCACGAGTGCTTCTGACTGCTATACATCAAACGAAGACATTACCACAAAACGCCAGTTAGATACTGACAGTATAAAATATTCGGTGCGCCGTGATATATCTAAAGGATATGGAAATTCTACTCGCAGACTTCGAATATGTATTCTAGATGCGTTTGGACACAAAAAATATTGAGATAACAACTCTAGATTCGTGATGTAAAATTGTCTCTTGTCTGGAAATGACGTAGCTTTATATACGAGAAGTCAAATTTCTTATTGCCATTACTTTGTCTAGCAATCTTTTTTCTTGTATTTTCATCTTTATTTGGTTATTCATATTTTGGTTACGGAGAGCAAAAATTTTATAAAGTGAACGTGCTACAGGTTCAAGTATAAAGGACTTGTAAGCTCCATTTAGCATATTTAAAATCTCACTTGCATAGATTAAATCTTATCAGAATATTGTCGTATGAAAATTTTTGCGTAACTCTCATAATATTGGTGATCTACCCTTTCAGTAGACACGGCAAACCTTTACCACTGGCTAAGAACACCAGTTAAGAACACCCTAAATGGCACTGGAAATTAGCATTATGCTGGTGTAGCACTTTTAAAAGAAATTTAAAAACAAATGAAGAAGAAGAATTAGCTACCCTTGCTTTATCAAAATTATATAATATAGGTCTCAAAAATGTAATAAGCTGATCTCCGCTGAAATTATCTGAATACCTTTCTATACATTCCCCAAAAGTACGCAAAATGCGTAATAGTCTTGGATAACAAAGTGATATTCCGATCCGGAAAAATGTGACTCCGTGCGAATAAAGGAAGAAGGGCGTGTCACAAGCACTACACGAGTTACACCCTCCGAGGTCCCTCCTAATGAAGGCTCGACGATCCGACGGGAAGACGACACTTTGTCTCGGAGTTTTTTGCTGCCACTACATATGTACTCTATGTATGAATAATTTAGCGATGTCTCCTCCTTTGTTCTGGAAAATCAGCTGCGACATAAAAAGTTGATTCTGTATTCGTGATGAATGGCGCTAAGTGCATGACGAATGCGAGAACACTTTAAAAGAATGTATGCGAGGCAAATTGTGTTTTCTTTATTATTTATCATACTTAGCCCTAAATGAAATTATTTAAGATTTTTTCTGTTGTCTGCACCTATCCATTAGCATTATTACATACATAGTTTGCAGGCATTGATAGCAGTAGGTACCTCATTCTCTCTCCAACTATCGCGACGCGATGCGACGCCATAGAAAATGACAGACGTACAAATACCTATCTATACGACAACGTAGACGTAACGTCATTTTTAGGGTTTCGTACCTACAAAGGAAAAAACGGAACCCTTATAGGATCACTTTGTTGTCCGTCCGTCTGTCTGTCAAGACCCTTCTTCTCAGGAACGCATGGTAGTATTAAGCTGAAATTCATATCAAATACTCAGATAATCACGCAATCAAAAGATACAGCCGTTTATGCTGCTAATTTTCGACACTCGCAAGTGAATCAAAACCTACAGGGTACTTCCAGTGAACTCAGAATCTTGAAATTTGGTACTAAGCAACGTCTTATAGCACAGATAAAGGAAAAATTGCGAAAAGCATAAATTTTTTGTTACATCATATAATAAAAATATTTTAGATAATTTTAAACTTACTAATGTTATGGATTTCATTAAGCAATAAACATACCATAACTTTTAGATAGATACCTACAGGTTTGTACGGAACCCTCGGTGCGCGAGTCCGACTCGCACTTGGCCGGTTTTTTTCTATAGCGTCGCGTCGCGTGCCTTCGCTTCCGTCGCTCACCTAAGACAACGGGTTAGTACTTATTGCTGTCACTTTTTGGCAACCGCAGTATAATGCTCTTTTAAAAAAGTGACTGCATTACAAAATTTTACTAAATCAGTTTAAATGTCCTTGTGCAAGCGGCTCTTAATGTCTCAGTTTGAGCAAACAGTCATTTGTCTCCAAAGATTTCTCTAAGATCACTGTAATCCGATCACCTATCGCGTGAACTTTAGATACGGGTGTACGAATCGCAATTACCATAGCTAGTGGAGTTAGGTGAGCTTAGTGCAATTTCCGCACTGAGCAGCGCATGGATAAGGACCGTCATTTCCGCTTCGGGATCATTAACGTATTAGGATTTCAGATTGACTCGCATCTGTATACCATAGAGCTAGGATAATAGGTATACTATACGCCCTGATCTTTTCTGTATACGAAGTGTAGGTCAATAATAAATAATTAAACACCATCATGTTCAATCATGTAGTTATCTTCTCTACTTAAAAAGAGAAAAGTCTTGACTCACTCTCTCACTTAGCTCTGGAGTCAAGATTATTACTCACCCATTGCTGACTTACTGCTGAGCACGAATGAGAAGAATAAAGGTCTAGGCCCCACTTCGGAGGCACGGCGCAGCGCGGCACGTAGCGGTAAGTATAAGCTTTGTATTAGGTTGTATGCAGCTGGGCCCAGTTAAGCGACATGGCACGGAGATGCATTGCGCGCCGCGGCCCCGTACAAACTCATACAAATAATATTTATTACGTGCCGCGCCGCTCCATTGCATCTCACGTGGGGCTACACCTTGAACAGTATTTAGCAGACTTCGAACACCTTTGAGAACATTATAAAGACCTTTCGTCCATGCGGGTTTCCTCAAGATGTGTTCCTTCACTGTTAAAGCAAGTAATATTTAACTTCTTAAAATGCTCATCACACACTCTGAAAAGTGCCCTTAATCAAGCAAGTTTAAAATACAAATAAATAGGTACAAGTTCTTAGTCAAAATTAACTTTTGGCTCTGAAGCCATTAGAATAAGCAGCGAATAAAGCTACATAAGCTAAGGTAATCTGCAGCTGGCAAATATCCATATCCTGCCGCCAACCGGCGCATATGGTTGATATAAAGAAACCAGAATTATGCATGAAAGCTCTTGGGAAGACATTTGTTTTTTTTTTGCAATTTCTCGCAAACGGTTTGTATATAAAATGCTTCTTGAACTTCAGTGCTATCACCACGTGTAATGCAATGTCATACGTATCGCTATAGTTTAATGTTTAGATTTTATTTTTTAATCAAAATCTTTCAATATTTCGCGATATCCTTCGAAGTACAGGCGTCAAGATTGACTTCTACACGAAACTTTGAAACGATGTGTTATAAACTTAAATAGAATAAAAACTTTTTCTAGATGATACCAGGGACTTCATCTACGTGGATTTAGATTTTTTTAAATCCCATGGGAAATGTTTAATTTCCCTGGTCAATGAGCCTATGTGCTTCCCGGGATCAAACCTATTTCTGTACAAAATTTCGTCGGTAAGTCGTTTCGTCGTCTAAACTCGGTTGGACCGTAAGCCGTGGAAACGTAGCAAACAATCATACACTTTCACATTACAATACCTATTTCACGTCCCATACATATACGTGTAAGACGGACAAACTGGCTTGTCCTTTATTATACATATCTATTTTATGGAGTACGATATCTAGTATCAAGGTACTATTAAGTATTTAGTGGTAGGGCCTAGCCCTAATTTATTTTTTACCAAGAAAGTTCGATGGAATTCTAAAGGTCTAGATAGAACAACCTTTAGACACAAAGAATTCCCAGAATAAGTAGCGAAGTAAGCTGTATAAGTCTAACAGAAGCTGCAGCTGGCAAAAGTCCATATCCCACCCGAGGCATTTGCTAAAGAATTTGAATTTCGCTCTTGTAGTCAAATTTTATGCTAGCCTTGCAATAAAAAAATTCTAATTTGGTCCTGAATAAGGTATTCTTAATTTTTTGTATAATCCATTGAAGTTCTCGCTTTTAAACTAAGTAGGTAGGTTATCTTGGCTATCTAAGTAACATCTAATGGCCAACGACCTCAATTATAGGCGGACCCTGTCAAACAAAGAATGTGGACCTATTTTACTAATGCCAACTAGCCTGAAAATCGGGACAGCGCTATGGTGGGGACAAGGACAGGCTTATATAGGTGTGGAGCACGCTCTACAGGTCAGACGCCCGATATATTACTACGAAAGGGCCCATCTAGTACCTACATATATATCGATGCTAATAGCAGTGGAACCTGTTCTAGTTGTAGAAGTAAGTGGTTAAATTTCACTGCAACCAGTATAAAGTACCTACTCTGTCTAAATAAGCATGGGTTGGTGGTAGACTGGTAGCTTGATCAGTCTTGGTTGATACTTGATGGTAGACTGATCAGACAGCCCAGTAAGCCAGATAGTATGTTGATGATAATGTGGGGGACTGAATTCACAGAATGTATTGTAAGCATTTTTTTATATGGTCGCCTGCGTGCGACATCGGGGGAGTCAGTCGTTTGGCGCCAGGCGGCTCGCTCAGGCGGTAGGTAACCCGCAGATATTGTGAAGAAAATTAAATTCCAAACCAACTTGACCCTTCGTTTAATTTAGTACCAGCAGTAACCCAACAATAAGTCGATAATATGTTGGTGATAGGTCTATAATATATGTTGATGTTAAGTCGACGACAGGATGATGGAAGCTTGATGTAGGTCGATGGGAGGTAAATTCAGCTTGTCCCATGGGACTAAACACAGTAACCATGTGAGCTTAGACCAGTTTGGAGCCTCCAAAATCTTAGTAGCTCCAGTAGTAAACAAACTTGCCAAGCCTACTATCTATATAAAACTTACCCTAAAATCAACGTTTGTGTAACTCCAAATAAATGGTTTGAAGTAGGAACTAAGTACAAGATGTTTCCATATGAAAGTAACAAACAGACTGAAAGACAAACTCGTTCTACCGTCTTATAAAACGATACGTATATACATATAGGTACGCTGTTAAGTTTGCTTTACCGCCGTCCCCTAATTTCCCTACCTCCTGTGGAAGCGTTAATTAAAGGTGACTCTAAGAACTAAGCCCTGTTTACTTTAACAATGTTTAGCAACACATTAATTGGGTTTGTTTGAAGGCAGATCATGCATAAAGGTGTGTCTACACTACATTTTAAATAGAATTACCTTTGCCCGACTCAGGTGTTGTAAAGATTGTTGTTTCTACTTGTTTGGCTGATTATTTTAAGAATGACTAATGGCCTGTGTACACTGATTACATCGATAAGGTATTTATTACGATTATATATGACCAAGCAATAAATTTGCAAACTATTAAGCACTAAAAATAACAAAATAATAATAACTGTATCAAAATAAAACAAACATACATCTAGACACATAGGTAACGATCCATAATACACTGAACTATGTCAAAAGTTTAAACCTATAAAGTAGAAAGCCGCAATAGTATATTGTGATACAAGGGTGGAAAGTAGGTTATTGCAAACGAGCTGTCATTAATAAGCCCGAGCCGAAGGTGAGGGTTTTTAATGTCACGAGTTTGCAATAACCTTCACACCCGTGTATCACACGACGTTTTTCAATACAGTTGTGGGAAATAGTAATAAACAAATCAAATAATTACAAGTTTATTTCAACATACATACGTACATAGTAATTAAGTTCTGAAAATTCAGAGTAAAGCTTGAGCAATTAACAACTTTGTTAACAAATATTTATCGTCTGGCGCTTCATTTAGATATTTCTCCACGTCATCAGTTGTCAATACTTTTGATATTCCTATGCCTATAAAACCATCAGACTGCCGTTTCATGAAAGCTGATAATTTTAGGTAACTTTGGAGATCTATGTCATTATTTGTTTTGAGAGTAGTTTTTAACATGGAATAACTTGACCACAATGTAGATGGTTTATATTTTCCACTCAATTCATGAAAATAAGCTAACAAAACATTTTCTGAGAATGACTTAGTTTTTTTATGTTTTCTCCATGAAATAAAATTATTGTAAGCCGTCATATATCTTTCCCGATTTTGGGGGCAAAATTCCATCTTGCGCAGTTTTCGCCTCAGATAAAATATCTGGTGGAGTTAATTCCATTTCATCATTAGTACTAGAACAAAAATATAATCAATTTATCACATAAAAAATAAATAATTTCAGCAAATGGCGCGTATTTACACCTGGAGATATTTTTTTTTTTTCAACGAAACTAGGCTACGGGTTCGTACCTACGCGTATACAGCCTATTCGATTTTTGTCCAATGTTGAAAATAATTAAATTAAAACTGGTAATTAAATATAATCAACAACCATTTAAATAATTTTGGAAATTCAATGCTAAAACGTACGGATTCATTCATTTTTCCTCGTAAAAAGGCTATCCGATTATATTCTATGTATGAAAACTCCTTGCTACTAAACTTTTTTAATTGACTTGGAAAATTTAAAACTAAACTGCAAAAGTAAGTGTCGAGCTTGTAAAAGTAAGTCACGACCGTGTAAAAGTAAGATGCATATGCGAAAGATTCAATTTTCGAATCATAACTACAGCCTCTGAAAGTGCGCCATGTTTGACAACTGTATTGAAAAGTATATTGTTAAATTTTCTATAAAGTTAGACGAAAACTAAAATCTACTTACTAACAATCTAATTACAATCCTTGTTAGTATTTTTACTAAAATAATATAATTTTGTAATAATATATGTATGTTGTGAGAATTAAGACGAACCAAGTTATTAAAAGTAAACCGCAAAATATATTTCTTGTAGCAGAAAATAAAAGAAATATTTTCTTAGTTGGAACAATTACGATCCAACTCGTCTTATTATGAGAATATGGGAGTGTTTTACTAATGAGCTTAGATGTTATTATTACTAATTTAAACAAATAAAAGTAAACCACAAAAAATATCGTTAAATTTTGTTTAGCCGACTATTATTAAAATAAAGTACTTGAGTAGTTTTAAAGAGTTCACTTCACCACTGTATTAAGGACCTAGATGAATATGCAATATGCATGATAAGGTAACATTACCGCTCAGTTGCGAAGCGTTCGACGGTAGACCTCGTCCATTAATAACAGTCATCGATCAAATGGATGAAATCTTCCAAGTTTGGTAACTACGTACCGCGCTGGTGCACCGAGTCGCATTGCTAGATTAATGTAAATCTACATAGTTATAATATTATGGTTTAACTATAAAGTAATAGCTAATGACATTTAAATGCGAGTTTAATACTTGAAAGAGTCAAAAATCAATTGAACCAATCTATATTTTTATTGAATGGATTTCCATCCTAAACACGGCAAAAGCGCGCCACGAAAAAAAATATATGGGAAAGGTATGTATTGGATGCACGTAATAAATTCATTAACCCGTGCGCCCGGTGCATAGTTGAGCAAAATTAAGCGAGCGTAATAAAGATTTGCTAGTACAACTATTTGAACGCGGCCAACTATTCGAATTAAACGGAGCCGAACTGGGGTAACTGAACTAGCTACCTATATGATTGTGTTTTACTTCCTTCTTCCTTCTTATGGTGTTCGCTCATTTTTAGGGTTCCATACCTAAAGGGACCGTCCGTCCGTCAGTCCGTCCGTCAGTCCGTCCGTCCGTCCCTATGTCAGCGGATTGTATCTCATGAACCGTAAAAGGTAGGTAATTAGTTAAAATTTTCACAGAGTGTATTTCTTTTACCGCTTTTACAAAAAATTTACGCCTCTTCAATTTTACGAAAGTATTTAAAAACTATAGATTTAATGAAGGAACTCGAAGTTTAATTCACTATAATCCGCCACAATAGGTAAAAATCTATGTGGTACAGTGTGTATCTTGCACTTGTAGCTTGCGATATTCACCTCACCACATAAATCTTCCAATTTATCCTCAACGTACGTTTCACTCCGATACCGGAGTATCTTCAGGAGATGTTGACTCGACAATGCACGGTTGTAAAAATCGTGTGGTTGTTTTACAATGCTTAGGTAAGTCGCTCTCAAATTAAGTAACTAGTAAGCTGTAGTAGGTAGGTACTACAGAGATAAATTCATCTAATTGTAAGCTCAGTACATGCCTTACCTAACCAATACTAAGCGGGAGCTATAAACATTTGGTGTTTGTATTTGTAAAACCATTCAAGCGAGGCGAACTACTGTAGTTTGTAGCATACCTAAGTTAGTATGAGCACGGGGATTTACTATGTAGGTATACTAGCTGATGCCCGCGACATTGCATTACTTCCGTTATTATAAACTAGGGACTGCCAACGTCAATTTTTTTAGTGATTATTAAATACGTACTTAATATACACGTCTCCTGTGAATTTTAGCAGGATGAAACGCTGGGCCCTGGGCTGGAAAAATCGTTCGTGACATAAAAGCATTAACCCAGTACCAGACAGTACTTGTACGAGTAGGTATGTAATTATTATTTTAGTTAGTGTTCATGAATACTTCCAAGAAGGTAGATGTAGTATATGTATGGATGTATGGATGTTTGTTACTCAATCACGCCCCAACGACTGAACGGATCTGGATAAAATTTGGCACAGAGATAGATTATAGGTTTGGAATAACACATAGGCTACTTTTTATCCCGGAAAATTAAAGAGTTTCCGAGGGAACCGTAAAACCTCAATTCACGCGGACGAAGTCGCGGGCATTGGCTAGTACTTAATACTTTGGAACCTGTTCTTAACTGCAGGGCGACCGCGTATCTTTTGCTTCAATCATTGATACATCGCAATCACCTCTGATTGGTTAACACTCTTCCACTATTGGACGAAATCCATTGACGCAGCAAGAATACCATAAATTCAGCCAATCGTAGGTGATTATCGCGGTGTATCAATGATTGATGCAAAAGATACGCGGTCGCCCTGCTGATGTTGGATTTAAGGGTAGACGTGTACAAACTGCGTAGGTAACCCAATAAAATATCTTCTTAGAGATATTCTAGTGATGCAAGTAATAAACTCGTCTGTATTATAGCGCGCACTGCACTGAATGCATAGTTGAGCAAAATTAAGCAGGTGCAATAAAGATCGCTCAGAGAACTATCCGAGCAGCGAGCAATTGCGCCTAAGCCTGGCATTCGGACGCTTGCAGTTAAAGGAACCGTATGAACAAACACTGAAAACACTGTAACAGCTGGAGACATTTTACTATCTAACTACGGTCGTATAGACTATGGCTAACCAAGAATTTGTTTAGTTTAAATAGTTGGTCAATAGATATCCGCGTAGTTCTTGTTTGAAACTCTACTGTGAACATTTTTAGATGCTATAATTAATGTACTAGTTGTGCTGATAAAATTGGAAAATCAAGTAGGCTCTATCTAGGCGTAACTGCCAGAATCTAGATACAATTAAGTGTTAAAGAATTTAATAACTCATCATCAGTCATCAGTGAGTGTAAGAGTAGCACTGGGCAGACCATGTTTGTCATAGGAGCGATGGCCATTGGAGCCGGAAAGTTTTAAGAGTGGAAACCGCGTACAAGTAAGCGTAGTGTGGGGCGCCCACTAGCACGGGGATGATGAAGAACTACTGTTGAAGATTACGTAAATGACATAGGAGCGTGATTTGACTCGATCCAGCAATGCTAAGGACAGCTGTTACTTATTTATTCTACAAACTAGATGATGCCCGCGACTTCGTCCGCGTGGATTGATGTTTTTTGATTCCCGCGTTTTCCCGAATTTTCCGCGATAAATAGTAGCCTACGTACTTCCCCGGGATACAACATATCCCTGTGCCAAATTTCATCACAATCGATTGAACAGATACATTTTTTGATTCCCGCGGGATCTCTTCAATTTTCCGGGATAAAAAGTAGCCTATGTCCTTCCCCGGAATGTAACCTATTCTGTACCAATTTCGTCCAAATCGATTGAGTAGTTAGGCCGTGAAAGCGTAGCAGACAGACAGACAGACAGATAGACAAACAGACAGACAGACAGACAGACAGACTTTCGCATTTATAATATTAGTATGGATTAATTAAATTGGATTTTTTTTTCAAAAGAGCAACCGCCAAATTTCTTGCTGGTTCTTCTCGGTAGGAATGACATTCCGAACCAGTGGTAGATTCACTCGACGATTCAAAATTACTTGTAAAAGTTTATTTGAATAAAAATTATTTGAATTTGAATTCAAGGCTAAGTAAGGTAATGGAAAGTTCTATTACTGTTTATTTTAAAACATAGCTTTGATAGTCATGATCTGCAGTAGGCTCATACAAATCCTACATTTATAACAAGCAAATCCGAGATAGATACTTTCCAACTAAACTAAAAATTTACTCGAGTTAATTTCCTTAATTTATAGTGAAGTTGTTATCACTCTATATACATTAAATGGATTTCTTTAAAGCTTTAAATCGCATTAAATTGGAGCATAGCTGTAATGGGATATCCGTTAAGTCGACAGAATATCGCATTGCCGGGCGTAATGAAGCGGAATTACACTGCAATCGGTTTATATGGAAACTAGCCTCCAGAGGGCGCTCTACAGAGTATTTATTATTACTATCGGAGATAATAATATGCCAGGGATACCTACATCGAAATAAATCTGATATCACCATGATTACGTGTTTTGCTTATCGTAGGGAGGAGCCTTTGGAGTCGACGAGTCCTAGAATGGAGACCACGTGCAGATAAGCGTAGCGTAGAGTGCCACTGACCGCCGCGCTGGTCTGGACCGAAGAAAATATGAAGACTGGAGAGGGTGGCAGAAAGCGGTTGGATGAAGAAGAGCTGAAGACTGATTATGTCTACCTAGCAGTGCATAGCTATCGATTGAAATTTTATTTTCCACGATTAATTTATCAATGATCTTACATTAGGTATATCCTTAAACAAATATTAAAGAATCATTGGTTTACCATGGTTCCATTCTTTCATCGTTGTTTATGGATTACATGAGTTCCATATCGTTTGAAAAATTGCAACGTTTTAGCAGAATAAAAGACAGTTAATTTTATAGCAAAAAATTTCAAAACTGCGCTTCAAAAAATACTCAAAAGCATTAAAAATTTAAACAGAACAAATTAAAATGAGCTAAGGGTTGAAAATATTCCATACTAAAAATGCGCCCTATTTATTTTTAATCGGAAGCAAAACCGCCCTTCTACAATCAAAGGGAAATTGACAAAAATCAATAGCTCTAACCTTGTTTTCAACAAATACCTTGAACGCTTGACGAATGCTGTTGCTACATAATCCAACACCGCTGGGAGCTGACGAGTCGAAATATTTAATCTCGGAACGGAAAACTTCTCAGTTATAGAAAGGAAATGGATAATTTCAGCGCGTTCCGATGACTCCCAGATCTGAAGTTGCTAGGGTTATCGAGTTTGAGTCTGTCTATTCAAAATAACTAAGATATCAGCAAACTAAATTGATGAAACGAAAAGTTGTAGCAGGTGTTCACGATGTTACCTAGTGATATCCATACTTATGTCTATCTGTCTGTAAATTTTTCACGGCTCATCTGTTTAAGCGATTTGGGCAAAAGTTGGTACAATAGTCTCCAAGCTGCAAGGTAACTCTATACGTACAAAACGGAGAATAAACCTTCACGGGTCAAGGAACTGACAGACACATACAAATTACACATGTTCGCATTTATGATATTAGAATGGATCTACACTCCGATATTATTTCTATAGTTTGAGATATTCTTAGATCTTTTGACATTTGATGATAAAGCATCTAGAGGCAGTTAAAGTGGAATAATGAGTGATGTAGTTACCCTTTTCACTTACTTGTCAAATATCGTCGCTTTTCCTACGAAAGGACCTATCTGACACTTTTGACGTAACTGCACTAAATACATCATAATAATGTACTTTTGATTCTCTGTCGATCTGTCTTATCGACTTTTTCATATCTTTTACCGTTTACTGGCTAGGACAATCGGTAAGTATGGCGTATATGCTCATTTGCGAAAAGGAAATCATACTAAGTGGCGTATTTTATATTTAGGGCTATTAGAAAGATTTTTATTTAGTGATCAGCTAAATAAAAATCTATCAACTATGACGTAACTGAAAATACGTCATTTAGTGTGAACTAGACTATATTGAATAAAAATGGGGTTTTCACTTACGTCTGAATTTTGATTGCGACGGAATACCTTAGACATTAACTAATAGAGTTAAAAATTTATGTAAATTGGTGACAAAAAATGTATAAAACCTTGGGCAGTAAAAAAATCCAAAATAGTACGAATCCAAAAACTTTCAGTCAAAAAATGATTTATAACTATCCTAATTATTATTATATATAAAGAAATAAAAACAAATTATTTTGAATTAAATGTGATTTAATTATTCAGTAAAAAATACAGTCGTATCTCCTAAGTAATTAATTTTTCAGAAAAACAAAGTTCTTATGAAGTGGCGTAACTGTTTTAAATATTTTTACCTAAATGAATACGCACATTTAAATAAGACAATTCCTACTTGCAAAAAGGCCTTGATTCACAGATTATAAGAATATTTTTTTAATTTTAATATAGCTTTATTTGAGCAAGCTGTGGACAATATAGTTGAGCACGAAACCGAAAAACGCTTGCCCTGAACAATTAACTCGATGTCAGTTAGGTCCTTTCGTAGGAAAAGCGACGATATATGCCCACAGGCCACAATTCTACACATTTTGGCTGAATGTAAATTATTCACAATACAAACGTTTGGGCTATCAAGACTTCAGTTCTGGTAAGTAATAATACATTCACTTTAGACGGGTACCCAGGTGACACATTTGTTTGTATAGTCAGAGACGCTATGCAAAACAATAAAGCATTGTGCTGTATGTAACATGGATGTTACAAGTTACGACTGAGTGACTGAGGACAGAATCGAAATTATCAGTGACTTTTCTTGGATGGAATCATATGTCATCTGCGGTCTATTTTTTGAAAATAAATCAAGTTTATAGTCCCACAAACTTAACTGACCCGGTGGCCAAAATTGGAACTAATTTTTATGCCTGTTTAGTTTTTATTTTTATTTTATATTAGCGACGCTTTCAACGGGTTTTTATTATATATGAATTTTTAAACTGTGTTTGAACCAAACAATCGATATAAACTTTGACCTTTGACCTTTCAACAACAAATCACAATCATTGGTATTGGAGGTCAAAACCAAAGTAATCGATCTACATTACTTATTTGCATCTTAACTGATGATCAGAGATATAGCAGGCGCAAACAAGACGAAAACGGATAATCTAATTCATGATTAATGTTTTTTTTTTTGACAAACAAAAATCAATCCCAGTATGGAAAACCGACTGAAAAGCAAATACTAATATTATTTTCAAAATTAAAAAGGCGATAAAATATACAGTGTTGAGAAAGAAATAGTGTTAGAAAAGAAGCAGGTAACCCTAGGATGTACAAGCTATCCCATGGCTTTGCCCGCATCGTTAAACGAATTGGATTAAATTGTAGGGCGTTGGGAACTATATTGCTGGGCTCTTAGAAATTATGTCACTAGTCGTCTGCGAGCAAAGACATAATATCAAATACAACATAACTCGCTACAGTAAATTGTACCTACTAGTAGGTATGAAACCTGATAAATATTTCTTTTCTCGAATTTGAAGGGTGATAGGTATAATAATAAATAAATAAAAAGCAAATAATTAATGACTTCAATATTATTTTAAAACTAGATACTGCCCGCGACTTCGCTCGCGCCTGAAAGATTGTTTGATTCCCGCGAGAACTCTTTAATTTTCCGGGGTAAAGAGTAGCCTATGTCCGGGATGCCACCTATCTCGGTACCAAATTTTATGGAAATCGGTTGAACGCATGGGCCGTGAAACCATAGCAGAAAGACAGACACTTTCGCATTTATTATATTTTAAATTAAGCTAAGAATGTAATTTAATTTTCATATCAGGAACTGTGAAGATAATGTAAGAAGGTGAACAAATAAATAAATATAAAAAATTAAATCCATACTAATATTAAAAAGCGAAAGTGTTCTGTCTGTCTGCTACGCTTTCACGGCCCATCTGTTCAATCGATTTTGATGAAATTTGGTATGGGGATAGGTTGTATCCCGAATAAGGACAGGCTACTTTTTATCCCGGAAATACTTAGTCCACGCGGACAAAGTCGCGGGCATCATCTAGTACGGATATAAAGATGCATTCACATCTACAAAATGCCAACAAAAAAGTACGTTTGCAATTTTACATTTTCTACTACGTTCCAGGAAGATATTACGATCAGCCATAAAACTAGTCTAATTCTCTATTTACTTTTATCTAATTGCAATTATATTTACAATCATATTAAAAGTTAGTACGAAGGTAGGTATCTATAGGAATAATTGGATTAAGGAAGGTTCATAATTGAGTCCCGTTTTGTAGGGCTCTAGTGGAATAATTCAGAAGTAATATCCGATACCTAAACTCCGCATTCGGTTTATTTTCGTCTACAATAACTGTTCGGAATAATAGGCCCTTGTTTTAATTGGGAACACTAATTAAGTGGAAGGGTCTGAGGGCGGGAAAGTTATTTCTTTCCGATATTTTTCTTTCGCAGGCCCTTAATAATAATCTTTATTGGCTAAGGTAAATACATTTTATCTTTAGAAACAGGCTTGCATTGGATTTGAACGTATCACTACATATTATAATATTTCTTCATAATTTATCCTTATGTTAAGGATAAAACTGTTTTAAAATTAACAAAGGCGATCCGTTTTTAACGCCGTTACCGCGTAATAATTTTAACATAATAATTTCAACATGCATTAGGAACATGATATGAGGAGAGCTTCATTGTTTATTTCATTAACTTATTGGTAAATCGATGGTTTATTTGTTTATATTCAGTTCATAGCATAAAATAAATAAAAAAAGGAAAATTGTAAATCACTACTTTAATAATAAAAATTATAATTCGCAACGTATATAAGGCGCATACGTTATAAAAATAAAAAAGCAATGAATATTCATCGCATATATTTTAAATTTTCTATTAAATTACGAACGCAATGAAAATATCTCGTATGACTTCGATGAACGCCTCTTAATAAATTTACTGCGCTGAATATTACATACCGGATCCTTTATTAAGGTTTCCATTCCACCGATGCTCTGGTGCGAGGCAGCAATGCAATTTGCGATTCTACGTGTGATATATTTTAAGTTAAAGATATATACATTTTTATTATACTTTAGCTAAGGACCAAGCCATAAAATATCTTTGTGTTACATAGGTAGGTATATTGCACCGAGATATTCTTTAACTATACGAGGAGGTACTTCCTTTATAAATAAGTTCTAAAAATAAAATTGTAATCTCGCCGTCTTTGGTGGGGTGCACTTAATAATTCACGCTGGCCAGGCGATGGAGTGAGATAACTTTCAGTACACCGCTGCAAAAGTGGAAGTGTGAATAAACCCCGCAAATCATATCTTTTCCCGTACATATTATACATGTATATAATGTTAAAAGCTAAAATAGAATACTGATAATGTATTTATACCGCAATAGGTAATTGTAGGGTCTGGTCTAATGCGCACGCACAGTGGCATACATTATGTTCGAAGCTATATAGTACGTTGTACTATTACCTATTCTGTGGATAAGTTCGCGCGCGAGCTGAATTCAAAAATTCAAAATTCAAATGGTTTTTATTCAAATACACTTTTACAAGTGCTTTTGAATCGTCGAGTGAATATACCACTGGTTCTGAATGACATTCCTACCGAGAAGAACCAGCAAGAAACTCGGCGGTTGCTCTTTTGAAAATAATAATTTACAATGTATGCAGAGCTTAAATATATGGTGTCACATCAGGCCCCGCCTGCATTCAACTCGCGCTCGTATTATAGATTTAGTGACAGTTCATGAAACAGTTTTGAAAGTGCGCTTGCCCAGAAGCCGTCTACTCACTCTTGCCTTTGTATTTAATTCTGTCCTTAAACATATAATAATGTTTTCTTCATTACAATGTTGCAAAATTGCAAGGCGATAAAAGGAAAAAGAACTAATTGTTTCCTTTTAAATTACTGAAATTATCGTACCAAATTGTTCAATTACTAGACTCGAATACACGCGCAGTCCGCGTGCATTTAGCTTTTATTTTAAATCCCGTGGGACCTATCTAATTTCCCCGCATGTAGTCACTCGCTAGATACATGAAGACGTCCAGTCAAGTCAAACCAACCAGTAAACACACTGTTATATTTAAACTAGCTGATGCCCGCGACTTGGTCCGCGTGGTTTTTTGTATGGGAAAATCAAGTGAAAATGTTTTATCTTTTACTTAATTTTTTCGTCAATTTTAAAATGTTTTTAGTAGTTATTCTGCTATTCGGCAGACAAATACAACAAATCAAAAACCATGAAAATCGGTCCAGCCGTTCTAGAGCTATAAGTGTTCGAACAAGCCCGACTTTGTTTTATATATATTATAGATTAAGATTAAGATTATAGTAGGATTTCCTTAATATCAAATGGCATGGCATGCAAATGAGCAAGGAAATGGCGTATCCGTTGTTTGCCTGTTGTTGAAAAACAAGATCGCTGTGGAGGGCCGTGCCATCCGAGCTGTACGCTTAGTACCTATACGTTTTTAAATTGCAAATTCGATTGATCGTAATCGAGCGTACGATCAAATCAATCGACGTACGGTTATTATTATTTATCAGTCGATAATACTCTTGCTAACCCGTTAGTCTAGCGGTTATAGCATGTTCGACTGCGGCTGACGAGATACCGGATTCGAGTCCCGGGTCGGGCCAGAATTAAGTATTGGGTTTATCTGAATATAAATTCTCAGTACTAGCCCGGAGTTAGGAAGTTGGCGATGCTTCACACACGTGCCTCGGAGAGCACGTTAAGCTGTCGGTCCCGGATAGTATCACTAACTTGGTAGCGCACAATCCCGCATTGGAACAGGGTGGTGGGTCTAAGCTCTAATTCCCTCTCTCCTATGAGAGTGGAGGCCTGTGCCCAGCTGTGGGACGTTTATGGGCTGTAGTGGTAGTAGTGGTGGTAGTCAATAATAATCGTGAAAATATATCATACAATCCTTTCAGTCGAATCACTTGCAATAAGATCTGGTAAAGCACAATTCTACAAAACTTGGATACCTAAAGTGTATAATGAAATGGAATCAAAATCTTTAGCAATGATGATTTGATGAAAATGATGCATAGCGATAAATATCATTTAAAACTGTACATTCATCACTATCTCCCCAATGAAATCATTCCCGAATGGGTGATTAATTTTATTACTCGAACCGAACTAAATTAACATTTCGAATCACGTCATGTATCAGTAAGCATACAACTGCCTAACTTAATAACATTTGAAGGCTTTCAAACTCGCACACGATGTATAAATTTCACTGGAAAATCATTACCGTGTACCCTCTACGGTCGATCGTCTTACGGACCAGTGGACCGAATGGGGTCAACGGCTGCTAGTATGTAGATCGCTTTAGACCTAGTGGTGAAGATATCGCCCTCGTTAAAAAACTAGCCAAGTGCGTGTCAGATCACGATGGTAGCGTTTCGAAGTTATGCTAGTAGTCAAAAACTTTGGTCGGGCATTACGCACTTCTAGTTCAATTCAATTGAATTTCCAGATCTTGGCGTTTACCTTGGCGGTATGCCACTGGGTTACAGGTTAAAAACCTGTTTCGCCAGGATAAGGCCTAGAATAGAGTAGATATATGGATAAGGCCAGACTATATCAAACCAGATCTGAGATCAGAGCTAAATTAGAAATCGAATCTTATACAGTCAACTATAATAAACCTATAATGTAAACTCCTTGACAGATTTATCATCGCACAGCCCAAACTCTTGGACATGCTGAAAGCTAAAATTGCTTCCACAGATACCTTTTATAATGTAGAGAAGGAATAGGGCTAGATTGTTTGAAATTCCCACGTATGTGCATCTAGCCTAAATATGTAAAATACTGACTGGCTAACCTATCAACGTACAGCTTAAACCACTAAACTGATCAGACTGGGCAAAAATATACCAACTATTACGTAAGAAAATTTTGAAAATTTAACCCCTGAAGGGGTGAAATAGGGGTATGATTCTATGAAAATCGAACTTGCGAGCGAAGCCGTGCGCGAAAGCCTTGGATTCAAGGTCTTATGTTAGCATAATAACTACACATTTAAATGCTAAACTAATGTTACACAACACACATTTCACTAGGATATCATTACCATGCCTTCAACAGATCGTCTTACGGACCAGTGGACCGTGCGAGGTACATGGCCTGTAGTCTTAAGGTCGTGCGTGTGTCAGTGAACATGCCAGCCGCTTTGATACTGTGCTGAAGGGTATATCCATACCTTTTCATTATCAGAAATCACTTCGTACTTTACTCAAACTGATGATTAGTATTATACATATATTGATATTTTGTATTCAGAAATACAATAGTGTTTCTTCGGGGATAAATATTTCAAAACATTTATCCCCGAAGAAACTTCGGGGATAAATGTTTTGAAATATTTATCCCCAATCAGAATCAAAAGCAAATTTTAAACTATAGATACATCAAATAAGTAAAGGTTGTACAATGTACATAAGGTAAATCCACCCGTGCAAAGCCGGGGCAGGTCAGCTAGTCCATACTAATATTATAAATGCGAAAGTTTGTCCTTCTATCTATCTGTCTGTCTATCTCTGCTAAGCTTTAACGGCCCATCTTTTCAACCGATTTTGTAATTTGGTATAGTGATAGGTTGCATCTCGGGGCAGGACACAGGGTTTTTATCCCGGAAAACAAAGGAGTTCCCGCAGGGATAAAAAATCTGAATTCACGTGGACGAAGTCGCGGGGGCATCATCTAGTTTTCAATATACTAGCAAGTTCGCCAATTATGAAATAGCTATTTATGCAACTGTATCGTAATGACTAATTACGTACAGTTGCATACAAGATTTTATCTACGACAAGGACGTCTTTATAATTTTTTACTTTATAAATTAATAAAAACCAAAAGTGCCAGAACCCAGAGCCGCTAAGCTATAGGTATCCTATTTATGAAGATAACCATATCGATACAGCTACGACTCATAACGATACAGCTCCCATACAACGAACTGTATCGTTATGAGAAGCAAACACGAAAGAGGGTTCAATTCGATATAGTTGTCAAATTCGAAATTGGAACTTTTCGATGCTGGAGTAGATAAACAGTTTTAAAACGATCCTACACGTGAAAAGGTCCGCGGTAACATCATAATCTTGATGATAAGGTGTTATAAATTCACAATCGCCAACTTTTAATCCGCATCATTATGCAGTCAAGATTCATCTAACTTGGTCCTTTTTAAAACTTATCTAGTTTACCAGTTTTCCGCCACTTTCTAGCCGAGGTGAATAATAGACGAGGCTAAATAACCGACGCTCGGCTAGTTAACTCAGGGATTTTTGCTGCTTCAACCTCTTACGATAGACTATTTCGGTAATACTTGATTAAGCTTAGAGAGTCTGAAGTAAAATGGAGTCGAGAAGAAATAAGGTACTAGGTAGGTACTCAGTTGTCTAGGTCCTTAAAATTTTATGCATTTTAGACCCGCCAGAGTTTCGTCCTAGAGAGCAGAAAAGAATCCTTAAGCATAAGATTTTAATCAAACTTAACGAAAATACACCGCGACTTTACTAAAACACACTAACTGTTTTATCATATTTTTTCAACATAAAGCTATCGAATTTAAAAATTTAGTCCGTAGTCTGTAGTCCGTGGATTTTTAGTAGTATAGGATTTCCTTTAGCATGATAGATTTCTCTAATAATATATCAGCTGTCAAAACAACTCCTAATTGCGAAAAACAGTCAAAAGTAGTTTTGATTAAGGACGGTAGCAAAATAACTTTTTCATCCCACCATCTCGGAAAGAGTATTTTTACGCTTCGATATCTGAATGCAAAAGCCGTTATTATCCTCTTGAGGATAAAGTAAATTGAATTTAGAACATCGTGTGCACGTTAGTAAATATCACTCGTCTATGAAGTTTGTGAATTCAAAACATCATTAAAACCTATTTACTTCTACCTCTATGGTGCCGAATTTCCATACAACCGTTTTTAATTTGTTAAAAACTCACACTCGTAACCTTCTTGGTGTACTTTTTTAATTTGCTTTGCGCGTACCATTTTCTTTCACGCCATAATATTGTTTAAGATTTTACCTTCGATTAAAAACAAGAAAATTGAAAATAAGTGAAAAACCTAAAATGAGTGATTCTAGTGACGAAAAAGTTAATTTGACGCCAACAGAATTGACTGAAACTGTTAAAAATGCGGAAATGAGCTTTCTCCCTCAAAAATCACGCGAGAAGTATTTTATTTCCTCGCTGAAGTGGGATGAAAAGTTACGTGTTGCACACGAGTGAAAAGATTTTTCACCTCGTGCTCTTTTGATTCCCTCGCTGACGCTCAGGATTCTAATTTTTGATCCACTCGCTGCGCTCGTGATTCAATTTTAGAATCCTCGGTCCTTGCTCGGTCATCAAAATTGAGCACGCGGTTAAAAAACAACTTTTCACTCTTGTATAACAAATAACTATTAACTGCGAAAAACTGTCAAAAGCCAAAACCGCTTTTGATTGCGAAGTTCAGTCAGTAGGTATATTGGTAGATGCGAAACCCACAGTGTTGTTAAATGTTAGGTAACTAGTGCTACATCGGATCCTAATATCAAATATCGTAATAGAGAATTATTTCGGCTTAGTCAGTTTGAAATAAACCTGACGTCAAGTCCAAATTTCCAACGCAGTTCGCTGAAACTTAGTTTTGTGTGGATTTATGACGCTTCAGTAATAGGTATTCCGTTGGCATACCTTTGTTTTGCAATAACCTACTTGTAGAAGTAAGCTAATATGGGTCGGTTCATTTTCTCTAATTGAAAAAAATGTTTCCTAGTTCAAGAGCCCTAGTTTGCTCTTCTCAGTAGTTTTCCGAACCGCAGGTTGACTCAAAACAAGACGGATCATGAGATACAAATATCGTATTGCGATCGCGATCGGGTGATTGATCGAGTACAGAGTGGATTGACGGTAAAAAAATCCAATCCAATCCAACGTCAATCCACCCTGCACTGTGTATTGGGATTTGGGCGCCTGCGTAACCCTCGGTGGGCGAGTGTCGCTCGCTTTTGTTTTGTATGTTATATCCTTATAAGTAGGCTATACCTCCTACTTATGTTTAATGTTTTTGATTTTAGCATCAAAATACAGAAGCATATAAAACCGAACACCGGCTTTGTGGAGAAGCGATAAACATAAAGCGTTGCTTGAGTAAATCCACGCTAATCACGTTATACTTAAGCCAATCCCGCCCAGCCATTAAGCGTGCCGATATCCAAAGGTTTATGTAATCGGACGAAGCGAGATATACGTACTATTAGTTTAAATAAATCCAATGAAATATTTTAGAACATAGCTCTTTTAGGTAGGATAAAACCTTTGCTGGAAAAATCGTACGTCACAAAAAAGCATTAAAGTCTAGAATACTCTAGTGTAGATGGAGAAAGACATGTAGGTACCTGTGTATATAAATTTTAGGTAGTGTTGAACTTTGTGAACACTAATCAGCGCAGTCAGAAAAGAGCTGTGGCGCAAGCAAGATGCTCGCATGTTCGAATCACTCTCACGAAATTCGCGAATTTATATTTTTAATTTTTTTTTTAAATAGCGAAAGTATTGTGGATCTGTGTATTATGCTACCGTCGAAACTCTTAAACGGTCAAAACGACTAGAGTATTACTAGGTTTATTTTCATTTTAAACATTTAAAAAAAACGGAAAAGGTGACTGAATGAAATTTTATAAACGTTAGGTCAGCAGACCTAAAGACTGCGTTTAGGATCTCTCTATGAAAATATGAATTTTTAACGGGTTTTATGGAAAACATAAACCTAAGCGGACGAAATCGCGAGATAAAGGTTTAAAAGGTAAATAAAGTTAGGTTTTCTTTAAAGAACTATTCTATATTTCAGACATTCAGCACAGAACATTCTTGATTTAGTATTCCTAAAGCAATAAAAATCTGTGACGAATGGCAACTACTAACACTCGCCCAACTTATTCAATTTGTATGTAAGAAGTTACATGTCCCCATGAAGGAGTGAGGTGGTCGGGAACAAGTCAATAGTCCAAATTGCAGTCCCACACAGTCGAGGCACGTCCATCGCCGGGCTGAGTCATTAAACTTGCATCCACGTGTACTCACCAAAGTGTAGTATGTATTTTGTTACATGTATGACAGATTTAGCTAAGTAAACACTGAGACTAGGTCTGAAGTAGGGTTGATCGCAAGGTGTGTCGCAATAGCATATTTTCACGCTTAGTATGTACGTTGACTTCGACAGTTTGTATGAGAGCTGCGCTAAAAAGTACTTGCACCTCAGCTCAGAGACGACTATTTGATTGGCGCTAACTGAAGTAGGTCTACTAATACTACTTACTCAGGTACTAATAATAATACAATAATCATTTGCAGGGAGTCGTCAAATCTAAAATTTAACGCGACTTTCATGCGTTTACGCTCACAAGTCACATGCAAAGTGTTTAGCAATACACACAAGTTGAAAATCGTCATTGATCGGTCGTCGTTAATCCGTCCAACAGAACATAAGAGGCAGATTCTTTTTAGGGTTCCGTACCAAAATGGTAAAATGGAACCCTTATGGTGCGACTTTCTCCGTCTGTCTGTCCGTCTGTCCGTCTGTCCGTCTGTCACACTCGATTATTTCAGTAACTACCGAAGCTATCGACATGAAATTTGGAATAGTTGTGTATATTAGTGGCCCAAAGACACTGAATTTAAAAAAAATTTGAAATTATTTTTGTTCTTATTTAAAAAGGGGGGAAAATCGGAGGGTTGAAATTTAAAAGTGAGATAACTGTACTGTGTGGGGTATCATATGAAAGGGTTTACTTGGTACATTCTAAAACAGATTTTTAACTATTTTTAGTCATGATAGTTTTTGATTTATCGGGGAAAAAGTCTAAAAAAATACCGTTCCCCCCCCCCCCCCCTCCCCCTTATCTCCGGAGTTTACCAATCGAAAAATCTGAAATAATTATGGTCAATAGGAATTTATGTATATTTTACAGGAAAACTATAGCCACTGCTCTAACTAGCATAGTTTTTTTGATATTAACAGTAAACCTCTACAAACAAAGTTAGTTTTGCGGTTCATTAACAAAGGTAATTATTACCGTCAAAGATTGGGTTAAACGCAAGTTCTTCTAAGTACTCGTCGTCAAATAAACATATTGGTTTTTGCCTGATTGTTTTGCTTCAGTACCTACCCTCGAGTACGGAACCCTCGGTGCGCGAGTCCGACTCGCACTTGGCCGGTTTTTTTTCTCTGTGATCCGTCAGTCACCTTGTTTTTTTTTGTTGTGATGTTTGTTACTCCTCCACTCCTAAGAACTCTTCAGTGTATTGCTGCACTACAAAAAATATATCTTATCAATTATTGTATGGAAAATATACTAGTGGTTCGCCCCGAACTGAGACCTCGCGGCGCCATCTATTGACATCATTGTGAAGTTCTGTTGTAAATACTAAGGCTCATTAAAAATTAAATAATTTCGTTTCCCTATAATATTTATCTAATTTTAGTATTTGTCGTTCAAGTACAGGATATAATTCAAATAATTGATCAAGTTTCAGGCTCAGCATTTCAGAAAATTTAGAGTTCTGAGGTCAACTTTGGACATTAGAAAATCGCCACTTTGAAAGCCCCCCATTTCGTCAATTTTAGGGGAAAAATTTAAAAAAATATATTTTTGGACTCTATTCCTGATTATCTTTAAAATGAAATACCGCAACCCTATATAGCGCCATAAAAATATTTTTCTTCATATTCGCTTCTATAAGAGCCCCCTGAAATAAAGATTTTTATTACTTTCTAAGCCATATTCGGCTGGAAGCCATCGGTTTATATGCATAATATTTAAATTTGAAGTAATTACGTTCAGTAATTCAGAAGTTATAAGGCTCTGACAGACGGACGGATGGATGGATGGACGGACGGACGGACGGACGGACGGACGGACGGACGGACGGACAAGTGCAAATTCACTCAAGTAGACTCAGAGACCTTCGCTTCGCTCGGTCAATTAGTCCCACAAATTGCCGCGGGACTTCTATCCTGAGTCATGAGACGGAATAAGTAGTATGTACGTACCCGAACATCGAGCCCCCAAAATCCCGAAAAGCTGATCGTCTAAACCAATAGCCTTTCACCGTCTTGGATAATGGATAGTATGAGTTTCGACCATCAGCTGCTTTAAGCTGACCGGAATAATCTAGTTTTAATCCAGCAATTATTTTAGGCACTTCCATATCTAACTGCCCCAATGGTGCTGGTCAGAACAGACACGGCTAATTTACCCTAATGCCCCCTTACCCTTGTCTGCATTAACCATTAACTTGTGACATGCTTAATTCGCTAAGTGCTGCGGTCAGAGCGTGTGGGGCCAGGCATAAGCGGTAGCGATAGCGGTACTGAAAGCGGAATTCGGGTAAAAAGTTTATTACGTAACTAGATGATACCCGCGACTTTGTCCGCTTGGATTAAGGTTCCTTGATTCCCATGGAAATTCTTAAATTTTCCGGGATTAAAAAACCGATCAAGTGCAAATAAGACTCGCGCACAACAGGTTCTGTAGCATCACACAATATAAATTATTTTAGTAGATAACAAGAAAGATGTTATATAACAACATGTAATTAGCTGTGTGATCATTCTTACTAATATTATAAATGCGAAAGTGTGTTTGTTTGTTGATTTGTCCTTCAATTACGCCGCAACGGAGTTGAACCATGGCATGGTTATAGCTGAGGACCTGGAGAGTGACGTAGGCTACTTTTTATTCCGAAAAATTAAGGAGTGCCCGCGGGAATCATATAAAACTTAAACCATGCGGACGAAGTCGCGGGCATAAGCGGGTAACTGATAATAAGGAAATTTAAGAAATTCAGAATCCTTTATAACTTCAACTCAACTTTTGTCTGCCCTAGCGCTAAGTACCTCCATACAAACTTTTTTAAATTTTTCTCATTTCTCAGCAAAACTATTTCATCACCCGCTACTACTCTTGGGACGTCGGAAAACATAATAGTGACCAAAATGTGTTGGCTTATTAACTGGGTCGCATTGAAGTAAATCTAGGGTCGGGACGTTTTGGATTACGTATGCGTATTTCTTGCCTAAGAAAATGTTTTAGGTAAGAAACAATGAGTTAATACCTATACTTCCTTTGTATGTATCCCATAGAAGTAGAGAGAGAATCTTTTAGATTTTAGGTTATTACTTGTTATATACTTAGTACTAGAGGACGCCCCCGACTTCGTTCGCGTGTCATAAGTTTTTTGACTCCCACAGGCATTCCTTAATTTTCCGGGATAAAAACAAACCCATGCAAAAAAATACGTCGATCCATTGTTCTGTTGCAGCGTGATTGAAGGACTATTTAACGTTCTTTGGGAAAGAATTTTCAAAAACTGTGAATTGCGTAAGTATTTCATAATTTATACCCGTTGCCCAAACGTCAAGTTTCATGGCTATAACTTGAAAAACGCCGGCCTTTTACACCAACTTACAACCCCTATTTTACCGGTTTGGGGGTGGAATTTAGAAAAACTGCGACACACGTACTTCTTAATATTATACCCAAAGCCAGAATACCAAGTTTTGTTGTTATAACTTGAAAAATATCTTGATAAATGAAGGACATTCATCCCCAATTTCACTCCTTCAAATTTAAAAATGGTCAAATTTTCAAAAATGGTGAAACACGTACTTGCATATCTAACTGAAAGCCGAAATGCTAAGTTTCATGGCTATAACTTGAGAAATGAAGGACTTTCATGCAATCTTTCAACCCCTATTTTACCCCTTTGGGGGTGAAATTTTGCAAAACTGTGCCACACGCACTTTTTTATTTATTACCTATATAAAGCCAAAATACCAAATGTCGTTGATACAACTTGAGAAATATCTTGAGGAATGAAGGGCTTTCATTTAAACTTTCATCCCCTATTTCACCCCTTCGGGGGTAGAATTTTCAAAAACTATGAAACCTGTATTTCTTTATTTTTTTACCGGTAGCTCATATACCAAGTTGCATAGATATAACTTGAGAAATGACGGACTTTCATACAAACTTTCAACCCCTATTTCACCCACTTAGCGGTGGAATTTTGAAAAATCCTTTCTTAGTGAGCGCCTACGTCATAAAAGAAAGCTATTGTCAAAATTTCAAGTCTCTAACCCTAGCGGTTTAGGCTGTGCGTTGATATATAAGTCAGTCAGTCAGTCAAGACTTTGAATTTTATATATATAGATTAAGTTACATAAATGTACATGTAGAACATTTTAGATCCATAACGCACGAAACGATTTGCGATTCCTCATACGCATGGCTAGAGTCTAGACTCTGAAAGTATTTAATATAATATTATATAACAAGAGATAAGTTTCACGTTGAACAGGTTTGAAATCATAATTCATAATAGTTATTATTATAGCCGTATCGCATAATATTATGTTCAGTAAGAGATACTTGTTTATCCACTATAATTTAGCACATGACTGCGATCTTACCTGGTGGTAAGTGATGATGCAGTCTAAAATGGTAGAAGGCTAACCTTTTAGAAGCATATAAGCAGTTATATTTTAGAAGCAAGCCCATACCCCTTAATCAGTTTCTACACGGCATCGTACCGGAACGCTTAAAGACACAATCGAGTACAACCAAATACCTACTGCTCATGCAAACATAACTTGTAACTAGGTATTGTTTCAGTTAAAACTGACCACTCTCTAAGATCAAATACTAAATCTTGTTATGGAATAATCCTAGAAGGACTTAAATAAGCCGTAATGGTTCTGTACAGACATGACACTTGCATTAGAGGCTTTGCCCACAGTGGGCGGCATCCATTCAAATGGGATTTATACCGAGACGTATAAGCTTAGCTCTATATCGTGCGGTGTGACGTATTTCGATTGTGATTTTAATAAATTTTCTAGATGATGCCCGCAGTTCTTCGTCCGCGTGGATTAAGGATTTTTGATTCCCGCGGGAACTCTTTAATTTTCCGGGATGAAAAGTATCCTATGCCCTTCCTCGGGATACAAACTATCCCTATACCTACCAAATTTCATCAAAATCGGTTGAACAGATGAGCCGATAAAAGCGTAGCAGACAGACAGACAGACACACTTTCGCATTTATAATATTAGTATGGATACAACTACATACAAGAGCAGATTTTGCCCGCAGCCTCGCCCGCGTTGACTACAGAAATTCATATAGGTACCTAAATTTATTTCATTCTTCGTTCTAGGTTTTTTCATTCAAATTTCAAACCCCTATTTTTAACCCCATATTATGGGTACCTTCAAATCAAGTGGATTATAGGCATCTTCTAGGCTAGTGCGCTCCTAGCATCTTAGGCTGCATCACCACTTGCAAGCAGGTCAGATTGCAGCCAAGCGCTAGGTATTTTATTACCCTCTTAGGAGTTCGATTTTTTTAAAAATTCTTTCCATGTCCATAATAGTATGTGTACGCCAAATTTCGCGCCGATCCATTCAGTGGTTTGAGCTGCTAGATCCCCCTCCTCCCCCCCCCCCTTTCCTCTAGTCCCCTTTTCTTTTGATGTACCTATATATAAGATATTATTATACAACGTAATAAGGGGTAAGTTCCACAATATTCGTTTGGCATTCGATATTACGATCCAGTTTTTTTTTAATTTATAGGCTAGCGCTTAGGTATAGTAGGTGAGCCTATGGTCTGCAATTTGCGTATGAACGTCACCTCCTGTATTAATAAAAAATAAATTTCGCTTGCCATTGTCTTAATCATACCTTCAACCTAGAAATAGCGTCATTCTTCCTCTCAAACAACGCGGGCTAAAACAAAAGTTCTGTAAAAAGGTCTCAGTTTCATAAGATTTCAATTTCACACAATGGAGCAGGTATATTATACCATTCACTGTATTGTGTTTCTTAAAAAACCGGCCAAGTGCGAGTCGGACTCGCGCACCGAGGGTTCCGTACTCAAGAAGTAGGTATAATTACCTTTGTTAATGAACCGCAAAACTAACTTTGTTTGTAGAGGTTTACTGTTAATATCAAAAAATTACGTTTGTTGTATGGGAGCCCCCCTTTAATATTTACTTTATTGATATTTAATTATTTATTTTGAAAGGTAATATACAAGTTAATATTCTGTGAAAATTTGAACCGTCTACCTGTTACCGTTTTTAATATTGAATTATTACCGTTTATTGTATGGGGACCCCCCTTAGTATATATATTTTTTTAATTTTTAGTATTTGTTGTTATAGCGGCAACGGAAATACATCATTTGTGAAAATTTCAGCTTTCTAGCTATCACGGTCTATGAGATACAGCCTGGAGACAGACAGACAGACAGACAGACAGACAGACAGACAGACAGACAGACAGACAGACAGACAGACAGACAGACAGACAGACAGCGGAGTCTTAGTAATAGGGTCCCGTTTTTACCCTTTGGGTACGGAACCCTAAAAATGGGTTATTCACTCGAATAACTAGGAGAGTTTATTCAGTGACATCGTTTTCCCTTTTTTGTTGATCATAAAACTGAGAGTTTATTTTATGAGAAAAAGTATCTCTCTCTCCGGTCGTTCCTTAATCACTGGAAATCGTGGTCCTGACCAGAGGCCCAATTGTCTAAGCAGATCGTAATCATTTGACAGCTTAAAACGTATTACTCGAACTGTTTAAGGAGTTCACACATGCTTTTCGACGTGCAGGCATCTATGAACTCCATAAACCGGTCGGATTATACGTTTGACAACCGATTAGGTACGATTACGATTTCCTTACACAATCGGGGGCCAGATCCTCTTGAACAGATTACTTGTCGCCGCCGACTTCAATTGGTGGGCATTCTTACGTTATCTTAGAATTTACAGGTGTCGAAATTCTTAAGCTAATCAGACTAATTATCTATTTGGTGAGGGGCCTCTCGCCTCGCAACAAAATTAAAACTTAAATGTACAAGCAAAGTTTCTCATTAATTAATGCAATAATTTTAGAAATAATTACAAGTTTATTAATTTACTTACTGAATGGTATAATTAGTATAATACCATATGGGGTTTGTTAAATAAACAAGGCTTGTGACGTGAAAAAAAACATAGTTATTATTCTTTAAATTATATTGTTTTCAAAACACTATACCACATTAGCGTCTTTATCTATGTACTTACTAGCTGATGCTCGCGACTTCGTACGCGTGGATCAAGGTTTTGTGGTTCCCGTGGGAACTCTTTAATTTTCCGGGATAAAAAGTATCCTATGTGCTATTCCAGACTATAATCTATCTCTGTGCAAAATTTCAGCCAGATCCGTTCAGCCGTTGGGGCGTGATTGAGTAACAAACATCCATACATCCATCCATCCAAACTTTCGCATTTATAATATTTATTTGATATAAAACTTGTATCATAATACAATAATATTAATTATAATAATACTTAATACGTATAATCTGTCAAAAAACATTAAAAGCAGGCCTTGGCCAGAAAACTAAGACGTCAGGGATTATCATTGACTTATTATAAAAGTCCATGCAAAGTCAAAAACTTAAGTTTGCCCACAATGAACCCGCATACTTCGGCTCATAAAATACTTATGGCAACAAAATAAATGTGTCTAGTCGTTCCGGCGTCAGAAGGCTCATAAATCACACATGTATAAGAAGATTAAGATGTATATATAAGATTGCAGGAAAGTTCGCGGATAAACAGGAAAAACCATTAAAGTGAACCCTTCGAAGAAACGCGTGTAATCCGTTCGGTTAAACGGAGTGCTTGCAACGTCACCATAATGAGACTACTCATTTCTTTCTAATTTTTTATAAACGATCTTTGAATCTCTGTGAGATTTTGCCAGACCCATAATACCCTTACAAACTTAATATATTATTTCTTAAATCAAATACATACAAGAATACTTTTAAATAACCAAAGCTTTAGAAATTGGTAGGTAGGTATAACTTCCCCATATCACGAAACGAACAAGACACCGCAAAACACTTTGAAACATATCTACAACATTTATTCAGTTCTCAGCTTTTATCCATATGTTATAGTCGTAGCTGAATTGGCGAAAAATTGGCTGCTTCGGCATTGGTCTAAAAATTTCTGTCGGTTTCTACACGGCAACGTAACGGAATGCTAAATCGCTTGGCGGTACGTCTTTGTCGGTAGGGTGGTAACTAACTACCCACGGCCGAAGCCTACCACGCCAGACCAGAAAAAATTCAGAAATTATTGATTCCCAAAATTGACCCTGCCAGGGATCGAACACAGGACCTCCCACTTATAAGACCACAGCGCTCACCACTGCGCAAGGAGTCGTCAAACCTTAAACTAATTTATATGCAATTGCTAGCGCCGAAAAGTTAGAAGTTTTGATCTCCAAACCCGTCGAATAGGAAGCCGAAGTTTTAACCACTAGGCTATCACAGCTTCAAACAATATGCAAGTTGGCAAATGAAATTGAAAGTAGTATAAAAACATTTCGGTCTGAGGGTTTGGAACAAATTCACAAACTCGCTACAACTCACCCCATTGAGTTAGAGTTTTACCGGCAATGACGGTAAAAATTGGTTTATTGCTTTTTCGTAAAATATTTGTAAACAGCAATGGATTGGAACTTTTGATTTTATAGAACGCAATTTAACTTTTATTCGATTCGCTTATTTTTGTTTTAGCCCAATCTGTGGGCTTACTAAAAAAACGAATTCCTCGCGGACGAAGTCGTGGGCATCAGCTAGTATTACTATGTAATCTCGCATAAAAACTAGTACCCAAATATATATTTTATAGCAAAGTATTGGTCCTTACATGTGAAATTGGCGTTTAGTCGTACTGGGCACTTTGATCTCAAATATCTCCTCTTTAGTAAGGAATTTCAATTTCAAATTTATACAGCTATTTACTCAGGCTTTTTTGTTTTGAAAACCCTAATTCATATTTTTTTCCTCTTTTGGTTTTTTCTTTGCGTCTCTCAGTTTACAAAATAGAAAACTTAAAATATCGCGTTCATTACGAGTACGAGCTCCATCGTGGCACCAGTGCTGCAGAAACGGCTCGAAGGATTAATGATGTGTATGGCGGCGGTGTCGCAAAAGAAAACACAGTTAGTTTTTGATACTAACGTTTTCGTTCTGGAAATTTCGACCTGCAGAACAAGCCCCGTGGACGGCCGGAGACCAAAGTTGATAATGAAGAATTGATGGCTATTGTGGAAGCGGATCCATCGCAAACCACGTCCGAGCTAGCTGCAGGCTGCGGTGTTAGTGATAAAACTGTTTTAATCCACGTGAAGCAAATTTAGAAGGTGAAAAAGCTTGAAAGGTGGGTACCTCATGAATTGAGTGCAGCAAACCGACAAACGCGCGTCGACTGCTGCGTTACATTACTCAACCGGCACAATAATAAAGGGATTTTAAATCGAATCATTACCTGTGATGAAAAGTGGATCCTGTACGATAATCGGAAACGCTCATCGCAATGGCTGAACCCTGGCGAACCGGCCAAATCTTGCACCAAGCGAAAATTGACTCAAAAAAAATTACTCGTGAGCGTTTGGTGAACTAGTGCCAGTGTCGTTCACTACAGCTTTCTTAAATCTGGCCAGACGATTACGGCAGATGTCTATTTTCAGCAACTGTAAACCATGATGGAAAAGCTAGCTGCTAAACAACCGAGGCTGGTCAATCGATCTAGGCCACTGCTGCTTCAGGACAACGCTAGACCAACCACTGCACAACAGACGGCTACCAAATTAAAGAAGCTTCAATTAATTGGTATGTCTAAGACATCCACCGTACTCCCTGGACCTAGCTCAAACAGATTACCATGTTTTTTCGAAATTTTGATAATTTCTTAAAGAAAAAAAATTCAACTCCGATGGGGCAGTCCAAAGCGCCTTCAAAGATTTTATTGATTCCCGTCCGAGTGGTTTTTATAGTAAAGAAATCAATGAACTACCTATGAGATGGCAAAAGTGCATAGATAGGAGTGGTACATACTTTGATTAAATAAATGTATTATATTTAAAAAAAAAACAACTTTATGTTCCTCTCTTACAAAACGCCAATTTCATATGTAAGGACCTATTACATTGGAACAGGGTCGTATTTCTGAAGATAAACGAAGATTGCCGACCACCATGAATTATTAGGCACAAGTAGGTATAATATTCAGCGAAATCCATTTCAACATTTGTGTAAACAAACTTCTATCCCAGGGGTAATCACAATACGGCGAACTAGTTCGTGAGTTTGTATCCGGGCATTCGCAGCCCTTTACAGAATTTACAGGTCAATTTTCTTGGTTAGGGTTCTACGGAGGGTTTCTAATTTCATTGTGGTTGTAGCAAGCTTCCCTCTTATTGAAATAGGTCATGAGTACACAAAGAATCCTTAGTGTAAGCTGTAGGTCAATGAGTGGTAATGAACCTTCATGCCACCAAATCCATACTACCATTATAAATGCGAAACCCATCTTTTCATCAGATTTTGATGAAATTTGGTATAAAGATAGGTTGTGGTCCGGGGATCATGGGCTTCTTTTTATCCCAGAAAATTCAGAAAAACACGTCAAGCCACGCAGTCGAAGTCGGGGGCATCATCTAGCAGATAGATAAATCACCCAATGTACAGGTTCACGGTAATTAGTAGTAGTAGTATACAAACAGACATCAAGAGATAGTAATTATCATAATGAGCACATTTTTATTTACGTAAGTAATTATTATAATAGAATATACTATAAGGCGTAATAGCTGAAAATATTCTCGAATTACGCCTTTGGACGGGTTATTTCTCTAGACTTATAGTTTTACATTCAACGCTGATTCAGCGACGAATTGAAACAATACCGAGGCAGCTCGAGTCGTCAGCATTGGCACTGAAGGAATGATCTTAACTTCAGCAGAGGCGGCGCACGTTTTTTTTGCTTTTAATAAAAGCCAACTTTTAATCCTGATTGCATTTTCCTTTAAGCTAATTTTAAAAATAAAACTATTTCCAGGCTAGAACTAGCCCAGGCACTAATTAAAATTCACGAATTAATATGACCTAATGTACAAACAGGTTATTAAACCTTTCGCTTATGAGGAAATGCGTTTTCATTCCCGCGAAGTGGCGAAAAGCGACTTTCAATTACAACGGATCCCGAGAAGCGTGTAAAGGAAACGGTTTCCACCATAAATTTCACTTCAAAACGGTTTGAAACTTCTAATATCGAAATGCACTTTATCTATGAGAGATTTTCGCGCCGGAGGCGAGGGCGCACATAACTTATAGCTGTCAGTCAAATTTATGCTCTAATAGGTCACACGTATGATACATTTTCGTTTGACGCGCAACTATGTAACGTTTCTGTTTTTAGTTTTCCTGATGCTTCAGTAAATAGCCTTAGTGCTAGTTAACAGTTCTCGATATCTTTAGTTTGTCGAATACCAAAACACTTTTGTCATAACAAAATGGTCTAAAACGATTAAGGTTTCTTTTCATCCCATATACCGAGAGAGCCACAAAAGGAAACATAATCATATTTTCACCCCATTACATAGGTACTAGGTTTTAACTAAAGGGCTATGGCCATATCCACTACGCCAAACGCGCAGATTAACAGACATATTTGTAGAACACTTTATCAGTGGAAACCACTGAATCTATACTATATACTTTCTATACTTACCATTGTACGCTGTCTTTCGATGTAAACATAGCTAAATATAAAAATTCTTTTCAAAAAACCGACTTCCAAAGCCACTGTAAAGTAAAAAATAATTTTGATTTCTACACACTATGTTGAAGTCGGGCGAGCCTGACGAACTTTGCCTATCTTTGTTATACTCACCCGACTTCAACATAGTGTGTAGAAATCAAAATTATTTTTTACTTTACAGTGGCTTTGGAAGTCGGTTTTTTGGAAATAATTTTTATTTTTAACTTTTTAGTGTACCTACTCTTAATCCAGTACCCTGCAGTATCAGAGTTGAGGAGTTGGGACTTGGGTTTAAATATAAAGTCGTTGCTTGACACCTACAATATGAATTCACCATTAAAAAATCCTAAATCACTATTTTTAAGGAGTTCTGTGTCGCGAAGTGCAGATATGCGATCGCGAAATGCTTAGATCTGTGGTAAGGGAAATTAGCATCTTTAGTCTATCGTGGTAGTTTATCAGTTATCTATGACATGCCCGGAAATTGGTCTTTAGATTATGAATTCTATATTTTAAAACCTTGATAAATGAATATCGGCGTTGCCTAGCAACTCGTTGATTTTCGGTCACTATAAATATAATGGATCCGTTGGAATCTTACGTTTCATTGAAATGGTGATCCGATATAGCTGTGATGGAGAGATGGTGAAATCGAAAGCTAAGTACCTAGGCAGATTACCTAAACTATAACACTAGAATTTCTTTATGTTGTATTCCAAGGATCGGTTGTAATGATTAGTGATTTCTGAGCGCTCATTAATTACTTGGGGAAGCAATGGATGTATAAGCAATGAGTTGATTATGTTCATATGATGAATTAATTATTGATGGTTATGATGAACTAAAGCAATATCGCGACCAATGATCATTGAATGTGTATCCCTTAGATAAAGGTAGCGCGTGTGCGAAGGTAAATCCTGTCTAAGGAAGGTTCTAGATGAGGAGGCGTAGAGGGGAGTTAGATTCCTTCGTCTGGGACGGGCCTGGACGGAGAAGAAAGACCTTCAGCTAGGCCGACGGGTCTAGTTGGGGATGCCCTCGGCTGGGACGTGCCTGGTCGGGGAGGAAAAGAGCTTTCAGCTGGGCTTTCGGGCCTGGTTGAGGCAAACGGGGCCTCCGGATGTAGAGCCGTCCGGGGAAGGCACGGTCTAGAACAAGGAGATCTTGGTCCGATAGTCAGTTAAGATGAGAATTTACCGGAAATATGAAATGAATACTTATTCATCCATGGCTAAGATTAACAGAATTTATATACAAGGTCTTAGGACATCACGAGCAGTGATGTCATAGTCAATGTGAATGTACAGGTCTCCGAGATACGGCACACCACGATGAGCGAGAGGAAATAGATGCGAGATGTAGTAGTACGAGGCGGCAAGCGCCCGTTGATCTGTGTACAGGTATGACTCCATTGGGTTTATAGATTAATTCGGTGACATTCTGTTCCATTGAACATCTCTATATATTGGTAATAGAGTTGTCTGTTCGTATTCATATTATTCACGTAGACGTGTCCAAAGAGATAAAGCAGATAATGGAATAGAATGGGCTCGCCGACATGGTGGAGGTGCTGGGATATGTTTTAATAAAGTGAACCAGAACATTCAGCACATGGAGTCATACCAAGCTAGAATTATAATAAAGTGTCAAGTTGTATATCTATTCAATTTATGTGAAATGTAGCAATAAATTAAAGATTTGAATAGGTTAGAGACGTTATATTAGTTTTGCCGCTCGCCGCTGGAGGGAGCGTCAACGCAGTTTTCGATTTAAGATCGAAAGAATTGGTGCAGGTAAGTTGGTAGAATTGACTTCCGAACTAATAAAGTCATGGAACGTTTGTAGATTTGAATTTTACGTGTATTTTTGCTATGATGGGAAATTGTTGATGCCAACATAATAAAAGTGAATAAAGTGCTAGACATGAAATGACACTATTGATTAATTTCCGGTGTGTCATTTATGTAAAAAGAAATTTGATGTCAAATGATGGAATTCACAACTATGAAAATAAATAACGGATTGAAACCAATTTAAATGTAAAAATAAATTATCCTATATAATACAAAGGTATGCAATGTAATTAATAAAGGGTGCATAGTGCAGTTAGTGAAATTTATAGAAATGATAACCGTAATTCAGTGTTTGAAAGAATTGCACATTGCATAAAATAGAAATTATATTAAGGATCATTCGTTTTCATAGAGAGTTAATTATTTTCAGCAGAAATCTCATATTCGAATTTAGAGGTTGAAGTTCGACTAATTTACTGAAATTTTCGACAAAAGAATACATCAGTTATACAAAGTTGAGTAAAGATAGTAAATCCTATTAAGAGAGTGGGGTGAGTTTACCAATATTTAAATTAGAAAGAATATACATAGAGTGTGTTATGATGAATTTTAAAGAAATTTCTACAGTATTATTTCAAAACAATTTCAAGTTTTTAATCTGATAAACGTTATTATGAGTTCAATGCTTTATTTTATAATTATGATAGTACTGGCTACATATTTGTATGCATCCTAAAGGGAACTTTATAAGAGGTTAGAAAAGGAGTTGTTACTGATGTCTGTGTTTATGATGGATAGCTATTAGCCATCTAATAAAAGGAGTGTCATATTGTTAGATCTGTGTGCTCAGAGGAGGTAAATATTACATGAATAGAGAATACCCATTTACGTTGGTGTATAGTTGATTGAATAAATGATAGAATAGTATATGAGCAAGCTTACTTGTATAGCAGGTAAATTATACCATGGATAAGTTGAAAGAATACTCTGAGAGTTTAACAAAAAATTAGTTTAAGATAACTGGATTTTAATTATCCCTTTAACACCAACGTGATGAAATTAGAGAAATTTTCTTTCTTAATATTTGAGTGAAACTATTAACATCATATGCGATAATAGTTAAGGATAATCTCTATTTTTATGCGAATGTCGTACCTATGATTTCACCAGGGGTACCGTATGTAGAGGAACTCAACAATTGGAAGAATAAATTAGAACTAGCAGACGACGGGTCTTTAAAAAATGAAGTTGATATTCTTATTGGGAATGATTATTATTATTCATTTCTTCGTTTAGAGAAAGTACAAATAAATAAGGACTTATATCTAATAGATTCAGAGTTTGGATGGATACTTTCGGGTCAGATTCAACATGAGAATAACGAAAAGGAATATATGTCAGTGGTTACATATTTTCAAACCGAAGTTGATTTCAGATTAAACAAACCTGACATGCCATTAGATCAAGGAAGTATAGCATTCCTTTGGGAACTAGAGTCAATTGGTATAACTGATTCACCTAAAGTTACTAGAGAGGAAGAAGCTATTAATAAATTTAACGAAACTACAAAATTAATAGATGGTAGATATTACGTTAGTTGGCCTTGGAAGGAATATCCACCGGCATTAACACCTAATTATGGACTGGCATACGGTCGTTTAGTAAACTTAGTTAAACGCTTAGACAAAGAAACGTTGAAATGTTATGATAATACTATACAGGAACAAATATCGAAAGGTATAGTTGAGACAGTGTTAAACAAGACACACGTGGATCATCCTGTGCATTATCTACCGCATCATGGAGTGGCTCAAAAGGGTAAACCGATTAGAATTGTTTATGATGCTTCATCGAAAATTAAAGATAGTAAAAGTTTGAATGAATGTCTATATTGCGGTCCGTTGATGTTGGAAGATTTGACAAGTATAATAATTAGATTTCGAAGCCATAATATCGCTTTGTCAGCAGACGTAGAGAAAGCATTCCTTCAGTTAGGACTACATGAACAAGATCGTGATGTAACCAGATTTCTTTGGTTGAAAGATATTGAGAAACCACCGAGTAGTGATAACATTGTTTGTTTACGGTTTTGTAGAGTTCCTTTCGGGGTTATATCAAGTCCATTTTTACTAAATGCGACAATTAAACATCATCTTTCTAAAGGAAATGAACAACTACAATCGGTGGCAAAAGACATTTATGTTGATAATTTGGTGAGTGGAGTTCAAACACAAGAGGAGGCAGTACAGTTTTATAAAGAGGTGAAGGATGCTTTTTGTCAAATATCTATGAATCTAAGAGATTGGAGTTCAAATTCAAAACAGTTTTTAAATAAAATACCCGATAGAGATAAAAGAGAAGTTGTGAAAATTTTGGGTTTAGATTGGAATTTAGAACATGATACATTACACCTGAGATTCAAAACAAGTACAAATGTAAATTCTAAGCGCGATGTATTAAAAGTAGTTGCTTCAGTATATGATCCTTGTGGTTTAGCAGTACCACAAATTTTATCAGCGAAATTATTTCTTCAAAAGTTATGGCAAACCAAGGTTAAATGGGATACAAAACTCTCGAGTGAAAATCAGGTGGAGTGGTTAGAAATAAGAAAGGAATTAGAAACTATTAAAGAAATATCGATACCAAGATGCTACATGAAAAATATAGGAAGTGAAAAATATCATTTGCAATGTTTTACAGATGCATCGCTTAAGGCATATGCTGCTGTTGTGTATGTAACACATGGAAATAAGAGAAGTTTTGTCATCGGGAAAACACGATTAGTACCTATTAAAGATCAACAACATTTGAAAATCCCTCGATTAGAATTACTAGGAGTGCTAATAGGTTGCAGACTAATTAAGATGGTTTCAAAAGCATTTTATATGAAGATAGGACGTCAGACCTTATGGACAGACAGTCAGATTGTTATAGAATGGTGTCAATCTAATAAATTACTTCCACCGTTTGTAGCTAGACGAGTAGAAGAGATAAAAAGTAATAGAGAGCTCATGATTAAATATGTGCCTACAGAATTAAATCCTGCAGATGTTGCGACTAGACCAACAAGTTCTAAAGAAGATAAAGATAGATGGCTTAAGGGTCCACAGTTTTTATCAGAATCCAGTGATTGGAAATTTCCTATTAAGAATACATCATTAAATTTTTTTCTTTCGTCGCGGGAGGGTCTGCCGAATACTTCTAATAATACTTCTAAGGGAAAAGATTTTACTTCTAATGTTACTTCTAGTGGAAAAGTTGTTGATTTAGAGAAAGAGAAGAACTTCACAGAGGATGATAACAGTGTTAGTCACAAAGAACCTTTGAGTATTACAGAAGAAATAAAGAAACTTCAAGCAGAGCATTTTCCTCAAGAGTTTGCTGGAAAAGAAACTGATTTAAGTCGTAATCTCAAGTTGTTTAAAGATGTTGATGGATTGCTACGTTGTAAGGGACGCCTTCAGAATGCAGACCTGTCATTTGATAAACGGTATCCTATATTGATTCCTAAGGAATGTGATTTTACAATTAAGTTGGTTAAGAAAATTCACAATGATAATTATCATGTAGGAGCGAATCACACACTCAGTCTTATTAGACAGTCATATTGGATCCCGCAAGGTAAATCTCAAGTTCAAAAAATAATAAGGAGATGTCCAAGTTGTGTTAAGCATGGAGCTGGTCCGTTTAAGTTACCATCTACTCCCGCACTTCCTGTAGAAAGAGTGAATTACAGTGAACCATTTACCTTTGTAGGAGTTGATTATATGGGTCCTGTTCTTGTTAAGGAAGGTCAGAAAAGATGGATTTGTTTGTTCACTTGTTTAGCGATTAGAGCTGTTCATTTAGAATTAGTGCAAGATCTTACAGCTGAAGAAGGTTTATTAGCATTGAGAAGAATGATAGCGACCAGGAAGGTCCCTCAACTAATTACATCAGATAACGCGGCTCATTTCAAACTTATATCAGAAATTCTTTCGAATCAGTATTGTGTTGTCAATGAGATTAAATGGAGGTTTATACCGCAATTGGCACCTTGGTACGGTGGATTCTATGAGAGACTTGTTGGGTTAGTTAAGAATTGTATGAAACGCACTTTGGCTAAGCACATGCTTTCGGATAGTCAGTTAACTACCGTTGTCAAAGAAATAGAAGCCGTATTAAATACTCGGCCGCTCACATGTGTTGATTCGGAATTAGACATAGTTTTAAAACCAGTTGATTTTCTCACACCTGGGAGTTGTATCACTTTAGAAGAATCGGTGGAAGAGTGTCTAGATAAAGGTACTACGATTAAAGTCGATCTTATAAGAAGCTGGAAGAGAGGTCTCATCATTTTAAGAGAATTTAGAGAGATGTTTGTGAACAGATACTTACTAAGTCTGAGAGAGAGGTATCAACACTCGCTTAAAGAACCGCGTGTCACTTCGAAGCTAGCTCCAAAGATTGGACAAGTAGTTCAAATAAAAGGAGATAACAAGAATAGAGAGACATGGAAAACTGGGAAAATTATTTCGTTAAAAAAGGGAAGTGATGGTTTGTGCAGAGTAGCCATAGTAAGAGTTGGCAACAAAGAGTTCACAAGGTCGATAGCACATCTCTATCCTCTAGAAGCTCAGGAATCAGAGATAGAAATAGACAGACAGGTGGAAAAGGATGATGCATTAAGTGAATATACTCCAGCAACATCAGTAGAACCTTTAGAGGAAGGTATCGAGAAACAAATAGTTATTACAGAGGAAGTAGAACTGGAAAGAAGCTTACCGTCAGAACAAGTTAATGGTACAGTTCCGAACGATACCGACTGCGAAATCGTAGATCCAGAAATAGGAGAATCAGAGAGGGAGGTTAGCAGGTCAGAGAGTTTAGAGCCTTTAAAGAGAGACAATGAATTAGAAGGAGTGAGTCAAGGTATAAGATTGAGAAGAGTTGCAGCCACCAAAGCCTTACAAAAAATCAAGGAGTGGACTAGCAGCTTACTATGTTTATTTTAATTTTTCTTCGGCCGGGAGTGTCGCGAAGTGCAGATATGCGATCGCGAAATGCTTAGATCTGTGGTAAGGGAAATTAGCATCTTTAGTCTATCGTGGTAGTTTATCAGTTATCTATGACATGCCCGGAAATTGGTCTTTAGATTATGAATTCTATATTTTAAAACCTTGATAAATGAATATCGGCGTTGCCTAGCAACTCGTTGATTTTCGGTCACTATAAATATAATGGATCCGTTGGAATCTTACGTTTCATTGAAATGGTGATCCGATATAGCTGTGATGGAGAGATGGTGAAATCGAAAGCTAAGTACCTAGGCAGATTACCTAAACTATAACACTAGAATTTCTTTATGTTGTATTCCAAGGATCGGTTGTAATGATTAGTGATTTCTGAGCGCTCATTAATTACTTGGGGAAGCAATGGATGTATAAGCAATGAGTTGATTATGTTCATATGATGAATTAATTATTGATGGTTATGATGAACTAAAGCAATATCGCGACCAATGATCATTGAATGTGTATCCCTTAGATAAAGGTAGCGCGTGTGCGAAGGTAAATCCTGTCTAAGGAAGGTTCTAGATGAGGAGGCGTAGAGGGGAGTTAGATTCCTTCGTCTGGGACGGGCCTGGACGGAGAAGAAAGACCTTCAGCTAGGCCGACGGGTCTAGTTGGGGATGCCCTCGGCTGGGACGTGCCTGGTCGGGGAGGAAAAGAGCTTTCAGCTGGGCTTTCGGGCCTGGTTGAGGCAAACGGGGCCTCCGGATGTAGAGCCGTCCGGGGAAGGCACGGTCTAGAACAAGGAGATCTTGGTCCGATAGTCAGTTAAGATGAGAATTTACCGGAAATATGAAATGAATACTTATTCATCCATGGCTAAGATTAACAGAATTTATATACAAGGTCTTAGGACATCACGAGCAGTGATGTCATAGTCAATGTGAATGTACAGGTCTCCGAGATACGGCACACCACGATGAGCGAGAGGAAATAGATGCGAGATGTAGTAGTACGAGGCGGCAAGCGCCCGTTGATCTGTGTACAGGTATGACTCCATTGGGTTTATAGATTAATTCGGTGACATTCTGTTCCATTGAACATCTCTATATATTGGTAATAGAGTTGTCTGTTCGTATTCATATTATTCACGTAGACGTGTCCAAAGAGATAAAGCAGATAATGGAATAGAATGGGCTCGCCGACATTCTGTACCCTGTAGCATCAGGGTTGAGGATTTGGGTCTCAGAGTTGTATCGTATACAAGTGACTTGATACCTACTATATGAATTCACCATCAAAATTTCCTAACTCACTAGTTTTGATGATTTCATGTAGTACGGGTACACCTACAGCATTAGCATTGACGATTTGGAGGCAGATTTTTTTATGGGACCACCTTGTGAGCTTCCTTTAACCAATGAAAAAAAAATTGTTCAAATCGGTTTAGAAACCACGGAGATATGCACCGACATACATTAAAAAAAAAAAAAGATACGCGCCGAATTGAGAAGCTCCTCCTTTTTTGGAAGTCGGTTAAAAAATCAGCATTACTGACAAAAACTAAACATTTTAGGACCATTTTGCGCTGACTCTACAGTCTGTCGATGTTCTATCAGCGTTGGCGAGAGGGCAGTCCTACTAAGGGTGCCGAGGGCGATGTTTTGCGTTGGAAGCCAACGAGAGAGTAATAAAGCCAATAAGATTATACCCTTTTATCTCCGACGCTATTCAGCACACGCTTGACGTTTCGCTTAGAATGGGATGTAAGTAATTTATTTACCATTTAGACACGTTTGTGTTAATTACACACGATATAATGGTGGTGGCGTTTTGTGCTTTCTAATTGCTTTGTTAGCTTTATTCGTACGTGATATTTTGTTGAAACGCCGCGGTGGTGGGGTCGCAAAACAAAGAACATCACTTAAGGGTCGATTCACATTGATGTAGAGTCGATGAATACCTAATTACTTAAAACTTAATGGACACGCTTAAATTTTACATAGCATATATAACTATATAAAAAATAATATTATGTCGAAAAAGAAAATAGAGGTTCATGAGCCTTTGTAAAATATAAGACCGTCAGTTTGACATTTTCTTAAAAAAATTGTTATTTTACTTTTACAAAATTGCGTCGAAATAATTATTATTTACCTCAACGGCGATATAAAAATTCCGTATTTTGCAACGAAGACTGGATACATACCTGAAAAATAAACACAAAATATTAGTACTTAGATACTCTTATGGTCTTACTAACTGATGTCCATGACTTCATCCGCGTTTCTTTTTTATGTATCACAGCGAAAATGGTCAGTGACAATGTTCTGTTCTGATTTAATACCTATATTCTACGAGGAACCTCCATCGAATATTTTATGTAAATACTAGCTGATGCCCGCGACTTCGTACGCGTGGATTGAGCTTTTTTGGTTCCCGCGGGAACTCTTTCATTTTCCGGGATAAAAAGTAGCCTATGTGCTATTCCAGACTATATCTATATCAGATAATATCTATCTCTGTGCCAAATTTCATCCAGATCCGTTCAGCCGTTGGGGCGTCATTGAGTAACAAACATCCATCCATACATCCATCCATACATCCATCCATCCAAACTTTCGCATTTATAATTTATCAGTTACATTTATCATAGGGAAACTTGCCGAAACCTGTGATTGTGTTTCATGCTGCAACTTTGCATTGAGAAAGTAACCAAAGAAAACTATGATGCGGGGCCTGATAACCGACAACAGTAGTTTAACAGCTACAGTGTGGCGATTTCAATCACCTCTAATAATAATTGACAACGTTGACACTCTTTCGCTATTGCCTTAAATACAATGCTGCAGCAAAAATACCATGCATTCAGACAATCACAACCTTCATTAGAGATGAAAATGCTAACTTCGACATCACAAATAGGTACGATTAGAACAAGTAATAACTTCTATTGAACTATTTGAATCTAGTGCTAGTTGTAAGTTGAAGCAAATAGAGTTGCATTATAATGAGGATCAAAGGGGACGAAAATATAACACAGCTATCAAACAGAAAACAGAAACAACTCCGTAATATAAACTTCAATTTCGTCAAAGCGTGTACTATTATATTATTCTGTGGTCAAAGGTAGGTCATCTAGTATTCAAAAAGTGGAAAACCTGTAGTATAACTTAATGCCTGGGCAATGCTTAATCTGTAAATGCTGGTCATAACTCATAATGCTACGAACTTTTTCATTAAAAAATATGCCCAAACTCATGTATTTTGTAAGAGTTTTTAAGTAAGTTTTTTAGTATTTTTTAAGTACCTTTTACCTACTAATTAAAGTAAAGAATAACATTCGACGCATCGCGAGTAATTGGGCTTCGCGAATTTAACGCTTCACGTCACTTCGACAACCACAATGTACCCTAATCCCTGAATTTCAGGGTTCGTACCACAATGTTTACTCTGATACAACATACTCGGAATAAGTATTTACGTAGATACTTAATATTATAATCATGCCGCAAAATAGCAAAAGATTGCCGTGGCCTGGACAGTGGCATAGGCTACTTATATCCCGGATAATCAAAGAGCTCTCCCGGGATTAAAACTTAGATCGATACGGCTCTTCATGCATCAGATAATTCTGTATTCAACACCAAATAAGTCAAAAGTTTTGTTCGTCCATGTTCAAAAATAAATGTATAGTTCAAGACCTATGGCACCAAGACAGACACTTAAAATTATACTTGCGTGTAAAATGAATGGATGATGTCCAGCACGAGCCATCAATGAGTTACGGAGCGTAACAAGTAGGTATTATCATTCATGAATATACAACTTCATTACAACAGTTGTTTTTGCTTGTCAATTTATTCTATTAATATTTTAATTCTGTCTGCTTGGGTGGACTTATCTACTAAACTAGTAGATAAATTGATTTATCACGGAGTTAGAGGACGTTGCATTTGATTAAATAAATTATCTAGACCGATCAGATTATTTCCTAGTAGGTAGTCAATAATTTCTTAGGTGATATTTTTTTAAATATTTGATATGATACCACCCAGTTCTATCTAGATTCTAGGCGCACTATCACATCTTAGTAGTTTAAATGTTAATTTAATTTCCACAATGGCCGTGTCAGAGGACGAGCCTGGCAAAAAATCCTCTCGGTATCCCGTAATTTCACTAATTAACTCTCCGAGTCACGTACAAATTAAGATGGAGGAGTATTCGAGCGCCTTTGAGCAAATGGGCTAACGCCCTTAACGTTAATTTGAATAAAAATGGGAACGTGATGATGTTTTTATCGACTCGAGAACCTATTTATTTACCTAAGGATAAGAAATAAGGTACCTATTTCACCTAAGACGGATGCTTATTCTAAATCTAATTTGTTAATTATTTCGCTGTATATTGTTTTTGTTTTGTTTCAGTGACCTTTTTAACCCCCGACGCAAAAAGAGTGGGGTGTTATACAGGTCTAACGTGTCTGTTTGTGTATCTGTCTATGGTATCGTAGCGCCCAAACGGATGAACCGATTTTCGTTTAGTTTTTTTTGTGTCATAGATAATTTTATCCCGAGTGTTCTTAGCCATGTTTCATGAAAATCTGTTCATCCGTCTGAAGGTCATCAGCTTTTTTCTTAATCTGTTACTTCCATAATTATTATGTCGGGGGTTGTTTTAAATTTGTAATTTATATTTGTTTTCTGTTTATGTGTGTTCCAAATTAATACTTATAATTCTTAAATAATATACCTGTAAACACGAATTGGGGAACTATAATGTTTTAGCGAGTATGTCGTCGTCGTCGTCAACCGATGGATGTCCACTGCTGGACATAGGTCTCTTGTAGGGTCCTCCACAAGCCACAGGCTTGCGCCGCCTGGATCCAGCGACTCCCTGCGACTCGGTCGATGTCATCCGTCCACCGGGGGGTCTGCCGACGCTACGCCTTCCAGTGCGGGGTCGCCATTCCAGCACTTTGGGACCCCAACGTCTATCGGTTTCCGAACTATATGCCCCGCCCATTGCCACTTCAGCTTCGCAACTCTTCGGGCTATATCGGTAACACTGGTTCTCCCGCGGATCTCTTCATTTCTGATTTGATCACGTAGGGACACTCCCAGCATAGCCCTCTCCGTCGCCCGCTGAGTGACCCTGAGCCTTCTTATCAGGCCCATAGTCAGCGACAGCGAGTATGTATAATCAATGAATAAATAAGTAAACAAATCAGACATAAAATTCAAAGTCTAGACGCAAAAGCCCACAGCTAGTGGATTGAAGGCTACTGCAGCAGTCTCAAGTTTCTATGGGCATTGATTGAACCGGTAATAAATAAAACTATTTTTTTTATTCCACTACAAATCAGTCCTTGACTGCGATCTCACGGATAGTAAGTGATGATAAGTCTAAGATGGTAGCGGGCTAATCTGTTAGGGTAGGATATCCATACCCCTAATCGGTTTCGAAACGCTTGGCGGTACGTTTTTGCCGGTAGGGTGGTACCAAGCCACGGCCGTAGTCTCCTACCAGAGAAATGGCTAGTTCCTATGTTGTTATGCTTACCTTAATTTAAAGGTTTTCATTTCTTTATTATTATACGCCAAGATAAACAAAACAAAAAAAGATCCTTTTTTTTCCTTCAATTGAATTTACATTTTTACACCTTTACCATGAATTATGTTAACAAGGCACAAAATACACCGTGTAGCTTTGTCTAAACAAGTGGGCGTAAACAATACGAAGTGCCGATTAATTTTCAAGAAACATTTATACCTATCTTGAAGACACGTTACGTAACCAAGGGCGTGTAAGGCATCTATCACACAGACGCATAGCGACGCTCTCACGCGTGTTTTACGAACGCACTGCAAAATATGAAATTGCAAATGTATATGTCACCGCGTAAAATTGCAAAAACCGTTAGATTGTAACCTAACTAGCGAAATTGTAAACTGTCAACAGATGGTGAACCGTTCAATTTTCTGAGTGTCAATTTTTGAAATAAACGTTGTATTTACGTTTTCTTGTCTCTTTCTTGCAGTTTAGGTTAACATAAATAGAGGTAGTGCCCGGCCTGCGGTTAATATACGTAACAGATTACAATCTACCGAAAAATAATTCGTTAAATTGTAATCTGTGGACAGTTTAAAATTTCGCTAGTTAGATTACAATCTAACGGTTTTTGCAATTTTACGGTGACATATAAATAGTTTATTGCAACGTTCTACTTGCGTCGCATAGCGCGCGAGATTACCACCATGTGAATGTGAAAAGACACTAACCTCGCGTGCTTTTTACTTGTCACTGTGGCTTACAACTTCTAACATAGAATTAGCGCTGCGTAAATAAATAAATAATAATATCTTTGAAGCAATTTGTTTCACACAAGCACCATTCAACCAACCTCTAATTGGTAAAGCTGTTCCTAGTAATAGCAGCTTAACACAGGGGCTTGGAAAATTACAATATAAAATGAACATGCATTTCCTTGTCAACGGATTAAATAGCAGAGTGCATGTAATCTAGTATTAAATCCGCTGGTGGTACTAAGCTACATGATACTTCAACACTATGATCTTAACCATATAAATACCTAATATTAAACTTCTACTCATCACTCTAAAGTTGTAGCAACGTACTATTACCTATTCTGTGGTTGTAGTAAGTGTAAACAAGTGCTTTAGACTAAAGTCAAGCTAAGCTTAGTCTGTTTCTAGATGCTCATTTCAGAAGTAGTGAACAATTTTTTAAATTTCCCACCTTTGTACACGTAATTGGACTCTTCAATATTATTACCATGATAAATTAAAAAGTATTTAATTTATTTATTCGCATGACACATTTATGCGTTCTTAAACACGTATTAATAAACCGACATCAGCTAAGAACACGTTCTCAAGTATTTGTCTAGCTATGCTAAAGGCCGGTATAAAGCTTGGGTTTAAAGCCAAGATTGACCGACACTTGAGTACTTTCCTAGCTGATGGCGGTTTATTAATCAGAAGAAGAAGTCCCTTAGAAACCATAAGCTTTGTCGACCGGTCGAAAATATTATAATTATACACACTTGAAGGCAAGTCGTGCGAAGCCGGTTCATGAGTAATCTTTCATAAAATTAAGTATCAAAAATAATAGAAGAAAATGAAATAGAGGTCCATATACGGCAGTAATGTACTGAATTTAGAGACTTGGCAAAGTTTTGTTTCGTATTTTTGATCACGCCCAAGGTTATTCCTGTCACGCGGAAACGCCTCAAATAAGTAAGAAAGTCCTTGGTGGGATACCATCGTGGGTCGTCGAAGTCAGTGTTTTCGTAGCCGTCAAACGTCATTAAGCTACGCTATAACCTATGGACTTCCGCTTTCCTAATTCAGCGCCTGCCCTGATCATCCATCCCACACTGCGCTTGGTGGCCCTGGCTACATGATCATCCAATACTTATCTGCCCCCTCAGTATCTCATACGCCACAGTGTCAGTAGTACTGACAAATTTTCAAGAAGTTCAGCCAGCTGTACTGACTTAGAAAAACTTTTGAAACTTTTGAACATTTTGAAAGACAGCGCCGAAATAATCATTAGAAAAACAAAGTACCATGTCAAAAATAGCACGGATAAATAGAGGACACAATTTCGTAGGAATTCGACAGAAATGGGAGCAAGTTGGTACAGTTTTGTTTCTCGCTTTTGATTACGCCCTGTTTTTGCAGAAAGCTTTTTGTGTTATGCCTGCGGCAATGACTGGCTGGGGCATGTCCCCAATATTGGTACACAAGACGAGTTCCATTTCAACATATTGTCGCGAGCTTTAATAGCTCGGAATAAATGGTGGAAACACATTTCCGAAACGCAGCCTGTCGCTAGCGTACATGCACCTACTATGGATACAATACCTGATGATACTCTATGCTGTCAATTCATAAGTAAATGATCGATGGGCAGCTGTCACCCATACCAGTAGGTAACCCTATTCCGAGAAAGGTACATCACTCATTGTTATTCAATTCATTTCATTTCATTTCATTTATTTATTTGTGAATACAGTAGGTAAAAAAAGGTGTTACAATTATAAAAGTTTCATTTAACCTACCACAGTGTGGCGTACAAATAATATGGGTATCAAACTTTAACTTAATAAGGAAATAATAATTTTACGATTAAGTATTAATCACAAATCTGTGGTATTAATAAAGAACTTTCATAAACAGACTGCAGCGTAGTCAATTAAAAACTTCATATGCATAAATAATAAGTGTTGGGTTTTTCTGACTAGAAATTCTCAGCACTAGCCCGGAGTTAGGAAGTTGGCGGTGTTTCACCCCCGTGCCTCGGAGAGCACGTTAAGCCGTCGGTCCCGGTTATTATCACTAACACGATAATAGTCGTTAAAGCCCGCCAACCCGCATTGGAGCAGCGTGGTGGGTCTAAGCTCTAATTCCCTCTCTCCTATGAGAGAGGAGGCCTGTGCCCAGCAGTGGGACGTTACTATAGTGGTGGCGGTGGTGGATTATCAAATAAACTATAATTCAAATGTTTTTAATTCAAATAGGCTTTTTACAAGTACTTATGAATATTCAAATAGGCTTTTTACAATACTTGTCGAATGAATCTACCACTGGTTCGGAATGCCGTTCCTTACAATCTCAACGGCTGTGATAAGCGGATTTTATGGTACCAACTCTTGCTGCAATAACAAATGTTGGCCAGTGGCAAAGTGTTAGCCAATCAGGAGTGATTGCGATTGTGACACTGTCGCAATTTGTACTGCAATAGAGCCCCTGGCGTTACATGGCTATGATTCTTGGTATTGTGAGGGTGGTAGCATCGTCAGGTTTTGCAGATGTGTTTCTAGCATCATACTCTGCGCATTGCACTTTTTAATCATAAGTACATGCAAAATACATGACAAAATATATTCGCGCATTTAAATACAATACCTACATTGTAATTATTTGTCTAGTTACGGTCTATTCGTTTGACGACGACCATCACGGAAAACGATTGGCGACTTCTCGTGGGCGAAACCAAACGAAAGTAGCAAGTAGGTAAGTACGGTTTATTTGTCCAAGGAAAGTATATATTATATTAGTATTAGAAATGATACTAGTTGCGTAGTTGTTGTGATAATAACCTTTCATAAAATTTCTTAGAAAAAAATACAGTAATTACTAATTACTAATTAGTAACTAAAGTCATGGAGACCTATAAACCTTGTATGGGAACATTACAAGATTTCCTCCGTTTCGTAATCGAAAAGAACAAGAATACTCCAAGATCTAGTGACCTACCTATTTAATAGGTAAATAATTTTATAAGAATTGGTATTTTTAATTTGCCTATTTTGGTAATCCATTATTACCAAATCTTTATTCAAGAGAGTCAATATTTACAAGAACGGGTTTAGGTGTCCTATCAATATGTAGCAGCCCAGGCATCTATTGTAGAGTTATGCAGTTCAACTAACAACTTATTTTCATCATACCTATTCGAAAAATGAATATTGGCTTCAGAGGATGGCGGAGGCAAAATGTAATTTTTAGGCCCATGGGACTTTTCATTTCTCTGTTCTGATTGATCCGCGTTCGTGCTTGTGATTGTTGCTTAAACGTATAGGTAATGTCCATACATAGTAGGTTGATACTCTTAGCTTTTTCTCATACGTAATGATGAAAAATAGTGTGTGTCACTCGGGGCCAAAATTTTTTGTTCTCGGGCGGCGTATATTGAATTCCTCGCTACGCTCAGGATTCTACTTTAGAATCCTTCACTTCGCTTTTTTTTTTTGAAAGAAAAATTATTGTGCTATATTGAGGCCAAAGAAAAAAATTTCTTTGGCCTCATATAACACAAATAACTATTTTTCATCCCACCATCTCGGAAAGAGTATTTTTAATCTTCGATATCTGAATGCAAAAGCCGTTATTATCCTCTTGAGCAGTAGTTAGTATTAAAGTAAATTGAATTTAGAACATCGTGTGCACGTTAGTAAATATCACTCGTCTATGAAGTTTGTGAATTCAAAACATCATTAAAACCTATTTACTTCTACCTCTATGGTGCCGAATTTCCATACAACCGTTTTTAATTTGTTAAAAACTCGCAACCTTCTTGGTGTATTTTTTTTATTTGCTTTGCGCGCACCATTTTCTTTCACGTCATGTCATTTCCTCGCTGAGGTGGGATGAAAAGTTACGTGTTGCACTCGAGTGAAAAGATTTTTCACCTCGTGCTCTTTTGATTCCCTCGCTGACGCTCAGGATTCTAATTATTGAATCACTCGTTGCGCTCGTGATTCAATTTTAGAATCCTTCGCTTGCTCAGTCATCAAAATTGAGCACGCGGTTAAAAAAACAACTTTTCACTCTTGTTTATCAAATAACTATTATTACAAGATAGGTTTGCGCTTGACGACAAGTATGCTTAGAGGAAATCAATGATGAGATCAAGGTTGGAGCGCAATTGCCATAGAAGATGCCTATCGACTCTTGCCTTGAAGAAGGCTTCAAACTAAACTTAAGGAAGTTATACATTTTGTTTTTGAACCGACTGTTCAGCTGGCTAGTGATTGATTCCATCTATTTTAATTCTGAAATAGGAATGTATGTAGATACGTTGTCACTTTGTTAATTGTTAGATTGTGATTGAAGTCCGTAATATTATACAACTAGCGAACGCTTGCGACTTCGTCCGGGTGAATTAAGGTTTTTTTGGTTTTGGTGAAAATATGTGTTATTCCAGACTATAATCTATCTCTGTGCCAGATTTTATCCAGATCCGTTCAGCCGTTGGGGCGTGATTGAATAACAAACATCCATCCATACATCCATACATCCAAACTTTCACATTTATAATATTATATAGTATAGTATAGAAAAAATCGCAAGTGAAAACATTTTTCTCCATGTAAGTCACTAGGTCTTAGACTACAGCTATAGAATAACAACATCAAGTGTCAAGATTCCATTTACATCGCCGGCTAATGTTTTATGGAGCTATCTTATGAGCCGGTCGAGTAACGACCCAGGTTGTTTTACGAGGTATACATATCTAAAGGAGATACGTATCTAAGCGAGGTCATGCGAAACTGTCCTTATTTTTAGATTAAGTGACCCGCCCCATATTCGCACGGGCCATCTTCGCACGGGTGTTCTTATGTACAACCAACCTACCTAAAAATTAAAACGTTAAAAATCTACTTTTACTTAGCCATTAAACTGAACTCGATTCATTTTCTGTTGAGAAGTTCCGCCCTCCATCTGCAAATCTTCAGATCTTCATCCGTCGGACCGACCGGACAATATATCCTTTGTAAAGAAGAAATACCTAATTGTTCAAATCAGTTCAAATGTGACAGAGTTATGTCAAGTAAAATCTACAAACACTTTCGTCCAACATCCGAATTACCGGACATTTATGCTGAGATCTCAGAATACAGAACAAACACAGTTTGTTTTACAGTTTGTTCTGTATTCTGAGGCTGAGATCTATAGAGCGTACTTTGACTTGGCTCAGACTTTACTTAGAGTTAAAACGAGATGGACTTATGTGAGTAACATAAATCTGTCTCGTTTTAACCATGTCTTATTTTCTTTCTTCTTTCGTCAAAGTTTTATGCGATACTTAATAACAAATAGTGATTTTAGGAATGAGGCTAAAATACCATTAATTTTCTAGGTAGGTACAGCTAACGTACATTTCCATCTCTTAGCATTAGCAAGTTAAATCTTGTATAACCGTTCATGTACGAGTAGGTATGTCGTCCAACAACACAAAGTCCAAAATCACCGATCGAAGCTAGCAAATCATTCCATTACACTGGTCCAAAGTTTCTCGTAGTTTGAAACACAATTTGCGTAGAACAGTGTTACCAGCTTATTGACTTGGGACGTGTCGCAGTTATATGTAGTTCCTATTTCAACTTCCTCCCTATTGAGTAGTACTCAAAGCGAATTCGTTACGCTACAAGAAGTTCGAAAGTACTTAGAAATGAGTGTCAAATATAAACCCACTATTTCAAAAATATATATCAAGAGTGAATATATCTAGGCATATTCTAGGCAAGCTCCCACCTTAGGCAACATCACCACTTGCATCGCTGGCAAGTCTGATTGCAGCCAAGCGGTAGTCTATAAATTAAGAAAAATGACAGTCAAAGATTACTTATAACGAATAAAGAACCTATACTTGACTCGCTTTAGTATATCGCGGTGGTAAAGTAGCATACCTATATATATGTCACTCTCATTTGTCAGTTAATTCCAGCCGATAAATTATTTGATTTGCCCTCTAGTCCCGACTAAAGAAGCAAAGGGATTATTTTTAAACGTAGCAACTGTTGTAGGAAAACTTCTTTTGACTACGAAAAAGTAATTAACTATTTAAATCGAAGTAGCCTACGAGAGAATGTGATAAATATAACTTGTATTCTATCTCATTCTCTGGCAGGCTAAATCCTATTATGAATATGTTCGTCTCTATTTGGTGTCGCTTTTTAGTTTCATCGAATTTTCAAATATAACGATTCTAAAGAAGTTTCACTTCAAAAAATATAAGTACGTTTGAAATTCTTCCCGGACGGGCCGGTCGGATAGAGACATATCCCGTACAGTACACGTATGCTGGGACCTTAAAAATACGTGCGATCACAGGTGACGCGGCCAGAGTGACCTGAGAAGGGATTACAGTAATAAGCCGCTCAGGACATGGCTTCAAAGCGAGGACTTACGGACCTCTTACTGGGTTTATGAGCCGCGTATAAAACCCCCGTAACACAGAGGCTTTATAATAATAATATACACATTTATAACTCAGTAACATTAAGGCGGTGTAATGACTAATATACGGTTTCGAATACGTAGATAGTACAGCTAAGATAGAAATAAGAAATAAGGTTCCGTACTCAAAAGTAAAAAAATATAACACTTACGTACTACCTACTTTAGTAAACGTAATACGTAAAGTATAACGTAAAGTTTTTATTATGGAAAAAAATAAAAGCAATCCGTATGGAGTCATTGGAAGCCCCCTAAGAAAATATTTACTTTCACTATTAACTATAAAAAAAAGCATATTAAAATATACAATTTGCAAATTTCATGAGTGGAATTTGAACCTTCGACATCTAGCCCACAAGTCTAGCTTACTACGCGGCTCTTTTCCGACAGAGCTACCGAGGTAAAAAAATTGTGTTCCTTTTTATTGGTATAAAACTTTTAATTTATTCATTTTCTATGTATGAGGATAAAGTCATGTTATCTCAATATAACTGTATGTTTACAAATATACGTAAATACATGTAGTCTATGTAACAGTTGCTTTCAGTGTGACTAGATCACAAATCATTCTGACGCGTGTCAAGTTATAGCCAAACATTTATCTCCTGTACGTTTTGACAGCTCACTGCCGCCATATTGCGTTGATAGTCTGTGTTCGATTGGTTCGAAATCGATTTCGAATAGCAAAATTCAACAAAATGCAATAAATAGTAGTCATATTCTACTTTAGCACATTATAATATGTATTTTAGTTGAAAATTAGTATAATGCAATAGTCAGGGTTTTTTTTAATCTACCACAATACTGCGATCTCACCTGATGGTAAATGATGATGCAGTCTAAGATGATAGCGGGCTAACCTGTTAGGGGCATGGCAGATATATTAACCCCATACCCCTAATCAGTTTCTACACGGCATCGTACCGGAACGTTTAATCGCTTGGCGGCACGTCTTTGCCGGTAGGGTGGTTAGCCACGGCCGAAGCCTCCTACTAGGCCAGACCAGGGAATATTCAGAAATTATAAATTTCCAAATTGACTCTGCCGGGATAGTCGACCCCGGGACTTATCTCCGCACGTTAAGGCGCTGTGAGCTCACGAGATGAAAAACACAGGCGCGGGGGGGTGAAATCGAGCAAGCGTATGTCGCAAAAAATGCATGAAATCATTTGTAAAAAAATTAATATTTACTTTTCAATACAAATGAATCCGACAATGTGTTTGATATAGAAATATGAATTTTATCTTATATTTCTAGAGCTAATTATTGGTTTCAATAAGGAGAAAAACTGCTTTAAAAGGTAAATTTAGAGGTATGTTTAAAATAAATTTCTATGCAGAGATTTCTTTTAAATTGTGTTTTGAGATGCGTCAATGTCTGCTTAAAGGTCTTGAAAACAGCAAATAATTTTTACAAGCATACATTATGTCACCGTTTGATGGATACACTGCTTTTAAAAACCCCCTTTTACGCTACACAGGGCCTTAAGACAACAGCGCTCAACACTGCGCCAGGGAGGTCGTCAAAAGGGTTTGAAAAATCATTTAGATATCGGTACGTTGATTGTTTAAGGCACCTTTGTACAATTCGTTTAAGTTTAAGCATTAAAACGTATTGTTACAACGAGCAAAAGCAAATATGTCAGAGTGTTATTAATGCCTTCTATACAGCCACTTTCTATTACATAAATGACTTCAGGGCCACGCGGTATTGACGTTGATACTAAATAAAAGACACGGAAAGGCGGTCAGTTTCCCCGGGGAGCCCAACTTGAGTGTTTACCTCGAGTTTGTTATGATCTGTTTACTACTTAGTATATTACTTACGTGGCTGTTGCTAATGTACTGTCGAGTGTTTGTGAAGTAACAATATATGAATTACGGGAGCGTTATGCCTTTTAGTGTTATTAACTAGCTAACTAGATAATTGCACCCTTTCGCATGGGTGGATTTTCTGAAAATGCTTTCTATATTATTAAAAACCTATTTTTGGAAAACTAGATGATGCCCGCGACTTCTTTCGCGTGGATTAAGGTTTTTTGAAACCCGCGGGATATTTTTTATTTTTCCGGGATAAAAAGTATTTATTTATTTAAATTTTCCTTACACGGGATGTAACCTACCTCTATACCAAATTTCATCGAATTCGGTTGAACAGATGGGCCGTGAAAGCGTAGCAGACAGACAGACAGACACACTTTCGCATTTATAATATCAGTATGGAAGTACGGAATACGGATTTAAAGTTTCTAGATTGCGTGGCTTGAGCTTTGGTTTGATATGTTAAAGTTTAGGTATATGTAAAAGATATACTTAGTATAATAAGATCATTGTATTAAACAGTCGGTTTATCCAAGATAAGTTTTAAAATGGAAGAAGGAGGAAAGTAAGCAGCTAAATAAATCACGAGCAAAAAAAGTAAATGAATAGAACACCATAAAAGTAAAAATTCTGTTTATTATATCAGAAGTTCAAAAGGTCTGAACAGACTGACGGAAGTCTAAGGAAAAAGATCAAATGCACTTAATTAGATTCTGAGACCTCTCTAGAAACATGGTTAATATGCTCCAGACAACCGACAAAAAAGTCCAGCGAGAGGAGATTTTTCCTACAATCAATAAAAAAAAACCTACGTACAAATTACTTAATCTCCAGTCATAGAAGTCTATCGGGATTCGGGAAGACAAGTTTCTTACAATTAATAAAATATTCACTCGGCTCATAAATGCGAGCAAACCTTAAAGATTCCTAGAGTAAATTGTCGGAATGAGACAGAATACTAAAATGAAGAATGCACCTTCCACCAGCAAGTAGAATGGTGAATGAGTACAATCAGACGTATTTCCCTTGGGACGCACCTACACTTCCATTCTGATACGACACGCTTTGTCTCGTTTGTTCTATTGATATAATGATTGGGACGGTAACAGCGAATTTATAAACCGAGTCTGCTGAATTTAAAAAAATTGTGTGTGTCAGCTCCGACGCACGACTGGAGTTTACTACTTACGAACTAAAAGTGTTACCATGGAAACATAAACAAGTGTTACCATGAAAACAACAAGTGCTACCATAAAAACATAAACATAAAGTAACGGAGAAAGTTTGATTATACTCCCCATAAATTGTCATACCCCGGTATTACATAGGAAAATCATCCAAAAAACCAACTCAAAAAGAATTGCAGGAGAGATAGAGCCTAAAAAGACGCATTAAACCCGATTTTCTGCATTATTACAAGGCAGGAACCTCTTACAAGATATAGGGATCTTGCAAGGATCTCCACAGAACGCCTTATGCTGCAGCACTAGATCTTACCGGAAAGTCAAAGAACAGGCAGACAACAGAATTCTTAAAAAGAAACCGTCATTCGAACCGTCTAGTTAGATAAAGAACAGGTATTTTACACACGAGTAATTTAACGCCTTATAGTTAAACCTTGGCACTCTAATACAATGAAACTGTTTAATAGTAAAACGGCAATGGAGCGTAGCACGGAATCTGGGGCATCCCTAGAAGCTTTGGCAATAAAATATCGATCACGTTTCAATTGCCGTGATTACCGCGTACATGTAATTGCATTAAGTAGGTAGGTACTTTCAGCATTCTACGAGTAGAACCGATTGTCCGATAATTAGAGAGTGTGTAGTGCGTGAACTGTGTCAGTGTGGGTAGTTAAAGAATAAAGATTTCAAGAAACAGTGATGCATGAAGACATGTAAACGATGAGGTCACAAGTCTTGTTTGGTTACTATAATGAATGAGAAAACTGGAAGGCGGTCCCATCCAAATAATATATCCAGCGAAAGACGAACTACTAGTATATCAAACCCACCCTGATTATAGTCCCTTATAAATAGCTAACTTAAGAATTAATGTCAGGTTTGTTAATAAATATTGATATTCAAGTATGAAGGATGACTCATGCTACACTAGACAGAGTCACTGCCAGAATGAAGTAACGTCAATAATTTTGTATAGATGCAAAACAGCCTGCGTATGAGTAAAAACGAAAAAAACTAAGTGTTACAGAATTTCTGATCGATAGGCAAATGGGAGCGTGAGAAAAGTGATGATTATTTTACAAGCACGAGTATGAGACTGTTCCGTTTGCTTTATGGAATGCAAGTGAATAGATGCAATGGATACCGTTAAATAATTTCGACTTAATCATTCTCATATTCCCTCCATTCATTTCTGCGATCACTCACTTCATTTATTTTCTTATTCTATAGAGTCTTAACGTATCATAAGTTACATAAGTTGTCCCACATGAATTAGATAAATCCCTTATCATTTATTCATTATGACTGATTACGATTTGGAGCACAATAAATTCCTACCACCAATTCCTTACTGCTATGTACTCGTATCAAATACCTTCACGATTGTGCCGCACAATCATAACGCATCGATCTATATAGTCAACCACTACTTCGTCAATCGATATTGATTATTATTGATACATAAAAATTAAATAAAAAGTGTCCTCATTTTTATTTTATACTAGTGGGCCCGCCAGACTTTGTCCTGCCCTGAACCTCGAACCCAATTGCAGCGCCCCCTACCGGGTCCAATTGTGAATATAAACCATCCCGGGGTCCAAGCAAACACAACAAAAAAGAATTAGCGAAATTGGTCCAGCCGTTCACGCGTGATGCCGTGACCAAGGGAAATAGGGATTCATTTATATATGTATATATATAGAAGATTATATTATTAAATAAACAAAAACCTCATATTTTATATGTAACTTTACCAGTTAAACTTTTACGTAAATAGGTAATTTGGTAGGTAATACTAAAGACAATCGATACAAGAAATTATCAAATAAAAAATGATCCAATTTAATTGTCATAAATATGTGCTAAATGTTAAATATTTACCTGCCTATATTTAACTTTGATGTAGCATCAAACATTACCAGTTCAATAATTACATAATGACACAGTAACCACCACACCTGTGAATGACTAAATAAGTAACACAGTAGTAAACGTAAAATCTGGTTAAGTATTATGCACTGTTGCACATATTCTAGTTAGGCAAGCCAAGTGACCACATGTACTTATTTGCATCGAATAGCACTTGTAATACATGTAATCGAAGATGTTATAAAACCACTTGTGTGCTTCATCAGAATCTAAAAATAAACCACAATAAAAAGACCTCAGCATTCCACGCGGCCTCATACTAGACAAAGTTCAAGATGTTCGGATTTTATAAGTTTAGTAATGTCAAGTGACAATGACAATAGTGTACCAAAATGCAATAGAACCTACATAACGCATTTCACTGTTCTAATACGTGGCTAATACTCAAAGTTACATGAATGTTTTTTGTAGTCGATAAAACACATATTTTAAAAATAGCAAAATGTGTTATTAGTGATATACTATAGAAACACCTTAATACACTAATTTCGAAAGTCGCTATCACCACCACCACCACTGCAGCCCATTAACGTTCCAGTCTGGGAACAGGCCTCCACTCTCATAGGAGAGAGGGGAATTAGAGCTTAAGACCCACCACGCTGCTCCAATGCGGGTTCGCGGATTTTGAATGTCGTTAAATTGCTCGCTAATTGCAAGTAGTACTAACAATAGATTGAAGAATAGATTCAGAGTTTCTTTGCCTAAATAAAAAAACATAAAAAATCTATATATGTAAACTTAAAAAAAACACTGAGCTGAAGCGTATTGGCGAATTTGCATGGATATGCAGCAAACACTAGATGCAGACTATCAATAAATATCGCAGTTCATTTTAACTAATATTATTTTCAATATATTATGTATTTATCAACTTTGTTGCCTATCGCAATGTAATCATATCATACTAATATTAAAAATGCGAAAGTGTGTTTGTTTGTTGGTTTGTCCTTCAATCACGCCGCAATGGAGCAGCGGATCGACGTGACGTAGGCTACATTTTATCCCGGAAAATTAAAGAGTTCCCGCGGGAATCAAAAAACCTTAATCTACGCGGACGAAGTCGCGGGCATCATCTAGTACTTATTATAAATGCGAAAGTGTGTTGGTTTGTTGGTTTGTCCTTCAATCACGCCGCAACGGAGACGTGATTTTTGGCATGAGTATAGTTGAGGCCCTGGAGAGTGACATAGGCTACTTTCTATCCCGGAAAATTAAGGAGCTCCCACGGGCATTAAATAACTTAGTCCACGTGGACGAAGTCGCGGACAACAGCTAGTGAATAATAATTCTATTCGTAAGTTACCTATTTCAACTACACCTACAGCTAGTGAATAATAATTGTTAAAAAAAAGCCTATGTCCTTCCCCGGGATACAACCTATCCCTGTATCAAATTTCATCAAAATCGGTTGAATAGATGGGCCGTGAAAGCGTAGCAGACAGACAGACACATTTTCGCATTTACAACATTAGTATAGTATGGATTAGGTATATTACAGTGTAACGAATATGGGGATAAATTTATCGATCGTCTAACCCTAGCTAGGAAAAATAAAAACAAAATCAAAAAAAAAGCTCCTATAGCAAATTGATCCATTTAGAGGCCATTAGTTGATTGATTTCCTTTAATAGTAATATTACGTAGTACACGCGAGAACCAGGAACCGTGACGCGATGGCGTACGGCGTAGGCACGGCTTGCACAACATCAGTACATATTTATACGAGGCGCGGACGCATCGCCACACACGCATCGCAAACGCCGAAATGATCCGTATCACTGTGAGTAATTAATATAAAATGCATTTAAATTACCCGTTCTTAACAATTAAAAATAACACCGCTGTGGATTCATGGACTATGAGCTACTAGCTGATGCCCGCGACTTCGCCCGCGTGGTTTAGGTTTTTTTGATTGCCACGGGAAATCCGTAATTTTCCGGGATAAAAAGTAGCCTATGTCACTTTCCAGTTCCTCAACTATATCCGTGCCAAAAATCACGTCGATCCGTTGCTCCGTTGCGGCCAGATTGAAGGACAAACCAAAAAACAAACACACTTTCGCATTTATAATATTAGTTTATAATAAGGTTTCTTTTAAATTTCATTTTGGAACCCTAAGCTAAAACTCTTTATATTATGGAGATAGTTCTTAAAAACTTAATCTCTAAAAGTTAGTTCAAAAACCCGGCTCATAATTACTCAGCAAACTTAACGTAAACGTGACCTAGGTCCTAGGTGGGCGACAGAAGCGACGCCACGCGACGCCACGCGACGCGACGCGATACGACGCCATATACAAAATGAAAAACGTATCTAAGCGACAACGTAGGTCACGTGAAAGATCACCTACTGTTTAATACAGTAGCGTCGCGTCGCATCGCTCGCTCGTTTGTTGCTCACCTAGGACAACGGGACCCGTTGGTTTCGATTTCGGAAAAATAAATATAATTGGTATTTGAAAAAATCCTATATACCCACAATTTCATCTATCCAAATTCCAAATCCGAATTTGCCTTTTCGAGGTATTAGAGAGATGTTTTATTTCCAGTAATATACTGATGCTGTGGCAGAATGAACGTCTCATATCCCTGATTTCACATTGATTGTATTGCTATAGGATGTCTTTGTTATTCGAGCTCATTAGAATAATTAGTTATTTAATTCCAGTTAATCTGGGCCGCCGTGGTCGCCAGCCATCTTTGCTTGGCCTCTCCTGTTGCCGACCCCGAACCCTTTGGACATGGCGGCTCCAAGACTCAGTAAGTACTTGTTTTTTTATTGACAGGCTTGGCAAAGCAATGATGAGGTCTAGGTTGGAGCGCGCTGGCCTAGAGGATGCCTATTCACTCTTGCCTTTGGTATCGTGGCAGGGAATACATGCGCTGGAAGGGCATTCCATATCCTGGCATCTCACTTGTTCTTTTAATGCAAAAAAATTACGGCGATCCCTTGCTCTGTTGCAACGTGATCGAAGGACAAACCAGCAAACAAACACACTTTCGCATTTATAATATTAGTATGATAGCTATACTGACTAAAAATGAAAAAGGAAAACTGGCTCAAATCAATGAATCTAGAATCTTGAGATTTTCATTATATGTTTGATTGTTGTTTATCTACTTCTTTATGACTCATAAATGCGTTAATTAAATGTATTAATTTCTGCGGTCACTGAGATTACGCAGAAATCGTAAACTTTACGCTTACCTACCCATAGGAAAATTCCTAAAACATTCCCACTTTCTCTTGTATAACACTATTAGGCTGCCTCGAGTAAATTTTTTATAAGGCCCAGAATTTCCAAGTAAAACATTCTGGGTCACAGTGTTTTTCCATTGAATTCCTGGAAAAAAAATAATTGTAAGGGACCGGCGCGGCGCGGCGTCCTGGGCTAGTCGGCTACAAATTCTAATTACGATAACGTTGAATATAAACCCAATATTCGCTCAGGTCCCTTTATAGGGTCTTTATTCGATCGTGTATTTATCCATTCGCTGTATAAAAATCACACGGTTGATTCAACGGTATACAAAAAGCCAATAAATTAGTCTAATGGAAAGAACCGAATGATATTCATTTTAATTAAACGTAAAAAGCGTTTAGGGGTCGGGAGTTAAATGAGCCTGAAACATATATAACGCGCGTCGGAAGCGTGTCCAACGTGGCTCCTTTTTTTTAATCTTTATTGATTTGGGACTGTCCAACGCGGCTTCTTAAAAAGTTGTAATACAAGAGACTCTGTAAAGTACGTTTTGAATCTTCGGGCACATCGTAACACAACACACTGCAGTATGTTATCACTGTAGTGTATTTTACATCTATCCAACCTAGTTAAAACCCAATAACGTAAAAACGACCGAAACATCCTTGATTCAAAATTCGATGAAGAAGGGTCGATCGATAGGCATCTTCATTCAAATTCTTTCAATTTTAGGATTCAAAAAAAGGATTTTAGGATACACAAAATCTTATATTGAGCTAACCGACCCTTATCCATTACAAACTGCACTCTTATTTTAAGCATCAACAATTTAATACTCGTCATACCGCGTTGTCAAGACGCGTTGTATTTGTTTCTACCTTTATTTTAGCTTCTGTTTAAACGAATTATTATTATTCTATAAATGATAAATTTCAAATTAAGCAAAACTATAAACTTCATCGGAACTCATCCAGTTTCGTTTTCTGAGAATGTTCATTGAAATGTTGAATTATTTTAATGAAAAGAAAAGAAGTACATTGTGTAGAGCACCAACATTATTTTGTGTAGAGCCAGGTTATTTACAACTGCGTCGTTCGTCTAGTGGTTAGCATGTTCGACTGCGGCCGACGAGGTCCCGGGTTCGAATCCCGGGTCGGGACATAATATTATGTAAGTATTGGGTTTTCCTGAGTTGAAATTCTCAGTACTAGTCCGGAGTTAGGAAGTTGGTGCTATTTCACCCCCGTGCCTCGGAAAGCACGTTAAGCCGTCGGTCCCGTTTATTATCACTAACATGAATTATCATGTAAAAAATGCGACTATTAAGTCGTTAAAGCCCGCCAACCAGTATTGGAGCAGCGTGGTGGGTCTAAGCTCTTATTCCCTCTTTCCTATGAGAGTGGTTGCCTGTTCCCAGCAGTGGGACGTTAATGGGCTGTAGTGGTGGTGGTTTATTTACATACTTATTGTTTTTTTTTCTATTTCAGTGTAAGGATCCACATCCCACACGAAGTCCGTACAGTGCACCACCACCATGTCGAGAAGATACCAGTGATCAAAGAAGTGCCAGTTTTCAAAGAAGTACCCGTGCTCCACGAGGTTCCAGTCGTAAAACACGTGCCGATATACAAAACAGTGCATGTACCAATTGTCAACACTGTACACGTTGAGAAACCTGTGTTCATACCAGTGAAAGAGCATCATAGCTTATGGCACTGAGCATGTGGGGTCAGCGACCCTTCGATCTTATTGAATCCAAGTATTGGATTTATGGTGATTTAAGTGGTCACATGATGCTAGTGTTATAAATTAATTATTCTTAATCATAAATACACAATGCACGACGGTAAAGTGTCTAACGCACCAATAAAATGTTTTTTTACAAGAAACTGTACGTAGATTAGGTGACACGATTCTACCAGAAAATATCTTCTATGGTCATGGTCGTGTACTGCAGTGATCGTTCACGGGTACGCGCGCGTTTACCCTGACGTCTCACCGTCGTGCGTTGTGTGTGTAGCCTTTATTGTTTAAGTTTATAATGTTCGTCTCTTATTTCACTAAATCTTGAAAACTGCGAGCATCTAAAGACGGACGCATATTAAAAAGATTTTCTGCAGCTTTATTTGTAGATCAATTTAGAATCGAACATTAGAGAAGACAAGGCAGATTATTAGCAGTCGAGCCTCAAGACTTAATGCTTTCAGTAAGTATCTTAACTTATAGAGAAGGCCTTTTCAAAACGAAACCTGTATAGTCTGTACTTAACAAACTTGTTCGTACGATACTTAAGTTTTGCTCATAAGCTGCAGTCTCTCAATACGTCAATACATGCGTTCGCCTTAAGTAGCAGTACTTTTCGAAAAGTTTTTCTAAAGCTGTGATATTTCAAATTCCGCAATACAGAACATCTACTTGAATTCATAACATCGACAAGCTAAAGACTGATTTGTAATATTCAATACTCTATAGTTTACCTTAGATCTATGATTAATAAACTAAATGTCTTGTTTTAACGATATTTTATTGCATACCACTTACGTCATAAGTAAAACTTCATAAAACAAGACCGAAATCAGATTTAAAAATAATAATTAATTAGGTATTGTTATAGACTGATTTACCTGACACCGCTTTTTACATAGCATTTGGCTGGGATGGTCAAGTAAGCAGGCCGGTTTACAAAAAAGTGCCCCTAGATGCGACACTAAAAGTCGCATGTAAACTTATGCATTTCATAATAGGCATGATGACTGATTTTGAAAAATGGTCACATTATGTTCGGAAGTATCTACTATTTAGAAAAATTATCTTATTTCAGCCGAAAAATAAAGTTTGGTAGATAAAATTAGCATTTGAAATTTAAATTTTAAAATTCACGCCAAAACGTTCGGCGTTGTCATGGCGTCGTTGTGACGTCACTATTGTTATTACCAATGTACTCTGTGCTGCAGTGTGCAGTAAGCAATAGTGTGATTTTCAAAGCTCGAAAAGAAACAATTGTGACGTCATTCGCTTCTTTGTGTTTTATGCAATATGGCGGATTGCTGTATTTTATAGTTTTATTTTATCAAAATAAATAGCAATCTCACTCGAAATAGAAAAATAAATACGTTTTTTATAATCCATGAATCCTATTTCATTAGATAAATTCATAATTTCATTGATTCTTGGTTACTGTCATCATGCCTATTATCATCATCATTACAACCCATTTTTAGGGTTCCGTAGCCAAATTTGGCAAAAACGGAACCCTTATAGATTCGTCATGTCTGTCTGTCTGTCTGTCTGTCTGTCTGTCTGTCTGTCTGTCTGACTGTCCGTCCGTATGTCACAGCCACTTTTTTCCGAAACTATAAGAGCTATACTGTTGAAACTTGGTAAGTAGATGTATTCTGTAACAAAAACTCAAAAATTTTTTACCGCGATTTATATTTCGCGGTATCTATGGATACGTCTTCAAAAATGATATTGAGGTTTGTAATATAATTTTTTTCTAAACTGAATAGTTTGCGCGAGAGACACTTCCAAAGTGGTAAAATGTGTCCCCCCCCCCCCCCCCCCCCGTAACTTCTAAAATAAGAGAATGATAAAACTAAAAAAAAATATATGTTGTACATTACCATGCTCACTTCCACCAAAAATTGGTTTGAACGAGATCTAGTAAGTAGTTTTTTTTAATACGTCATAAATCGTCAACCGCAATTTACCTTTCATTCAATCAACTCAAATATTTAAAAAAAACATTTAAGTAATTTAAAACTTACTACAGGTTTGTACGGAACCCTCGGTGCGCGAGTCCGACTCGCACTTGGCCGGTTTTTTTTATTCCACTACAAGTTAGCCCTTGACTGCGATCTCACCATAGTAAGTGATGATGTAAGTCTAAGATGGTAGCTAACTTGTTAGGGGTACGACAAATCGGAACCAGAATGATAAATCGCTTAGTGGTACGTCTTTGCCGGTAAGTTATAACTAGCCACGGCCGAAGCCACCCACCACACAAATTGCCAGACCGTTGCTGGCTCACTACTGAGCACGAGCCTCCTCTATGCATTTATTGTACAGAATATACTCCATATTAAATTACATTAGTCAATATAAAAAGTCATAATACAAACTCAGCGCTATATGATGACATAACACATGAAATGAAATGAAATGAAAATATACTTTATTGTACACCATACATAAAACACATTCAAGAAATTATGAAAAATTTCACATGCTGTGTGATGACTATTTTGGGGATGAAGTCTCATTAACGCGATTTTTCTTCTTTATAAAGTCTGTTATGTCTTGTACTTTTTTTCCCGAATAAAGATTTATTTCTTCCTTTCTATGTAATTCCCGCGGGACTTTTTCGTGACACGGGCTATAGGTACCTTCACGAAGAAATGCGTAGGTGAGGCATTGCATGGCGACAAAGACTTTCTTACCTGGAATAAAGAGATATGCAAATGAAAAATCATCCTATCTTTGAATATTATTCACTCGACTAAATAATTACAGCATACCTTTTCATTTTAGTTGGAAGATATGATAAAAAAAAAATTATACTCAGTAAAATTTTAAAAAAATTAGATTCTATTTCAAAAATTAACACAAAGTACTATTATCTCTGACGAGAACTTCTACTGTATTATTATAATAGTTCTAAAACTGCGCTCTAAAAGTTAATAGTGAGGAAAATTCATAAACGGATAGTTTTCTTCGTGAATTTAACTACTCTAAGGTAATAAAAACTCAATTTTACACCTGGTGGCCATTTAAACATGGAATACTAAAGGAAAATAACGAATAGGAAACTAACGAAACTAACCCCTCCCGAATAAGGTGAAAAGGAAAAATAATTGAGAACAGCCTTTTTTCCACCTTAATTTTTTCCGAAAAATTATAGGTAAGTACATCTCTTCCTTGCCATGTCGACCTTGTTGGCAAGGGTCAAAACTTTATTAAGGTAAAATTGCCTAAAAATATTAATATGCACACGGCGTATTTTATACGCGCAGAAAACGCGTATTCAGTAACCACAAACGCACACTGCCAGCGCGTTTTAAATACGCCGTGTGCATAGGCTCTAGCCACTAACGAATTGTCTAACTTAATTGCCAATTTATTAGTACAAAGGAAATTAGTACCTTTTTATATTTTACTAAAATAGAAAGAAAAAGGTACTAATTTAGTAACTCCATGGAAAGAAAAACTCAATCAATGTCCATGAATTGGAATGTTCCTATGTAAAAAATAAATCCTTTTTAAATGATTATTTCATAGTCTTTCTAAAGACGTAAAATAAACGACCCCAGTTAGTTTTAAGTTAGGTCACTATTTAAAACTATCGGTTAAAGTAAAAAAGTCAAAGTAAAGTAAGGACGTCACAAGTCATACAAACTCCCATACAAAGCGTGCTTTTTGACGTTTGATAAAGAGTTGCTGATTTAACTAGTTGTCAACTACCCAATTCTCAAGTAACGTCTCAACTACCAACAGTTAGACAGTTTCACACATATTCCGAAAACCATTTTCAACTGTGGAATATCAAAAAAGTTTAACGGAATAAGTATTTCATATATAAACTGACGTGAACATTTCACAGACAGGACAGAAATTTCACAACTAATATTATTATAACAGTACTAAAACCGTGCCATAAAAGTTTGATTAGTAAAATTCAAAGAGGAAACAACCCCTAGGTAATAAGCGCGCCATTTTACACCTGGCGGCCATTAACATTAACATGGGGCAGTTAACAAAACTAAACTCGACGAATCGTAAAACGGGAACAATAACTAGCTGCTAATAAAATTAATAGTAAAATGCATTAATTGAAGCCCTTTTTAAGCTTAATTAGGTGGTTTGATGTTGTTCACGTTTGATGAAACTATGTTAATGGGCTACAGCATATAGGTATGGTATATCCATATCCATACTTATAATATAATTGCGAAAGTGTGTCTGTCTGTCTGCGACGCTTTAACGGCACATCTTTCCAACCGATTTTGATGAAATTTGGTATATTTAGCGAAGTACATAGACTTTTTATCCCGGAACATAAACGAGCTATAGGGAATTATCTCTGTTTCAACACCTTGCAGCAAGCGCCTGTAAACTTATAACAAAATTGTCGACCCAGTAAAGGCATGGTCCTCATCATAGACTAGTATGGTCCACACGTTATATACGTTTGAAGTTTGGAACTCTCTTAGATTTAAGAAACCGTAATTATTCATCACTATCATGTCCCTCGTAGTTGTTGAATTGAACAGTTAGTTAGTGTACAGTGAGTGCTGCCCAATTTTTTGAATCTCGCCTCTGACATAGGTAACCTTTGGATCTATAAACCTTCTTCCTAATTGGGCTGTAATTAAGTCAGTAAATAAGCTGCTCCAAAATATTGCACAGCCTTAACAACCTTACCTCACCAACTAAATATTGTTACCTTACCACCAAGCTTACCACCGACGAATAATACTAATCCCGGATCAGTAATAAAATTCATCATGAGCAAGCATGCTGACAATCATTCTACGCACTCATGATTTATTTTATTTTACTTTCGATCTATAAAAGACCTAATACAATTGCATACGTAATAGAGCAATAAACCAATAGGTCAGCGACGTAACAATGCGATGAAAACAATTTATCCACAAACATAGGGGATAGTGCAGTTTTGGAAGGATACCTATAGAGCCGACGACGCCCCCCTCGGGAATCACTCGTCACGCGCCTCCTGTACCGCTATTATTTATTCAGTAACTAATATCTATACTTGACACACATCACGTTACAGCCCACCTTTCGATCGAACGTGACAGCGGTAAATGTACAAAGGAACGTTTCGTACTTGGAAATTGATAGTTGATATCTTTTCTCATAAGTTTCGTAGGGTTTTGTTTGGAATTTCTTTTAAGTGCTTACTGTTAATTTTATGATAACTGTACGAAATCGGCGATTAGTTTCACCAACGTGTAATTATTTACTTATAGACTTTGAAATATGAAAATAAAGCAAAACTCTCGAGTATTGAAAAAGTGCCGTACATGAGAGCTTCACTACCTGTATTTTTGTTCTTCCAAATGTAATTCGTCTTTTTTAAAGTAGCTACCTGAACTCACGAAGCATTAATCACAGAGCCTTCGTTTGCTTTGCATTTAGTGAAACAGAGTTGAATTTTCACGATCATCGTACACATTAGCGCAAAAGCTGTTTGCACGGAATAGCGGTGCTCATTGTTTGCGCGCGTTATCGCAATTTGTAGCGACTGATCGGCATGTTGCCCTTTTGTGTTCCTGTCGAACGTTCGAAACATTTAGCTTGCTTGTGCCTTGCTAAATAAATAACGCATACTTACAGTCAAGTACTTTCGTAGGCAAATCAGTACTAACAATAGTCTCTGTCCATCATCTGTTTTATCACAGCTGAATCGATGTCAGAGAAATCACATAGCTTGGAGACGGACATTTTTTATTGACGATAAAATATTTATTGGAAAACTAGGTAAGTAAGAACATATAAATAGATAAAATTAAAATCTAAATTAAATCTAAATTAAAAACTAAATTAAAAAAAAATTTAAATTTTTTATTTGCATCCGGGTAAACAGTGTTTTAATGAATTTTAAAAAATCAAAGCCATGCGTTCAAAGTCGCGATCTACGACTAGTTTTTCAGCCAACTGTCGCTTTACATTTAGTAAAACAGAGTTGCATTTTCATGAACATCGTACCTGACTACCTCTACATTAGCGCAAAAGCTGTTTGCACGGAATAGCGGTGCTCATTGTTTGCGCGCGTTATCGCAATTTGCAGCGACTGATCGGCATGTTGCCCTTTTGTGTTCCTGTCGAACGATCGAATTATTTCGCTTGCTTGTACCTTCCTAAACGAACCAGCTAACAATAAATGTTTTAAATACAAAAATATTCACCTGTTTGTCTGTGTTTATGGCACAAGCGTAGCGTCAACCATTGGATTTGGCACAGAGATACGAAAAGTACGAAACGAGATTTGACCCGTGCAAGTTAATTTTTGTGCGAAAATATGTGTGCCATGGCGACACGGGGCCTAAGAAAAATAAGTATTCTGTGCCCAGGGCCTAAATTTCTTCTACGCTGATGATATAATTTTATGGCAACTAAGTGAAAATAATATTAATAACCTTCAAACCACATTTTGGGTTACCAGAGCTAGTATTGTATTGATCGATCAGAGCGCCCGGTTCACCTATGAGACCTGCCTTCTGGGTAAGCGTCCTTACCACAAATAAAATTGGTAACTTAACTAATGAGAACCGAATAAAATATTTTTTTAAACAAAATAATATTTCTTAATCAGACTCCCAAAGTTTTCGACCCAATTAATTTACGAATGGTTAATTTTCGCCCAATTAATTCTTTTGCCGACTCAGACACTTGTTACTCGTAATTATTTCGCCCATGAATACACCCTTGACAACTCTGATAACGTGGTTTTAAAATCGAGACGGCAATTTAAAGCCAATTCGGGATTATTCGCCCGAAACAATGGATGGGTGCTGTGTTGTTGACGAATAATTTAATTTATAGCTACTGCCCGATTACGCGTGCTTGTGCGTAATTGCAGTACAATCTGAACATATATACATATCAGTGGCGTGCACGACATATATGCATAAAAGCATTGCTTACCCTAGTTACGAAAGCTCAATGCTTATTTTTCATCATGGCCTGCCTGAATATAGGTATCCACATATACCTGCCCTGGCTCCGAATACTGTGCACGCCACCAATACCTATGTACCTATCTAATAATTGAATAGATTTATATTTCGTTTGATATTGTAATTAGGGTTAGCATTATAGGCCTGGCTAGTTAGGCTACTTATATAAATTACTAGCTAGCGACTTCGTCCGCGTGGTTAATGTTTTTTGGTTCCCGCGGGAGCTCTTTATATCTTTATCTATATAATATATCTGTAGCAAATTTCATTAAGTTCCATTCAGCCGTTCTGGCGTGATTGAGTAACAAACATCCATCCATCCAAACTTTCGCATTTATATTTAATAGTATAGAGTATAGATACCACAAACCATACAACCAATACTCGGTGATAGATACAGATGGAGCAAATAGAAGCGTGTCATTATAATATTCATCTTCACACATCACTTCAACCGAATGCATGCTCACTACTGAGCATGAGTCTCTTCTCAGAGTGAGAAGGGCCATATCACACCACACTGGCCAGGTGTGGCAGACTTACACACAGATTATGAAGAACTTTCTGTCATGAAGGTTTCTTCACGATGTTTTCCTTCACCGTTGTTCAGCAAGTAATTTTTAATTTCTTTAATACATAACTCCAAAAAAATAGTGGTGCCCGGGGATCTAGCGCCGACTATACCCGTACAATAAGCCAGGCCTCTAAACCACTTCTCTATGATATTATCTACTCTTGCTATATAATACTATAATCTTGCGTATTTAAATGATATACTAATATTATAAATGCGAAAGTGTGTTTGTTTGTTGGTTTGTCCTTCAATCGCGTCGCAATAGAGCAACGGATCGACGTGATTTTTTGCATGGTTATAGTTGAGGACCTGGAGAGGGACATAGGCTACTTTCTATTCAGAGTTTGCAGTTTGTTCAGCAACAAATTGAAAAAACTTATTCCACGCTGACGAAGTCGCGGGCATCAGTTAGTAATACTATAATTAATGCTCTTTTTCGTTTATTTATGCCCTTTCCTTTATTCCGTCGACCTATAAATGGTATAGAAATACTCTTTTCCCTTGTGATCTGAATTCTGGCTGAAGTAATCACTTAAACATAGTTTTAGAAAAAAGCAGCAACAAATTAGTTATTCGTATCCCCAACCATTAGGCTAATTTGTAGGTGTCGTGTCGATTGAAGGGCGCTTAGGTTACTCCGATCTAGGGTTCAAACGCCAGGTCATACTTTAAGTTTAAACTAGTATTTTAAAGTTTTAAACTAGTGACAGCAGAAAAGTTTCATACAAAATTGTTCAGGAGGGCCGATCAGTCCGTCAGCGCTAGTAGCTTAATAATAATGAACCAAATTATAATTCCCAAAAATCCAGCATGCCCAATTGATGAGAGCATTGCAATAACAATAAATTCTGCTCATATCCTTTATTGAAGGCTTTTTAACGCATGGAGAGTAAAGTCATGTAAAGTGGCAATCGTCATACACCGCGTACAAAAAGCTTGAGTATCGAAAAAAATAATTAATAACTTTAACCAGCTTATTAATTAAATCTACAAAATATAATTAACTTTTCTTTTTTTATCCCCTACAAGTTAGCCCTTGACTGCAATCTCACCTGATGGTAAGTGATGATGCAGTCTAAGATGGTAGCGGGCTAACCTTTTAGGGGCATGGCAGTTATATTAAACCCATACCCCTACCGGTTTCTACACGGCATCGTACTGTAACGCTAAATCGCTAGGCGGCACGGTAGGGTGGTAACTAGCCACGGCCGAAGACTCTCACCAGGCCAGACCAGGGAAAACTATAAATTCCTAAATTGCCTCTGCCAGGGTTCGAACCCGGGACCTCCACACGTTAAGACAACAGCGCTCAACACTGCGCCACGGAGGTCGTCAACACAATGCGCTTTAACTCTATTGGTAAATGCGTCCACAGCTGGACAATGGACATGAAATTGTTGGATAGAACCTTTACGGAAGTCCATGATAACCAAAGAACCAAAAGCCTAATTCGCCAAAACAGACAAATCCATGTGGTACAACGTACGTGAGTACAACGTTTATACAATTAAGTCAACATCTCTTGAGGTTTCTTCGGTCTTGGAGTGAAACGTACGTTAAGATTGCTTTGGAAGATTTATGTTGTGTGGTGGCGGTGCGGATTGCTTGCTAGGTTGCTTACTTTCCCTGCATGTTTAGAAGAGGGAGGATGCATATACTTCCCACAATAATATGTTCCCACTTCAGCTTCAAAGTCATCACTTAAATTATATTCCTGATTAGCTTCATAGCACATCACACGGGATAGGAAACGTAAGAAAAATGTATAAAATCAAGTTCGACTAACTTTTGCAGGGTGAGGGGAGAGTGATTAATGACACTAGTGTGCGAAAAAGTCGATTACTATGACAACACAATATCATAATTAATGGCGAATGGCTGCACGGTTAATTCGTCCGAGAGCACATCTTGCCCGCTCCGCTACACCGCTCAGGATTAGTGGAACCGGTCACATAGCTGCGACTTTCGTAGCCTAGCTTTGACCTCCTCACAGCACAGCTGCATAGCACACCTCTGGTGGAAAAGCAGCCTTATAGGTTGGTAGGTTTATAAAACTCAAAAGACAACCTAAAAAAAATACCTATAGAAACAGAGGAATACTTCGCGAATGTTGCGCAAAAAATAACAAAACCATTTCGTAAAATCGTAACAAAGTGTGTCTATGCTTTTTACGAAGCCCGAAGCGTTTATTTGATCTTGATATACTCGTGAGTAAAAGCACAGAATTCATAAAAGGTAAGAATAGAAATGGTAAAGGGAAACATGTCATAACGCCTAAAAAGTTGTCTAGCAAAACATCAGTGCGTGTTGTTGTAAATAGATATGACTTACCTGGCGTAGTGTTGAGCGCTGTTGTCTTCACGTGCGGAGTTCTCCTCGCTGGCAGGATCAATTAAGGAATTTATAATTTTTGAACTTTGCCTAGTCTAGCCTGGTGGGAGACTTCGGTCGTGGCTAATTACCACCCTGCCGGCAAAGACGTGCTGCCAAGCGATTTAGCTTTCCGATACGATGCCGTGTAGAAATCGATTAGGGGTATGGGTTAAATATAACTGCCATGCTCCTAGCAGGTTAGCCCGCTACCATCTTAGACTGCATCATCAGGTGAGATCGCAGTCAACTTTACTTTGCATTAGATGCCGGAGAGGTATTGGAGTCAAATTCTCTTTTTATGAGTGTGTTGTTAAAAATTTACGCTATTTCTATAAATAATCGTATTTAGATTTCTGTGGCACATGATATAAACAGAGTATCAAAGAAAAGTCTCGATAGAGATATTTATTACAAAGTTGACACTTGATATTAAGTACTGTGGTTGATGAACATCTTTATAATGACGAAGGAAAAGCTGGTACTTGGCGTTATTTTATTAAGACGGAAAAAACGTTGACCTGAAAATCAACGCACCAATGGCTATTATTTATTCCTGGATCTTAGATAAATCTACTTATACTATAAATGCGATAAATGCGAAAATGTGAAATGATGTATGGATGGATGGACGGATGTTTGTAACTCAATCACGCCAGAACGGCTGAACGCATCTGGATGAAATTTGGCACAGAGATAGATTATGGTCTGGAATAATACATAGGCTACTTTTACTTTTATCCCGGAATATCAAAGATTTCCCGCGGAAACCAAAAAACTTCAATCCACGCGGGCGAAGTCGCGAGCATCAGCTACTCCATACTATCCATACTAATATACTAATAAATAATATTATAAATGCGAAAGTCTGTCTGTCTGTCTGTCTGTCTGTCTGCTACGCTTTCACAGCCCATCTGTTCAACCGATTTTGATGAAATTTGGTACAAGGATAGGTTATATCCCGGGGAAGGGCATAGGCTAATTTTTATCCCGGAAAATTCAAGAGTTCCCGCGGGAATCGAACAAAACTTGGTCCACGCGCACGAAGTCGCGGGAATCATCTAGTTTAAAATAATTGTACTGAGTAACATTTAACTTTGCCTAAAGGCAAAGGCAAAATAAGCATCAGAAACTCGGCGGCTTCTCCTGGTCCAAGGCTGCATTCTATTTATATGAAGGCTTTGAATATTACAATGTATAGTTGCCAGAGAACAAACAAATATCTCAAATTTCATCCCAATGCCGAATTTTTTGCTGCCTAGAAAAAAAAATAACAAATATCTAAATCAGAAATAGCACAGGAAATAGCTATAGACAGAGTTTGCAAGTGAAATTTAACGTTTGTTCCTGGCTGCCCAGTCGCTCCGACAGTTTGTTTGAAGTTTGACTTCGCCGGCCAAGCCCGCCTTTGTATTGGCCGTCTTATCCGATAATCGAATACTAACTTGTGTGTAGGTACAGTTATCCATTATTGTGAGCTGTATTCCAACCGCCACTACAATGCCAATAAATTGACGTGCAAGTTGGTCATTAAATAAATAAAACCGGCCAAGTGCGAGTCGAACTCGCGCACCGAGGGTTCCGTACAAACTGTGACGCGGTAGGCCGACTACGATGTGGTGGCCGGCCCTTGGAGCTGTGTATAAATCTTGAGTTGTGAAAAAATCTTAGAAGCTTGATTTTTACACAGCTCCAAGGGACCGTAGACCTGAGTTTTTGAATTCAATTTCAGCTTGATACCTCCTTGCGTTCCTGAGAAAAAGAGTCTGGACACACAGACGGACGGACAACAAAGTGATCCTATAAGGGCGGAACCCTTTTTTCCTTTTGAGGTACGGAGCCCTAAAAAGGTAAACATTGTATGTAATCGACGATAAATTTTTTCTGTTATCAAAATCTGATGATTTTATTTACCCTTAAGAACTTTGAGAATACATGCTTACATATTTTTAGTAAATACATATAAGTAATAATACTAGATGATGCCCGCGACTTCATCCGCTTGGTGCAAGGTTTTGGATTCCCGTGGAACTCTTTAATTTTCCGAGATAAAAGTAGCCTATGTTCTTCCACGGGATGTGCCGTGAAACAGACAGAGAGACAAACAGATGGACAGACAAATAAATGCGAAAGTGTGTCTGTAGGAGTATTGATGATTATTAAAAGATTGAGTACCCAGTATAGAATTTTTGCATCGAATTTGTCATTGAGCTATTACAAGTAAACATAATAGCTTTTAAGAATATAATTACACTCATATTCAACGTTTTATAGCATGTTAATAAATCTGATAACAGCAGATCGATGCTATCAAACACTTGAAATGGGGAGATAAAGGACCGTAAAACTGGTTTGAACATCAGCGTTGGTCCAAATTGGCGCATTTAGCTGCTATCTACGGCGCGTTTTTGAAGTTATTAGCGTAACAAAATTGCTGACGATTTTTCTTTTTTTAAAGTATTTTCACGATTGTATCTCTTGGTAGGAAAAAATTGCGTTCTACCTCTGTAATGGCGGACGAGCTTGGCCTTGGACTAGTAATGACGTTACAAAAGGAATAACTTATCTTCACTTTTTGTTTATGGCGGCTACTATGTCTTAAAAAATTGGGGAAATACTTTCTGTTTTATTGTTCGGTTTGCTTTCGTACCATCTAAATATTCATTGTTTCCTTGATATCACTGCAAATTTCTTCAACAAAATGTTCTATTTAATAACTAGGGCTTCATTTCCATGGAAAAAAATTCGAAAAATCCTAGCCTGTGTGCAAAATTTCAGCTTTCTGGATCCAAGAGTTTAATCTCGGGGTTGATGAGTTATTCAGTCAGTGAGTATGTGAATCAGAACTTTTTTATAAGATGAGAAGATAGTTTTCAAATTCAAATTCTAATGATTTTTATTTTTAAATACACTTTTACAATTACTTTTGAATCGAAACTTTTTGACACAAAAATTAGAGTCTCAAATGTCGTCATATTGTTTCTCGTTTCAATATGCGCTTCATTGTTCTATAGTCCCCTCAAACCTATCTGACCCAGTGGCCAAAATTGAAACTAATTTTTATGCATGTTTAGTTTTGTTTCTTTTTAACCCCCGACGCAAAAAAAGGGGTGTTATAAGTTTAACGTGTCTGTTTGTGTATCTGTCTGTGGTATGGTAGAGCCCAAACGGATGGACCAATTTTCGTTTAGGTTTTTTTTGTGTCATAGATAATTTTATCCCGAGTGTTCTTAGCAATGTTTCATGAAAATCTGTTCAGACGTTTGAAGATCATCAACACTATAATAGTCGATGAGGGGATCTGACTACCTTCCATGTGTCCTATCGATTCGCAATATGGTATCGTATTACCACAGTTTAACGAAAGTATTACTTCAATTATACCTACTTTAAAAAAGACAAAATAAAAGTAAAATTAAATAATTTAAAAACCCCCCGACATAAAAAATAAACTCTTAAAACTAACAAATAATATTTTAAACCTATTATAATTATTACCGTCACATATATTATGTAAGTTCAAATATTTTTATTTTACCCCGAGTGCGTCAAAAGGTCATCAGCTTTTTTCTTAATCTGTTACTTCCTTATTATGTCGGGGGTTGTTTTAAAATTGTAATTTATACTTGTTTATTTATCATAGATATACTAGCGACGCTGTCACCGGGTCAGATAAGTAAGTTTGCCGGACTATAACATCTCTGCCTAGCATGACAGCGTTATCCGAGTTTTATCTTAATACCAAACGAATTTAAAAAATAATATTTTGAAAGTAAGTATGAGGTCAAATTCAGTAAATATGGAACTTATAAATAAATAAAGAACAAAGGTAGCGGCCATCTCCTAGCAGTTAGCACAAAGAAACAAGCAATATTTTCTCCTGTACTTCCACTCGATTTCTCCCCAAGGCAAGAAAAACATTGAACCTGGTTGATAAATTAGAGCAGAGCCAATGAAAACAAGCCACGTAAACATATGGCGGTAAACAAGAACCGTATAAAAGGGGCGCGGTTAAGGCGTGGTGGAGTTACGTAAAACTAGCAATTAATTTACAATAACACAAATAAAAAGTGTATTACCGTATTAGGAGTTGCAGGATGCGGGTTGAGGGTTGTTTGATAAATGTTGATCAAAAGTGTTTACCGCGCAAACTTATCTCCGTATTTGCTTAAATAAGGAGGGTTGCGGTTCCCTACAAGGAGAGCGCCTTCTCTAAGTATTAGTGCAACTATGATAAGTTATATATCAATGGCTATACTGGATATAGAGCTATCCCCATTCCGAAAAACTGTATAAATCCTTGTTACAATCTCAATTGTTGTGATCGGCTGCATTAACGGTATTCTACTGTGACTGTGGATTTCGGTCAAGAACGAATAGAGATTGTCATCCTTTACACAGCTGCCATCATTAACGTCTCAAGAAAATAATCAGTCTAGCCAAAAATAAACAATAAAAACTGTAGGTACCGTAAAAATGTTTTCACCCTACACAATTTGCATCGTACCTTAAAACTCTTCACAATCCGCTACAAGAGGTAACCTTGAACCTTCAGGCTTCAGAACAGAAAAGGGGTATTCTTGTATCGCAACAATACAATTTTGCGCCCCCATGACTCCCGAGTGCCATTGAGAATGCACTAGAAACTCGGCACACTCTAATGAACTGTTTCCGTCATCGCGATTGTAGCTTTATTATTGTTTCATTTACTATATTTTATGTAGCACAGTTATTACTGTTGTTGCTTAATTGAAACAACATTTATTATTTTGCATATAATTATTGCTTTCACGGCTCCCGCTGTCTCTATTGTGGATAATTGCCAATGTTTCTATGTTGCATTTTCTATACATCTCGTAGTGTAGGTAGTATCTATACTAATACTAGCTTTTGCCCGCGGCTCCGCCCGCGTGAAATTCGGTTTTCCGTTCCCGTTCCCGCTCTTGAAATTTTCTTTGCTATAAACCTCACGGAGCCCGAGACCTTTCCAACGAATGCAAAACCGTGGAAATCGGTTCGTGCGTTCTGGAGTTATAGCGTCAGGAAGGAAAACCTGACTTATTTTTATATAGTAGATTATAAATGCGAACCTTGGATGAATAAATGAATAAATTGGATGGATGGATGGACGGATGTTTGTTACTCAATCACGCCACTATGGCTGAACGGATCTGCATGAAATTTGGCATAGATTAGTCTGGAATAGCACATAGGCTAGGCTTTTTATCACGGGAAATTCCCGCGGGAACCTAAAAACCTCCATCCACGCGGACAATGTCGCGGGCATCAGCTAGTACAGAATAAAAGCAGTCTTCTCTGCATTAACTAGTCTTGTGCAACTTTGAGATTGTCCAGAAGGAGCGAATTCAGCGCGGATCGCGTATACGTATTATACTTCTACTATTAATCGGAGATCAAACTACCGACCACCTGAATACAAAGCCGAGCGTTTAAATCACTAGGCTATCAACGCTTTCATACCCAAGATCATAATATTCAGGCCTAAGCCTGAAATGTTTGGCATTCAACACGAGGCTTCAGACATTTATAACTCGTAGACTAAAAAACTAGGATTTAAAATGTCAAGTACCTTCAATTCTTTAGCACCATTGCTAAACCTTCCGTATCACGATTCACGATCCGTCGCGTGACGAACAAAAGACGGTGGCAAAGTCAAAGTGTTATTCGGCTAATAGTATTAATTAAAAGCGTATTGTTCCACGGGACTTTCAGCAATAACTAAGTAATTAAGTAAACGGATTTACGGTTTAATCTCTGCTGACATTGTGACAATTACTACATTCCTGGTACTTATAATTATATCATAGGTAATAATATTATGGTAATTGTATTACGTTTAACTGTGGCTGGTGTACGCCTAGTCGCATGAATAGAGTTTCTAGAAAAAAAATTACTAACTTACCTTACCTACCTATTTCAACAAATAAACTGATTTTGATTTTGACCACATCACACCACATGACCCAAATCTTCTGAAGCACACATTTCTCTCCGACACCGCATGTCACCAATAATCCATACTATAATATTATAAATGCGAAAGTGTGTCTGTCTGTCTGTCTGCTACGCTTTCACGACCCAACTACTCAACCGATTTTGATGAAATTGGGTACAGAGATAGGTTACATCCCGGGGAAGGACATAGGCTACTTTTTATCCCGGAAAATTGAAGATTTCCTGCGGGAATCAAAAAACATCAATCCACGCAGACGAAGTCGCGGGCATCATCTAGTAATCAATAATTGTTTGTTTTAGCGGATTTTAGCTAATTAATCTTCTTGTGTCTTGATTATTATCATGGACTCAACAAAATTCTCGCTGCCTCGCCTGCATAATTATATCTAATATTTTATTTTATTAGTCTCAATCATACCTACTGAATAGAAAGGTATGCGGAAGAATATGCAATTTCACAGATTTACCTATCCCAATAATTCCCTTTCGTATAACATATATCTTTCTTTAAAATACATGGATTGTACCTATTTCTAGAACACAAATACACTAGAACTAGTACATGCATTCAGTATTGTTATTGTAACAATATCGAATGTTACATAAACAGTTTCGTATACAATACGAAAATGCCGATTCAGGACATTTCGCTATCTTCTTGTTTACCAATTAATTATCAAACCAAGTTTACATTTACTTGGTTTGTTAGCTAACAGGATTCGCTTAATCGTTCTGAATAAGCAACGAGTACTTACACATCATGGATGTTGTTGATTCTCAGTTAAATTTTGGCATCGACGTGTATAATAGCCGCCGCGTAAGTTGAACTATGCGCAGAAACTCACTTCGGGTGCCAAACGAAGTGCGGTATGAGGTGCGCCGTGAGGGGCTACGCTTTACCATACCTCCCACGCCTTCGCAATCCGCTCCTCGCGAGGGGCGAGCGACTCTGCCCTGTAGTACAATGTACCTGCGCAGATGACCGCCATTTTGGGTCAACTTAAGGGACGCGATTTATAGGATTAAAAACAGGACTAACTAGAGCAAGTTGCACAAATCGAGCGAAAAAATAATAGGGCTCGGACACAATTTCCGCCCGCAACATCCGCGTCGGATCGACGGATCGAGCTCTTTTTGTCCGTAGTACTCTTGGTTTTGGCAATATCAGGGAACTGTAGCTATATTAATACCGTCAATTTTTTTTGAATCTATCAACTACAGGATGAAAAATCGAATTAGAACTTTCACCTTTTCGGAAAAATGATTATTTTGTACATAATAATAATTTTGTAATTCAATCATATTATTATTTTGCGCTTATTTTACGTATCCTGCAACATCTCGATTTAATCTTGCAAGTCCCTAATACGAAGGAGAAATTGCAGTCTCGAAACACCAAGGGTAATAGAATCTGCTAGGGCCGGGTAGTTTTACACGTCAAATTAAGCTATAGAGAGCAATAGACGTCGGCGACAGGACCCCCGAGATCGTAGGATAGTGCTTCACCTCTGGTATGTATTACAACAAGGCACGCGGTAAATTGAGATAAAGGTATAAGACGTAGTATTTTAACACTCGAAATATAGGTAGGAGATATCTTAGAAATAATGAAGAAGAGAAGATATCCTAAACTAGACGATGCCCGCGATTTCGTCCGCGTGGATTAAGGTTTTTCTGATTCCGCGGGAACTCTTGAATTTTCGAGGATAAAAAGTATACAGTCAATCCCTGTACCAAATGTCATCAAAATTGGTTGAATAGATGGGCCGTGAAAGCGTAGCAGACAGACAGACACACTTTCGCATTTAAAATATTAAAGTACGGATTTACTCGTAAGTTCCAGAGGTTAAAAACCAAAGTAGTTACCACTAAGTTTTTCCTGCTCATAACTAGTAATATGTTCAACCTCATAGCTGAAGGGAGTCATGAACTTATGACACAGAAACGCTAAGGCAAATTCACGAGTCTCCTCTCAAAATGAGAAGTTTTGCCATAGTCCACCACGCTACCCAAGTGCGGATTGGCAGACCGCCTGACGCGTTTGAGAACATAATGAAGTACTTTCCGGAATGCAGGTTCCCTCACGATGTTTTCCTTTACCAAAACGCACAGTTAGACCACCCACTACTTGGTTTTAGACAACCACTTTTTGGTTGCCAACAACCTCAATTTACATAGACGGGCTCTGTCAAACAAAGTATGTGGAAAACTTATTTTACTAATGCCATCTAGTCGGAAAAGCGGGACAGCGCTATGGCGGGGACAAGGACAGGCTTATACAGGTGACGGGCATGCACCACAAGTCGGACGCCCAACTTTTTTCTACGAAAGGGCCCATCTAGTACCTTCAAATATATCGATGTTAGTTGGGTATAAAGCTATTCATTTTCGTTGCGGCGGATTGGCGAACAACCGTCAATCTCACGCCACAAACTGAGAAGTTGCTCAGCGTCTTCGGGCTTTGTGCTAAATTCATGCAGATGGACCGCAGTTTCTCATGAAATACGACTAGTTATTCTCTGGAAATTGTACAATTTAAATTTTCAACTCGGACTTATAATGGAGATATAAAATATAAAGCTCGCGGATATTTTTATTAAAGTAAGAAATAGAGGGAACTTTGTTTAAGCCATGATGGATTATTCCGATAATATTCTCATTACTGTGAATATAACTTTGCAACGTGTAGGTATCCATACTAATATAATAATTGAGAAAGTGTGTCTATCTGTCTACTACGGGCTTACGCCTGTCAAATCGATTTTTACGGAATTTGGTATAGATTGCATCGCAATGCATCCCGTAAAGTAGGTCATACTTATTTATTATTATTTGTTTACTTGATAAATGATAATTGATAAATTATTTATTTATTTCAAGTAGGACAACTTGTGCCACTTGTGATAATTATCAAGACTCTACCATCGGTTCGGAAACATGATTAACTATACACGCCCGATACACAGTCATCTGCAGGGCGACCGCGTAACTTTTGCATCAATCATTGATACATCGCAATCACCTCTGATTGGTTATCACTCTTCCACTATTGGACGAAATCCATTGACGCATCAAGAATACCATAAATTCAGCCAATCGGAGGTGATTGCGATGCATCAATGATTGATGCAAAAGATACGCGGTCGCCCTGCAGGTTCGCGATTAAGATTGAATGTGTCAGAGTGGTTTGACGTTGGATTGACCATTTTTGACCGTCAATCCACTCAGTGGCCATACTGCCAACGCTTAAAGCCATATCGTTTCATCACGCATCAGAATTATAATAATCCTTATTTTAGAAACGTCAAGGTACGTGACATCAAACTGTAATTTTGAGTAATATTGCTTAAGTATTGCTATAAGCGTTGACAGTATGGAGATATCACACGATCAATCTGGACCGCGATTATTGATCACGGATCACGTAACTCGATCCAGATTGACCGAGTACCGGGCGCCTAGTCATGCTTTTATAAATTCGCAAACTAGGCACCTTGGATTTGTGTGGCAGCTTTAATTAAATTCTACTAAATATCTGGTACCTATACTATGCCTATATCATTTGCACATTTTACATACACCGTAGTATAAACTAAACCCTTTCTTTCTGAAAATACACATTAAGACCCTCTTTACTCTATGAATATTCAAATTACGATTTTAACGTCAGCGACAACGGTAAACGGGACTCAGTAATTGGAGGGAGATATATTAAAAAATGCAGAACAATTTCTGAAATTGGAAACAATTCCAAATGTAAATAATACGAGAACAATATTCCAAGAGAATAGAGAACTCTTTTATACTGAATACCGTCAAGTGGCGTTGAGTACTTTTAAGTATAAAACCAGCTAGGGCTGCCATCTACAGCGAGAAAAATATAAAATTCTAACTTTTACAAAGCAGAAAAAGAAACCAGCTTCTAGCGGCCTACAAACAGGGAAACTTAGGCAAAAGAAAACAAGAAAAGCAAAGGTTTAATTAATTACCATTTCTTCCAATATATGGACACGACGACATTATATAAATACAAAATATAATTAAGAACCTTAAACGTAAAAATCAAAATTATAAAGTGTAAATTTTTGCCTTTTCCCCTTCAAAAGGTATTTAAAGACTTATTTCCGTTCAATATTTGCAAATTTTCGTATAACGCGACTAATGCGAAATCCCAGAGCACCATTCGTTACATTTTAAGGATTTCCCGGAAGTCTGGCAGCCCTGGACAGGGTGGTGGGGGTGGCGGAATGGGTGGGGGTGTCAACTGTCAATGCTAGCCAGCGATCAGTCACTGTCAAGTTGCCGATAGCGAAAGAAGTCTCGGTATTGCGTAGAATTTTATCGCTAACGATATCAATTCGTGCTTTTAATCGAAATTTTATTTTTGTTGATAGACTCCCTGTTCAAACTGATAAGAAATGTAAGTATATGTCGACTTTTATAAACAGTCATGTATACTTATTTATGCAGGCTTTTTGTATACGTGAATTTAAAATTCAAATTTTGTTCCGTTATATTCTGGTTCATTGTAGTACGGCGTATTTTTAAAATTAAAATGTAGAGCAAACAGCAAACATTTATTCATTTAAACACTTTACATAACTTGTACGTACATTTACAAATAAGAACACCCATGTTTTGTGACAATTTATATCAGGTGCCTGCTTATACCGTAATATTATGAAGATTTATTAAAACTACTTAAAAATATATCATCATCATCATCATCACTACAGCCCATTAACGTCCCACTGCTGGGCACAGGCCTCCACTCTCATAGGAGAGCGGGAATTAGAGCTTAGACCCACCACGCTGCTCCAATGCGGGTTGGCGGGCTTTAACGACTATTATCATGTTAGTGATAATAACCGGGACCGACGGCTTAACGTGCTCTCCGAGGCACGGGGGTGAAACACCGCCAACTTCCAACTCCGGGCTGGCCCTGAGAATTTCTTAATTGAAAAACCCAATACCTAACTTTTATGCCCGACCGGGAATCGAACCCAGGACCTCGTGATCCGCAGTCGACTATGCTAACCACTAGACCAAGGAGGCAGTCAACCAACTAAAAATATATATGAGCGCTAAACTTCTATAACATTATTATTATGATGACATGACAAACTCAACTTCAACTCTCATTCTATTCAGAGAAAAGTTTAAATAAAACACGAAAAACATAAGCAAAAGAAAATTAAACAAGGCAAAGAATTTCAATATGACCTCTAGTTTTATTGTTACAGATTCTTATTTGAATCTACCAGTGCACCTTTATCATCAGACTTTTGCCTCGGTCGTATTGGAAGATCTCCGAGAATTTATTACTTCACTGATTTTTTCAATTGCTCTAAATGGTACCGAGCTAGATTTATAAGGCATTCTCTCACAGAGTCACGTAACGCCCATCCTTGGTGACCCGTACTCGAGATCAGCTCTTGGAAGATGTGAAAAAAAATTAATTGTACCTACTTCCACGGAACTTGCGATCACTATACGAGTAGTATAGTGTTGATTGAATGTAACGATAATAAAAAAAAATCTCAGCTCGATCCGTATTTTAAACTATTTGCTGAGATTCGTAGCATATGTATATGTTTTTTGTTGCAAATGTTCATAATATTTTATTAGCACTTTTTTCTCATTACGTCATAGTTTACACAAAAGCACAAGTAAATTAATGACGCCATTAAAATTAGCAATCCACAGAGAGCTTCGTGAAAGTACACCTATTAATTTCTATTCAAAAGGTGGCATAGAAAGCGTGGTTATTCCAAAGGTAAATTACTCGAAAGCGAACGATAAGCACTAACAATGGGCTGTTCTTTGTGAGGGAATCAAATGTAAAACAAATCGAATATAAAACCGTGGAGCGACAAGAGCACAGAACACCACAAAGCTCTTCTGATGCGGGCGCCCATAGTTTTTACTACCGGAGCGTGACTTTTTTGCTCGACAGCCCCCCACTCACATCCGGATTTGCATCCTGCACCGAATGGACTTTGAATAAAGATGCGGTCGTGCTCCTTGGATTTATATCAAGAATGCAAGTTTGTCTAGTATAAAATGACGCGTCTTGAGCGTTTCATGTATAAGACGATCTTATATGGATGCAAAGGACATTGATCATTAAAGTATGGGCTTTGGTTTCACATTCTATCACAATGTACTTTCATGAAACTTACCTCATTTGTAGGGTACAAAAATAACAATACATCCTCAAAATATTAAATCTGTAGTTCGACGGATTTGTGAGAATCAGGTTACAAATGTTCACGAATTTAGGTTACTTTTTTGACACGATAACGTCAATGATCAGCGTCCACGATCAGAAACCAAAGAGAATATAACCACTACGTGTCAGAAACGTCAATGATAGGGAAGGCCGGAAGGTGATCTGATATCGATTAATCGACAAAATCCTTTTTGGACTAACAGAATCGATATTTTTAATCGATATTACGAAAGTGATGAATAACGTGTTAAGCCTTGTTTTATGTTTGAAATAGACCTAGGGCACAATATTTAATGGAGTAAATAATTATACAGCGTACCCAGTATCGGGCGCTTCATCAGATTTTTGTACCACATCCGAGAATTCAAGGTCGCGTCTGCGACTTGTTACTGTTAGTTTGCACGGGCTATAGTAAGGAACTATATATACCAAATACAGCGCCAGTCTGAAATAGAAGTCTGAAGTCTGGAGCGTCTTACATACGAGTAAGCTGCGTCCGATAGTTAAATATCTCTAAGCGATGATTAAAGAACATCGATTCATGCATCGATTATTTAGTTATGTAGACCGTATATTTCGCAATTGTCTTTGGATACTGGCAGCCCTTTGAAACGTCAAACGACATTAATGGATACAGGAAATGATAAAATCACTTGTTTCTTTACAAGATTTTTGTCCGGCGACGTTATGGTTTGGTATTTTAAAGTATTTTGTTAAAAATATAAACTTAGTTTTTGACACCAGTTTGAATCTGATACAAAACGAAACCATGTTTGAGCAATCTCCTTTGGTGCCACTTTATTTTAAGCCCTCACATCGCTTTACAAAAAATACCTTTATAAATCTAATAATAATTTAGGCATAGGTAGACATAATTATGATTTAATAGTATTGCAGATTTTCACTTGGAGTCATTTAAATCCAAAGCTATATTCATATTGAAATCTACAGCTGTATTTGATTTACTTCGCTCATAAAATATGATCATTTTACAGAAAACGTTTGAAAAAGTATTCAGGTGACAAACATTTTATTCCACAAACTTATCATTTTAGGTACAATGGATCAATTCAACAAATACTTAAATCGCAAATGTTTTACTTTGCAAATTTGCGGAATGGTAACGTATTATTTATTAGCAAAATAAAAGAGATACGATGGAGTTACTATTTAAGTAGAGTCTGCTCATGCCTATTTACTTAAGTAGAATCTACTCATGTAATATCAGAATTCGTTATTGTATGTCTTATTATTAAAGTAAGCTCAAAATATCTGACCTTTAGGTAGCATTCTAGTCCTCTAATTATATGTATACTTTATAAAAATACCAACTACAAATGTTAGCGCCTAACCTTTCAGAGACATTTTAATCAAAAATTCTTGGTAGCAAAATGTCTCAAAAGTTAAGAACTGGCTAAACATCTATATCGGTGCCAAATCTTGTTGAATTGATTAATTGAGACCTAAAAAGTATCAATCCGACTCAATTTCTGATTTATAATGTTAGCTAATGTGATGCGTAGATATAATATTTAAGTAACTTGTTTTTTTCCTACTACCAAAGTATTATTACCTGCGGCTGCTGTTACCATTTTTTGATTATCTACATCCGTTTTCACGACAGATCTAATAAAAAGACAACTACAACCTTATGAAAAAACGATTCAACTGGAGCCCGTAAGCATTTACAAAAGCGTTGATTTATGTTAATTGTCATCCTTAGAAGCTGTTTCAAATTTAAAGTAAGTAGGTAGTATTTAAAAGTTATTAGGTCAAACGATTAATTATAATACTTCAAAACTTCAAAAAACTTAAGGTTTTAAAAATAAAAGTTAACCTATTAATATTGAAACAAAATTAACAAATTAAAATAAATGAAGTAAATTTGTTTTGTTTAATAATTTTTTATGTAATTTATTAAGACATTATTTTTATCTAAGACATTAATCATACACAATTTATAATTATCTTTAAGTATAAATTATTTTCGTGGTCTAACTGATTATGGCTGTATAAATTAATTTTAATAATTTAAACTCATAGCATAACTCATGTTTTTAATTTGCATGTTAGTGTTTTGTCATCCTATTGTACAATGTTTCCAGCAAATAAATGATTTATTATTTTTAACACTCTATATTATATGCAAATCTCAGGAGAGCAATCCTAAAGACAAAGCCAAAGATATAGTTGATCGTAGCGTAGATAAATATAGAGCGGGTAAATAACATAAGGTTTCTAAAATATACGTTTTAAAAATAATATTCGTATGACAAACTTATAATACAATAGTCCAAACTTTGTTGTGTAAACGGTAGTAAGGCAAAGTTATGATTTCTAAGCCCGCTAGAATATAGCATGTATTTACAATAAAAGGCGGGATCTCAAAGGAAAAAAATAAATAGGATTAGGTCGAATATTCGAAAGAAAGACTGCCAAAGCCAGCGACGGAGCTACCAAAGCATGAAGCCAGTCGTCCGTAGGACGTGATTCCTGACAACTTCCTATACCTACAGTATACACATTTATTTTACTCAATCTTTAGTGAATTGTAACGCTTGACTGTTAAAATAGAAGACAATATACTTATAACACTACTACTACTACCAGCTCTCCGAACCGGTGGTAGAATATTGTCATTTCATAACTGGCAAAAATTGTCCTCGGTGAAATAAATAAATAATTTCATTTCATTCATATATTCACACGCTAGCTATGCCAGTTTTTGTTTTATGCTGCGCTCATAAAACAAAAAACTTATGATAAGGAATTTAGTGAAGCAGCCTGCGTTGTTTTTTGCTCGAAAAGCTTCGTCCGCTATTGACGCGGACGAAGTCGCGGGCAACAGCTAGTTAATATTAAAAAATAATTAATCCATACATATTTATATAAAATTTAAATGCGAAAGTGTGTCTGTCTATCTGTCTGATTTTGAAATTTGGCATTGAGATGGATTAGATACCGAGATAGGCTACTTTTTATATCAGAAAAGTAACGAGTTCCCACAGGAATAAAAAAACTTAATCCACGCGGACGAAGTCGCGGGCATCGACTATAGTATTCATCGGTCAGTACAAGTATCTGATGAAAAATTTAAAACAAATATGATGAATAAGTATGTTTTTATATAAAAGAGACCTATTTTTAATATGTAGGTACTCTCCTCCAAGTAGAATTCTCGATCGCCGCCATTTGTAACTGGACTACAAACACGTCAGACGAACAATTGAAGAGACTTGTAGGGCGTAGGCATCCCGCATTGTCCACGAGTTGACAACGCCGACTGTACGGAAAAGATTTCGTGAAGGAACTTCTTTGTATCCAAGTTCAATTTGGCGAGTGATCCCGTGGCAATAAGCTATGGATGGTATGCCACCATCCCGACAATTTTACTTCCAATATCTACAGTCACCAACCCCGCCAACCCGCATTGGAGCAGCGTGGTGGGTCTAAGCTCTAATTCCCGCTCTCCTATGAGAGTGGAGGCCTGTGCCCAGCAGTGGGACGTTAATAGGCTGTAGTGATGATGATGATGATCTACAGTCACGAGGGACGAGTGGCCTAGCTGAGACAACGCAAATCAGTCAATTGCGATTGTTAAGCAACATTGACCCAAGTCGGTAACTGGATGGGTGACCGAATTTGGAGTTTCAAATCTGGCCTTTTCTTTTCCTCCGTGCCTCGGAGAGCACGTTAAGCCGTCTGTCCCGGTTATTATCACTAACATCTGGTAAAAATCGTTACAAATTAGAGTTTAAATACTCTTAGTCGAGTCGTATGCGGAAGGACATGGGAACCCCCCGCATTATTATCCCATGAAAGCTCCTACCATTATTTGATTAATAGAAAGGGGTCACGACCCTCAGTAATGAGGAATACGACGCAGAGAGAGAGAGAGAAATCTACAGTCAAAATAAACTATATTACAATTAAGAAAGGAATAATTCCTCACAAATCTACTTTCTCTTTCACATCAGAACAAAAAATACACACGAATTAAATTTTACTTTTTTTTAAGAAAATCTGTACGTAGATCTGAAATGTACATATTCTAATATCACATAACGCTATTATGTTTAGCTTAAGTATAAAGGGTATTAGAGATCGCATTGACAGATTTAAGATGTATCCCATGGAAGCGCTCAACGACTTAAGACGATAAAGCTCTCATTTCCTTATGCCAAATCCTGTGATCCGCTTAGTATGTTGTGTATTTTGTGGGATTACAAAAAAATTAAAAAGCGAAACAGCCAGTCTCTCCCGGATATTTGATAACAGTCGGGATACTCGTAGTTACTAAGATTGTGCAAAACACACGCCATACCTCTATTCTCTATTCGGTTTCTACACGTAATCTTATTGGAACGCTAAATCGGCAATCTTGGCGGCACATCTATGCCGGTAGGGTGATAACTAGCCACGGCCGAAGCCTCCCAAGGCCAGACCAGAGAAAATTCAGAAATTATAAATTCCTGAAATGACCCTGCCGGGGATCAAACCCGGGACCTCAACAGCGCTCAACACTGCGCCATGGAGGTTGTCAAATTTATAATTTATTTAGTACTGGTATGAAATTATTGAAAATAATTTCATTTTTGTGCCTTTTGGTGTTGAAACCCTGGGGTCGTGGGGCGAAGATGCTAGATCCTTTTTTAAGGATCTATCTTCTCGTCTCACAGAGTCCACAGGTGACCGGAGGGCTGGCAGTTACCTCGGCCAACATATAAGTTTGGCTATTCAGCGGGGTAACGCAGCCAGCGTTCTGGGCACACTGCCTCATTGCAGCGGGATAGATGATATTTTTAATGTTTAGTTTTTAGTTTTTAATTTAGGTTTAATTTAGAATTTAATGATTTGTATTTTTAATAATTACTTAATAAATTTATATCTCTTTAGTACTTACGTCAAGAAAAATTGTCTCAACTAAGGCCGTTATAATGTTTAGGGAACCACCCAAATCACCATTATTCTTTACTAATAATGCAGATTTGGGAATTGAAAATTCCATAGACAGTAAAATGCGTCGTACTGACATATTCATATTAAACAAGTAAATTAAACATTAACAGGTTCAGAAAATAATCTTTACAAGCACTTGTAAATGCCTCAAGTGGTTCATTGATTAGTGGAACCAATTTATTGCTGTACTCTCTCGTCGCTCTTAGTCAAATCAAGACATTAAAATATCTACGAAATATAGGCATAAAAGGCTCGAGACCTTGAGTTTCTCTGGCTAAAGCGAATGAATTCAGTGTAATCCTTAATCTTTCTTTAATGAGTTTTTATGTTTAGCTCCGTTTTTTTTTTAAATTTCAATGATCTGAATACGCTTAATTAGCACCCCTAATTATTTAAGAATAATAAGAGATCATCCAGAATCCATTCAAAATCATCATTGAATTTACTGCAACCTAAATTATTAAAAAAGTTCCTTTCATGCCCCCGATTCAGATTTTTTATTCCCGATAAAAGTCGATTTTACCTCTCTACTTAAAATAAAAAGTACTACTATGTCCTAAGCCTTGGGATACAAGTTACAACCTATGCTTGTACCAAATTTCATCCAAATTGGTTAAAAATATGAACCGTTAAAGCTCAGCATACAGACATAAGTACATTTATTATATTAGTATGGAGTATGGATATTAGTATGGATTTCTGCTTAAATACTTAAAGACAAATACAAAGAATACATAAATTCAACGTAGAATACACAATGCATACTGCATATTGATCGCAGCCTGGTACGAGGATTAAAATACCGTATCATGACCGTAACACTAAAATTGTTTTAGTCGTCAAAAGATTCTCAAGTTTGAGAAACATTTTTTGGGGTGCTCGCCGAACTGATATCATCTATGTATCTCTAGTCAAAGAGGGAGCACGCATCCGAGCGCGGAGCGCCCGACCAGCCCTCTGTTTACTCGATTCACAATAACTCCATTGTATGACTAACTTTCACATTGTAAGGGGTTATTGGTAGGAAACTGAGAAATACTTGGCTTTTCTCGAGTATTTGTTTTACCTTTTGATAAATGGCAGAGCTATATAGAACAACAAATAGGTACAACCCGATTCAACGTACCTAACATTGTAATATCAATTCCTTTGTAAATGCTAATATAAGTCGTAGCAATTTAAACATTGCTACAAACTCTCAGTTTATTACAAAATCAAAGAAAATATATAAGCGCCCTATATTATATATTTTCGCCCTACAAAATATATAGCGCTGAATTCACAACTATAATGAAAACAATTTATAATAATTTAGATCTATTTTGTGTATTGACCTATATCGTCTTAATTTGATACAGAGATGGTATTCTTCCAGTAGACAGATAAATGCTTTTAATTATTGCAGTAAATCGGGATTTTTAGACCTAAATCAACGCGTATTATTCCTTTGAACATAGCTTGCTAGCTATAGCTTCTTCATACACCAATTTTGAATATTAATTTCCAAGAACATTTCCACCATTCATCAGTCTCAAATCAGAATAGTGCCGTAAGTTCACCTTCGTGTCACTCATCAGTACTCCAGTAATGGAGAGCGGTGCGAAAGGTCTCTGTCAGCCTTTATTAGCCCGCCAATATAATCTGTTGGTTAGATTAACGAGATCTCTTAGTGGAAACGTTCCAAACGATTTGCGTAAATTGAACTATTGATTGGATTTCTTCAACAGCCAAGCAAGAGATCTTCTAGACGCTGGAATAAATCTTATTGAACATCTCTTATTTTGTCAACTAAGATTTCGAGTAAATAGTTTTAGATTATCTGTTTTTGACAATTGTTTATTAGGCCAAATATATTTTTGTATTGCACAATTTATGGTTAAAGCATTATTTAGTTGTATACGATTTTGTGCTTGTTCTAAAATGAGAATTGAAAACTACTTGTCTAGAATCATCTCCACCATGCTTTCTTTGTTATTTTTTATGAAAACTGTTTCTACAGCACTTGTCATAACAGAGATTGATCACACTCAAGACCGAATGAATAAGAGATTTACTAATAATAAATTGTTGAGTCCATTGTCCGACGGTTGACCCAATTAGGGTTTGCAGACACCACATCGGAGTGAAATTGTTCTATCTGTCTACGAAAATTAAATTTTCTGAATTCCCGTTCGTTCCACTTGGAATCGAGAGTGAAAGTGTAATACAAACACCCCTAGTCGATCTCTAACATTGATGCTATTGGATTATCAAAATGCTGATTGTACTTTCACCAGAGTCCAGACACAATTTAAAAATTAGATTAACATTTTTGAAAAAGCGACTAACTTTTTTGATAGAGTATTTGGCAACTAGTTACATCAGCAATTATATTGCGAACGTCGAAACGCGCATTTATTTTTAATGGGATTTTGTATGAAATAAATTGTTCATACATCTTCGTTGTGACATCATCAAAATTCGACGCACTATTTTACTATTTGCGATAGTAATATTAACAGGGTACTACGGGTATTATGTCTTTTAGGAGATGCTATATTTCCACTACAGCCCATTAACGTCCCACAGCTGGGCATAGGCCTCTTCTCTCATAGGAGAGAGGGAATTAGAGCTTAGACCCACCACGCTGCTCCAATGCGGGTTGGCGGGTTTATTTTTGACATAGGCAACAACCCAAATTACACACGTAGACTACGTGACGAAAGGAACAAGTCCTTGCGATAGTTTAACATTATCGTCAACTATTTATTTCTACTGTTTTTTTTTAATTTTTCATGCTCAATAAACACATCGTCCATCAATTTCACGAGGAGACTTGGGATAGTTAAAAACATTTCAGGAGTAACAAGGGTCAACATAACCAGACTATAAATTGACATGGGATTTTGGTGAGTGTGCGATTGCTTTTCATTGAAGGAGAGAGGATCACATTAAACTGATGCAATGGATGGGGTGGGATTTTCTCGATTCATTTGTTATTTCAGAACCGCAGAGTGATCAGTTCACAAGCACAACTGGTAGGGACGTATTGTTGGCCCCAGGCCATTGTGTTTTTTTTGCGCTGACGTAGCGTTTTTCCTCGAAAACGTATCGAAGTCTTTGTGAACACGGGATCCCCAGGATATTGGGCAAACGTTATGAAATGTGTTTGTACTTTCGTAATACGTATGCAAATTATATGATCCATTACTCTTTTAATGTTATACTGGGTACTTTTATAAAAAGTCACATATTATATTCTGTTTTAAGTCATATGTTCACTTTTTCATAACTCTCTTTACCACAACACATTTCTCTATAAAATTTACTTCGTTGCATTAAAAATTGATGGAAACTTATTATGTTACAAAATTGTGCGCACAGTTTATTAAAACCCTTTGAGTTTTAGAGTCGGAAGCTATAAAAGGATTCATTAATTTCCGTTTTGACACCACTCACCGCGAACCGAACTAACATATTTCATGTTACAAACTGAATAATTTAAATAGATTTACGTAGGCTGTAAATAAAGTTGCGACATGATACTGGTTAGATACTTAGTTCTACCCTTGGATTGGTATATCAAAAGATTTGATTTGTTTCCAGTAATTAGATTAATCACATCCATTGGGTATAAACCACCAATTCATGTTATATATCCGCTGATATAGTATACTGGATGATGCCCGCAACTTCGTCCACGTTGATTAAGATTTTTTGATTCCCGCGGGAACTCTTAAATTTTCCAGCCTATGTCCTTCCCCAGGATAGATCCTGTCCATGTACCAAATTTCATCAAAATCGGTTGGAAAGATGTCCCGTGAAAGCCAGACACACTTTCGCATTTATAATATTAGTATGGATTAGCGAACCCTGATAATAATAACCTACCTAATGATTTATGAGTGAAATCCGAGTAAACTTCCACTTCGCCTGGTTAACTGTCACAAACTCGACTTACGCTAGATACTTCCTTGGCTACATTGGATTAGTTCGAAGTTAAACAAGTTTTCAGTGCTTTATCACGGTATGCAGAACTTGGTGGATCAAATAGTATGTGCCCAAACGTCATGTTATTGCCATGTTTTTTTTTTTTAATTATTATTATATAGGCTAGCGCTTGACTGCAATCAGACTTGCATGCAAGTGGTGATGCAGCCTAAGGTGTAGCGCGCTTGCCTAGAAGATGCCTATTCACTCTTGATTTGAAGGTACCTATATTAAAAGAGGAGGGGAAAACGGAAGCCGGGAGGGCATTCCATATCCTAGCGGTCCGAATTAGAAACGAGGAAGCAAATCGCTTCGTATGAGCCCGCGGAATTTCGACTGCGTAACGGTGGAGACCTTGTCGATGCCTTGAAATACGATAATAAAAAGGTAACGGAGGAACCAAATCGAATAGTTCTTAGGCACTCTCTCCGAAACATAGCCTGTAGAATACCGATAGACAGACTATGCGCCGATGTTCTAAGCTTTGCAGCTTCGAACTGACCAGCGCTTTGTTACCAATAAGTCTCCTGGCGCGACGATCCACCGAATCCAATGCATTGAAAGCTGGCAGAGCCAACATGAGGTTTGTACATGTGTAACATGTACCTAGTCATAATCTTGAGCCCTTAGATTTTACACTGATTCACTCTTTTCCTCCATGTATTCACTTTTATATTTGTACAAGATAATGCCCGCGACTTCGTCCGCGTGGTTTGATGTTTCTGATTCCCGAGGGAACTCTTCAATTTTCAAAAAGACTGTGTCCTTCCCCGGGATGTAAACTATCTCTGTACCAAATTTCATCAAAATCGTCTGAGTAGTTGAGCCATGAAAGCGTAGCAGACAGACAGACAAATAGATAGACAGATAGACACACTTTCGTATTCATAATATTAGCATGGATTTCAATATTAAAGAAAATAAAATAAGATCTATAGTCTCGTTTAAGATGAACGATTCACTGATTGGTCAAAATCTTTCCTTTATATCGTAGTTTTTTCCCCTTTTAGGTCACGTGCAGAACTCCAACTAAACTTCCAAACTGAACTATTTCCCTAGGTAAGTCTACAAAGTGCTTATATTTATGTGACATGACTAATGAGCCAGTTGTTCATCTTGGGGAACTTCGAGCCTGGGTTTCCTGTTATAAACTCGACTTATGCTTACTTACTTCCTTAGCGTCATTGGATTAGCCGGGAGTTAGCTAAGTTTTGAATGTGATACCGCGGCGTGGAGAGATTTTAGGGATCAAATGCGACGATAAAGTCATTTTACTGTTCTTAAGACAAATTCAAATAACTTGCTGTCATGTTGTTTGTTAGCGAAGGGTCGGAGGCCCAATTGTCCAAGCAGCTTGTAAATCATTTGACAGCTCATCTATGAACTCCATGGAGTTCATAGATGAGCTGTCAAATGATTTACAAGCAGATTGCAAACAGGTCGAGTTATCCGTTTTACAAACGATTACGATTGCGATTTCCTTACACAATCGAGGAGCAGGCCGTTTGTTCACCCTTATTACATGTGGCATCACGAAAAAAAAGCTCTGACCTTGAGATTGCGCAGTGGATGATTTATAAAGCTATACACGCAACTTCGTCCGCGTTGACTTAGGTTTTTGAAAATCCCGTGTGGAACTCCTTAATTTTCCAGGATAAAACCAGGAACATAAATGTAGTTATGTGTACATTTACACCCCGTCCACTGTTGTAGAGAGCTCTTTTACCTGTAATCATCGACACTCTACTGAATGACTTTCTGAGTCGTAATCCGGCAATAGGTCGTGACTCGTGATGACTAGTGACCTCTTTCACTAAAGATATATTATTATAAGACGATGTTACGCTAGGGACTCCAAGTTAACCAATAGCTATTTATGCAACTGTATCGTAATGAGGGTCATTTTAATTCTCGTACTATTATCCTATTTTGATACTCGGCAAGCCTCGTATCAAAAAACAGCACTCGAATTAAAATGACTAATTACGTACAGTTGCATACAAGATTTTATCTACGACAAGGACGTCTTTATAATTTTTTACTTTATAAATAAAAAAAAAGTCAAATCAATCAAGTGCCAGAACCCAGAGCCGCTAAGCTATAGGTATCCTATTTATGAAGATAACCATATCGATACAGCTACGACTCATAACGATACAGCTCCCATACAACGAACTGTATCGTTATGAGAAGCAAACACGAAAGAGGGTTCAATTCGATATAGTTGTCAAATTCGAAATTGGAACTTTTCGATGCTGGAGTAGATAAATATAATAATAATCCAAATATAGTAAGTCCCTCCTTTGGTAAGTATATTTAACAAGTCCAATCATCTAAATTAAAATTAATGTTTTTGTTTTCATTAGCTTTATTGTGTGGAGTCCGTAGTCACACTGTTACAAATGTGGCATTTTATGATATGTCATACGTAATTGCTTAGGAACGTTACGACCTCCCTGGGGTTCTTCGGGTCTCGCGGTTGCCACGGCAAAATAGCCTCTATTACTATGATGTATTCCCTCTAATATTACACTTTATTACCGCTAGATAAATAACTAGGACGAGGAGCTATGGACGTAATTAGATTTCGGCTGTAAAAAGCACTTAGCGGCGCATGTTTGCAATTCATTAATTCTTGTTTTAGTTTTGTTTTCATACTTTATGTGCCCTTACTTTAATGATAGGGATCGTTAAGAAAATAATCCTACCTTCATTAATAAAAAAAAGACAACGCAACATGGTCATTAGCTTAGTTGTTGTTATTTCTTGCCTGCAAAAGAAGGTCCAATTCTACGTTTTTATTTTGTCAAAACTACACAATTTATTAACAGTCCAAATTCTTCAGATTTTAAATACAGCAACGATTGCTTAAGTACGCAGTAACTTAACAATATAATATGTTTTACTGCATTCAATCCAATGTAAACAATAATTCAGTGTTTCCTCCAGAAGAAAAAAAACTAAAACCAATTAATACAACTATAACACCCACTTAAGCAAGCGCAAACAAAAAGAGGTCGTGTGCCGAAGCTATTAAGTTTTAAATTGCCCCAGAAGTTGGATATAAAAACCGATTCCCACATGAGCGATCGCAGAGAGTGGGGTCAAAGTTGACGGTAAAAAACCGTACGCGGCAGCTGTTTGGCACATGATGGGAGCGTCGCCCGATGGAAAAACGTTTAATAAAACTGGAAGCTCGCCCGTTCATTTCTTTCGCTCTAATATTTTTTCTGATGACTGAACTAGGATTTTGCAGCGCTCTCGAAACTCAACCCGTTTGGGCGCTAATTTTTTTTGCCGATTACGTTCGATCGTTTCGAACTTATGACTGATCGAGTTTCTTCAATCGGTTTACATAACATTCCTCTTACATGCTCTATATGACGAGCATAGTCTTATAAATTCAGGATTTCAAAACCCCGACACTAGGAAAGAGCTGATGATCTTCAAACAGCTAAACTGATTTTCGTGGATCATAGCTTAACACTAACGAAAGAAGTTAAAAATAGAAGAGCCTGAAAATATATTCCAATTTAAAGTATACTTCTTAATTTGAATAAAGTATAACTTCCTATAAAGTAAAACTATATTATTAGCGAAATATATAGGTATCTACTGATTTGTTTAAACTCTTGCTGAATTTCTTTACGGGCATAATTGGGCATCCTCAAAAATGTCCAAAATTTTCAAGTTCCAGAACAACCTTCAAAGTTCACGGTTGGTGTTTGGGTAGAATCGTCAATCGATAATTACTCACCCTTTACCCCTAACCCTTTCAACGTTAACAGAATTTACAAAATATCTAGGTAGGTATAATCAGATAAACTTTCTTTGCAACTTGAAAGCCAAATCAACGTATAGGTATCTAACTTAAATATACTTGGCCGCTTTTAGGAAGATTCCGAAACCAAATTCGTAAATATTTATTCCTCTTGAGACCGAATATATTTCTTGTTTTGCTTTTCTCTCCTTAATGAGTTTTTGTAAGTAACTACCTACCTTACACATAAAGTGCTATGTTTATTTGTATGTGGTAATACATTTAACAAGCATAACATTTAGAATTGCTAATGTTTCATTTGGAATGTATCATATAGTGTAAATTACTGTATAAATAAAATAAATCTGGTGTCAAAAAGGGTCCCCAAAATTTCGAGAAACATACATACTTAGTAACTTTTTTTAAATCTACTACAAGTTAGCCCTTGACTGCGATCTCACCGTATGGTAAGTGATGATGCAGTCAAAGACGGCAGCGGGCTAACCTGTTAATTAAACCTATACCCCTAATCGGTTTCTACGCGGCATCGTACCGGAAAGCTAAATCGCTTGTCTTTGCCGTTAGAGGGTGGTAACTAGCCACGGCCGAAGCCTCCCACCAGGCCAGACCAGGGAAAATTCAGAAATTATAAATTCCTAAATTGACCCTCTATCCAACATCTGACAAAATCAAAATCTCCGCACGTTAAGACAACAGCGCTCAACACTGCGCCAGGGAGGTCGTCACAAACTTATCGAATTGCGACATTCACTATACAATGATAGCTATTTAATTGATAGAAGATGGTAATTTTCTGATTGATATAAGCTACTGAACCAGATATGATTTGAACCAGCATTTCAGGTTGACTTACGAGACATAACTTCCTAAAGTAATATCACGATATTTGAGGGCATCTCTATCAAACTATTGACTAACTTTATGAACTATCGTAGCTCCAACTTGATATAGACACATTTCCCATAGAACGTACATTTATCCGCCATTACGGCCCTCAAATGAGTCGAGCGATCTTAATTACTGGCATCCGTCTCATGTGATTGGCCCCGCATTGTTTGTATACTCGGCTAACAGGACAATTGCACATGCACTTAGAGCGAGCGTTATTAATACGTACCTACTGTAGGACCATCACGGGTCGTTGACTTTTGAGGACTTGCCTCATTATTTTTGATCGAATTGGACACCGTTAATTGTGGTCTTCAATCGAATTGTGCTATTTTTTAGATTGGGACGACTGATTTCATAGATTTACCAACAGTTATAATATTTATTACGACCTCAGTGGCGCAGTGTTGAGCGCTGTTGTCTTAACGTGCGGAGGTCCTAGGTTCGATCCCAGGCAGGGTCCATTTGGGAATTAATAATTTCTGAATTTTCCCTGGCCTGGCCTGGTCGGAGGCTTCAGCCGTGGCTATAGTAACCACCCTTCCGGCAAAGACGTGCCGCCAAGCGATTTAGCGTTTCGTTACGATGCCGTGTAGAAACCGAATAGGGTAAGGTATGGTTAGCCCGCTACCATCTCGGCCTGCATCATCAGTTACCATCAGGTGAGATCGCAGTCAAGGGCTAACTTATACGTATGTATTATTAAAAGTAAGTATTATAACTTTATGTCCACAGAGGTACTCCAAAACTATTCGAATCATCAACCACCGTATATCGCGATTCGCAACACACAGATATCACATCGAAATTACCCAACTCCAAACTAATCCAATGTCGCTAAGGAAGTAAGTAAGCGTAAGTCAAGTTTGTAACTATAAACCAGCCCCGAACTTTGAGTGGAAAGCTAGTTACCGATCATGAGTAAAACAGACATGATGAGTAAAATGAAATGATTAAAAACTACCTAATTGATGCCAGCGACTTTGGTTTCTTAAAATGTATCCTATATCCGTCTCTACAGGCTGGTCTTTCTCGTCAAAAGTTTAGCTGGATACCAGACAAATACACTTTTGCATTAGTAATGATATTATGTTTAGTAGGTACAATACTAAGTCCTGCTTGTATAAACGCCGGGTTATCCTTTTAACTCAGAGTTAGCTGCTACTTTGACAGAATTCGTATAAAAATTCTGTTAAAATTTATTCGTGGGTTAAAACTATTTATTACCTATTATGTGGTTAAATGAAACCCCGTATCTGCAAGCGGACCTAAATGGGCTACTTAATCAATTAGCAATCTCAAAATTCAGTAGAATTTAAAAGTTATGTTTGCTAACAATAAAGTTTACGAACATAAATAGTAAATCGTGGTTGCAACTAACACCGCAAAGTACTCCATCGAAATCTGATCAAACTCTGAAGTTTGAGTTTAACCAATATCGCCAATTAAGAATGTATAAGTCAAGTTGGTACCTAACAGGACACTCGGTTTCCGAGTTCTGCACGCTAAGATTCTGGTCCATTACTTGCCTGTAGGTATATATAATAAGTTGTTTATCTGCGACTAGATGATGCCTGCGACTTCGTCCGCGTGGATTGATGTTTTTAATTCACGCATCCGGGATGTTAACTATCTCTGTACCAAATTTCATCAAAATCGGTTGAGCAGTTGGGCCTTGAAAGCGTAGCAGACAGACATACAGATAGACAGGCAGACGACTCATTCGCATTTATAATATTAGAATGGAAGAATGGGTTTTATGGTTTCTCTCATTATCAGGGATCGAATGGAGAGTGAGTGAGTGTGAGAGAGAGAGAGAGAGAGAGAATTATGACGAAAACAAAGTCTACTAATATTAGGGCTTAGTGCATAAATATTGCAAAACTCGCAAAGCATGGCTGTAAGTAATAGTCAAAGTGCTTGTGAACATATTTACCAAAGTACTTTTGGTGCGGAAACCACGCTGTTGATGCACAAAGCAAAAACTAACGATGTATAACACAACCCGCAGTCTGGAACATAATTTTAGCATATTTTTAAATCTGCAGAAGGTAACCCTGGGATATAGGTACTACAGGGTATTTTACGTAACATATCACGCTGTTACTGCTGAATATCTACATTAGTTGTCAACCAATTGAATATGGATTATTAAAAACTAGAACGATGCCTTAAGGCGCTGTGAGCTCACGAGATGAAAAACAGGTGCGCGGGGGTGAAATCGAGCAAGCGCAAGTCGCAAAAAATGCATGAAATAATTTGTAAAAAAATTAATATTTACTTTTAATACAAATGAATCCGACAATGTGTTTGATTTAGAAATATGAATTTTATCTTATATTTCTAGAGCTAATTATTGGTTTCAATAAGGAGAAAAATTGCTTTAAAAGGTACATTAAGAGGTATGTTTAAAATAAATTGCAATGCAGAGATTTTTTAAAAATTGTGTTTTGAGATGCGTCAATGGCTGCTTAAAGGTCTTGAAACCTGCAAAAAATAAATAAAATAAAAATGTAAATGTAAATATTGAGTATTTTTTTTATGACTAGCGATTGCTCTTTTTACCTGATCGCCCGCGACGTCGTCCGCGTGGAATAAGTTTTTTTAATTCCCATGGGGACTCCTCAATTTACCGGGATAAAAAGTGATATCACTCTACAGGTACTCAACTATACCCATGCAAAAAGTTCGTCCGTCCGTCCGTTCCGTTCTCTCCGTTACGGCGTGATTGAAGGACAAACCAAAAAATAAACATACTCACATTGATTATTATAATTTAAGTAAGATCTATACTTGCCTTTGATATTGTTATGGTTATGATAAACGTTGAATGTGCATGAATAAATAAACGAGTCGTAGTTTGATATAATTATAGAGTTCCATTTTTCAATTGTTTTCTATCATCGACAGAAGCTATGGTGTGTTCCTGTGGTAACTGACAATGCGTTAATGACCGTTCCGTCCCGTTAAATGACCCAATATCATTTTAATATGCCTGGAGACCCAGAATCATCTTAATTTTATTAAAACATAACCCTCTCCTTGTTAAGTTCGTTAAGGTAACAATTGCCACCAACAGCGCGAATTATATATAAATTCGAGATATCTTCTTCCTAAATGTTCGGTCCATTTCTTTGAACCAGCTCTTCTATTTCCGTACCGAATCCTATTAGGTACTTCAATTACTCGAACCTAATCCGAAACTGGACGAATCAACCGGCGGCTAAATAACCTCACCAACTGTCTAGAATTTCACCTGGAAATTTACCACGACCTGTATCTTTCACATAAACACATTTCAGGCATTTAAGTGCAGAACGTTAGCTTTGTTCACATAAATAGAAACTAAATCTGTGCCTTATTAAATAAAAAATTATCAGGTCGTTAGCAAACCTAAAAAATACACAATGGGTCTGATTCTGTAGAGCACAATCTCAAACTAAACTAAAATGACAGCATTAAAAATATTGCTGACCCTTTCATAATACTCTCTGCAGAAATGGACAGAACTACATTTAGAGGTTTAATTTTAGCTTAGTTTAGAGATTGAATTGGCCACATTTCTGTAGTGCACAATCTCAAACTTAACTAAAATGTCAGCATTAAAAATATTGCCAAACCTTTTATTATACTCCCTGCGGAAAAGGACAGAACTAGATTTTAGTTTAGTTTAGCGATTGTGTTACACAGAATTGGCCTCCTTAGTTATCTAATTCTAAATTAATTTCGACAGACTTAAAAGGGGCTTAAATGGTGACCGAATGGCAGTGTCTCAACCGAGTGCTGGAAGTCGCTGGATACTATTAGTGGAAGAAGATAGTGTTTTGTGGCGATACTAAACAGAGAACTATGTTCAATACACGTCTATTGGTAGAGATGTAAACAGTGACTTAAAACCTATGTTCAACTAAGATTCAAGATTTAAAATTGTCTTGATACGAATTTAAAAAGTGAATCTTCCGAGGAACCTTGTCAAGGCAGTAATCAAGGACTCCAAGGAGGGCATAAAAAAGTAATGCTGCCCGCAGTATAAGTAGTTAGCAGTATAGTTAGTTAGTATAAGTAGTTAGCACGCAGTTCTATGTCCGTCTGCCCGTCCATCTGTCTCAGAAGTCAGATGGCTAACGCTCTATGTCACATCGGTTTACAATAATAAGCAGTCTAGCTGAGTTCAAAAGAAAAACACACTAAGACGAAAAATAAAATATCATAGGTATTGCTGAATACTAAGTATAGGTAATAGGTATACAGCAACAATAAGTTTTCTCGTTCGTCTAATATCTTGCAAGTTGCAACAGACTGCGCCTGAGACTAAGCAGTAAGCAGTACGCAGCAGCAGTAAGCAGTAGCAGTAAGCAGCACTAGCGCAAATGTATAATATAAATAAAACATTATTATTATTATTATTATTATTGTATTCTTTATTGCACACAAGAAATATAGAAACATATAATTACAAAAAAAAGAAGCTTAATCGTAGTGAAGTGTAGTGAAAACATATTACTTTTGTATCCATAGTCCACCCGTAGAGCCACTTCAATTTTATATTCGTCAGTGCCACAGATGCCTTGCTTGTTTTAGAATAATAATCGATAGCAATCAAAGCACCTGCAAATTTCCACATAGCAATTTAACACTTTACAAATCTTGAAACTTCGTTCAGGTGTTTTTAAACAAAGCCACTAAATTATTGACAATAATTGAACGATGAATCAATGATTTACTGAAAAGAGTAAAAATTAGTTACCAATTAGTTCGCCAGAGGCTATTGAATTACTCTTTACAAAACATCACATTTTGCATTATAAAGAAACAGAAGCAGTCGATTTAGTAGAAAATCTAGTCCTCAACCTCTATCTTTGCGTCGTATTTCTCACTAACGAGGGTCGTGACCCCTTTCCATTAATCACATAATGGTAGGAGTTTTCTTGGGATCATAATGCGGTGGGTTCCCACATCCTTCCGCATACAACTCGTCTAAGAGTATTAGGTTTTTGTAACGGCTATTATCTCTAAAATCTGCAAATAATCGTTACAAGAACCTTAGAAGAGAGAGAGGGACCGACGGCTTAACGTGCTCTCCGAGGTCACGGAGCTCACGGAGGAAACGAAAAGGCCTCCTCCAAACTGGAGAAACCTCCAAATTTGGTCACCCATCCAGTTGCCGTCTTGAGTCAACGTTGCTTAAAAATCGCAATCGACTGATACGCGTCGGCACTCGTCTCTCCTTACCCTACATAACGAAAAAAACATAATAGTAAAAAGACCATATTACAAAACTCATAAGAAAGCATTTGTTTCCCTTAACGGTTACGCAGAATGGGACTATACAAAAGGCAATATTAAGGTTCCAGAATGAATTATTATCCTATTTACCATAAACGTTGTGTTTTTGACCGTGTGTAACTTAATAAGCGTATAAAAATGTTTTCGTACGCCACAAATGGCAATTTTATTACCTAAATTCTTTTAGGTAAGCTCATATCAGTCATTATGCATGACATCGAAGCACCTGGCAGTTTATTATCTCGAACGCTGCTTTATAGGGATATATAAGATAGGGTTCTAAACATAATATAAACGTACCTAATCATCACTTATGTTTCTATCATATTCATATTATTATGCATGCTATTAAGCACGTTTGAACGGCTTTTTTATTGTTTTTGTTCCTTTTTTATTATAAGATCTTCTCTATTTACAGCACTGATTTTAATTAACCTAGAAAGAGGAGCAAAAATACATTAAAAAACTAATCTTCCCAACAAACATCCTAAATTTGAAGTAAAAATACCAAACTGAATAACAATAAAAAAAGGTTATGAGCATCAATCAATCAAAATGTAAATTATGATAAACGGTCAGTAACTTACAATAATGATAATCAAAAAACATTGAATGGATCAAAAGTTTAAACTACAATTGAAAACAAAATATAATTTATCATCGAGCGCAAGGGTTATTGAACCTTAGTCAAGTTCAAGAGTAGAAAGAGACGGCGTGTTTATTTTTAGGGCACTATTCTTAAGTCTAACACTTGCAATAATGATCCCTTTCAGTTTATTGGCCAAGGTAGCGGAAATATCACGCGAAGTTAAAATCTCAGCTCAGTTTCTTGTCGTATTACTGATAAGTGATGTGGGACTAGAAACAATAAGTATAACTTATAATATATGAAACATAAACTTACATGTTACACACCTTTCTGAGATCCCGACATGGTAGCATATCTGTCATAAACACCAAGAGGACTATAAAATGTGCCCAGTTAATTGAGAGTATCAGAAAAAGACCCTTTAGAGGCGCAAGATCTGCTAGAAATACGCAATTTAATACCAAAAATGTGAAAATACTCACTCCACTTCATAGGTGAAGACAGTCGTAAAATGATTCATCTTGTGACATGATCTCGGAAGATAAACCAAAAAAGTCTAATGGATTTCTAGAAAATTGAAATGTATTTGTGTAAAGTGCAACGCGTGGTACAATGACATTTATTAAGTCTACTTACGTTTTATACCTGTGCTTATCCACAAATAATTTTCTTCTGGGTTACCACAGAGTTAGATTTAAATTAGATATTAGAAATGGCATCGGCTATACCAGGAATGACAGCTGGTCCTTTGCTGGTTAGAGGTCCCGAGTACGGCCGAAGAATCTGTGAATTAACAAGGCAGAAGGATCTGCTACATCAGGCGTAAGACTCAGACATGAAAATAGTACTTATATTTTATTGTCATTAATATCGAGAATTATAGTCGCCGATTCATAGCATCTGGTCTATCAGTTAATAAATGCACCGACACCCTAAAGCTTGTTTACCACTTCTATTCTGACTTCTGTTGTTCTTTCCATCAGTTGTGTTTGTGGACTATCAATCCTATCTATATCTATAATAAATAGTATAATATTATAAATGCGAAAGTTTGGATGGATGTATGTATGGATGGATGGATGTTTGTTACTCAATCACGCCAGAACGGCTGAACGCATCTAGATGAAATTTGGCACAGACATAGATTATAGTCTGGAATAATAGTTAAGATACTTTTTGTCCCGGAATATAAAAGAGTTCCCGCGGGAACCAAAAAACCTCAATCACGCGGGCAAAGTCACGGGCATCAGCTAGTAAATAATTTAAGCTATAGATTCTCTCACACAAACAGATGCTAGTACAGATGTGGCAAGACACATAAATATGTCCCAATGGAGTCGTTTAGGAAAGAGGTAATACATATATCGACCCACTTAGATATGAACCCATAGAACATTCAACAATAGAACACGAATGTACACTAGTTGGACGTATAGACGTGCTTATTGTGTACGTCAATTCGAAAGAAAGTTGTCAATAAACTATTCAAGCTTTTACCTACCAGCTTCTACCAATTTCTTGAATATTGAGCCATTGCCGTAGATAAAATATAAAAAGGTTGCCACACTGTCTGAATATTATCGCTGAATTTGTGTTTTTATAGGCAAGGGTCCTTGGAGCAAATATTTGCTTAAAAAGTCGTAGCAAGTACAAGTCGTAGAAGCTACAGTTATATTACAGTTATATATTTTATATGTAATGGTAAACTGATAAGTAATAAACCGTTAAACATGTCCGACAACATTGGACGGAAAACATTAATTAACCGTCAATTTCAAACTTAGAACGCATGGTGTGAATCTATTTGACCATCCTGGTCGTACTTAAATCGATAACAACATATCACACACATTAAAATAGCTCGCAGCAGTCGAAAATAAATATTAATTCAGAGAGAAATGCTTTTCAATAGAGAAAGCACGCGATACCCCACCCTCAGTTACCATTGTTGGAGCTTACATTGTGCGACCACCTGCCTTATTAATGGAACCAATCGCCACCGTAACATAGACCTCCCCAGAAAATTTAGAGAGAGCAGTGACTTTACTAATGTGTAGAAATTTACATCAGCTGTTTTTCTTTCACAGGTTACGATACTGTCGATCGTAGCAGCTTCAATTATCACTTCAATATTTTTTATATACCTACTAGCTGATGCCCGCGACTTCGTCCGCGTGGTTTAAGATTTTTGTTTCCCCGCTGGAACTCCTTAATTTTTCGGGATAAAAAGTAGCCTATGTCACTCTCCAGGTCCTCACCTATACATCTAAAAAAGAATTAGCGAAATTGGTCCAGCCGTTCACGCGTGATGACCAAGGGAAATAGGGATTCATTTTTATATATATAGATTTAAATCTATACTAATATTATAAAGAGGTAAAGTTTGTGAGTTTGTGAATTTGTGCGTTTGTGACCTTGTAGGGGGTAATCTCTGGATCTACTGAACCGATTTTGAAAATTCTGGTAGGTACCAATAGAAAGCTACATTATTTTTAAGTGTCATAGGCTATATATTAACCCAAAAAATTAGGGAGTTCCCGTGGGAATTTAAAAAAAACTTATTTCACGCGGACGAAGACGCGGGAATCTGCTAGTTATTAATAAAAGGAATTAAATGACAGATCCCAAATAATAAAAACGTTATTAAACTATTACATATGACTGGAAACGAGTGGAAAATTTATAACAGCGATATTCTTTTACAGCTAGCTATCGCTATTATCGATCTCTGCAGCGTCAGTAGCTGTATCATAGATGTAAAGTCTACAAAAAGGGAAAGCTTATTATTTTATCCATATTTTAGTAACAGCATGGAAACCTTGACTAAAAACTCTTACCTGCACTAATATCTACACTAAAACTCATTACACGAAAACAGATTAAAAATACCATTTAAATTCTCCCAGGTTGGTATGGCAAGATCCTATTATTCATGAAATTACACGCTAAATTACAGAGCAATTCTAAAGTGACTCTGAATTGCCATAGAGAAAAACAATGGGAGAAAATATTATAAAACCACAGCTCTTAAGCACAATGAACTCATCATATACCACCGGGCTAAAGCAAAAGCGGTATGCCCGAGAAAGTTCTTAGCAAGCTGGTCTCAAAGTGCATTTCACTTGTGTGGCCCATTTCTTACGACCCATTGACTCCTTGCTATTCATCGGTGCCTTTTCAAATGAAGGTTTTGTCGGTTTTAAGTATGTTGGTATGTAAAGAGTGAAGTCCGAAGAATGTTTAGAACTCAGTGATTGGGGTTTGAACTTTGAATATTAAAATTCAATAGGTACCTACAGCTGGAGCTGGAGAGCGACGTATAGATTATGATTAAAATCATAAACTACATATTTAAGGCCTATTAGCTTAAAAACTTGAATTACTGTGAGCTTTTACGTCCAAATATTGGTAGTCTACTTCATAGCGGTATAACAGATTCAGGCATGTATTTTTTAAATTTTTAAATTAAAACTATAAAAGCTATAGTGTGACTGCCATTACCTTTTTAATAGTCATTTGCTGAACCACACTAAAAAGTTTTTCCGCGGTCCACGGTGAACCTTGCTAGAAGAAACTTTTGCACAAATCGCAATAATTTTATGGCATGAACGTACAGGATAGCATATATTTGTTTTTATTGTAAATAACTTAAATGTTCGTTTTGTATGGCTATTTCCGTATTCGAAAGCAAATAAATGTGGATTACCATTTTAAATTGTGCAATTCAACAATGTTTTTATTTAGCACAATAGCAAACCGTTACAGAAGAGTTGATACAAACGATGTTCCAGCTCCCAACGTAACCACCCCGCACCGAGCTTATTATGAGCTTCCTTTTAATCCGGATTTAAAAACTGCATAACAATAGGCTAGACACACTCGCAGTCATCTCACAAAAAAGGCTTTTCTCTGCAAACGCCTCGAGCGTTGAGTTCAATAGACTGAAGAATAGCAAACATCATCATGCGTCAAAAAAGCGTCCAATACGTAAGTGTTACTACAAAGACTTAGGTTTAATCCAACATTCTAAAAATCTCTTCTCTCTTTTACTCTTTTGAGCTGCCCTCACCTGCTACTATCTATAATTCTTTAGAAACCGGAATCGATTTAAGTTTTGTGGGCTGTCTTCTCAACTTTTTAATTGTTATTGTATAAATGGGTGCAACACTTGTTCATTGGAAGCCATTCAATTCAATACAATTCAATTCAATTCATTTATTTGCAAGAAACATTGTAAAATTAAGATCACAAACTAATAAAAAGAACAAACATGTTTCGTCAGTGCTGACATGCAAATTTACAAAGTAACTAGGTGATACAATTTATGAAAGGTTAAGTTATTAACAAAATGCAAAATTTATACAATTATTTCTAGACAACATTGAGTTAGTCCAAGTAGGTACCTATAATATGTTTAAATCGTATAAATTAGTAAATATGCCAGATCTCACAATACCAATTACATTAATTTATCATTACTTATTAGAATTTACATATGTTTTTCTAAATTGTCTCAAAAATTATAAAATTGTCAATAAAATAAAAATAAAATAAAATAAAATGTGAAATATATTAGAAAAAATTGTAATAATAAATTAATTTACATTAAATATTCGCCGAGACAATAGAAACACTAATTTATTAACCATTACCAACCATTTTGTAGGAAATCGTTGGCTCCAGTATACTGACAACTCTCTGGCCGAAATATTTCCATCACCAATATTTGCGTAGTCGACAGCAAGGGTTGAACGAAAATATCGACCACCTTTATTACATTACTCCATCTTTATTGTCGAAACAAGCCGAAATTTGAATAGAACAACCGCCATTTTCCCCCACACAAACCATAATGTTCGTGTTTGGAACGAGAAGCAATATCATCGAAAAACGTTACGACGTATACGAGTTATACGACCAATCTTCAATAACGTATCCGAGAAAGTTGGAACTCGAAATACCACAATACACTACTGAGGCATAACCGACATGTATGACTGTATAATAAGAATTTTGATTTGGTATTCATAGAGTACTATCACAGGCGTAGGCTTACGCAATCCTTCTATAAACGAGACCAGTTGCTAGGCAAATTGATCAAAGGATCAAATAATAGCCAAACAGGGTAAAGTTTCCATATTAGATTTTACAATAATATCAACGGAATCTGAAACGAGATCTAAAGAAAAAATATGGAATAGTAATCTATTCATAAAACACACAATTAATAAGCTTGTTCCAGGAATATAAACTCAAGAATGTGTTACAATCAAATGCCTATTAAAGACTTCTGATCAAGACAATATTCATCAGGATGTATAAAGATTATTCAAATGCGACTGTACCTCCCACGCGGTGTAGCGATACCAAGACACCAAGATATATCGTATTGCCCTAAAGCTGAGTTGTCTCTCTCCCGCAAGGCGGCGCCATCCTGCTTCCCCCCCCCCTTCCCCCTCCCCACCGCGACAGTGAATGCCGCACGCACGTGCGTGTCATGCTCTTCGTTGAACTCATTCAGTATAAGCTCATCAAAACCCGTAGCCCGACTTACTGCACCTACTTAAGGCTTTGCAGAATTCATGTTTGTAAAAGAGCGTAAGATTGTCAAAGGACAAAAATGTGTATATCCTGCGGTTTATTTTCTGCCCCTTATTCCTTTTTTATGATTACTGCAGTGTAACGATTGCAACCAACTTTGATTGCTAACACTTCGGCTATTGTCCAAAATCCATTCTTGCATATCATGAATTCTGCTAATCACAAATATTTAGGACAGAGCAATTATTGATGCAGTTTTTTAGAAATATGCTTACAGAATTCCTATGTGTAATGGTTCGTGAGATTGTCAAAGCTACTGACATAATAGCAGCCTGCATCTAAAGCAGGAATTCGTAAATCATAAATCCTAATTCTGATCATCAGTAATTTATCAACAGCTATAATAAGTACTTACTTGAATCACACACAATATTCTGTTTGCGACAAAAAAAATGTTTACCTACAGCAACCAAACTTCAGGACAGAATACTAGCTTAGCATACAACATCGCTCAATGTTCTAAAATACTGATATGTGCAGATACATATGTAGTTACAATTTAAATTGCGTAGCTTTGGATACTAGAGACGCTTTTAGAGACGTATATTGTCAGCTTTGTGTTTAAATTTGAATTGAATTTTTAGAAAAGATAAAAGATTGTTAATTTATTTATTGACGAAGGTTTAATTAGGCTGATATTTGACTCATTCGATGTATTTAGATCGCAATTTGATTTAGAGCTTAGCAGTAGCAACTGCAGTCTGATCAAATGATTAATTTATTGTTGTTGTGATGCTTTGGCCAAGTTTTATACTTTGTTTACATTAAATCTCTCGTGAAACCACTACACGTTGTGACCATTCGCTCGTGCACGTTTTGAAGAGAGTACAAATATATATTTTTAAAGTAAATTTTATTATTTGCCCACTTCTGGAATTATGCTTACAATATAGAGTTATTTTTGGAAAGATTAACTAACAATCGAAACCTGTTTATAAAAGTAAGAAAGTGCCATTTCTACTAACTTATTTACAGTTCTGAGTCCAACATCTACTGTTTCAACCGCAAAATTGCCAACAGGCAACTTTTTACCGTGTTCCGTTGCTATTGAACTGATTTTATTCTGTTCATTCCATCCAGCGCTAACCATGGCATTGTCGATGAATGTTTGAACTTTTGTCCTTTTCGATTAGCGGTCATCGTTGCGGGCACCCGTGAACGATTTGACCCACTTTGTCATATAACGGATATACGAGGGAGTTCAATGTATTCTCGGTATCGGGGTGATTATATTATGATAAGAGCAAATTAACTACCTCATTAGTTAAAGACACTCTTTGAGGGTATAAATACAAAATTTCATGTAATTGTCATCATTAGTATTCAAATAATCAATACGAGAAGACAACTACAATGACAGACGCCACAATGTTGACGAAAATCGAGCACCACGCAGTGTGATTAAATTCCTTACAAAACAAGGAAAAACTCAAAATGTTATTCATGAAGAAATGGTGGCTGTTTATCAAGATTCTGCTCCTTCATTATTTACTATACAGAAATGGTCTAGTGAATTTAAACGGGGTAGAGAGAGTATTCAAGACGACCCCCGTGCCGGAGGGCCGGTTAGTGCCACTTCTGAAGAAAACGTCAAAAACTTCTGAAGAAAAGGGTCAAAGTATTACTGCCGCAGCTTACGCAAACAGCGTACGCAATTTGAAGGACGCTATAAAAGAAAAAAGACGTTGAAAATTGACCGCTGGTGTCTTGCTTCTTCACTACAACGCGCCGGTTCACACAGGGCGCGTTACCAAGACTGCTGTGAGAGATTGTGGATTTGAAGAAATTCACTCATCCGCCCTACAGCCCTGACCTGGCATCCAGTGATTACTTTTTGTTCCCAAACCTGAAGAAAAATCTTCGGGGTAAGCATTTTTCCGACGATGAAGACTTGAAGGAGGCAATTAATAAACATTTTTCAGGCAAAGAGGAGAAATATTTTTTAGAGGACATCGAAAAGTTATTTACCGTTTCAAATAAGTGTATTGAGGCTATGGGAGATGTTGAAAAATAAATTTTATTTAGAATTTTCTGCCTATTATTTCATACCTCGTATACCGAGAATACATTGAACGTCCTCGTATAGCTCAAAAAACTATAAACAGGCGATATACATTCAACACAGCAACTAGGGTCGGAATCTTTGGGGACTGCTGTAGAAAAAAATATCAATATGTACTCGTATCTATACTAATCCGTTGTATGGAAATCTGCAATTCGGATAAAGACTTATTTCTATCCCGGAACTTATAGAATTTTAACGGGATTTTTCAAAAACTTTAAGAAATCACCAATACCAATCATACTAATATTATAAATGGGAAAGTGTGTTTGTTTGTTGGTGATTTTTTGCATGGTTACCTTGCATGGTTAGTTGAGGACCTGGAAAATGACATAAGACTACCCTTTATCTCGAATAATTCAGAAGTTCCCGCGGGAATCAAAAAACTTAAACCAAGCGGACGTAGTCGCGGTCATAAGCTAGTACAGCAATAGCTCAAATCACTGGGTGAAGTAATTGGAATTCATATGAGAGGCTTTCTCCATTAACGACGACCACTCCACAATAATGGGATTTCAGATCCCACCCGAACGAAGCTGAGCTGGGTCAGCCAGTTTTTACAGGAATCATGAAGCTGGATTTAATTTATTATGTCATTTGAGACAAGCTACTTCCCCTGTGGACCGTGCCGAAACGTTAATAAATTGTTCAGGAGAGTCCAATCATAAACAACATCGCGTCACAGCGGTATTATGCACCCCAACCACATAACACCACCCTTGGGTATTGGTTCCTGACGAATGACCCAATAAATACCCATAAGGCAAAACGCGACACGTACAAAACATTCCAGGATATAAAAGCATTATCCTGTTAAGTAATTTATTTCTTCTTCAGGTAGTGAACAGTTATTTTATGGGCCCACTTAAACGTTCTATAATCCTAGCAGTTAAAATATAAAAGGGGGTGTCGGAAACCATAATGCAACACCATAAACCGTTTGTAATTGAACCTCAGACGGCGGCACCTGTTTAAGTCTGTACAGCCCATAAAACGTGTTTTGGAATTGTGTTAATATTTTTGGTTATTTATTGTTAGTATTTAAGTTTATAGCCTCGAGATTTAATCTTTTAATTTGATTAACTTGATTTTTATGTCTGATAAAATTTTATACCACACAAGTTAATGACGAACTGTGAAAGCAAGAATATTGCAGAATTTATATTATGCCCATAAAGTGAACCTGTTCTTACATAGATAGTACATTCAGATATTTCACCCGAAAGAAGATGGAGTTTGTTAGCTAGTTTAGGTAATACCTACTTTCCGAAAATCACAAAGATATCTACATAGATATTATATTATGTGCAAATAATACTCGTAAAACTCAAATAGGTAATAATAAGTGTGCGATAGAGCTTTAATACTGACCTATCTCAATCTTGCACTTTGATAAGTTATGACTCATCGTATAGGTACCGGGAGAAATTCCGGTTAGCATCCAGTACTTATCTCCCACCCACACTTCATAAACCAGTCCTAGCAATAAATGCACTATACAATAATAATAAAACACACAATTATAGTTCGATATACTTTCGCAATGCGTTAGATTTTATCATATTCGAAACAGTGCCTCCTCCATTTCCTTTGAAGAACTTTGAGAGTTATTGCATTCTCTCAATAGTAGCTACATGTGCATCTCTAAATTCACATTTTGTATACAATTTGCACAAATTGGACCAATTCCCTCGCGATGCACTCTGAGAATAATAACTATATCAGTTGTCTACTCACACAAAGTGCAGTTATATTTACCCACAAATTAGGTCAGTTAGATTGCAACCGCTCTCAAAGCCGCGGCCATAATGATTATATTGTAGTTCCTAGAGGGCTTTTTTTTCAATAAATTACCTAACTTTAGGCTTCAGAAAACAATATTTAAACCAGACCTTTATGAAGAAGTGGTTAAAAATTTTACTCACCTCTATGACTTGAACGTGACCGTATACGGCTGACTCATAGCTTATTCCTAGTCCTACCTTGGCTTGAAGATAGCTTTAAGACGGTAATTTAGCTAATCTGTTTGGTTACAGTTCCGTTTACTTTTAATAAAGGCGTTACCTACATTCAAAAGTTATAATAGCGTTAGATTTTATTAAAGAACTATTTTGTATCATCACGTTAAGGCTAGCACTAGTACCATGAATACTAATTAATGTTTACGTCCTTCTAAAACTAAAGTGCCTGCTTAATTATGTATTCAGTATGCAGGTAATATCGGTTAACACTTCAGTTTACATTAACGTAATATAAGCCAATTAAACGTTATGAAAAATATGTTACACTTACTAAAAAATTGAAGTTTCTAAAAGAGGGAATACTTAAAATGTTTCTAAAGGAATATGGGAGGAACATACACATGATAAGTAAAGTCAAAATGAGTTAATGGAAACATCTCAAAATGTAGACTATAGCGTTATTAAAGCAAATATGTATGGAAATATCGAAAAGCCCCTGCATATCTTCCGATTTCCATAGAAACCTTTGATCGTGGGTATATTAGACCACGCTATGCGGTCAGCTCTAACCCTCTGGTTTGAAATGGTGGATAACATTGTAGTCTGAGAGGCAACAGAACATTATGAAGAGATGCTTGATAAAGCTGCATGTTTGTATTTTCTAGTATGGACATATCTGCCTGAATATATCTACATAACAAATTAGCATTCTATCCTCTTAAGATAATTATTAATTTATGGAACAGCGCTTGGCTGTATCCAAACTAGCTAAAATGAGACTATTGAGACTGAGGTTGAAAGCGTTTGTCTAGATTCCTAGAAGATGCCTATTCAGTAAAATTTGAAGGTGTGACAGATTAGCTCTAGCGGTTCAAATTACAACTGAACATCGACCACATCGAATGTGTTGTCGATGCAGGAAGCAAATTGCTTATGAATACGGGTCCCTGGAATTTCGACTGCTGAGAAATGCTATATCAAAGCATCTCCCCAAATTTTGCCACAGCCTCCCTGAATAGCGGTTTGATTTGGTGGATCGCATTACGCGAGAGGTGTTGACACGAGCACTACGACTGTCCGAACATCAAACAGAACTATGGCGTGTAATTAACTCCGCTTCGTCATCTCTGCTTACTTCATTTCGGCTTATTGACTTTCAATTGCAATCAATTTACTTAGTTACGCCACTATCATAATTATTGTCACTTGAGGTTGAGAGCACTTTAATGAACAGCTTTGTTTGAGATAACTTGATTAACTTAACAATTATTATGTAAATAAATAGGTTACTGATAAGTAGTTTTGTTTTGTGTTATCTAATAAAAGATGAAACATAATAACTGACATACATATTATAAACGTACAGATACTTTTTATTTTGGTACATGTAAAAAAACTCTAGAACACCAAAATTTAGGGTCACTGATTTGGATCAACGTTGATTGACATGCCCAGTCCACTAATATAACTCACACACCTTTAATTTAATCAACACAATTAAGATAAGTGCAACCCTTGGTGTAACCTTATGTCAAAGCTAATGCTATCTAGAACAATATTATACATTCGCAACATATTAATTGTATAGAATTTCAATATAGATAATGGAACCATTAATATTGAATTCCAAAGGCAAACAAAACTACCGGATACAATGAACGGATATGCGTCCGACGAAACCGTCTAGACCAGTGACGTCATGGATACCAATTCAGACTTCTTTAATTGATCTATGCACAGACAACAGTAACACCATTGTGTAAGGCAGGGCAATGTTTTGTTACTGAGTTTGGAATAATACATATGATTAACAGGTTCATGTTAAGAAGAGTTATGTACAGACTTTAAGAGTACCCATCAAAATTTGTGAACACTTCCTTCCTATATTTCGTTCATATTATGTTTTATTAATTCCTTAGCTAAACACTACATTGACTTCAATTAATATTTTCGCTACACCATAGATCTTTACTTTGACTATGGTGATGCTTAAATCTTTATTATACTCAATTTACTTTAATTATCATTGATCATCACGTGGCATGCTCAAAATAGCTATTTAACAGTCAATGTGAGAATTTTCAATTAAAATTGAAGCTCCTACATTTTTTTGGTAGTTGGAATCGTACTGGCTTGTGCTCCAATCATCGCGTTCATGGTCTCTGTAATTTAACTGAAAATCTTATTTCTATGGCACACAAAAAACACACGCCGTCCAAGTGATCGTTAATGGGCATGGTGCCCAAAACATTGGCGCTATTACCTCGTTGAATGGCAAGGCTAAAGCCGTTACGCTAAATAAGCGAAACATAACAATTTAATATTCGCAATGCATTCTATCCTTAAATAACCGGCTCCTACTGGCCACGGAAAACTTTCTCATCCATCAGTAAGTCTACACTCCAAAGTCCACAGTTGTTCACAAACGATACAACAACGCGTTCTCATCAAATGCAGAAGCTAGACAAAGTTTCGTCCAGTCCGTTAAACATCGCATCGCTAATCCGGGCATAACATTGCGAAACGCAGGACAAACTGCTCCGCTTTGTGCTGAACTAATGAGAGCCACGTGGCTGTCCCCCGCATTGCAGACTGCACAATAAAACAATGCCTCCATTTAGTTGTGCACACTGCCTTTATTCCCATAGGATGAAGTATTGCGTGACTGCGACTCGTTATTGGAGTGCCACAAGGCGTAATTTCGGCGACGCTACAGCTCCAACGTTATGGAATTCGAAATAACTTCGTTGTTTGGTGCCGCAAATTGGTTTTCTTAATATCCGGCTGAATGGCCGGCTATGGCTATGGCTAATGAAATGAATGAAATGAAATGAATGGATGATACGACTCAATGGATAATACGACGCAATGGACATAACAGACTACAGTGCACTAACATAACATTGCTAATCTAATTCTAGTCTTTTCTTAATTGATGTTAATTGAAATCACGTGGACAATATCGTGCTGGGCTTTGAAATGGTTAGTTTCAGTAAGATTCCTAGGTTTAATTGAAACTCTACTTTCAATGAACTCATACTGAATTCTTATTAGAAAGCAATCGGAAATGCTTACATTCCTCAATTACCTACTTGTCTTGTCTTGTCAATGATATTTGTAAATATGCAGTATGTAGTCCATATTGATTTAAGTCGGCTTAATATTTATAGTTCAATTCGAATTTATTGCGATTCTCGATATCTAAAACACCACAAACATAAACACAGTGTAATGTTTTCGGACGCGTGGTGTCAATGTCATCAACCAAAATAAACATGAGCTTTTCCGTTCCGTAGCGAAAGCACAGTTGTCAAGTTGTCAGGAGGTTATAGGGACTCGTTGGCGTTAACATCTGACGGCATGGGAGTTGTTACTAACCTAATTGCGCGAAGACCTTGGGGCGGACGTTCTCTTGCCAGGCGGCGGTGGCGGCGGCGAGCAGGGCCGCGACGAGGGCACAACGGAGAACGAGCATTGCACTAGTCACAAGTCGTCATCACATAGAGTTGGGAACACTCGCGGCGCGCGACTCGTCGCTCCGAACAGGCAGGGCGCGCTGTGGCCGGCGGCAGACTGGCGGACGAGGGAGGCCGGGGGGTTTGCGCGCGCCTGCGCTGCCGGCGCCCCGCGGTCTCGCATGCGTCGGGTTGCGGAGTGCGGACCTCGCACGTGACGCAGCCCTCCTCGCCCCAATCCACGACCCTGCGACGTCATAATCGTGTTAAAAAACTGCCTGCATATCCTAAACCTGCAATTAAACTCGAAAGGGGCCGCCCGCTAGGCTTTTGTTTATATTTCCGAAAGGCCTATTAAAAATTCGTTAGCGACATCTCGAGGGCGTAACGCTCAACGAGTCGTAAGGTTGTGATTACGACACTGATTGTTACAGTAGGGACCCAAAGCCGATGCGTTGCGAAATCGCCTATTACTCTTCCAAAAAAAATGTGAACTAGCTGCCGGTTCGGATTCGTTACGTAATGATTACAGGGTCGAATTAAGCAACAAAAAACTTTTACATTTTTTCGGAAACCAATTAAAAATTCGTTTGATTCACTAAGAAGGGTTGACGCCAGATTAAAGTCACAAAGGTTTGAGTATTTTTTATTTAGTATACCTATACGCGAGTTTTTCACAATTTTCGCTGCCAATTAGACAATATAAAAAAAACTGAGCAGTATTACGAAAATGAAAGTAAACTGAATGTACCAGCGATCTTTTAATATGTTACTAGGAGGACTCTACGCTCTCCAATAAAATTTCGATGGTAGAGTAAATTTTGCACGAAGGTAACAACTAACTGGGATTTTATTTCACACACACTAAAATTATAATCAATCGCAAATAAAATTCACAACGAAACCGACAGCAAAACAAAAAAAAACTACTAATACAAAGTTCTAACTCCCGCAGCACGTAAAACGAGAACGGAACTTTATCGAAATAAAAACTTTTTCCCAACACTGGGGGTGTTTGGCCATATTCATTATTATTAATACGGCAAAGTTGCCCCCTAGCAATTTAATTCGAGGATTTCAGAACTTTGTCGAAGTAAATCTGGCTTGATGTTAGTATACTACGGTCTACGACTGTACGAGATGCATTGTAGTAGGGCCGTGTGAAAATCAATAAAATAAACATTTATAGTGTATGACTCGGATGCCCTCTATGCGTGAATCTACGTTAACTTCCTCAAGTGAGCACCAAGTAAACAAATATTAACTTGGTATGTTTAGTGTGCAAATACAGGATATCTGTAATGATACTAAGTAAATGCCAAAGCTTTTTATGGGTTCAAATTTTCAGCTGCATACACGGATATTGCTTGAAAGTACGGCATACTTGTCAGACAACCTTAGTTCACAAAAATCCTTGCGAATTACTATTGAAAGAAATGGTCTAAGTATCGAAAGCTTAGATCAAAGCTCCAAGATCGAAAGTGTTTAAATCTTACGTAGTAAGTACGTAGAGTCGTAGACACTTACGATACAGTCATTGTTATTGTTTAATTTTGGTAAAATATGTTCAGCATCTGTTTTTTTTCTAGAAACGAGCAGGCGGGTCATCTGATGTTAACAACGACCTCAATTTACATAGACGGGCCCTGTCAAACAATGTGGGCGTATTTTTAGCAACGCCATCAACGCCATCTAGTCTGAAAAGCGGGAACTTGCTTGCAACATCTTGAATGAAAGCTTGAAAACGTATGACTCGGTCATAGATAATAAAGGCCATAGCCATAGAAGCCGTAAGGCCAGTTAGTAAAAAAAAATATCATACAGTTTCCAGGGGAAATTAAATGATTGCGTAATGGATAAAAATATTAAATAGGAAGATTAAATAACGTTTTTTGGAAATGTACAGTGCCAAACTAATAAGACTTTAGATGTTAACCTAACGAGCGACCGTGACAGCGCTACGATGGGGACAAAGACAGGTTAGGAACGCGCTCTCAAAGTCGGTTGCCCGACCTTTTTCTATGAAAGGGCCCATCTAGTACCTACATATATATATATCGATGGATGTTAAATGATTACCGCCGCCCATGAACATTTGCAGCATTAGACGAACCGCCAATGCGTTCCTGGGTTTTGAGATATTTGTTTATATAACCGCCCTTTTGAAGAGCTCAATGTTATAATCATGAGAGAACACAGAAGATGGAAGCTGATTTTCAGAATCTATGCATTTTTAAGAATTTGTGTGGGCATAATTTAAAATCCCAGTAATGGGCCTACCGCCGTCGCTTGATTTGCATTGTGACGGTTGCAATCACCTCTGATTGGCAGATCTACTCTCGAGGATGGCTTAAATTTATTGTTGCACTAGCTGATGCCCGCGACTTCGTCCGCGTGGTTTAAGTTTTTTGTTATTCCCGCGGGAACTCCTTAATTTTCCGGGATAAAAAGTAGCCTATGTCACTCTCCAGGTCCTCAACTATACTCATGCCAAAAATCACGTCAATCCGTTGCTCCGTTGCGGCGTGATTGAAGGACAAACCAACAAACAAAGTGACTTTGAATCATAACAATTGAGACTGTTACAATCATTGGTGCAACTTTTTCGCAAACTACTAGACGACTAGCTGGTATAAAACGCAGTCCGTGAAGTGTTTTCTTCACAAATAACTATAAATAGTAGTCAATCAAAAATTGAAGTCTCGCTATTCGTTTTAACAATAATATCTTTGAGCACAAAGTTTTCAGACGTATCAGTTATACCGCGTCTTACTTCAACTGAACATTAATAGGCCAATAAAAGAGTTCAAGAAATCTCTATCTTACAGAAATTTAATAAAGTTGTTCGAACTAACTTCTCATTTGCAATACTTAAGGAAGTTTTAATAGATGTAGAGACGTTGAAGTAATTTTTTAAGCAAATTAATCATTCTAGGCAACCTATATCCACAGATAATGGAAACAATTGATATCTGTGCCCAGCAGTGCGATTGCGTAACTTCTGCATCAATCATTGTTACAGTATCAATTGTTGTGGTTGGCTGAATTTATGGTATTCTTGCTGCGTCAATGGATTTTGTCCAATCGTGGAAGAGTGTTAACCAATCAGAGGCGATAGCGATCGTTACATGTAGCTGTCATTTTTAGCCGGTCGCCCTGCTGATCTCATAATGTTCTCACGAATTTTAATCAAACATCAAACAGTTCACTTAAAATCGTTAAATTCCGTACAGTATTAATTCCCTTAATATTTACCTGTGATAATTAAGTAAATTAAACGACTGTACTTAAGATATTGAATTTTGATTTAATTAAAAACAAATGTTAGAATACACTAACTCATTTCTCATCTTGACTTATTTGATTTCATCGTTAATTGATTGCGTCGCTTGTTGTTTTCTGACGTCTAGATTTTTGAGATTTATTTATTTTTAACCGACTACAAAAAAGGAGGAGGTTCTCGATTCGACTGTTGTTTTTTTTTGTTGTTGTATGTATGTTACGCGATCATTCCGCCAATTATGAATCAATTTTGATGATTCTCTTTTTGTTTGGTAGATCATACTTCAGAGGTGGTCCCATATAAATTTTATCGAGATCGATTTAGCGCTTTTTGAGAAAATCGAAAAAAAAAACAAAATATATACCCAGATGTTTTTTTTACATTTTAGTTTAAGTTGGTACATAGATATATAGTTTTAGATGAAAGCGAATTTAAATTTAAAAATTATTTGGATTGCTAGTTATGACGTCAAAGAGCGTATGATCAACGAAACGTTTTAATTGAGGGTATAAATTATAAATAACAGCGGTGCCTGCCCCCTACAGTACACACCCCTCAAAGGTTCGCGTGCATTGAGTAAAATAGACGGAGAATTTATTCGGAATAACTTTGAATACAAATTCTTTAATTGGAATGTATGTATTTCTGACACGATTACAACTGATTATTATTATTCCACGACCCAATAAAATAAGTGGCAATATTAAATTCTGTTAACCAAATGTCAAACAGACGAACTCCCTGGCGCTGTGGTCTTATAGTGGAAATCCCGAGTTCAATTCCCGGCAGGGTCAATTCTGAATTTTCTCAGGTCTGGTCTGGTGAGAGGCTTCGGTTGTGGCTAATTACCGCCCTACCGGCAAAGACGTACCGACTAACGTACCGCCTAGTGATTTAGTGTTCCGGCACGATGTCGTGTAGATAACGATTAGGGGTAGGTAGTTATGGGTATTAATATAGCTGACGTACCCTTAAACAAGTTAGCTCATTTCCATCTTCAGGTGAGATTGCAGTCATTGTATTTGTAGTAACCCCCGACCTCCTCGGCCGCAGTCAAACATGCTAACCACAAGACCAACGAGGCAGTTCTACAACAATAACATCCTGGTATAAAAGCGAATAAACAGCGCGGGATTTTCCTACTTTTCTAGCTACAAATAATGCTGTTTTGTCATTTTGTCACAGACGGATAAATGGTCAGCGGAGGGAGAACTAAATTCCACGGGCTTGGGTATCAAAAAACGACTCGACACGTGTTCTGCCGTCCCCGAGTAGCGTCTTGAGAAAAAGTCGAGAGCCGGGGAAATAAACCGTGTGTACCATTTGAAATTGCTTTATATTTTGTGCGAAGTTTTGCGGGAAAGATTTATTTATATTATAAAGGTTTTTAAATGGCGAACTGTAGTAGCTCGAAGGCGAGAATATCTACTTATCAAAGACGCTTTGCATGCAGACTTACTGGATTTTTACTAATGGTTCGCTCAGACTCGTTTTCTGTTGAGTCATTCATATTACGTTACATACATTTAAATTTAAACATTAAATTTAAATACACACATTTAAATTAAATTCCTACACTTAAATATATGTAGTTCCTTTATATTTATAAAGTCACTAGCTGATGCCCGCGACGTACATCGTCCGCGTGGATTGAGGGTTTTGGTTCCCACGGGATCTCTTTAATTTTCCGAGATAAAAAGTAGCCTTTGTGCTATGCCAGACTTTAATACTTTAACTCTGTGCCAAATTTTGCCGTTGTGCCGTTCTGGCGTCCATCGAAACTTTCGTATTTATATTATCAGTATAGATAACTCAGTGTTTTTGCAAAGTTGCCATTTAGAAGTCGCTGGCATTAGCCAGTATTTCATAAGCAAAATATAAAAAAAAGTTATAATCTATATATATAAAATTCAAAGTCCTGACTGACTGACTGACTGACTTATATATCAACGCACAGCCTAAACCGCTAGGGTTAGAGACTTGAAATTTTGACAGTAGCTTCCTTTTGTAACGTAGGCGCTCACTAAGGAAGGATTTTTTAAAATTCCACCCCTAAGGGGCTGAAATAGGGGTTGAAAGTTTGTATGAAAGTCCGTCATTTCTCAAGTTATATCCATGAAACTTAGTATATGAGTTACCGGCAAAAAATAAAGAAATACGTGTTTCACAGTTTCTGAAAATTCTACCCCCGAAGGGGTGAAATAGGGGATGAAAGTTTATATGAAAGTCCTTCATTTCTCAAGTTGTATCAACGAAACTTGGTATTTTGGCTTTAGGTAATAAATAAAAGAGTACGTGTTTCAGTTTTTCAAAATTCCACCCCTAAAGGGGTAAAATAGGGGTTGTAACTTTGTATGAAAGTCCTTCATTTCTCAAGTTATAGTGATGAAACTTAGCATTTGGGCTTTCAGCTAGATATGCAGAAGTACGTGTTTCACCATTTTTGAAAATTCGACGTCCAAAGGGGTGAAATAGGGGATGAATGTCCTTCATTTAACAACATATTTATCAAGTTATAACAACGAAACTTGGTATTTTGGCTTTCGGTATAATATAAAGAAGTACGTGTGTAACAGTTTTTCAAAATTCCACCATTCAAAATGGGGGTTGTAAGTTGGTGTAAAAGGCCGGCATTTTTCAAGTTAAGTAGTTTAGCCGTGAAACTTGATATTTGGGCTACCGGTTTAAATTATGAAATACATAATTCACAGTTTTTATAAATTCTATCCCAAAGGACGTTAAATAGTCCTTCAATCACGCCGCAACAGAGCAATGGATCGACGGGTTTTTTTTCATGGGTTCTTTTTATCCCGGAAAATTAAGGAATGCCTATGGGAATGAAAAAACTTATGCCACGCGAACGAAGTCGCGGGCGTCCGCTAGTATTATACGAAATGGAAAGCAACAAATAGGCCAAATCTTAGTCACGTCCCGTTTTTGCGAATTTCCGTAAAAAGGTTCGCGTACCATAAATATTCCATGCCATGTGAAAAGAATAGCACAAAGAGTTAATGTGACGGCACAAAGGCTGGCGGTTCACGTTTCATCATGTAACGTCGTACATTTTGATTTGTGGTAAAGCAGAAATCTAGGAATGGTGTTATTCAAGATTAAACTCGTACGTTCTCTAGATCCAATCTCAATTTCAAATCCAAAGTCAAAATTTGAATCTCAATTTTAAGTTTCAAAGTCAAAAGACTTTTTATTACCTGACTACGGCAAAGGGTTATGATTTTAGCATTCCATATATGTACGTATGTATTATGTGTAGCGCCTAAACTACTGAGCCAATTTTGATTAACGAGTGTCAATCGATTCGTTATTATGGTCTGAGTGACATAGGCTACATTTTACGTAAACAAACCCGATATGACAAATGTTTCATCTAAAAAAGCGGGTGTTTGAAGTTATTTCTGTAGTCGGATTACAAAGCATCAATTCAATAACTCCTTACTTCCAAATATTAAATGTAACATTCCGAAATTCTGATAAGTAAGACTTAACCCGAGATGCACGAATAGTTCGCAACTGGCGCTACGTATAAAATAGAGTTGATAGAAAACTAGCAGCGGCATACCGTCGGTTGGCGTGAAATTATCTCGACAAGTGCACCGTCGTAGATTAAGTAACTTCCGACCTTAACTAGAATAACCTAACAGTTATCGATCAGGTGTCTTACTTCGTTGAAAAAATTATCTGGTGGTTACGACCTTATTGCTCCCGGATATATTTTTGTCTTGATTTCCTAATGTGATGTACCTACTCGTAGTTTAGCGAATATAGACAAACCAGAATAACCTAAGTGCTATCGATCACACATCTTACCGTGTGGAAAAAGTAATTATTTATTTGAATACGACCTTATTGCTCCCGGATATATTTTTGTCTTGATTACTGGTGGGGTTTAGCTAATGTAGGGAAACCAGAATAACCTAAGCGCTATCAATCACGTATTACTTTGTGTGTGTGCTTATTTTCACTTGGTATCTTTATGTTTTAGCAAATGTAAATACAGTAACTTGTTGACGCACTTCTAACCTATAATAGGTTGCGACCATGCAATTTATGTGGGATTAAATATCACTTAACAATAACATCATGAGGAAATTTGTATGCCCGAGAATTCTTCATAATGATGTCAAAGACATGTGAAGCCTACCAAATACAAATCCTTGGCAAGCATGGGTGGACTATGACAAAACCTTTTTCATTCTGAGAGGAGACTCATGCGGGCTAGCAACGGATTGAAATGATGATCATTTTGTTCCACCAACCAGTACATAAATGTTCTATGATTTTCATAAAGTAACGAAGTTTTTAAAGTTATCGGGTTCGCACGCGACTGCAATTATATTTTTAATTTACTATGCAACCTTGGCTGGAAACTAGCTACCTGAAAGTGCCATTGAAGTTTTATAGATACCAAATCTTGGTAGTTAGGTCCGGTTCAGAACTAGTTCAATTGTAACTTGTAAACCGAGGTATATTGGATAGGGTATAAAATCTTACGTCCGGGCCCATATTGGTTAAATGCTCAAAGACCCATGCCCGAATAACATTTGGCTAGTAGCACGACTCAAACAATATTGTATTCGTCGTCGTGGACGTGGTCGTCCACATAGGTCTGTCACAGGGACTCACACATGCAGCCTGGATCCATTGGCTCACTGCTACTCGCTTAATGTCGTCCATCTACCTAGAGGGGATCTGCTATTGCTGCGTTTTGCAGTGTAGAGTCACCATTACAGTGTCTTGGCACCCCAACATCTATCATGTCCTCGAACTATGTGGATCACTTTAGTTGTTCTACGGATCTCATTTCTTATTTGATCACGATTCAAACACACGATTCACAATTCTTAGTATGAAATTGTATCAAGTAATTCTTGTTAGACCTTACCGGGTACCTGTGCACGTACATATCGTACAATATGTGTCAACAACAGCCCATTGACCCGGGCAGAGCTAGGTGGAAATTTACAGCAGAAATCTTATACTAGTTATCTAAAGTCACAGTTCATTATAACTAGGACTTAGGTACTAGGTATACGTGACTAAAATTCCCGAAAGACCCGATAGCAACGAATAGTTCACAACCGAACCTAGGTATGAACTATGAAATTGATTCGATATCAAACCGACATGCCATTGCATCGTAACGTCGGCTGGCGTGAAATTATCTCAGCAAGTGCAACATCTCAGATTAAGTGGCTCGAGCCTTGGTACAGAATAACCAAACCTAGATCGATAGCTTGTCCTATTTCGTAAAGAAAATATTATGCATGTTTGAGAATTTTTACTTGTACGTTTTGACTAGCGTAGGTATGATTCCTGTGGTTTTGGGGTCTTTCTATATATATAAAATTCAAAGTCCTGACTGACTGACTGACTTATATATCAACGCACAGCCTAAACCTCTGGAGTTAGAAACTTGAAATTTTGACAGTAGGTTCCTTTTGCGACGTAAACGTTTACTAAGGAAGGATTTTTTCAAAATATCACCCCTAAGGGGATGAAATAGGGATTGAAAGTTTGTGTGAAAGTCCGTCATTTCTAAAGTTTTATCCATGAAACCTGGTATAATATGAGCTACCGGTAAAAAATTAAGAAATACGTGTTTCACAGTTTCTGAAAATTCTACCCTCGAAGGGGTGAAATAGGGGATGAAAGTTTGTATGAAAGTACTTCATTTCTCAAGATATTTTCCAAGTTATATCAACGAAACTTGGTATTTTGGCTAAAGGTAAAAAAATAAAGATTATGTATCACAGTTTTTCAAAATTCCACCCTTAAAGGGGTGAAATAGGGGTTGAAAGTTTATATGAAAGTCCTTCATTTCTCAAGTTATAGCCCTGGCACTTGGTATATGTGCTGCGGGTTAAAAATGAAGAAATACGTACTTCACAGCTTTTGAAAATTCGAAACCCTAAGGGGTGAAAAAGGGGTTCAAAGTTTGAATGAAAGTCCTTCATTTCTCAAGTTATAGCCATGAAACTTAGCATTAGGGCTTTCAGTTTGATATGCAGAAGCACGTGTTTCACTATTTTTGAAAATTCGACCCCCAAATGGGTGAAATAGGGGATGAAAGTTTGTATAAAAGTCCTTCATATCTCAAGATATTATTGAATCTACATCAACGAAACTTGGTATTTTGGCTTTTGGTAAAAAATAAAGAAGTACGTGTGTCACAGTTTTTGTTTGAAACTTGGTAGGTATATGAGCTGCGAGTTGAAAACTAAGAAATACGTGATTCACAGTTTTTGAACATTTTATCCCCAAGGATGTTAAATAGAGAGTTTGTCCTTCAATCACGCCGCAACAGAGCAACGAATCAACTTGATTTTTTGCATGAGTATACAGTTGAGGACCTGAGTGACATAAGCTACTTTTTATACCGGAAAATTAAGGAGTACCTGTGCGGGAAAACACTTAAACCACGCGGACGAAGTCGCGGGCATCTGCTAGTCTTTACTAATATTAAACAGTACCTACAACTTTTTTCAGCTACAACTTTCAACTGTTTTTTTTTTTTGACGATACAGAGATAGCTTGCATTTCAGAAACACATAACGGATAGTTTATCCAGTAACATTAATAAGTTCCTACAGGATATCCAAAAAACCGCAATTCCCGGGTACCTACTTAAATCCTCACGCTTTTTGGATCCACGCGTTTTACGGCCGGTTTCTGAATTGGTATTTCTTATTGAGTCTGTCTCAAAGACTACTTAAGGACTAATTAAGCAAATTTTTGTTTCTGAATTGATATTGTGTAAGGTTTGAGAGTTGGAACTTGCTGTTTTTGCTTGAATGCTTATTTCAGAAACTGGCCCAATATCAATTCAGAAACAAAAATTAGCTTAATTAGTCCTTAAGTAGTCTTTGAGACAGACTCAACATGAAATTCTCAATTCAGAAACCGGCCGTTAGTTCGTTGAAACGAACTAACGGCCGGTTTCTGAAAATGTCTTATACCTAATACTTTTTGATTTGTGGCAAAGCAACGTCTAGGTCTGATGTTTTCCACAATGTTACGAGTATACTTGACATGTTTTTACAACGAAGGCGGGCTTGAGAACTGGGATGGTAGAGAACAACACGAAACGCCCTATTTGTGAGCGAAAATAAAACAGAGACAAACTAAAAATAGAGTTATTAACATTATTTTGGTAGCGCTTGATCACACGCTTGACCGCTTATATATTATGTGATTTATGTCTGTTTTCCAAGTGTCCATTTAAGTATACCTACTGAAAGAAGATTATTTGACTATTGTAACAAGGTTCGTAGGTTTCTCAGAAGCTAAGTACACACTTATTGACGTCCAGTTACTTATAAAATATGATGGTGATAATAATCAGTTACGGTATCTTGAAACTAAAGTTACGAGGGTTTCAAACGGTTTTTATTATCAATTGATCACCATCTCACAAGTTTTGAGGGAACACCGTAGAATCTAATTCTATATACCTATACTTCATTTGTAAAATTGTAAAAATAACTCAATTTATGGGTGCAATGTAACCGCAATGCGTCAAAAACGCTCAGTGCGTCGAACTTCGCGTCTGGCAATCTGGTTAAGCAATAAATGCTCATTTCACAAAATGCTTGTGGTCCGAAATTTTGGACATGTTTTAGTCTTGTTTGATTTTTTTACAAATCCAACACATTTTCATTTCGTTGCCATGATTAACATACAGACAGCCACACTAAATTGAACTATTTATTGAAATGGCTGTCTCTCAATATCAACATAAATCTCAAACCATTTACAAATTAACCAGTTTTTATTTATTTATTTATAAACATAGCGCCCACGTGAAATAACTGATACATATAGCTCAAACACTATGGGTGCAAAAAAAGTCCACGTGCCTACCTCACTTTATATGGCTGCACACATGATCGCTACAGAAAAAGCCTTCTTTGCGCTCCAATGCGGCACGTCTGGCCGTTTTCTATGGGAGCTCTTATTTGTTAATCCCTTTCTAGCCAGGGTCCACATCATAGAGATAACCTATCATATTATATTATGACATATCATAGAGATCTGAGGTTTCCCTTTTATCGATTTTTGATCTCTAATTAATCCTTTTGTCCTTGAGCTTTACAAACCTACCTCGGAGTTCTCGTTGTTTCCGCCATATTGAATTAATAATAATTTTCACACATCAAATTACCTCGGAGCTCAAGTTAGGCTGGAACGAGTAAAATATACCCTACACACTCCATGTCAACTTCAATCCAAGCAAATAGGTTGGTAGAGACTAATTTAGGTGTAAGGACGTTTATTTAATATCTGGATTCTGGAAAAAGCTGCCCGCCCCTTCTTCATCCGATTGGGATTTCCGAAAATCCCTAAAAATACTAAGATTCCTGAAAAAAAACTTAATTTAAAAAGGCCCGAAAGTCTAATTACCAATGTTCAAGGACAAAATTTCATAGAATAATTCCGTGCTTATCTTTGTAAAATTACGGTACATAGGCAATTCTTTATCACGGAAAATTAAAGAGCTCCCGCCGGAATCAAAAAACTTTAATCCACGCCGACGAAGTCTGATATAGGTAAAGCCTAGTAAGAATTACACAATCCGTGTTCAGAATATCCACAAAATAAATATTAAGTATGGGAATTCTTACGGAAAACGGCGAATGTGTTAAATAAAAGAGGTTTAATTGTCTTTAAGCATTATGAAATTCAAAGTGGCGGCAACCGCAATGCAAATAGGTCCAGGCATCGCGGTCCGCGGCGCTTTTGGTCCAGGTTTAATTGCACTGTTCCCGATTCGCAATTTGTATGTGGTCATAAAATGTCATACTTTAATTTTTCTCTCAAGATGCATGAAGCAATCATTAAACCTGTCCGTACATTTATCTCAGAAGTAGAGTATTTAATTACGGCATACCCTAAGTGAAATGAAATGTTCATTTCAAGTAGGACTACTTATGCCACTTATGATATTTTTATAATACCACCGCCCACCGGTATGGAAACCCGATTCTACAGCGAGAACGCGCAAGAAACTCAACAGTTGAAAAGAAAAAGATATCCTACCTACTCACAAATCTTTGAAACTACCTACGTATAGGTATTATAGTTTGCTTGTTTGTTTATTCACACCAACAACTTCCATACACTATAATTAGGGAAAAGAAATCTAACTTTTCCAGTATGGTTGTCCATAACAGGTGTGACAATACTAAGTTCTACTTACTAACTAACATGCACTAGTTGACAATATTATTAAAGTCACCGTCTCTTGCTTGGCGCTAAATGTATCCATACCATATAATATATGAAGGAATCTGAATGGCGCGAACGAAGTTTTCACCACAGAGTGCTTTAAATACCTACCTACTTACAACTTTCAAGACTTTTATTTATATTAACAGCACGAGCACACTTTTCAACTCAATGAACATACTAAAATGTAAACATAACTTCAATAAACCCTTTTTGCTATGACCGTTTTCCTCAAAACATTAAGTTAGAGAAAGACGTAAATGGTCAACAGGATTCTACAACTGTGCTAAATCTTGACTTTACAGCTTATAACCTACAAACTTAAACGGGTCAGTTAAGTTTGTAGGACTATTGCTTGTTTGTGGCCAAAATTGGAACTAATTTTTATGCTTAGTTTATTTTTATACACTGGACCTGATACACTGGACGAAACTACAAGAGCTCCTTGTCTTAGGTTTATCCAATGAAAATTTTCTAAGTAGCTTCCAGCTTTGTGACATCCGATGTGCCGTAACCGCATTGCAAATAAGTCAGTACAGCTTATGGTCTAGGTTTAATTGCAGTATTCGCAATTTGCGTGTGGTCTGCAATCTGCATGACGCGACCATTTTAAAGTTTTTCTGAATGTAATGACTTCAATTATGGGGGATAATTAATTTATTGCCTTCTATTGTGAAATCGAATCGGTTGACCTTTTTAATTTCTCTTTTTGGATAGGTATGTAACAGAAGTGTGCGAGGGGCAGACAATTACCAAGAGATTTCCTTAGATTTTGATTATGAAACAGTATTTTAAATATAAACCTTTGCAGCTGACTATTTTGCCTAACTCAGTAGTTTCCATAAAACTTCCCTTTCGGTGAATGGATTTTTATTTACCTATCTCTGAAATGTAAAATTCAGAGGCCTCCCTAAATTTTTCGAACTTGTCATGTCGAAACATGGTAATAATATTTCTATGCTACTTTTTTAGAAAAAAAAAATGCAATACAATCTAATGTTTCATCCAAGAAAATAGCTACTAATCAGAAACATCTACAACTGTTTATAACACCACAACAGCACTACACACAGGGTGTATTTTTTCTCAATCACCAAGGTCCAAGAGTCATTTTCCCCCACTAATCAGGTTAAAAGATCGCCCGGTTCACCGCAGGCAGGCAATTCCGTAAGACTGCTGTAACTCGACGCGATATCGCGCGCCTCTTAAAGGAGCTAAATTAACGACATCCCCCTATTAACCCTTGCCGAGCTGACACTATTTCGGGTACCGTCTACCGTAACCGTTTTACGTCACTAATTTTGTGGATTTTGCTGCAAATGAGTATAAAATTGCATCAGTACAATCGGTAATCATTAAAAAGCATCATTTTTTTTTACTATGAGGGAGGTTAAACTTGACTGTAATATTCCCCTTTCCATAACGTAAATATTGGTCTAATTAATAGGTTGTACGACCATTGCAACGGGATTGAACCTATACTCTCGGGTGCCGGGGGTAAAAGTGATTGCTACAATGTCATGATCGCAATTAACTCTGATTTGTTAACAACGTAACACTCTTCTACAATGAGCCACAATCGATTGTTGAAGCAAGAATGACATAAAACATCAAAATTGAAATTGTAACAGTGATCGATAGGTACAGATTTTACATAATAGGGCTACAGATTTTAGTGCGCATCCTGATACATGGACCCTTACATAATATATGCTTCGTATTTTTACTTCAAAACGCATTAATCGTCAAATTTATCCTTTGACTATTAAAACTCTTAAGGTTTAACTATTGAAGTTTCAGATAGCAGTTTATATAAAACCAAGTAGGTACTTACCTATTAAAAAATTTCAACCATCCTCCTTAAAACAAAGAATATTGCGAAACATAAGCCAGTTTCCGCATGCTAACTTTGTTAATAATTCTCTAAGTACCATACAGTCCATGAAAAAGCTTAATTCCTCTCAGGTGGAACATCTTGGCGGAAGGGAAAAAACCAAAATTAAATTAACAAAGTTCCCTGCGAGCTAAAACACAAGTTTCCCAAGAAAAACGAACTAGCTGACGCGTTAATTTGATTTTGTCGAATTACAACTGAGAGTGGAGTAGGTACGTGGATGAAATCGTAGTGCGAATGATAACATTGAAAATCGTACGTGTTTTTTGCTAATACGATTATTATAATCCCACACTAAAATTTAAAGTACGCGGATAAATAAGGAGACAATATAATATCGATACGTAAACGAACATACCGCGAGCGATTTAAATCGTTATTAAACATACCTGGTGTAAGAGACAATCCAGAAGTAGGTATTTATGAGACACTTTTAATATATTTGTACTCACTACTCTCATTTGGAACTTGCACGAGTAAGTGTGAGGTTCCACGAGAGATTTAATTTTATTACATAAAAGTTGGCTAAACTTCTATCAAAATTCTCTTAATCTTAACACAAAAGTATTCAATAATCGCTGAGTCTGCCGGCAGGAGACTGAATAACTTTCGTCAAAATACTCGTATTTATACTAACTAATTTCAATATGGCATCCGTACCCGCCGGTTACATCGAATGACATGAAACGAGTCAAATTGACAGATATTATACTTCCTGTTTCATGAGATAATAGGGGTTAAAATATGAAATTGCCATTTTAATGTAATAGGTAGGTACTTCGAATTGACATAAACCTTCATGGTTTGAGATTTTTGAGTGAAACTTTTCCACATAGTACCTATGTAGTTCTTCTTTTAAAAAATGTGCAACATTAAATTATCGACTTTCTTTTTTAGGGTTCCGTACCCAAAGGGTAAAAACGGGACCCTATTACTAAGACTCCGCTGTCTGTCTGTCTGTCTGTCTGTCTGTCTGTCTGTCTGTCTGTCTCCAGGCTGTATCTCATAGACCGTGATAGCTAGAAAGCTGAAATTTTCACAAATGATGTATTTCCGTTGCCGCTATAACAACAAATACTAAAAATTAAAAAAATATATATATTAAGGGGGGTCCCCATACAATAAACGTGTTTTTTAATAATTTAAAACTTACTACATGTTTGTACGGAACCCTCGGTGCGCGAGTCCGACTCGCACTTGGCCGGTTTTTTTTAATTCAGCTTAAACAAGAAAGATACTTCGAAAATTCGAGTGATTTTTGAATACGAGTTCCGACGCGGAACTAACGCGGCAGAAACAGCTCGCAATATCAATGTTGCGTTTGGAGAGGGGACTGCTAATCAACGCACCGTCTGATTTTGGTTTAAACGCTTTCGTGATGGAAACATTGATTTGAAGAACGAACCACGTGGAAGACCACCCACACAGGTGAATTACAATGAATTGAAAGAGATGATAGAAGCCGATCCGATCCAAACTACCCAGGAATTAGCGGCATGGTTTAACGTTACCTTACCAACAGTATTGATTGATTTGCGTCAAATCAATAAAATAAAAAAATATGAAAAATTGGTGCCTCATGATTTGACTGATCTACAGAAAGATTCCCGCTCTCCTATGAGAGTGGAGGCCTGTGCCCAGCAGTGGGACGTTAATAGGCTGTAGTGATGATGTGATGATGATGACAGAAAGAAACGCGTGTTGAAACTTGTGTTGCCACTTGCCTGGTTGAATCAATACAGAAATGAAGGAATATTGGATCGAATTGTGACATGCATTGATGTAGAATTTTAGTACCTATACTATTTCAATAGTGACATGTGATGAAAAATGGCTTCTTTACAATAACCGTAAGCGAAAAATGCAATGGCTGACCCCAGGTCAAACGCCGCAACAGTGTCCTAAAGCAAAGCTACAGCAACTGCAATTAGAAACTATTCGTCACCCTCCGTATTCGCCAGACCTTGCTCCAACGGACTACCATTTTTTTCGTGATTTGAACAATTTACTACGTGATAAAAAGTTTTCTTCTCAGGAGGCAGTACAAAATGCTTTCACACGGTTTGTCGAATCTAGATCACCTGAGTTCTATCGCAAAGGCATAAATGACCTTCCTATTAGATGGCAGCAATGTATAGATAATAATGGTAATTATTTGATTAAATAAATATGTTAAATTAAAAAAAAACGCATTTCAATTTTTCAGTACAAATCGGCCATTTCATACTTTAACCCCTAATATAATGACAAACGGTAATGATGCTAACACTAGGTTATTGGCAAGGAGAAGAACTAAAAAGAATCGTTTGATTGAAAAATTGCGAATGATTAACAGCTAAATACCAGACCTATTGGTCTATTAAATGAAAAGAGGAATAAAAATTATAATAAAGAAAAAAAGTTTATTAATTGGCTCCATCTTTGTAGAAATAATAAGTACTTTAACTAAAGATAAATCAATTGACAAATTGTACATAACATTAACAAAAACTGCCGTACCTACCTAAACCAATCAAAGTGATAGATACGGCAGTTTTATTTTATTCAATATCGTTTTAAAAACAGAGGTACCTACGTTTGCCTACGTTTAGAATTGAATCCAAAACAATATTTATCGTGAAGCCATTGTAATAGTGCGCTATAATAAAGCTGTCAGTTTGTTTACGCGCCACTGGACAAATGTATAATGGCATTAGTTGTTCAAACTATTATATAAATCGAATTCAAAACTATTGGAAATTTGGAACTGGGTTAATAGACGACATGAGTAATTTGGTACAATATATGATTTTAGGTTCTACACAGACGGTCCGCAATCGGACTGTACCTAAAACTACAGTGATGCAGTTTTATTTATATATTACTTAAAAAATAAATTTTCAAGTTATTTTTCATAAATAAATCAATCGTTGCACAGATTCAAGGTCAAAGTCGTTTTTATCCTACATCGCTCTAAGGAGAATTTTTTCGCAAGCCGCTGGAATGCAGAGAAAAATGTTAAATTCATCATTGAATACCAAAACAGCGAGAGCCTTTGGGATCGATCCAAAACACCCTTAAGGGGGCAAGCTTTCAAAAAATATATAGGCTAGGAGATAACTGCTGTTGTGATTTTCATAAAATATTGTTATGTTGGTATTTCAGTAAAAATAAATTAGGATTAGATACGTAGGTATTGTTTAAATATAATTACATATCTAAGCCAATTATAAAATTATTATAAAACTAGATGTACTTATAATCTACATTAAAAAATAAAAGGGAAAGATGATGTGAATTTTATATAATATTGTTATATATTTCAGTAATAATAAATGTCAGTTCTCATCAAGTGCTCGTATCATTCACAACAGTAACTATCGTCTGGTGGAATTTGTGATGGTCTGCCTGCAAGCGGCTGGGGACCTGACTACTTATCGCCGCTCAAAGACGAGTTATTGTTACCAGAAATGACCAATAACTAGGAAGGCTTATTCTACTATAGTATTAAAGTATACGCTGTACCTAAGTAACCAGTATAAAAACTGACTCTATTCATCGGGGCGTTTACTAGATATTGCCTCTCAAAGACGTAATACGTCGTTAAGTACGTCAAGTAATAAAATTAAAATTAAAAAAAAAACCCACGACGAACTGCAGCGCTCCATTATAATTTGTGACCTTATAACTTTGTAACAACAATTAGATCTTCGCAGAAGTAGTTTTATCAACACAAAACTGCATCTTTGTCGGTTCAGTAGTTTTTTTGACCAGCGTGTTGAACTATGGCCAAATGGTAATGAGTAGAGGTGTCAAATTGTGTTAAACTTTAATATTCTGTAGTGATGATTTTCTTATATAAAATCACACATTTAGTAAAAGTTTATAGTCTAAATGTCATAAGCAAAAATACTCGCGTCCAGAGCCGAACTACGCTCGAAAAAAAAGATTACGGCTCGACTAACTTCACAACGGGACGTAAAATGTCACTTTGGCAGAATCTTTTCGGCAAATATCTAGGGGAGATAAAATCAAAATTCTAAATTTACAAATTCATGGTTTAATTGAGTGAAATAAAACATAATTACTTCCAAAATACGCTAAAACTAATTAGCCGCAAAAATAATTACCCGGAACTCGGTGAGTTATAAATCTTGATGTATTTTCATACATAGACACCATGTGATCACGAATGCAAATTAATCCAATTACATCATTGTTAATTCTCATTATTATTATAAGTAAGTAGTCCAATTATTTATGTTTTTTCTGCAAATCAATTTCAGCAAAATTCTTATTTTGAATTGTTGTAACCTACAAAAACTTAACCTAATAGATTCAATATATCAAGTAAATGTTCTGATATTCCTGTTATAAAGAGTCTTTAAACACAAATTGTTAGTTAATAGCATATAAGCTACACGCATAATCCTTATTCTAAGTTACTAATTACCTAATATCTTAACGCCTACCTAATTATTGTTATATGTCTGTTCGCCACTGTTGTCGCACAGTATACCAAGCTGTTCTGGTGTGTTGTGACACACCACTGAGCAGAGTGGAATGCTAGTGACCTTCATTGACGAGTAGAAAGCTGAGTGGATACTCACTGGAGCACAACGCTGTATTCCAGGGTTCGACCTCCGGTGTGAGACTTCGACCTCCGGTGTGAGACTTCGACCTCCGGTGTGAGACTTCAATCTCCCGTGCGACTTCGAGTCTATGGAGTGCGACTTCTACTCTCTACGCGAATCTACTACCACGACTACGGGCATGGGTGCATGGTACCTGTGACTGAGGAGAGCGTCTTGCATAGCGACCTGACCGCAGCAGCGACTCTTCGTCCACAACACCCAGGACAGTATACCAACGCTGCAGCCACTATGTCAATAATACTCACCAATCTCGCCTAACGAGATCTGGCAGGACCACATCCAGCTCTAGCTAGCCGGTGACCTACATTCTACAGTGTACCCCATAAATTAATCTCCCCTACCAAAATTCCAAATTCTTATACATCAGTGGTGAAATAAATTGTAAGATTTAAATTAAGGCCTTCCGCCGCAACCTTGCACCATTTTACCAATTTGATTAACTATCACTAACTATCACTAACCTCTATCAATAATTAAATCATTAGTATCACAATCGGTTCAGTAAATTAAATAAGTATTTATTCCTAATTGTTGTTTTTTATATTAAGGCCATACCGCCTTAAACCCTATTACCAATACTATCTCTAACTATCTATCAGTTACGTCTAGACTCTCAAAAATAAATACAAACGTAACAATTCTGATAAATAAATGTTAAAATATATCAGTTCAAAAAATACGTTATAATATTATAACGTATAATGGATAAAAAACTGGAGTTCCTGTGACCACAGCATCTAGGTTAGCGCTTGTCAAGACAAATCAAAAGAGTCCAAACACGACGGGTTTACGATGAGAAGGAGTTCCTATGACCACCTACCAAGTCACGATTGCAGCACAGCTTGGTGGACTATGGCCCTAAAACATATCTAAGAACCTTCTCAGAAGCTAAACATATTTTTTTTTAAACCGCATCTAAATCAGCAAAGTAGTTTTCCAGAAAAAAAGGTAACATAATAAAAAAACACGATAGCAGCGCGCACGATAGCACGATAACTTAAAATATATCTAAGAACTTTTTCACAAGCTAAACGTATCTAATGCAAAACACCGCATCTCAATCAGCCCAGTACTTTTTCAGAAAAATGGAAACATATTGAAAAATAAAAATCAAGATTGCAGCTCAGCTTAGTGGACTATGGCCCTAAAACATGTTCAAGAACCTTGACAGAGGTTATGCATATCTATTGCAAAAAACTGCATACTAATCGGTCCAGTAGTTTTCCAGGAAAATGGTAGCTAAAAAGTACACAAACAAACAAACAATCGCACAACCTCTTAGGGCAAACACATAATAATATATACCGTCCGTTCCGTCGTGGGTAAAAAATAGCTCAAGTGTCGCCGCTTTGATGTGATAATGTGTAGTGTTTAAATATCTCCCATGTTACGAGTATTTTAATTTTAAAGTATTCAAAATAACTCGTATATCACCTCTTAGACCACTTGTGATAATACTAACATAAATCTGAAACATCGAAATTAATAGTAAGGAGATATAATTATAGTTACCAAAAGATAGTTACCACAAATACAGTTATCTCTTAGGCTATAAGTTTTGACATTTGAGTTGGACGAGCCAGTGCAAATTTGTATGAAAAATTCGTATCTTTGGAACCAGATTGTACAAAAACTTTAAGTTGTATTGAAAATATTGTTTAATTAAAGTGTTCCTTGATCTTTAATGATTAATTTGAAATAACTTTTGTTTAAATAAGGTCTCAGATTAAATCACAATAGTCGGAACGCGATAACGCCTTTTTTGAGTTTTCCTTGAATTTCTCGATAATTTTCTGCAGTTACTATACGATTTTATGACCACTTTTTTTAATTACGTCATACTTCATTTAACTGAGTAGCGAATGGTATTAATTTAGTAATGAAATTTTCATTTTTCCTATCCTAAAACGTCGGAACAGTAAACAATGTTTCAGTACTTGGGCCCTTAACATAACGGCAAAACATTGTGTATCATACTAATTAATATACTTTAGATGCGAAATGTGTTTGTTTGTTGGTTTATTGGTTTGCTTCAATCACACTGCAACAGAGCAACGAATGTACGTGATTTTTTTGCATGGATATAGTTGAGGACCTGGGACAGTGACATAGCCTATAGTCACTGTCCCTATGTCACATAAGCTAGGCAGCTAGTTGCAATATAAATCTTTGATGCTGATGGGAACATGATCTCAGAGATACTCTATTTCGTGACACTTTATGACATTAATTTCACTGAATGTGAAACTACTTTCATGCGTGTTGAAATCAGTTAAGTACGTGAAATTAATTTCAAAATACATGAAAGTAGTTTCGTAAAGTAAGGGAACCCCTACTAGAAGGTCTAGCTGCACATGTTATTTGCTACGAGAATGGGACAAGCGATCGATTTCGTTATAAGTTATTCAACACTAAGGTTGGAAGCCACTTAGCTAAGATAGCTATTATTGGTGAGATAATTTCACGCCAGTCGACGTCAGGACGGTATGCCGCTGCCGGATTGGAAAAGTTTCATGATGTTGTGAAAATCATATTTAATACAACGGAAGTAAAATATAGATTAAAACTAATAAATCATTGGTTTTTTTTTTAAATCTATCAATAAATGACTGAGAAATGACGATTTAAAAGTTTAATTATTTAATGTAAACCGTTTCTTCTATCTTACTCGAGTGAGAAATTTTGTGAGTTTTAATACCTGGCCGAGATTTAATACTTTAAAATTATCTTCACACACAAATTAAGTGCTTTTAATTCAATTAAGTCACGTTAAGTCCATTTATTTCTTTTATTCGGCTTTATAAAGTCGGTTGATAGGGAATTATGACGTCACGTCTCCCGTCTTGCAAGCGCAACTTTAAAGTTCCATAACTTTTTCATTTGTTGAGAAATTTTAATGATTATTTCATATTTTTGTTTTATTTTGTCTTAATTTTCATACAACTAAGGTTTCGCTTTTCTGTGAATACTGTATACCTGCAAGAGAAGCAACGTACGGGGTTTCAGTACACTGACGATGTCATTTACACGAGTCCGCCGAAAAGGAAGCGCCGTTGAAATGGGAATAAAATTCTTCGGAAAGGTTTTTTGTGACTCTAACGCATCTTGAGGAAGTGTGCGAGCATAGAAGACCTCGCCCGACTATAGCATGACCATCGATCGTCCGGTATGCCCGTTACGTTAGTGTAGGAAACGGGGCGGTCTGTTGTATGGAGACCCCCACATTAAAGTCCCGTCCAGTCTAGAGCCACTCTCTGAACAATAGCCAGACCGCGGCTAGACAGTTGGCAAAATAAACTTATTTTCCAGACAATATAAAAATGGTATTGGTCAACCTAAATCCATATTTGCCTAGGCCTGCCTGCCTCAGAAGTGCCTTTTGTAAGTAAGTAGATAGTTGAAAGCTTAAAAATCGAAACTCACATAAATGAAATCTGATTTAGACTAGGTAGATCTGAATCAAAAAATAAGTATGTGTTAAGTCTTTGTTGCACATAGAGCACGAAGAGCCGATACACGTTCGTGCTGGACGACATCGAGCAAGTCACAGGGAGTCGCTGGTTGGAAAGTTGGCAGTTAATTGACAAACCAGCTAAACCGAGTTTAATGGACATTCAGTGGCTGCTAGATAGCGGTTTGTACCAACCCAAGAAATTTTTCAAAAAACATGGGCTGCTATAGTATATTTATTTGAGTGAGAAAGAGACTACAAAAATACGTAACGAAGTCACCCTCTACGTATTTCAAATGAAGTCATTCTAAACTATTCGCCGTAACAATTCGATTGACGATTCTCTGCACTGCGATAAAATACTTTTGACGTTATAACCCGAAGTTAATGGATTTGTTTCAATTTCGGGGCGCTTTTTTTGGAGATGTGCCAAAATTACTTAAAGTATTGACGTTTTTATGCGGATACTTGTTTGTACTATTAAAAATCGTATTTTATTCCCGGGTGCATTCCATGTAACCGGATCCATATTGCCTGCAGTTACAGTCTGGATCCAAACAAGTGTCTTTATTTCTGCCATAAATTATTCAGTCATCCTAGTCGTGGCCTTTGCTACAAGCGGATTCCCAATTCTGTGAATGGAACCAGCAGTCCGAAACGGATTTTTTGTAGTCGCAATTGAGAATCACTTGCAAGGCATTAAGATGAAGTAAAGATCCTGTGGATACCTGCACGACTGACAGCTGTTGTCGATAAAGTTTTCAAAAGTGGTGAGGCCTGTTAATGAGAGAATTTTTAAGTCCGCTGCTAGCCAATTTGTAGCTAGACATTCCTAAATCTAATTCCAAGACGTACCGTCGTCGTACACGTCGGGATTCGGGATCGATACTCATACGATTGTGAATGCAGATTGATTGAACCGTTTCTTTTTCAAAGGAGCTGGCTGCACTTGCACCATTATGCCGCCATTCTGCACGAGTTGCCGTAGCGACGCTATATAGTCTGTATTTTCGACTCTAATAATAAGGTGTTTTTTCAGTGAAGCGAAAATAGCCGTTAGACATAGTTAGGTACGGGTATTTGCTCTCATCTCTTCGTCAATCTAAAAACGAAAAACTGCATTTAAAAGTTTTTTTTTAATCTCATACCCAGGTCACTTCACTCAATTTCTGTTTTTTTTAAACTATGAATCAACAGTTTGTTTTCAGACTTAAAACCTACTTACTGTATAAAAATTCTTTCCAAAAAACCGAGTTCCAACGCCACTGTATGGACAAAATAATTTTGATTTCTACCCACTATGTTGAAGTCGGGCGGGTATAACAAGGATAAGCAAAGTTGACGCATCAGACATACATTAAAAAAAAATATGCGCCGAATTGAAAAAAACCGTGCCTCAACAATAAAAATAATAAGCTAGAATATTATTCATTACGACTTTCCAAATAAAAGCGACATTTATAGGCATGATTTATCTTTATCTTATCTTATTGCCAGATAGATTGATTGCTAATAGATTTTAATTGGACAGCACAGAAATGAACCACCCAAATTATTTGTATTATCATTTATGGAAATTTTAGAAGATAGAGGCTTATTTTTACTACCACTAGCGCTTGCCTCCAATCAAACGTGCTGGCAATTAAGATCAGTAAAAGAAAAACAGTAAAACATCAATTTTTTTTTTATGTATAGGCTAGCGCTTGGCTGCAATCAGACTTGCTTGCAAGTGGTGATGCAGCCTAAGGCGGAGCGCGCTTGCCAAGAAGATGCCTATTCACTCTTGATTTGAAGGTTCCTATTTATGTATAGTTTCAAAAAATGATTCGTAAAATAAAGTATGCTTGATAAAATGAAGCACAGAATAACTAAGCCCTAGGTTCCTATTTGCATAATAAATAGTGGCGAAAGCCTTTTGCGGTGTCATTAAAACTAATCGCTGTTGAAGATTGCGCGATTATATTCCTACTCGATCGTGGTATTATCTATCTGTTTTGCCGTCGTTTTCGCTGAATAATTAGAGAATTTGTTAAAGTAGCCTAACTCTAGTGGCTAAACGTTCGACCACGGTGACTATACGGGTGGTCAGGAGTTCGATCCTCAGTCACGCCTTTCTTACATTTCTGAGTTATGACGGTTTAAAGTATCACTTATCTTTAACGGTGAAACATAGTGAGGAAACCTGCATCCAGCATGCGAAAGTTTTTGATCCAAATTCTGAGAAAACGTTCGAGCTCAGAAGTGGGCCAGGGGGTGTGAAGGGGGAATGAAGGGTTAAAATTATGATAATAATGAGACGATAAATAAAAGAGTTAAAAATGTGTACTGAAAGTTGAGCAAGATATTGAAGCATCTGATGTTTGAAGTAAGTTTATTTTTCTACTGGGGCTACTTACGGTAATACCTACTCTATCTTTTTCTTGGAGCCAATATATTTTGTGTTGTAGCTGAAAGCCGAAGCCCGAAAGAAATCCACTGATAATTAGCAAAAATAGGTAGGTACTTATATATTTTTTTATATTTTGTCTCGCCATCTTGTTTATGAACAAATCTGCTTTAAAACCTAATAGCAAGAGGCTACAAGAAACTACATAGACAGAACCACAAACTAAAAGCTAGTAACATACAAGGACAAGAACTTAATGGTCCCTCATTAACTCCAATTAAGTATAGTCTAACGACGCTGAAAATCACAAGTATCGAGTTACTGAAGCCTTACATAAAGCTCATGGAAACGTTTTAGATTGTAATTCCGAAGGTTGAACAAAGGATATACAGACCTTCCTGTCTCTTATTATGTTTTTCTTTTCTAGATGCAAATAATAAATAGCGTTATTGTTTTGAGCAAACTTGATATTAAAATATAACAAGTGAATACAATAATTAAAATTACTAAAAAATACGACTGCTCTGCCGTCACTGGATATTGACCTATAGTGTTATATATTTTTGGAATCTACTCATCATTTTCTAGATGATGATTAAATAGTTAATCTTATTTTCGAATATTTTTTTTCAACTTTAGTCTTTATTGGGGAACCATGGTCACCCGATCAATTTTTTTAAAATTTTACTAGCCTATGTCACCTGGAATAAGCTAGGGATTCTAACGATACCTCATTTATCAAAATCGGTTCAGGCGTATAGAAGTTATGGGGGAATATACAAACTCACATACATACATACATACTTACATACATACATACATGAACCCTGAAAAGAATATACAATATACTCAGGCAGTCGTATAATCTATATCTATATATATATAAAATCGTTAAGGGATAAACGCACAGCCTAAACCGCTGGGGTTAGAAACTTGAAATTTTGACAGTAGGTTCCTTTTGTGACGTAGGCGCTCACTAAGAAAGGATTTTTCAAAATTCCACCCCTAAGGGGGTGAAATAGGGGGTGAAAGTTTGTATGAAAGTCCGTCATTTCTCAAGTTATATACATGAAACTTGGTATACGAGCTACTGGTTGAAAATTAAGAAACAGGTGTTTCACAGTTTTTAAAAATTATACCCCCGAGGGGGTGAAATAGGGGATGAGAGTTTGCATGAAAGTCCTTCATTTCTCAAGATATTCTCAAGTTATTCAAACGAAACTTGGTATTTTGGATTTCGTTCAAAAATAAAGAATTACGTGTGTCACAGTTTTTCAAAATTCAACCCCTAAAGTGGTAAAATAGGGGTTGAAATTTTTTATGAAAGCAATAGCCATGAAACTTGGTATATGAGCTGCGAGTTGAAAATTAAGAAATACGTATTTCACAGTTTTTGAAAATTCAACCTCCAAAGGGGTGAAATGGGGGATGAAAGTTGGTATAAAAGGCCTTCATTCCTCAAGGTATTTTACAAGTTATATTAACGAAACTTGGTATTTTGGCTAATGGTAAAAAATAAAGGATTACGTTTGTCACAGTTTTTCAAAATTCAACCCCTAAAGTGGTAAAATAGGGGTTGAAAATTTTTATGGAAGCTATAGCCATGAAACTTGGTATATGAGCTGCGAGTTAAAAATGAAGAAATACGTATTTCACAGTTTTTGGAAATTCAACCCCTAAAGGGGTGAAATGGGGGATGAAAGTTGGTATCAAAGGCCTTCATTTCTCAAGGTATTTTACAAGTTGTATCAACGAAACTTGGTATTTTGGCTAACGGTAAAAAATAAAGAATTACGTGTGTCACAGTTTTTCAAAATTCCACCCCTAAAGGGGTAAAATAGGGGTTGGAAGTTTGTATCAAAGTCCTTCATTTTTCAAGTTATAGCCAAGAAACTTGGTATGTGAGCTGCGGGTTGAAAATGACGAAATACATGTTTCACAGTTTTTGAAAATTGGACCCCCAAAGGGGTGAAATAGGGGATGAAAGTTGGTATAAAAGGCCTTCATTTCTCAAGATATTTTACAAGTTATTTTAACGTAACTTTGTATTTTGGCTTTCGGTAAAAAATAAACAAGTACATGTGTGTCACAGTTTTTCAATATTTCACCTCTAAAGGGGTAAAATAGGGGTTGGAAATTTGTATGAAAGTCCTTCATTTCTCAAGTTATAGCCAAGAAACTTGGTACGTGAGCTACTGGTTAAAAATAAAGAAATACGTGTTTCACAAATTTTCAAAATTCCACCTCCAAAGGGGTAAAATAGGGGTTTAAAGTTTGTATGAATGTCCTTCATTTCTCAAGCTATAGCCATGAAACTTAGTATATGAGCTGCGAGTTGAAAATGAAGAAATATATATTTCACAGTTTTTGAAAATTCAATCCCCAAAGGGGTGAAATGGCGGATGAAAGTTGGTATCAAAGGCCTTCATTTCTCAAGGTATTTTACAAGTTATATCAACGAAACTTGGGATTTTGGCTAAAGGTAAAAAATAAAGAATAACGCGTGTCACATTTTTTCAGAATTCAACCCCCAAAGTGGTCAAATAGGGGTTGTAAATTTGTATAAAAGCTATAGCCATTAAACTTGGTATATGAGCTGCGAATTAAAAATTAGGAAATACGTATTACACAGTTTTTGAAAATTCGATCCCCAAAGGGGTGAAATAGGGGATGAAATTTGGGATGAAAGGCCTTCATCTCTCAAAATATTTTACAATTTATATCGACGAAACTTGGTATTTTGGCTAACGGTAAAAAATAAAGAAGTACGTATGTCACAGTTTTTCAACATTCCACCACCAAAGGGGTAGAATAGGGGTTGAAAGTTTGTATGGAAGTCCTTCATACCTCAAGTTATAGCGATGAAACTTTGTATATGAGCTGCGGGTTGAAAATGTAGAAACGGGTGTTTCACAGTTTTTGAAAATTCGACCCCCAAAGGCGAGAAATAGGGGATGAAAGTTGGTACAAAAGGCCTTCTGGCATGTGAGTTACCGGTTAAAAACAAAGAAATATTTGTTTTACAGTTTTTGAAAATCAGCATTTCGGTTATAATTAGTTTTTAATAATAAAAACCTGCAGCTATATAAAGCCTCTTTAGATAGACTTTTTGCAGCGGGAAAATTTCATAATCTCATAGGAAATCAGAAATTGTACGCGGACGAAGTCGCGGGCGACCGCAAGTAATAATATAATATAATTTCTATTTCAGGAAACTGTCCCATATTTTGTGAGTTACAATCACTTTAACCTATGAGACTTATAAAAGAAAACTAAAGGAGTAGATTTGATCTAGTGATTTCCTTTTTATTATATTAGTATTTGGGAGGGTTCAAAGACGAAGCTGATATAAATGTAAAAACTGATGAAACTGATGAGAAACACCTAGCCGAATCACCTACTAAGTCGCTGACGATTACGGTAATATGAAACTCTGGAAGCAGCAACTACTTTTCAAAATTTCAATCATTTTAACTAAGCACATTGAAGTCATTTCTAAATTCTTACAGGAACTCTTCCAAAGGTGAAACGCCCGAGAATTTCGAAACAAATACTTCGAATTTTAAAAACTCATAATTTTATGGCCACAGAAATGCCGGTCAGCATGGCGGGGATTTTTGACATAGACTTATAATTTAGTAGACATCAACCTTACAAGAACCTCCACTTTTTTTGGAAGTTGGTTAAAAAGGGGAAATGTTAAAAATGGCAACTTGTTTTTAAAGCTAGTAAATAACATGTTTAGTAATGATAATATAAATAAAAATATATTAAAATACGGTAACCGACTTAAAACAGGGCTTGCTTGGTCACACCCCTCCCCCCTCCCCCCCACCTGTACAACAAAGTACAAACGACTTATTTTGGGTTCCGTACCCAAAGGGTAAAAACGGGACCCTATTACTACGACTCCGCTGTCTGTCTGTCTGTCTGTCTGTCTGTCTGTCTGTCTGTCTGTCTGTCTGTCTGTCTGTCTGTCTCCAGGCTGTATCTCATAGACCGTGATAGCTAGAAAGCTGAAATTTTCAGCATTCAATTTGAACAAATGATGTATTTCCGTTGCCGCTATAACAACAAATACTAAAAATTAAAAAAACATATATATTAAGGGGGGTCCCCATACAATAAACGTGTTTTTTTCGTATTTTTTTGCTCCATATTAAAAACGGTAACAGGTAGACGGTTCAAATTTTCACAGAATATTAACTGGTATATAACCTTTCAAAATAAATAATTAAATATCAATAAAGTAAATATTAAATGGGGGCTCCCATACAACAAACGTATTTTTTTGATATTAACAGTAAACCTCTATAAACAAAGTTAGTTTTGCGGTTCATTAACAAAGGTAATTATACCTACTTCTTGAGTACGGAACCCTCGGTGCGCGAGTCCGACTCGCACTTGGCCGGTTTTTTTCTTTTTAAAATTAGTTAAGCACGTGATTATTTTCACCCCCACATAATACGCAAGTCAAGATACCCCACAACTATAAAAATAAATTACAATATAAAATTTTACACACCCCACCCTGAGGGATTCAGAGATTCGTTACACTAAACCGTATTTTTATTGACTAATATAATAAAAAGATACAGTTGTAATTCTGTTTGTTTTAAGTGTTATTTATACAAATAAATAAAATTGAAGTGTCTGCGTCTGATTTCGAAATAACTGCCACTTACGAGGCTGATACGAATATTTGAACGACAAAAACAAAGAGAAAAAGAAAACTTTTTATTTGATTTTCTTCATCTTATTCTTCGGGTCTCTGACAATAAATGGGCTGAGCTGATAAGAGAAGGTTGCCAGTCAGCTTCGTAAACTCTGAAAACTTCTATTTTTCGCAAGACGAAACAGCTCAGCGGCACTTCTGTCCACTCTCGGATATTGCGTAGTCAGGACTTTTTCTGCGACTGTCATGACACCTCATCTTAGGGCAACTTTACTAAATACCTAGGTCCTCCTACTCAGCATAATGCTGCAACGCTGTTTTCAGTGGAACCTTACGTGAGTGAAGTTACGGACAAGGTATGACTACAATATCATTCATTCTTCAGAGAATACTACTTACTCAATCTGATGTACATATATTTTCCTACTCACTTACACCCATGAATATTGTAATAGTTTCGTTCCATTGAGGATACTTTAAAAAGGGCTTGAATACGATTCACCAGTCACTATATTAAACGGACTACAGGGCAAAAAACTAACTCAAGCACTAATTTCACTCGGAAACTCACTAAGCTAGTGTTCGAGCGCTGAATTCCTCTTGTGACAAATCGATTCCTGTAAATTGACTACCGTCTACAGAGTTCTACTAAGAAGACTCCGAAGACTCAAGTCTTTTACGACACTGCCCTACTATTTGTTTTCAAATTTGTTCTAAATTATGTCAGTGTGAGTATAGCGCCTACTATGTATACAAACAGCGTCGAGCAAGTAACAGAAGCCAAAGTGATGACTAAGTTGCGAGTGCCGTCAGCACAAACCCATTATGTCAAAAGCAAACCTACCCCTCCAATTTCCCTCCATGTTTGCTAAGGGCTGCCCTGTTATAAATATGCAAATGTTATTCTGCGTTTAGCGAGGCGCTGCAATAATATTTATATCGAAATTGGTGCCCGCTCTTGAACTCATAAGCTAGGCTTACAATAGCAGAAAGGATAGAGCATCAATACGTACATTAACTCTTTGCTTTCTGCGGATCATTTCTCATCCCAAATTGTATCGCATATAGCCTGTCCAATGGTTTATTAATCATCAACCGGCCCACTTCTTAGCACGAGACTCCTTTCAGAATGGGACGGATTTTGGTCATAGGTTAACATGATAGCCATCTTTGCATTGGCAAACTTCACACTTTTTTTTAAATACGATTTTAAGAATATGAACTCTTGGGCATGTTGGTGTCCTCACTATGTTTTGATTCACCGTTAGAACAAGTCACATTGAAATTGCTGATTATGCAAAGTTAGAACCAGGATCCGGTAATAGTTGAACACAGCTGACTAACATGAGACGTAGTCTAGACTCTAGACTGCTAGCTAAGGCTACCTATTAAAGTTTAGCAAAGTTAATTCGAGGTCTTAAGGGTAACTATTTGAGAAGTAAACATATCAACTCATTTGACCTATCATCAAACTGTTACTGGCAAACTCGGTTATGACTGGTGCATGGCATCGTGGTTATGGCCTGTAATTGGCGCTCTGTCATATTCCTCATTACTGAGGGTCGTGACCCCTTTCCATTAATCAAATAATGGTAGGAGTTTTCTTGGGATAGTAAAGCGGTGGCATACGACTCTTAGGTTTTTGTAACGATTATTATCAGATGCTAGTGATACCTAACACCGCGACCGACGGCTAAACGACAGGGGGCGGGCTTAAGGTTTGGCATATGCCAGGGAGAAATAAAATAAAAATTCAAGACAACCTAAGAACATATTTCTAACATAAGAATGTCTCATTTTGTAGCAATTTTCGTTATAGTATGGCAACTATAAATAAAATAGCGGAAGCAAGACAATGTCCGGCTTATATCCCTTATAAAGTAAAAACCACGAGCCATCGTAAAAATCCACTACAATCATCATAACTCCCGTCGTAAGATGGACGTGAATTCAGCATTGAGTGTGTTGTTTATAAATGAAAGTGTTGCTTGCCCAATATTCAATTTCACTCAAGTAGTTTGTCCGTTAAACTTAAAGTCGTAACTCGTACATTTTGCATTCCCAGATTACAAAAATCTTATTAATACCCGACGCAAAAATTGGGGTGTTATGAGTTTAGCGTGTGTATTATGTGTCTGTCTGTGTCATTGTAGCTCCCATACGGATGAACCAATTTTGATTTAGTTTTTTTTTGTTTAAAATGTGACTTGATTGAATAAATTGATTTCATGAAGGGTTGTGAGCAAATTCCACAGGTCTGATTGAGTTGAAATTGGTAACCTGTTACATCCCTATGCTGGGGGCTATTTTAAATTTTTAATAAATATAAATATTTCATACGAATTAGATATTATGTACATAGAATGTATAAAAGAAGAATGCACCAGAAGCATTAAAATCTCGATCCAAGCACCACGAGCGCAATTAAAGTTATTATAGGTTTCTAATGTTGGAAAACTTTATAGCTATACAATATACCTACATAGCTATTCCTCACAAAGAACTGAAAGTCCTGAAAGTTTTATAGGATCGATTTACCTTTACGGTCACCGCCGCAAAATTAATTACCAAGCCACTACAAGTCCTAGTAAAAAAGTAACAATTTTACAACCCCCATTCAATTTAATAAAGGGAGATATGTTCACAATCCATAAAATGAGATTTCCACATCGCTGAGGCTGTAAGTGACTGCCCCACTCAATTCGGACATAATTCGATATTACATACAATAAGTATGCTTAGTTATACTTTTACCACTATCAGATGCCCATAACTTCACCCGTATAAAAGAGTAAAGGCCAAGTAATATTCTAGCGCTATTCTACGGCACTTACGACCCGTCAAGCTGATTCAATCGAGGAAAAAACATCCCAGAATATCTAAATCTCTAAGTTTTAGTTAGCCTATTTCTGTTCTACACAATTTCTAAGCTAAAAAAGATTTAGAACTGCCATTTGCCAATTTTAGTTTGAAGATTGTAAACGACAGAATTAGCCACTATAGTCTCTCTAGTGATAGCTGCGAATGCAAAATGGCGGCAAATTGAAAAAAAATGTCGGGTATTCCCGAATAAACTAGAAACGAACCACCGAATACATGCATTCGATCAGTATTGCCAAATAAAACGTTAAAATGTCACTCACTATAGTGGTTTATACTTTCAATAATTCCTTTTTGGCGAATGCAAATTTTTAAGCAAACGAATATTTAAAGAATCGAATATGGAAGGTAAAAACTTGATAAACATAGAATGAAGGAAGCTAATATTTCTTTTAATGCAATCTGCATCTAAATAAACACACGAATTTTAAAATTGTACATAACTACAAGAAGGAGCTAAGTTAGCTGAAGTTTAAAAAGAAGACCAGAACCCGAGTCATAACTTTTACCCTACGAGATACCTTCGTAGACATTTAATTTTCATCAAAATGAGTAATTTAATAGTCATCTAAACTAGGTACCTACCCATTAAAATATAGATGACATCCAGTAAATACCACCCACGAGAATGTAGGTATCCCACGCCTAAAGTAGCGAGGTAACGAATCGCCTCATTGAAATCAACAACATTAAGCTTCCTGACCAAAATGGACTACTGAACGGATTTTAGGGAGGTCCTAGAACAGACACAAAAAGACTTTCCAAAACATCGCAATTTTTTTGCTATGGAGAATACCTTTGAAAATAAAATGCTTGACTTCGTAACAGGGTCAATGCTCATAAGAGGAATGATTAGTTAAATTAATATATTGTGAATCTTAACTATTTTATGTAGTACTTAACCGATATAATATAGGTTCGTTGCCCACATGTGTTTCACTCGTAATAATTAATAGGTATGCTAATTAATTATGCTTAGTACACTGCAACGTACATTTTAGAATTTCGTTTCGGAACATTACATTGTAGGTATGTAACCTACCTCAATTATTGCACATATTAAACCAATTTGCGGTATTTTCTACTAATATTTTAATATACAAATAATCATACTTCATACTAATATTATAAGTGTGTTTGTTTGTTGGGTTGTCCTTCAATCACGTCACAGAGCAACGGATCGACGTGATTTTTGGCATGGGTATAGTTGAGGACCTGGAGAGTTACATAGACTACTTTTTATCCCAGAAAATTAAGGAGTTCCCGTGGGAATTAAAAAACTTATTCCACGCGAACGAAGTCGCGGGCATCAGCTAGCAATCAATCATCAAATGATAGCGAAGTGATTACTTACTCCTTATTCCTAGGAGTAATGGCTATCAAAATAAAAACTGTGCAAAATAGTGAAGAAATAGGCAAACAGCGGTGGTGATTGACCAGCAATTTCGGTGATTCATCATCATCATCATCATGATAGGCATCATCATATGATAGGCAAACAGCGGTGGTGATTGACCAGCAATTTCGGTGATTAAATAGCAATAATTCTTCAAGAGCGGCGTTCTATCAAATCTCACTTATCGGTTGTACTTGGCAGAGCCATCGCCGGCGGCAGCCTGGCAGCAGTATCAGTATGCCAGAAGTCAGAACCAACCTGTGCCTGGTGAAATGCGCTGTTCTAGCGTAGAGTAAACCAAGCCAATTTGGTAGCTGTTTCGAATAACTGTAATTGCGATTATAAGTCGATTAGACCGATGTTTGTTATCTGTACCTACTGCTGACCACACTATTAAGATTCCAGTATTAAAAAAAATGAAGCTCATTTCCATTTCCCACAGACCCCTCAGTGCCAGTGGGTGCTAATTAAAAGCGTTTAGGCTAATTACACTATGCAGTTTGTGACAACAGGAGACGGTAAATACTCGTAAAAGGTAACTATTTGTTTTGAAAACGCGCTCACGGATTTAACTGTTAGCATAATTTAAACTAAATAGTTGTTCAGCTGGTTATTCTCGGTTTGTTTTGTCCATTTTTTCTTTCTATTTAAGTCTAATTACGATAAGGATTTCAAATATTTATCATAACTTTGCTGCCGCCAAATTTTCATTGCCCTACCACTATCAAGGATTTTCAGGACACAGCCAAGGCATCCATTTTCAAGGTCTGATCTGTAGGTCTACTGGTTACTCATTGCTTCTATATAGCATTAAAATAACCTCCGAACAAGATTAAATAATGTCGTCAAGATATAACCAATTTATTTGTGAATAAACTGGGCAACAAACAATTTCATTAATGTCCAACCAAAAATCGTTTCAAGTATTTTCGGAACAGAAGAAAATACAAACCGCAAGCTCGTCCCCCCAAATCTACTTAGACAAGGGCTTATGAAACAAGCGATAATCATTCGCGGACGGTAAACATAACGTTGCGGTTGTTATGATCCCCCTTCTCCCCCCATTAACCGTAACTACTACGGGATCCATGAAAAAGCTTTTTGCAAAACACATGAATGAGTTTCACAAGGCCGAAGCGGGGACCGTTCTATTAAAATTCTGCAAATAACAAAAGGGACGCAAAGTGTCGCCATCCCTCGTCTGCTTACCTGCTGTCCCGTGTTTAAAAAGGAATGTGATACAATGCCAGTTATTTCCATTACCTACTCCGTAAATTGGTGGCCGGGAAAACAAATAGGAGGCGCACGTTGTTCTTTGTATGACAAAGTTCTTGCTTTGAGCTTTTCAAACCGAAAACACATTGTCTATACTTATCGGCTTATGACATTACACTATACAGAGAAGAAAACGCCTGAAACCCCTAAAATACACACAACGCGAAATAGGCGCGAGGGCCATAATTTTATAAGTTTTATTGGATTGTAGTAGCGTTGGGTACCTATAGTTGGTGAAAAGTGAACCAAATTATGAGATTGTTTAGAAACAACCCTAGAACCAAAAATCAATCAGAATTTAGGAAGCATCTTAAGTATGCACTTAAGTACCTAACGTTATATTATTCCCATTTCCCAGTGAACGCAGGACTATAAAGTACTGTAGGGCTAGGGTATGTAAAACACCTACCTGTGTACCTGTGTGTACCTAAGTTCTTAAAGAACGCCAGAACTAGGTTAGGTATGTGATATAGTTACTGCTTTTCTTGATTTTGTATAACGAGCAAACGAGCAGGCGTTCACCTTGTAAGATAGTCGCCTTCCCTGAACAATTGCAGTGCCATACTGCAGTATTATATCTATTTGGGATCTCTATGATACCGCATTTGTAGGTACATATGCCTCATTTTAAAGCATTCGCTCCGTGTTATGGATCTAAAACCAAATACGAATGCGGATATCAAAAAAATAGCAAAAAAAAATCCCCAAATTACGAATACATCGTGTTTTGAGGTGTAGCGCAAAAAATTTACCTACCTACTCTGCTCTCATTTGCTACGAAATACACGAAAGTTTGCTAGGAAACACTTCGCGTTATGTAAATTTTAGTCATGACAACTGAAAATGGGTCTCTTTGAACTGGGTCACGTATATTTTACTTATAAATCTGGGGCAGCCACTAAATTATTAAGACTTTAATTGAGCCGGACAGGTAGCAGCACTGTATTCGTAAGGCAGAAGTTGTAGCGAAGAATTTACAGAAACAATGGACGCTCCCAGTCACTGACTGTTATAAAAGCTACATCTTATCTTTGTAGGAAATTGTAATGCATTATTTTATGAGGCCAAAGCCTCAGGAACACACAAGACTTATCTAAGCGCAGCGCCAACATGTGCCAAGTGCCAACTTAACCCAACCTCGTAGCTACTGGTTTCCATTTCCAAGGGGGTTGATCCCTAAATTCTGGGTTATTTATATTTACCTGCATTATGTATGTCACTAAAGCCAGAACATCTCACGCTCAATCTAAAGATAATATACTCTTCCTACTTTTAGAGACGAAAAGGCTTTTTACATCTAAAAGGTAAATAATAATAACAAACTAATGGTAGGACTTTCACAGATTTTAAAGGAGTTTGAGCCAAATTTGTAACAATTACGGTTGTCATAAGACAACCGTACGCTTAGAATTATTATAGTCACTAGCAGATGCCCGCGACTTCGTCCGCGTGGTTTATGTTTTTTTCCTCACAGGTACTCCTTAATTTTCCGGTATAAAAAGTAGCCTATACCACTCTTCAGGTCCTTAACTACCCGTGCAAAATACCCGTTGCTCTGTTGCGGCGTGATTGAAGGACCAACTCTCTATTTCACCCCTTTGGGGGTAGAATTTTCAAAAACTGTGAAACACATATTTCTTTGTTTTCAATCGGTAGCTCACATACCAAGTTTCATGGCTATGACTTGGAAATGAAGGACTTTCATACAAATTTCCGACCCCTATTTTACCCCTTCGGGGGTGATAATGTTAAAAACTGTAACATACGTACTTCATTATTTTTTACCGAAAGCCAAAATACCAAGATTCGTTTAAAATATCTTGAGAAATGAAGGCCTTTTATACCAACTTTTATCCCCTATTTCACCCCTTTGGGGGTAGAATTTTGAAAAACTGTGAAACACGTATTTCTTCATTTTCAATTCGCAGCTCATATACCAAGTTTCATGGCTATAACTTGAAAAATGAAAGACTTTCATACAAACTTTCAACCCCTATTTTACCCCTTGTGGGATGGAATTTTGAAAAACTGTGAAACACCTACTTACTTCTTTATTTTCAATTCGCAGCTCAAATACCAAGTTTCATGGCTATAACTTGAGAAATGAAGGACTTTCATACAAAATATTATCCCCTATTTCACCACTTTGGGGGTGGAATTTTGAAAAACTGTGAAACACATATTTCTTCATTTTTAACTCGCAGCTCATATACCAAGTTTCATGGCTATAACTTAAGAAATGAAGGACTTTCATACAAACTTTCAACCCCTATTTTACCCCTTTGGCGGTAGAATTTTGAAAAACTGTGAAACACGTACTTCTTTGTTTTTTACCGTAAGCCAAAATGCCAAGTTTCGTTGATATAACTTGTAAAATATCTTGAGAAATGAAGGCCTTTCATACCAACTTTCATCCCTTATTTCACCCCTTTGGGGGTCGAATTTTCAAAAACTGTGAAATACCTGTTTCTAAGTTTTCAATTCGCAGCTCATATACCAAGTTTCATGGCTAAAGCATTCATACAAATTTTCAACCCCTATTTTACCACTTTAGGGCATTGACTTAAAATCGATGCTTTAGGGGTTGAATTCTGAAAAACTGTGACACACGTAATTCTTTATTTTTTAACGAAAGCCAAAATATCCAGTATCGTTTATATAACTTGAGAATATCTTGAGAAATTAAGGACTTTCATGCAAAATATCAACCCCTATTTTACCCCTTTGGGGGTAGAATTATGAAAAACTGTGAAACACGTATTTCTTTATTTTTAACCGGTACTCCACGTACCAAGTTTCTTGGCTATAACTTGAGAAATTAAGGATTTTCATACAAACTCTCAACCCCAATTTCACCCCTTCGGGGGTGGAATTTTGAAAAACTGTGAAACACATATGTTTTCATTTTCAACTTGTAGCTCATATATCAAGTTTCATGGCTATGACTTGAGAAATTAAGGACTTTCATACAAACTTTCAACTCCTATTTCACCCCTTCGGGGGTAGAATTTCGGGATAAAAAGTATCCTATGTCCTACCTCGTAGTATGGGCTCAAATCGTGCCAAGTTCCGTTTGAATTCATTCAGTAGTTTCGGCGTGATGCGCGGCCAAGATACAGACAGACAGACAGACAGACAAAAATGAAAAAATTACAGATTTGGCTTCAGTATCGAATAATGAGTGCCCTCCAAAAAAATTTTCAAAATATCTTCAATGTACAGAATTGGACCTGTTACAGTTTTATTATAAGTATAGATTGTTCGGTCGATACTACATTCACTACCCCATCGATATACGAGTATCATTCAAAATCTGAAACACGGAAATCGGGAAAGTAGAGTACGAATATTTGTACAACGCGCTTGTTCAATAGAAAATAGGTCCATGTGCAAATGGACGTCTGAAACAAACACTCAAAAAGACTTGTGCATCACGCAAGTACGCCGTCCACCCGCGGACAAAGCTGACAAGTCGGGTCAGAAGCACTTCCATTCCACCATTTTTAGCATTCTCTGCCGGCGAAAATGGAGCTCTATATTGAAGCATTTTTACCCGACCATGACAGGCTTAAGTTGTACAAAAAATGTTTGAAAATACTGCATTGGTCAATATCAGTAAGACGTTCCTAACTCTATGGGTTAATCGGTAGAGTAGGACATCAATAATACTTGTTTACTGAAATCTTTACATAAGGTGATTTTTTTTAGTAACGGTTAATACTTATAGATCGCGAATTCCAATGGCCTTTGAAGGATTCTAACTTCTAGTATTGGGTATTGCCAACCGATGTAAAACTTCCAATAAACAGTAAAGTAACGGAAAACATTATTTGTTTCATTGCCCAAGTAATAATTCAAGTCTTACATCAAATGCAAGTCCTAGTTATACTTTCGCCCCGCGTGCATTAAATGAAAGACAAAGTTTCCTTCTGTATAGTTTTTAACTTTGGAGATACAATTGATACTGCGATCTGAGCTAACTTCTGTTTATTTATGCTCTCAATTCAATAGGGTATTTGACTGCTTTTAGAAAATAGTCGTATATTGTTAATAATGCTTTATTAAAGCTAACAATATGTTTATTTCGTCATAATTTTCGGTATTATATATAGAAATCTCAAAAATAAATTCAAAAAATTAAAAATGCCGCGTAAACGCTCCCTTTGACAACATGTGGGTGACATGACTACTGTGACGTCACTATGTAGTAAAAACGTAAACAAAGTGTGTGCTAATCGAGTGTCCCTTGATAAAAACTTTGTTTTAGAGATTATTTTTAAGAAACTATGGTTTACCAATGGTGTTAGTACCGCAATGTATAAACACGTCTACAAAAACTCCAGAAAAACTGTCTATAAGTGTTCCAAAGAAAGCTAAGATAAGTGGAAGAAGTGGTTGCAACTTGCTCGAAGAAACCCCAATGATATAGTGGTCACTTCAAGTGTTTATTTTTACGAGGATCACTTTAATGTGAGTTTTACACAATCTATCTAATAAACTAATACTAAATATTTATATTATAAAGCTCTAAAAATGTGTACCTACTTCACCTGTTCTGTTTGAGGTTAGACATGTCCGTTTGTAGCTGGTTTGTAATATGTTTTTAAGTATATTACAAACACACACATTAATAAACAATAACTAATTTTGTAATTTTATCCTATTTATGTAATTCAATAATTTCAGTAGATCATTACTTACTTGGAACTTTGAAGTGGAATTTGCAATAAAAAACTTATTATGGTACCTATACCTACTTATTACAGTTGGAGAAAACTATTCTAACCTACAACCAATACAAAATGGGCTTAAGTGAATGACTTCACATTGCAGATGGAGTTAAAGGTTAGCTCTTAAACAAGAATGTATGGAAGAAGCTGTCTATTATGAAAATACTACTTAAACGAGTAACCAAGTTGATGACAATGAGATAGAGGAAGCTGTTATTTCAGAGTCCAAAGGTATGTACCTATCAAAACTTTGTTTCAAGAAATCCATACTAATAGGTATTATAAAAGCTAAATTGTGTTGGTCTGTCTGCTATCTCTTCACAGCTCACACATCTGAGTAACCAATTTTGATGAAATTTGGCACACGGATAGCTTGCATCTTGTTCATCATTGTTCCCGATAATCACAGAGTTCTCAGATTTTTGATTTGATTTTTTGACTCAATCAGCTAGTCATTACGTTGTTGTATAAGTTATTACGTTGACTAACACCTAGAAGAGAACCTACATACAAAATTCCAAGTTTATAGACATTGATGTATATGATAACGTAGTTTAGTATATCATTTAGTATGATAACATACTAAAATTATATTTATAGATCCACTTGTGTCAGTAAGTTAAGGTACTGTTTCATATGTATAGAAAATTAATTTTGATGAATATTTTGTCTTTTCAGAAACCACAAACACATCATGATAAAGGAATAAACACTCAACCAATCGCAACTGCTGATAAATCTGTCCAAATAAATTTAAAGATGCATCACAGAAGCAAGGCAGTACAGACTATGAATTGAACTTGATGATTCAAAAGCACTTGTAAAAGTTTATTTGAAAATTAAAACATTTTATTTCGAGTTAGTTTGATAAATAAAACAATGAACTAGAAATATGATTTTTGTTATAGCTATCCCCATATTACATCATTTATAATAACCATTAGTGTTAGTCTATATTGGTACTACGGAAAAATTATGGGAAGATATTAGATTTCCAAAAGGAAGCTAAATTGTTTAATAAATTGCAAACATACCTATTCATTTTCATAAGGTACAAATGAAAAATGAAAAATAAAATGAATTTACATATTTAAGTTGACTCAAAGTCAGGATGCCCAACACAGAAATAACTTTTATTTTAATTCCTTGTTGTTTGTGCTACTGCAGTAACAATATTAATGAAAATCATTTCACTCATCATTTCTACAAATTTGTTAACTTCATTTTTTATAATCTCCCTGTTTGTCAGAAGGAAGTGATGTAGGGAAAACTGCCTAATATCAGTAAACTTGTGGTCATACTGATATCTGACCAGTACACAATCCTCAATCTTTCTTCTTTTAGCCTCTTGAAGAATCTGATAGGAGTTCAGTACTACTAAAGATGATGTTGAAGGATGTTGAGTGTGTTTTTTAGATAATTGCTCCACTGTAACAAATTTCATGGTAGTGCCTACTCTGGAATCTGGATAAAGTAATTTTTTCCAGTAGCACTCAACAGGTACATGAAGGTTATTCACTAAGCCGGTGAGTCAACATAAAAAAAGGCCTCAGCATGCTTGCAGCCTCCAGCGGATGCAGCACAATCATGGCACTCACAACTTATAAATTGACTTTTGTCTTCATCTACAATCATAGTTATTCTTCATTTTGCTCTCACTTTGTGCTCGGGACATATCTTGCATTTGAGCGTACAAATGCCAGATTCGCGATGTATCTGGACGTAACCAATAGTATCATCTCCATTACACTCTCGAAGCTCTATAAAGAAAGAAACCAAACCATAATATCACGATCCATGTTAGTACCCAAATAATATAACCTAGTACTTAATTTTGCGAATGTTAGGTTATATTCTTGGGACGAAAAGGTATTAATATATGGATTTCTACAATAAATTGCTTTAATAAGAAATATAGAGTATACTTACAAGGCTGTTATCACAAATTTCTTAGCTCTGCACCATAGAAATCGGGGCTATTTTGAAGAAAAGTCCAATCATAATTGCATCAACTTTTGAGAGGTTTCCACAATCTACTTTCACATCATTGGGTTCCTTAACTATTTATAAGGAAAAGTATGGTTGGTAATGACTAATTGAAACAATAAAAAGCACAGAAACATAAAGAAAAACGGAAAATCTCTCGTAATTGCTCTTATTTACAACACCATAGTTAGATTTTACTACATAGTTACGTCACTAATGATTCAACCAATCATAGAGCGTTTACGATCACGTGAACATAGATCGAAAAATAATTAATTTATTTCATGTTTTATAGAAAAACAATACATTATTTTTTAGTTCGGTCAAATGGAATATTACTTAAAAATTATAATCTATTAGGATGGCAACAGCAGAAACGATATTTTTAATACAGTCAAATACCCTACGACCCGAGCACTAAGAAATCAGACAGACTTTGCTTAATATCATTAGACTTCTTGATTCTCAAGAAAGCTGACTCTGCTTATCGAGTCAAAATTATTATTGTAAGAGCTACTTTATCGATCTTGCAACTTTGATTCTACATACTTGTAGTAATATAAACCATCTAGATATTAAAGTAGGGCCGGACCAATGATGTTGGACTGGATTGTTTGATTTGTAACTTTGTATTGGTGTTGGCTTTTCAATTGAAATTGAAAGAGAAATATCAGTTATGTTTACAAAGAACTGAAAAAATAACAGTTCTGTTATAACGTCGGCAAAACGCTCACAATGAAACGTTTCGTTTAAATGTTGGAACTTGGACATGAAAGAACGAGAAATATGCAATTGATTGATTCTGTATGGAAACTCCAATAGTTCAATTAAAAACGAGACTCGCGAGTTCTCGGTTTGCTGGTCAACTTTTATTAGTTCCTGGGAGTGGTAAAAGTAATCGAGTCTTCAATATAGGTATCGCACTTCTAACTCCGGATAACTCTTAATTGTTTGATGTGACGTCTTCGGATACGTGCGCCTGTCTAGCTTCCTCTTATCTTGTTAACGAACAAATTCAAAATTACTTACAAGTTTTTAATGCATTTGCGGAAAAGATTAAACTACTTGGGTATTCAGAAATTATAACCGAAGTCGCCGCGAACTGTTTAATTAAATACCATTTCAATGCAACCACTAATTTTAGAGAATTTATTTTCATTCGTTCCCATTTTTTAAATGGGAAATTATTTACTTATTACTCTGCTCATGAAAATTGTTTGTGAACTTCTACCACTACTTTACTTATTATATCATAACTATTTTCCTACTTTGACTTATTAAATCTAAAACTTTGCTGTGCTTTTACTTAATTCCCTCGTCAAAAATGGTAACAAATTTGTAGTTAGTTATAAACATGCTAAAAAGGTTAACTCGGCATTATCTAAATAAAAAAGACGTGTGGCACTCGGAGACTGCCGCGGTAAAGCTATTGCATAGCATTTTTATCAACTTACCTAACACTTTGGTTGCTATGACTACTTGTGTTGTTGACTTCAAATTATTGAAAATAAAAAGACTATTTTTATGAAAAGATGATTTGGAATATAAAGGCGAAATAATTTTAAAGAATTATGTTTTGAAAACATAATTCTTTAAAATTATTATAAGTATATGTTTTGACAAGTAATAAAATTAAAAATTTTAAAAAAACCCACGACGAACTGCAGAGCTCCATTATACCTTTGACCTGTATAACTTTGAAACAACAATTAGAACGTAGCAAACGTATATATAACATAATATCTAAAACACAAAACTGCATCTTTGACAGCTCAGTAGTTTTTTTGACCAGTGTGGTGGACTATGGCCAAACCCTTTTCAAATGGACAAATCAAAAGAGTCCAAACGCGACGGGTATACGATGAGAATTTAAGGAGTTCCCATGATCGCCTCCTGACTCCATCATGATACCCTGGGCAGCATCTAGGTACAAGCTAAAAATAACTAAAACAAAAAGCCCGCATTTCAATCGGCCCAGTACTTTTTGTAAAAAATGGTAACATATCGAAATATTAAAATCATAGAGACAGCTCAGCTTGGTTGTCTATGGTCCTAAAATATATCTAAGACCCTTCTCTCAAGCTATATATATCTAACTAGTATTTCGCCCTGTGCGCGAGCTGCTAAAGCAGCTCACGGGTTGTGGTTAGACTTACAAGTAGTACAGATTTTACTGTACTAAACTGAATTCATTTATTATGGTGATAACAAAATAAATAAAATGGCGCTGATTTTCTAAAATTTTGGTAACAGTTTCCTGTTTTGTAACCCCAGGGAGTCCTAAATATCGATTTTGAACGAAATTGGTCAATTAACAAAGAATTTCAAAATGGCGCTGATTTTCTAAAATTTTGGTAACAGTTTCCTGTTTTGTGACCCCAGGGAGCCCTAAATATCGATTTTGAACGAAATCGGTCAATTAACACAGAATTTCAAAATGGCGCTGATTTTTTAAAATTTTGGTACCAGTTTCCTGTTTTGTGACCCCAGGGAGCCCTAAATATCGATTTTGAACGAAATCGGTCAATTAACAAAGAATTCCAAAATGGCGCTGATTTTTTTAAAATTTTGGTACCAGTTTCCTGTTTTGTAATCCCACGAAGCCCTAAATATCGATTTTGAACAAAATCGGTTAATTAACAAAGAATTTCAAAATGGCGCTGTTTTTTTAAAGTTTGGTAACAGTTTCCTGTTTTGTAACCCCATGGAGTCCTAAATATCGATTTTGAACGAAATCGATCAATTAACAAAGAATTTCAAAATGGCGCAGATTTTTTTAAATTTTGGTACCAGTTTCCTGTTTTGTGACGCCAGGGAGCCCTAAATATAGATTTTGAACGAAATCGGTCAATTAACAAAGAATTTCAAAATGGCGCTGATTTTCTAAAATTTTGGTAACAGTTTCCTGTTTTGTGACCCCAGGGAGCCCTAACTATCGATTTTGAACGAAATCGGTCAATTAACACAGAATTTCAAAATGGCGCTGATTTTTTAAAATTTTGGTACCAGTTTCCTGTTTTGTGACCCCAGGGAGCCCTAAATATCGATTTTGAACAAAATCGGTTAATTAACAAAGAATTTCAAAATGGCGCTGTTTTTTTAAAGTTTGGTAACAGTTTCCTGTTTTGTAACCCCAGGGAGTCCTAAATATCGATTTTGAACGAAATCGATCAATTAACAAAGAATTTCAAAATGGCGCTGATTTTTTTAAATTTTGGTACCAGTTTCCTGTTTTGTGACCCCAGGGAGCCCTAAATATAGATTTTGAACGAAATCGGTCAATTAACAAAGAATTTCAAAATGGCGCTGATTTTTTAAAATTTTGGTACCAGTTTCCTGTTTTGTAATCGCACGAAGTCCGAAATGCAATAAACCGCATCTCAATCGGCCCAGTACTTTTTGTGAAAAATGGTAACAGTGGTTGAAAAATTAAGATCATAGACTACAGCTCAGCTTTGTTGTCTATGGTCCTAAAATATATTTAAGAACCTTCTCACAAGCTATACACATCTAATGCAAAAAACCGCATCTCAATCGGCCCAGTACTTTTTGTGAAAAATGGTAACATATTGAAAAAATAAAATCATAGACTACAGCTCAGCTTTGTTGTCTATGGTCCTAAAATATATCTAAAAACCTTCACACAAGCTATACACATCTAATGCAAAAAACCGCATCTCAATCGGCCCAGTAGTTTTTGTGAAAAATGGTAACATGTTGAAATATTAAAATCATAGACTACAGCTCAGCTTGGTTGTCTATGGTCCTAAAATATATCTAAAAACCTTCTCACAAGCTATACGTATCTAATGCAAAAAACCGCATCTCAATCGGCCCAGTACATTTTGAGAAAAATGGTGACAAAAAAGTGCACAAACAAACAAACAAACAAACAAACAAACAAACAAACAAACAAACAAACACACAAGCTCTTAGGGCAAACACATATACCGTCTCCGCTTCGTCGAGGGTAAAAACATTATTCTTTAAAATTATTTCGCCTTTATATTCCAAATCATCTTTTCATAAAAATGGTCTTTTTATTTTCAATAATTTGAAGTCAGCAACGCGGGTAGTCATAGCAACCAAAGTGTTAGGTTTTTTTTGTAACGGAATTTCTGGATTCGGTCTCCACGCTCAAAGCCCGCGATAGAAGCTATGCAATAGCTTAAAATTTACTCGGAAACCAGCGTTTATAATTAACGATATACTTATTATATTTCTGAAAATAAGCTGTTCATACTCCTTATCTAAGTGTGCAAAGAGTAGCGTTCGCAATTACGTTAACAAAAGCAGCAGCGAGCTCTAGAAAATATGCTTTCTAAATGAAAGTGTACAAAAAAGAGGCAAATGCTCGAAAATGGGTCATCGAATGAAGTATCGCACACATCCAGTAGAGTATGAGCTACGTCAGTACCAAGTTTGCTTTAGAAAAGTACTTCAAAAGCTTACGGTAGAGACCTCAGAAAATGGACGGTAAAAATTGAAATGGGACGCGTACGACAAGATTTGAATGGTCATCTGATGCAGCTTTGGCGCAGTCATAGTAGAAAATTGATTTGTGTTGGATAATATATAGTATTGGGACACCTTCACTTGGGAATTTTGAGACAAAACAGATTCCGTGAGGGCCATTGCACATGACGATATTAATAGTCCACGAGCGTTACGAACACACGTCTCTAGCGCAGAGACAATGACGCTATGTGAGACACAAATATTAAATGAGGCTAGATAATCCTAGGTCCAGGAATTTATGCTTGAAAAAGTTGTACATATCTAAAATGTTTGTGATAGGTAAGTATATAACTGAAAGTTCAAGGGATTGTTAACATAATATGTCTATTATCTACATTTCGGCGCCAAATCGTAGAATGTTCAGGCGGATTGTCGTTGCGATTCCTTATACCTACAACGCGCCGGTATTTTAGCCGTATTGCAATCAAGTTATATTGTAGGTAGGTACTAACTAAATAAATGGGCCAGAAAAGTCTAACTCTCTCTGCGTAGATTATCTAGGGATGCCCAGATTTTAGTCTGGTCATTCTGAATTTAAAGATACTTACGTTAATTTGAAAGGCTGCTCGTGATCCGCCTAATTACTTTAATCAATTATTCGATTCAATATTTATTTATTAAAATTAGGAACACTGTACCAGCGTCGACTCAGCGCTGAACCAGCGGCGACTCAGCGCTGAACCAGCGTCGACTCAGCGCTGCCCCAGCGGCGACTCAACGCTGAACCAAAGTCGACTCGGCGCTGACCCAGCGGCGAGTCAGCGCTGACCCAGAGGCGACTCAGCGCTGACCCAGAGGCGACTCAGCGCTGACCCAGCGGCGACTCAGCGCTGAACCAGCGTCGACTCAGCGCCAAACTGCATTTTTGCAGTCGGCGTATACTGCCCTAGTGCAGTCCCAATGCAATGCGTTTATGTTCCTCACGATGTTTTCCTTCACTGTTTGAAGCAAGTGGATATTTAATTTCGTGGAGGTGCGTGCACGGGGATCGATCGCACGACCCCGTACAGGTCGGGTGTCTAACCACTAGGCTATCACCACTTGTAGTTTGGCATAATGCACATATTTATCAAATAAATAAGTTTTTCGTAAGTTTGCGTAATCGCATCAGAGCAAATGACACTTGATCTATGTTAAAAAGTTTCATCTGCCCCGTTAAGCGACTACGCCGAGGCTACCGGGCCCATGGCACACCAACTGCCTCGCTAGCGGGGCAGAGCCAGTGGGGCAGATGGGACCAAGTCAGGATACCTAGTACCCACATATATCTTATTATGATTTTAGAGACTTGACTCAATTCTTCAACAATATTATTTAATAATATAAGCATATCTTTGTCAGTAACATCATTACATTTATAAAAAAATATAAAGCAATTATAGTAAGTACTTAATTAGTGCAAAAAAAAATATATCAAAAAGGTTTGCTACAACATTGTGATAGTAGGTACTTACTTAGGTTTGTTTTAAACAGCCAATAAAAGAGAGTACTTATTTCACTATATATAGTGATGTTATCAAAGAATTATCAGCTTACAAATACCTAAGTATCTCTCTGGTGCATTGGTGAGCGCTCAGGTATTATAAGGAAGGTCCGAAGTTCGATCCACAACAAAATCACTCTGATTCTCACTTCAATTCATAAAAATTCTGAATTCTCTTTAGGTGGGAGGATTCGGCCGTGACTAGTTACCACCCTACCGGCAAAGAGGTGCTGCCAATCAATTTAGCTTTCTGTTGCAATGTCTATGCATATAGGATTACTGCAATTTATATTTATTAATAATAGGCTAACCTGCTACCATCTTAAAACTGCATCATCGCTTACTAACAGGTAGGATTACAGTCAACTTTTTGTACTACAACTACAATTTACATGCAAAATTTGACTGCTCTTCTATAAAATGCAAGCAAAGAATCTGTGTCAGAAAAGTTATTTTCTTATCCACTACAAGTTACCAATTAATTGACTGCAATCTCACCTGGTGGTAAGTGATGATGCAGTCTATGATGGTACCTAATACCTAGTGAGCTAGCCTAGAGGTATTGTAGTTTTATTAAAACTATACTCTAATCAGTTTCTAGATGACATCGTATCAGAATGCTAAATCGCTTGGTGGCATATCTTTGTTGTTATTGTGATAACTGGCCACAGTTCAAGCTTCACACCAGAGCAAACCAGAGGAAATTCAGAAACTATAAATCCTAAATGAACCCTGCCAAGGATCAAACCCCGGGACCTTTTATCAGACAACATCGTACACCACTGTGCCGGGGAGGTGGTCATAAATATAACTAGGTAGGACATATTGAACTGGCTGTAACTGTCAAGTACAAATGATTAAAATCTGATATATTGTGATTGCAATCCAATCCGGATTTACAAATAAAAATTACTTACCTATATTGTACCTACTATGTTAAGCTCTAAGAAAAGAGAATTAAAATGAAATACTTCTTATGTTTTGTGACAGCAGCCTTTTTATTCCATTTAAAAATAAAGTTACAGAAAGCATTACGTTTACTACAGTAAAAAAAAATAACTAGCTTCTAACACACACTCACCACACCACCACCACACAGAATAAATAAAATATCAAAAACATTATGCAAGAAAATCAGAACTACAAGATGTAAGTAGTGTCGCGAAGTGCATATATATGCGATCGCGAAATGCTTAGATCTTTGGTAAGAGAAATTAGCATCTATAGTCTATCGTAATAGTTTATCAGTTATCTATGACATACCCGGAAATTGGTCTTTAGATTATGAATTCTATATTTTAAAACCTTGATAAATGAATATCGGCGTTGCATAGCAACTCGTTGATTTTTGGTCTCCAAGAATGTAATGGAATCGTAATCCTTACGCTTCATGGAAATAGTGTTATGAGAGAGCGGTGATCGAGAGTTGGTGAAATCGAAAGCTAAGTACCTAGGCAGATTACCTAAGCTATAACCCTAGAATTACTTAATATGTTGAATTTGAGTATCAGTTGTATTGAAGTAGTGATTAAGGAGCGCTCATGAGTTACTTGGGATGGTAATGGATGTGTAAGCAATGAAGGTCAATGAGTTAATTGTATGATGAATTGATTATTGAAGGTTGTGCTCGACAATGAGTTAATTGTTAATAATATGATGTATTGATTATTGATGGTCGTGCTCGACAAAGTATTAGTTATTAATATGGTGAATTGATTATTGATGGTCGTGCTCGACAATGTGTTAGTTGTTAATATGGTGAATTGATTATTGATGGTCGTGATCGACAATGAGTTAGAATACTTACACATCCATAGCTAAGATTAACAGAATCTATATGCTAGGTCTTAGGACATCATGAGCGGTGATGTCATAGTCAATGTGAATGTACAGGTCTCCGAGATAACGCACACCACGATGAGAGAAAGAGCGACGGGACACAAAGGCGAGATAGTAGTACGAGACGGCAAGCGCCCGTAGATCTGTGTACAGGTATGACTCCATTGGGTTTATAGATTAATTCGGTGACATTCTGTTCCATTTAACATCCCTATATATCGGTAATAGAGTTGTCCGTTCATATTCATATCATTGACGTAAACGTGTCCAAAGGGATAAAGCAGATAAGTAATGGAATAGAATGGCTCGCCGACAAGTAGGTAGGTACTTACCTAGGTACCTACTGAATATACTGGATGTTACAAAACAGAACAGATACTTGAACATGCTAGCTAAATAATTCATACATTCCCTAGTCCTTACCTTAACAATTTTAGCCCTAATGAATGCACTGTTTACAAAATAATAAAGTCTGTGATTATCTGAATATGACTTTCAACACTAGGCCTTGGTACACATTAAAGTCACTATGAGCAAAGTTTTTACACTAAAAGTTAAGTACCTGAATGTTCTATAAATGTTTAATTTGACCACTTTTTTAACAATATTTACACTTTCTTGCTTAATTTCTTGTTTAAATTTATGCCGCCGCCTGCCATGTTTATATTTTGATTGAATTTGAATGTTGTCACTTTACTGTCACTGAAGTGTCAATTGTCAAGAAATCACAGTTTCGTATCATAGACTATATAGCACTTGGTCGAAAATAAAAGCAATTTTTGAACGGCCTGCGAGCGCCGTCCCCCGGTAGTCCCGTTTTTTTTAAACGAAAACTCGCTCGCATAGAACAATTAAACCTCTAGAATCAATGCCAGCGTGTAACCGAAAGGGATAGGTTATAATAGGCAAAACGCTGCAAAGCACCAAACACATTATGGGTGGAGTTCACCGACTTTTAAAACGGCTGATTATCAGATAAATGTCTGATTAAATAATTTTTAGTGTTCACCACAACCTAACCAATGGTTAAAGCGTCTGAACGCCCGATTATCTTAACCGAGCTCGGCAGGGTCGTTTAACCGCCGTTTATCACATTTTGATGTTGGAATTTTTCCTTAAGTTTAATTTTTAGGCTCGTTTTTAGGTTACTTGTTATTTAATTGATAGAAAGAGTACCTACCTAGTGCCTGCGTTTTTAAATTAAAGTAATTTTTTAAAAACTCTTGGTGTTGTTGTATTTTAATACTAACTCTGAAGGAATGTGCTGCTCGTCGCTTGTGAAATTAGGAGTGCGCTTCTTTTGGTTATCCATATTTACTAAATTTTATTAAAACTGAACACACAAATCCAAGATTTACATTAATCAATTCATAGATGCTTCACTGCGTCATAAATAATTACTTTTTTCTGGTCCCATTGATTGGTATCGCACAATTGTAAACATCTGGTCGGTGCAAAACGTAGATACAGAATTCCTCTTTCTTTCTCTGTCTAGGGTACAAAATAATAGAGGCCCCGACCCACTATTACCTGCCCAAATGTAGAATTACAGCGTTGTTTATGCCCTCCAATGGCGTCGTTGTACTTTCCAAGTTGACAGCATTATATTTTACGCTACTAAAAACAAACGTCGCAGTGCACCAGGTTGAATAGTTAAGACAACGTGACTACACAAATGCTTTGACTTTTATCATTCGTTCAGTTTTGAACCTGTTGCTGTGAACGGTTAGTTATCGCCTGATTTATTGATCGTGCTTCAAAATAATGTCGTGAACAGTCAGTATTTAAACGGTTGTTTAAACGATGTTGAGGGATTAATCAGCCGATTACCTAAACATCGGTTAAGTAAAAGTCGGCGCACTCCACCCTAAGTGCTTTAGGAACAAAACCGTAACACGCAGAAAGGGATAAAAGAAAACATGATTTTTTCTTATTCTATCTTATGTAACATCCAACACTGCATCTCTTTCATGTGGGAGTGAAAAGACGATATGGCGTCGTTTATATATCTCTCTCTATATCTTTCTCCGTCTACGCTCGCTCGCATGCACGGGACCACCGGGGGGACGGCCGGTCTAGACGATTATAAACTGATTTTTATTTAAGATAGGGTTCATTCTTGTTTGAACAACTTTTGATCATAGAGAACTAGATATTAATAATAATCTATACACTGCAACACTAATACCGTCAAGTTCGAAAATAAAAAAACAGAAAGCTATAGTAAAATGAAAGGTAAAATGTAATTTGAATCAGTGCCAAAATTTTGCGTTTTTTTTGTCTGAGTTTGTGTTACTATTTATTGTTTGTTGTGACAAATGGTGACAAATACAAATAAAAACTCAATACAATAATACTCGCGAAACACAGCATTTTAACCATATATAATCTTATATATAAAATTCTCGTGTCACAATTTGCGTTCCCATACTCCTCCGAAACGGCTTGACCGATTCTTATGAAATTTTGTGAGCATATTGAGTAGGTCTGAGAATCGGCCAACATCTATTTTTCATACCTCCACGCGGACGGAGTCGCGGGCATCAGCTAGTACACTATATTTTTAACATTTTATGAATTCAACTAGGCTACCTATTGACATTTATTTTAGCAATTTACACAAATGTTATTGTAATTAAAACTAAGAAATAAATTAAAATTAAAATCTAAATTAAAAAACTTTTTATATTTACAAAAAATACGCGCCGTCCAAGTGATCGTTAATGGGCATGGTGCCCAAAACACTGGCGCTATTACCTCGTTGAATGGCAAGGCTAAGCCGTTGGGCTAAATAAGCGCCAGCTCTTTGGTCACCAGAGGCGAGGATCAGTTTTTGGGACACGACATTTATAAAATTCTTCGTGTCCGATGACCATGGGCCCAGATTCTCAAAAGCAAGCGCCGCAAAAACGTAGTCCTTAGTATAGGCTGAGTATTTGCGACGCTTAAGTAACTGAGCAGATTCGGCAGCTGCACCCGCCTTTAGGCACGAACCCGGTAGGTGGGACGCTGCCAACGTATCAACGCAGGTTACATCCCACACCAGTGCACGACCCATCGACCACGGTACTACAGTCATCCCGTCCGGCCTCTTGCCGTCATCCCTGAACAAACCAGAGGGTTCCAGTTGTGCAGGGATGGATGCAGTGGCCAGAGCGCGACGGACTATATCATTGAGAGCACCGTGACGATACAAGCGGCCTGCGCTCCGAATGCAACTGAGTCCATGGTGACCAAACTAATCCACGTGGCTGCCACAAGGACAGTAATGAGGCTCACATACCTTTATTCCCAAGCGTAAGCAAACTGCTAAGTACCTACACGAAGCGCTGTCCAGTCGAGAATCGTTCCCAAGCTATGAGATGGCAGAGCGTGAAGCCAGTGACCTGATTCTTTTTCGGATACGGCTAAAATACGGGCTTTATCAGTATCCGACGTAGCTATGAGATCAGCATGTGTCAAGACAACACGTGGTTTGTCCCAAATACCCTGACATTCCACAACCGAACGAAAACTCTCTCCAGGACATGATGCACTCCAGGCCAACCTCGCCTCCGCCAGGCTCTCATCCACAACATCAGTCGGAGTAGTCAGATTAAGGATCTGACTGATAAGTGCAATAGAGCCAGAAGCGGAAGATAAGAAAGCTCTTTGATTTTTTAAATACGAGTACCAACTCGATAGATCGCCGGGCCCGAAGGATAATTGGCGATCAATCACTTACGCGGGCGAAATTGCTCAGTCTACAACACCGACGCAATGTCGCCTGCCTATCGGTTTTTTATCGGATATACCATGGAGAGTGTGCTCAGGAACTTCACAACCTTGTTCCTCCTTCTCTGTTCTACCACAGAACAGCGAGAAACCGTTTGCGTTGGCATCCTTATGTGGTCGATGTCCAGTTTGCCCGCACGAAACGTTTTTGCTCAACGTTTCTGATCCGAACCGCTAGGATCTGGAACACCCTCCCGGCGCACGTGTTTCCTACCACGTATAATTTAGGTACCTTCAAGGCGAGAGTGAATAGGCATCTTCTAGGCAAGCGCGCTTCAACCTAGACCTCATCATTGCTTTGCACTAAGCATGATTGTCGTCAAGCGCAAGCCTTTTAACAATAAAAAATAAAAAAATAAACGAGTAATTAATCACAGACATAATAAATCCCCTTTATAAATCTGTGGAGTAAATATAAAATCAAAGAATAAACATAAGTAATAAATATTCTAAGTTTATGGTTTTGATTCTTGAAAAGTGAAAACAACACTATTTCGTAATTATAATGTATGATACTGGCTAATATGATGTCTATGGTAAACAAAAACCGCGGTACATTTAAACTTCGTTCCCATCCATGTCATTGAACCACCGCCGGTTGAAAACGCCATTATAACATAAACACACAAAATTTAACGTGAAAAATAAATACAATGCGGCCAAATAAATTATAATGTGACGATACTAATGAAAATTTCATAATAAATATTATTCCTATGATATGCCAGGGCCGGATGTAAGAGCCGACGACAATGTTCATGGCGAGATGTCTACAGAGCCCACCGCTACCGTTCACAGTGGCGTTGAAGCTAAACCTGAAAGAAAATTAACCGTACTTGAAACACATGGTTATATTTTAGGGAGGACTATAGGCTCTGGTTCATATGCCACAGTAAAGGTTAGATTACCATTAACATACTTCTGAACACGTAACTAAAATAGGGGGATACTTAAAATACCTAATTGAGGATTTAGACCATCTCCGTCATTAAAAAAAAAGATTTTCCTTCTTCCCAATCCTTTCTACCAACTATCACTGCAAGCAACTGTGTTGTAAGTAATCCTATATTTTCTAACAATCGGTTGAACAGTTCAAACCACAGAGTACATTGATGGTTCAAACTTCAGACGTTTCAGATAGAGCTTTCATAAATAAATAAATAATTAAGCCTTTATTTACTGAACTAACTATACAAAAAATGAATGTAACAAATTAACAAGTATACAATACAATTTAGGTACTATTACAAAAGACAAATGCACTTTAGGTACATACGTATCTAATACAACATTATATAACTGAGTATGTACTAAGTTCTTACAGTATGTTTGCTAAAAGGCATTTTTTTAACAAAGTTGATTAAGATATTTTTAGTTTAACTAAGTGTTGTAGGTAACTATGGAATAAAATAAATTTCATCTTATTTACATTTCTACTACAGTTCTTTTTTCTATTTTTGTAAATTTTTTTCTAAATATTATTATCTTTTCTATAATATAGGTAAGGCCTGAGAAATACTTTATGTTTACAAATTATTTATTAACTATGCAGGTATTTGTAGTTCTTATAAACTCAGGTCTTGATTAAGTATGGGTTGCAATATGCAGTTATTATTTACCTTTATATATTGTAATAAAATTCAATATTGCATACCTATGGTGAAATATTACAATTTGACTTGGGACTTAGTGAAAAGGAAAGCAAACAGTTCGTTTCCATTTTAAATACTTCATTTTTCATTGCAGAATATACCTACCTCTTACAAAAAACAAACTATTCGCAAAAACTGTTAACTCCATGAATTGATCTTTAAAATAAATATGCTTAATAAATACCTATCTGATGTACATAATTTAAACTTGTTTAAACTCTTTTATATATTTAGTATGAAAACTGTTAATATTATATTATTTAGTATACTTACGTTGTTAGAAAATATTTACTAAGTATATTCATAAATTACCAAATCACTCTATTAATTCATGATACACATTTTTATGAAAAATGTGTACCTATCATAAAAAAAAAGAGCTTTCATACCTGTTTATAATATTTATGTAATTGAATTGAATATAATATTACTTGAGGGACGAGTGGCCTAGTTGCGAAAACGTGTAGCAGTCGATTGCAATTGTTAAACAACGTTTACCCAAGTCGGTAACTGAATGGGTGACCGGATTTGGTAGACCAAATCTGGCCTTTTCGTTTCCTCCCTGTGTCGGAGAGCATGTTAAGCCGTCGGTCCCGTTATTATCAATAACATCTGTTAGGTAATATACCTACGTTAGAAACCTAACATTTGAAATAGTACCTACTCAATAGTCGAGTCTTATATATGCGGAAGGATCTGGGAACCCACCGCATTAACATTACTATTCCAAGAAGCCCCTGCCATTATGTGATTAATGGAAAAGGGTCATGACCCTCAGAAATGAGGAATACGACCCAGAGATAATATTACTTATAAGTAGGTAGTAAGGAAGTAAGGATAGTAATTTATCGTCCATTAAGTATGCGTAGCTACTAGCTATAAATTGTGTAATAGCCTTTCCCGATTATTATATAGTAAAGTCCTACGCTAGGTAGCGACGAGTGATCGCCACAACTGTCAAGTGGCAATAAAAATAATAAGCAAGTTCCAAGCACCCGGCGACTACCTGAAGAAGTTTCTACCGAGGGAGATCGAAGTTGTCAAAGGATTGAAGCATGAGAACCTAATACGTTTCCTACAGGCTATTGAAACCACTCATAGGTAAAATTAAATGCTTAGTTATAGTCTAAGATCCGTATATAACCACGACCTTCACCGAGCTGTTTAATAGATGAAACCTACTTTTTATTTTTATTTAGCAATAGATAAATACACCTAAAATAGGTTGCCTATCAAAATCCGGTCCATGCTATTTTTCAGTCATCAGACGGCTAAGCAAAGGCAACTCTCTTATATACTTAAAAACAAAATGTTTCAAATGGTTTATATCTTGTGGGTGGGTGCTTAAGGAATATGGATCGATGAATGATAATTAAACGAGAGAGTTGAGTACCTACCCAAAAACCAGAGCTAGCATTAAATTGTTACTCGTAGAAGAAAGGAAAACTGCTCGATTACTTACTTAAATAGAAATTTATCGAAGTCGCTGTGCTAAGTAATTATACCCTGATTGTAACTCTTGGATATATTACAGAGTATACATTGTTATGGAATATGCCGAAAATGGCAGCCTTCTAGACATTATTCGTAAGGACCAGCACATAGACGAATCGCGCGGCCGTCGCTGGTTCAAACAGCTCGTCGAGGCGGTAGACTATTGCCATGAACGTGGAGTGGTCCATCGGTTAGTCCTCAATCAATCCAATAACACGTTAGCAGGAGTAATTGGATTTTAAGCCAATTGTCTAAGCAAATCGTAATATTGTATTACTCGAACTTTTTTTGGAGTTCACACATGCTTTATGACGAGCAGGCATCTATGAACTCCATATACTTACTATACAGGTTGAATTTTCGTTTGACAAACGATTACCTACTACTTATTACGATATCCCTATACAATCGAGGGGCAGATTTTTCTAATAAAAAGCTTAGCGATTGCTATTGCATTTTGCGTTCAGGGTGAGGTTTAAAGTATTAGCCGTTCATATTAGGTATTGTTAAAATAGATACCTCTTTTCATTAGTGATTACTTGATTAGGTATGTAAATGTAGCCCATTTGGCTAAGTAGGTACGCCAAGTTAATTAGAAGAAACATCTGTTTTGTTAATTTTTGAAGAGCCCCTTACCTACCTGATACATCCAATGTAACTTCCACACGTTATTTTTTCTATGGTAATCCAATAAATCAGCCTCTACTGAAGCTTTTTTGAGAGCGCGCCACCAAACACGGTACTCCGCCTTCTCATAGCTTAAATTGTAAATTCAGCACTTTGTCAAAACTTTCTCAGGATGTCCTATTATTATTTCCTTAGTAACTAGATTTACCAGCCAGCATATCTACTTAGGTAATTTTGGAGACTACCCGGTCAACAAGGAAGTACCTTTTTAAATAGGTAGGTTCTTCTACCGCATAATTTCGTTCCAGCTCTCGAGCCATAACTATTAAATTTGAAAGATAATACAAATTTCATAATTTCATTTTCCTGCAGAGACATAAAGTGTGAAAATCTTTTGATGGATCATGGCCTTAACATCAAACTATCTGACTTTGGATTTGCGAGAGGTCACATGAAGCCGAAGAACGGAGTTTATGCTCTAAGCGAAACCTTTTGCGGCAGCTATGCCTACGCGTCTCCAGAAATATTGAAGGGGGTCCCCTACAGACCCCAGGATTCTGATATTTGGAGCATGGGAGTAGTTCTCTATGCCATCGTTTATGGTAGACTGCCATTCGACGATACCAATTACACTCAGTTGTTGAAGGTAAGGTTTTATTTGTGGAAGCCTCCAAAAAAAATATCAGTCCACTCGGATCTATTTTTTATTTTACCCAGATTAGGATATATTTCACATTATATTATGTTCCACATCATAGGACAGGTAGGACTCTCGCGCTTGACTCCTAATTAAGAATTTAACTAGTACACACGAGTGTCCAGGGTACCTATTGGTCCACAAAAAATATTCTTATGCAGCTTTCTTCAATTTAAAATTACCTGTACGTTTTTGGTTCTAACTTCAATGCTTAATCCGTAGATTATAGAAATATAATCTACGGATCTACCATTATGAGAATATTCGTAACTGGCTGTTTTGGGTTCATTAAAAATTAATTTAGTTAGTTGAGCGATATTTACCTATTATGTTAATTATTATTAGATAACTCATATATTATCTGATTTTGGTCGAACGGTTAGCCCACTTTTTGTGTTTGAGTTAGACCTGCCCTTTTCGTTTCAACCCCGGACTAAAATTCTAATAAAACGCCACCTTAAAAATAAGCAATTTAGGCAGTTAGTCTCTTTTAAATGTTCATTTTACTTTAATTTACAGCAAGTCCAGAACAAGGTATCCTTTCCCCGCGATCCCAAAGTGTCACCTGAATGCCGTAAGCTGATCACTAAAATCTTGGCCCCTCTCAAGATCCGTGCGAAGATACCACAGATTCTGGCCGATGCTTGGCTTTGCCCCAGTCAGCCAACTAAAGACGCAGAGTTGGATGCCAATCCGGTAATTTTTTTTTATGTGGCTTTTCACTTTTCAGATCATAATACTTCAAGGCTTCAGTATACTTCAAGGCGGGCAACTAGGTATATGTATGAACCATCGGTTATTTTTTTTAAACATGCAAGAAGCAATGGTCCATATTCTTAATGCCTAAACTTAGATAAGTTACCTAGGTACTTATTAAAATTTCTTCGTCTGTATTCCAGGATAATGGTCAAGCCAATAAAGACGAAATAAAAAGCGTAAACATTGGAACTGTAACATTTGATAGAAAATTGGAGGAAGTTAAATAACATTTTATAGAAAACATTGAAAATATACCTAACTACTTACCTACTTCTCTAAACCTTTTATTTTCATGAAAATGTAAAATCTACAAAAACATTGAAAGTAACTGTGCAATAAATATTTCACACTTGAAGCTTCTTCTTTCTTGTAATTTTTGGCCTAAGCTATTAAGTAGACGTACCTACCTAATTAGTTTAAAAAAAAACTGCATTAGAAAGTCACCTTTATTAACTACATAACCAAGTCATCATAATATATTACAATAGCTTAGGTATACGACAGAGAAAATAATTTTATCTATAATGAAGCTTAAAGTTGAGTTAAAATAAAATTGTGCCTAGATATATTCACCTTAGACCAGCGCATAGGTAGGTACAGATGCGCAGTTGAATTTATAGAATTTATATATATATATATATATATATTTTTGACAATATAACTTTAAGTCAGCTTTATGTCCCTCGTCGGCATATATGGTTGAAATTGGTAGGTAAGTATACAGAAAAAAAGCAGTCTCAAAGGACTTAAAGCATGAAGGGTTATCTAATTTGAGTTGTTATGACGTCGCTTGTACCTCTATTCCCCTCCACTATACCGGTGTCCGTAACGACTTACGCCTAAAACTTCCTTTTAGGCTGTTTTTCTCTGCAGAACACTTCATCGTCTTGCAAGCTTTCTTCCGCCATCCTGTCCTTCTCCTTTGCGTGTTTCATGCACCAAAACGACAAACCCAATGTTATTAAGTATATAAGCGCAGCAACCCAGCAGTTAATCGCTATCTGTGAACGAGAATAAATATTTTTGGTTGGTTTAACCGCCATGTTCGATTTCTCGTGACGTCAAACATTCACGCGCGACACACGCAACGCAAGAATAACCAACCTAACACAAGCAACATCTCGTTTTGTCGATATTATGCCGTAATGTTGAGGAGATACCATAAAACCTTATGTAGACGTAGGTAAGTATACCTACTACACACAAATAAACGCAATCATTGCAAATATGTATGTACCTATCTGTCGATTGAAAGCTGGGAATGTAAAATGGCAGGAAATTAAAAAGAAATTGGTAAGTAAGTACCTATAGTTAGCGCGCGTTGAATGCAGAGTAAATATTATGTAGGTATAGTGTCACCATACGTTTATTCTGCATTCAACTCGCGCGCGAACTATGCCTAAGTCGAGTGTGTTTTTAGGGTTCCGTACCTCAAACGGAAAAAATGAAACATTAAGTATAGGATCATTTCGTTGCCCGTCTGTCAACTCCCTTTTTCTCAGGACCGCATGGATTCGTATCAAGTTCATATTACCTACTTAATATCATATAGGTAGGTACTAGTATGTCACCGCGGGACGAGTCTACTTATTATAAGGAGTCTGCATTCTTCAGATAATATGGACCATGTACCTACAGAAGGAACCTGAATGCTCAGAGAATTCTGAGATGAGCAAGCGAATGATTAAGAAATAGGAACCTACACAACCCGGTTAGCATAACCGGTCTTCAAGCATCAAGCCATCCCAGCGTCACTACAAAAATAAAAAACCGGGCAAATGCGAGTCGGACTCGCGCACGAAGGGTTCCGTACCATTATTAATAAATAATTACCTTTGTTAATGAACCGCAAGACTAACTTTGTTTGTAGAGGTTTATTGTTAATATCAAAAAAACTATGCTAGTTAGAGCATTGGCTATAGTTTTCCTGTAAAGTATACGTAAATTCCTATTGACCATAATTATTTCAAATTTTTCGATTGATAAACTCCGGAGATAATCTACTATATAAAAATAAGTCGGGTTTTCCTTCCTGACGCTATAACTCCAGAACGCACGAACCGATTTCCACGGTTTTGCATTCGTTGGAAAGGTCTCGGGCTCCGTGAGGTTTATAGCAAAGAAAATTCAGAAAAAAATTCAACAGAAAAGCGGGAAAGTCTTTTTAGCGGGAAAGCCATCTGGTGGCGAAACGGAGTTCGCCGGGTTTGCTAGTAATAATAATAAATAATCCGGGGGGGGGCGGTATTTAATAATCAAAAATCTGTTTTAGAATGTACAAAGTAAACCCTTTCATATGATACCCTACACAGTACAGTTATCTCACTTTTAAATTTCAACCCTCAGATTTTCCCCCCTTTTTAAATAAGAACAAAAATAATTTCCAATTTTTTTTAATTCCAGTGTCTTTGGGCCACTAATATACACAACTATTCCAAATTTCATGTCGATAGCTTCGGTAGTTACTGAAATAATCGAGTGTGACGGACGGACAGACGAACAGACAGACGGAGAAAGTCGCACCATAAGGGTTCCATTTTACCATTTTGGTACGGAACCCTAAAAATTTGGGAAGAATATTAACTTCTAAATGATTCCCGCGAATTCGTCCGCGTGGACTAAGTTTCTTCGGTTCCCGCGGGACCTCCTCAAATTTCCAGCAGGTACTAAAAAGTAGCTTACTTATGTCCTTCCCCGGGATATAACATATCCCTGTACCAAATTTCATAAAAATCGGTTGAATAGGTGGGCCGGGAAAGCGTAGCAGACAGACACACTTTCGCATTTATAACATTACTAGATGATTCCCGCGACTTCGTCCGCGTGGACCAAGTTTTTTCGATTCCCGCGGGAACTCTTGAATTTTCCGGGATAAAAAGTAGCCTATGTCCTTCCCCGGGTATCAAACTATTCCTGTACCAAATTTCATCAAAATCGGTTGAAGAGATAATTTTTTTGGATTCCCGCGGGAACTCTTAAATTTTCCGGGATAAAAGGTAGCCTATGTCCTTCCCCGGGATACAACCTATCCCTGTACCAAATTTCATCAAAATCGGTTGAACAGATGGGCCGTGAAAGCGTAGCAGACAGACAGACAGACAGACACACTTTCGCATTTATAATATTAGTATGGATTAGTATGGATTTTACCAACTTTATGATAATTAGCCTTAGTTTGTTTCATGAAGTCGTCGTAATCTTCGTAAGCATGTTCGTCGGGTTCAGCCTCTTCAATGAAAGCAAGAACTTCCATTTTAAAGAAAATACCCATAACAATCTGAAAATGTTGCAAAAGTAATCTCTTGTGAAAATACTGGTGCAGGCACAGACTGTGCCTCCGCGCCATTGGTTCGTCATTTCGCGTAGGTAAAATAAAATAAATGCAGTATGCGCCAGGCAACCTCCACAACAAACCAACAACAAGTGAATATAATTAAAATTATTAATAAATTCGACTGCTCTGCCGTAGCCCGTAACTATCTACCCAGGTACGTAACGATACCACAGTCATAATTACCTATGGAATCTTATTCACATTTTTATTAAATTAGATCTTTTTGGGAATCACTGGATATTGAACTATAGTGTTATATATCTTTGGAATCTACTCATCATTTTCTAGATGATGATGAGTTAATCGTAGTTTCGAAAAAAAAACTTTAGTTTTTAATGCGGGACCATGGTCACCCCATCAATTTTTTTTTAATTTTAGCCTATGTCACCCGGAATAAGCTAGGGATTCTAACGATACCTCATTTATCAAACTCGGTTCAGGCGTATAGAAGTTATGGTGGAATATACAAACTCACATAGATACAATACAATACATACATACATGAACCCTGAAAACAATATTACCCTTTTTTCAGGCAGTCGTATAAAAATAAAAATACCCACAGAATTGGGAATCACCACACAGAGGAGTACGTCATAGGTATTTCAGTCAAGCAACCGAGTTATATTTCCTTCCTCTAAGTCTATACCCTTCAAAAGGTACACAAAATAATGTTGGTCATTTACCCACGGAAAATAATAGTTAGGTAGGGTCAAGTGTTCAACAATGAAACATTGGTACACAATAAAACATTGTGATATTTCTAAAATGCTACCTTGTCAGATCTTGCATTACCTATATCGCATTAGGACACTCTTGTGAACTCCCCGCCCTATCCCAGTTTCCATCGGTGCCACGTGGAAGATGACGTGTTTGCGGAGAATTTTTTGGACAAAAAGTAAATATTTTCAGCATTCTTTATAGATTTTTCATTAAATTTTGGTTGAAATTTTCATAATATTCATGATAACCTAGCATCAACCATATTTCGTAGATTAACGTGGAATAGATCATATGTTAGGTATAGTGTTACAGTTTAGTGGGGAAAATTTCAAGGTTAGTAAAATAATCCTCAGGTAGTCAACAATGAAACAGTTGCATAATGGACACAATGAAACACGGTTTCATTGCGTACCATAAAGAATCATATTATACTTCCTGTACAAATGAATATTTTTTGTGGCTAGAATATTAAACCCTAAAAAGAAAGAAAGGTTATCATTCAGGAAAAAATATGTTTCGAGCTATTCTAACGCACGGACAAGGAATATTCCTTGTTTTCCCGAGGAAAAATGAGAAATGATGAGAAAAGTCGCATATTTGGGGCACGTGTTCAGGCACGACAGATACGAACCCCTACTACTCATCTTGATGGAGGAAAAATGCTGTAAAAAGAGGCGTTGGTTGTAGTAGAAAGTCTAGGCTTTGCAACATACATAGAAATGGCATTCTGACCCAGTAGGGCCCAAAATTCAAAAGTTTTGAGTTAAATGGACCGGATCATGAGCACCGTAATTATTTCGCTTCGCGAAGAACAGGTGGGGAATGGGGATATACCAAGCTGACTGCCAACCTTTGTTAATCAGAGAGGCAAACGAAGATGAAGGAATTCATGACTCCATTGAAGGCCCATCCACGGACTGGAAAGCGCAAACCAAAATAAAGTGAAATTAAGATTAAAACCTTTTATAATTGAACTCAGCATTTTTTTGTACTACTTACTCATTAAATTTCAAAAAACGTGAGACAGAGAGTATGAATTTATTATGTTTCATTGTTGAATTTGTGGTGTTTCACTGTGTACACCATTGTGGACACAATGAAACATTTCCCGTTTTTTGTTTTTAAATTTTTTACTGATTGATTACACATTAAACAAAAAAACTATAAATGACATCCGATACCTAATAAAATTGCCTATCTACCTGTAAAAAAATAGACTTCTATCTGTAAAAACCATAGACTTATTATATTGTAAAAACAAAAGATTTATGAGACTGAATTTTTAGTGTTTCATTGTTGGACACTTGACCCTACATAACGCAAGTATGCGGTCTGCATACATGTCTGGAACTCTTTATTAGCCTAAAGATTCGTACTAATCTCAGAATACAGAACAAACTAATATTAATTACTAGGTATGATGAAATATTACCAGCTGGAGAACTGCCCATACACTTAAAAGCATGCAGCATAAACCGCAACCGAAAAGTAGTCCCATACCAATGGTTTTTATTAGATATAAATCACCTCGTTTTTCCAAACCGAGAATCAGTTTATAGGAATTAGCAAAGGCAATTAGGAACAATGAAAGGAACCTTCATGGAACTGTTGTCTTTTGAAAGATAGACTTCATTTATGAATCCATGATTGTCATATTATTTTTTGTATATTTTTGGCACTGAATTTTGCAACCAAAGAGAATAACCTGATTTTTTTTTGCGCAACTCACGTGATCACAAAAATCCAAAGATGGTGAGCATGGCAAGTAATAAAATCATAGAAATAGAACCAAGTTCCTGTGACTTTCTGCTTGTTATGGTAATGTGATAACTTTAAAAGGAACAATAAAAAAAGATTTAACATTAATATTTAATTCAAGAAAACTATAGAGCCGTTTTACAATGTAACTACTATTAATTATAATAAGTTATTTTACTTTATGTACAATTGATATTGGTAGCCAACATTTGTAAACATAATACTCTAACATACTACAGTGATAGTTGCTATAATATGCTGGACAAGATTATACTAAGAAAGAGAATATAACAATATTAATTAATTATTATTATTATTGACAGCACACGATAAGCCGATCAAAAAATAAAATTCAATTCTGCTTCTATAAGTTAATGTAAACCTTATTACACCACTCAGTAATAAAATAAAGGTCAGTAGGATTTAAAAATTCAGAATTATATAGATACAGTATTGTATTATATTACATACTTAAAAACAATATATTCTCAATACAAGCACATTATCAATAAAACTTGTCCAGAAAAATAATGTATCCTTGTATGTAGATATTTGGTTGTTATTTTGTGCACATGATTACATGAATCTGTTTTGGGATCCATGTAATTAATATTATAACTGATAAATGTGTTTGTTGGTTCGTCATTCATTACCACAGTTATAATTATAGTACTAAATGGACACACAGTGGTTTTTAGCATGGATATAATAAATAGGCTAAGGCATTTTTTTATCCAGGAAAATGGTCCTTAAGGACAAGACATAACCAATAAAGGATTAATCTACACAGTAGTTAAAAAGCTTGATATTAGCATTTTCATCAGTGTGGTTTTTCCTTTAATGCTTATCCCAGTGCCGGATTTACCATAGAAGCTGAAAAAGCTGAAGCTTAGGGCGGCAAAATTAGGGGGGCGGCAAAATTGGCCCAAAAAATAATTTTGTACAGAAAAAAAGTTTTAAAAATAATCTAGAAACTAGATTATTCCCTAAAAAAAGGAATTAACTTGTGAACAAGTGTATCTAATTTTAGAAGTTAGTAGGAGCGGCATGAATTTTAGAGCTTTGGGGCGGCAAATGTGTAAATCCAGCACTGGGTTATCCTTATCATTAACTAAATAAGTTCAATCATCTCATAATAAAGGACCCAAAACATTTAAAATCAATATATCTCAACATAAGCCCAGCCCAATAATTTTATTGGGTATTTAAAGGAGATACCTTATTTTTCTGGTCAAGCTAAATAATGGAATGGAGGTAAACAGTAGCATGTGCCCTAGCTTTTACATGCTGACTGAAGAACGATTGTTTAACCAGAACTGGTGGCCAGAGACAACCAATGTGATCACATACAGTAGCGCCGCAATCCAGCAGTTGTGTGAATTCTGCAATATTGAAAAAAAGTTAATCGTATTATATATCTGAAAAGTAGATTACTTTGACTATTTGGAAGGATTTAAGTAATAAAATACTTATAATACAAACTTATCTGGCCCAGTGGCCAAAATTAGAACAAATTTTTATGCTTTTTTAGTTTTTATTTTTCATATAATATATACTAGCAACACTATTACTGGTCACAAAAGTTTACAGGACTATATTATTCAATAAAAAAGTTAATTTTCTGAACTATGTTTGCTTTAAAGAAATTGGTAATCAAGTCTCAATGTTGGTTATCCTTCGTGTATAAATATGAGTGTATGAGCTTCATAGGTTAGATAAACTTTCTATACAACAAGTAATAAAATTAAAAAATTTAAAAAACCCACGACGAACTGCAGAGCTCCGTTATACCTTTGACCTTTATAACTTTGAAACAACAATTAGAACTTAGCAAACGTATATATTACATAATATCTAAAACGCAAAACTGCATCTTTGACAGCTCAGTAGTTTTTTTGACCAGTGTGGTGTACTATGGCCAAACCCTTTTCTTTCCGAGGCGCGCTTGTCACGACAAATCAAAAGAGTCCAAACGCGACGGGTATACGATGAGAATTTAAGGAGTTCCCATGATCGCCTCCTGACTCCATCATGATACCCTGGGCAGCATCAGCATCTGCTAAAGCAGCTCACGGGTTGTGGTTAGACTTACAAGTAGTACAGATTTTACTGTACTAAACTGAATTCATTTATTATGGTGAAATAAATAAAAATGGCGCTGATTTTTTAAAACTTTGGTAACAGTTTCCTGTTTCGTAACCCCAGGGAGTCACAAATATCCATTTTGAACGAAATTGGTCAATTAACAAAGAATTTCAAAATGGCGCTGATTTTCTAAAATGTTGGTAACAGTTTCCTGTTTTGTGACCCCAGGGAGCCCTAAATATCGATTTTGAACAAAATCGGTCAATTAACACAGAATTTCAAAATTGCGCTGATTTTTTAAAATTTTGGTACCAGTTTCCTGTTTTGTGACCCCAGGAAGTCCTAAATATCGATTTTGAACGAAATCGGTCAATTAACAAAGAATTTCAAAATGGCACTGTTTTTTTAAAGTTTGGTAACAGTTTCCTGTTTTGTAACCCCAGGGAGTCCCAAATATCGATTTTGAACAAAATCGATCAATTAACAAAGAATTTCAAAATGGCGCTGAGTTTTTTAAATTTTGGTACCAGTTTCCTGTTTTGTGACCCCAGGGAGCCCTAAATAAAGATTTTGAACGAAATCGATCAATTAACAAAGAATTTCAAAATGGCGCTGATTTTTTAAAATTTTGGTACCAGTTTCCTGTTTTGTAATCGCACGAAGTCCTAAATGCAATAAACCGCATCTCAATCGGCCCAGTACTTTTTGTGAAAAATGGTAACAGTGGTTGAAAAATTAAGATCATAGACTACAGCTCAGCTTTGTTGTCTATGGTCCTAAAATATATTTAAGAACCTTCTCACAAGCTATACACATCTAATGCAAAAAACCACATCTCAATCGGCCCAGTACTTTTTGTGAAAAATGGTAACATATTGAAAAAATAAAATCATAGACAACAGCTCAGCTTTGTTGTCTATGGTCCTAAAATATATCTAAGAACCTTCTCACAAGCTAAACATATCTAATGCAAAAAACCGCATCTCAATCGGCCCAGTACTTTTTGTGAAAATTTTTAACACATAGAAAAATTAAAATCATAGACTACAGCTCAGCTTAGTTGTCTATGGCCCTAAAATATGTCTAAGAACCTTCTCTCAAGCTATATATATCTAATGCTATAAACCGCATCTCAATCGGCCCAGTACTTTTTGTGAAAAATGGTAACAGTGGTTGAAAAATTAAGATCATAGACTACAGCTCAGCTTTGTTGTCTATGGTCCTAAAATATATCTAAGAACCTTCTCACAAGCTATACACATCTAATGCAAAAAACCGCATCTCAATCGGCCCAGTAGTTTTTGTGAAAAATGGTAACATGTTGAAATATTAAAATCATAGACTACAGCTCAGCTTGGTTGTCTATGGTCCTAAAATATATCTAAAAACCTTCTCACAAGCTATACGTATCTCCAGTCTATATGTATTATCTATGACGTATCTAATGCAAAAAACGTATCTCAATCGGCCCAGTACTTTTTGAGAAAAATGGTAACAAAAAAGTGCACAAACAAACAAACACACAACCTCTTAGGGCAAACACATATACCGTCTCCGCTTCGTCGAGGGTAAAAACAGTGCAATTTGGCAGTCAATAAACCAGCTCTGGTAGTTTAATACTTTTACACCTAGTAAAACCAAATGAAATAATAAAGTTTATCAATAGTGTAAATATTAGAAGGTCATGACTGAAGAAATAGCATTTACATTATTTTTCTTGTTTGTTTGTTCTGCCTAATTGTTATAATTGACAGGTGAACCAATATTTCTACACGACTTGGTCCCATCTGCCCCGCTGGCTCTGTTAAAGTAAGTAGTAGTAAATATAACTTATTATGATCTTGTTTTGTAATGCTCAGTTTTGACTGTTTTTTTAACCTGTGATCTTAAAAGACTAATCAATGTAGCTGTTCAGGAAATTATTTTAAGCATAATGTTTTATAGTGTTGATTATTTCTCTCTCTTTTTCTTAATATTATTTTTGTTCAATAAATGAAAGCTGATCATGATATACAAACTTTTTCATTTATAGGTAAAAACAATAATAAGTTTTTTCGTAAGTTTCTTACGGAGATAAGCTGTCAATGATAATCACACACAATGATCTTATCAAAAGGCAGCGTATCTTCGACAAGAAATACAGAGTGCACATAGGTTCAAAGGAGACATGGAAGGTCAAAACCGCCAACGAAGGTACGATTATCTGTTACATGGACGGATCAAGGCGGGAATCAACTAAGTTCAGTGGTGCTGGAATCTTCTACAGCACCAATCCTGACAAAGAACAAGTAATTTCCCTAGGTAAATTTGCAAGTATATTTCAGGCCGAAATGTATGCGATCATCAAGTGTGCTTTCGGCCTGATGGATACTGTAAGCATAGAAACCAAAGAAGTTATCATATATAGTGACAGTCAGGCTGCTCTCAGAGCATTAGAAAGGAAGGTTACCACATCAGCTCTAGTGAAAGAATGCAAACGTATCTTGAACTCACTAGCTGAAAGGACAAAAGTCACAATTTCCTGGGTTCCTGGACACCAAGGAAACGAAGGAAATGAAAAAGCAGATGAATTAGCTAGAATGGGAGCAAGCACTCCATTTTGTGGCCCTGAACCTTGCTTACCCATTCCATACTCGATTACTAAGAAAGTATTTGAAGGAATTATAGAAAGAGAATCGAATTCAAGATGGAACAACTCTACACAATATAGGCAATCGAAGTTGTTCTTGAAATCATTCGATAAAAAGAAGACAAAACAACTTATGTCACAAAGTAGAAACAACATAGCACTTATAGCAGGCATAACAACGGGACACTGTCTGCTAAAAAGACATCTCACAATAATGAGATTAGAAGATGACCCATCATGTCCAGAGTGCGGCGAGGAAGAGACCAGCTTTCACTTCATAGGTGAGTGCCCCATGTACTCATTGGTAAGGTGGGAATTAATCGGCAAGGACAGGATCAGTGAAGAAGACCTAAGACATCTCTCCATAGGGGATATCGTAAGGTTCACTAAAGCTACAGGTAGGTTCGGGGGGGTAGGCTGCCGGGGCACCAGTAACCTGTGTCCTAACACAGGGAAATGGGTGGAATGGTTCAATTAATGGACCGATTACCCGCCTGGCGACGGCGGGCGTCCCCTCTATAAGTACATACATACATACATACATACAAGTTTCTTACGGAAGCATAGGGGGGCAAATGACACTTGATCTGTGTGAAAAAGTTGCATCTGACCCGTTAAGCGAGTACGCCGAGGCTAGCGGGGCCGATGGCACTTTTTTCCCAACTGCCTCGCTAGCGGAGCAGTTGAGAATTGGCAGAGCCATTGGGGCAGATGGGACCAAGTCTTTCTACACTAGTTTACCATGATGGACTATGAATTAAGGTTTTTTGTTACACCTTGACTTTATTCAAAGTTTTCGATTATCTGGTAGTCCTGTCAAGGTTCCATGATCAGAAAAGCATAAATTCTATCGGAAAGATGTTCATAACAGAAAACTTGCCTGTGTGTATCCAGTTTCGACTTCACTAATAAAGTCACTAAGGCTTTCATGTTCTCCACCGAGTGGGAGGTCCTCGAGGAGAGCTACTGCTTTAATAGCGTAAAAAACGCCCATCAAAGTCTGAAATGATAAGATTATTCCTTAGTTCTCTAAAATTATGAAGTTCATAGTGAAGTCACAAGACCTGAACTTACCAATTGTATAATTCCCCAAACACTTAACACGACTCCCACAAGAGAAAGCTTAGGGCCACAGAATTTGCAAGCCATTTCGATGGGTTTTCCTCTAGCTTTCAAAAAACTATAAAAAGGAATTTATTCCAATATCGACCAGTGCCTGTCAGAAAGTGTCACAAACCTAAAAAAATGGAGCCTCACATGATCACTTTTGTCTATGGTATAGAATTTAAGGCTAGTTTACATCACAATAATTGATTACGATTTTTTATTCTAAACATTTTATTACTCAAATTGTTATCAAAGTTCAAATTATGTTACATTTTGATTTTGTAACAGTTCTAAAATAAATGAAATCTATTTTACAATCTTGTATTAGAATGGCAGTCTATCTCTTTCAGGACCTCTGATGCAGTGAAGGTTTAATACATAGAGTAAGGGGTTGATAAAATAAAATATGGCAACAATAAACACTACGATTTCTCTGGTTAACTTGTCTCTGCTACGATTTCCGAATGACACATTTTGAGTTTTTTGTTTCGTGCACGGTGCATTTGAGCTTGTCTCTGCATTTGAGCTGTGTATACTGAAATAAAATTTTGTGATAATGGTGGACCGCTTAGGTAGGATATTTGTAATTGTTGTGCTTTATAGCGGGCATGCTAAAGTATCTCATGGTGTAAAGATGTAGATAATTAAAATCTGTTAATAATTGGTGTCATTGTTTGATAACTCACTTTCCTTTGACGTCAAACTTTGATCTGAGCCGCATTTTTACGAGATTGTTTTCCTTTTTTCCAGTGAATAGTGAGGCAAATGCAAGAAGGATTGCTATGGTGGAGAACTGCTTCGGCAGTTCAGGTCAGGTGTGTACTTTTATTGAATTACATTGATAAGAAAGTACTTGGGTGAAACTTTCAAAGTTTACCGAGTACCTATACTTTATTTATCAACCGACAAACTGAGAGATAAATTCTCGGCAGGCACGATTGGTAGGCATGGCCAAAGATATCACATTTTTATCAGTTTTATATGTTTTAGCGTACCTAGTTTACCAAAATAACTTGTGTTGGCTGATAATACATGTAATAATAAATTGCAAATTTTGACCACTTTATTCCAAGACTATTGACCCCAATTACTGCCAGGCGAAATTGTGGTCATATATATGGCTAGCTCGTCAGCATATTAGAAAAAAAATTTGAGCTATTTTGCATAAAACAGCTACCTCAGAAACTTACTCAGTCAAACAGGGTATCCTATAATTTAGAGATTTGTTTTTAGCCCCTGGCAGAACAAGGAAGAGTTCTAGTGGGAGAGGGAGTCCTGACCAAAATGTGCCGGAAGAAACCTAAGGCACGGCAGTTCTTTCTCTTCAATGACATACTTGTGTATGGCAACATTGTAATCAACAAGAAAAAGTATAATAAACAACATGTCATACCCCTTGAAGAAGTCAAATTGGAATCATTAAAAGATGAAGGACGTATGTATTTACGTACTTTTATTTACTTACTAGTTGACCTACCTCAGCTTTGCTCAGGTGGACATGAATGACTGGTGATATTTTAAAATATATTGTGAGGTTAAAATTAGCTACAAAATAATTATGCCTTATGTTTGAGTTTTATTCATACTAATGTTATAAATATGAAAGTGTGTGTCTGTCTGTTGCTACGCATCACGGCTCAACTGTTCAACCAATTATGATATAACTTGGTATAGGGATCATTTGTATCCCGGGGAAGGACATAGGCTACTTTTTATGCCGGGAATCAAAAAAACCTTAATTGTCCTTAACCTATGTTCCGGGAATCATGTAGTTTGGTATAAAAATTAACAATGATTGTATGATCTTTCAAATTTTAAAAAATTGACCAATCTTTTCAACCAATTTTGTATAAATTTAATACAGAGATGAGTTGTATTCTGGGGAAGTACATGGCAACTTTTATGCTGGAAAACCTGAGCATTCTCACTGGAAGTTCATGTGGATTGCGGATTAAGCTGTTGTAGGCATCAACTAGTTTTATTTAAATAAACAAGCATTAAATCAAGTTACCAAAAATAATTATGATATACTTAGTATGCAAATTAATTCAATGATAACATAGTTAAGTTCAAAGTTGAGTCATCCAACCATATAACATTTTATCAGCATCATATAAATTCAGACCAAGATATTGATATACCTATGACTATGACTCATCAGTAATCACAATAATGATTCATTGCAACCATACAATTATTAATTTTTAAATATTTCACACATAATTTCAGTTATTTATTACCTAATCAAATCAAATGCCACTATACTAGCTTTCCCTTGCGACTTTGTCTGTGTATTTAAGCATTTCAACAATTCTTTAAGGATTCCTTGGTAAAGAATATTTTGTCCTACAAATATCTAAGTCTATAGCCCGTCTCATGAAACAAGTCATGAACATAAACATACAACTAGCCCCCCCTCTAGTGGATGTCTTTCGTGACACGGACTATACCAGGTTTTTGGTTTAACAAATTTTGGTCCTAACTACTTGCTCAGGAATTACTTCATTATTTTAAAAAACAATAAGAAGATAACATACATCACAAGATTTTTAGCATAAATTAAGGAGAGTCAACACCATCTATCGCCAATGAAGAAAAGCTTTCTTAACAAATTTTGTTTATTATTTACTTTTGTATAATTTATAAAAAAAGTACTAAACAAGTCTCAGGCGAAATAGCAATTCGCAGTGAATTGCTGCTCTTAAGGCTTCGGCTGACGCCTCATCCTTTTAAAATCACTTGGGAAGTACTCAGTCCTTCCAATATTACTCAGCTGTGAATTGCTGTATTTCCACCCTGGGCAATAATGTGCTATTTTGTTGGTCATTCACTGAATTTCTGTCTCATAAAACAAATTGACAGCTTAAGCTATTTTCCAAGAAAAATAAGAAAAAGGATAGGAATACTTTCTTCCAGTTTATATACTGCTTCTTCTTCTTATTGAGGTTTCAGTCCCTTATGTCCTGTATTACTGCGACCGTCTCTGATCTATTGTGATGTGACCTCCAATTTAAATTTCCTCGCCAATGCTTGCTTCTGTCAGGAACAGCAGCGTTTTCTTGACTGGAATACGGGAAGCATCCTCTGGGTTAATAATATGTTTGCCCAGATGGATGCTTCGTTTATGCATTAGAGCGGGACATTGGCAGATAATATGCAGCGGAGTCTCACAGGATTCCTGGCATAATCTGCAGATATCCGTGTCCCTAAGCTTAAGGTTAAACATGTGTCTGTTAAGACCGCAGTGACCTGTTAAAGCTCGTGCTAAAATGCGTAGGTTTTTTCTGCTGAGCGCTAGCGCCTCGGAGGCGGCGTTCTTGTTGAAGGTTCTGACCAGCGCCTTTGAATGGTTTAGACCACGTAAGTTTCTCCAACGAGTGAGTGTTTCATAGAAGCAGTAGGTTAGCAGAGTGAGCTGCACCAGGCTTTTAGGTATACCGCAGACCGGTTCAGGTCCGATCTGCCTTACCTTAGCGCCCGTTTTAGCCAGGGTATCGGCGTTTTCATTGCCGGCTATACCCATATGCCCTGGAACCCAGCGAAGAACCACCTTGTTGCTACGGGCCAGGGCGGTTAGTGTGTCCCTGCAGCAGTCAACCAGTCTTGAGGTAATTACCTCTGACGATAAGGCTGATAAAGCTGCCTGGCTATCCAAGTGGATGTAAATAGTTTTGTTGCCGTAGTTCTCCTGCAGGATAGTTTCCGCGCAAATTATTATGGCGTAAACCTCCGCTTGGAATATGGATGAGTAGACTCCCAGGTTACGGTAAAACTTAGCCCGGGGTTTCTCTCCATATGTTCCACAACCTACGTCCTTGCCCGACTTCGAACCATCGGTGTACCATTTGATGCTGCCTGATGGCCAAGTGATCCTGTTGTTTAGCCAGTCATCCCTATCCGGAATTTCTACCTTATAGGGCCTTTGGAAGTAGTGTTTAGGGGCCATCATATTGGATGGCATTCCTAAAACCGGGATCCCAAGCAACGAGTTGTGAAAGTCCCTCAGTGCCCGGGAGATCCAGTTTTCCTTCCTTTGGCAGGTGATCCTGTACAGACTCATTCTCGCCTCCTTCCTCAGAAATATGTGGAGAGGAGGTAAATTTAGAAGAGCTTCCAGGGCTGCTCCTGGCGATGTGTTCATAGCTCCAGTAATAAGCAGGCAGGCGGTTCTTTGAAGGCTGCCAAGCTTATTCTGGGTAGTAATCTGTGTCGTTTTGCCACACCAGACTGCTGAGGCGTAGGTTATCATTGGCCTCACCACCGCTGTGTAGAGCCAGAAGGTGACTTTTGGTTTTAGTCCCCATCTGTCCCCTGCTAAACGACCGCAGACTCCTAGTGCCATTTTGGCTTTTTTGAGTACACCATCAACATGTGCGTTCCAGGTTAGTTTCTGGTCTAAGGTAATTCCCAGATACTTAACCTCTGTTGAAAATGGTATACTCTTATTGTTTAGCTTAGGCGACTCGAGCTTGTCGAGGTTGTGCCTTCTTAGTGAATGGAACTATAACTGTTTTCTCCGCATTTACAGTTAGCTCGTTGTCTCTACACCATTTATTGATGATGAGGAGTGCTCTCTGAATAAGGTGCGAGAGCATGCTTTGACAGCTCCCTCGCACCGTGACTACCAGGTCATCGGCATATCCCTGGGTGTCAATACGGAGCACAGCCATCTTCTGCAGAAGCTGGTCAACGGCAAGAGTCCACAGCAGAGGCGATAACACGCCCCGATGTGGGCATCCCCTCGTCGTGAGCACCTCCGCAGAGACGTTATTTAGCTCAAGCTTGGCTATGCGGTTTGAAAGCATTGCCTCCACCCACCTGATGGTAGTCGTGTCGGCCTGTTTGTTGGCCAGCCCGCCCACCAGTGTGCGGATGGGGGTGTTATCAAATGCGCCTTCAATGTCCAAGAAAGCCGCAAGAGCGATTTCTTTGTCCTCCAGAGCCTTTTCAATCTTGTCAACAAGGTTGAGCAGGGCAGTCTCCGTGGACCGCCCCTTGCAATAGGCATGCTGGGTATGGTGAATGGGTCTCTCAATTAGAAGCGCATCCCTTAGATACCTGTCAAGCACCTTCTCCATTGTTTTTAAAAGAAATGAGGAGAGGCTTATGGGTCTAAAGGACTTCGGCAATTCGTAGTCCTTCTTTCCCGCTTTCGGTATGAATATGACTTTTACTTTAGTCCAAGAGTCTGGTATATATCCCCAGGCGTAACTTGCCCTAAAGATCTTAACCAGGAGTGGGATTAGTAGGTCCACACCTTTCTGCAGGAGAAGAGGCGTGATACCATCCATCCCACTGGATTTGTTTGCGTTAAAGGAGTTAACAGCCCACCTCACAGCTCCGGGTCTGAACACAATGGCAGCTCTCTTCCAGTCCTCTGCTCGAGGTCTACTGGGCGTGCTCGCCAAACCATTCCTGTCTTCAAGAGAAACAGCCCCCGGGAAGTGCGTACTGGCCAATAACTCAAGAGTTTCCTTCTCATTACAAGTGAACGATCCATCTGGTTTTTTTAAAAGACCCAGAGGGTTATAGTTGGCCTTAGCGAGCATTTTATGGAGTCTAGCGCCTTGAGGTAAACTATCAATTTCCTCGCAGAATTTCCTCCATGATGCTCTTTTGGCCCTTCTGATTTCCTTGCTGTATTCCGTCAGGGCCTTCCTATAAATCTCCCACTCCTTGGTTCTCTTGGCCCTGTTGAAGAGTTTCCGTGTTTTGTCACGGAGCCGCTTTAGTTTTGAGCTCCACCACGGCGCCTTTCGCTTCGTTGTCCTGACCTTTAGGGGACAGCTGTCCTCGAAGGCGTTTATCACCCACTCGGTGACAGCCGTCACCGCAGCATCAATTAGACATTCTGGCGTTTTGATACTTTTAGGGGCACGTCCCAAGTTAGTCTCCAGCTTACTGTGGTAGTCCACCCAGGAGGTGCACCTAGGGTCCCTAAAAGTGATTGTTTCTATGTGAGGGGCTGTTGCCAGTCCAAAGCAAATGTGCCTGTGGTCTGACAAAGAGGCTTCCGCACTGACCTTCCAGTCCATTATCTTCTTAGCTATATACTGCTACTAAATACCAACATTTTAAAATATGAAAATAACAAATTTAAGTAATTACTAATTACAGATTGTCCGATTATTTCTGGTTACACCTATTTTAATTAGCATTTGAATATGCAATTTGCATATTAATTTGACCCAAATATTACATAATATATTTGCATAATAATTTGTACACATTTTAGAATATCGTAACGGTTGGTTGATCCGCACTGCATCTAAATCTTTTGCTGTGTATGCTGCAACGGCCACAGAGAAGGAGGAATGGATGGCGCATATAGAGAAATGCATAGAGGATTTGCTAAGAAAAAGTAAGTGAGATTCAACTTTTTTTAAGATAATGGTTTTAATTAAATTCAAGCCCATTAAACTACGGCCGTTCAGAGAATGCGTTCCTGACACGTCGCGATTGAACTGACGACGTAACTTTGTAATGGCGTTGCAGTTACGATAAAAATATTATTGCTGGTTGTTTACCGTTTTAACAATTGATGAGCATTAAAACAACATTATTATATCAATAATCAATTAATGTTATAATTTTGTGCCAAACTGAGTGTCAAATAACTTGGGAAACAATATTTTTCTGATAGGTGTCAGGAACGCATTCTCTGAACGGCCGAACAATAGTTACTCATATAAAATCACTCTACAACTGAAGATGCTCCAGTATTGGAGTGAAACGTATGTTGATAGTAGTTTGGAAGATTTCTGTGGAGTGGTGAATAAAGTGAGCTATAAGTGCAGGATACGCCACTACTGTACCACATAGATTTACCTATTGTCATGTATTATAGCGAAATAAACTCCTAGTTCCTTCATTCGGAATCAAAATGGTTTACAAATGCTAAACAGAGAGGTAGATTATACCCCCAGGACATCTGCATAATTTGTGGTAGTGCATAGATTATTAGACTAGCTGATGCTCGCTGGTTTCAGTTTTCGGAAATTTTCCGTGCAATTTTACCTTAATTTTTCTTTCCATAAGAACCTTTTACAAAGTATTAGAAAACTTTTAAAAAAAGATGAATGAAATCGGTAAAGTCGTTCTTAAGTTATGGCATGACCAAGGAAAACAGGAATTCATTTTTGTATACATATATAGATTATTACCTTGCACAAATCAATAAATATAAAAATAATATAAGGCTGTGTTTTCACTGAAATAATGAAAGCTTACTTTTTGTTCTTTTTAGGTGGCAAGCAGCCACCATTAGAACACGCAGCGGTGTGGGTGCCGGACAATGAAGCAGCTATTTGCATGCACTGCAAGAAAACACAGTTCACTGTACTCAACAGACGAGTGAGGCCTATTACATTGTTTATAGACTAAGAGATAGCTGCACTTTTGGTAACTATCGCCAGAAAGGCTGATTCAGTATTAGGTGGGTGAAGGGCTCTTTTTGCAGTCCTACTACGCTTATTAGTTTACGCCTTATAATATTTACGTGACGACGCGTCATATTGTACGCGACAATCAGCCTTTCTAGCTACCGTTCATTTTTGGTAAACGTCTGAGTGGCCATATCTAGTGAAAGGCCCATTCGCATGCGGGCAAACTTTCACTTTCAGTAGAGAGCCCTTCACCCACCTAATACTGAATCAGCCTTTCTGGCGATGGTTATCAAAAGTGCAGCTATCTCCTATAATATTACTGATTATTGTTTTTTTAGTCAGGGTTTAGTATTTATTTATTTACATAGGACTAGCTGATGCCCGTGGCTTCGTCCGCGCGGATTGAGGTTTATGGGTTCCCGCGGGAATTCTTTAAATTTCCGGGATAAAAAGTAGGTTTCTGTAACAAACATCCATCCATCCATCCAAACTTTCCATTTATAATATTAGTATAGAAGTATAGATTAGTATAGTTTCTTCATTTAAGGTTTTGCACTACAATGTGCAAACAGTCATAAAGTTATAAGAATAATAATTATACTTAATAATTCCATTTGATATGAAGAAAACGTATTTGAATATGAACTTGGTTTGTACCAAGACACATTTTAACAGGCGAAAATGGCGAAAGCAATCGTCCTCGCTGATTTTCTCCATCAAAATCTATGTATATTATAATCGAAGTATATCTAAAATGATCATATTATTGTGTATTTCAGCATCACTGCCGTAAATGCGGTTCAGTAGTATGCGGGCCGTGCTCGTCGAAGCGCTTCGTGCTGCGCGGCCAGAGCGAGAAGCCGCTGCGCGTGTGTCTGCAGTGCTACGACGAGCTCACCCGCGACCGCGCGCGACCCGCTCAGTTGCAGCCCACATCCGCCGCTGCGCCCAGTGAGTAGCTCAGTAGTATGCGGGCCGTGCTCGTCGAAGCGCTTCGTGCTGCGCGGCCAGAGCGAGAAGCCGCTGCGCGTGTGTCTGCAGTGCTACGACGAGCTCACCCGCGACCGCGCGCGACCCGCTCAGTTGCAGCCCACATCCGCCGCTGCGCCCAGTGAGTAGCTCAGTAGTATGCGGGCCGTGCTCGTCGAAGCGCTTCGTGCTGCGCGGCCAGAGCGAGAAGCCGCTGCGCGTGTGTCTGCAGTGCTACGACGAGCTCACCCGCGACCGCGCGCGACCCGCTCAGTTGCAGCCCACATCCGCCGCTGCGCCCAGTGAGTAGCTCAGTAGTATGCGGGCCGTGCTCGTCGAAGCGCTTCGTGCTGCGCGGCCAGAGCGAGAAGCCGCTGCGCGTGTGTCTGCAGTGCTACGACGAGCTCACCCGCGACCGCGCGCGACCCGCTCAGTTGCAGCCCACATCCGCCGCTGCGCCCAGTGAGTAGCTCAGTAGTATGCGGGCCGTGCTCGTCGAAGCGCTTCGTGCTGCGCGGCCAGAGCGAGAAGCCGCTGCGCGTGTGTCTGCAGTGCTACGACGAGCTCACCCGCGCCGCGCGCGACCCGCTCAGTTGCAGCCCACATCCGCCGCTGCGCCCAGTGAGTAGCTCAGTAGTATGCGGGCCGTGCTCGTCGAAGCGCTTAGTGCTGCGCGGCCAGAGCGAGAAGTTATTTATTTTTAAATGCTGCACCATCCTGCGCTCCGGTTTATTAATCTTTTTTCACCAAAGGTTGTCTGAGATTGCTTTTGAGTTTCTATGTAGTTTTACTACTTCTTAACTGTATACTTACTGTATATTTATGTGTGCAATAAAGATATCTAAATAATAAATAAATAGGCGCTGGACGCAAACTACTGCTTTGACGAGTGAAACGCAGCCTAGCGGCCCACGTTTAGTGAATATACCTACGGTGCTAGTAATCAATTTCCTTGTATCTAACAGTAAAAGGAGCGGAAGGCGCGGGTTCGGGCGGCGACTCGTCGGCCGACGACGATAGCGACGACGACGACGACCGTCTGCATACCGACCAGAGTCACGACGAGGTGAGACACGCACAACTATACACACATCTCTCTCTTTCCCTCCCTCCCTCTCTCTCTCCCTCCCTCTCTCTCTCCCTCCCTCTCTCTCTCTCCCCCCTCTCTCTCTCCCTCCCTCTCTCTCCCTCCCTCTCTCTCCCTCCCTCTCTCTCCCTCCCTCTCTCTCCCCCCCCCCTCTCTCTCCCTCTCTCCCTCTCTCCCTCCCTCCCTCTCTCTCTCCCTCCCTCTCTCTCTCCCTCCCTCCCTCTCTCTCCCTCCCTCTCTCTCTCCCTCCCCCCCCCCTCTCTCTCTCTCTCTTATCTTATCAATCCATTGCCGGCTCACTAGTGGGCACGAGTCTCCTCTCGAAATGAGAAGGGTTTGGCCGTAGTCCACCATGCAGAACAAGTGCGGATTGTCAGACTTTACATACCTTTGCTAACATTATGCAGGTTAGGCGAGCAGGTTTTCCTTTCGAAGTTTTCATCACCGTTTGAAGAAAGTGATATTTAATTTTTTTAAACGCACATAACTTCGAAAATTCGGAGGTGCGTTTCGGGATCGAACCCACGACCCGGTACAGGAGGTCGGGTGTCTTAACCACTAGGCTATTAACGAACAAACACACATATTATACGCACGTAAATACGTTAACCAACCCACCAATCCAGTCTCAACGAGGTGTGATACATACCAACACACAAATGTACGCACATTCCCGCACGCAAATATTTCACCACTACAGCCCATGTGCCATCCTAATAGCATCAGGATAATGATAGTTTAAATAAATGTACTTACTAACAATATAACTTGATACTGACTGCATGAAATGAATTTTTTCTGAAAGTGAAGATGAAAGTTATTAGAAAAGTTATAGAACGAAAAATTCTATATTAAAATAGATATAAGGTAATATTTTTCTTGAGATAGAATGTGAATCGTTGGAAGTGCTTAGCCTCCATGTCATAAAAATCGCACAGCAGTAAATAATATTTATTTCAATGGGAAGAGCCAATTTTAATGTGTTGACATATAATTTTTATGCCAACAAATAACATAAATATTTTTACCTCATACAAATCGAAAATTGAACGTATTACCTATACTTAATAATGATAAAATAATAGTTTATTTCCACAAACCAAACGAAAAAGTTCCAAGTTGTGGCATTGACAAAATGATATGCTTATTTCTAGGGCTTTACAAGTTATAACGCTGTGAACAACGGACTCGGAAATAAAGTTACGAGTGTATAGTACATGTTGACATTGTGTAAGTCGACTCAAATGAAATGGATACTTCATGCTTTTTATTTGGATTTTGTGGTTTCATTTTCCCTTTTGTGTGTTTTCGTCACCTATTCTATGTATAGCAAAAGTATCATTTGCCATTAAATGCAACCATCACATTTTTATATTTCTTTATTTTTGCATAGAAAAACATTTCAAATATTATTCGCTCCCCACTGTTTGTTACTAATGTTTGAAGTGGAGTGTTTTTATACTTACCCGTTTGGTTTTGCCCTCAGAATGTAAAACATACTATGTTTTTTTTTTCTATTTTAGTAGGTTCATCGATATACATGCACTAGGTACTAGATTGGCCCTTTCATAGAAAAAATTGGGCGTCTGACCTGTAGAGCGCGCTCCACACCTGTCATAAACCTGTCTTTGTCCCCGCCATAGCGCTGTCCCGATTTACAGACTAGATGGCTAGTTTGTAAAATAAGTTCACAAAAAATCAAAATGCTTTTTATTCAAATAAACTTTTACAAGTGCTTTTGAATCGTTAAGTGACTCTACCACATTCATTGTTTGACAGGGCTATGTAAATTGAGGTCGTTGAGTTGGTTACATAAACTACCTTGGGTTACAGTCTGTTATCGAAAATACTTTCGATATATCTCTTGAGTTTATTTAACATCAGCTTATTTACTTATTATTTTATAAGATTTTTAATAATAAATAATTAAATTTTGTTAATAAGACCAACAAAATTTTAAAAATATGTTCAGTATGTTAAAATGTTAGTTATCTTGAACTTAACTGACTTAAGTATTAGGAACTTTGTAGAAAAACTATTTCATGGCGAAAATTCGATCAAAATGGATCGATCAATACCTATTTAGAGGCGATGGACTGAGTTTATGTTGTGATCATTCATTTGTTGCACTGTTATATTATCATAACTTAGTTTTACTGTGTATGTGTTTTTTGTACTATAAGGGACCGTCAATTTATTATGTTACATTAAACGCAATAGCATTTCGTATTGCGTTTGTGCGCCAACAAACGCACTGCGTAATGCTAACTTTACGTTTTTGTAAAAACTACCTTTATAGTATTAGACTTATTTTATAGTAGTATTCGATCCCTACTTTAAGGCTTTATCAAAACAACAACTAGGGTAGCGACTACCAATAATATACTTAGTACATATTAAATGACGCAAAACTCCTTGCTGGAAGCCGTCGCTAAGTGTTTTTATTGACCAAAGCTTTAAATTAACAAAGTTAATAAATAATATGACATTGAGGCCAATTCTGTTTTACACATGCTCTAAACTAAACTAAAATGCATTTTACGCCACTTGCATTTTACGATTGTGTTGTTACTTGTTGCTCACCTCTGTGCGATATGATATTATTAGGTTAAGTAAGTACTGATAAGTTCTCACTAAGTGTTTTTTTTTTGTAAAATTCTTTTGAGAACAAATTCTTTAACCACAAATGACAGCTTTTAATCTAGTGCTGCCCCTTTCCGCAGGGAGAACTAAGGAAGGTCTAGCAATATAAATAGAGCACAGCATTTTAGTTTAGAAATAGTGTTCAACAGAATTGGCCTCAATCATTTTCAATCATTTCAAAATCAAATCTATTAAATGATTTATTTTATCACTTTTTTCGCAGCCAAAGTTCTACGGTGACGGCGAAAAGACTGAAGAAACCAATAACCATTCGTCCAAGGAAAACAAGTAAACAAAAGCAGGCAATATACAAAAAAAAAACATCCATTTATAGTTATTATGTAATTTGTTATACATCCACAATAGCATGAGACCTAAAACTTTAGTTACGGTGAAGTTCGTTCGGGTACCGTCATTTTGTATGGATGGTCAAACGTCTTGAATTGACATTTCCATACATTTCTGGCAGGATATCTCTACTCTTATCACGTTATTTACCATGAAAACTTATACCCTTTGATTTTTTGGTAAAGAAAGCAATTCATTTTCGGACTATGTCTCATTCACACAATTTTCATTTCAACGGCCTCAGGTCTCAAGTTATTATGCACGCGTAATATATAAATCACTATCTCATACCCGCGACTTCGACTGCGTGGTTTAAGTTTTTGATAATTTTCCCTTAATTTTCCGGGATAAAAATGTTTATGTCACTCTCCAGGTCCTCACTATACCCATGCTAAAAATCACGTCGATTCGTTGCCCCGTTGCGGCGTCATTGAAGGACAAACCAAAAAACATACACACTTTCGCATTTATAATATTAGTATGATTATAACCTTACAACTTAGTAGTATAATAATGTCGCCCCTGATTTATATTTCATAAGGGCATTACGTAGGTACGCCTCGAAACTTGTGAAAACGAGAATATCCGATATGCGCCTTAAGAGCGGTCACACACAAGCTTGAAGCAGTCGTGACCAGACTGCTGTTGTATTATAAACTGTTCCAGCAAGTACTGCTCGAGCAGTCCGTTGTTCTATGACCAACTGATATCTGATATCAACTGCTCTACAAGTGACTGACTACGACTGTATAGTTCACTATGTAGTCTCAGCATGAAGCAGTCCATCCTGACTGCTTCAAGCTGTCCGTGTATGGCCGGCCTTATTCTCATAGCGCCGTTTTCTGAATGGGGCTTTAATCCGATATCTAATAAGCAAATTCTCATTAATATAGTGGTTTTAATGTTCAGATTACAGTCAATACTCACTCACACACATACATACAAATAGTACTACACACATTTTACTGTCTAAACATTAAAGTCACTCTAAAATCTATGTAATATAAAATTTGTATAAAAATTAAGTTAAATATCAATTAGTAGTATGTGATATTATCACTAAAAACGGTCGGTTCACATTATTCGAGTCGCTAGTTCCAGTAAGTATTTTCTCAACTATTAGAACTTTAATACAGTCTTTTACAAGTCAATGGTTTGCAAACACGTTTGATTTTAAGTTTTCTGTTGGTGGGAGCCTATTATTATTATTATTATTAATCTTATAAAATTGTGTTAGAAACAGCGCCACAAAAACCACAGTCGGTTTTATTGATCCTAGCATCACTTCAAGTTTCAACCTATACGATCTATTTTGTATCTCGCAGTTCGGGCTTACCAAGATTTTAAATCTCAAGTCATTTTGGGCCATGCCTTTAGAATGCGACAGAGTGTACAGTAAACATTTCTGAGACACATTGAGGGTTTGAAGAAAAAACTTTTGACACACGATCTTCACCATCGTAAATAAAATATTCGTAAGTAAGACTTCTGCTTTCAAGAGATGTTCTTGTGCGTGATACTGGGACTAAGTGAGTACAATTGACAAGCCAGTCTTTTTTCCTCTGCAAATTTAAGCTCCAGTAGAACTTGAAAATGGAATTTCTTTTTCCTTCGGAAATATCATAACAACCCTTTTTACATTTATTCGGCTCACAAGGATTTCCTGGTTCCCAAAAAGCCAGTGCACGCTTCATGTGCCCATCTTTTACAATCTCCACATTGTATGTAATCTTCTATAGGCGGGTCCACATAAAGTTCGATACAAAACATGCAATAAACTTCAGGGCCTTGCTTTTTACCCCTCCTGCCATCAGCATTTGCCTTAGGTAATTGACGACCGTTAGAACGTTTACTTTTAAGATTTCTCTCTTCCGAAAGTTTGCTTTTAAAATTTTTCTTCACTATAGTTTTCACTTCTTGGCTAGTTTTCTTTTTTTTTTTTGGAAAGTTTTTCTCTTTGATCGTTTTTAATCGGTGTGCTGGTTAATATCTCTTTTTTTGTATTTTTCTCTTCCTAGATGTTTTATTTGGGGCCACAGTTGGTCTGATCATCAGTGGACTATGATGAGTATCAATTAAATCAGGCACTATAGAGTTCTTGGATTTTTTTGGGGTGCTTAAACGGTGTGTGATATATTCGGTGCAGTCAGATTGAGCAAAATATTCACCCGTCCCAGAGTCATTGGCTTCTGAAGAAGTGATTTTGATGCATTCTGTATTTTCAGCAGATTTTTTGGCTGAGGCAATATCTTCAAGCAGTGATGGAGATGGAGTCCTATCTAAATCTACTTCTGAATGAGGGCTAGTTCTAGGGTGTGAGACTTACACAGCATTTGAAATATCTTCAAGCATGTTGTCATGGGATCCAGTAACGCAAACTTTATTTGGTTGGTCTTGAGAAATGGCCATACGACCTTCAATCGGGATTTCTGTGACAGTTGCGGGCATGAAAACTGTTTCATCAAAAACATACCTGTCTGTAGGCCAAAGGCCATATGCCTTAAAGCCACATATTGCATTTTGTGCAGTTGCAGTTTTCGTGTAAGCGTCACCAAATAATTTTGCGTCATCGCTTTGATTTATGATTCTTCCAGCGTGACCTTTTTGAAATGTGGCTATGACACGTTCAAAGTGCGTTTTTAAAGGCCCATAGAAGCAACGATGTAGTGGCTGCATTTTGTTGGTTGTATGAGGCGCCAATGAAATACAAATAACGTGGTTTTTGCAGAAAAAGTCAAGAGCTGGAAGGTATTTGTGCAATTCATGGTTATCCAGCACTAAAATAACCTTCTTTTCCTCAGTTGGTCGCACAGTCTCGACAAAAAACCTTAGCCATGCCAGAAATACTGTACTATTTATCCAGCCGTTATCAGAACATGTAGGTACCTTGCGTACCTGGTGGCGCCTCATCCAACAGGCGGGCGACAAACTTCTTCCTAGCGAAAATCACAAAAGGGGGCAGAAACGATCCTGCAGCATTGCAACAAAATACTATTGTTGTTGTTTTCCCGCGTTCTGTGCTAGAAATTAGACCCACCTGACGCTTTCCAGTTTTGGTGAGTACTCTCGGTGGTTTATTAGAAGAATTCTGTATTCCGGTCTCATTCATATCATATAAACGTGTAGCATCAATACCATATTTATTTATCTGGTCTTCTAACAGGTCATAAAACCTGTAGACCTGAGGTTTATTAAAACCCCTTGCACGGGCTATCGAAGTAGGCTTCGGTTTTCGCAGCGTTAGGTTTGGGTGCCGTTTCACAAATCCTTTGAACCAGTCTCTTCCTGCAGTATCATTTTTGAAAGGGTGCGAAATTTTATACGTTTCAGCATATTGGTATACTAACTGAAGTTCCTGTTAACTAACAGGTGTAATGTGAACCGGCCAAAATACCGTAATGGCCTTCTTTTGATAGAATTTGTTGAGTCAATTTCTATCTTTAAGTGACTTTTACCCTAAAATTCAATTTTTATAAAACTTTTTGACGAGTTTTAGGGTATTCGACTGTTTTTTTTTAATACACTTACTTATTATGGTTTTATTGATAATTAAATCAATGAATTAAATTAAAGAAGAAACGGTATCATTAAACACCCTTAAATAAAAAGTGGGATCAAAATCGCAAGAAATTGCCACAGAAACATCCTACACGTTTTTGTGGCGATTTATTTTCGATAACATAGAAGTTCAACACAAATATTAATTTTTATATGAAACTACACAGTCAAATTATTATACAAATCATTTATACCTATAATTAAAACCACATATCTCAAAACTATACATTATTACAAGCTTTTTTTATTACAATTTAAAAAAAAACTATTAGTATTGTATGATGATATAAAAAAAATTTATTATAATTCATAGTCCAATACCCTATTATTAAGATAAGACGGTAGATATAAATATCTAAAGGTAATGCTTAACCTTCTGCAGCTTTAACAACGCTCAAAATGTATTCAGGTAGGGCGACGTTTTTAAGTTAATACATACTATTTATTATTATTTTACCTTTGGTTTAAGCTTGGGCCTATTTAGCAATGTGTATAACTCAAAAATTACCTTCCAAAATATCTGTACAAATAGTTTAAGAACCGAACACAGCTTAAAACACCTTAATACCTATTCAAAACATATAATAATATACTCTTACCAAAAGGTTTATAATCACACCGACGAGCGATTTCGAGTGCCAGAACAATTTGGTGTCCAGAGTAAAATGGACACAAATACCGTTGATTTAAAGTTACACATTGAGTACCAATGATTTTGATTTCGCAACGTTTCCGTTTGGAGCGCTGGCTGTTGATATGTGAACTTTGAGCTTTAGAACGAAGCGATTACGGTCTAATTTTCTTTAATGCCCAAGGGTATCAACGCTCGGTCTGGTTTTAAAGTCTGTTGGTAAGGGTAAAGATTTACGATACGTTTTCCTTAGCAGAATTATAATGTAAACAGTCGTTCAATATTTTTCGGATACCACTTTGGCGCAACGCGTCTCGCGTCTGCGGTGAGTGGGAAAAATAATAATTATACGAGACGCCATGGAAAGCTAAGGAAAAATAGATCCTGATTTAATATTGCTGAGATTTTTTTGTAAGATTTGATTTAAAAGTTTAAAGACGCAAACTCCTTGTTGTGGTTTATTGTGACGCGATAAAAGGCGATCGTGCTCATTTCAAAGTCATAACTTTTATTTATTTTTCTGTTCAAATACTTTCGAATCGTCGAGTGAATCTACCACTGATTCGGAATGTCATAATGCGTAATCTGACATCTTTACAGGATAATATCGAGCTACAGATCAAACAGCCGCGCCGCGCTGGTTATTAAAAGTTTGTTACTAATAAGAAGAGATTTCCAGAAATTCCTCACTAGAGTGTAGTCTAGTTATACGCAGCTGGACGGACGTGTATGCATCTATATAAAAAATACCAGTTTTGTATACACAAAAGTTGAATAGAACTAATAAAACTGGAAATATACTAGCGTTTCGTGACGCGCAGCTGGACGGACGCGTATGCATCTATATAAAAAATACCAATTTTGTATAGACAAAAGTTGAATAGAACTGACTAAAACTGGAAATATACTAGCGTTTCGTGACGCGTCAGACTCAGAAGCATATCGGTTTCATACATTTAATAAGACTAGAAAGAGGCACACCGCACAATACAAGGCGTCACACTAAAATTAATTATTGTTAGTTCTATTATGACGTGCATACTACTATTTCGCTGCCAATCATCTATATTATACTACTATTCACTACTATTATACTACTATAGCTATTAGTCAATCGTCGTTGCAGTTTACGTCACAATTCACCACAACAGTAATTTCGTATGGCATTCAAGTAAAAAACATGGTTCTAACACGACGGTTAGGTTTAGTCATGTTGTCATATTTAATATTTTACATGAGTTACATAACATTATAATATATGATTATTGTAAACTTTAACATAGTTTCTATTTTGCTATTACGATTGTTAAAACTTGAATTATACAGAATGGTTTACATCAAAATGTACGAGAATAATATTTAATAATGTAAACGTGTTCTGTATTAGTGTATGTATATTAGGTAAAAAAGAAATTAGTTTTTAAGAGGTGCATTGATTTAGCTTAGAAAAGATTCGTTTGAAAACACAATTATTCATACCTATATTAAGTTATATTATACATTTTTAGATGTAGTTTGTTTGCAAAAAGAAAATATTTTCGCGAAAATTTTAAATAGAAATTTTTATTGGGTAGGTCACGATTTATTTATAATCCTAATGTAGGTCTAAAATGTTAACACGTTGAGAAATTACGTAAGGTTTTTGTCTTTGTTAATATCAAGAATAGCTAAGAAAAATATTACCTAATGTTTAACTTTCGGTTGACAAATATACAATAATATTTTTTAATTTCTCGATTTTTATTTTGACCTTGACCCTTATTAACCCTAATAATTATTTACAAAATAACGGAGACTCAAAGCGTCAATCAATTTGCGTGGCATATCTTCACAACGTAATAAAAATATGCGTCGGCTCGATGTGGTACGAGAGCTAGCGACGAATTTCGGAAAGGCCCTTTTGGCGAACTGAAATTGTGAATAACTGAAGAATCCATTCCTGTCAGTCGTTTGCGGTTATTTCTCTTCAAAAATATTTTATTAAAATTCCCAAAATATATACTTTTGGCAATCTGAAATTTTAATCACGTATTTACTTAGTAATTATACCTGCAAATCGCCAGACAAATTTTGCGGTTTTGAACGTGAAGTTTTCAAATGAGTGCGACAAAATTGCGGCGAAATTCGTCGCCAGCTCTGCGACTAATCGCATCGCCCCGCTACCGCCGTCACCCCGTGGCCGCTCATTTCGTGCCCGTACACTTAGGGCGTGCATTAAAACTCGCGCGGGTGCACGCTTGCGTGTAGAATCGTATGAGCGCAGCGCTAGTGCTGACGCGTGTGACGGGTTCTCTATACGGTTTTGCAAATGGGTCGCAAAAAATTGCGAGAAAAACATTATTTTTACTTTTTTCATATCTTAAAAAATGGCTGAGATATTTACGATCAAAGTGCGTATTTCCGGTCGAAGGTTTTTAAAAACGCGGGCGGGCGCTAATTAGCCGTTGACGTCAGACTGTCATTCGACAGTCGCGCTCTCGTCCGCACGCCGCTGTGCAGTAAAAATTTTACTTGGAGGAAGCTGTATAATCCAGCGATTCCTAATGTGGGTTCCGTGGAAGAGTCATCAGGGTTCCGCGAAATCGAGATAGTCGTAACGATAATTCCTCACGTATCCCTTTAATGATAATAGCCGCCAAATTCTCCAACTCTAACTCCATAAAAAGTAGCACAATTTCAAAATATACTCACCGGCATATTTAGCGGAACATAAAAAAAAGGTCCATAATTAAAAAAATATGGTTTTATTTTAAAATCTACTTACTACACTTCTTTTTTTATTTAAAGTTTCATTTGTTTTACTTAAAATGAGATCACATTAAGAACAGATTTTGCGAGTAAAGGCTATTTGTGAAAAATTGTACATTTTTGAACTTTTCATGTAACCGGGAAAAGTGAAATTTAATATTAAAATAACAATTAATTAAATTAGAAAAATTGTGATTTATATCGCGTATTTCCTCCACGTGCTCTTATTAAAGTTTCTACCCGTCTAGGCATACTGAGAATGATGTTGATCGATGGTCTCCTGGGATAGTCTCCGCCATTCCTCAACTACAGCGATTCGCAGTTCACCCACGTGCTCTATTGGGTTCATATCCGGTGATCTCGCCGGCCACTCCATAACATTGATATTCATATCATTAAGATAAGCTTGAGTTACCCGAGCGGTATGCGGCCGAGCATTATCCTGCATAAAAACAAAATCGTCACCAATATATGGGGCAAACGGTACGACATTTTCTTCTTAAACTTCTCTGATATAGCGGTCTGCAGTCAGACTCCCTCTGTCAATCACTACCAAGTCTGTGCGAGCTCCCAAACAAATGCCCGCCCAAGCCATTATTGATCCACCACCGTATGCAACTGTAGTTCCAAAATTTGTCTGAATGTATCGTTCTCCTTTGCGTCTGTATATTCTTTACCTGCCGTCAATTTGATTTAAGAGAATTCTGCACTCATCACTAAACAATACCTTACTCCATTGGTCCGCGCTCCAAAGTCGATGTTCCTGAGCAAAAGTTAACCTGATTCTGCGATGATTTGCCTCGAGCCTTGGAGCCTTGGCGGGCATAAATGAACCCAAACCAGCTTCTTCGAGCCTTCTTCGTACCGTGCGCTCACTTACGGTTACACCCCGCACTGCTTCTCACTCATGTCGGGCTTGGACGGCCGTCAAACGGGGGTCCCTACGTACACGAAGCCGAATGAAACGATCATCCCTACTCGAAGTGCGTCTTTTTCTGCCTTGTCCTGCTCTTCTCACATAAGTACCGGTCTCCCTGAACCGTTGGATACTGCGATGGATCGTTGAAACTGGTCGACGAAGATCTCTGGATATCACTCTGTAGGTTTGACCATTTCTTCGCATTTCGAGTGCGAGGGTTCCGTACAAACCTGTAGTAAGTTTTAAATTAAATGTTTTTTTTAAATATTTGAGTTGATTGAATGATAGGTAAATTGCGATTTACGATTAATGACGTACCTATTAAAAAAAAAACTACTTACTTGATCTCGTTCAAACCAATTTTCGGTGGTAGTTTGCATGGTAATGTACAACATATTATATTTTTTTTAGTTTTATCATTCTCTTATTTTAGAAGTTACGGGGGGTGGGGGAAGACGACACACATTTTACCACTTTGTAAGTGTCTCTCGCGCAAACTATTCAGTTTAGATTACAAACCTCAATATCATTTTTGAAGACCTATCCATAGATACCCCACACCTATGGGTTAGATGAAAAAAATATTTTTGAGTTTCAGTTCTAAGTATGGGGAACCCCAAAATTTATTGTTTTTTTTTCTATTTTTGTAAGAAAATCTTAATGCGGTTTACAGAATACATCTACTTACCAAGTTTCAACAGTATAGCTCTTATAGTTTCGGAAAAAAGTGGCTGTGACATACGGACGGACAGACAGACAGACAGACAGACAGACAGACATGACGAATCTATAAGGGTTCCGTTTTTGCCAAATTTGGCTACGGAACCTTAAAAACTAACAAAAAACAGTATTTCAATGAAATTTTAAATCAAACTCAGAAGGAAGAAATACTCGAAGTTCGCTCCAGATAAGGTGTATTTGAATAAAATTAAAACAATTGCATAAAATGTGATGTAAAATGTGAAATATTTCTTTATAAATTAAATGACGTATAAACCAGCCAGCAACCTTATATGATACTGATATACTGATACCTTTTTTTTATGTTCCGCTAAATATGCCGGCGAGTGTAGTGGGATCCACCCATCCGACTTGGGTTTGTGGACTGCGAAAGGATTTACAGATATTCCCTCAACCGAAGCCGGGACGAGTCAGCTAGTGAGTTAATAAAATAACATAGTTGCACGTATAATAATTTTATTTCCAACAAATAAAATATATTGTTGCATATCACAACTTGTTATATACTTAATTGCTTAGTACCTATGTAATATGTCACTTACTACACAACCTTATTAAAATTTTAAATCAATAGTCTTTACGTGTATACGGATTTACATAATAGCTTTCGTCTTATAATACTAAAGAAAATAACATAGTATTTTCAACTGCATAATTTTATAAACTTGTAAAAAAAAGAAACATCTAATCAAACATCTGATCTTTTGTTGTACTTGATGAAAAATAATATAAAATTTTTAACTAGTATTCGCAGCTAATTCGAACCATTGTCTTAATGCATCGCCTAGGACTGTCGGCAACGCACTCATATCCCGTAATATGAGGTAGAATGGGAACGGGAACGTGTCTAAATATGGCACAAATCCTACCAAAGTATTGGTCACTGGGTCCAGGATTGGCCGCCTTATGTCCATTATGGAATCCTGTGAACAATGAAAAAACATAGTTAAGTAAAAGTCGAAGAAGGTGAAAGACTAGGTGTCTCTCCAATCAAGTTCTTTTTTGGTTATGACGTAAATATATGTGTATATGTTCCGATATACACTGCGAGTCCGATATACACTGCGAGCACTGTTCAGTGCTCTTACTGGGGAGAAATTCGTTCCGTTATGGACTGACAGTATACTGCCGCAGTATCCTAGGTGCCGCAGTATAGAAATATTTGACATCATAAATCGTCGCCATTTTCGTTCTGTGAGCACTGGTGTTTTCGAGGTAAAGTGCTCTCAGTGCTTTCATCGCGTGATCAACAGCGTCCAGAAATTTAACGGCTTGCACCACTGATTATTATTTATTAATAAACAATTATTTGTCGAAATAAGTTCATCACTTGTATAAAGCCGTTGTATAAAACGCAAACGTTGTATAAAACCAAAAAATAAAAGATTATTTACTTTGTAAAGTGAAACTCACCTTATTATCAGGGTTGTCGATGATGACATAAACCAAAAATATTCCTTGTTGTCTCGCCCTCCTCACGGCCTGCAGCACCCTGGTTTCTCCCTCCGAGAATATCCCTCTCCCATCGCTGACTATCACCAACAGTTTGGCGTTCAACGCGTCACTCCTTATCGAGTGTTGGTCAAACATAACCGTACAGAAATCAAGTAATTGAGCTATTTTGGTCTTAGTTTGATCGAATCTTAGTTGTTCGAGTATTTTAGAGCCCGAATGTTCGGAGAATTGTTCGGTGAATGGATGCAATAGGTTTGGCTTCTCGCCGAAACTGAGTACCGCCAGATCTCCTGATTCGAGTAGATTCAATGCCTGTGGGAAAGAGAAATTGATATTACCAAGTTCGATTGTTTATGTGGACTTAATGATTGTTAATGCGCCTCATTAAACTTTCGCGTCATGTAGGCACTAGGATGGCTAACAGATCTGGCCTGAACGTCCTGTTAAAATTGGAGGGGCGATATTTTTTTTTTTTAGATTAATCAACCTCTATTTTACAATGACTGGTGAAAGTAATGTAATAATTAGGGCTGCCAATACCGGGATCCCGGTCTTTTTTCGTCAGTTTTCAATACCGGTATTGAAATGTCTAATACCGGGATACCGGTGTTGGGGACAATATAAACGAAACAGTGAGTATTGCATATATTTCTTGGTACACGCCACTGTTTTTATTCGGCTAAGTTTAAAACTTGTATCTTAAGCACATTAGCTCAATAAGAGCACCTTTATTGCTTAAAACCAGCGAAGAAAAGTCATTTTTGATCACTAAGAGGAAAAAATTAGTGTTTGAATTTAGAACCCTGTGGCTTGGCATTTCTATTTCATTGACTCATGAAACGTTCAGAAATCAGTTTTTTATCCAATGCAATTTATTTATTTTCTTTTAATTATTCTAATAACTATTGAATTTTTAATTAATTTGTGGTTTGACTAAACTATGTATTTTTACGAGTAAAAAATGGCATTTCTTCATTGAATTTAAGCAGAAAAGTGCTCTTTTGGAGTTAATATGGTGAAAAAATATTTTTATGGGAAACATGTTTTAGTAGTTTTAAGTTAAAAACAATCTTTCTAATTTTAAGTTTTTCCCAATACAGGGATCCCGGGATCCCGGGATCCGGTATTGAAAAAAGTCTTTCCGGTATTAATACGGGTATTGAAAAAACCGGTATTCGAAAGCCCTAGTAATAATGTCCTCCTAACAACCGAAGTTCGGCTATCCAAAACTGAAGCTGTGCTCCCTCAAAAATACACCACGGGGTTATTCAAGGGGCAGATAAAAAAAATCCTTAAAAGCCGGCAACACATTGGCATTCTTGTTAGTGCAAATATTACTAATTCACTCACCCACCTGCTCATTTACTAGCTATTCATAAATTAAAAAACGCAAATTCATATCGAAATCTATACATTCTTTGTGTTTGTGTTTTTTGAACATTGCCAAGTAACACAAGCAATCTCACCTGTGAAACTAAAGCCAAGCTCTCGAAAGCCAATTCCTTGCTCCTGTTATCGGCCATTGAACTCGAGTCGTCGATAGCGATGGCTATTTTGTACTCGCGCTTGGCAGGTTTGGTGCGACGCAGCCAGATCCGATCCTTGCGGAAGTGAGACGCTATGTATGGGATCACGCGACGCATGTTGATCGCGCGACCGGTGCGGAAGTCGCCTACAATGAGAAAGGTTTTGAAGTGAAACTTTAGAATCGTTGTGATTTGAAAATTTGATGAAACGATAAAGCGAAACTAAAAAGAGACAAACATATTCATAATAGGATTTAGCCTGCGAGAGAATGAGATAAAATACAAAGTTATCTCAGTATCTCGTAGGCTTTCTTTTCTGAAGTTTTACTTCAGAAGTAAAAGTTTTTTGTTTAAATCTATACTTATTAAAGAGGGTTTGTTCAATATTGAACATGCCCCCCTCATAGGAACAAAATCATCACTTTACTGCCTACGCTTAACACCTGAATTATATATCTCGTACAGCGCTCTGGCCTCCTCCGTATTCGCAAAGATACGCGCAAAACTGTGCGAATGTGGGTATTATAATCAAATGAAATGGTCCTTAAATTGACTATTTTAAAGTAGATTTTTAAGTGTTATTAATTTTTGTCCAGGCAGGAGGATTACCGCGCCCCGCTCCAGCCACTGTCTGAGGCTTATGTGGTGTAATGTAGCTCCGTCTCAACTCACCGGCTCGTCTCGATCGTCCAGTGGGCTCCAACACCAGTCTCAGTCGCTCGCACAGCGCGCGCGCCGCGTTACCGCAGTCACTCCACACGGCGCGCCAGGCGGCAGTGGACGCGCCCCGCTCCAGCCACTGTCTGAGGCTTATGTGTGTGATGTAGCTCCGTCTCAACTCACCGGCTCGTCTCGATCGTCCAGTGGGCTCCAACACCAGTCTCAGTCGCTCGCACAGCGCGCGCGCCGCGTTACCGCAGTCGCTCCACACGGCGCGCCAGGCGGCAGTGGACGCGCCCCGCTCCAGCCACTGTCTGAGGCTTATGTGTGTGATGTAGCTCCGTCTCAACTCACCGGCTCGTCTCGATCGTCCAGTGGGCTCCAACACCAGTCTCAGTCGCTCGCACAGCGCGCGCGCCGCGTTGCCGCAGTCGCTCCACACGGCGCGCCAGGCGGCAGTGGACGCGCCCCGCTCCAGCCACTGTCTAAAGCTTATGTGTGTGGTGATGTAGCTCCGTCTCAACTCACCGGCTCGTCTCGATCGTCCAGTGGGCTCCAACACCAGTCTCAGTCGCTCGCACAGCGCGCGCGCCGCGTTGCCGCAGTCGCTCCACACGGCGCGCCAGGCGGCAATGGACGCGCCGCTGCCGGCGACCGCGCCCCGCTCCAACCACTGTCTGAGGCTTAGGTACTGCTCCATTGTTATATCGTCCACTTGCTGGCTCGATTCTTCAAGTCTATAAAAAGATGAAGAAAAATATTCGCTTGGGAGGTTTCGAGTACGGACAGCTGAAATGAGATGGTACAATGAACAATATCCAGTATCAGTTCGGAAGTTGCACGGTATCAACACGTTCCGTCGATTTTAATCGAAATTGTTGGTAATTAAGTGATTATTCCGGTAAAAAGTTGCACTATTCGTTGGAGAAAATCGATTTTAAGACATACTTCATAAAAGTTTTTTAAGTGACACAAATAATAAGTCATTATAAGTGAAAATAATTTCGAATCTACAAGGTGAATAAGTTAGTCCCGGACCTACCTACGAATTACGACAACTCGCGTTGCAATCGCGCTTTAAATCAGTCACCGGTGCATCGTTCACGGTTTGCCGCTAATTGCTGGGAATTTGAACCCTATTTCTTACTAATTAAAGTTCGTTATTGTAAAATCAATATAACAAACATTATGCCACATAATTGTGTCGCCTGTAGTTCCGCACTCGAGTCTAAAGAACTAATAAAATGCTCGCTCTGTTCATCTTTATATCATTATTTATGTGTGGGAATGTCTAAAGAAAACTATACCAAACTATCTGTCTCATACAAATCGACATGGAAATGCCCTACTTGTAAAGTCGCGAGTAAGAAGGGACCCCAAAACTCAGACAGTACACCTGTTAAAGGCGCCGACCCGGGCAGTGCAGATAACACAGCGGTCAAGTATTCTCAGGATTTTCAATCTTTTAAAACTGATATCCTGAACAGTTTAACTAAGTCACAGGAGGAGCAGAAGTGCGCCTTGCTTTATTTAATAGACGAAAAATTCAAGGCTATGCAGGAGTCGCTGGACTTTTTCTCATCAAAATACGATGATATAAAACAAGAACTAGACGTAGCAAAAAAAGACGTGCACCTTCTGAAGAAAGAAAACGAGGATCTCCGTGACGATGTCAAGAAACTTAAAGGTAGGCTGTATCTATCTGTTCGAAAGGGAGTCTAGATCTAGTAACCTGGAGATACATTGCGTACCTGAACATAGGAGTGAGAACCTGCTAAACTTGGTCGAACAGATCGGCAAAACGACGGGTAACCCCATAAAAGAAGGCCAGATCCTAAAATGTACTCGGATTGCGAAACTCAATAAAGAATCCCCTCGTCCAAGAACTGTTTTGGTGAAATTTTATAGCCCGATAATTAGGAACCAGTTTTATTCTAGCATAATAAAATTTAATAAAGGTAAAACCAAGGATGATAGACTAAATACTTCTCACCTTGGGAATGCAGGCGAAAAGCAGGGAGTTTTTGTCATGGAACACCTAAGCCCTGAGGCGAAGGCCCTACATGCTCAGGCCAGGAAGTTCAAGCGAGAAAATCAATGGCAATTCGTCTGGTCGCGAAACGGAAACATTTTTATGAGGAAAAATATATCAAGTGATGTCGTGTATGTTAAGAGTGCTGACATTTTTCGTAGCTTAGTTTAATTTTTTTTTTTTTGTAATTTCAATTACAAATTATTAGTTCAATAATTTATTTATTTTTATTTTTAATTCATTATGCTTAACACCTATTCAGATTTATTTATCCAATTAGGTTTATCTTTCTATTTTAAACTGTAATTTTGACGTTATAGCTTTTACTGAGACCTGGTTAAATTCTAGTTTATATAATAATGAGATTATTGATGATAGGTATCAAGTATTCCGTCGGGACCGCGAAACCACAGAGTCAAAGAATAAGCTAGACGGAGGGGGAGTCATGATTGCTGTACTGAAGAAATATAAATGTCACAGAATGTTCGAGTGGGAAGGGACTTCTGAATGCCTATGGATTAATTTAGTGTACAAGTCAGGATCCGTGTCTCACACTTTATCACTATGTACCGTGTATCTGCCTTCTCCAATTAGATTCGATGTCCTGGAACGTTTCTCAGATAAAGCATCTAATGCAATATTAGAACAGGAGAGTACCTTAATTCTTGGTGATTTTAATATATCCGCTATCAATTGGCAACCTTCCCAAGGCTTATTCTTGCCTAATAATTATAACTCGCACGTAGGTACTTGTCTTATCGATTTCATGTCCGAAAACAATTTGTTGCAATATAATGGCATTTGTAATAGTTTTAACAAAACTTTAGACCTAGTTTTGAGTAATGTTACTAACATTCAAGTTAACAAGTGCACAGTTTGTCTCAGTAAACTGGACAACTACCATCCCGCGTTAGAAATATCCCTAGATTTGGCAGTCGATGATTTTGTTACTTCAAAAATAAGCAAAAAGCCAGATTATTTTTCTGCCGATTATGATCTGGTTAATAGTGACCTTGAAAAAATTTCGTAGACCCAAGTTTTTTCCGACTGTCTAAACGTTGAAGATATGGTTTCCCGGTTTTACTCTGTTATTAGGGGCATTATCAAAACTCGAATACCACTTAAACCTATCAAAAGTAACAAGTACCCACATTGGTACTCAAGATGCTTAATTAGACGAGTTAAGGAAAAGGATAAATATAGAACTAATTTTAGAAAATATGGAAATCCACTTGATGAAATCGAGTTCAAATTGTTGAGAACAAGGTGTGAGGTGCTCATAATTTCTTGCTACAAAAATTATACTGATAGTGTGGAGGCTAGTATAAAGGCTAACACGAAGTATTTCTGGACGTACCTTAAGCAACGTCGTAACAATAAGTGTGAAATTCCTGCATCTATGGTTTATAACAATCAAACATTCAAAGATAGTGTTAGTATAATATGTAATCAATTTGCAAATCACTTTGCTAGTGTTTATAATTCAACGTCTGGTACCCCTAGTGTTTTATTAACAACTGATTGGAAAGTTGATAACACGCACGATTATAACGTTGTTCTACATAATTTGACTCTCTCAGTCGAAGATGTAAAAAACAAACTTTTAAAAATCGACACACATAAAGGTGCCGGAGCTGATAAAGTACCTGCTATCTTTATCAAGAGCTGTGCTAAGACGCTCGCTACTCCCCCTATATTTAACAGGTAGCTCTCTGAGGGGGTATTTCCAGAGATTTGGAAATTTGGACTTATAGTTCCTGTATTCAAGGACGGTGACAGAAGGGATGTCACTAAGTACCGGCCGATTTCCAAACTGTCTATACTGTCTAAAGTATTCGAGTCACTGGTTTGCCCTCACATAAATTGGCATATGAAATCTATTTTAACGACGAAACAGCACGGTTTTTATAAACTTAGGTCAACTCTGTCTAATCTGGTAACTTACGTAGACTATATATCATCTCATGTTGACAGAAATACGCAGGTTGATGGGCTTTATACAGACTTCTCGAAAGCCTTTGATTTAGTCGATCATAACCTACTGATTAGCAAATTAAAGCATTACGGTTTTGTCGGAAACATTCTCAACTGGCTTGCCTCGTACCTAATTGGCAGACAAATGACAGTAGCTATGGGTGGAGTCGAATCTTCTATTACCTATATTGCTCACTCTGGAGTTCCTCAAGGATCCATTCTTGGACCAGTACTTTTTAATATATTTATTAACGATGTTGTGCACTGCTTTATCAACTCGGAAGTTCTACTGTATGCCGACGATCTGAAGGCATTTAGAGCTATTAACTCTATCAATGACGCTATCTTATTACAGGATGATCTGAACCGATTAACTCAGTGGAGCGTAGCTAACAAAATGATATTGAATTTTTCAAAATGTTATAATGTTTCGTTTCATAGAAAAGTTCATCCGATAAATTTTTCGTACAAAATAAATGGTAATATTGTTAATAGTTTAAATTGCATTAGGGACCTAGGAATCCATATCGATCATAAATTAGGTTTCATTTCTCACGTAGATAATATTTGTAAAAAAGCTTCAAAGATTACTGGTTTTATTAAACGTAGCTGTAAAAATTTTCGGGACGCGAATACAAAAATTCTGTTGTTTAATGCGCTGGCGAGGAGTATTCTGGAGTATGGTTCTGTAGCCTGGAATCCTCACTATAATGTACATTCTATGAGGATAGAACGTATACAAAAGCGCTTCTTGCACCATGTTTGTTTCGGAGATAAGTCGTTTCATAAATACTCTAAAAACTCTAGCTATTATTCCAGATTGCAACACTACAATTTATTGACTCTTTCAGATCGTAGAAAGCTCCTAGATTTATGTTTTCTGCATAAATTATTGAACGAGACCCTCGACGCATCTAATTTACTAAATAAAATTTCTGTACGAGTACCTAGGCCGTACAGTCGAGTTAAGAACTACTTGCCATTCAAATCTGGTTTCTCTAAAACTAATTTAGGGAATTCATCACCTATCAATAGAATGTTGACGTTTTACAATAAAATGAGCAAGGAAATAGACATTGATATAATTGGTGATAATCTCCCTAAGTTTAGAAAGAAGTTAATGTATTACTTTAAATCTCAGTATAGTAACGAATCTATTTGACTACTTTTAACTAGTGTTATACGAATTTATTGTTCTGCTTACATCATAATCAGTTTCTGTATTTTAAGTAAAAGCTATAATTTGTATTGTTATAATATTCTTAATCATTCGTTTGTTTTTTTGTTTGTTTTTGTTTTCTCGTGTAACGGACCTAGATCCGGTTAGCTGTCTGCTACGGCTTGCTGGATCTTATCACTGCTAATTTAAGTTAATTATTATTAGTTAGCTTATTTTTTATTTTTTTTTATCTTTTCCTCTTTGATTTCCTTTATATCTGACGGTCAGATATAAAGGAAATCAAAGAGGAAAAGATACACTATGGGTCAGATTCTGACCCATAGTGTAGCTTTTATATAATATTGCAAGCTGTGGCAGCCTCTAAGGGGGTTTACAATAATGCATAATTTTCTATTAACTAGCTTTATTTTCCTGTTATTTATTGTAACCTGTTGGTTGTCCTTAAATAAATAAATAAATAAATAAATAAATAAATGAAGCTGGGTCGCCCGTTCACACACGGGGCGACGCTAATAGCCCGTTGACCTAGGTAACCGACAGTGACTGTCATTTTCTAAAGCATCGCGTCGCGTGGCGTCACTTCTGTCGCTCACCTAGTACAACGGGTGAAACCAGTTTCAACGCCGCAACCAATCGTTCTATGACGGCATGAACACGGAACAACTCTGCAAAGCCAGCACAACCAGTCTTGCGCAACTCGCAGTGGACTCGCACGCGCATGGCTAGTTCAATTTCTCCGAAACTCAAAAACAACTCCGTCGGGTTGCGAGCGGTGTCGGTTTTTTGCGCCAACCGGAGCAATCTTTTTAGCCATGTTTCCAGACGTCTTTGTTATGGCAAAGCTGTTAAAAGGAACAGAATGTTCCTTTTCTTTATAGGAGACTAAATTGGACACAAAATACATTCAAGAATTCACCATCAGTGCCGCCCCACAAGAAAGCGACAAGGCGCAGTAAAGAATAGAATATCTTTGAGAAAAAAAAACATGTTTTGATCATATTAGGGATTTTTAGAACATACTTGTAGCTGAAACTCTTTTTTTGACAGTTTTACACAGTGCCAAGGGGTAACCATAACCTGTCCAAATGTTCACTTCACATGCCTATTGTGACAAGATGTAATACTCAACTGAGTTTCAGACTCCAAATCAGTTTCACCAGTAGCTACAACATTGCCTATCTAGCCAGTGGCTGTATTTCCCTCCACCACATATTATAATCAGTTTTTGTTTGTCTCTATGAAACAGTAATCTATCCAACTATTTTCGCTACTCACCTAGTATGATAAGTGGTGTCCCGTCCCCGCGGCACGTTAGCAGTCAACACAGTATCGCCCTCGACTTGAATGCCAGTTTCACCCGTAGCTTCTTCACCACTTTCCTTCTTGTTACCGGTTTTGTCTTGATCTTTATCTTGACCGGTTTTGTTCTTTTCTGATTTTAATTCTTCTGCTTTATCGACCTAAAATCCGAGCATCAAAGTTTTTATGATAAACAACGATGAATATTGAAAAGATTAGTACGTCATCCGTACTAATATTTTAGATAATGTGAAAGTGATATTTGTTGGTTTGTCCTTCAATCACGCCACAGCAGAGCAACGGATCAGATTCAAATTTTTTGAAGTATTGGAGAGTAACATAATACGCTACTTTGTATCCCCGAAAATTGAAGATTCCCGAGAATTTTTAAAACCTTAAGCCTCGTATTCACTAGGCGACAAATGTCCTGCGACACGTGTCGCAAGAGATGTCGGGCGACGTCGCTTGACTTCGCCTGACATCGCCGACATGTCTGCCGCAACAGGCATCAAACGAGAAGAACGAGAGCATCATCTTGCTCTTATTACAGAAGATCTTTACAAAAAATTAATCAGATTCCAGACTAAAATATTAAATAAAAAACCGGCCAAGTGCGAGTCGGACTCGCGCACCGAGGGTTCCGTACAAACCTGTAGTAAGTTTTAAATTATTAAAGATATTTTTATTTTAAATATTTGAGTTGATTGAATACGAGTAGGTAAATTGCGGTTTACGATTTATGACGTATTAAAAAAAACTACTTACTAGATCTCGTTCAAACCAATTTTCGGTGGAAGTTTGCATGATAATGTACATCATATATTTTTTTTAGTTTTATCATTCTCTTATTTTAGAAGTTACAGGGGGGGACACACATTTTACCACTTTGGAAGTGTCTCTCGCGCAAACTATTCAGTTTAGAAAAAAAATGATATCACAAACCTCAATATCATTTTTGAAGACCTATCCATAGATATGGGTTAGATGAAAAAAAAATTTTTGAGTTTCAGTTCTAAGTATGGGGAACCCCCAAAATTTATTGTTTTTTTCTATTTTTGTAAGAAAATCTTAATGCGGTTCACAGAATACATCTACTTACCAAGTTTCAACAGTATAGTTCTTATAGTTTCGGAAAAAAGTGGCTGTGACATACGGACGGACAGACAGACAGACAGACATGACGAATCTATAAGGGTTCCGTTTTTGCCAAATTTGGCTACGGAACCCTAAAAACCTTTAACAGACGTCTAGATATTTTTACTTTTTATAACTTTAATATTTAGTCTAATCCCCCCATTTTAGCCGCTATCATACTCGTTTACCAAATAGACAAAATATACCTGAATATCATCGTCGTCAACATCCATCGCGACTTCTTCATCTTCCTTCAGTTTGTCCCCTTCTTCGTCATCTTGTTGTAAGGTCGGCTGCTGGTCTGCTTGTTCTTTTGTTGCTGCGTCAACCACCTACAAGAGTGTATTATTTATACACAGTTTAATCTTCGGAGACGCTTTCCACATTTCGTCCCATCAAGAATGTTGCTTTACATACATTGTTTTTATAAATTCGCAAGTTTTATGGTCTAACATACTTTTCTATTATAAACCAAAATACATAATCTAGGGTGTACTGCATGCTTAATGGCGTCATCATCACAATTTAATAAGAGTGGAGCGTCAGAATCTCCTCCTTTCTGGAAGCAGGTTAAAATTAGGTAAGTACAATTGAATGCGACGATTGAATTGAATGAAATTAAATTGAATTGTTCAAATTTTACAGAAACAATGAAATTTAAAAGGCCTAGACATAATTCCTTGATCAGGTATACCTGTAGATCATCTTTGTTAGCCTGTTTAACGTGTTGGTAAGCGTCCGCTTCGTTGTCCTGGCTTTTCTCCGCATCCCCGCCTTCATTCTCTGCGTCCTCTTGTTCCACATTTAGAGTGTGTGCTTTCTTGTGTTTTGTTTCATTCACGTCACCTGATTTATTTTAAAAAATTAAAAAGATATTTTGGGGCCCTATTTTATGGATTTATATTGAAGAACTAAGAGTTGAAACATAGTAGCACGGATAAAGAGGAATAGTGCCGCGTAGTTTTCTTGCTTTTGAATACGTCGTCAGTACAGGAATTAAAAAAAATGGTTGGGGTCATACATAGGCAAATAGGGACGCTAAAAACTTGGCACGTTATTAATTTCAGCAAAGAATAAAGTACTATAGGAACTCATAACTCGTAAATGATCCCTGCACTAACACCATCCTAAAAGTTAATGGTGTCCGTCTTGTGTTTTCTTTGACGAGATTTAAGGAATTTGTTAATCTATGTTTGTTTACCACTACATAAATAGCTACTTAATATCTCTCTCTACCCTTACAGATACACTTTTAGTCAACCTGCCAGTTTTTAAATTTTACCCCTGAGGTTCAGGTACCCCTGAGTTTTTTTTTAAACTTACCCAACGTCCGCTCTTGATCAGTTCTCCCGGGTTTATTCTGGAATCGTTTTTGTTCTTTGTCTTGAGATGTCTCAGCTCTGGTAGCGTCCTTATTACCGCGATGTCCTTTGTCACTTTTGTCCAATTCCGACCTTCCAGTTGATTGGATGTCCTCCCCAACTTGTTCTTGAGCTTGCTCCTGATGAAACAAAAGTTTCGAAACGTTATGGAATTTTTAATTACCAACTAGATTAGTTAAATTAAAATCCTAAAATAAAAATATTTCTTTCTACATAGCTAGCTAATTTCAATTCTAAAATGCTGCATTCTGTTTAATAATGATATACTAGACTTACGAAAGGCGCAGCTTCTTCATCTTTAGCCTGTTCCGCATTAGTCTCAACATTATCATTAGTGCCTCTTTCCATGTCAGCATTTTCCACTTTATCTTCAGCCGTCGGGTCATTGTTAGAAGGATTGGCTTGAGGATTAGCTTCGTGTTCCTTTTCTTGAATTTTTTCCTCTTCGTTTATATTATCTGGGTTCTTTGGCAAGTTTTCGTCGTCTTTAGATTCATTTTCTTCCTGTAATTCGGGTTCGGGATTTTCAGTTTCTGGATTATCTAAGTCCGCCTGAGCGTTTGGATCCTCTTTTTCTTCATTCGGAGAATCGTCTTGATTTTCTGTGATTTCGTTTTCATTATCACCTTCTTTGTGTTCAGTATCTTCCTTCTGAAAATAATCCTTCTTAAATTGCATTATCTAGAATTTTCTTTAAATGTTGGAAAGGTTACCTTTTAAATCATTTTTTCGAACCTACTTTACTTTTTGTGATGTACTTAGAAATTTTGTCAATTTCTAGTTAAGCTGAAAATATGCAACTTAGTACGTACGAATTTTCAGCTTAAAAATAATACCAGATCACATTTTATTATGGCAACAAAAGTAAGGTAAATAACGGTAAATTATAATACGGATAATAGGTAAATAACGCAAATTGACCCAAGCTACACGTTGGCCCGTGCTTTTATTTACGAATTTACCTGTTCATCATTTAAGTGATCTTTCCCTTCTCCATCTTCTTCATCACTAGAAACTTCTAGACCATTTTTATTATCCTTTTCCTCTTTTTCCTTAGATTTATCGTCCTCTTCTTGTATAGCTTCTTTCATTGCGTCTATTTCAAACGGATTCTCATTCTCGGTTTCGCCATCCTACAATACAATAGATGCAATATTTAAAATACATATTATACTCTGAAATGCTTGTTGAGCTATACTTCAATCCAGTATCTAGTCCACAAAATCATTGTGGACTAGATACTGGATTGTTAGCCGAAATATGAATTGTAATGCTACAAATTCCCTTTTTACCTTATCATCATTTCCGTCTTCGCCATCGATATCCATATTATCGGGCAGCTCAAAATCCTCTGGTTCTGGCAATTTTTGTTCATTTCCGTGGTATGGATCGATCTGAAATTTAATGTAAATATATTATAATATTATAAATGAAATGAAAAAGCTATGCATATGCTTTATGTATGCATATGATTTGCTTCTTGTGAAAGCTAAAATTAATATTTTCGCATAGCCACCCATTCACTGTTTTCAAGTTTCATTTTATTCTGTTTAAATGTCAACAAATCTTCATAAATTCCTGATATGTTATAAAAATTGTATATCTTGCTTCTAATCTTACATGGTCATCATCAACTTCAGGTTCGTTCATGTCATTGACATCTTTTTTTTTCTGTTTCTCCTTTTCGTCTGTACCATCATCCTGGCCCTGCTCTTGTTCTTTAGCAGCCATCTCTTTCTCTCCTGTACTTTCACCCTTCCCACGCTCTTCTTTATCTTTCTTGCCGGACTCTTCCTCTAAATCCTCTTCGTCCTCAGAACCCCATATTTGTTGGTCTAGTCTGAAAATTTACGCAAGCATTATGTAAAGAATTCAGATCTAAAAATATTACGCAATATTCTATTCAGAAAAGGCTATCAATACTGCAAATTTCGTCGAATTTAACACCCACCAATAAATTATATCTTTCCTAATCATTTTAGCTCGTACTTACTTTTCAGCAGCATTGTCAGTTTCGCCCATCTGTTTATCTGGATCATCATTTTCGTTATCTTGATCTGATTCCTCACCTTCTGTATTAAACATTTTTCCTTTAATGAGATGACTTTACACCAATTGATTTTTTTAACTACAAGATGATGGCCGCGACTTCGACCGCTTGAATTTAGTTTTTATTACGGCGGTAACTCCTTAATTTCCGGGATAATAGGTAACCTATGTCCTTCCCCGGGATGCAACCTATCACTATACCAAAATCATTGATATCGGTTTAAAAGATGGGCCGTCAAAGCGTAGCAGACAGACAGTCATACTTTCGCATTTATAATATTAAAATAGATACTAATATAATATATGGATCAGAATATGGTTTGCTTAATATTAAAATATTAAGCCGACTATATTCTGATCAAATTCTTTATAGCTATTATCTTTAATAATATATCTTTGTACCTAACGTTACCTTTTTGCTCAACATCTTGGAGGTGCGAGTCGAAATCATCAGTCATATTAACTCCCTTTTCTTCTTCTTTGCAATCTCTGTCTTCTTGGTTTTTCTCCTCACCTGGACGATGTGCATCGTCTAACTGATCCTACAAAACAATTCAATTGCATAAATTCATCACAATAAATCAATTAAAATCTTGACAAAAGAAAACTAGGCCAGTAGGAACATGTTGTATTACAAAATAAAAATTGTCTTTAAAATTCTGTACTTCTAGAAGTAAGTTAACAGAACCTTGGTCACACTCTAGAATAATATAAATTAATCGATTGAATTCCTACTAAATCTTACCTGTCCGTTGTAAGAGTACTATATTCCTTTTCAACTTTTGAGTTTTGTGAAATAGCAATATGAATTGTGCAGATGTTTAAATGTTAGATGTTGTGAATAACGCCTACCTGATTTTCAATTCTGTCCGAGACATCTTTCTGTCCTTCTCCTTCTCCAAGCCCCATGCCACTGGAAAGCTTTCCAGGACCACCGTCGCCCTCACCTTCTTCCATATCCAGATCAGAGGGCTTGCAAAATCTAAATAAATTCGTAACTTGAATAAAACAACAAACAAACAATATATTTACAAAACTAATAACTATGTCTAATAAGAAGGAATTGTTTAGGTAAATCAAGAATGTCACTCACCCTTTTGTGGCCAAGTCCGAAAATATCTTCAAAAGAACTGAAAGCATCTTGCAGGATATTCTATGTACTGCAACCTTTTGCGACAGAAAGTATTGGACAAAAAGCACAGTTTGTTCCAATATTGGCACCACTCTCATAACTGCATTTTTCATGTTTTCTGTTTCATTTCTCGTAGCGATATATTGCACGTAGTTCCCTAATAAAGTTCGGATTTTGCATATTAAAGTATCAAGCTGCAACATTTTAGAGTCAATCGATAATTTTTCCTGTAACAGCTCCTTCAAATGTTTATCTTCTAATATTTCTTTAGACTCCTCCTTCTCATTATTTTCTGCGTCTATAATTTCATCGATTGCATTCAAAACATCTATGTTGTCAGAACTTTTATGAATCGGTAAATGTTTTTTGTACAAAGATTGTATAATTAGCAACATCGTCGCTACAATGTCTTCTGTTTGTGCGATTATTGCATCAGACGAATTTTCAACCATATCCTGGTCATTAGCATCGTCCAATTTATCAAGTTCTTTAGAAGTGTTATTCAAATATTGGATCAAAGTTTCAACACATCTTAAAACTGGATGTTGGGGATTAAAATTTTCAACAATATTTGTCCTGAATTTGAATTGATATTCCTGTAAAATAGCTTCGCTTTCTTCTATTAGGACATTTAAATTTCTTTTAGCGTCGCTTATTACGTCGATATGAGTTTGAGATACGTTTGGCAAATCATTCATGTCACCTATTTGTTTAGGCGACGAATTGGCAAGTTTATGTAATGCTGCCTTTTGCTTGTCTACTACTGATATAATAGATTTTATTTTATTATAAAGTTCACGCCACTTATCGCTGTTTAAGAAACAACGCGCCAAAGGTGAATCTGATAGTACTACATCGAATTCTGGTACGGAATTGGTATTCATAGCATCTTCTGGTATAGATTTGAGTACGATAGTGAATTGATCTAATAAAATGCTTGCATGTGCGTAACACTCGATTAAGATATCGAACTTTTCTTTTAAAGTTGAAATATTAGTGTCACTAATGTCAGCGTCAAGTGCATTGGTCAGGTTCGCGGTGACTTGGCGCAAGTCGTAAATGTATCTTGCGTATTTGGATATGGATTTCTTCTGACTGTTTGTGATTTTCTGGGGAAAAGAAAAACTATGAAAAGAAATATTGGCATTATAATAAATTATTCCGGCACAGAGATTTGGAGATCTGGAGCGCTAGATTGGATTGTACAAGTTTAGCTTAATTGTAGGAGTATTAACACCTACAGTTCGCGCGCGAGTTGAATGCCGAGTAAATGTGTGTGTCACCATACATTTACTCTGCATTTAACTCGCACGCAAACTATACGTATTTGCAAGCGATAGCGAAGCGATTAACGTCTTTATACCATTGTAAAGCATGCGGCGTGTGACTGCTTAGATTTGCTAAGGACGTAAAGCTGTAGTAATTTAACTACTAAACTAAATCATACCAATAATTGTGCAGCGAATCCTTTACACCGTTCAATATTTTGCATGCCCAAGTCTCTGTGAGGCGTCTGTAGCGCTGTACTGAACGATCTGTGCCGAGCGATGTTCTTTTGGAAATATTTCTCACAGCCCGACCATAACAGCGTTAGTGTTGGGTCACAGCGCCTGAAAATACATTTGCTTTTTATAAATACGAGAGTATGTTTGTGTTTGCTACGCTTTAAAGCTTTTCAGACGATTTTGATGAAATTTGGTATTTTTGGTATATTTTGTTAAAAGTACCTGTAGTTTAATCCCGGGAAGGACATTTTTTATAGTTTATTATGGGACAAAATTAAGGAGTTCCCCCGGAATTTGAAAAGCAGTGTGACGAAGTGACCTGTATCATCTAGTTGTTCATAAACAAGAAAAAGTTTAATTTTTGTGGTTATAATAAAGTGTATACTTGCAATAATACTTGCATCTAAAGATATGGATATCACAAACCTTCAGTATCAACACAAAAATACTTGATTTTATTACGTTGTACAAAACTATTTGGTACCAAACCCGATACATGTGTTTATTTGCAATTATTTTTTCCGTCCTATCCGCCATATTGGATTTTTCATGACGTCTCATTTCTCAGTAAGTATTATTATCATATCACATACTTACTATATGAATTTACACATTAAGAAAACCAAAGCCATGTTATTCTATTTTTTTTTTTCTTTAACCTTATAATTAACTTATGTACTTACTAAGAAATTGTCTCATGACATATCTTAGTCTTTCTTGTGGCAAATAGACACTTTGTTCATGTGTTCTTTTAGCAAGAACTTCACTACACTATTACTTGTCACTATGCACTAACTCGAAGGGTTTTGTCCTTTTAACTTATATAATGATTAAGTATTTATGTATTATTTTTAACAAACCTGCTCTTCAAATACTTCAAAGCCGCTTCCAAATCCACTGGCGGTATAGTGAAGTCATACAGCTCTTCAGAAGCTGATAGTATCACTAAGCCAGTTCGATAGTTGAGGCCCATTTTACTGAGGTATTTGAATAAGTCTGCGAGGGCTTTGCGCTTTTGTTGAACGATGCTCTTCGCTTGGGAAGTTTGTTTCTCTTTAGCTGCTGTTGTGTCCACCTTTTAAAAACGATTAAATAAATAGTAAATCACAAAAATATCTGTATCCCTTGAAATCATAAATTAGATTAAGGTAAAAATAATAATTGTTGTATCAAATATGGATTTGTATAACGCCATTTACGCTAGACCGGGCTACGTCGGTAAACAAAACTATTATCCGGCTGCGATAGTGGCGGGTCGGCAAGTACTTTTCATTATTATCAAACATTTTCTTGAATCTTAAAGGTGTAAGTACAAAATGTCGGTGTTAAATTTAACTTTTTCTTGTATATATCTTTTTTAATGTTTGGTAGCTGCAAGCAGTCGACAGACTATTAGCAGACAAAAGGGCCACGGCTCAAGTCTGTACAGTATCGAGCACATTCGCCCGCTTTTATCACTTTAGTTGGGATACCGACGTTTTTTCTTATACGTATTAATTTTTTCCGTAACTGTTGGCATTTCTAGGTATTTATGTATTTCCGTGTTGCGTGCAAACCAGCGAGCATTGGAAATGGTCCTAAAAATACTGTTAAGTTAAATAATCTTACCTCTAAAGATCCCAAATGTGCACTGGTTTCGATCACCAGTGTAACAAAGTCATCTAACGCTTGCACTAAAGAAGGATATCCAGTATTAGTGATGGTGTCCTTGCATAGATTCTTTGCTTTGTTCAGCAAACTAGGTATCTTGGCTAGAAGACTAATGTCTGATATGATTGGGCAAGGCTGTTCTGTTTGATCAACGTATTTCTGTAAAATCAAAAAAATATAGGGATGATGACTATGTCAAAATTAATTATACTACACCTGCTGGGAAAATAAGCGATAATACTTCGAAACTTCGCTCCTAGACTAAATTTTGAGGATCTATTTTATGAATTAAAAATTCACATAAAACAAAAGATTCGCGTTCGCTATTTTTTCAAGATAAAGACGTAACAACGCAACTGAGGAATATCTTCTTGCGAACGAATATTTGTGTTTAGGTTATTAACTAATAATTATAGTATAAGGTTAGACAAAGCTGAGAGACGATTAACGTTATTAGATACTATAAAATTAAAAAGAAGGAACCAGAAGTTTAATTCGCTATAATCCGCGACAATAGGAAAATCTATGTTGTACAGTGATTTCAATTATTATATATATATTGTGACTTCACAATCGTGCATTGTGACGTTGAGGGTAGTTTTTGGGGGAATTCTGTGGACTGTGTGGGAGACGTGATTTTTGAAACACGTCGATCCGTTGTTCCGTTGCAGCGCGATTGAAGGACAAACCAACAAACAAACACACTTTCGCATTTATAATATTAGTATGATATAGATAGATTTACCTTAATATTCCTAGCCAATACAATATGTATTTGAGGATCGATCATATAGGCACCACCAGTGGGTGCGTTGGCAATAGTGGCCCTCTTCGGGCGGTCCCATATGCCCACGTGATCCGTCCCGACTTCACTTGTGTTGTCCACTAGATAGTTGACCACACTTTCCTTTAAGACTTTCTGGGGACAAAAATAACGTGTTTGATACCTCTTCTAAAAATGAAAAGTCAAGGTGAGTTAGTAGATTTTTGCCCCTTCTTCACTCTTGTGTAGGTAAATAATTTTTTTTTATTGTTCCTTTATTTTTTTTTATTTCCTGAATAAAATAAAATAAATAGAAATGGCACTTATTAAAACGTTAGTATAAAGGTCTCTTCAAATCTATCAACGCGGAGCCGGTTTTAGCCGGTCAGCAAAGCTCTATGTTGAATGTTGTATGATCGACGCGACGTCTACCGCCGTTTTGACGTCGGTCGACGTCGCGTCGAACGAGGCGAGCGACGTTTTTTTTACCCCTGATACCGTATACATAAAGCTTTTTCTGGCTGACTCAACAAGCCGGTACCACATCGGTAGATTTGGGAGGACCTTAATATATTGTACAACCCTAGAATAGACGCGTAAGAAAAAGAAAGTAAAGTATAAGTGGCCCTGCAAATTCGATGATTCGAAAGTCCTCTGACGCAATACTGATTTGGTCTCTTTTACATAACAAGCATAGGTGAAAAGCTGTCCCTTTTTTACTCATAATATGAGCTCTTTTTTACCACAGGGTTTTAGAGTAGGCTTTATAAGGTCAGTTTATTTGAAAAACTGAATTTACAGGAATTTTGAGTTAGGTCACTTTCATTCTAGGGGTGCGATATAATGTACAACCCTAGAATAGATGCGTAAGAAAAGGAAAGTAAAATAGAGGTCCTGCAAATTGGATGACTTCCAGAAAGGTTTTAGAAAACTAACCTCAAATTCCTTGGTATGCTTATGGAGAGCCTTATGAGCCTTTTCCACCGTGTCCTTAACACTCCAATAGCTAAGGTCGCGGTCCCAGGTGCAGATCTTGACGAAATCCTTTAACTTCTTCTCTATAGGCGCTCTTTTCTCTTTGATTTGGGAAGCCACGTGCTGTGAGAACTGCGCGTAGTAGTTATACGTGTTCCATAGTATGGATATTAGCTCGTCTAAAATGAGATGGATATTAATTATAAATACGAATGTTTGTCTATTTTTTGGTCACTTAGTGTCTCCACTACCAATTCAGTAAATTTTGGTCAAAGTCAGCTAGCATCGAAGCTAGTGGGCACATGATATTTTTTACACAGGAAGAGCAAAGGGTGCCCGATTGGATTTTCCCAAAAAACCATGGATCCATCTTACACGATTAATATTTTGATATGTAAATAATTGCTTGAAAATTATGCCTATTAACACCATACAAGTATAAGTAAAACTCAAAATTAATTTACCTAAAGAGAAATTTAAGACCAACTTTAGAAGACTGATAGATTTACTTAATGATTCGAAAGTATACTTATACGTAGTCAAAGATTTTTTATCAAATAAAGTTCTTTTTGTTGACTAAGGCAATTTTTTTCCATGGAAGGAGTTTTTACCCACATCTATTTTGTTATAACTATGCCAAGAGGGTCTCACCAAACCTATCCACACAAAACCGGCTTAAGCCGGTCAGAACAGCTGTATGTATGGATTAAGAGTGAAAACAGCAAAACGCCGTTTTCGCGTTGGTAACCGTCGCGTTGCGTAGACTTTTTTCATTGTTAAGACCATAATATACGTAAAGCTTTTTCTGACCGGTTAAGGCCTTATCCGCGTCTATAGATGTGGGGAGACCCTTAGACTCCATCTTAGCTGTGAGTACTGCAGTTAAGCACTAATATCTGTCAATAAAAAGAATCTAAGCTCTTAACTCACCTCGTCTCTCACTGCTTTCCAAATGTACCAAATGACAATGATACACATAAACTATGTCCAACCTGACTTCAAACTCAGCGAGATTGGACGTCTCCATGAAGTCCTTTAGCACAGAGATGATCCTCGAAGACGATACCGATTCTTCTGGATTTGGTTCCAAGTAGGAGTTTATTGCTGCATACATGTAAAACCAATACTTGTGCGCTTCTGACTGTTTTCTAAAAAACAAGACATGTTGCGTTTTAGTACAAATACTTTAGGAGCTGTTTAAATAGGGATGATGCCTATATCAAAAATAAATTATTTCTAACTGATTATTATTAAATAGAGGGTCTTCCAAAAGACCTAAAATTCACGTTGAAATTTTATGACGTCACAACTGTGAATTTCAGACAACTACCATACTAGAAGTGCATTTTAAAGTTTGATAAAGAGTTGCTGATTTGATTGAGTTATCATCATCCCTATTGACGTGAAACTTTAACGTTGTTTGAAATTGACAGGTTGAGTGGTCTTAGTTTTAATATATTTGAAATTTTGAATTTTGAGGATATATCCAAAACTAGATGATGCCCGTGACTTCGTCCGCGTGGATTGATGTTTTTTGATTCCCGCGGGAACTTCAATTTTCCGGGATAAAGTAGACTACGTCCTTCCCCGGGATAGAACCTATCCCTGTACCAAATTTCATCAAAATCGGTTGAACAGATACATTTTTTTAATTCCCGCGGGAACTCTTCAATTTTCCGAAAAAGTAGCCTATGTCCTTCCCCGGGATGTAAACTATCTCTGTACCAAATTTCATCAAAATCGGTTGAGTAGTTAGGCCGTGAAAGCGTAGCAGACAGACAGACACACTTTCGCATTTATAATATTATAGTATGGATTTACTAGATCACTATACAGTTATAATGTAAAAGTGAGAAGGCATAATTAACGCTGCCATATTCTAATAATTAATTTATTCCAGTTATACATTGTTATATTCTGCACCCTAGAGGCACTCACTTATTCACTAGAAGTGATGTTGTATGTACTATGGAGGAATTCGACACTGAATTTTATTTTAAAAAATCATAATAATCATCCAGCAGGAGCCAACAGCATCCAAATAATGCCCAAAATTTAAGTCGCGGAGTTAAAGGATCCATATATATAAAAAAAATACCTTTGGTACAAATTATTAAGGCACTCCTTCCAATTGTTCATTTCCAGTTTCCTCCAGTTAATAATTTGCTGGCCTACTGCTAGAGAAATGTCTATCATATTGTTTCCCTTATGAGCATTCTTGTTCCATTCCTCCATTTTATCCCGGAGTAATTCCAGGCCCGTGAGAAATCGGGACACAGGGCTAGTGATTGGGAAGCTAAGTATCCTGTCTACTATTATTAAAATCTGAAAACAAAAAAAGAATAGCGTACCCAAACTAACGGAGTTATTATACTAGTTTTCTAGGAGAGTTTCAGGTTTCAGTCAGAGATAGCACGCGACGCTATATTGCGGCCACGATGTGGCCCCATCATCTCTATTCTTGGAAACCGTTACTTTATTGGTCACTACTCTTTTCAGATGCAGTCAAATAAGCCATGCTTTATACACAGAGTTAATTTTAAAATATTAATAAAATCTCTTAAATAAGGGTTAGGTACTTCTCTACATAGAAGTAAATAAAAATTCTTTCAAAAAAACCGACTTCCAACGCCACTGTAAAGTACAAAATAATTTTGATTTCTATCCACTATGTTGAAGTCGGGAGGGTAACATGGATAAGCAAAGTTGACGCATCAGACTCGCCCGACTTCAACATACTCGTAGTGGGTAGAAATCAAAATTATTTTGTACTTTACAGTGGCGTTGGAAGTCGGTATTTTGGAAAGAATTTTTATTTTTGACTTTTTAGTGTCAGGGTTGAGGATTTGGAGTCAGGATTTTTTATGGGACCACCTCGAGAGCTTCCTCTAACGACTGATAGAAAAAATTTCAAATCGGTTCAGAAACCACGAAGATATGCACCGACATACATTTAAAAAAAAAACTTGCACTCTTGCCCTGAAGGTATCTAAGTTATACGTTAGGTGACGGGAAACGGACAGGGTGAACTGGTTTTAGAATCGCCGAAAGGATAGATCCTTTCAGCGGCTGTTGGATTGGAATGGATTGATGTGCGAAGCTGAAATTATTATTGAGCAAAAAAAAATATTGAGCGTTTTCTTACATCTTTAAGTGTAGGAAAATCGGGCCACTGTTCCAGCATGGCATTAGTACTCTCCTTGACTTTTTGCAACAACGGAACGCATTCCCTTGTCTCAGACACCCACGGTGAACGGTAGAAATCTGGTTTCTGATTCGTCGCATCTGTATTATAGAAAAACATTCATTTGGTAAAAAATGTTTCATTGTTACTGTAGTCATACAGTTTAAGTTGTTGAACTAATGATTAAGCTGTTATTTACTGTAATGACGTCACTCTATGTCTGCAACCTTACCTGGTAGATGTGAAGATGCATTCAAGATGGAAGGGAGCTAACCCGAAAGGGGTATGGCATTTATTAAGCTTCTACCCTTCGGTTTCTACTTGGGACCGTACCCGAACGACTTTTCCGGGTTGAAGCCTACTATCAATAAAAACTTAAAGAGGTAATGCTGAGGACAGGACTATCAAGCAACCACCGAGCTTCTTGCTGGTTCTTCTCGGTAGGAAGGGCATTCCGAACCAGTGGTAGATTCACATGACGATTCAAAAGCACTTGTAATAAATTTATATGAATAAAAAAATATGAGTTTGAGTTTATAGAAAACCGTACATAATAATAATAATAGTAAACTTATATTCGGAAACATTTCGGGAAGGGAAGAGTACTCACCATTGCCATCAACTTTTGCCTTTATATGCGAGACTAGAACCAAAAAACTAGGAGATATTTGTCCCTCAAATTCAGCGTCCAAAGCTTCCCAAGCCTCCTGGATAACACTGCTAAATGTAGGATACCGCAACAACAATGGGCTGAGTACATCATACCCTACCAACTTCTTTGGGCTGGGTAACCATTCTGCACTGGTCATGTTACGAACAAAGCTTGAATGCCACTTGTATATTAGAGACACATCATCAGAGGTGATCAAATGTTTTGGTTTCTCTGTTGGTGCTTTAATTTTCCTCTGTTCGAGTGTCGGTGGCTTAAATTCACCGAAATCTGATTCGGAGTAAGACGGGAACATTTCCATTATTTCTTCGTACGCGATGGCTTCCTCGTCTTCGTCTTCGCATTTTGACCTGTATGAATTTTCAAGTCATTAACAGCCGACAAAGTATTGAGTGTGTAGTAGTAGGTGTGATGTATTTTTTTATCCACTACAAGTCCTTGACTGCGATCTCACCAGTTGGTAAGTGATGATGCAGTCTAAGATGGTACCGAGCTAACCTGTTAGGGGCATGGTTAAATAAAACCCATACCCTTATTCGGTTTCTACACGGCATCGTATCGGAACGCTAAATTGCTTGGCAGCACGTTTTTGCAGGTAGGGTGGTAACTAGCCACGGCCGAAGCCGAACCAGGACAGACCAGGGAAAATTCAAAATTTATATATTCCCAAATTGACTCTGCCGGGATACGAACCCGGGACTTCCGCACGTTAAGAGACAACAGCGCTCAACACTGCGCTACGGAGGTCGTCAAACGCCAATAATGTTTACAACGCAATCTTCCTCTTCTTTTTCTTTGGAGCTTATAAATCTCTTATTAATTGAAGATGATATGAAGACTTCTCTGTAACTTACTTGGTAACGTATAACGCCTCGTCATCTTGTTTCTTCTTTTCAATGTCTTGTCTTTGCTTCTCCCAAGCTTTGGTTAGCGCGTTGAAAGTGGTCAATATTGCATTTATTGAAACCCGATCTATCCTTTCCAATGCCATACAGCTCATACTAATTTCGGATAGGTTCATTTTCAATACCCTGCGAAACAATATCATAAAAATACTCGAAACACGTAAGTCGATTTTAAAATCTGGGGGTTACTACCATTAGACTAAGAGATAGCTGCACTTTTTGTAACCATCCACAGAAAAGCTGATTCAGTAATAGCTGGGTACTACACTCTCCACTGATAATGGTAGTGAAAATCTGACCGCATGCTGATGGGCCTTTCATTAGATATGGCCGGTCAAATACGTGTTATCGTTACCAAAAATGAAACATAATTAGAAAAGCTGATTCTTGTACAGTATTAAAGTATACGCAATACCTATATAAACAGTATAAGAACTGACGCTATACATCGGGCCTTTCACTAGATAACGCCACTCAAAGACGTTATGAACATACATACTGTAAAAAAAATATTATCAATTATTATGTCGTCACGTTGATTGCTGTTAAATGAATTCTTACGCATTTATAATTTTTTATAGCAATAAACGTGACGTGATCAGCTTTTCTAATTATGGTTCATTTTTGGTAACGATAACAGGTTATTGACCGTCCATATCTAGTGAAAGGCCCATCGGCATGCGGTCAGACTTTCACTACCATTATCAGCGGAGAGTGTAGTACCCAGCTATTGCTGAATCAGCTTTTTTGAGGATGGTTACAAAAAGTGCAGCTATCTCTTATTATACATCGCTTAAAACAGTATTATTGAAGTGAAAACATCTTTAGACGCGTTGAGCACTTTTTGGTTGGTTGATGTGGAAACGCGAGACCGACGCCATTCTTCCTAAGACAAAAGGTCATAAGTATAAATAGTACATGCGAAATTAAACTTTAATGCCTTAGATATAAGATGTATAATTGATTTTTTTTCTATCGGCAGTCCCTATGACTGCCAATTTCTTTTTTTTTAATGACAGTTTTATGTAGCATACCTTGACGTCCCTAAATTAAGGATTATAATTCTAAAACACAAGCATCGACAATATACTGCTTCAAGCGATTATAGTATGCCCCCTGGAATATATGAAAGACCTTCAAAAAAGAGGATACTTAAAACATACTTACTCTAAACATTGCGACTCTGCATCGAAGATATCCGAATTAGCTGCAGTTAAATTTTTATTAAGGAGTTGCATGAAATTCGCCGAAACAAATCTATTGAGGTGTTTTTCTCTTGCATCTTTATTAGGGATAGTGTTAGGGTATTCCAGTAAAGAAGTAAGAGCATTCTGCAAAAGTGGCCCATGTTCTATTTTCGCTATAAGCTGTTTTATTAAGTCAGTCATTGTAGAAACACTGTGTATGATTTGTGATAAGGAACTTTGTAGAGGTTTCGCTAGATCGGGGAATGCTACAGAATAAGAACTCTCTACTATCTTATTAAAAGCTTTTACGGAATGCATCCATGAAGAAGTTTCCTTCATTACAGTCTGTGCATGTTGGAACGCTGTTTTATCAGGTGTATTTGTTTCTATGACTTTATGCAATTTATTTGCAGTTGAAATGAGGTTGGAAGAAATGGTCGTAACTGTTCTATCGGAGAGAACGGATTTTGTAAAATGCGTGCAGTCCTGTAACAAAAAAATAATAATGCAAAACGCAAACCAATATGGCTAACTTATTTGTACACAATCTCTAAACTAGTAAAATCACTAATTTTATTGCTGTTACTTTCATAATACACCTTGCGGAAAGAGGCAGCACTATGATTTAGTTTTGTCAATTTATTTACAACTGATTTAGCCAGATTATAAAGAATACGCAGTGATTTGGAATTTTGGATTGAAAAACAAAATACATCATACCTTTACAAAGTTCCCATAAGACGGTTCCTTAGGTCTAAAAGTATTACCCGATGCATATATATGGACTGTCTGTGCTGTCTTCTCTTTCAATTCCATAATGACTTTGCAGTAAGGATGCACCTTTTTCAGCTTCTCCCGATTTTCAGTTCCTTCTTTATAAAAATCTTTAGTCACTTGTGATGGATTTTCAACGTTCCTATTTTCGTCTATAGTGCCAGATAAGATGCCGTGTACGTAATATGCGCTCAACAATTTATCGAACATATTAACATCTTCCTCTATGTATTGTACTTTGAGACGATATTTTTCCACGTGGTCAATCGGACTTACTTCTGCCATTATTCGAATGAGTATAAAACTGGTCAAAAGAGACAGTTCTGAAGTAAAAATTTTCACTTGTGTTCTTGAAGAAGTATCGTTTAAGGGTTGCAAAATAGCATTTGATAGTTTACTATGCACGTCGCTTGCTTTGGCAAACAGTTCGAGGAAATGTGCGTCGTCCTTAAAGTGTTCTTGGAAAGATTGTGTTATTTTTTTGTAAGATTCCTGTGAATATTTACTAATGCTACTTTCGCCCGAAATGATGTAATGTAAATAACTTAAAAGCTGTCTATACTTTTGCTGTTCAAAATTAGCATCTGACTTCCTGCAATAAAAACAAACATTTAAATTCGTGTACAATGTTTGTAAAAACATATTCTCAATTCATAACATACCAGCTAATGCCCGCGACTTCGTCCGCGTGGATTGACATTTTGTGGTTCCCGCGGGAACTCTAATTTTCCGAGACAAAAAGTAGCCTGTGTGTTATTCCAGACAATTATGTGTCTCTGTGCCAAATTGCATCCAGATCCGTTCAGCCGTTCTGGCGTAACAAACATTCATCCATCAAAACTTTCGTACTTATAATATTTGCATAGATCTGCTCGATGTTACTCACAGTTTCAACGCGGCCGTTGCGTCTAAAGTGCCGATATTTTTCCACAAAGTATTCAATATCAATCCTAACTGCATCGAATCTTCCACACGATCTCTTAAAGGTAATTTTTCGTAAGCCAATACTGGATGAGCACCTGTAATATTATATTTTAAATTAATTATGTCAAAAAGAAGATCAAGTCCTGTAGAAATAAGAGAATCACAGCTGAAAATTATGCACAGACTAGCTTATGCCCGCGACTTTGTCCGCGTGGCCTACACAAATTTCAAACCTCTAATTTACCACCTTGGGGTTGAATTTTCCAAAATACTTTCTTAGCGGATGTCTGTGTCATAGTAGTTATCTGCATGCCAAATTTCAGCCCGTTTCGTCCAGTGGCTTGAGCTGTGCGTTGATAGATCAGTCAGTCAATCACCTTTTCCTTTTATAAATTTAGATGAATTAAATAAAAAATTGAACTTACTTGTCTGATCCAAAAATGTTGTCAAATTGTGAAGGTAATAAGACATCAGAGGCAGATTCGTCGACATTCTATTGGTATTGGCTGGAATCGTTTCTATAACCTCTTCAGAGTTTTGCAGAGAATTTTGACTCAAAAAAGAGATCGGATAATTAACTGGGGAACTTGCAAGCATGTTATAAAGGTTAGTCCAGAACATAATCGGTAGAGATGATAGCCTGTCAAATAATGGCAATATTAAATGTATATCAAACATAACAATTTATTAATGTTACAAAATTACGGAATGAAAAATCATACCTTTGAGAGACAAAATCGGGACAGTTTTCCAAAAATTTCCGTATTATCTTTAACTGATCCAGAAGTGCTGGAGGGAATCCCTTCATAATGTTTGCTGTTTGAATCAAGGTTATCAAAATATCAACACAGTTAGTACTTGACGAATCTATTTCCAAATTGAATTCGGTATCTGACATTTTATTCATTACATCTAGGAGATATGGTTGCAAAATATTTATTATCCTTTGTAAAACATACAAGTTTATAGGAAGCAGTTTCAACTGTGTTCTCAACTTAGCCGTATCTGACGTATTTTGCATCAACTTTGCTAGAGTATCTTCAATGTCTTTAACGATTTCTTTATCTGGAACGTCAAAAGCTAGTGTAACATCTGATAAATGACTGGGTTCTATGGAAACTTTATAAACTTGTCGATCTATGGATTCATTCATTTCTATATTTATTTTGTAGTGCAATTCATTTCTCGCTGTGGACAAGTCGTGTTCGTTTTTATTTTGATACAATTTCGGCTGTCCATAACATTTGCGTAGTTTTTTGCCAACTTTAGCAATTTTTGAATTATCTTTTTCTGAGTTTAACATCAAAGCTTTTAATTCGTTGCTGAATGCTTTCAAATTGTCCTGATTCGATGGCAATTTAAACAATTCACCGAGCAGATATTTTTGTACCCATTTTCTATGAACATTCAACAGAGGTATAATTTCTTCTTTCAAAATCGGAGCCCTTTTATTTTTGGACTTTTCGAATATCGGCAAATCACATACTTTTATATATCTTTCGCGCCAGTTTAATAGTTGTACAACAAGACACAATAAATTGTCATCCATGGAAGTTCCGGCTGATTTTATGGTTTGTTTGATATATCGATCAATAATTTCAAGGAAGATTCTACAATTTTTCAAAATAGGGATTTCTGTGAAATCGTCCGTCAGTTTGCCTTCACATACTGCATTTGAGTAGTCTAATGCAGAAAAATTATTTTCCCCTAAGAAAATTCGCAAAACGACGTTTTGCAACTCAATATATAAAAGAGCAAACTCTATATTAATATCAGACACTATCTCTGTATTCAAGCGATAGGCTTCGGGAAAAAACCTTTTATATGCTTCAACTTTTTCAGTATTTTTCAAATGGTCACACGCCTTATCATTTAAATGGTGCGTGAATGATTTGACTTTATTTGTATTGTTTAATTTTAAACCTTCTTTAATTATACAATTAATCATGTCCAATAATTCTGGAGGACATTTTTGATATGCGGTTAACACGCAAAACAATGCATGAGCAGCACTTTCCGAAGACATATCTGTATCTACCGTCTGTTTTAAAACTAGATGCGCTATTTGCTTGGCGATTTCATATGATGAATTAGTGCATAATCCTTTTACTGTTAATGTATGATTAACATCATTAGATACGACCGGTTCATATTCTTCTGTTCCTAGCTCAAATTCTAAAGCTTTCAACATTGTATTTTTCATTTCAGCTAGAGACATGTTAACAGAGGAAGCGAAATCACTCCCACTTCTAGGTTTTATATAAACGTCTGAAAAACTACTCATTAATGCTGTCGTACTCGAGATTCCTCTGATAAGTTGTTGCCATGTGAGATGTGCGGCTTGTAGCAAATGTGATACTGTTGGCTTTTCTAATCCTGTAAAAACACCTTTACTCAATAACCCACAATTTTATCTGATTTGCGATTAGTCTAATTGGTACTTAAACAAAAAAAATTGCAGTAAAATCATTTGGTTAGCTGGAAATATTTCGGTTAGCAACAAATTAAAAACCAGTTGCAACATTTGATTTTCAACAAATCTTAAAATGATGTACAACTAAAGATATATTATGTATCTGCAAATTAATTAGTAACAAAGCAAAATAATTACTTGGTTTGCAAGATAATACTTTTGGTTAGCATTAAATTCATATCGATAAGTTGCGAACGCCTATGAATAAAATGTATTCATAGGCGTTCGCATTTAAAATATATTAATTGCCAACCAAAATACAAAAGTTTTTTATTCAACTACTACTCAAACTACTACGACTATTCAAAAACACTTTAACAAGTGTTTTTGAATAGTCTAGTGAATCTACCAATAGTTCGGAATGTCATTCCAATTTTAATATTTTTGCAAACCATAAACAGCAAACCAATGTCATATATTGGCTGACAGAACATAATTTATTGCAAACCAAAACGTTAATATTTTGCCAAAAATGAAAGCCATTTAATGCATACGCACCTTGTACAAACGCAGTCAGGGATTCATGGCAGCGTATGCAAATGTCATGGTATTCATTGGGTAGACCACAAGAGGACAGCAAAGCTATTAAATCCATGTAATTCATTGTTTCCGATAACCCCAAATCAAAGTCCTCAGATCTTAATATATAAATTTCGACTCCTCTATTTCTCATTGCACGAGATATTTCACCGTACTTAGAGTCCATAGTAAAGAAAACTCTGAAATTGGGGTGCGGTTTGATTTCATTTATTTCGCCTCTTTCTGATATACTCAGGACGCCATTTGGCTCCAAGAGTCCGTTTAATCTATCGAGAACAGCAGCTGATGTCAAATTTACATTGTCAAGCAAAAGCCATGACCCTTCTGTCAATGTTTTAACGAGCAAAGAGTCTACCCATTCAAATTTACCACCAGCGTTGACAGAGGTTAATGCAGAAACTTTATTCTTCAATTTATTTATATTACTTTTAGCTTTTTCAACGTTTTCGGTGGAGAGGTTGCATGATATCGCGCAATCTAACAACTTTTCGCAATGCTCTGAAAGAAAGTGTAACCTTTCTTCAAATTTTTTTATATCCTCATTTGTAGAATTTTTATCCAAAAAGTTTCTTTGGAAAGATTTGTATTGATAGAGGTTACTTAACAATTTATTACATCTCCATTGTTTCATATCGTGTACAATCCACAAATTTCTCACAATTTGAATTGTTATTGTTTCTATTTCGTCAAACAGACCTTCGAGGTTTCTGTTATAATCAACTTGCTCAAATCCTCCTAAAATATCAGACACGTCCATGGCAGATGTCACTGGCACAACATGAAGATCATTTCCTGTCAAATCTGCTAATACTTGAATAATACTGCTCTTTCCAGTAGCTGTGGGGCCAACTAGTATAGACAACCAGTTCATTTTAACATTCTGAGCTAAAGCCTTTAGAATAGGCAATTGATTTCTCAGAACCAGCAAATTTGTTTCTACTGTATGTCTGTTTTTAAACATCAACTCTCTACTTCTCTGTAATGTCACATCTCCTATAGTAATGTTTTCTTCGTCGATTGAGAACTGAGGATTGCTATCGCTTCTTGGATATTCAGGTAAAAAGATATTGTTATACATTTGCGCCATATGTTGCTTGTCTTCTTCAGTTCTCATGCGATTTATGTACAGCATATCTACATATTTCCCAGGACACGTGTTCTTTCCACATTTGACATCGTCTATAAGCGCTTCACACCACCTCTGAATATCCCTCAAATTCATTTCCCAGGGACTACCCTTATGACCCCACGACTGAATTTCTGTAACTTCATGGGCGACTTTGCAGTTGAATTCTACAATTTTGCATAAAATTTCTTCAGGCAATTGTGAATATTGTGCTTTGACAATGTATAAAAGATCTTCTTTAGTCAATGTATCAATGTACACTTGCGTAAATCTGTTTAGAAACGATACTGGTAATCCTCTTCTAGCCCCGCCTTGTTTTAGGGGGTTTTGGCAAGCGAAAAGTTTCGTTTGATGTTTCACTTTAAAAGTTTTGCCTAGTTCTGGAATAAAAATCTCACCCCTGTGATCTAGACAAGCATTCAGACCTTCGAGTACGGGTTGAGGAGCTAAATTAAGTTCATCAAGTAGAATCCAATCTCCATTTTGAAGAGCATTTAGAAACGCTCCTTCTTTAAATGTAAACGACCCGTCTTCCGTAGGTAAGTCAGTTCCAAATAGATCTGTAATATCCTGCAAAAGAAATACTTATTAGTAAAAATTTATTTTGTCAGTATATGGAATGAGTTTTAGGGGGTTTAAACTTACTGTCTGATCACTCAGATTAATTCGAACAACTCTATGCCCTGATGATTTAGCTAAAGCTGTAACTAAGCTTGTCTTCCCAACACCAGGATTCCCTTCTAAAAGAATAGCCTTTTGTAGCTGTAGGCCTCTTAGCAGTCGTAGAGTATTAGATCCAGTGGTCGGTGCGGTAAACGTAAAGTTTTGTTTCTCATCCAAGTTACAATATGGTCCACATTCAATAAAAAATGGCTTTATTCCAAACTTTGAGACATCCGATTCAGCCTTGATCATCAACTGTTTGTTGGAAAGCATTTCTTCTAGACTCTCTGTATGCTTATTTCCAAAAGTTTTGATTTGATTTAGCAACAATTTAATAGCATTATGACGCAGAAGACGTAGTGTTCTGTTATCTATATGCCCTGTGAGAGTAGTACCAAAGCAGTCTAGAAAGGTCATACAAGCACCGTGTACATATGCCTCAGGAACGTTCAGTAAGCCTTTCGAAACAGTAATGTTTATAAATTGGACCCATGATAGCAAATCTCGTATGCTGAATGGGAATTTGTTAGTGACTTCAGAATTTTTCAACCAATCTACAAAGTCTAAAATACAGTTACCTATACCAGAACTACCGTCTTCTTGGTTACCTAATGCAATTCCTTTGTTGACACTTTTCTCAAGCACTTTTAGTAAATCATCTCTTGAACTGACATGATCACACCATATTTCTGTAAATCTGTTCCGGAGAGCTGGCGAAAGTTCTTTTTTACCGAAATCGCCTCCGGGATTCATGGTTCCAATAAAATGGAAATTTTGAACAGCTGTAATGACTACTATATCCGAATTATCCTCCATGCCTCGCTCTGACAGCACAAGCTGTCTTTCAGGTTCAAGTAAAGAATTCAACCTTTCTAAAACGCTATCATCTGCCAGAGAAATTTCGTCAGCTAGAAACAAATGACCCTTCTCCATTGATTTTATTAAAGGTCCATCTACCCATTCAAACAATCTTCCATCGTTTTTATACTGCCGTACGGGACGAAGTCCGCCGAGGAAATCAGAGCTTTCTGTGTGCATATGGCAGTTCACAGATAGTAGTTGTCTGCCACTCAATGCTGCCAAGATTTGACAAATTGTCGTTTTACCACAACCTGTTTCCCCTACTAATAATACAGGCTCGTTAAACTTAAAGGCTTTTGCAATAAGTATAGCTAGTCGCCTCATATTAAAGGTCCAAACGACATGAGAAAATTCAGAAAGTTGATTATTTAGAAGTTTCTCCAAAATAGGTTTCGTCACAGGTGATGTATTTGAATGCAAGCTAAACAGATTGTCAGGGTTGACTTTCCTCTTGATGTGTTTCTCTATCACTTCTTCGATGATATTCCTTTCATCGGTTTGACGAACTTTACCAGCTAGTATAAGATAACCCTCGTCAGCAATATGTTGGTCCCAATCATAAAACTTTTCGGTAGTTAACATTTCTTTGGAAGCATGTTTATAACGCTGGCCCCATCTGAACAAATCTCTTAAAGTAATAAATCCATCTTTGCCTTGAACAGCAGCCGAACCTCGTCGTCTAACTTGTAACTCTGCCATAACTTCAATCATCTTTTTACAATACGTAGGCGGAATATGGCATCTCTGGTGCAAAATAGTCTCCAATTCATTTCTAGGTATTTCATCAAAGTGCAATTCGACAAAACGATTCCTAAACGCTCTTGATAACATTTTTCGTCCACCATACAAACCGGGTGGATTCTGTGTAGCAAACAACATGAAGTTAGGATCGGCTTTGACCACTTGCTGCGTTTCAGGAATGAACAGTTCGCGATTGTCATCTAAAACACGGTTTAGAGCTTCTAAAACATCACTCGGCGCTAAGTTCAGTTCGTCGAGAATAATCCAATATCCTTTTCTCATAGCTTCGACTAAAACACCTTCTTTGAAAACAAGGTTACCTTTGGAATCGGTTGCATATGAACCAATATACTCTTGTAAGTCTGTGTGTTCGTGGTTATTTATTCTTACACAGTAATTCCCTGAAGCTTTGGCAATATAGGTTATAAGAGAAGTTTTTCCTACGGAAGTGTCACCTTGGAGTAGAACAGGTAATCTACCTAACGAAATAATACGCGCAATGTCGCGAAGATTCTTTCGCACTGTTGGTGTCAAAATATATCCATCAGGGATCTCGATTTCTAAATGGCCCTGCGGTATCCAATGGCCTTCGAAAAGCAAAAAGTTTTGACCTTGAGTTTTAGGCTCAGGGATCAATTGTTTTAAGACCGAATGTATATTCTTTTTTCCTAACACCGCTCTGAAAATAATTAAATAACATCAAATCTCAGTTTTATCTAATACACCACAAAGAATTGTTTCACAATTATTTAATAAATACGCAATGCTTGTTACTTACTTGGCAATCATAGCTTCTACTTTTGGATGGGATGATCTGTCTAGTTGAGTAAGGAAAGAAAGACAGAAAGCTTCATATAGCGACCTGGCTACTGTACCACATTTTGCTTTAGCTGCAGCTGTGAGGGCTCTACATAGCGTTCTCAGTGAATAATGTGGCGTATTACCTAAAAGATGTGAAAAGAAATAATATTAATTAGAAGCAACAAAAATTTTCAAGAATGATGTTTAATTTAAATGATTTCAAGCATTACCTGAACCATCAACTAAATTAAACTTCGCTTCCTTCTTTATTGTGGCATAAAAGTGATAAATAGCCTCCAATATAGCACCACTTAGATTCAAGTGATACAAATAGTCGCCTATAAGCAACATCAAATCATTTCTCTCTGTCAGCTCGTCTATAAAAAACTCTGTAAATCTGTTTCTCAGGCCCACAGGCAGATCCTTCTTGCCAACGTCTGTTGCTGGATTCATGCAAGCGAATAATGTGAAATCTGGATGCCTCTTTATAGGAACTTTATCTCCTTTCTCCAATAATTCAATACTTTCGTTTTTATCCTCCAATAATCCAGCAAGACATTCTAAAATTTCTGCTGAAGCCAAATTTATTTCATCCAGTAACACCCAATGACCTTGCTGCATTGCTTTGACGAGTGATCCTTCTATAAATGCAAAGGTCAATCTTGACGCTGCTTTTACTTGCTGGTCTAGTTTCAATAGTTTATGACCAAACCCTCGCCATACTTTTAACTTATCTTCCTTCTTCTCGTTTATTAGTCTGTTAACGGCAGCTTTGTGGCTCTGTTTCATCAATGCTAACAATGCAGTCCAATTTTCTGTTTCGTAACAAGTTTCAATATGACCTATGAACTTTTTGTTTTTCTCCGTGTTGAAGAATCCTTTGAACATTTCTATATACTCAGTTTTAATAGGTCGTATTACGAACTTGAGATGTACAGGTTTATAGCCGCCTAGTAAGTCGGCAGAATCAGATTGTTGGTTCATGTTTATGACCACAAGTTTATGTCCAGTTTGTTTAGCCAAATACTGTATAGATGAGGTCTTTCCCGTTCCCGTTTCTCCTACAAGAAGAACGGGCTCATTCGACCTGACACAGCACGCGACCTTTTCAAGCAAGCAAGCTGACTGGCGCGTGAAGGAAAAAACCACTTCTTTGTTATCAAAATCTATTCTACCTAAGCTTTTTTCAACTCTTGGTACTTTTGCTCTGCCTACTTCTAACGAATTTGGATGTAAGGACACGTTTGGTTTGTAATGCTTGCAATAAAATTCAGATTTTGTTTCGACAATGCCTAGACACGTGCCGACTTTCTTTGCTAACTCCAGTCTGTATTCCGGCGAAGAAATGGAACAAGTGAATATATCCAAAGCATCTTGCAGTACTTTAAGAGACGTTTCGGGACTTGAAACGTTAAATCCTACTACAGCTCTGGCACACCATTTCATTAAATCTCTCGTTGAGATAAGTCTTGAACCTCTAATAAGAGTGACGTTTGTATCTTTTTCACTAACGTCAGTTGCTTGTAGAGAAGTATCATGACTGCCTACAGAAAACATCATGAACACTTCGATCATTTTTGAACATATCGTCGCTAGGGTGGGGTATTTAGCGTGAATAATTTCAGCCAGCTCTGACCTTGATAAAGGTTCAACGTTTATTTGAGTCAAGTGCTTTTGTAACAATGTAGTCGAATTAGACATTTTCTTTTGAAACCCGTAATTAGTTACTACTGTCCTGAAAACAAAGTTTAACGATAGTTACATTAAGCAAATCTCTCAATAGATTATATTTCTATTGATTACCTTAATTAATACATCTAATTCAAATTATTCCCATTGTGTAGGTTCAATCCAGTGAGCTGGACTAGAATGAACAGTAAAAATAAATAGTAAAATAGAAAATAGTTTATTTAAATATCTTCTATAACACTACAAAGTGGAAGCCTTTTTTTCGAGTAGCAGGATTATATCAGTGTCAGAAGACTTTGTTCTTCCTTAAAAGCCTATTACACTACACTTTTTCAAGGGACCCTTACCCTTAGGGTCTCTGATTAGGAAAATCAGGTCGTCTCAGTCTGCCGCGCTCTGCCGACCGGGCATTGTAATAACACTAAGGGAGCTCAGTTTTCGCACGACCAGCGTAGAGAGAAGCTATGTTTCTCCGGCTCGCGCGAGCATTTTGACGTTAATTTAGTTTACTTTGTGCCATCTAGGTTCTCGTTCATACGGAGTTAAGGCCCGAAAGTTAATGCAGTGTAATAGCGACGCCAAAACTTGAAAAAGTGTAGTGTAATAGGCCCATTAGCAATAGCAATATCAATAGAAACAAACATAGCATGCGGGTAGACAGAAAACATTGTCTCTTATTAAGTCAACAATGTTGACTGTATATTTGTACTGGGATATTACTCACCTCTGAGTGACAAACAACTGGAACCCTGGTGTAACTGGCAAAGCATCTCTGTAGCCCGGCACACACAATGTATTTCTTTCCAATAGTGAACTCAATGTGGATGCTACGTCTAAAGCTGCACAGTCAATATCTTCTAGCAACAGCCAGTGGCCATTCTGGACAGCCTAAAATATTAATCATATTTTTAGGGTTCCGTACCTCAAAAGGAAAAAACGGAAGCCTTATAGGATCACTTCGTTGTACGTCCGTCTGTGTGTCAAGACCCTTTTTCTCAGGATCGCATGGAGGTATCAAGCTGAAATTCATATCAAATACTCAGGTCTACTGTCCCTTAGAGCTGTGAAAAAATCAAACTTCAAAGATAACACAATCAAAAGATACAGCCGTTTATGCTGCAAATTTTCGAATTTTCTTGCACTCCCAAGGGAATCAAAACCTACAGGGTACTTCCCGTGAACTCAGAATCTTGAAACTTGGTACGAAGAAACGTCTTATAGCACAGATATAGGAAGAATTGCGAAAAACATAAATTTTTAGTTACATCATATAATAATATTTTTATGCAAATTTTCGACACTCGCGAGGGAATCAAAACCTACAGGGTACTTCCCACGAACTCAGAATCTTGAAACTTGGTACGAAGCAACGTCTTATAGCACAGATATAGGGAGAATTGCGAAAAACATAAATTTTTACAAGTTTATGACATTAAGACATCTACAAGTTTATGAATTGACAATCGATATGTTGATATTTACTTGTAAGACAATCCCAATGACGCCTTTATTACTTCCTTGACATTAACTATTTTACGACTTCTGCTTTCCGACAATAAAGTAAAAAATTGCTCTAAGAGCAAAACCGAAATGGATCACTAGGGGAATTAAGTTGTGTAGTCAAAAGAAGAGAAATCAATTATGGAATTTTCGTCTGAATCCTAAAAAAGGCACAAAGGATAAATTTAAAACATACTCTAAAAGATTAAATAAAATTATTCAACTTACGAAGCGATCGCAAAATAATCATTACATAGCAAATGCCAAAAATAAATGCTTAGCTACATGGAAGGTTATTAAAAATGACAAAACAAATGCTCCTGTAAAACAAATTGACAAAATTAAGTATAACAATTTAGAAATAACCAACCCACAAGTAATTGCTCAAACTTTTAACGAGCACTTTACCAATATTGGGCATAATAAACAGGTAAACAAAGGGAATGAAAGTAACTATAATAAAGCACCTTCAACACTTATACTTCTCTATAATTCGTTTGTAAGATCTATTATAGAATATGCTTCCACGGTTTGGAGTCCTCGGTATAAGGTACATATAGAAAAAATTGAAAGAGTACACAATCGGTTTTTAAAACGACTTTCATACTATATCTCAAATAATACCAACTGTAATGGCAATCCTGATCCACCACTTTCAGCTGCTAGTAGACGTGTTCAAAGAGATCAAATCCTTCTATTCAAACTCATGAATAATGGTGTTGACTCTCCATATCTAATTTCTAAAGTAACTTTAAGATGTCCACGGATTAACTCTCGACATCCATAACTGTTTCGCATTGCACCAAGCAAGACAAATTATGCAGAAAATACATTTATAAAAAGATGTTGCAAGCAGTATAATGAATTGTTTTTCAATAACGACTTATTTCAACTCTCTCTCCCCAAGTATAGATTGGCTATTAAAGATTGTTTGGCACAAACCAACTATCTCATCATTTTTTCTTTTCTTTTTTTGATCATTATATCTTAGTACCTATGTGTTTTTTTTTTGTTTCTTTGTTCTAATTTAATGTAAGTATAAAAAATAATTTTGTTTTGTCTAGCAGCTATACCCAACTATTCTTTTGGAAAATGTTTAGACAATATGTGCTAAGAATCTTTGAAAACGGTTTTGTATTAAGTGCAATTTTATATTTAGTTTACCTATTGTATATTATGTTACTGTATGTTTATCAAAAAAAAAAAAAAGTTTAACAAGTCTTCATCAATGTTCATGGCCCCTGTCACTCCTGTTGAAATCTATCAAACTATAAAATCACTAAAGAATACACCAAGCACAGGCATGCAAAATGCATCAGCATGGTAAATTTCCTAAATCACTAAAATTGTCAATAGTAAAGCCGGTATTCAAAAAAACGACAGATGTGATGTTGGATGTTATCACCCTGTTGCTTTGTTGACAATATTTGCGAAGGTTTTCGAAAAAGTAATTTACAAACGCTTAAATAAATATCTTGAAGATAACAAAATACTTGTAAATGAACAAAAAGGGTTTCGCAAAAATAAATATTTCGCATAAACATGGCCATTTATGAGTTTCTTGATAAAATTGTGACGTGTGTAGATAAAAAAATACCCGTGGCCGCACTGTATATGGATATGACAAAAGCATTTGACTTTGTAGACCATAAAATCTTGCTTAGGAAGTTACACCAATATGGAGTGCGTGGCACAGTTTTAAATCTTTTCGAGTCCTATCTAACAGATAGAACACAGGTCACAGAAGTTATCAGAATATGTCTAACAAAGTTGACAGAAATAGTGTACCGATCGACACCCCGAAATGTGCACTCTGGCGTTCCACAGGGAAGTGTTCTGGGTCCGCTCTTATTCCTTATATACATTAACGACCTTCCATCGGCTATACCTCAATCCATGGTCCTTTTTGCGGATGACTGCACAGTCGTATATGAAGGGAATAATATTCAAAGTTATGAAACTTAAATTAACAACTCGATAGGTAATTAATTATTTATTAATATGATAATTGATGGGCTAACAAAAAATAATTTAAATAATAATTTAGACCACTTAACTGGAAAACACAAGCTGATAGTGTTTGCAGTAAGTTGTATAAATTTTCCTATGCCTTATATAAATTAAATAAAAGAGCCAGTACACAAACACTTCGCATAGCATATTTTGGATACGTTGAATCTTCGCTTAGATATGGAGTAATGTTTTGGGGTAATTCAGGGGATAGGGAAAAGACATTCAGGGCTCAAAAAAGGTGTATAAGAGCAATTAAAAACCTGCAATGGACAGATAGATGTAAACCACATTTTAAAGAATTGCAAATACTCACATTCCCTTGCCTCTTTATTTATGAGACAGCAGTATTTGTCCACAGCAACCTTACTTTATTCAGAAATCTTAACAATAGGAGGTATCCCTTCAGATTAAAAGTTCAAGGTTCTAGGTCAGCAATAAAGCAAAAAAGCATATTCTGCCTAGCAATACACATTTACAATAAGTTATCATTGGATTTAAAGAAAATAAATAATATAAATAATTTCAAAAAATTATTAAAAACATTTCTAATAAGTAAATCATACTATTCTATTAATGATTACCTTAATGACAGTTGATTTCTTTTTGCTTTTTATCATTTTAACATTTTATTCTATTTTGACATAGTAAATAATAATTCTTTGACAATTGAAATGAATGATTTAAACTGGTTTGACATTATTTTGATAATCTTTGTTTTTTGTTTAAATTTATTAATTATGTTATTTAAATGTATTTTAATTTTGGACGTAAAGGCGACATTAAGGATGTGTCATGGATCATTGCATGGTGTTCTAATAATTTATGTATTTAGAATAATAATAATTTATTAATACTATAAATTGTAATTACGTTATAAGTTAACATATTTGTATACCACACTGTGGTAGAATACATGATACCGTTCTGTAAAACTAACATCTATGTACAACTGTATTCACAAATAAATAAATCTGAATCTGAATCTGAATCTGATATAATGAATCTGAGTAAAGGAGTGGAGTGACTGAAGCGCACTATATTTTTATTCTATAACCAACCACTAGTTCTATAGACTATAAGATACAGTCTAGTTACTAACTGACTATAAGATCAGTTTTTAACAACCAAGTGGTCCAATTAGCTACAGACTTGTCCATGGAATTGTAAGACTATGTACAGATGCAGACCATGATGATACTGATGTACGAGGTTTTGTGTTATTCTCAAAATATTAACTAACTGCAACATACATTTGAAATTGATATAATGGAAACAAACCAAGTGAAAAACATTTTAGTCAACAATACACCATTTATTTATGTAAGTCAGGTTGACATTTTAGGCCTCAATTACACTTAAGTTTTTACAAGCATAGGTTAGTAACTTACATAACCCAAAATTTGCATACAAAACACTACTTACAAGACTGTTCACATTTCCTAGGTTACTTATAAAAGCGACTTACGTGAGTAAAACTCACAAGTGTAATTGTGACCTTATGATAAAGAACAATTACATACCTCAGTCAGAACACCAGGCGCCCAAACAAACTCTCCCGGTATATCGGTACACTGATGGGAACCTAATAGCATTCTTGAGTCAGTCTGATCTCCGAGTTGTACCTTCTTAAATGCTACACCTTTACGTCCAGTTATAGCTGCCAAGTGCTCCACTAGACATGTCTTACCAGAGCCTACAGGGCCCATGAGTGATAATGCTTTGCCTAAAAAATAATTGTATGAAGAACTACAAGGTCACTCTTGAAACATCAAACAAAACAATTTTATGTGACATTTTTAGTGTCCGACTGAAGGTATGATATCTTACTGAAGCTTAAGGGGAAGTAGCCTATGTCCTGCCCCAGGATGCAACCTATCCCTGTACCAAATTTCATCAAAATTTAACAGGTGGTCAGTGAAAGCATAGCAGACACAGACAGACATACTTTCGTATTCATAATATTAATATGGATGAACATTGAACACCTTAGAGGAATCTTTTACATCAATGTAGTTACATGCATAATATTAGAATAATAAAACTGTACCTGATGCCACAGCAAGGGCTAAGCTCCTCAAACTATTAATAGTAGACTTAACAGGAACCAGGCTGCCAGGCTGCACATTACTCTTATCATAAATAGGCAGCAGAATTCCATCCATGTTTATAACACTACTCATATTCAAATCTAGCTCAGCTATATTTCCATCTATGATATGTACTTCCTTTGTTTGTGGAATGTTTTTCAGAGCATCTTCTTGCGTTATACGAAGATTGCTGGCTAGTATCTTTGACTGAGCTTCTGTCATGTTGGTTAGTATGGACATACATTCTTTTACCATCCTGCAATGAAACATTGATACTATTAGCAACATCAAGCTCATAACAGTTAAATTAGTTAAACACTTAAGAAATTCTTAGTATTTGCAGAGTTGAGCGCTGTTATCTTAAAGTGGGTACCTGGTACCTGGTTCGGTTCCCAGCAGGATCAATTTGAGAATTTATAATTTTTGAATTTCCTCTGGTCTGGTCTGGTGGGAGGCTTCAGCTGTGGCTATTTACCACCTTACCAGCAAAGACAAAACCGCCAAGCGATTTAGTGTTCCAGTACGATGCCACATAGAAATCAACTAGGAATATGGGTTTAATATAACTGCCATACCCATAACAGGTCAGCCCGCTACCATCTTAGACTGCATCATCACTTACCATCAGGTGAAATTGCAGTCAAGTAATAACTTGCAGTGGAATAAAAAAAATGTTGCCAATCCACACTTGGCCAGCATGGTGGACTATGGCCAAACCATTCTTGTTCCGAGAGTAGACTCAAGTTCAGTTGTGAGCCGGCAATGGGTTGTAATGATGATGATGAAATGTTATAAACTCACCATCTTATTTGGGGATTTTCATGATTACTAAAATTGTTAACAAAATTAGTCCAATCCCATTTTGTAGCCAGTTCATTTGGCAGTTTGCTCAGTAATGTATAACAGCATAACACCATTTGGTGATCAGTAATCTTCTGTCGACAGTCTAAAAGCCTTCTTTTCTTTGGAGCAACATTATAAGAATCCTCATGGTGTATAAATATCTCAAATGGAGGTATTGAATTGATTTGAAAGTATTTTAAGGCATATCTGAAAAAGACAATTAGTTGAGTAGTAATTTTAATTTTTGTGTAACTGTTTAGATTTCTTTAAGAACCCTGTGAGAAACATTTGATTTTAAAAAGTAATCCATCCATAATACTATCTATTTACCAAACTTGTGTTATGATGGATTTTAGTTTAATAAGTTGCAGACAGGCAATTTTGCACTAACAATACAGTTGAAATATTTTATAACAACATCAAAGGAATCACTATAATTAGATTGCAATAGCCTATTTGTTTTAATAGCGAGCCAGTGTTGCTATGAGCAACATAAAAAATTTGACGTGTTTCAGTAATTATTATAACCCAACTAGATGATGCCCGCAACTTCGTCCGCCTGATTTAACTTGAATAATCCCTAGGGGAATTCTTTACTTTTCCAGGATAAAAAGTACCTACCTCTATACCAAATTTCATCCAAATCTGTTGAAAAGATGGACTGTGAAAGTGTAGCAGACAGACACAATTTAGCATTTATAATATTAGTATGGATATTTCATTGAATTGATGTCGTTTTAAACAGATTTGACTATAATGGTATGAATTTTAGTTATTTATTCATTTTGAAAATTATTGAGTTTATTGATTGAGTTTTACGAAACATCAGTGCAGTCAACATTAGATACCTTTACAATTTACTTAACTGTAAGTTACTATACCGTAGTAAAAATGATACTTACTGAAGAATGTCAGGATGATCACACATAAGTGCCAAGATTATGGAGTACTCTAAATGGTGTGTCTTCTCCAAATCTGTACACTTGTCAAAGTTTGCGTCTGAGAACACAGGTCTCAAAGGAATTTGTGTCGACACTAATGCCAGCAATATATTTGATAAATACTTTTTAAACAGCACTGCATTTTCGAAATTCAGGATAAATTGTGATAATTTGGTAATAAGATCCTCAATTTTAATTGAATTGTTTTTTAAAGCATCCTGCAAATAATAAAATTGATATTAATATTAACTGATGCTGGAGAATATTATTAGACTGGCATAATATATTAATATGCCGCTCACTCTGGTTTCTCTGTTGTATTACTGGTAGCCAAACCATTTGTTAGATTCTGAACTAGAATTAAAAGTACTTAATAACTGAAACATTTATATTTTGTACCACATAAGTTAAGTACAAGTAAGAAGTTATCTTTGCGCGCTTAAAGATAAAGGAAACACTTATTCTTTTTAAATGTTTACCTACCACAACATGCTGACATGTTTTTGCCAGATCAGAGTTCTTTGTTTCCAGCTCAATATTCTTTATCGAAGCTATTATTTTGTCACCCATTTTCTACACTTTGTTTTATTATCAGTGGGTTATATTACTTGGTAACTAAACGAACAATATCACATTCGAATATAAAAATACATAGCATCTCTGCATAGCATTTTGTAGCCGGACCGGTGAGCAGAAAGAAAGGAATACCACAGGAAAACACACGTGTGATTATGACATTGACATTTGACATCGACCTTTTTTTTCTGGTCGGTGACATCGACTAAGATTGCAAAAACCGTTAGATTGTAATCCAACTAGCTATATTGTAAACTGTCGAAGGATTGTGAACCGCAGCCCTACCGGCTAAAAATTGTCGCAACTCGCAATATCACATTCAAAAATATCCGGATCTTATTTGATATAGTCCATAAAACCAGAGATAAGTTAACCAGATAAAACAATGGGTCGCAAACCACAGATTACTAGTCACGAATGCGGAATATCGACATTTTGGTGATGCAAACCTACTTATAAGCCGACTAATTTGAGTATCTATGGTAACCTAGCAATTTTAAATCGACATCGCAGTCTTCCAAATTTAACTGCATTACCTATCTAACCAAGTAATATTTTAGTCTCTGGTATTTTGTGATTTTCTATAATATATTAATTGGTTTTGTTTTTGATAAATTATTTATATTACAAAATACCTAGAAGCCATGCGCGTATGTTAGTAAATTTTCTTTTTACGATGCAATCAAAGGTACCAAAAGCTAGAAGTATCTCGAGATACTGAAATTGTCTATGGATATTTTCATATCCACTGAGGTGGCGACCGCCATTTTGTACACCAACGAACGTGGCGGCCATTTTACCAAGTTAAAATGGCAGCCAAGATCGCCGAGCGCGGCTTTAAAAAAAAATATCTCGTAAATCTCTATGGAAATCCTACCAAACATCAATGTCGATCGAATCTCAATGAACCAGGCTATAGACTAAAGTCCAACTGGGTTATTACCTCTTCTCTATGATTTAAAAAGAAAAATATCAAGAAAAGACAAAAAAATGACACCTTTTTAAATAAAAAAAATGACGAAAAAAAAAATATAACCAGTATTTGGACTTTTGATCTTTGTTTTACTCCATGGTAAGCCATTTTACAGCTTAAAAAAACAAAATACGGACACTATTATCCGTATTCCGTTCATCGTAACTTGACGCGTAATCCGATTGGCAGCACTGAAATTTGCAGTGTTGCATGTTTTAATAATATGAAAAGCGTTCCCGAAATGTAGGGAATGGTTTATGGATCTGGAAATGCTGAACTATCTCAAAAGCAACATTAATTATTATTAATGCTGGAATCACGTCTGTGTGCATCGATTTGCATTTTGTCCATACAAAACTGACATTTTTCATAGAGTCGTGTACGCATCAATTCGGCAAAATGCGAATCGATGCGCACAGATGTGATTCCAGCCTAAAACCTTGAAAACGTCTATATTTCGTAGGATTTAATTTCGTAATTCACCCTACTACCATTACTACTGACGTGCCGTCTTACCCTGAGTTGCACGAAACAAAATTAAAAATGTAAGTATTAAAATGTATGTATGTAATGTAATGTAATTGTGAATAAATAAAAATAAGTCGGATTTTCCTTCCTGACGCTATAACTCCAGAACGCACGAACCGATTTCCACGGTTTTGCATTCGTTGGAAAGGTCTCGGGCTCCGTGAGGTTTATAGCAAAGAAAATTTCAAGAGCGGGAACGGGAACGGAAAACCGAATTTCACGCGGGCGGAGCCGCGGGCAAAAGCTAGTTGTGAATAAATTAGTTTAATCACTTGATTAAACTAATTTATACACAAGATTTCATACCATTCTTGCGATTTCATTAGTTTAATGTCTACTTAAATTTTGAGATTTGTTTCGTTCAACTCAGCGATAGTGTACTCTCTCTGAAATTATTCATTCGTCATTAGGAACATTCAGGATAAATTAAATAAGACAGGGTAAAAAAAAGAATCACTTTAATAATTATGATCAATAAGGTGTAAAGGAATCATATCTTCTTCAGTGGTACTTGAATTCTCACTGTCCCTATCACGTTCATCACTGTCACTGCCAACCCACAATAAAAAGCGATCGCTTCCTTCATCAATTATTTTATCTTTCACTATGTACTCATCTTCAATTTTATAACATGTGAGCACTCTTTTTTCCAAATCTCATTGCTTATTGAGCCAAATGCTTCTTTTATAAGTGATTCCACCTGATCATCACTCTGACCCACATTTTTCTCTGCAAACCGTCTCTTCACTACACTCCAAACTAACTCAATTGGATTTAAATCCGCATGATATGGGGGTAGTCTCAAAACATTATGACCATGTGATCACAGAGTACATTATATATACGGGTACATGTGATTTTATTAATTCGTCGGCTTTTTATACAGGCTCTGGCTTATTTTTTTTTATTAATTCATATAAAACATTTATTGTCAAATTTGGTGAAAACAAAAGCCCCTTGTTTTGAAGCCACTCTACCATATCTGCTTAAGCTAGTAATATAATAAGTCTATGGCTTTGAGGCTTGCCATATTAGGACTTTTATTTGTTTGTACGGTATGATATGGTGCATTGTCCATCACAATCACATCACACACTTAGGTGGCAGGTTTGGTAAAACTTGTGTTTCCAGCCATTTTATAAAGTTATCGCTATTCATGTCATCATGATAGTTGGATGATTTTGTTTGTGTTTTAAATAGCAGTAATGCATTATTAATGAAGCCGTCTGTAGTTCCAGCGTAGGTATATATTCCAGCGTATATAATAATACATAGTTTTCACACCTCAGGCATATCAAATAACAGTACCAAGATAAAGGTCGCACGCGGGTCGCAGAGTGCTCTCACAGAACTTGTGCCCATAGCTTTATGCCATAGACTAGGCCTACCAGAAACTTTATACTGTTTCCTTGTCTATCCTATTAGTTTGTACCAAAGTGTGAGATGGATATCTATAGTATATATATTTTTTTAAATCCGGAACTCTTTATCTAGCTAAAATAGTACAGTTTATCATAATTTTTTGCGCAAAGGATCAGGAAAGTGATTTAAAATAGTAATTCGGTTAGGCTACCTAGCTTTATGTTCTACTAGCTGATACCCGCGACTTCGTCCGCGTGGATTGAGGATTTTTAGTTCCCGCGGGAACTCTTTAATTTTCCGGGATAAAAAGTACCCTATTATTTAATCCGGACTTCTAACGTTACGTCTGCAAAATTTCAATGCAATCGGTTCAGTAGTTACGGCGTGAAAGCGGAACAAACATACAAAAAAAACTCACTTTCCCTTTAATAATATTATAGTAAGGATTGTATTGTATTCAACATTAAAAAAGTAGTTTACTTAATTTTTTAAAGTTATCAATAACTAGCTAATGCCCGCGAATTCGTCCGCGTGAATTGAGGTTTTTCGGTTCCCACGGGAGCTCCTTAATTTTCCGGTATAAAAAGTAGCTTATGTGCTATTCCAGACTATAATCTGTCTCTGTGCCAAATTTCAGCCAGATTCGTTCAGCCGTTGGCACGTGATTGAGTAACAAACATCCATGCATCCATCCATCCAAACTTTCGCATTTAAAATATTTATTTGATTGATGTAATATTATTAAACTCTACTAACTAATAAACTAAAGTATATTAAAGTATGTATTAAAATAAATCATGTTTAAACAACAGTACACATACATTTATACATTTATACACATAAATCCGTCAGATCATAGAAACCATCGCCAAAGATTATGGTGCTTAAAAGACTATCAAGAAAGCTAGTGTTGAATTCAGGTTGTACATATTTATCTATGGTGTTGAAGCTCCGTGACTATTTTGAAAAGAAATGTCGTACTTGTAATTAGGTACTAGATGAATATACGAGTTTTGAAATATCGGATAAAATGGCACGTCGCTTCACTATTGGAAAATACGATATGCGTCTATGGAGTATTGCATTTTTTTGTCGATGGTTGCCTGTCAATAATTATGACACTTCATAGACGTGCATATACCAAAAGTAAAATAAATCATTGGACAAGGCATACTTGAATGGCATTAATAAGTATTTGTCGTACAATTGGCTATTTGACAGTTTTCGGAAAAGTACCTAAAAATGTACGTGGATTCATTTTATACCTCTTACAATTATCTTTTTCTCAAAAAAAGCGTTATTTATTAGAAAAAAATACATTTTTAATACATTAATTTTAAATTCGCGCGAAAACAGCCGGTCATGCGACATTTGCTAGCTGTGACGTCATAGCTCAAAATAAAACAAAGCTAACTACGACGCATACGAATTATAAGTGGTTTTGAGTGGCAAGTTTACAGCTTTTTTGATGCTATTGTGAAAATTACAAGCTACAAGACGTGTGTAGAGATACTATAAATAATAATTAATTCGTATCCTGTCAAATTATTTCTGTCACTTTACAGCAGCACTTTCTTAGGCCTTAAACACGAGACCTAATTACTATTACTTTGTGTATTTCGGCAATTACATGTAAGATTTTACATTAAGAAGCTCGCAGAGTGGCATATTGATAAATAATTTGTTTTATTTTGCCCGCGTTTTTAAATAAATTTATTATAATTCTAAATATAAACATAATATATCGATAAATTTCGATCGCTGCTCATCCCTACTTTTTCGATATCGATAAGTAACTGTCGATATACTGCACATCACTACTTTTGACAGTTCGCCAAGGTCACTGTTGACCAAAGATCAGTGACATTTTCTCTTAGTACCTATAGTTCAGAGACAAGTAACATATAGGTATAGTTTGGTAGCACTTTTTTATGCGATTGGCTAAAGAAGGTCACAAAGTCACAGCAAACACAAATGTTATAAGTTCCGCCTCTTAAAACGTAGTGGTTATATCATAGAACAATTAAACCTCTAGAATCAATGCCAGCGTGTAACCGAAAGGGATAGGTTATAATAGGCAAAACGCTGCAAAGCACCAAACACATTATGTGCTTTAGGAACAAAACCGTTACACGCAGAAAGGGATAAAAGAAAACATGTTTTTTTCTCATTCTATCTTGTGTAACATCCCAACACTGCATCTCTTTCATGTGGGAGTGAAAAGGAGATATGGCGTCGTCTATATATCTCTCTCAGTCTACGGGTTATATTCTCTTTGGCCAGAGGTTACGGCCACCTTACGGCCACCAGGTTACCAGGTATTAGTGTATTATCTATGGTTACGGCTGTCGAGTGTCGGCTTGTCTTTGAATGATTGCCGCTGAATTTTGTTTGGACTTTGTTTTGGTTTGGGCTAGGATTTAGGACATAGAATATAATACACTTTATAGTTTAAACTAGAGAATTTAGGAAGTAGAACCAGAGCAAAAGCAGCAGAGAAAAAAGGAATTACAGGAATATTAATCGGGAATCCCTACAAATTATATATATTGCAATATAGATAATTACGCTAGTAAGTATTTTTATTATGGACCACTCTCAAAGTTCAGATGTATTTTCAGAAACAAGTGTTTCAGATTTCTCAACAGTATCCTTTTTAACGTGTGTGTTTGGTGTTCTTCTTCAATATTTATTTTTCTTACAAAATAATCTCAGACAATAGAAAAGTACGATGTACTTGTTTCGAAAATTAAGGCTTCAAGTAAGGGTGCAAAAGATGACATTTATCAAGAACCTTTTACGATTTTTCTGGAAGACTGCAGAGCGTGTATACTTCAGGTAATTTGCTTAACTTGTAAATCCATACCAATATTATAAATGCGCAAGTGTGTCTGTCTATCTGTCTGCTACGCTTTCAAGGCCTATCTTTTCAACCCATTTTGTTAAAATTTGGCACAGAGATAGGTTGCATTCCAGTAGCATAAGTTACTTTTCATCCTGGAAAATTAAGGGAAATATCCAGCGGGAATTTAAAAACTTAGTCTGCGTGGATGAAGTCACGGGCATCATCTAGTTATCTATAAGTAGTTATGTAGACATGTAAACCTTTGCCATTAACAATGTTTATCACCTCTCTGAACCATGCGGTATTATGGGGGCCTACGTCCCCTTGATGCAAAAATTTTGCATTTGTGCATTGAAATATGGCTATATTTTGAGGGACCATATGGGCCATCATTACCAATGATTCATTTGGATTTGACTCGCTCCAGCAATGCTAAGGACAGCTGTTACTTATGTATTCTACAAATAAATGAAATTGTAAATAATTTTTTTCAATAGAGCAACCGCCGGTTTTCTTGCTGGTTCTTTTCGGTAGGAATGGCATTCCGAACCAGTGATAGATTCACTTGACGATTCAAAAGTACTTGTTAAAGTTTATTTGAATATAATTTAATATAAAAAATTCTTTTTAAACAACGGACTTCAAACTCCCGCGCCAACTTTACAACAACAAACACACTCTATACAAAGTACTTATTTTATTGTTGATATTTTAAAAACCGCTCGACCGATTTCAATAAAATTTATATGGGACCACATGGGAAGTATGCCCTAAAGTTCTGAGGTTGAGAACCTCCTCCTTCTTTTTTTGTTGTTGTTCAAAAGTTCTGGTTATCCTGTATGTTAAAAATGAGTAATATTTAAGCCAGTCCAAGTGTTTGTTGCTGGTGGGTACAACTTCGATGGGTATGCTTTTACTTTATAAGTTGCAAAGTACCTTGTTTATTATCAAACAAAATATTTACCTATAGCTCAAAAGAAATTGATGCAAATGTGAAGGCCACTGGCCAGTAATCACAGTTTTGAAAAAATGGGTCTGTAAAATTGACTTCGTAGAAGGTTGTTCACAATGGAGAAATACCCATTAAAAACCTTAGACAAAATGGAAACAAGCTACCTACCCAGTTAGATTAGTGAATTTTCCATTATTAATCCTTGTAAGGCCTTATACTTGAACAGACTTTTATGGCAACTTGTTCACAACAGCTGTGTCAGGCTCTGGAACTCCCTTCTCTCCCTTCTCCCTTCTCTGTAGAAATCTTAGTTTTAATGTTTTTGTTACTATTTTATTATTTATAAATAAATAAATAAATTATTACTCCACCACTTATTATTATTATAATTAAATTGTCAATTTTTTTCAGAGCTTGGACCTTATTAATACAATATTATTAGAAGATGCAAACACAGAAATAGATAAATTGTGTAATTATTTGGAAGATGCTGTGTCCGTTCTGCAAATATTATCTAATAGAGTCAAGGCTATCATAGAATCTATTGCCATTACCTGCAGCACTGTGAAGAATTTTAGCACTTGCACTGGCAACATCATATTATCTGTATTCACTCATTGTAAGGATAGGTAAAGTTAAATTAATCCATACTAATCTATATTATCTATACTAAGTAATATTATAAATGTGTCAGTGTGTATCTGTCTGCTATGCTTTAACAGCCCATCTATTCAACCAATTTTATGAAATTTGGTATACCTCTATAGCTTTCATCCCGGGGAAGGACATTTTACCCTGGCAAATTAAAGAATTCCAAGGGAGTTAAAATGAAAAAGGTTTGGACATCCTCTATCTCTTTGTGTCCAATTCCTTGACCATTAATTTCAATAGTAAAGTTTTCTCGGCACAATGTAGCTCCTCATACTTTAGCAGTAAAGAAGTAAATTGTGGATGTTTAAGTGTGTCTGTCTGATACACAACCCATCTGTTTAACCAATTTTGATAAAAGGACATGACCAGTGAAACTATGGGAGCTTGCCTAGATATAAAAAAATCAATGTGCAGCAATTTCTATATTATTGAAATTGTTAAATTTTATAGTTTTTAAATAAAGAAGTTTCAGGAATCTGAAGGCTCTGAAAACTTAGAAAAAAAATAAAAAATAAAATCATCAAATAACTGCTTTCCCACACTAGATGGCGCTAGACGTTGTGGTTAGCGAGTCTTAATAATTATTTTTAACTATTAGACTACGTCCTTCAGGATAATTCTGAATAAAAAAACTATATTTGCAAGAATGGTGTAATCATAGAGGTAGTATAAGGTAAAGAGTACTACTATCGCACCGCACTCCTTGTGCGCGGCGTAGGCAAGTGAACTATAGCTACTAATATTTATAGATATGTAAAAAATAGGGATGGGCAATAGTGCGCTGCAAGTGCGAAGTCGATAAAATACATCTGAACGGTACGGTACCTATTGTTTGTGTTTGTTTGTACCCTATCATACTAATATTGTGAAAGTGTGTTTGTTTGTTGGTCTGTTCAATCACGCCTCAATAGAGCAACGCAAGACGTGATTATTTGCATGGGTATAGTTGAGGACGTGGAGAGTGATATTTATCCCGGAAAATTAAAGCGGTTCCGTGGGAATTAAAAAAACTTATTCCACGCCGATTAAGCCGATATGTTTTTTAATGATCGATCGTATATCCATACTAATATTATAAATGCGAAAGTGTGTCTTTCTGTCTGTCCGTTCGTCTGAAGCCCGCGACTTCGTTCGCGTGGATTGATTTTTTATTCCCGCGGGAACTCTTCATTTTTCCGGGATGTCCTTCCCCGGTATATAACCTGTCTCGGTATCAAATTTAATCAAAATCGCTTAAGTAGTTGGGCGTAACTGACAGACAGACACACATTCGTATTTATAATATTAGTATGGATTGATGTATATCCGATGTATATCGAATGCATAAAATATGTAAGAAAAGGTACAAACCTGTGTTTTAATGTGCAATTATAAAATAAAAGTATAAGTTTGATTCTTTGATTCTTTTACTATAAAAATATCGAAAATAAATTCTTTCATAACGTACGTTAATATTTATCTTTAGTTTCTGTCCATAATTATGTTTCAAAAAATTAAATTGTTTGAAATTAATAACCAGTCTTACGCACCTAATCAACAGGCAACACTTAACAAAATTACAGCTATAATATTTATCTTTAGTTTCTGATCATAATTTGAGTAACAAAAAATTATATTTTATGAAATTAATAACCAGTCTTACGCATCTAATCAACAGATAACACTTAATATAATTACAACTATAATATGTATCTTTAGTTTCTGATCATAATTTGAGTAACAAAAAAAAATTTCAATACGGCTGGCCTTTTTTAATTTTGGTAATAGATACCTCTTTTGTGATCTCAGGGAACTCTATATATCGATTTTGAACGAAATCGGCCCAATAACAAAGAATTTAAATATGGCGCTGGCCTTTTTCAATTTTGATAACAGATACCTCTTTTGTGATCTCAGGGAACCCTAAATATCGATTTTGAACGAAATCGGCCCAATAACAAAGAATTTAAATATGGCGCTGGCCTTTTTCAATTTTGATAACAGATACCTCTTTTGTGATCTCAGGGAACCCTAAATATCGATTTTGAATGAAATCGGCCCAATAACAAAAAACAATATGGCGCTGGCCTTTTTTAATTTTGGTAACAGATACCTCTTTTGTGATCTCAGGGAACCCTAAATATCGATTTTGAACGAAATCGGCCCAATAACAAAAAATTTCAATATGGCGCTGGCCTTTTTTAATTTTGGTAACAGATACCTATTTTGTGATCTCAGGGAACCCCATATATCGATTTTGAACTAAATCGGCCCAATAACAAAGAATTTCAATATGGCACTGGCCTTTTTTAATTTTGGTAACAGTTACCTCTTTTAAGATATCAGGGAAACCCAAATATCGATTTTGAATGAAATCGGCCTAATAACAAAAAAATTGAATATGGCGCTGTCTTTGTACATTTTCCTCTTTTGTGATCTCAGGGAAACCCAAAATATATCGATTTTGAAAAAAAAAAACCAACTAACAAAGAATTTCAATCTGGCGCTGACTTTTAAAATTTATGATCTCATGGAACCCTAAATCGAAATTGAATCGTAATTTGAACGAAATCGGATCAGCAATAACAAATTTCAAAACCTATGGCGCTAACTTTTTTTAAATTTTGTTAACAATTTTCTCTGTTGTGATCCCAGGGAACAGCGATATCTTTAAACAAAGTACTCTGTGGCGATATCTGTGCCGGCGCCCGAGTCGAATGTATCACATCACTATTCGATTCGGTGAACAGTCGGCTATCGTAGCGGGGTTGCGGGGCGGTGCGGGCGGTATTATGTTACCTTGCGTCCCACGTCTGTATCACCCCCGCGACACGTATTTCTATTTTACATGAAAGTTTAAAAAATATGACTAACCGGTGAAATGTGATGTTGGAATTATGTTTATTATGATAACGAGTATCATGTTTGCATGTTTCTATGCCACATTTAACCATTTTTTCCAGTTTAAAAACGGAATTTCGGTCCCGAGTTCGCGATGGGCGCTCTCAGCGCTAGCGTTCCTTTGACTAAAGAGCTTGCTGACGGAACGATGCTATGTTCCTACCGGTGCCTACTGTTCTTGGTTACAAGCACGCACTCTATAGGCTATACTACCTCTGTGGGTGTAATTCTTTTAATAAATCACTTTACATTGTACTGCTGTTTTCCGACACTAGATGGCGGTAGACGTTTTGGTTAGCGAGTTCAGCTATTCGATCACAGATGGCAGACAGATGCAATTTCAAAGGGCGTTCCTTTAAACGCAGTGGTTATTTCAAAATTATTTGTTCAATCAATTACACGTTTCATTGAGGCTTGTCAACAAATAAAAACATACAATTCCTTTTCATTACTATTTAATTGATCAAAATAGTGACTAAGGTACTTAAGTGGTATTCATGTAGGGTTACAAGATTATTATTAGGCATGGATAAAATGGAACATCAAAATGGAGTAGTGCTTAAAGCGGAAAGCCGATGCTCACGATTTAAACAAACGTATTGTTTTTTTTAGACATTTTAACCATGACCTTATTCGGAATAATAAATCCATAATAACTTCGGTTTTAATTTTTAAACCTTACTGTAAAAACGGAAATTCTGCACACTATCCCGAATGGGAGGGCAGTTACTGGTCATATTATTTAGCACATGGAAAGGTTCGTCGTGTAAAATAGGCTACTTTTTAACCCAGAACAGTGGGTTTGGGTGGGTTTAAGGACAGTGGCTTGCAAGAGAAGGTAGGTGTAAGATGAGTGGGTTATTCTTATTTACTGGCACTACCTACCTTTTTACTGGCACTCAGGGAAGTCATATTGAAGAACAAGGTAAGCAGTGCTATTATGCCTCTATGAACTGCACACCACTGGTTCACAATGCCTTTCCTGTTGAGAATAACCAACAATAAACTCAGTTGTGACTGTGCTCACCTAAATAACTTGAAAATTCAAAGTCAAATATAATATTTTCAGTGAATGCATTTACGGCAATAGCCTATGTACAGTGGAAAAACAACTAAAGGATTTGTTTAGGAACTGCCATGAGTTGCAGTTGACCTATTTAATGGCTCTAGAAAAACATTTCATATTTGATTTAACTGAAAAGGAGGACCAAGATATACTAGTTGCAAGTAAGTTTGTTTTCTGCTTAAATGAAACACATTTTAATTTTTTATGCTTAATATTGGCCTGATAAGAGGGCTCAGGGTCACTCAGCTGGCAATGGAGAGGGCTATGCTTGGAGTATCCCTGTAAAATGAGTAACTCTGTAATGGTCCTGAACAACCGACATAGCTCAAAAAGTCAATGCATGGGGCACATTGCAACTCAAAGAACCAATAGGTGTTGGGGTTCCAAGTTGCTCTAATGGCGGCCTCGCGCCGGAAAGCGCCGTGTTGTATGTATCGTTTATATTATGCTATAGTTTCACTATGACCTCCCACTAGTTGGACGGACAATCTCAAGCGAGTAACTGGGAGCCCTAGAAGTATTGGCACAAGCCTTGTTCTGTGGAGATCCACGCAAGCGACCTTTGTCCAGAAGCTCTAGACCTCAGAGGATCAGTCTATCAGTTTTTTTACGCCTCCACAAGTTAGCCCTTGACTGCAATCTCACCTGATGGTAAGTGATGATGCAGTCTAAGATGGTAGCGGGCTAACCTGTTAAGGGTATGGCAGTTATTATTAAACCCATACCCCTAGTAGGTTTCTACATGGCATCGTAACGGAATCCAAATCACTTTGCGGCACGTCTTTGCCGGTAGGGGCCCATCAGACCAGACCAGAGAAAATTCAGAAATTATTAATTCCCAAAATGGGCCCTGCCGGGAATCGAACCCAGGATCTCCCACGTTAATACAACAGCGCTCAATACTGCGCCAGGGAGGTCGTCAAAAAAAAAAGTTGAGACTATTTCGTGACTTGTGATTTTGATTTAAATTATTTTACCCGTTATACATTCAAGTCAATTTTCTAAGTAATACACTTACATACTTTTTGTATTGAATTATTGGTATTTTAGGATTATTTTCTAAATAAAATCGTTTTGCATATTTCTATTGACATTTTCAATCATATTTCTTATTTAAAGCTTTAGAATTAAACTTGGAAATTGGTGACGTGGTACAGTCATTGGATGTTAAAACTATGGCGGAGCAGTGGAAGGCATATACAATGATTTGCGAGAAATATTCATCTTTTCTTTTGGAGAAAAACATTTTCAACACATGTAGTAAACTACTAGCTTCTACAATAGAACGAAATATACAGACTGCTTTGAAGGTAAATATGTACAATTTTAATGTCCACCGCCTGTATGTATGGTATCTTTGAAACATTACCTAAATTGGTGACAGGTTCAGACATTCTCGCGCTTAAAATATTAGTATGGATTACTAGCCCACACCCTCTGTTGCTTGTGGATAGTACAACTACTATGCCTGAAACCGTCCGAAGCGCCAACAACAACTGTACAAAGTTTCAACACAATCAGGTGAAATATGTAACGAACAGACAGACAAATGTAATATATTACTAGGTGGTAGCAGATACCCGCCATTTTGTACTTAGGTTTTCTAAAAGTCCGAATGAAACCCTTTGAAATTCTAGGATAAAAAGTATATGTAGTATGTACCGTAGGTGCCTATGGGGAAATACAGAGCAATAGACGCGTAACATACTTTTTAACGACGTAATCATGTTTTTACCTAATTACATGTTAATTAAACATCCAATCGTAAAATTAAAAGAAGAGTAACTCAAGAAATACTTCTAGGCTTCTTGAAAAATAAAAACCTATCAGAAATAGCTCTACCTGAGATAAATAGCAAAATGTGTGCAAAAAATGTACTTATTTTTCAAAAAATATACTATCGAGAAAATTTTCACCAATCATGTTTTAAAAATATGTACCTAATCCAAGCTAAAAGTTCGAAGTATCATTTCACCAAATATTAAAGTGGTAACTTTTACAAATTCTAAGATTAATAACGAATTCAAACTATAAAAATGCATATTAAACACTCTTAAATGATGGGCATTTAAGATATTAAATAACAGTGGGACTTTCCATTTTTTTTTTATGAAGTCGACAATAGTGTTATTTATCATGTAATTCTTTATTTTTTACAGGCAAATGAAGAAGACAAGATAGTACTGAGATCCTTGAAAGTAGCAAACTTTTCTCTAAAAATACTGTTGCGGATATGTAATATATTCAAATGTTCTGTCAACAATAACTATGAGGATATTATAAAAGTACTTATTCACATTACTTTGTAAGTATATTAATTTTTCTTAATTGTGATTTTTTATGTGAAACACACAGACACAGTTGCGTTTTAAATATTTTGACTATTAAAAAAAAAATACAAAATATTGTGAAAAGAATTGTTAGAATTCCCAGAGGAACTCCTTATTCCCCTAATAGCCTATAATATGTCCTACACTGAGATGTAACCTAGCTCCATACCAAATATCAAAATCGGTTGAAGGCCGTTAAAGCATAGCAGACAGACGGACACACTTTCGCATTCATAATATTAGTATGTATTTTTTATATGGATTTATATAAATTTAATTAAAATCAACCATTACAGATGCAGCAGTTCATACTATGAAGTCACTGCAAATAAATCATCTGAATTCTCAGCACTTTTGCAAACGCACATATCAACGCCAGTAGAAATTTTAATTGGAGTTCTAGTAAATGAAGAAAACTTTCTAAAAGTAAGTAATAGCTATATAGCTAGTGAATAGAAGCGGTGAAAGTCTAAGGGGCTGCGCCCATAGACGACACGGCACGGCAGGGGATTTTTGCCGCGATTAATCCTACTAATATAATAAACCAGATGATGCCCGCGACTTCTTCCGCGTGGATTAAGTTTTTTTTATTCCCGCGGGAACTCTAATCTTCTGGGATAACAACTAGCCTAAGTCCTTCCCCGGGATACAACCTATCCCTGTACCAAATTTCATCAAAATCGGTTGAAAAGATGGGCCGGGAAATCGTAGCAGACGGACATACACTATCGCATTAAAAATAGTATGGATAAGCTTGTAAAGTTTGCTAAAAAGCATTTGTTTAGTGCAGTGGTCCAATGATGGGTCGAGGTGCGTGCGACGAATCGCAGTGATATTGCTTGGACGAATGATATTGATTTGTACGTAATTTTTTCGCTACTGACTTGACCGATTTTGATGCAGATTTTAGCAAAGTGTAGTCCATCACACAAGGAAGGTTTTTGTGTGAATATTTTGTTAATTTCATAATGCTCAATGAAAATATTTATTTTCAGTTAATATTCGTAACTGAAAACAGTGAATTTAGAGACAGTGAGTTTCTGGGTTATATACTGCTCGTTATAATGATAACAAAAGCGCTTCTAGAGAGGGATTCATCAAGCGATAATACGGGCAAAGTGTTTGCTTGTGTGTTCTCATTCTTACCTTATTGTAAGTTGACAAAATCTATACTTCTTTACTAATATTATAAATGAGGAATTGGATGACTGTTGCCTGTATACATATAATATATATGTATCTTATATATAAAATTCTCGTGTCACAATTTTCGTTCCCATACTCCTCCGAAACGGCTTGACCGATTCTCATGAAATTTTGTGAGCATATTGAGTAGGTCTGAGAATCGGCTACTATCTATTTTTCATACCTCCACGCGGACGGAGTCGCGGGCATCAGCTAGTGATATATAAAATCATTGTACCACATAGATTTTCCTTTTGTCTCGGATTATAGCGAATTAAACTTCTGGTTCATTCATTATGATGGACTTCCGCAAAGTAACGCCTACCTCTATCCAATGTTTAAACGATGTTGAGGTATTAAGAGGCCGGCGAACGCCGCCCGCAATTTCTATTCAACCCGCAAATATAAATTTGCCGGTATATTGCTATCTCTATTTGGCTGATGACACATGATCGCGTGCAAGCGCGATAGCAATATGAGCGTTCAGAATTTGTTATACGAGTACATTTAGTCTTGTTCCGTAAATACCAAAAATGATGTATAAAAACTTGTTGTGTTTTTAACTTCGTGTTGTTATTCTGTAACTTGACAATATACTATAGGCTATGTTCCTGATCAATTAGTATGTAAGATATCGTTGGTTTTAATATGAAACAAATAAGGAGAAAACATGTCATTTATGTCGTAAAAACATGCAAAACGCAATGCGCTTATAATTTAATTTTGGGAAAGTATTTTGAAAACATTATTATCCAGGGACCTAGATAAATACAAATTCAATCTTAATAATCGCGTAATATACAGTAAAATATTCTCGAATTACAAATTATTTTGCTATTACGTTTGTATGGGCAATTCACCCTCCGCTGGCACCTTAAACAGCCGATTGCCTAAGTCGGCGCACTCCACCGACAGATTTTTATAATTGTGCGATACCAATCATTGGGACCAGAAAAAATAGAAGAGAATAGTTACTCCTCTCAATTCTCAATACTTAGAAAATAGATCTTTTTATCTATTGTGGTTCTTTAAACACCTGGACCAAAGCTGCCTCAAACAGCAGTTCTTTTCGGCGGCCATATTCGTCGGGTGCCAATTTTTAAACATTTTTTTACAATTTACAGGTCACAAGTGGTTTAACATTGGCTTACAGTTTAAACACATAACAGCAGAAGGCACAACTCAATACTACGGCTTATACGACCATTTGTTACTCCACAGTGCAGCTCTGACCACCACGCTCAGTTGTTCCCAGTATAAAAGATTAGAAAAGTATTTGTATGGATCTCTCCTAGGAACTGAGTATTATAGTGCTATTTTTGCTTCCAATTTGTGGGTTCTACTTTGCAGGTATGTTTAATTTTTCATGTTGCTTTTAATGCCTCGTTGGTCTAGTGGTTGGTATGTTCGACGGGCCGACGAGGACCCGGTTTCGAGTCCCGAGTCGGGCCATAATTGTGTTGGGTTTTTCTGACTGGAAATTCTCAGTACTAGCCCGGAGTTAGGAAGTTGGCGGTGTTTCACCCCCGTGCCTTGGAGAGCACGTTAAGCCGTCGGTCCCGGTTATTATCACTAACTTGATAATAGTCGTTAAAGCCGGACAACCCGCATTGGAACAGCGTGGTGGGTTTAAGCTCTAATTCCCTCTTTCCCATGAGAGTGGAGGCATGTGCCTAACAGTGGTGACGTTAATGGGCTGTAGTGGTTGCTTTTAATAATTAAAGCTCAGAGTGAAAAATAGTTTTAGAAAGAAAGAGGGAAACAAACTCAACAAGAATGTAATTGGAACAATAGGCGTAAATTAAATAAAGAAATATGTATCTCAAACGAAAGCTTTACAAGTATCTAGTTTATTTCATAATAGCTTTCGCCTTCAGCTTAGTTTACGCTAAGTTCAATTTTCATACAAACTTCAAACCTCTTCAGACCTGGGTACATATTTTGAAAATTAAACATAAAATATTAATTTTAATAATAATATGAAAAATCCAAATTTTAGCCCGATCGGTCCAGTGGTTTGAACTGTGCGGTGATGAATCAGTCCATCGCCTTATCCTTTTATTTAATTAGTCTAAGGCAACAAAATCTAAGGCCGTCGAGGAACAGAGATAAAATATTAGTAGATTAATTATTTCAATCTATTTAACTCTATCGGGCTGTATCTGCCTTTTTTAATACAAACCCCACATCTATACTAATATTATAAATCCGAAAATTTGGATGGATGGATGTTTGTGACTGTATCACGGCTGAACGGATCTGGATGATATTTAGCGTAGAGATTATATTATATAAGAAAATTAAAGAGTTCCCGCGGGAACCAAGAAAACCTCAATCCACGCGGACGAAGTCGCGGACATCAGCTAGTTTATATAAATAACCAAAATATTTATCGTTATTTTTCCAGGCTCTACAACAAACAACTACAGTTAGACGTCTTAGTAGGATTAATAAACGTTTACCAGAAACTCGAATCTCACCCCATGTTTGACACATCGCCACAACGAATTCACCTGAGTTGCACTATAGAAAAACTATTTGAGACTTGTGCCAGTGAAAAAATGCAAATCTATAAACAATTTAGTGTAAAAGATGAGAGAAATATTGGAATTTGGTCTGCGATGAAAATAAGGAATTTGCCCGATGATGTTTCAAAATGTATGGGTAAAATTGTCTGTGATAATTTATTTGCCAGTTTTGATGAAGTTTTGAATGGTAGTGAAGACAGATTAGAGGTTATGGTAAGTTGGTACACTTAAACTTATAATGTACATAGAAATACATACATTGCTTTGTATTCTAATATTATAAATGCGAAAGTATGTCTGTCTGCTACGTTTTCATGAGCCATCTGTTCAACCGATTTTGACGAAATTGATTTTGGAAACCGTTGAGTTAGGTTGCATCCCGGGAAGGACATTTGTCCCAGTAAATTTTGACATGGAATTTTGCAAAAGCCTAAGTCCAAACGGATAAGGTTGCAGCCATCATCTAGTTATGCTCGTTGGTCTAGTGGTTAGCATGTTCGACTGCGGCTGACGAGGTCCCGGGTTCGCATCCCGGGTCGGGTTTAAATTAGGTACCTATTGGGTTTTTCTGACAAGAAATTCTCATTCTCAACTAGTCTGGAGTTAGGAAGTTGGCGGTGTTTCACCCCCGTGCCTCGGAGAGCACGTTAAGCCGTGGGTCCTGCGCCTGATCTCTCTCCGGTCGTGTCGGATTTTCCGTCCCATCGGGCTATAAGAGTAAAGGAACAGAGAGTGCACCTGTGTTTGCGCACACACTAATGCAATATAATATCTCCCGCGCAGATGGCTAACCTCTCTGGAGATAGGCCGCCGTGGCCGAAATTCGGTCGGGAGGACATTAGATATAGCTACTTATATAGCTACTTGTAGTGGCGGTTCAATTACTTCTTGTGCAGTTATATTTACAGGTAATTAATCGATTGGGGGTATGGGTTTAACATAACTGCCATACCCAACAGGTTCTTCTTCTTCTTCTTGATGAGGTTTCAGTCCCTTATGTCCTGTATCACTGCGAACGTCTCCGATCTATTGTGATATGACCTCCGTGATTAAATTTCCTCGCCAATACTTGTTTCTGCCAGGAACAGCAGCGTTTTCTTGACTGGAATACGGCAAGCGTCCTCTGGGTTAATAATATGTTTGCCCAGATGGATGCTTCGTTTATGCACTAGAGCGGGACATTGGCAGATAATATGCAGCGGAGTCTCACAGGATTCCTCGCATAATCTGCAGATATCCGTGTCCCTGAGCTTGAGGTTAAACATGTGTCTGTTAAGACCGCAGTGACCTGTTAAAGCTCGTGCTAAAGTGCGTAGGTTATTTCTGCTGAGCGCTAGCGCCTCTGAGGCGGCCTTCTTGTTGAAGGTTCTGACCAGCGCCTTTGACTGGTTTAGACCACGTAAGTTTCTCCAACGAGTGAGTGTTTCATAGAAGCAGTAGGTTAGCAGGGTGAGCTGCACCAGGCTTTTAGGTATACCGCAGACCGGTTCTGGTCCGATCTGTCTTACCTTAGCGCCCGTTTTAGCCAGGGTATCGGCGTTTTCATTGCCGGCTATACCCATATGCCCTGGAACCCAGCGAAGAACCACCTTGTTGCTACGGGCCAGGGTGGTTAGTGTGTCCCTGCAGCAGTCAACCAGTCTTGAGGTAATTACCTCTGACGATAAGGCTGATAGCGCTGCCTGGCTATCCGAGTGGATGTAAATAGTTTTGTTGCCGTAGTTCTCCTGCAGGATAGTTTCCGCGCAAATTATTATGGCGTAAACCTCCGCTTGGAATATGGATGAGTAAACCCCCAGGTTACGGTAAAACTTAGCCCGGGGTTTCTCTCCATAAATTCCACAACCTACGTCCTTGCCCGTCTTCGAACCATCGGTGTACCATTTGATGCTACCCGATGGCCAAGTGATTCTGTTGTTTAGCCAGTCATCCCTATCCGGAATTTCTACCTTATAGGGCCTTTGGAAGTAATGTTTTGGGGCCATCATATCGGATGGCATTCCCAAAATCGGGATCCCAAGCAACGAGTTATGAAAGTCCCTCAGTGCCTGGGAGATCCAGTTTTCCTTCCTTTGGCAGGTAATCCTGTACAAACTCATTCTTGCCTCCTTCCTCAGAAATATGTGGAGAGGAGGTAAATTTAGAAGAGCTTCCAGGGCTGCTCCTGGCGATGTGTTCATAGCTCCAGTAATAAGCAGGCAGGCGGTTCTTTGAAGGCTGCTAAGCTTATTCTGGGTAGTGATCTGTGTCGTTTTGCCACACCAGACTGCTGAGGCATAGGTAATCATTGGCCTCACCACCGCTGTGTAGAGCCAGAAGGTGACTTTTGGTTTTAGTCCCCATCTGTCCCCTGCTAAACGACCACAGACTCCTAGTGCCATTTTGGCTTTTTTGAGTACACCATCAACATATGCGTTCCAGGTTAGTTTCTGGTCTAAGGTAACTCCCAGATATTTAACCTCTGTTGAGAATGGTATACTCTTGTTGTTTAGCTTAGGCGACTCGAGCTTGTCGCGATTGTGCCTCCTAGTGAATGGAACTATAACTGTTTTCTCCGCGTTTACAGTTAGCTCGTTATCTCTACACCATTTGTTAATGATGAGGAGTGCTCTCTGAATAAGGTGCGAGAGCATGCTTTGACAGCTCCCTCGCACCGTGACTACCAGGTCATCAGCATATCCCTGGGTGTCAATACGGAGCACAGCCATCTTCTGCAGAAGCTGGTCAACGGCAAGAGTCCACAGCAGAGGCGACAACACGCCCCCCTGCGGGCATCCCCTCGTCGTGAGCACCTCCGCAGAGACGTTATTTAGCTCAAGCTTGGCTATTCGGTTTGAAAGCATTGCCTCCACCCACCTGATGGTAGTCGTGTCGGCCTGTTTATTGGCCAGCCCGCCCACCAGCGTGCGGATGGGGGTGTTATCAAATGCGCCTTCAATGTCCAAGAAAGCAGCAAGAGCGATTTCTTTGTCCTCCAGAGCCTTTTCAATCCTGTCAACAAGGTTGAGCAGGGCAGTTTCCGTGGACCGCCCCTTGCAATAGGCATGCTGGGTATGATGAATGGGCCTCTCAATGAGAAGCGCATCCCTTAGATACCTGTCGAGCACCTTCTCCATTGTTTTTAAAAGAAATGAGGAGAGGCTTATGGGTCTAAAGGACTTCGGCAATTCGTAGTCCTTCTTTCCCGCCTTCGGTATGAATATGACTTTGACTTTAGTCCAAGAGTCGGGTATATATCCCCAGGCGTAACTTGCCCTGAAGATCTTAACTAGGAGTGGTTAGTAGGTCCACACCTTTCTGCAAGAGAAGAGGCGTGATACCATCCATTCCACTGGACTTGTTAGCGTTGAAGGAGTTGATGGCCCACCTCACAGCTCCGGGTCTGAACACAATGGCAGCTCTCTTCCAGTCCTCTGCTCGAGGTCTATTGGGAGTGCCCACCAAGGCGTTTCTGTCCTCAAGGGAAACAGCCCCCGGGAAGTGCGTACTGGCCAATAACTCAAGAGTTTCCTTCTCGTTAGAAGTGAACGATCCATCTGGTTTTTTTAAAAGACCCAGAGGGTTAGAGTTGGCCTTAGCGAGCATTTTATGGAGTCTAGCGCCTTGAGGTAGACTATCAATTTCCTCGCAGAATTTCCTCCACGATGCTCTTTTGGCCCTTCTGATTTCCTTGCTGTATTCCGTCAGTAGTGGCGTAAAAAACTTCAATAATAACTGTTTCAATTTGATAGTTTTTGAATTAAATGGCTGTATACATACATACAGTTTCCTATTTATGGAACCTTTATTTTACAGATTAATAACTTAAAATTGGCGTCGACTTGTAAATTCATGGAAAGAGATACAAGGATAGAAGATTTCCTGTTAAAAGCGTGGTCCAATGCTTGTCCACTTTGCAATAAAGTACTGCAAAGGCATCTCAATGATCGCTCAAGGTTGCTCTTTAGATATTTGGAAGGTTTGGCTTCTTTGACCGAGAGGTATATGGATGAAATTGAGCATAACAAATTAGTAAAGGTAAGTAATCGTTTTAATTCGAATATACTGCACTAAATTGGAAAGTTTTAGGCCAAGATCTATATTTATAGCGTACTTAGACTTACTTGCTTTGCTTATAATTAAAATGAAAGAAAATTTAACTTTTTGAGAATCTGTTAAAAATAAATGAGGAATTGTTATTTGTTATACAATAGTGAAAAGTTGTTTTCTAACCGCGTGCTCAATTTTGATGACCGAGCAAGCGAATGCGCTCGTGATTCAAAAATTAGAATCCTGAGCGTCAGCGAGGGAATCAAAAGTGCACGCGGTGAAAAATCTTTTCACTCGAGTGCAACACGTAACTTTTCATCCCACCTCAGCGAGGAAATGACTAAATTTCTAAATTCAATTTACTTTATCCTCAAGAGGATAATAACGGCTTTTGCATTCAGATATCGAAGAGTAAAAATACTTTTTCCGAGATGGTGGGATGAAAAATAATTTGACCGCTTAAAACGTATTACTCGAACTGTTTATGGAGTTCGTGCATGCTTTTTAACGTGCGGGCATCTATGATCTCCTTAAACAGGTCGGATTACACGTTTGACAAACTATTACTTACACAATTGTGGGGCAGATTAACCAAAATTTTAAGGACCAATTATGGCATTACTAGCTGATGCCCGCGACTTCGTACGCGTGGATTGAGGTTTTTTAGTTTTCTGCGGGAACTCTTTCATTTTCCGCGAAAAAAAGTATGTGCTATTCCAGACTATAATCTATCTCTGTGCCAAATTTCATCCAGATCCATTCAGCCGTTGGGGCGTAATTGAGTAACAAACATCCATCCATACATCCATCCATCCAAACTTTCGCATTTATAATATTTATTTGATTATTTGATGATGGTCCTTGAATGATTACTTCTTAGTCCCCAGTAGGTGAACAAAGAATCCCAAGCGATTAGCTTTTTCAGTCGAAGATTAAAAGTTGTTCAGTATAAGTCACAAAAGCTACCCTTATTATTAGTTAATAGCATTTTTATGTTTAAAGTACCTACTGCATACTATACTAACTATAACATAATAAATTTATTATCGTTTCAGATAATAAAAATTATTTCAAATATTCTACAGATAGCAAATATAGAGACTGTACATCTTTTATTTAAATTATTTTGCAAAATTTCAAGTTCTCAATTAAAAATCGACACCGATGCAATTGCGCCTCTACTGACAAAGACCATAACGATTATTTTAGAAGACAGCGATGATTTACGACACTACATATTCAGTACTATACTTTCGGATAGTGATATGAGTGATTTAATTTTACCAGTCTTGGAAAACATTATGTATATGTCGAAGAAACTTGAGAAATACAAAAACGTAATCGTTAACAAGGAAAAATGGCAAGAACAACTGAATTTAGTTGCTGATAATAAGTACATACATAAATGTATGGACACAACTGATACAGACTTGAAAGAATCCGATAGCATAGGTTGTATTGATATTGTACAAGAACTAAAGAAAAACAAGAGTAATTTCGATCTCGGGGATATGGATTCGTTGTTTGAAGAGAGTGATGGGGAAGAACCGGTGAGCAAAAAGGCGAAATTAGATTTCGATGTCGATAATCTTATAGGGAGAATCGAATCAGACGTGGAACAGCTGTGCCAAAGTAAAGAGAACATACTCGGTGAATACAAGAGCAGAATTAAATGTGTATGTGAGAAGTTGAGAAATATAGTTTCTTAAATTAGATTGTTGTTTTTCTTTCTTATTTGAAGTATAGTTGCATGATACCTTAATATGATTAAAGTCAAGGTATTAAATATATCTGTGATTAAGGTTAAGGTCGCAATTATATCTTAAAGATAGAAGAAGACTTTGTAAACCACAAGTTACTTCCAAGACCGTTTACAAAATATCATTTCATGCAAATCATACTAATATTATAAATGCGAAGGTGTGTTTGTTTGTTGGTTTGTCCTTCAATCACGCTGCAACGGAGCGACGGATCGACGTGATTTTTTGCATGGGTATAGTCGAGGACGGAGAGTGACATAGGCTACTTTTTATCCCGGAAAATTGAGGAGTTCCCTTGGGAATTTAAAATACTTATTCCACGCGGACGAAGGCGCGGGCATCAGCTAGTTGAGTATAAATTACAGTCCGCGCGCGAGGTCCGAGGAATCTTAAAGTATGTTGACGTAATGATAGAGTTGTGATTTAGTCGATTTTACGTTATCGTTACTAACACATTTTTAGTATGTGTGCGCGTGCATTGAATTAATTATAAAATAATAATTCTATGAGGATAGTATGTGCAAAAAACCGGCCAAGTGCGAGTCGGACTCGCGCACCGAGGGTTCCGTACAAACCTGTAGGTATTTATAAGTAAAAGTTATAGTATTTTTATTCCAATTATCTATTTTAATTTCAATTGAATACCTCTACGCGTTCAGGCGGAAAGGGGTAGTACTAAGTTAAAGATAATTAAAAATATTTTTATTATATGATGTAACTAAAAGTTTATGCTTTTCGAAATTTTTCCGTTATCTGTGCTATAAGACGAGGCTTCGTACCAAATTTCAAGATTCTGAGTTCACGTGAAGTACCCTGTAGGTTTTGATTCCCTTGCGAGTGTCGAAAATTTGCAGCATAAACGGCTGTATCTTTTGATTGCGTTGGCTTAGAAGTTTGATTTTTTCACACCTCCAAGGGACAGTAGTTTGTTACAGCTTAAAGGTATTACAGACCTGAGTATTTCATGTGAATTTCAATTTTATACCTCAACGCGTTCATGAGGAAAGGGATAGTAAGTTTAAAATTATTAAAATTATTTTAATATATGATGTAACTAAAAATTTGTGTTTTTCGCAATTCTTCCTATATCTGTGCTATAAGCCATTGCTTCGTACCAAGTTTCAAAATTCTGAGTTCACGGGAAGTACCCTGTAGGTTTTGATTCCCTTGCGAGTGTCGAAAATTTGCATAAAAATATTTTTATTATATGATGTAACTAAAAATTTATGTTTTTGGCAATTCTTCCTATATCTGTGCTAAAAGACGTTGCTTCGTACCAAGTTTCAAGATTATGAGTTCACGGGAAGTACCCTGTATGATTTGATTCCCTTGCGAGTGTCGAAAATTTGCATAAAAATATTTTTATTATAATATGATGTAAGTAACTAAAAATTTATGTTTTTGGCAATTCTTCCTATATCTGTGCTATAAGACGTTACTTCTTACCAAGTTTCAAGATTCTGAGTTCACGCGAAGTACCCTGTAGGTTTTGATTCCCTTGCGAGTGCAAGAAAATTCGAAAATTTGCAGCATAAACGGCTGTATCTTTTGATTGCGTTGGCTTAGAAGCTTGATTTTTTCACAGCTCCAAGGAACCGTATACCTGAGTATGTGATATGAATTTCAGCTTGATACCTCCATGTGTTCCTGAGAAAAAGGGTCTTGACACACAGACGGACGGACAACGAAGTGATCCTATAAGGGTTCCGTTTTTTTCCTTTTGAGGTACGGAACCCTAATAAGGAAGAAAAAACAATTTGTATCAAAATTTAATTATAATGAACTGTACAAAATGAACGTAAAATCTAATTAATCACTGTCTCAATTAGAATACCTAATTAGTATTTCAAGGAATTTAAAAAGTAAAGAGCTAGGTATTTGCCCACACAAAGAAACTTAAGTTTAGTACTATTTATAGTACAATATAACACTGCTATCGCAAAATTAAAAACAGGACTCGATAAAGTGTACTCTCGCGTCAAGGTCGGCACTAGTGCGTGTGGGGTATGAAGCGACAGGTCGGGCGCGGTGCGCACCCGCCCGCTACCTCAGCCCCCGATTCCTCAGAGCTCGCGTGCGGACTATACTTACGTGAGTAAAATTTACAGATGAAATTGTGGCTTAAGGTAAAATTGGCCCAAAATAAACAAATCCTGACTTGAGCAACTCTGTATTTCTGTAACTCTGTATTTGTGTATTTTATTGACTGTCAAAGTTTAATGGTAACCGTATCGTAACTTTAACTGCCGGTCATCAGACTGGATCTTAAGCCCGTATTTATTTAATAAACCTACATCTCCTAAGGAACACGTTCTCAAGTATCGGTCAATCCATGCTGAAGATCGATTCTTGAGAACCTGGTGTTTTTTTAATACGGGCCTTGGATACCTATAGATACCTACACTATAGTCTAGGGCTGAAATCTGCTGCGTGTACTTTATTTTGCTCAGACAAAGACACGGTTAAAACGAGACAGATCTATAAAACTCGCATAAGTCCATCTCGTTGTTAATTGAACTCAAACACGTTGTCCTAGCTGAGCGACAGAAGCGACGCGACGCGATACAATACCATAGAAAATGATAAATTTACGTGAATACGCGACCTCGTAGGCGACTGTTTGATACTGTCGCCTCGTGTCACATCGAGCCGCGGTGTCGCGTTTGACGCTCACGTAGGACAACAGGTAAGGCCCGGTCTCCACCAGAGCGGAATTGTCTTTAGCGGACCAATCAGGGCAGGTTCTCACTTCCCACCAAAGCGCAGAGAAGATAATATATTATGCGGAGACGAGTCCGGACAAGTTATTTTCACCAATGCCGAGCGGATGCGTTAGCTGACTACGAGGCAATGAGACAAATAACATTTTGGCGGAGGGACGCCGCCACACACATTTCAAATCACAGCAGCCGCATTCCCGATGGTCAGATTAGTGTAACCACCAATCTGACCATTAGGAAACACCGGCTGAAATTGCTCATAGAATATTAACACATCTTCCTCCTCTCCTCCCCGCTTTAATTTTTTCCACCAAAGCTATGCGAAAAGATTTGGAAATAACAATTTCGATTGGCTATTTACAAAACGTGTCTCCTCTCTCCTCTACTACGCGTGGAAACCCGCCCCCATCCCAATCTCCGTTCATCTCCGCTCTGGTGGATACCAGGCCTAAAAGTCATAGCCACTGACCTTCATAGTGGCCATAACAAAGTCGAGTATCTACGCTATATCATACTCGCAGCTTAAGAAAATTATGAATTCATGGTCATTTTTTTTTTCTTTAGTTGTATTGATAATTCAGGTGATCAGTTATTATTTCATTAATGTTTGTTACGAGGGGTTAATAATATCTAAGATACAGGATAAAGGGTTGTTACAGTAAAACAAAGTATATTTCACATTTATATTTATTGTAGTGTTAAAAAAATCATTACAAATAAGTGATACAATAATCATAACCATACGTAGCTAATATTACACTGCCGATCGACAAAAATCGAATAGTTAAAAAATGATAAGTATGAGATAATGAAGAAGTTGAGTTAAATAGCGCAACTGCCTATCAACAGTGTAGTATCAGCACAGAGTAAGCTTAAAATAGATTTAATTGATACTCGGAGGTAATAAGACCTGAGTTCACATCGAACAGTATCAAATAACATCAGTCGCTCTATACTATTTCAACCAATCGCTGATGAGTTACATCTTTCAGCTGTACAGTACTGTAAATTCGTGTAACAGCAACAATTTCTAATTATATTAATAATATCTAACACTCATCTTTCACATAGCTTTAAGAATCTACTACCTCTTTATCGCTCCCGTAAAAATTGTGATGGCGCCATTCTATACGCAATATATATTTTTACTTAATATTGGCTAAACTAAATAATACGAATACATAATATTATCGCCTTGTAAATAGAGAACTCAGCCACTGCCAAAGCGAAGCCTAAAGCATTTTATACAGCTGTATATAACTTAAAATCTAAATAAATTATTCAAATAATACAGATTGATAATCGCTGAGGGATCATAATATTTCTAATAAAATCATAAAACTTGACAGGAATAAAACTTATCAAATAAAGTAAAAGAACAATAATTGTATGGTCGTTTCGCTTCACAATTCCATTCATTTCACGAGTATCAATAATGCGGTGCAAAAATTAAATTTATACACGTAAGCGAATTAAGACACCTATAGGTAAGTACTTCTGTAAACCAAATGACTGTACATTTTAAAGGTGTGAATATAATAATTCTAGCATCTATAATATCTATAGTTTCAAAAATATTTAACATCTAAACGGGGACCAAAATATCAATTGATTTATACATTTTCGTAGTACATCTCGCTTACGTGGAAGAAATGACACGAACTCAGTAAAATTTTGTGACGTAAAATTGTATAGAATTTTCCGAGGCACCTTCTTGAAATACTTTATTAGAAAATACTATTTGTGCGCCATACTTCTCTGTCTTAGTAATATAATCGTGATTCGTCTCATCGTTACACTAAAACCGTTTTCATAAAAATTTGAACCACTCGAATTTTTGGGATCCTATTGGAATGGTTGAAAAAGTGTACTTTTGTATCGGCAGTACTCCGTTCCAAAATCAAAACATTCTAAATACATTTAAAACTTCAATAAGCATAACTATATTCTGTACTATTTATTTACTAGTGCGTGAGAAATCCATAAAAACAATTTGCAGTATGCATTTACCAATAAATTGGAATATTCGTCAATACAATATTAGCCTTACGTAGATAATATTATTTAATCGCGTTTAATTGTTCTGAGGATGTCAATAACGTTCCAGGAAATATTGTCGCAAGTCTTCGCGAAAATGATTAAATACTAAGCACCGGGGTACAATAATACAATAAATATTGCACATATTTAACACAGTGCAGCTTCTAACGCATGAGTAAAACAATGTTGGTATTTTACATGTACCAACAAAGCTATAAAATACAATTTTAAACCTAAAATGTTAGGATACATAACCTATGCGATATTCAAAAACAGGTATTCCTTAGGCCAATTTCTTATCTTTAATTTTTAAATAGAAATTACGTCACCTATCGTGTCTCCAAAAATAATTATAGATTAGGTATTATTTGTGGCAACATTAAACTTTCCCTTAAACTAAACTCTTGGCACAAATAAAATATCAATCGAGAATACGTATTGCGTTACAATAATAATTAATCAGATATATAATATAGTTAAGACTACACGCACAGAGGACGTATTTACGATAATACAGGACGTGGGAAACTCAAACGGAGCACACGTAGGTATAATTAATTAAAAACACCGAAAGTGTTACGCATATAAATAAAGCGACACGTTATTTAAATACAAACGTACGAGTACGAAAGCATATAAATTACATAAATAAATTCCTAAGTCTAAATACCCTCAGAACAGTTAATATGTATTCATATAAAATTCAGTTCTTTAATAGGATTATTTGGCATCTATCACCAATATCGTTTATTCTACTTTCAACATGGTATACGACGGTGAAAAATACCTAATCCGATGATGCGTCTCTTCGAACATAAACCCTCATGAGTGTCATGCGATACGCATGAGTAATAAAAATCCCTGCCGAACCTAAATTTCCTCCTAATGACACACACATCCGCGGATCCGCGCGTTCCGCTTCTCGTCCGCATTCCGCATCGCTACCGCACCCCACAGCGCCCTCGCGTCCGCAAAACAAAGTGGACCGAACTAATACGAACCTATTTGGAGACTAAACCACTTTAAGCCTCAACTAAATCTAATATTTCGGTGTCTGAAAGCCCAGTATGTTTAAACTCAATTCGTAATAACCGACGACTATATCTATCCAATAGCGGTATTTATTAATGGCTAATAAGAATTAATTGTATCTTCTGCAAATGTCCATCAACGACTTATTCGATAGAAGAACTGTAAGTTAATTAATTAGTTAACCTATCCATACGCTAAATACATTTAGAAAAATTGTAGGCAGTCTAACAACTTACTATCGATATCGAAGAGTAATAAAATTGTGTAAACGGCAGTGAGAAATTTTCGCAGAGAGTATCAACAAAACACTCTCAACAAAGATTTCTTGCCCCGAGAGAATTATTTTAGTAAAGTTACTTAAATATTATCGTATATTTTGTTAATCGTTTAAGAACGACAAATAACTTATTCGGTATCTTCGTCTTTCTACAATTTTATTTCCCTTCAATCGATTACTCATAACAATTGTTATTTCGGCTACATCAACGTTGGGGTATCAAGTTTCAAGTCCGCATTACTAAATTGCGATACTAGCATCGCGCACGCAATCAATCTTTTAAAAAAATATGCATTTTAATCTTAGTTCTATATTGTGATTGAGCGTAAATAGAAAATATAGATGAAAATCAAATAGAAAATGTTTTTAAAAATGTCATTTGTATTATGCATTTTTTTTTTGCTGCAATAGTTCTGACTTTAAAATGTAATTTTATATATAATATTATAATATATAAATAATAGTTATTAACATAAGATTGCGTGCGTTATGTACAGGGAAACGCATATTCTGATTTCGTAGCATACCGTGTTCACATTCTAAGCTTTAGTTACTTTCACGATGACAAAATAATATACTTACTAAAAATATTTTGAGTAAGTATATAATTTTTTCTAGTAGGTCTTTTACAGTCATGAAAGATTACGTCGCATTCAATGAATTTTTTACAAACAAAAATTCATGATATTCTCGATGAACATCTATTCCACACACTAAATAGAATTAAAAAAAATCATTCTCTGTCGCACGCTTAAAAACTATTACATGCGCGAGCGAGACCACTAGTTAGTGCATAGAATATTATTGTTTTTGTAGCCTACGTTATTCTTTAAAAGTGACAATGTAAATACGTTTAATACGATGGAAATAATCTTAACGATCATGAAATGTTTTGATTTTTTCAATGTATTAACATAAAATTATAGATAAAGAATACATAATAAAACAAGTTAAATTAACATATTAGATAGAGTTCGTTACAAACCCTCGTTCATACTGATGATTTTTAAGATGTTAAAAAAGCATCTGTGTGAAAGAAAGCTTGGTGTGAAATCGCGACTTTAGGGGAATCTAATGAATGTGATTCGATGTTATTATGCGGGATAGTTGTGGGAGAATGAATGGGCGATGTGGAGTGACGAAACTCGCGATAATATATGACTAAAGCGTTACAGCAAATCTTTAACTCATTCCTCAAATATGGTGGTCCGTCTCAAAGAAGTCTCCTACAGGCAGCACTGTTTATGCAAACGTTTGTAAAATGTAATAGTTCCGCTAATTGCCGCAGGTCTTTTTTCATGACATGGACTCTACATTACAAAATGAATACCCTCGAAAATATATCTTAAAAGCCCTGTCAAAATACCAGCTCAATTTTTCAGAGATTATCCAGAACATTCAAAAGTATCATAAAAACATCTCTATAAAATAAATATAAGACCATAAAAATATCCATATTTGAGGGGACAAAAAATTTCACAATGGCATTTAAGATCAAAGTAAAATTTACATTATTGTGCCGATCAAGATCTAGTTACGATTCAAAAAAAATCTTAAACATAATATCGACTATTTCGAGAACGGAAAACGGTCGGCGTAATAATCTGAATAGAGTCCTAAAACGCTTTAGCCATATTGATGTCCAATTCTCACATAAAACTCAAGTTAAACTCAATTCACAGTTCTGAAAGCAATGCCATCCTTTTCATAAAAGTCCAGCGTAGAAAAGGATGGATAGATAGACATTATGTTCTATCAAGGCGAGGAACAAATCTTGCGGAATTTTAAAAGCTCGCAAAATGCTCGCAGCATAGATATGGCTTCTTATTCACACTGACACAGAGACAAAGTGACAATATAAAATGTTAATTAAGCATAATACGCCTTTATCTTCACAACTTAATTTTCAACCACAAAAAATGGATTCTGTCGAATGCATATTTACGAAGTTTTATTTTTTACTCAGCGGCAGTGTCCTGTTACGCTAAAATGATTCAAACGTAACCACTGGGTAAAGATAACAATCTTCGTTGTCGCAGCAAGAATATCATAAATTGAGTCAATCACAATATTTGAATTTGCTTGCACACAACATTATTGCAATTTTTTTCGTAGTAGAGATACAGGAATCCCAGAATCCACCCTAAAGCGGGAGGATTCCCCGGATCCACCCTAAAGAGGGCTTTAGCTAGACTCTTTGCTGGTGAAAGTGCTCGGATGCAGTTTTTCTCTGCGAGTTAACACGTCGTGTTGAACACCTCGCTTTTATATTTCAATCTATCAAAATTCCGTATGCGTAATTCCGCAAAATCTGCCCCTCGAGTAACTGAGTGAAGCTATCGTTTTATGTATGTGACAAAAGAATTGGCCCGATATATCGCGGTCTAGGGCGCACGGTAGAGCGTGTGCGCGTTGTGGCGGTGGCACAGCGGCCCCATACTCGCCTGCTGCAGCTGGCTGAGCGTGGCGGCGTGCGGCATGGCGCCGAGCGCCGCGTGGCCGTGCGCCGCGTGCCCGTGCGCCGCGTGCCCGTACGTGTGCAGCGGGTGGTGCATCTGCAGGTGTTGCATTGATGCGCTGCTGTGCAGCATGTGCAGCTCGGGCGGCATGTGATACAGGCCGGGGGTCTGGAGACAAATTGATAAATGTAAAGAAACGATTTCGTTGTAAAAAATACAGGACACTCTACACACTATAATGAGTTAAAATACAAAAATTTATGCGTTACAGCAATTACGAAGAAGAAAACTTTCTGAACAAAAAAGAATAATAATGTATTGTTAAATGAGCCAACAACGAAAACCTCAATGCATACCTCGCAAGCTGGCATCTAAATGGCATTGACGTCATTTCTTTTGCCACGCTTCTATTGTATCTCATTGTCATTGGCTTGTGTGACGTGACGTCACAACGAATTCAACATGGCGCCATAATATACTCATGTGGTGCGCGTGTGCGTGTCGGTGGGGCGGCAGGGAGGACCGGGCTCAGCAGGCCGACGCCTCCTTGTACTCGGAGTTGTCCATGGTGAAGAAGTCCTCGAGCTTCCACTGCAGCGTCTCTACTGTATCAACACGGCGCCATGTACTCACGTGTTGCGCGTGTGCGTGTCAGTGGGGCGGCAGGGAGGGCCGGGCTCAGTAGGCCGACGCCTCCTTGTACTCGGAGTTGTCCATGGTGAAGAAGTCCTAGAGCTTCCACTGCAGCGTCTCTACTGTATCAACACGGCGCCATGTACTCACGTGGTGCGCGTGTGCGTGTCGGTGGGGCGGCAGGGAGGGCCGGGCTCAGTAGGCCGACGCCTCCTTGTACTCGGAGTTGTCCATGGTGAAGAAGTCCTAGAGCTTCCACTGCAGCGTCTCTACTGTATCAACACGGCGCCATGTACTTACGTGGTGCGCGTGTGCGTGTCGGTGGGGCGGCAGGGAAGGCCGGGCTCAGTAGGCCGACGCCTCCTTGTACTCGGAGTTGTCCATGGTGAAGAAGTCCTAGAGCTTCCACTGCAGCGTCTCTACTGTATCAACACGGCGCCATGTACTTACGTGGTGCGCGTGTGCGTGTCGGTGGGGCGGCAGGGAAGGCCGGGCTCAGTAGGCCGACGCCTCCTTGTACTCGGAGTTGTCCATGGTGAAGAAGTCCTCAAGCTTCCACTGCAGCGTCTCGAAGGTGGGCCGCTTGAGCGCGTCCTTGTGCCAGCACTCGAGCATGATCTCGTAGAGCGCGGCGGGGCAGTTGGGCGGGCACGGCATGCGGTAGCCGTGCTCCACCTGGTGAAGCACCTCCGCGTTCGACATGCCTGCCGGGACAGAGACACCACATTACTGCACTGTTCGAGTGTGGGAGCAACCGATATACGACATTATTATTTAAACCTTGCCCACATGTGGGAGCAACAGATATACAACACAGTATTACCCTGCTCAAATGTGGAAGCAACATAATATAAGTTATAACACAATGTTACCCTGTTCAAGCGAAGGAACAACGCATATTATACGAAATTATTACCCCGTTCAAGCGCGGAAGCAAGCGTTCAAGTATAGGAGCAACTGATATACCACAGTATCACTCTGTTCAAGTACTACCGGCACAGCTTGACACTTCCCGTTACCTTCATTTATTGCAAGTGGAGATAGATTAAGGAATGTTAGTAACATAACGCAGTTTTGAATGAAGTAACAAGAAGATGCAAAACTATGTCTACTAACTTTGTAACTGCTCAACTTAAGATGGGGAGATGGCTTCGTCAAACTGGCATAACCAATATCGTCCAAAGTAAAATAACGAAGAATGAAATAAATTACCTTGGAAAATTTTATTTCCAGTAAGGTTGACAATTTATTTGAACAATGGAAATGGTGTCCTTTTGTATGTACGTACATACGAGTACCTACATAATTATGCAAGTTTGTTTTGTCTCGTTATTTTTTTTCATCGAACTGCAACATATTTAGCTTTGGAGGCAGACTTCACATGAATCGTACCTCATAATATAGGTACATTCATGTATGAAAGACAAATAACAATAGTCTCCAATTAGTTCAAGTAAAAGAAAGAGACAAAGATGATAGACATACATTGTCGTGTCGTCGTTTTTTCCAATAACATTTTACGCCATTCTGTTATCTGAGCTGAATTTGCAAGCACATTCTTTCATGTGCTGTTTTTACGTGAAATCCTACTGTAATGCTAATGCACTAGCTAGGCAATACAGCATTGTCGGTGGGGTGGTAAACTTGCATCGTCCTGACTAGAAATAAGCTACTTATAGAAATTATAAAACTAAAAATTGATATAGCCAGAACCCGAGGTTTTGGTTGAGTTTTCTCAGAATTTACTCGAAAGTTACAACGGAATACAAAAATCTATCTTGTCTTCACTGAAAGTAAAGCCTGAGAAAAGTCAAAGTAAGCTTAACAGATATCAGCTTGGCTCTTTGTGAAAATCTCTGTCAAAAGTGGACTCATTGCATCGTACCTATTCCATATGGCTGAGGGTCATATCCGCTTTCCATTCAGATAATGATAGAAATTTTCTTGTGATCATAATGTTTCCCAAATCCTTCTGCTATTGGGTATTTGATTACTATTCAAATAAATTATTTTTAATCAAATAGAGGATCTCCCAAAAGTCGTAATATCCACGACCCCTGATAGTTTTATGTTAAATTACAATTTTGAACAATCGATTAAAGTAAAAAAGTGCGTCGAACTTTAAAGACGTCACATTTCAGAATTTCATAATATAAATCTCATACTTAGGACGCGTTTTTACGTTTGAAAAAAAGTTGTTGATTTGACTATCTGTCAAATATCTAATTGGATTATTGGGCTATGGAGTTTTAATTCAATCACCTGGATAAGGTATGCGGCCGTATGTGACGAGTTCCGTGAGAAGGATGCCGAAGGACCAGACGTCGGATTTGATGGAGAATTTGCTGTAGTTGGCCGCCTCAGGCGCCGTCCACTTTATGGGGAACCTTGCGCCGACGCGGGCCTCGTATTCGTCCTCCTGGATAAATAAATGAATATTGTTTAAAAACACATTACATATACATACATACAAAATAACAACAAACATTTTTATGAGTACTGAAGTAAATGAGTAAGAGTTAGAATAATATGTCACTGAGATAAATCTAACGAGTCCAAATTTGATGGACTCAAAGTTGACTTTTAAGGAGTCCCTTTGTCCTCCTACCTCCATTTTCATAGCCACTTGTTGGGTTTTATATTGTATCAGATGATTTCAGTGTCTTCTTCCGCATGAATTCAGATCTTTCCGAGATAGAAATGTTACCTCTAGGTCCTCAATTCTATACCCATGCAACAAATTACGTCCATTTTTGCGGGCGGATTGAAGGACAAACAAACACTTTCGCATACACATAAAATTCTAGTACGAAATCTCATCAGCTACAAAAATTATACTTAAACTTGAATTCTTGTGGTATGAATGAATTTTATTGAAATTGAAATATTTGAAGTCAATCTCGTAGTCTATTGTTTAATGATTTGCGTAAATCCGAACATGTACTACTTGTCACGCTACGTGTCTGTATCGCGTTGAAACTGGGAACCAATTATACAATCCACGATCCATCAAGATGATTACATCTAGAGTATAATTGAGGTAATATAAAAAGGTAAATGATATAATATCTATTGTCTATGCTCGTCCTTGTCACTTCGTCCTAGCGGTTATTTGAAAACATTATCTTATGAAACTTTAAATTATAAAATTGTACTGGTCATCTAAATTAGCAACCATTTATGAGGACAATACCTAAATATTACTATTCAAACGACAACAAAACATGTTTAGGTAATAAAGTACGAAAAATACGTGGCTTAAATAAAATCTTTCTTCCTTTTAATGAATAAGCTAAAGATATGGATAACAATAAGAAAAGTGGAACATTGTATTAATAAGTGGTAGTAAATAATGTAACATTATTGCATTTTAAAAAGACAATAGATGCATGGACCTATTAGAAAAGTAATATAATATTAAACAACAGACGACAATTGTCTAGCTTCCAGTTAAAACAATAAAACAAATAATAAAATTTTCTCGTGACATCAGAAATATGATAACAGGACTGCGACATCAGTTCCATTAAGGAAGCCAACATAAAAGTGACACATGGCATACTAAAATGTGACTATTAAGTAATGTTATCATTATGAGAAGGCATAAAACACGATCATGTAATACTAATAGCAGTCCAATCTGTAATTTAACTCCTCTACTACGGTGATTTACACGTTTCTCAATTTAATGTGAGTCTTCCAAGATTAGAGGAAAACTTAATTCAACTTGCATTTGAATTTTTCATTACGACTTAAGAGCAAAGTTTCAATTATATGAGAACTTAAAATAATCTATGCTTAAACATTAGAGAGTAAAAGGTGACCTTATACAGAAATTACTAACTACAAACTAATCTTATTATTAAACTTCACTTTGAAAATGCTTGAGTAATTTTTTCTTGAATCTTGCAAAGGATGTTTCAATTAGTAGGTTCCTATGAAAAATCCGTTAGGTAAAGTTGTCTTAGGTAATATTGGACTGAATGTTTCATTCTTTGAAAATGCCTTCAGTGGGAAAAAACAATGTTGGAAGGTAATTTTGACTACTTCTACCTACTCAGTGTGAAAAATAAGCCAGAAACTCGGCGGTTGTTCTTTTCTAAGTTATTCCTAGGTTTTAGTTTTGCAAGCCCATACTTGTTGTAAAGGCCTTAATAGCCTTCCATCACGTCTTATACTCTTTATATTATTGACGTTCAAAAAGTGTGTGTACCACAATGGTATAAACTATATTCTGATTCTATCGATAAAAATCAGCAAGCTCTCTGGTCTGCTTTTTCAAAGCTATTTCTAGACAGTGAACTACAATTTGGTTTGAAAGTTCTTTCTACCGAGAAGAACTAGCATGAAACTCAGCAATTTCTCTATATAACTATAGATAGTATTGAAAACCTTTCCTACCAAGAGGAACCGACAAGAAGTTCGTCTATTGCTCTTGTGTAAATTATACGTCCCGATTATACTAAAATCATTAATAGGGAATTGGAGTTTGTATAAATTATACAAACTCCATAATACGGCATGATTGTCATCGCTGTTAGACCATAATTCATGTTTAAATACATACGCAAATAGTTGAGTTATGGGCAACTTTGTAGGAAACTTTGTGGTATCTATTAACGGAACAACACATTGCGGTACGGCGTTTGCCACCCACTGCGATTAACCTCAAAGTGAAATGAAGTGAGCAAGAATGTTGCCGGCGACGGCTTTTGCTCAGTTTTCTTTACCTTGTTAACAATGATGACGTCGTCTCCATTCATTTTTCCTTTGAAATTAATGCTACGGCCTCGCGATTACGATGAACAATTAAAAACGTGATTGCCGTTCCGATAAACTGAACCAAGCGCGAGCGTTTGGATCGTGGATGTTCTACGAATAATTTAATAAATATGGCCATGGACGAATTGCGATCACGGATTAACGAGGAAAACCAATGAACTTTCTTACTAAAGTTAATAACTATCAAAATAACTCTAAAATCCTTAAAACTACAAATTTACGGGGAAAATTGTAAGAAACACTGTATTTTTTTATTGGAAGGAAGACATGTTGAAAAGGCCGAGTATTAAAGTACAGTAACACAATATAGGCACCAAATTGACGCAGTGCAAGTAATAAATATTCAAATTCAAGTTTGATCCAACACTCGGGCAGTCTATCCCGCGTTTTGCCACACGCTTTTTATAGACGTGTCTCCAAAGACGGATATAGTATGCAAAGTAAGTATTCAAGGGAATAGTATGTACACAAGGAATATCTAGTTACCGGTAAAGACGTGCCGCCAAGCGATTTAGCGTTCCAGTACGATGCCGTGTAAAAACCGAATAGAGGTATGGGTTTAATATAACTGCCATGCCCCTAACAGGTTAGTCCGCTATCATCTTAGACTGCATCATCACTTACCATCAGGTGCAATCGCAGTCATAGGGACTGCCGATAGAAGTGAAAACTAATATTTAAATATTTTTTTTCTAATTTTACAAAAATAAATAATAATAATAAAAATATTTCAAACCTTAAAACTAAGGCATTAAAGTTTAATTACGAATGTACTATATTATTATACCAAAGACCTTTTGTCTTAAGAAGAACGGTGTCGATCTCGCGTATTCCACATTTTTACCCCCTACCAAAAAGTGCTCAACGCGCCTAAAGAAGTTATCACTTCAAAAAGTAAGTACCTTGATAAGTCTAGCAAGACCAAAGTCAGCGATCTTGACGAGACAACCTTCGGCGACGAGGACGTTTCTGGCTGCGAGATCGCGGTGGATGTAGTTCTGCGACTCCAGATACGCCATGCCGGCTGCGATCTGAGCGGCCATGTCGATCAGCTGCTGCAGCTTCAGACCACGGCCTTTACCTGTGGAACGAATTAAACAATTAAATCAAGTTTTTAATGCCTTGAGTGGTTTATTGAAGAAAACAAGCGAGGGCAAGGCACCCCTTGCAAACGGAAGCGACTTCGAATACCAAGGAACCAGTAGTAACGTGGTGGCAACTGGCAGCAGATATTGTTAGTGTTTCGAAACCGGATTATAAAATAAGTAAGTATATAAAATCGCTAAAAATAATAATAGATATGCTGTAAATATTAACATAATATAAAATATACTCGTAGAATGGACCAATTTAAAAGATAATTTTCGACTTAACCTTGATTCAAACCGATTTTGTGATGTCTTCAGAAAGAAAATCATCCGTTCTTTAGTATTGCATGTTGGCGTGTCTAATGTATTGTTAGCAAAGCTAATTTACAACAGAAATTAATTCGTAACATTGTGTTAGTGGGCCGCGAGGAAAATGTGATTTGCTCCTATCTCTCACCTTGTAAATATTCCAAAAGCGAGCCGTTCTTCATCAACTCAGTGATAATGTAGATCGGCTCTTCGAGTGTGCACACGGCGTATAATTGGATAAGTTTGCTATGCCGAAGTTTTTTCATTATCTGAGCCTCTGCGAGGAAGTCTTTAGGGTCCATTGTGCCGGACTTGAGCGTTTTGATGGCGACTGGTGTGGTGTTGTTCCATAACCCTTCCCATACTTCGCCGAATTGTCCGTGACCCAGTTTCCGGACGAATTTCAGCGACGAGCGGTCGATTTCCCATTGATCTCTCGTTCTGTGCGAGAGACCTTCAGTAACCGGTTTCTCCACCTGAAAAACACGGAATAATATAAAAATAAAGAATGACTACTTATTGGTCAGTTTTTCCGTTAGTAAAGGTTAAGTAAAAAATGTAGCGGAACAATGGGCCGTAAAATTGTGATTGTCATGCCTCCATAAGTGAACAGTACCAGTTGACTGGCAAACTATGTAGGTAGGTACATAATAACTTTTACTTGCAATTAAATATGTATTCAGAGATCATCACCTACTGTATTGTTACAAAGTGGCAATTACTTTGTAATTTGTTTATTATGCAACTAATAGATAGAATTTACAACACCAACTTAGAGATTAGATTTTATTATTGTTGATGTCCTTAACTTTTAATTATTATTTATTTTATAGGTCTGCTTAATACGCAATAGCCCGCCAACCCGCATTGGAGCAGTGGGTCTAAGCTCTAATTCCCTCTCTTCTATATATGACTATAAGAGTTGAGGGCTGTGCCCAGCAGTGGGTCTGTAGTGGTGGGTTATACCTACACAATGCCCTATGAAAATCTATGGTTGTGCGTCCAGATTCTCAGGCGGGGTCCTATGATTTCTAGCGAAGAATTTATAAATATTTAGACACATTTCTCAACATCAAACCAAATGACTTGAAACCTTTTCGCTTTAGACTGTTTTGTTTGAAGACCCATGAAAGGTGATGAAGCTTATTAAACATACCAAAGCCAGGGTCAAACTCATCAGGTCATAGCTAAGTTTGACAGCTACAGGGTAGCGACTTGCGATCGCACAAAGTCAGCAGCTGATGGGGTGACACTCCTTCCCTATTGGCTAAAATGATGGCGCAACAATGCCATAAATTCGGCTAATCACAACTGAGACTATACCAATGTGATAATCTCAACTTTCGCGCCAAGGGGGCTGTTCAAGCGTTACGGATGATTTCGCTATTGTATTGTGTAGACTCGTAGGCGACGTGTCACGTGACAGAGCAACGACAACGCAATCCGAGAAGTGTATGTAAATTTTTATTCACATCGCGTAATTTGAAACCGGCGGTTGCATGCGACGCGCGACGGCGGTGGTAGGCGACCGCGAGTATCTACCCACTACCACAGCCTCAAGAGACTTTATACGGTCGGTTGATGGCGAATTATGGAACCAGCTCCCATCTTCTATGTTCCCTCATGATTATAATCTGTGGCTCTTCAAAGGGCGGAACAAATATCTCAATAGCCGGCAACGCACTGGCGGTTTCTCTGGGTCTGCAAATGTTCATATGCGGCGGTAATCACTTAACATCAGGTAACCCATAGACAACCATAAACAGAGCAATCCTACGGGTTTACAGTCACACGGGCGAGACTGAAGAGGGATTAATATACCGGTGCGCATAGTCGATAGAGCAAACATTCATGATTTTTTAAAAATGGATTCGTCATTCCGGTGTAGAGGTGCTACGACAGCAAAGCCAAATGTATGTGTTGTCTATTAAGGTTGTGCTTCTAAGTAGCTGTTACCTATTCCGGTTATGTAGTCTGTTGTTATTTTCATGGCGTGATCAGTCAATTTGTTACTATTAAAAAATATTTATAAAAATAAATCAACACGTTTCTTTATTTTATTGAATTGCGTGAATGAACTTTTCGCACGCGCGTTTTTGTAATACGTGTTTTGTCTATTTTATTAGTCATATAAAAACATGGGACGAAGTAGACGTGATCGTGGGAGACACTGAGTGTACCTATGGTCTGTGGTGGGAGACCACGCAACAGGTGGAGCGATGAACTAAGTTACCGGAAAATAAAAACGAATGACGACAACTTGACATTATCGTGTTGGAATCGGGGTAAATAAAAATCCTAATCCATACCTGTACTATAAATGCGAAAGGGTGACTGGGAGTTTGTTTTTACTTTTATAAGCTTACAAGTTGATACCCGCGACTTCGTCCGCGTTATTTCTGCAGGAAGTTTTGAATTTTCCGGGATAGGTATTATGTTGCCTACGTGTTAATTCAGGGTTTAAGCTTTCCCAAATGTCAGTCAAATCAGTTAGGTTATTGTGGTGTGAAGGAGTAAAAAACATTCAAACTTTGATATAATTTCATAATTAGTAAGATACATAATAAGGTCTCAAAGGTAGCTTAATTCCTGGAGAATTTTTTTTTATGCCACGGACATTTAGGTCCTAGATAATTTCTACAAATTCGTGGGACTAAATATAGATAAATATCTGATCTTTTACATTTTGTTATTTTGGTAAAGTTACATAATACTGCGTAGTCATGACCTGCATTGTCTATTAGTGTAAACTGTAAATTGACTGCTATTAATCCAAATTACTCGCGAAATTTTAATCCAACTAAAAATAAAAATAGAAGCTAATCAAAGTTAAACAGTCGGTTATTTTTAGCTTGGCCAATAATGGTGCAGACAGAAATAGCTATATGTAAATAGGCATCGTATACTGCATAGTTGATGTAATCACGCCCGGCGCTTTGTTAGGCTGGCTCCACACTCCACATTTGTATCATATGGCTGAACTTGTAAATTTGATCACTATTCACTACTTTGCTGTAGCATATTCATACCTATGGTGTCTACGTCGCGAAGTAGTCCCAAGTTGGGCGCAAGTACCGGGTAACCAACATAATGTACTAATGTGAACTTTCAGTAGGTCCGAAGGCGTATCAAAATAATACTGTCTTTCATGAACTTATCTAGGGACGATGATGATACACGTCCATCCAACCATCGGGAAGGAAATATGATACATCTCTTTCCGACTGCGTTGTAACCCACATTGCTAAGGGCCATGGTGCTGTCCATCAATAATTCAATGGGTAGTTTTTGCTACCGATAAGATCATCCGGAGATACAGAGATCCGGAGATCATCCGGAGGTATAGATATCCGGAGGTACAGACGGCCGGTTTCTGAATTGAGAATTTCATTTAGTTCAAGTTTCACCACAATTTACTGATAATTATTGCTGTGTTGAATCCAGCCAACACTACTCTCATCTAATCCTACAATAGAATAAATGAACTGTCATCAATGCACAGCTCAATCGTATGTCTAAAGTCTAGAAACGTGATTTTATTTTCGTGATATTATTTGTAGATTTAGTTAAGTGATGATGGTTTTCTCATAGACTCCTCTAAAACAGGATTTGTAAAGCTCCACCCTAGTGATGCCCGGACGGGTCAGTTAGGATACGATATATAAGAATGCTGCATTCAACGATACATCAAAATGATACAAAATGTGCGCCCAGTCATAGTGACGTAACGGCCGGCGCTTGGTAACTCGGTTTGATGCGAAAACCTTGCAAGCGTTATACAACATGTCACATTGACGGACAGCCGTCAGTATTTCCAAATAAGTGCAACGCACTTTTGCACTAAAAATTAAGATGCAAAGTTACCGTAACCTAAGTTCAATGACCTTCAAACGTATATTTTATTATTTATGTTCGGATTCCAACACACGTCTTTTTTGCTCATCTGCATAATACTTATAAAGCAATATAACCCACATTCTGCTCAAACAAGATATTTCTTCACCTAGAATAGTTGTTACCTAGGCTTAGATTTATTGATATATATAGTACCTAAACATTTATGTAGAAACTTATACAAGTTTACAAATATAATTTCTTGTTATTAAATCAAAACTAAGAGATCCATACTAAGTATATTATACTAGCTGATGCCCGCGACTTCGTCCGCGTGGTTTAAGTTTTTTTTTGATTCCCGCGGGAACTCCTTAATTTTCCGAGATAAAAAGTAGCCTATGTCTCTCTCCAGGTCCTCAACTATACCCATGCCAAAAATCACGTCGATCCGTTGTTCTGTTGCGGCGTGATTGAAGGACAAACCAACAAACCAATAAACAAACACACTTTCGCATTTATAATATTAAGTATGATATGCGAAAGTTTGTCTATCTGTTTGCTGTGCTTTCACGGCCCATCTGTTCAACTCATTTCGTAAGGTACGGAAGTAGGTTGCATTCCGGGATAGGACATAGGCTACTTTTTATCCCGGAGAATCATAGTTTTCACGGGAATTACATTATAAATGGGCGGATGAACTACATTTTTTCCAGTAAAATACGACCCTTCCATTTCGTTAGGGGTAATAAACTAAGGCACGGAACTGACCCAGTTACGCAAATAAGGAAAATTGTGAACTAAGCAGGAAAAATCGAGCACTGCTCTAGCACTGTACGTTTACTGGTAGGCATACTAACAACTAACAAGGCTAACTAAACCCGATAACCGACAAGCATTTTAATTGTCCCGATGAACAATAATAGCCTACCTTTAGGAGTCTAGGTACTTCCGAGGATACTCATGTATAATTTTACTCCTAGATTTAGACCTTCACGTTTTTATTTTGCTAAAAATCAATCTAACAAACCAGTCTTCATTTTCATCATTCCAGTTGAAACGTCAAACTGGGCTATTAAAGTAAGGATCGTTAAGGTTAAATTTGATAGCCAACTTTGGGTTGCATAAGTCAGAGTGCCTTGTGCCAAATTTTGTTACTTTTTTGACCCTAAATCTCAATCATGATAGTACCATTACTTTTGGAAACTATTTTGCTGGTTGTTTTGAGGCGATACTTTTATTTTAACGGTAAGTAACTTTACTTTAACCGTGTGATGTGCAATCGGCCCTAAGTCTGTATTACATATTTTATTACGTTGCAAACATTTTAACATTAAAATCTTTTGTTTCATAACAGGGGATCAGAAATATGCACTTGGTAACCGGTTTAAAGATACGTGGTATCCAAAATGTCTTGGAAGTTAAATATTTACTTTCCTCGGCTGACATAGCGGGTAAACCAGTTAATGCATAGATATGTAGAGTTGTATAAGGGTTGTCAATATCGCATGCTGTTTATTTTACATTTTGTTTCGGGTATTTTTTTTTAAAGAACTAAATGTAGTTCTTAAAAAAAGTTCACTAAGGCGGCCGCTGGGCCTTAGTGAACTTAACTAAAACGAAAGATTGACGAATGTACCAATCAGGCGAGATCACACTTCGTACTTCGTAGTCATACCACCAAATAGTCACTGCTCACGTTCAAGGTCAAACTCTCTTTTTGTGACAAATGTATTTTTTATTAGTGTTTATGTAAGTGTGTGCGAAAAAAATTCGAATATTAAACTTACTAAGTATACAATGTACCTCTTTAGGTGAATTTCCTGTAAATTGTAACGCAATTATAACCTCTAAGCAGCGCCAATATTGGCGTCTTTTTTTACAGCTTTCGGATTACAACGCAAAAGCATAAGCTCGAGATAAACAGATAAGCTTTATGAAAACATGACGGCAAATAAATAGTTATTACCACAGATTCGGCAACCCTGATTGGCATTAGGCATATCTGCAGCTGATCGTGTTGATTCATATTACTTGCTATTGAATCATGGAAGCCGTATCATATTAATTTCCAAAAATATGTTTACTCTACATAAGTTTTTTTATTAATTTATTGCATAACAAGTGTATTTGAGCAAATTAAATGCGCTTCATAGAGTTTCTTGTATATGGTATCGGACTGAAACGCACGTTGAGAATAATTTGGAAGATTTCAGTGGTGTGGTGAATATCGCGGGCTATAAGTGCAAGATACACACTGTACCTACCACATAGATTTACCTATTGACGCGGATTATAGCGAATTAAAGTTCTAGTTCTTTCATTATCTCTACACTATCAATATGTATGATAAACATTTCTATTATTATTTTCTTTTCTAGGCTGTCCAGGCTTCTAAGCGATAAGGCCGCCTCTTGTACAGTTTTTTGTCTTCGGTTCTTTTTTACCGTTGTGTATATTTACAATATGTTTCATTTTCATCCTTAATCAACGAAATGGTTTCAGGTACAAAGTTGCTTCGATTCCAAGTTCTAAGGGCAATAGTCGTGCTTATTTTCATCTGTATAATTCGCATTGCATTACTAAACACAAGATGCTGCAATCGCGATCCACGTTGAAACCGCAAACGGGGTTGGGAAATGTGAATCTGACTGAACACGAGCGGCTATCAAATTTTATTGCCCCGCAATGGTAAAGTACCAAACAAAAGTACAATCTATTTTAATCAACGACCTCAATTTACATAGACGAGCCCTGTCAAACAAAGAATGTGGGCGTATTTTTAACAACGCCATCAACGCCATCTAGTCTGAAAAGGGGGAAATTGCTTGCAACATCTTGAATGAAAGCTTGAAAACGTATGACTCGGTCATACATAATATAGGCCATAGCCATAGAAGCCGTAAACCCAGTTAGTGAAAAAAATATATCATACAGTTTGCCGCGGAAATTAAATGATTGCGTAATGGATAAAAATATTAAATAGGAAGATTAAAATATAACGTTTATGCATGGCACATTGTTGGACGTTCTTGACGTGAACCTAGGTATAAACAGGGTGTAAGAGGAACGGTCGCTACCGAAAACGTAGTCCTACCTAAACAGTGAACACAACCCAATATAAAACGGTTTTTTGTTGTGGTATTCTTATCGGTAGTCACCAGTACTATCACCTGTTTCGGTAGCGGTTCCCTTACACCATGTATCTAAAATTGAATAAGTGATACAGGAAAAGAATAAAACTTCGTTCCTCTTTGATAGACTTCTGGCGCTAAAGTTTTGCTTTGACCAGAGTGTTTTAACTCTTAAGCAGATTTTACACGAGGGCAGAGCAATTAAGCAGAATAGCAGAACAGTACTGCTACCATGTGAACGCGCTTTATGAAACAGAAAAGTATTCTGTTCCAGAACGCGCGTTCACATGATCACAGTTACTGAGAGGTCAGACGAGCGTAGTAGGCATGATGACTGATTTTGAAAAATGGTCAGATTATGTTCGGAAGTATCTACTAATTCGAAAAAATATCTTATTTCAGCAGAAAAATAAGGTTTAGTAGATAAAATTGGCATTTGACATTTAAATTTTAAAATTCACGCATAAACGTTCTGCGGTGTCATGGCGTCGTTTGTGACGTCACTATTGTTTTTACCAATGTACTCTGTGCAGTGTGCATTAGGCAATAGTGTGATTGTCAAAGCTCGAAAACAAACAATTGTGACGTCATTCGCTTCTTGGTGTTTTATCCAATATGGCGGATTGCTATATTATATAGTTTTATTCCATCAAAATAAATAGCAATCTCACTCGAAATACAAAAATAAATACGTTTTTTATAATCCATGAATCCTATTTCATTAAATAAATTCATAATTTCATTGATTCTTGGTTACTGTCATCATGCCTATTGTTTGAGTTGTGCGCCGCACAATGTGACGATTGACGACACGACGACGACTGAAACTCACATGTGGCAAGCTTCACGATTTTATATGAAACAGAATGCAGAAGAAATTACGCGACTGGCCTCACTTTTATGGGTAACTATTATTATTTAATCTGTGGTTATGGTAGCAGTAAGATGTTCTGCTCACTACTCTGCCTCGCTGCTCTGCCGATTTCGCACGAGGTGGCTTACATTTCTCTAGATTTGTTATTATGAGGAAGTCGGACACAAGAATGATTCAGAATAATTCAGAATAATTCCGAGTTTGTATGGACTTGTGACGTCAAACTTTTTATTCGTGAAATGACTTATTTACGGTCACAAATTGCGGTTAAGAACACGATACTATTTAAATGCTACTTTAGTCCCCTGCAACATAAATATTATATATTCTATATTTACTATTTATAAATATTATGTGGCTTATTAATATTATACTAATAAGGCAATAGACGTCAATGAGCCATAAGCATTCATTAACAAGCCGTGTGTGATACATCTAATATTTTATATGTATATATATGTCTGTCTGTCTGTAAGTTTTTCACGGCCCATCCACCACACCGATTGGAATGAAATATGGTATAATGGTAAAAGGTAGCTCGCATTAAGGAGACCTACTTAAGCTACTATTTATCCCGGCAAATCAAAGAGATCCAACTTTTTATAAAACCTGAGTTTTACGCAGATTTACGCAGTCGCGGACATAATCTAGTCTAGTATTTTATAAATAAGGAAGTCCGTAAGTATTTTCATTCAAATTATATAATTAATAATATATTATAAGTATTTACATAATATATAATTTGGCTATTTTAGTTTATTTTGTGCTGAGAATGTAACAAATAACAATCATTACGGTCTATACGTAGATTAATAATATGTTAGCCATAGATCTTTTAACACAAACAAAAACTTACATGCATATAAGTTCAAATGCATTCCTAGAGGTTGTAAATTCAAGGGTATGTCAACTTGTCAAGTCTATAGGTAATATAAAGCATCAACATCCAACGTGTATTATACCATAACAGTGCGTCATATAAAACGGCGCGTTATGGCATAACTATGTCGATATTTGCATATTCACTCCATCCATCAAACGACATTCTTCACAACTCCTTGGGGGTTTTACTTTTAGTTAATTTTTAATAATGAATAGTATATGAAGCAAAACATAAACACGAGAAAGTGAATATGATTTGCATATTAATAAATACTATTACAACTTACATATACAAGTTTGGTGGAACCTACTACTCGTTCTATGCTGAAATTTAAAAACAGGTAAAAATTCCTTTTTGTGCGATTTTTTTTTTTCAGCAGGCATATGTATATGTTTAAAAATATAGAGCGTGACTTGAAAAAAATTTGTAAGTGGTAATTTCCTAATTTCAAACAACTTTAGGTTTATTAGCAACGAGACCCATGCTGTAAACTGGAAAAGTCACTTTATGAATCAGCAGACGATAACATTGGAACAGTCATCAAAGATCAAAGAAAATACGTCACTATATTATAGGTTTATTTAATCACTTGATGATATTAAATTCATAATTATAATATTTTATTTGCTTTCGTTGGTTGTTACTCGAGTTTTAAATATAAATTACGCGAAAATAACAAAAAATAAAACTATTATTTCTCAATACCTTTACCTTCGTTTTCATTTATAAAATAAGGCCAAGCCAGGTCTTACAATTAAAAACTACTTGTTTTAAACCGGCTTCCAAAAAAGAGGAATTATTAACCAAATCGATGCGTATTTGCTTTATCAAATTCTACTATGGTAAAATTATTGAGAAATAAAATGGCAAAAGTTATAAGTTTCTCAATTCAACGCAAACAACAATTCGCGCGCTCAGGCTATAAGTATGTATTTACTTTAAAAGTCCTATTGCATAACTTGTTATGCAAGTTCGCACAATTAGATATAAAAATAAGGCGAGAATCAACCTATTGAATACAATTTTTGCTTCTCTCAATACAATCCATTTTGAATTCTCGCCAATGAACGTAATATTGAAAAGAGAACTGATTAAGATACGACGAAATATGAACCTCGGTCATAAAATTCTTGTTTAGTAGGTATTTCTTTGTCACTATTTTTTTTGTAAAATGATAACTGTAGGAATTGTTTTCATATTTATATCTAGGGATTTAATTTATTCAATATTAGGTATTTTCAGCAGAAGTAATAATGTTATATTATATATGTAAATAAAGTTCTTTGACATTGTCATAACTATACCCTTGCCCGTATGTATGAAATTATGACAAATCCATTATGGTGCTTGTAACATAATAATATGTAGGTATAATTATGACATGTTATGCATAGAGCTTGGTTTCTTTTAAATAAATGTTCTAATTGCGTGGACTGTAAAATATTTGCTTTTTAAAATATTACCCGCCTACGGATAAAATTATTAAGAGTAAGCGGGTCTTAGTTTTTTAGCTCTATCTTGTTCGTTGTTGTTATTGTTTTTATGCCTCTTTTCCTCTCTGACCATAATAAAATGTTACCTAACAATATATTCAAATTAATACTCGATACTCGGGCATATTTTGCGAGCTTCAATGTTCCTTTAACTTTTGATTTCGTTTTGCAGTATTTTGAGACTGGCGAGGTCGAACGCTAGTTATTATCTTTTTGCAAGAACGTTAATACGCGCAAAGTTATTATTAGGTTCCCAGTTCTCTTGTATTGTAAAAACTCGAAGAGAAATTACGATTTACTTCTTCGCGGTTAAGTGCACATTCATTTTCAATGTACACTAAAAAGAAGAGTTAAAAGTTTGACGCTTTAGTTGGTTCCGAGTAAAGCCTATTAAGTGCAAATAATAAACATAAAGATTACAGACTTACATATTATTTACATACTGCAAATATATACACAATGCAGATAGTCCGGAATTTCAAAGGCAAGGGAAATAAAATAAGCGTTGATTTTTGTACCTATGAAGTTCTACCACAAAAATAGTCTTATACCCACTACTACGCTATGGTTTTTTAGGGTTCCGTACCTTAAAAGGAAAAAAACGGAACCCTTTTAGGATCACTTTGTTGTCCGTCCGTCTGTGTGTCAAGACCCTTTTTCTCAGGAACGCATGGAGGTATCAAGCTGAAATTCATATCAAATACTCAGGTCTACAGTCCCTTGGAGTTGTGAAAAAATCGAAAATTTGTAGCATAAACGGCTGTATCTTTTGATTGGCTTAGAAGCTTGCTTCTAAGCCAATCAAAAGATACAGCCGTTTATGCTACAAATTTTCGACACTTGCAAGGGAATCAAAACCTTATTTTAATAAATTAAATAAAGGTTAAGGAATATTTTTAATAATTTTAAACCTGGATTAAAATATATTAAAAATATTTTTATTATATGATGTAACAAAAAAATTATGCTTTTCGCAATTATTCCTATATCTGTGCTTAATGGCGTTGCTTCGTAAGAAATATCAAGATTCTGAGTTCACGGGAAGTACCCTGTAGGTTTTGATTCCCTTGCGAGTCGAAAATTTGCAGCATATAAACGGCTGTATCTTTTGATTGCGTTGGCTTAGAAGCTTGATTTTTTCTCAGCTCCAAGGGCCGGCCACCACATCGTCGACGGCTTACCACGTCACAGTTTGTACGGAACCCTCGGTGCGCGAGTTCGACTCGCACTTGGCCGGTTTTTTATTTTATTTTATTCATTTTACTCGTAGGCTTACGCTTGACCACAATCACACATGATGGGAAGTGATGATATTAGATTTAGTTTAGATTCGATTCGATTAGTCATTCCATAACACAATTTTTATTCGGATAAGTCGTTCAAAAAAACATTTACATAGCGATATACCAAACCATAGGTTCAGTAATCTATCGATTCAAATATTATGACTATTACCTGTCAATTTACAATTATTTTTATGACGTCACGTCACAGTACCACGCGGTGTCGGGGATTTATGACAAGTTTTAATTTATACATACGAGTATATGGCATAATTGTAACATTCGATCAAAGTAATTCGTTTCGTAACAGTATAATCATTGAGACGATATTTCCATCTAAGAATACCGATTACAACAGCAGTAATTTTAAAATTCAATCAATTACTGGAAATATTAATAACTGATAGCTTATTAATTAAAATAAATAGTTAATTGTTGCACTTTTCAGCCCGCAATTAGTAATGACAATAAAATAACATTCCTAATTTATTATACGTATGATGAAGTTTTAATCATAGTTTCTAAAGTTGTCGAAAATGGAGACGAACATAAAAGGGGTTCATCTAATATAACGTCTTACACATAATATACATATAATATAAATACGAGATTCTACTTGTCGCTATTATTTGGACTGAAAATTTGAGAAGATTTACACCATCGTAACCAGGTCTGGTCAGCTTGTAGTTACTATCATAAGACAGAGAGTTTTTGTTCATTATTGAATAGATTGATGCAAAAATACACTCGTTATTAATGTATTCACTGGGTATTTTAGTAATGCCGTGAAACCATGTGACGTATAAGGGAAAGATATAATATGACAAACAGTCACGAATTAGCTTTGAGTTACCATCAAGTACCTAATCAGTTGGTAAAATATACCTACTGTCGGACACAGGAAAATGAGGCTGTAAATTAAATCGATTTAAAAGAAGCCTTTGATACGTACATAGGTAGTATACACTAACTTGGTCACTTAGTGTTTATATATGTAAGGTACGCAATTTTCCGCGTCCTACTAGTCATTTGATATATGCACATAAGTAGAAACCGTTTAAAATCTTATTTCCCCCTGGTATTGATACCTAGATAACATCTTTTCCTGGAAAATTAAGTATACTATACTTTAACACTAAAACAACATAACCATACTTTGATTTAAACGATAATTCATTAGTTATGTCATCGCGTTTAGTTACGCGAAAATTATCCGGAATAAAGACTGCCTATGGCCTATAACTTTAACTACGTTGTTTTAAGTTTCCTAACCTACTAGAATGTATAAGAAACACTTATACAGTGTTGCTGAATAGACGCAAGCGCAAAGACCTTTCGGATGGAATATAATTAGCAGAAGTCATAAACTAATTAAAGAAAGAACAGTGGTCGTTAAATTATCAAAAAGCAGCAAAATTTCATCAAAATTATAATATTAGTATGGATTAATATATTGAAGACAAGTTCGGAAAAAGTTAGTTAAGAAAGCCGAAAGTCCATGTTGTACAGTAGGAGACCGATGTTGGAACGTTGCATTCAGAGCCATGAAGTCCCTATAATATTTCTGTTACCGAATGAGAACAAAGGTTTTGCTAATCGCTATCAGTAAATAAACGCTGCTGTAGCTACAACGTTTTGGTACCAAATGCGGGTTAATAGAATGATGGTACCTTCAATGCCTTGGCCCAATTGCCCACGTGAACGTTAAAAATTAAAGCACTTTGTGTTTTTTCACCTTATTGCTATTAAACCATGAACGTCCTGTTCATGGTTTAATCGCAATAAGGTAATAAACCACATTCGACATAATATTGTAAGATCTAGGATATAAAAACTTTTTTTTCATTATATTGTGTTATAATATGACTACATACTTAGCTAAATAATAAAAATATTATGTGTTCTGCAAACGCGATTTAATTAAATTTTTGAAAAAATATTTTCCTTGCTAACCGTAAAACCCGGCTGAGTTTATTGTAGGCTTTTCTCAGACCAGGGCGAGTTTGGAACCCTCGTAGCTTTAGTTTTAAGATACCGTAACTGATTATCACCATCATGTTTTATAAGTATTTGGACGTCAACAAGTGTACCTAATTTTTGGATAAGTACATAAATATTGATTGATTGATTGATAGATTTCAAGTAACAATTTACAGATCGTAGTCTGTAAACCTTTGCTTTATTTATACTTTGATTTCATTCTACATATTACTAGTACTCAGAAATATTTGAGAGCATTTGCCATGATTTCCTCTCACCTCAATATAACGTAGATATTATAATATGTATCCAATCGATTTAGCTACCATAAAAGGCATCTACTGGATGTACATACCTGCCACAATAACCATATAATATTATAGCTTACAGATTACATAAGAAATTGGTATTTACGCTGTGATATAATCATAATAAAATAACAGCATAGTCATCTAAATAGTCAGGACATTTGTGTCATAGGTATCCTTCGATTATTTTTCGCGAACGAAACCACAACATAAAAACGATCTTTTTTTACTGTAGAACGACGAATACGTCTAGATAGAGCCTGCGGAAGAAAATCTTGGGGTTTCAATTTACTGACCGGGTATTTTGGGTGACTTTCGTTGACACGAAACGCGTTTTTCACGATCTTTTCTACCCTCGTGCTGTTATGTAGGTATCTTCGTCATATAAGCGAGAACAGATACACGCCATGAATCTAGCATATCTTTTTTTAATAGTCTATGGCTTCATAGAATCGAATGATGTAGTGCCTTTATTCGGCAATGTATCAAAAGTACTTCTATTCGAAATTAGAGCACATGTTGTGAATAACATTTAAATAATAATTTAACAATATAATAAATAATGCGAAAAATCGCACCGCACCACGTAGGGAGCTACGCGTAATCTTTATAATTCACAATTTAATCACACCTGTGTGAATAATAATCACTTAATTATTCGAATCATAGATATATTTTTATCTGAAATCGATGTTTTTCTTGTACCTAATCGTATTTATTTTGCTACTGGAACGCAAGTTTATTCTGATAAAACAGTTTCATTGGAATTGTAGGTACTACCTACTAAGCATAAGATTTTTCATATAACCTGCATTGAAAATGCGAGTGTCAATGCCTGTTGAGCTACACGAAACTAGTCAATTTCAGACGAATACGTCATTCAGCGGGTAGAAAGCCACACTTTCTGAGCTAGGGCCGCTGAATGACGTAGCAGCCCTTCTTTCAATCCTGTCAGAGTATCTTTTGTTTATTTCAAACCTTTAAAATTGTCATTTTAACCATAAACTAAACTGACAGATATCACATTTGTAAACAACAAACTAGCAACTAAAATAAATAAGAAATTTTAATAAAAGTCGCACTTTCAATGCAGATTATATGAAAAATATAGTGTGTGTCGCGGGATGAAACACGATTTCAGAATTCGGGTGATGCCAGCCCTCGCGGCACACAGGGAGGCAAATCGTCTTGTTTCACCCCTTAGCACACAATATACTATTGTGGAAAAAAACATAGAAACAAGTCATTGAAAAGAAATATAAGCATGTAGGTTTTTTTAGAACGTCCACTAAAACGCAAAACTTATATTATTTATTCACCCAAAATGACCCGAACGCAAAAAATTTAAAAATGACCATTCTAGCTTCTAGGATGTGTAAAATAGTCGTCTCCCATGTTTTATTGATGATTGCTTAATTACATAGGTAGTCTTTAGAATCCCTTGTCAAAATTAAAGTATTTTGGGATTTCGGACAACGATTCGATTGTATATTTACGCCTTTAATCCTTTCGGAGAATTCTAAATCGCCTCGAAGACGATCGACGGCTCGTGAATAACTTCTCAAGCAGGCACAAAGGCTTACGGACACAAACGACGAATTTTATAGCCGACCTGATATTGAATTTAATGATTTATGCACGTTCATTATAACGAATAGCAAGATTTTTACGATGCTCACATTCTTAGTGATAGCAGAAATTTATTTTATTAAACAAATCTGACGTCTCTGCACAGGTTTTGCACATACCTGTCCGTATTCGCCAAGGTTGCATCTACAAGTTTTTTTTAATATCAGCATTTGTTTCTTTTGTTTTGTTTTTCTAAATATAGCTGCTGCTAATGAACATTTGCAGCCTTAGAAGAATCGCCAATACGTTGCCGGCTTTTTTTATCCGATTTTGAATAAAAGACGTACGTTTGAAGGAATGATCTGGATTGATTGTGCCGGCGCTTTCACAAAAAGTCTAGCAGTAGATGTTAATATGATGATTTGAACCTGTCAAACAATCAGTTTGTTTGCATCCACTGCAGCTGCGCATAGGCCTTCACGAGCCCGAGTAACGGTCCTCTTACCTTATCCATCCACTTCCCTCTATCTTCCAAAGGCTGTATGTGCAATGTTCCTTAACAATTCATTTTTATTTCATTGCTCTACAAATGATTTAAAAAAAGCTACACAATAATAATCATTTAAATCTTTGTAATAGAGTTAACCATCATTTCAGGAGTGGCTAAGTGATGAAGAAAATGCACCTTAATAGGCAACTTAGTCTTAACTTGCTGTGTGACTATAGCTGTATATTGGAATACCTAACATTCGATGCACGCAGAATAATATGTTAGGAATGTATTGCTCAAGCTATGGACATTAGTAATCGTCCCTTAGCCTATAGGTGCTAGGTACTGCTACGTCTCCAGCAAAACAAAATAGTGAATAAGTTGCTAATATAATATGGAGGTATTTATTTATTGCAGTCGAAACTATATTTTTAAAGATATAAAGCGTATTTCGTAAAATAAGAGAAACAAAACAGCAGGGGTCGTGACCCCTTTCCATTATGTGATTAATGGAAAGGGGTCATGACCCTCAGGAATGAGGAATACGGTGCAAAGAGAAAGAACTGACCTGTACACATGGTTTGCTTAATGAGACGCACAAGCCATCTGCGTCCTTGCTGTAATGCTCGACTAATTCTTGTAGAGTCCTGAATGTGGTGCGACGGGCGATGAAGAATCCTCCTTCGTCCAATTGGCGGATGCGGTAGTGTTTCACCGTGTCGCCGTCTCGAACTGTGGAAAATTGGTCATTTTAGTAGATGATCTTTGTCAAGATCAGTCATACACGGGACAGCATTCATGAGTCATATACGACCGCTTCAAGTTGCGACTGCATAGGGAACTACAATCCTCCTTTGTTTGTCATGCATCGAGTTTCTAGACCGCTTGAGCAGTTGACAAATATTGCTAAAACAAAGAGCGGTTTATATGGGCATACGCATAGTTTAGGACCTGGAGGATTAAGACTTATTCCACGCGGAAGTAGTCGCGGCCATCAGCTAGTAATAAAATAATTTTCTATACTTAGTAATAAAAGTTATGCTTATGCTGGTTACTCCTGAATCGAACTGAATATCCACTTCTGTGCACAACATTAAAATCTCATTTGATACAAGGATTCTACTAACTGATATCTTTCGTATCGATAGGTAGATTTGCTGGCTGTGAATCAATTGTAACAACAACATTGTAAAACAATACGCGGTAGCCGTGGGAACTCTTTGTTGCAAAAAATGTAACGTCACGTAATTCTAAGCAAATATGCGCATCCAAAATATTTCGCACCCAGCGATCCAAGACCTGAATAAAGCGCCACATCCATGAGCGACAGCAGATTTGACACCACCACGCGTCAATACTATTATATCAATGCTTACTTCATACTAAGAGTACTATTAAGAGTTTAAATACTCTTAGTTGACTCGTATGCGGAAGGACGTGGGAACCCATCGCATTATTATCCCAAGAAAACTCCTACCATTATTTGATTAATGGGAAGGGGTCACGACCCTCAGTAATGAGGAATACGACGCAGAGAGAGAGACTTCATACTAATATTATAAATGTGAAAGTGTATTTGTTTGCTGGTATGTCCTTCAATCACGCTGCAACAGAGAAACGGATCGACGTGATTTGACATAGTTGAGGACCTGGAGAGTCACATACTATGCTACTTTTTATTCCGAAAAATTAAGGAGTTCCCGTGGGAATCAAAAAAACTTATTCCACGCGGACGAAGTCGCGGGCATCAGCTAGTACAATATATACACAGGAGTCATAGTCAATTCGCAAAGTGCAATTTCGCTTTCCGATTAGATAAGCGGGATTTGCGAGTTCATCACTATACTTGAGTCTCGCTCCTATAATATATAAGTTGTACTGAATCACTGCTTGCCAAGAACAGTGCAAGGCGTAGGGTTTCTCACTTTCAATCAAGCGGCAATCCGTTACGAGATTCAAATATAAGCTGTAAGATTTTATTTATTTATTTATTTATCTCTATTTGTCTACCGAAGCTAACATGGCTACTTGTCTCGTTACGTCAAAAGTAGAGATAAAAGTAATATTTCTTATCTGTGGTATTTTTCTCTATGAAGCCTCACATGTCGACTATTTTTTCTCATAGTTTACCGGATTTTGTGCATGTTAGGGTTAACGAAAAATTAGCCGCCAACGAAAACATCTCTCTCTCGGTCGCGGGATATCTCGTTGTGCAAATGCTAAGCCCGCAGCCCTTGTATTCTTCTTCTAAACTCTCATGGATTCTGCTTTAGAGAAGGCGTATAAAATATTGTTTGACTGAATACTGTACTTTAAAAAAATCATATTCAATCGCTATAAAATACATTAAGTAAGTAGGTAGGTACGTTAATATTATGTTAGAATCAATGACAATATGTGGCGGCACGGTTGCCCTCAGAGTATCATCTATAAAGTTCTACTTCTATTAAGTTGACGGAAGTTATTATATTACATTGCTGAAATGAAGAAACAACAAGAAACTAAATAGGACGGACCGCACTGAATTTGCTCGTCTTAACTAACAATAAATATTCAATACATTTCCCGATTTATGGTGTTGGTGAAGATATAAGAAATTATTTATCTTCGATTCCCAAAAACATTAAGCACAAAGTCATACGTAGAATACTAAGTACCTATACTGTGATGCGGTATTTCCTGTCTAAATATGGCGGTAAAGGCAGCTCATGTCAATGACTCAATACACTAAAGAATTCGGCGACAGAATTTTGATTGTAACAGTCTCTTAAAATAATAATATAACAGAACTCTGAAACTATAATTGAAAGATGATATTAAATTGGAATAACATAATTAATAATGATTTATACTAAGTAGGTATTGAAATGCAATTGCCTCTTGAGAATAAATTTATGGTTAGTCAGAAATAATAAAAAAAAAATAGAATTGTGCCTTGGAAAATTCTTGGAAGAATTTTTTATTACAGTCGCAGGACTGTACTTGAAATATGAACCACCATATTTCTAGTACTTAGAACTATATTATACCTGATATATAATTATTATAATTAAACAATGTAGGTATTTTGTTTGGCTTCGATGCATTATATTATTAAATATATGATTAATAAAACGGATGATATAATAAGTTTCTAGTAGTACTCATGCGCCCACCTACGCTTCGGGTTTACCCGAAGGCATTCAGACAAAATATTTAAGACTACAATAATATTGAATCGGTAAGATCTCACAAGGTAAGTCACTGTAAGTATAGCAGTCAAGATCAAAACAAGTTATTGTTGAAACAGAATCGATACGGGACGCCAAAACACTTGCAAAACTCAAACTCGAAGTATATTTAATTTATAACAGGCACGTACAAAGTACACCTTCTGAACGTGATGGTGATAATTAATCACGGTATCTTAAAACTAAAGCTATCACGAGGGTTCCAAACGTGCCCTGGTCTGGTCTGATTGCCATCCCATTGATTGTCATGAGTATCCCATTACTAAATCATAATTGGAATAATTGAGTAATTGCCCATAAAGAATAAGTAAGGCGAAGACGTGTACAAGGGTCAAACAATGCAATCATAAATAATTATTTAGCTACTAGATAATTGTCTTGAACACGCAGAATCTTTGCATCTTCTTCACGTTGAATATAACCTACTACGTTAATCTGTATTGAATATAATGGACATATGAGTTGAAACGGAAAATTTTAAAAAGAAACACGTTTCAAATAGTATCACAGCAGACACAAGTTTTTATTATTTCCTTAATTTTTGCGTGAAATTTAAACCCAACCATTCAATCTAAAAACAATGTTGTGTAAGTACCTACTAACGCCATTCATATCAAAATTTGCATTGTTTATTCATGAGACCATTCAATTTCTGATGCAAACTAACAATATTTTTCACAGATAAAACACAATAAACACTTCAAAAGATAAATGTCTCAAAGTTATCCATAATGTATGAAAATAATTTTCCAAGTAGAGCACGAGAAAAATACTTTATGTACAAATAGTTCCTTATAAATTACGTTAATAATTATTACTGATTTTCCGGAATGAGGTTATGCCGATGCAGTACTCGATAGTACGTCGTATTAGATTCAATTAGCTTGTGTTATTGGATTCACTTCTGATTTCGGTATTCAGTGAGATACCAAATAATATGTGAGAGCTACGAGTAGGTACATCTCTGAGATGTAGGATTTACCTAAAGTTCAATACTTTTACATTAAATTCTATGTAAGAAGAACACCGGCGGATCAACATGTTTGAATTTACTTATTAAAAAAAATAGACCTTGAATTGTATTTAAAACATGACACGATAATATTAGTTTGTTATGACTACTTTTAATCATCATTCTTATATCTAATTAGGTAGATATTACCTACTTTTATTTATTTGATAATTTGTTATAACAAAATTACAAAACAAAACTAAAACAGTATGTTGTAATACGGTAATTCTAACGGTAAATTAGTGAACACTCTAAAATAGAGACAGCCTTTGACGATGCATAAACGATTCTCACGGCGTATCATAACGTCTTAGAAAAACATTAACCGGTTTCCTACGGGCACTGAATCATCGAGGCTCTGTCGAAGACGGGTTGTGCACTTAAATAGGCAAGCACAGTATATGCACCTAGTAACTGCACTCGGTTTCAGTCACGTAAGATGTTTGCATTTTTACGTCTTTTTCCTACTGCACTAAAAAAAATAAACATTCGCATCGAGTCTGTTCTTTATGCCGGAAGATATTTTGCAGATTTTACAAAAATGAACTCTTAACTAAACTCTCCTTGTTCTATACTTTATCATATAAGGTGATATAATCACTTGATGACGATTCAAAAGCACTAATAATTATTGTTCAAGTTTATTGGAATAAAAAACATAAATTTGATTCTTAAATTGTGGTTGCGTCTCGTTTATATTTAAGTAGTCATTCCTATAACTTTTTCTTAAAAACAACAAAATTTTAGACATGCGAAAATTGGTAATTATAAACTCGCCGGCATATTTAGCGGAACATAAAAAAAAGGTCCATAATTAAAAAAATATGGTTTTATTTTAAAATCTACTTACTACACTTCTTTTGTTATTTAAAGTTTCATTTGTTTTACTTAAAATGAGATCACATTAAGAACAGATTTTGCGAGTAAAGGCTATTTGTGAAAAATGGTACATTTTTGAACTTTTCATGTAACCGGGAAAAGTGAAATTTAATATTAAAATAACAATTAATTAAATTAGAAAAATGGTGATTAATATCGCGTATTTCCTCCACGTGCTCTTATTAAAGTTTCTACCCGTCTAGGCATACTGAGAATGATGTTATCGATGGTCTCCTGGGATAGTCTCCACCATTCCTCAACTACGGCGATTCGCAGTTCACCCACGTTGGCAGGAGCTGGAATTCTGGACTTAACTTTTCTTTTCAGCAAGTCCCAAACGTGCTCTATTGGGTTCATATCCGGTGATCTATGGGGCAAACGGTACGACATTTTCTTCTTAAACTTCTCTGATAGCGGTCTGCAGTCAGACTCCCTCTGTCAATCACTACCAAGTCTGTGCGAGCTCCCAAACAAATGCCCGCCCAAACCATTATTGATCCACCACCGTATGCAACTGTAGTTTCAAAATTTGTCTGAATGTATCGTCCTCCTTTGCCTGCCGTCAATTTGATTTAAGAGAATTCTGCACTCATCACTAAACAATACCTTACTCCATTGGTCCGCGTTCCAAAGTCGATGTTCCTGAGCAAAAGTTAACCTGTTTCTACGATGATTTACCTCGAGCCTTGGAGCCTTGGCGGGCACAAATGAACCCAAACCAGCTTCTTCGAGCCTTCTTCGTACCGTACGCTCACTTACGGTTACACCCCGCACTGCTTCTAACTCATGTCGTGCTTGGACGGCCGTCAAACGGGGGTTCCTACGTACACGAAGCCGAATGAAACGATCATCCCTACTCGAAGTGCGTCTTTTTCTGCCTTGTCCTGCTCTTCTCACATAAGTACCGGTCTCCCTGAACCGTTGGATACTGCGATGGATCGTTGAAACTGGTCGACGAAGATCTCTGGATATCACTCTGTAGGTTTGACCATTTCTTCGCATTTCGAGTGCCCTGGCAATCTCCGTTGGGGCTAAGTCAGGCATAATTCAGTCATCAACTCCAGAAAGATACGCGATTAAAAAAAACTAACAAAAAACAGTATTTCAATGAAATTTTAAATCAAACTCAGAATGAAGAAATACTCGAAGTTCGCTCCAGATAAGGTGTATTTGAATAAAATTAAAACAATTGCATAAAATGTGATGTTCAGTTGTTTTCTTAATTTGAAAATATTTCTTTTTAAATTAAATGACGTATAAACCAGCCAGCAACCTTATATGATACTGATATCAAACCTTTTTTTTATGTTCCGCTAAATATGCCGGCGAGTGTACTTCACACTTATGTTATAAATGCGAAAGTGTGTTTGTTTGTTACTTTGTCCTTCTATCACGCTGCAACCAGAGCAACGGATCAACCTGATATTTTACTTTTATCTCGGGAAATTAAAGATTTTCCGTGGGAATTAAAAAATACTTATTCCACGCGGACGAATTCGCGGGCTGCAGCTATGAAGTTATTAAATAAGTAAAAAGTGTAATGCTACATGTATTTGCAATAAAATTCAACAGTCATTTTGTGTAGTAATCAAGTCGTAAAAAACTAAACCGGAATCGACCTACAGTAATTTTACTTTTACCAAATATTTACCTGATAATGAAAAATCGTTATGACGGCTCTCAGAGTCTCGAATCAGGAAAGCGCCGTGTTCATTCTCTGGTAGAAGCAATTTCTTTTCAGCTTCGATCCGTTTAATTTTTCGGAAGTACCATCTGCAACAAGAAAATAAAATTAGTAGTTGGCAGAGCATACTATAGTCTATGAATGAGACGATAACAGTTTCAATATTACTCGCTCGTACGTAGTGGCGTGCAGTTCATTAAGGCGTAAAAGCACTGCTTACCAAAATGGAAATACCTCAATGCTCATTTTCATCATGACACTCAGTAAATAGGTATTCTGACTAACTGACGCCTACCCTAGCTTTGAACCCTGGGCACGCCACTGCTCATACGAGTTTATTATACTGTATAAAACATTGTACAAAAAGACATGAAGAAGATTAGTTTTATTGATCTTTCTGCAATGCATTGAGTAGATCTGACAGAGTATGGCATTTGGTAATGGAAATCGAGGAGCAAATTATAGAAATCTCATCGAACTGGTCCGGATTCATAGAGTTGTAGCGAAATTGAAGTGTTCAAAGTACCTATTTATGTTAGTAAAAGGAAAAATGTCAAAGAACTTTATTTACAACCTCATGACAAATAATGAAAACAGTGTAGTTCCAAGGGTATACGTCTGATAACACAGTCCAGAAAGCAGGGCGACAATGAGTCAACGCCAATGAATGAGTGTTTTGCATTCAATATTGATGTGAACCCGCCGACGAGAGGACCTTTTGTATTAACACTTTTAACATGGAAACAAGCTTATGTGAATTCATATTATTTTCACTAGAGTTTGCTTATTGGTACGTCTTATTGGTTTCTATTAAATAAATAAATCTGATTAGGTCGTCAATAAGGTAATTAAATGCGTGAAAATTAATATTGTCTTTATCTTAGAGAGTTATTTTCGAGTTACGGCTGATAAATAAAAATTAAATAGATAAGTTCTTTCGAAATATGATGTAACAAGAACTTAAAAATGGTAGTTATGCTATATTGCTAGATATTCCGCGTCTCAGACGAGGTCGTCTGGCTCTCAATGACTAAACCGGTAGGTAGGTTATTTCGAATATTTTGAAAAGGATCTTTGATACTTTATTTACCGAAGATAATAAGTAAGAGAACATTAGTAGCAAAAATGGTAAGTACCTAGTAATTGTTCGAAACTTACGTGGTCTAAACCATTCAAAGGCGCTGGTCAGAATCTTCAACAAGAAGGCCGCCTCCGAGGCGCTAGCGCTCAGCAGAAAAAGCCTACGCATTTTAGCACGAGCTTTAACAGGTCACTGCGGTCTTAACAGACACATGTTTAACCTTAAGCTCAGGAACAAGGATATCTGCAGATTATGCCAGGAATCCTGTGAGACTCCGCTGCATATTATCTGCCAATGTCCCGCTCTAATGCATAAACGAAGCATCCATCTGGGCAAACATATTATTATTAACCCAGAGGATGCTCCCCGTATTCCAGTCAAGAAAACGCTGCTGTTCCTGGCAGAAACAAGTATTGGCGAGGAAATTTAAACTGGAGGTCACATCACAATAGATCGGAGACGGTCGCAGTGATACAGGACATAAGGGACTAAAACCTCAACAAGAAGAAGAAGAAGAAGAAGAATTGTTCGAAGGTTTTCTTAAGCAACAATGACAATAAGTTTTGTTGTTTTTTTATAAACAAAAGCTTTTCTAATCGTCGGAATATTTTTCCTGTATCCATACTAATATTATAAATGCGAAAGTGTGTCTGTCTGCTACGCTTTCACGGCCCAACTACTCAACCGATTTTGATGAAATTTGGTATAGAGATAGGTTACATTCTGGGGAAGGACATTTTAATTCCGGAAAACTGAAGAGTTCCCGCGGGAATCAGAAAACATCAATCTACGCGGAGGAAGTCGCGGGCATCATCGAAAATAAAACAGACACGTTTTTGAGTGTAGGAACTGATGTTACTTTCCGGTTTGATAAAACATTTAGGGTGGAGTTCACCGACTTTTTCATCGGCTGATTATCAGATAATCGACTGATTAAATCTTTTTTACTGTTCACCACAACCCAACCACTGTTTACAACGCTTGATCGGCTGTTTAACGTAACCGAGCTCGGAGGGGTCGTTTAAACGCCGATTACTACATTTTGACATTTGTCTTAGCTAATATTATACAGAGGAAAGATTTGTTTGTTTGCTTGGTAGTAGACAATATCACCACCTACTCGACCGATTTTAAAAATTCTTTATAGAATAGATACTTTATCAGCGAGTAACATAGGCTATATTTTATTTTCAAAAACGAAAATTGCAATAATGTGAATGAAGTCGTAAAAAATCGTCTCATCTGAGAGCTTCCGTGGCGTGCGCTGCGTAAATAGTAAAAGTTACACGAAAACAATGTATGGTGGAATTGTTCCTCTCAAAAAGTTCTAAAAAAAGTCTAAAAAAAGTAGCGGGCTAACCTGTTAGGGGCATGGCAGTTATATTAAACCCATACCACCATTCGGTTTCTACACGGCATCGTACCGGAACGCTAAATCGCTTGGCGGCACGTCTTTACCGGTAGGGTGGTAACTAGTCACGGCCGGAGCCTCCCACCAGGCCAGACCAGGGAAAATTCAGAAATTATAAATTTCCAAACCCTGCCGGGGATCGAACCAGGGACCTCCGCGCGTTCAGGCAACAGCGCTCAACACTGCGCCACGGAGGTCGTCGAATCCTTATCAAAATAAAGTGGTTTCTCATCTCAAGTATTTATTATAGACCAAATTCGCCCTTTACACCATTTAATTCAGATTAATATCTCAGAAGATATCATAGAAATAAAGTAACGCGCAATAGAAATAGGTGCCGCGACATGCATTGGCAGGCGGGGTGAAAAGATATCGCAGTGCTAATGTAAAACCTGATTTGCTGCCCAGTACCGACTGGCTATTATTGGGTATGGACTATTATGATGAGTGCTAGACGTGTGAATCCGGGGCGAACCCCTAGTATTTAAATAATGAGCTTCTCGTCACTGGTGAAATTGAGAGTGCGCTTCTTTTGGCTTTCCATATTTACAAAATTTAAAAAAAACTGTGCAGAGAACCACAAAAATCACTTGACTGATGCTTAGCTGCGTTTTCAATAATTTCAGATTTCTGCAACTCAACACGCCACATCTGGCACAATTCAAAATATCTTGTCAGTTCAAAACAAAAGGGGCCATGACACCGTATTACCTGTCCAAATTCAGAACTACAGCGTAGTTTATCCTCCCTAATGGTGTCGTTATACTTTTCATGTTGATAGCATTTTATTTTATACAACTAAATATAAACGTCACAGTACGTCAGCATGAACAGTTAAAACAACGAGACTACGCAAATGTGTTGGCTTTTACCATTCGTTCAGTTCATGTCAATTTGCTGTGAATGGTTGTTTATCGCCTGGTTTAATGATCGTCGTTCAAAATAACGTCGTGAACAGTAAATATTTAAACGGTTGTTTTAAACGGTGTTGAAGAATAATCAGCCGATTACCTAAATATCGTTTAAACAGAAGTCGGCGCACTCCACCCTTAACAGATTCCGTTAGGGAATCTTCAATGCTCTGCTTCAATCGATTCAGATTTGTTAATGAAGCAAGTGTACTAGCAGTTGCCATATGCTAGGTTTAAATTGCAAATTACTGATATAATAACGAACAATATTGCTTCAAAGGATACAGCAAAGGAAGCGTTGTATTTCCTTTGTGTTCGCGTACCTAAAGACCACGTGCAGGAAAGGTAGTGTTTAGCATATTTGATTCAAAATAGGAATAAAAGAAACAGCAATTATTTATATTTTTAACAGGTTTAGGGTGGAGTTCACCGACTTTTTCATCGGCTGATTATCAGATAATCGACTGATTAAATCTTTTTTACTGTTCACCACAACCCAACCACTGTTTACAACGCTTGATCGGCTGTTTAACGTAACCGAGCTCGGAGGGATCGTTTAAACGCCGATTACTACATTTTGACATTTGTCTTAGCTAATATTATACAGAGGAAAGATTTATTTGTTTGCTTGGTAGTGGACAATATCAACACCTACAGCCTACTCAACCGATTTTAAAAAATCTTTATAGAATAGATACTTTATCAGCGAGTAACATAGGCTATATTTTATTTTCAAAAACGAAAATTGCAATAATGTGAATGAAGTCGGAAAAAATCGTCTCATCTGAGAATTTCCGTGGCGTGCGCTGCGTAAATAGTAAAAGTTACACGAAAACAATGTATGGTGGAATTGTTCCTCTCAAAAAGTTCTAAAAAAAGTCCGCAATAGCATATATCTATCTTTTAAGGTTGTCTCATATTATAATATTAACCATTTTTATGATTTTAAAATTTGTTCTGAAACAAAGCTTTACTTTCCAAGGTGTTTTTACTGACATTGTATTAATCCTTTTTTTTTATCCACTACAAGATAGCCCTTGACTGCGGTCTCACCTGGTGGTAAGTGATGATGCAGCCTAAGATGGTAGCGGGCTAACCTGTTAGGGGCATGGCAGTTATATTAAACCCATACCACTATTCGGTTTCTACACGGCATCGTACCGGAACGCTAAATCGCTTGGCGGCACGTCTTTACCGGTAGGGTGGTAACTAGCCACGGCCGGAGCCTCCCACCAGGCCAGACCAGGGAAAATTTAGAAATTATAAATTTCCAAACCCTGCCGGGGATCGAACCAGGGGGCAGGGACCTCCGCACGTTCAGGCAACAGCGCTCAACACTGCGCCACGGAGGTCGTCGAATCCTTATCAAAATAAAGTGGTTTCTCATCTCAAGTATTTATTATAGACCTAATTCGCCCTTTACACCATTTAATTAAAGAAAAGAAAGAAATTGCTGCTGATTTGCTGCCCAGTACCGACTGGCTATTATTGGGTATGGACTATTATGATGAGTGCTACACGTGTGAATCCGGGGCGAGCCCCTAGTATTTAAATAATGAGCTACTCGTCACTGGTGAAATTGAGAGTGCGCTTCTTTTGGCCTTCCATATTTACAAAATTTAAAAAAAACTGTGCAGAGAACCACAAAAATCACTTGACTGATGCATAGCTGCATTTTCAATAATTTCAGATTTCTGCAACTCAACACGCCACATCTGGCACAATTCAAAATATCTTGTCAGTTCAAAACAAAAGGGGCCATGACACCGTATTACCTGTCCAAATTCAGAACTACAGCGTAGTTTATCCTCCCCAATGGTGTCGTTATACTTTTCATGTTGATAGCATTTTATTTTATACTACTAAATATAAACGTCACAGTACGTCAGCATGAACAGTTAAAACAATGAGACTACGCAAATGTGTTGGCTTTTACCATTCGTTCAGTTCATGTCAATTTGCTGTGAATGGTTGTTTATCGCCTGGTTTAATGATCGTCGTTCAAAATAACGTCGTGAACAGTAAATATTTAAACGGTTGTTTAAACGGTGTTGAAGAATAATCAGCCGATTACCTAAATATCGTTTAAACAGAAGTCGGCGCACTCCACCCTTAGAGTCTAAACGCCAATCAATTTATACAACTGCTAACTTTTGCCCGCAGTTTGATTTTTATACAAATTTTAACCCTTAGTGGTTGAATTCTCAAAAATCCTTTCTTAGAGGACGCCTACGTCATAATAGCTATATCTATATCTGTATGCCAATTTTCAGCCTGATTTTACGACGTTTACGGAGTTTGAAGATAGGGATAAAGAAGAGTGATGAACAGAGAACATGCTTTTAGCACCTTTGGATGTTGTTTGCTTTTAAATAAAACTAAGCAGATGTTAGTAGCTATGGATAAATCATTGGTACGTTATATCCAACCAGAGAGTTCAGCGGCGAAGATTGAATTGATCTCTCTAAGAGAAATTTTATACGATATAATAAGAGCACTAGAAATATTTTGCACTGACAACTGATAATCTGGTTTGTTGGCAATATCAATTATATTGATATTATTCAATTCTTTTCGCAGTTAGGACAACATGGTACGGATCGCGCGGTAATTATAATTATTATTCATTGGAATTATACAGAAGAGGCCACGAATAAATGAACCTTTGGATTCTAATTAAGGAAACGACCCAGAGCTACAAGATGCTTATCACGATTGAGCAACTTGCGAAGACTTATTCTGCTTTAGGTACAAGTAAATACCAAATGGAACGGGAAAATAAATGATTATGAAACGTGCATCCAAACTAATATTATAAAGGCGAAAGTGTGTCTGTCTGTCTGTCTGTCTGCTACGCTTTCACGGCCCATCTACTCAACCGATTTCAACAATTTATTATTTAAAAAAAAATAGAATAAAGACCTTACTTCATAGGATATGTAAGAATACGTGAGTAAATATTTTGTTTGATACAATAGTTGTGAGCTCTAGTTGACCTTTTTTCAATAATCACTAATAGTTAAAATACGTATTCAGTAAAATAAATAGTACATACGATTTTTCTTCGTTGTCCGATTTAGTTTCAATGAAGAACCCTTTTCTCTTGGTAAACCTCTTTGGACGCTCACTCGCATTACTGTACGTATAATAAAGAAGACCCTTGGCCAAGTAAATATCACAAGTATACTGCCTAGAACTGCCGTGCTGACGCTTGCAGCCCCAACACAGCTGCACGCATGCCTCCGCATTGCTCTTGTCCACTTGTATCGGCATTGTTTTGGCACTCATCAGTTATCACCCCCACGTGTAGCTCTGTCTCGGCTCCCTTCACCAACTAATAAGCACTCGCCACGTAACTAACCCGAATTTTGGTAAAACTGACAACCAAATTTTGAAATTAAGAAATAATATCTCGAATACTAGATATTATTTCTTAATTTTGTTTTAATAATTGTTTCTCATCGAATTTACGACTCGACACCTTGGCGTCAACGAGCCCAAAAGCGACTCCGCAAGATTGCACTTCGCCGATACAGAGACTTTGTAAATACGTAAACTTTCTTTCACTTTTTCTTCATCTTCTTCTTTTCGTTAATGGCGTTTCTTTTTCACTTTTTATCCACACAGCTGTCTAAAGACGAATATGACGTTCTGTGATCCCATAACTTCGAAATCTTCAAGATTTTATCTTCTGGTTTGTCGAGGGGTGCACACATCACACAGGGTTGCTAAATCTGAATGTGAAGTTTTCCGTACGGCTCAATAACTAGCTAATTTCTATGAAAGTATCTGGGGACACGGGAGTGTCCCCGCCAAAGACGAGCCAAAGGAAACGGGGCACTACCTACCTTTTCTCGAAGCGTTTCGTCGAATTTTCGAACCGTCATAGCTTCGGTCCGAATGACGCTAGAAAGCTGAAATTTTCAGGATAAGATGTTGTTGGGGGACTTACCGAATATACCAAGTTTCAATTTTTTAGCATTTATAGTTTCAGTTTATTGATTACCTAAAATACGTCGATTTCGTACTCACTCACTGATGATCATCAACTGAAAAAAGGTACTTCCTGAAGTGCTAGAAGACTGAAATTTGGTATGTAGGCTAGAATTTGCATATAAACAGCAGGAAAATTAAGAAATCTGAATCTTTTCATCTCCAACCCCTCGTATAGGGGGTGCAAATCTGACAGCATTTCCTTGTATTTTAGAACAGTCATAATAACTTCGGTACGGAACATGGTAGAAAGCTGTAATTTTCAGGATAACATGTCGTTGACAGATTTATTAAACTTACCAAGTATCAATCATCTAGCATTTATGGTTTCAGATTTATTGGTACTTGAAATACGTAGTTTAGGTTTTTTTTTTTTCACTTTTACGAAATCAGTTCTATAAAATCAAAATCTCTAGGACTCTAGGGTATCCAATATTCCAATAGTCCTAGAAAGCTGAAATTTGCTATGTATGTAATTTGGAATTGTATATTAACAACGGAAAAATTAAGAAATCGGTACTTTTCCCTTCCAATGCATCGCATATTAGCTGTACAGTCTGTACTTAATACAGTCTGTACTTAATTAAAGAAATATATGCAAAATGCAGTATACATACATAATACTGCATTTAAATATAAATTAAAATAAATAAAAAAATCATGAATCGTATTCATACAAAAATTATGCCCCTATGTAGCAGGATTTGAAATCGCAGCAGTCAAGGTCCGTAACCACTCGGCCAAAAATCACGTATTCTTGTCAGTCTGCTATCGTTGAATACAATCGGCTAATATTTAAGTACCGCCCTGATTTACCTCCTATTACATGTGGCAAATCAACAAAGAAAAGAAACAACGATAGGGAGTGGGCCATGAAAAAAGGATTAGCTGAAGTACAGGAAAATCAGCTAAAAAAAATCAAAAAATCTAGGGCGCCTGCCAAAAATAAATGAAATCCCACCAAAAACATTTCATGTAAAATTGGTTGCCAAAGACTCACAAGTGCATAATGCTTTCACTGTTAAAAAGTTATGAGATCTCTAATTAGAGCCAAGCCCGAAGGTGAGCTCCTCTTTGTGCTGCGCATCATAACCCACGGAGTCTGTCTCAAGTTCAAAGTACATAGTTCTAAATGCTCTTTACTGTGTACCAAACTAATAATATTAAATAACATGTAAGTCTATATATAAAACTTGTCCCTAGAACCTCTACATCTTGGTAAAAAGGTACGGCTTGGCCGTTTCGTATATGTCGCCCTAACTATTCCTTAATGACTTAAATGTTATGTCAGGAAATGTTCGACGAATATTAAACGGCCAAGCCATACCTTTTTACCAAGATGTAGAGGTTCTAGGGACAAGTTTTATATATAGACTTACATGTTATTTAATATTATTAGTTTGGTACACAGTAAAGAGCATTTAGAACTATGTACTTTGAACTTGAGACAGACTCCGTGGGTTATGATGCGCAGCACAAAGAGGAGCTCACCTTCGGGCTTGGCTCTAATTAGAGATCTCATAACTTTTTAACAGTGAAAGCATTATGCACTTGTGAGTCTTTGGCAACCAATTTTACATGAAATGTTTTTGGTGGGATTTCTATTAATCTAAAAGTAGTTATGTTAATTTATGTAAATCTGCATTTTAAAATTACTAATTTTCTGTAAAAACGTGATGCCAGTTCAATCCGACACAGTGAAACACAAGTAAGTAATGGATATTATTAACTGAAATGTCCACCGATGAACGGTTAAAGGAAAATAGGGAAACCCGATGTTTCATATTTCATGGCCTTATATGTATAGTAAAAATGAAGAAGAGGACAATAATAGCAATGCCACACTAATAATAAAATTAAAAGGGCGTGTCCTGCATTTACTATTTCATTTTTATTACCTACGGCCAAGACCTTGTCACGTGCTAAGGGCACGCCAAGGGTCATAGATCGTTTACTAGGAATGCCCGAGCGAAGGCCTGATCATGGAAAACGCATTCGGAATTGATTGATTCAAATCAACAGCAACAATCATCCTCATCTACACAAATCGATCCAGTCATGGAAACAAACAATGTAGAAGACTTGAAGATGTTTACTACAATGGGTAAAATGAACCGCCGTGTTTCTTTGTGGTTCTTCTCGGTAGGAAAGACATCTCTGAACCAGTGGTATTGTGACGACCTCCCTGGCGTAGTGGTCAATTCGGTAATTTATAATTTCTAAATTTTCTCTGGTCTGGCCTGGAGGAAGGCTTCGGCCGTGGCTAGTTTAGTGCCGCATCTTTGAGCTTCGGATAGCTAAGCACCGTCCAATCCTTTATATCGTCCAACCACTTGCGCCTTTGGCGACCTGGAGCTCTCTTGCCTGCAATTCTTCCTTCCAAAACTAATCTTGGAAGTGAGATGTAACTACTAAAAAGAAAGATATAACCCTGTGCGTTCCGCAGTCAGGTAAAAAAGTAAGTAAGTAAGACTAAAACTAAGATGCTTCTATTCAAATTACAAATTTAAAAAGCCCCGACTAGAAAAAAGCTGATGACCTTCAGACGGATGAACAGATTTTCATGAAACATGGCTAAGAACACTCGGGATAAAATTATCTATGACACAAAAAATACTAAACGAAAATCGGTTCATCCGTTTGGGAGCTACGATACCACAGACAGATACACAGATACACAGACAGACACGTTAAACTTATAACACCCCTCTCCTTTTGCGTCGGAGGTTAAAAACATGACTGAGAGCAAACGCGGTTATTAAACTTGTAGCACGAATCACGATATTGAAACAGAACGGAACAATAACCTACGGAGCTGTGGTCGGACCAGGCGATAGAACGACCTTGACCCGGATACTACTGAAGAGAAATCGTTAAGTGAATATACATTTTTGATGAATAATGTTACAATGCTACTTTTAACGTCTTCAGCGTGACTAAATTTACATATGTATCTTTGATTCTGTCATTTATTATGCTCGTAAACACTTTATAGCGTTTTATGGCTTTCAATGGGCGTGTCTTCTAATGGACGACTTCTAATAAATCTGGCTGTTACTTCAAATGTTCATAATATTTACTATTACTGTTTTTATATTCAAGTATTACTTTTTATTTTCCCATTTATTATCTTTATAATAGAATCTAGTGAGAGCTGAGTCGTTTTTTTATTTTAGATCTGGCAACACTAGCGTATAATATAAAACTCAAGACTAATAAACAAAAGAAATGTAGTCAATCTAGGGATACGCGACTTTTTTTTCACTGCCATTTTGCACTCTCAGCTATCACTAGACGGACTCAAGTAAAGTTATGTAGAAATGCTTTTAATTTTTTAACCTCATTAACAAGTATGTGCCGACAACACTCAAAACAAGAGAAATATAAAAAGTAAGTAGGAAATATTTCAACACAGTTGTGTTGGCCTGTGCCCAGCAGTGGGACGTTAATGGGCTGTAGTAGTTACTACAGCCCATTAACGTCCCACTGCTGGGCACAGGCCCGCCACGCTGCTCCAATGCGGGTATATTTCCACACAGCATCAAACAATTTTCTAAGATAATGACCTGACTTTAATAAGTAGTTACTGATTAAATGTTATCAAGAAGTGTGACCACAGTCCCCAACATATTAAGACAAAAGTCATTCAAACGGGCAAACAAAATTTTAACAAGTTTCTAATGCACGAAATTTATTTAAACAGGCGTTTTGCCACTTGACATATTTATTCTTCATGTTTCAAATTGAGATATTCGAAAGTTTAAACAGCAAATATGACTAGCATCATTTATTGCCTAGACTCGCCAAAGAAGAAGGTATTACTATTAAGTTTAACAGGGGCCATACTAACAAAGCCTTAAGCAATACTCAAGCAATATTACTCAAAATGACAGTTTGATGTCACGTACCTTGAAGTTCCTAAAATAAGGATTATAATTCTGAATCACTAAAGTCAACAATAATGAAACAATATGATAAAATTAACCGTCCGTGACTTGACCCGTTTTTACCAACATTGCCTAAAGTATAGGGAACTCTTTAAAAACAGTAGGTGTTTATGGCCTGAAATTTAGGCATTGATGGTGAAAAGGCACATTAAATTGACTTGGTTCCAACTGCCCCGGTGCCACCGCACCGCTACAGGGGCAGTTGGGGAAAAAAACAGAGAAAAAAAGTATCATCGGCACCGGTAACCACGGCGTAGTCGTTTAACGGGGCAGATGAAACTTTTTAAGACAGAAGTGCAATCATATTATAAGGATTGACGATCAAATCGTCTAAGTTCGGCTTTAAAGTAAAATAAACCATAACAGTATTGAATTAGAGCTCAATTTCGTGTATCAATTTTTATACGTTTATCGTACATACCTAAACGTATGAGAATGGATACACGAAATTGAGCTCTAATTCAATGCTGTTATGGTTTTGTTTTAGATGGGTTTATTATGAGTAGATCAAGTGTACGTTAACGGAAACTTACGAAAAAGTTTTGGATAGTAAATAATAATATAAAGAGTTTTACAACGATCAGAAAGCAGGTAATAAGTAACATTACAATTTTTTTTTAATACGAAACCTATCATTGATTGTATCGCATATGAAATCGTCAGCTAAATATCTACTATTAAGTATCGTGTGTCTCTTACTATTTAATATTAGAATAAATTTAAATTTTACGTTGCAATATATAGCTAAAGCTAGAAGATAAAGCGTTGCTCTTTCCGCCACAATGAGAGAAATGAGAATTTTACAATACCCTATCCTATGGGTGGATTGCCGATCATTGAACTTGTGCGTGCCGATGCTACCACGTTTTTTTTGCTAAGCCAGTCTTACCCGCTCCAGGTTGCTCGCTAGATGGGCAATCTAATTATAGGACTCCCTATCCCGGTACAAAGATGGATATACTTGTCTCGATACTAGTTTTTTAGGAAAATCTAACTCGTCGTTAACGACCAAGGAACATATTTAGCTTTATTTTTATTTCGCTTTAGACCCGATATTTTTTGAGTGCTCGATCTAAATCATCGCAATAAATACGCTGGTCATTAACTTTTGAAACTTTCAATATTAATGAGTGTATTTTATTAAGTACATATTTCTAATTATCTTGACGTTTCGAAAGCTTTCAATTCAAATTTTAATGTTAGTGAGAAAATTTGTTTCACTTCAAATAAATTGGCGTATCCACCTTCATCGTATTTTTCATGAAAACAAGATACGAGGCAGTGTATAAACGTGTCTATCTATATCATTGAAGAAAAGATTCATGTAACTACATATTATGTCACATGTAACAAACTGAAAATGCAAAGAAAGATGGCAATTTTCAAGTTCACGTGGAATTGATTAAACGCTCTCCAATTATCAACAGTTACAGGCTAGTGTGTAATTGATTGATAGACAAGTATGAAGATAATGGGTATTTAACTATCTCAGAGTCGTCAACTAAGTAGCTTCCAACTTTAATTGTCTCGATAGAAGTATTTTATTCTTACGTTAATAACACTTTGGCTCAATGTCGTTACATAATATTGTTTACGTACTGTTAACAAGTTAATGAATTAAATATTTTAATAGATTAAAAACCCAACATTTTTGAAATTGCAATATTGCCCGAAAACTGTGATACCGATGTTAAAAAGTTGATATAGCTTTTGTTACTTCCAAATTTACACATAAATCCTTTTACATTGTTATTAAGTGCGGAAAATCTTTGCCAAAAGGAGAGGTACGAACTAAAAACCCCATTAAACATAATAAAATAAACGGTATTTTGGAAGCAATATAGGTTCGTCCGTTACTTATTCACAGAAGTGACAGATAAGGATAACAGTCATACGTATCAAGACATACTATGAATTTCTAATAGTTTAACAACAAAGCTGCCTGAACAATAATGTTGACTGTATCAGACTGAAACAAATACGAATTTTGTATTTGTTTCAAATGAAATTCGCCAATTTATATTTACAGCAGGTACATGTTTTACAGAAAGACTCATTAAAATTTAGCTTGGCAATCTAGAAGCGTAACGAAAACACTTAGCAAAATTGACAATGAGTCGTTAACTGTTAGTGCCATTTGTTGATCAGAAAAGGGCATGATGATGCGGAACGCAAAATCATCATCGAAGAGTACCTACTGCAAAAAATAACGAGACTCATCATGATACGAAACTCTTTGTTCTATAATAATAGTTAATAACAATAAAAATTAATCTGTAGCGTCCACTTAAGAAACCATTTTCAGAAAACAAAAAATACAATGCAAATGCTGTTAATCATTAAAAAATTTGTAAATTAATGCTATTTTATGTCTAAATAGCGATTAGTGCGTAATGTTTGAAATAAGTTTGCATATGAAAACATTCGCATATAGCAATTATTATTATCGGCGAAGGTTTACAGCACAGTCGGTTGAAACAGCACGCATAAAAAGAAAAAACAAATCATCAAACCTGTTGCATTGTTCCTTCGCAAGAGATCTCTCCGCCGTGATTAAAGCAAATCATTTTCTAATACATGTGTCTGGTTTGATATTGAAATATTTTGAAAAATGCCAAGATATTCATTAAGAATAAATAAATAATAATGAATAACTGCTAAGTTATACAACAAAATTCATCTCGTAAGTGACAAATAACAAATGACAATACATAATGTATTACTACTAGAAAGCCAGATTTCGACTCGGCTAAAAAACGTAATTCAACTTTACAGAGCTCGGAGACGCCACGAATCGTTACCAAAAAGCGTTACACAGAGTGAAAGTGAAGCAATAATAATTAATGTTATTAGACAATGTTGATGTTTGGCGTGTTTGGTAGTGTTAAAAGAGCAAAAGGACGAAATGTATTTACTTTTTATTCCAGATGCGTTTTCTTTCAGTTTCGAATACCCAATTCGTATTCATGATTTGTAGCACAAATTACTTTTGCCAGCCTCATGGCATTACGAAATGTCACCTCTATTAATAACATAGTAAATTAAAATTACTTTTTGTTTATTCTCTTCACCAAAAAAACATCGCACTTTTAAAAGCAAATAACAACAATGCAATTTTAATATTAATTTAATATAATATTGATACAATGCACTTCGTTGGGAAATGACAAAAAACTGATTTTGAACTTATTTAATCTTATTATCAAATACTGATAACGATATCAGTAAGTTTTATCATACACTATCACATAATCTCTTAAATACCCAATTACTTCTTTAATAAATACTCTAAAATTAGCGCGCGTGTCTGTATTAAATGGAATCATGGAACATCATAATATTATTATATATTAATAAGAATCTTATATTCTTTATGTCGTTATAAATGTTTATTAGAACAACAGACCCATTTAGTGGAATTTTGAAAGAAAATAAACAATAATTTTAGATGTGTCACTAACAACTGTTACATGCAGTTGTTTCAGTCTATCTGTAAACAAAATATACTTTCATGTGAACGCGTTAGTTTGTTTCAAAATCAATCCTATACGCAATTAGCACAATAGCCATGTTGATGGTTGGAAGGTATAACAAAGGCGTTTTCGAATAAGAATGTTTCTTATTTATCAACATTAAAACAACAGGTATACTTAACACAAAAAAGTCAGCAGTCAAAGTGACCCATAAAATTATTGCTTGTGATTAATTATGAAATGAATAGATTATAACAAACCACATGCATTTAATAAACCAAAACAAATTCTGATGCAAGTAATGAACATGAATTGGGTGATTTTGACATTGATGTTGTTCGTGAACTGAACATTAAACCATCTGCGGTTCAAGGTTGACAGTTTTAAAAACATGACCCATTGTAACAAAGTAAAATATCGTTGATAAAATTAGATTTTAATATACATAGAAATAGTAGGAATAATTATTATTGTGCAACCAGAGTATCCCTCAAGGCTGATGAGTGAAACCGATACCGACACGTCCGTGTAGTTTGCCTCACCGCCGCCGCTACTTTCCGCGCTCTCTAGCGGTTGGGATGTCCAATGATATTTATAGCTTACTACTGTTTACATTGTTATCCGCAAAATGACTTTGAAGTTTGATCTGAATCTATTATTCCTCTTATCTTAAATTCATAATTGTAAAACTTTTAATATGATTATGTGCAAAATAGATCTAAGAATAAAATGGATCGTAGAAACAATAGTTCTAAATTAGCTTGAGGAAGCGTTATTTAAGATAAAATCACGAACAATAGGTGCAAACAAAATTCAAATCACAACCACTTCCGATCAGTTGACTAGTTTTCGTGAGCGTCACCTTCATGAGTCTACTTCCTGAGCGGACTTCGAATCGCCAAACTACTGAGAGGAAGATTGCTGCCGGAGCAGCGACCGACCGCGCTATCGTAGCCTTGGACGCGAGCTATATGCATTCTAATCAACCGGCATTGCGGAAGCGCGTGCGCCGGACAGCTCTCGTAACATGCACTTCTTGACCGGCGTATTATCAAAAGATCCAACTGTCTATCTTTTAGACTCACCAACACGTAACTATTACAAACAAGTAGGTAATGCTAAAAAGGCATAAATTACGGCTGAACTGTTAAGAAAACTTTAATTTATCAAAGTCGTGATGTGTTTAGTATTGTATCTCTGTCCCCTACTTCGAAGATTCGACATAATCTCTACGGTTTTACAGCCAAATATTATATTATGTACCTAATATGAAATATGCAAGCTATTTACTTACGGCATAGTGTTTAGCTTCATGTATGTATCTAGAGGCAGAGGCTCCATACTTTTATTATTTTCATTTGTTCCCGAGAGACGTCGTGCCGTGCGTATCCAACTCCCCCTTTGTCTTCGGAGGCCTTTGTCGTTTTTTAATAACTGAATATGCCTTTTAACAATGTCGTGCCATTTCCATTTTACTGTCGCTGGCGAATCACTAGCTGCATCCTCTTTGCAAATTTGCAAGCCATCACTAAACCTTCGCATATTTTGTAAATAAATTTCGTTTGATTTTGGTGGAAGGCTTCTTCTTCTTTCTTCATGAACTATGCAAGATTCTTGGGAATTCTGTTCGGCTATCCACTTAGAAATGAAGTCATTTTTATCACAGACTTGCGTAATCACAGGCTCTTCTGTGGGATGTGGTGGTATCCAATCCAAGCTAACCCATTGACTAGATTTTGGTTTAGATTTAAAAATTACGTCTATTTCATCATCACAGTCCGACGAGCCAATCGAACAAACAGAAGACTTTTTTCTGCGAAATCGCGACCGAACTATCGGTTTACAAGATGTAAATGACTCGTTGTTCGTCATGAAATCGCTAGTATCTTCTTTTCTTACATCCTGTAAACTCTTAAGAGTACTATTTATGGTCTCAATGTTAGCGTAAGAGTTTTCGGAGCAAGAAGAGTCAACACTAAATCTGCCTCTTTGTACCGCAGATCTAGGTGTTACATTTGTGCTACATTTTTCATTTATCCCAAAACCTATGTCTCGTTCGCAAGTTAATGATATTCTTCTTTCATTTGATTTTTCGTTTTCCATTTCTATTATTTTAGCCATACTTGGAAAACTATTTTCTTTAGCAGGCTCAATTATTCTAGTTAATTTTTGAGACAAAGATTCTTCTACAATATTTTCTTTACTATTTGTAAGAGTTGAGACTGAATTATCTTCATTAAATTCTATAATCCTAGTTATTTTTTGAGGCATTTCACTATCTTCCTCTATTTTTACAGGAGAAGAAAATTTATCGTTGTCGAATTCTATTATCCTAGTTATTTGTAAAGGTTCTTTTTCGGTTTCATTCATAGTTTCTGAATTATAGTCGTCTAATTCAATAATTCGCGTTATTCTTTGGGAGAAATTGTCCTTTTCCGTCCCATTTCGTTCCTCATATTTTGGATTTTTGGTTTTACTTATACAAAATTGACTATCTAATTCAGGAAATTTCGTCGTAAATGGACTGGAATTTTCAATGGTTACATTTTCTTCTAAGGAGTTATTTCGACTTTTTGCTTTTTGTAGTGCACTTTCAGACAGGAAAACACAAGGAACCTCCACTTGCATAGACATCTTACGACGACGAGTCGAGTTTTCCTTTTCTTTATTTATATCATTTTCTAAACTCTCGGCCACCGCTGTAGGTGGTAAAATAATCGGTGTTCCGGCTACCATACGTAAAAAGTCTGTTACGGCAGCTATATGGGCTCCAGTGACGGCCCCTTGTAATTTAACACCGGATACCTGGTGAGGTACTAACTGATTATCGCGCATACACCATACAACGGGCAGAGCCCCTTCCGACACCATCATCGAGTCCAAATTAAAAAGATTAAAACACTAGATACTACTCTATTAATAAGAGTTCGATAAAGTATCACAATGGTACTCTCAAAATCACTGGCGCATTTATGGGCGGCCTTTCATAAAACAAAAACAATATGAAACTTCAAACACGTAAGTATGACGTCCATAGGGCGACATAGCGCGAACGCGTCGAATGCAAACGATGCGGAGCGCGGCTAGCGTACGCGTCCGGGCGCGGCGGAGGTCGCGAGAGATAAGGCGGTGAGAGCCGCACGCGCAGCGACGCCGCCTGCACCGCCCCGCCACACCAACGAGTCATCTCTTATGATCATACATCAATTTTTATCCAATGCACTCCGGTAAATTATATAAATAACGGTTTAAATGACCTATTAAAGCTCTTTCAATTAATTACTATAGGAATTTAACCGTTTCGCAGCCTAGAAAGGCAATAAGGCATTTTTCATGAATTTGAGCTTTGTCATTTTCATTTTCATAAAAGATCCATTTAATTGGAAAGACGATGTATACCAAATGTCAATCTAAAATCTAAATAGACATTCCTTGGCCAACAATTTTAATATTATACAAATGGAATACGATCGCTAGAAAATTAGCAGTGTTACGTTTTCCACAAATTTTATTATTAGCATAAAATATGCAGCCATACCAATTATTCAAGATTCGCGTTACTGACGCAACGGCTGCGAACTGAAATTAGTAAAACATTCGTATACCGCAGACATCTTTTATTGTAACTCAACGATTAACAAACATTTACATTCATCGTCAGCGATCGCTCATTACAATGTATTGCTTTAAATCTATGATACATTTGAAAAGTATTTATTTCACACTAGATGACTATGCCCATGACTTTCGTCCGCGTGCCGTCCGTGAAAATCCTTACGATTTTCCGGCATAAAAGAAGCCTATGTCTTTCCCCGGGATGCAATCTATCTCTGTAACTTTCACCAGAGATTGGAACTGATGGGCCGTGAAATCTTAGCAGACAGACAGACACACTTTGGCATTTATAATATTGAGTATGGATAGTAATAGAGAACGAACGAATAGGCGGGTCGCCTCCCATTCGATGTTAAGGGATTATTATCGCTGCCCATGCACATTTGTAGCACCTGAAGCCCCTCCAATGCATTGCCCGCTTCTGAGGAATTTGAATGGAGTTCGCTGTTTCAAACCCCTTTGAGTGCAGGTCAACTCAAATATCTTTGTGAGGATGACTGTGGACCGATCTGACTGTCGTCGACCTCCGACATTTCTGCGATAGGCATGTCGCAGCACTAATGCCGGAGAGAAAGTACAAGGACTGCCGCGATCATCTTCGTAGAGGTGTTGGAACTGATTCATTAATGTAATTGTTGAATTGTGAATGAATGTTCATGGGTTAATGTACCTGAATCAAATAAATATTATAAATGCGAAAGTTTGGATGAATGTCTGGATGGATGTATGGATGGATGTCTGAATGGATGTATGGATGGATGTTTGTTACTCAATCACGCCCCAACGGCTGAACGGATCTGGCTGAAATTTGGCACAGAGATAGATTATAGTCTGGAATAGCACATAGGCTACTTTTTATCCCGGAAAATTAAAGAGTTCCCGCGGGAACCAAAAAACCTCAAATGGATGTTTGTTACTCAGTCACGCCAGAACGGCTGAACGGATCTGGCTGAAATTTGGCACAGAGATAGATTATAGTCTGGAATAGCACATAGGGTACTTTTTATCCCGGAAAATTAAAGAGTTCCCGCGGGAACAACAAAACCTCGATCCACGCGTACGAAGTCGCGGGCATCAGCTAGTCCTGAAATAAACGAATTGAATTGTTCCATATTGTTGTTTGAGGGAAAACAAGACTCCATCGTGATTTGTGCTGGTCAATTTAGGATTGACTGCCCACTTTTGCATAAATTATTATTTATGTAATATGTTGAATGTTCCGTTGGTGCATTTAAGGTGAGATATTTATTGAACGGTAGGTAGTAAGTTATCCCACCTATCTCCAGTCACCCTGTCATGTACTGTTAGACCGTATTGTAGTGACCTTCTTGGTACAGCTTAGCGATCTTTACCATCGATGTAGGTACGGTGGGAAGTAAGTTAACTAGTAGTTGTATCATAGCGTTTGTGGAAAAGAAAGAGCAGCTTATTATGTGATACCTACTGATAAACTTTATCATATCTGACTTCTTATTGTATCGACGACCTCCGTGGCGCAGTGTGTAGCGCTGTTGCCTTAACGTGCGGAGGTCCCGGGTTCGATCTCCGGCAGGGTCAATTTGGGAATTTATAATTTCTGAATTTTCCCTGGTCTGGCCTGGTGGGAGGCTTCGGTCGTGGCTAGTTACCCTACCGGCAAAGACGTGCCGCCAAGCGATTTAGCGTTCCGGTACGATGCCGTGTAGAAACCGAATAGGGGTATGGGTTTAATATAGCTGCCATGCCCCTAACATGCCGCTACCATCTTAGACTGCATCATCACTTACCATCAGGTGAGATCGCAGTCAAGGGCTAACTTGTAGTGGATAAAAAAAAAATTGTAACCAATAAAAAATTCTACCGTATTCGCAGCGTCAAGAGTTAAAAGTCAACATCCATCAAAATCTTGAATTTCAATGGCATTAAAATTTTCAATAGTTTTCTAAATCGATAATAATCATTACAATCAGCAGTTAAAAATTGAAGGATGCAATGTATAAGCTCAACGCAATTACATGCGCAAATGCCAATCAACAGTTAGTATCGGCGCCGGCGCATTTTGCGATGCGCGTCCCGTATCTAGGACAGACAAATCAGGTATTAATTATCCACACACCGACTAATCAACCTTTGTGTGGGTCAGCGATGAGGAATGTCAATTTTGTGTAATATGGGTATTATTGTTTGAGGTTACAATTGTTATATGACAACCCTTTTTCGCTTAGCAATTTAGCACCTCGCTGTCAACCAAGTAACTATCATTAACCTTGCGAGAGTTGATTTGATTCGTCCTATTTGAAATAGTGCATTGCTGATTATTCTCATTGGAGGCTTCGGCTAATCAGTGAGAGCTTTGGTAGTTAGTTTGGCTTGATGAATTGAGCAAGTAAATAAAAAAGTTTTTTTTTCCTATCATAATCAATCCTATCGTGTTCAAAGTTTAAGTATTTTGAACAATGTCACATTGCACCAAGCTGCAATACTACGAACTTAGAAGTAAGCTAATTGGGGAAAACCGTAAGTGAATATTACAGAACTCTTACGTAATAGCGTAAGATGAATTAATGTGAATAACTTAAAAGTCTAAGAACAAGGATGTAAGCTATTGATTCTGTAGATTCTGATATTACCCCATATACAAACAAAAACGTCACGAACTTCTTTATAAAATAAGTGTAGAGTCAGAAACAGAAACACGCGAGTTAAATGGGATTCAAAAGAAGACTTTTGTACAGCATGGTCATAATATATTACTTCGACGTAAGTTAACAAAAGCTTAGCTCATAGTGAATGGACGTACGTATAAAGGCTAAGTCCACAAACATAATAATGGGTGACAAGCAGGTTGGATTAAAGCAGGCAATAAACGAGTAACGACGGAATATAATGCGTAATATTATTGACGTTGCTACTTGCTGCATACGAGTGTTAACAAGATCCGAGCGAGCGGATTCGAAGAACAGCTTTCTGTTTAGCGGAATTTCGGTAACACCCAGCAACAGGAAAAAAAGTTCAAGAGTTAATTTTCTACACGTATATGATTAAACAGAAGAGTAATGTCTTTCACATCTGTTTTTTTGTAGAATTTGGCTAATCGAATGGCAGCTTGATTAAAATTTATAATTTACGCTTATTACCGTACTAAATAACTATCCAAAGTTATTTTATAGGAATTATATTATTAGCTCTTAATTTTTTTACTGCTAGTTCTAACAGAAAAAATAAGAGTTCTGCAGTATAAATCAAACCGTTACATTGCGGAAATGCACAAGTTCGAGTTATATGCAAAAGAAGCAAAAACTAATTGGCTATTTTACAGTTTTCGGAAAAGTATTTAAAAATGTACGTGGGTTCATTTTATACCTCTTACAATTATCTTTTTCTCAAAAAAAGCGTTATTTATTAGAAAAAAATACTAGTAACGAAAAAAACGAATAAGACCACCTGGTCTTATTCGTTTTTGCTTGTGCACTTACTAGATACGTGCGCTTACTTACTATTTTCAAATCAATTCGGTATCGTATCTGCCAAGTTAACGAAAAAGTGTTTTTGAACTTGACATTGGTTTCAATATATCAATGCCTCTGTCCACCCTACCATTGACCAAAAGAGAGCTTGGCCTGCTTCTTAACGTTTAAGTCAGATCAGAGTCAAAGTCGATAATATGGTTATAGTTCAAGTTGTTTTAAATTAATGGCTCGTTTGTTCCGATATGAAATAACACGGCAGTGTATATTAATTATTCTTTATTGTCGAAATGCCAAAATTATATCAGATTAACTTGGGAAACCCGTATACCAAAAGCTTTGTAGGTCATTATGATAAAGCTTTACAGCCACTGTGACAGTTCGACAGAGATACATCGGAAGCAATTACGATATTTATCGGAATATGAATAAAAATCGCTCCGTTTCATTTGATAATTTAAATTATGATTACCTAGAAACGGCTTGATTTCGAAACGAACAAGAATTGTAAAATACGATTAAAAATTACGAAAGTTTTGTTTATAGTGTGACGTCCCAACCTTTCATGTAGGTCAAGTTCTTTACTAGTTCCTCTACATTGATTACAAATTGGAATTTTCGTTGTCAATGACCGTGGACAGCTGTATTATTCGTGGACAATCGGATAGCATTCTCATCAGTGCAATATTTCTGGGAAAATAAGAAGGTCACGGCAGTGCTTCTGAGACTATATAATATAGAGAGATAATATAATAGATTAAGAGTTGTGTTTTTTTAAAGGAATCGACTGTTACTGCAAGATTTAATCTAAATGTAATTTTAGCCTAAAGTTACGTAAATTGTTGTAATTTTCTTAATATCACAACAATAGTTGTGATAGTGGTGTCTTATATCTACTCCACTTGTCTTGCGTGATGTGAACCTACCTACAAATGTATGTCAGTCAATGTTTAACCAATTTTAGTCAAGAATTTAGTTTAGCTTATTAGATTGACGTCATCTTACATAAATAAAGAAGGTATTTAATAGATTCTGCGAATAATGTTGCCAAGGTCCGCCCCTTATATTCTGACAATCAAATCGCAGGTTATTTCTTAAAATTAACTTGAGGAAAATTGATAAAGTACCATGGTCAAAAGATGTAAAAAAATAGATGTTAAATTATTTTACTCGATCAACTACTTTGACGGAGTAAAAATTATCTAAAACATTTTTATAAGGCTCGGGGTAGGTAAACGATATATTTCTTCATAGAAAAGTTGTTGAAGTTATCTTCAGGGGAATGGGGGTTCAAAATTAACTAGCGAGGAATTTGTAAGCCTGTTGAATAATATTCTTGCGCTAACACAATTTCCATTAGATATGATGTTGACATGCAGTGGTAAAGGTAACTAACTCTATCAGCGGCCAGTGCATATTCATGTTGTTCGGTGCACAGTGCCAGCACAGTAACTTCGTGGAAACCGTCAGCGCCACGACGTTGGCGCCAGGATGCGGCGCCCGCGCGGCCGATTACCGGCGTTCTCCTTTTTTTCCTCGTTAAATATTAACACATCACTTTCAATTAATGCAGCCCCGTCGTGTATCAATTATATTTCTGTATCTTGGTTAAATCAATACTTTTTTTTGCAAAAGTACTGCTCAGTATCATCAATTATAACAAGAATGAGACAAGCGCATTCCGACTGTATCATCACTTTTGAAACGATTACTTAAAGTAACAAGGTTTTACTGATTTTCAATAATTGACATGTGTGCAAATAAATACTTTATTATGATTTACAAGCAATTTTATTTATTCTTTTAAAGTAATCACATTTATAAATATCTAGTCAACTGTATGGCTACTTTATCACTTTTAGGGACAATCAAACATGAGGTAATTTGATATACAATGTAATATAAATGACAATAAACTAACGCTTCAAGGAATTTAGCAAGCTAATGAAGTATTTGCAAATATTTAGCGTATACATTACAGATTGCGTATTACATAATTTGAATCTTGTTGGGCAACTTTGTAACAGGTGACCGGTGACAACTATGTTCATTCATAATATAAACAAGTAATAAAATTAAAATTTTTAAAAAAACCCACGACGAACTGCAGAGCTCCATTATACCTTTGACCTTTATAACTTTGAAACAACAATTAGAATTTAACAAACGTATATATTACATAATATCTAAAACACAAAACTGCATCTTTGACAGCTCAGTAGTTTTTTTGACCAGTGTGGTGGACTATGGCCAAACCCTTTTCTTTCAAATCAAAAGAGTCCAAACGCGACAGGTATACGATGAGAATTTAAGGAGTTCCAATGATCGCCTCCTGACTCCATCATGATACCCTGGGCACCATCTAGGTACAAGCTAAATATATCTAAAACAAAAAGCCCGCATCTAAATCAGCACAGTCGTTTTTGAGAAGAATGGTAACATATTGAAAAAATAAAATCATAGACTACAGCTCAGCTTTGTTGTCTATGGTCCTAAAATATATCTAAGAACCTTCTCACAAGCTATACACATCTAATGAAAAAACCGCATTTCAATCGGCCCAGTACTTTTTGAAAAAATGGTAACATATCGAAATACTAAAATCATAGACTACAGCTCAGCTTGGTTGTCTATGGTCCTAAAATATATCTAAGAACCTTCTCTCAAGCTATATATATCTAACTAGTATCTCGCCCTGTGCGCGAGCTGCTAAAGCAGCTCACGGGTTGTGGTTAGACTTACAAGTAGTACAGATTTTACTGTACTAAACTGAATTAATTTATTATGGTGATAACAAAATAAATAAAAATGGCGCTGATTTTCTAAAATTTTGGTAACAGTTTCCTGTTTTGTAACCCCAAGGAGCCCTTAATATCGATTTTGAACGAAATCGGTCAATTAACACAGAATTTCAAAATGGCGCGGATTTTTTTAAATTTTGGTACCAGTTTCCTGTTTTGTGACCCCAGGGAGCCCTAAATATAGATTTTGAACGAAATCGGTCAATTAACAAAGAATTTCAAAATGGCGCTGATTTTTTAAAGTTTGGTAACAGTTTCCTGTTTTGTAACCCCAGGGAGTCCTAAATATCTATTTTGAACGAAATCGATCAATTAACAAAGAATTTCAAAATGGCGCTGATTTTTTAAAATGTTGGTACCAGTTTCCTGTTTTGTGACCCCAGGGAGCCCTAAATATAGATTTTGAACGAAATCGGTCAATTAACAAAGAATTTCAAAATGGCGCTGATTTTATAAAGTTTGGTAACAGTTTCCTGTTTTGTAACCCCAGGGAGTCCTAAATATCGATTTGGAACGAAATCGATCAATTAACAAAGAAATTCAAAATGGCGCTGTTTTTTTTAAATTTTGGTACCAGAATCCTGTTTTGTGACCCCAGGGAGCCCTAAATATAGATTTTGAACGAAATCGGTCAGTTAACAAAGAATTTCAAAATGGTGCTGATTTTTTTAAATTTTTGTACCAGTTTCCTGTTTTGTGACCCCAGGGAGCCCTAAATATAGATTTTAAACGAAATCGGTCAATTAATAAAGAATTTCAAAATGGCGCTGATTTTTTTAAATTTTGGTACCAGTTTCCTGTTTTGTGACCCCAGGGAGCCCTAAATATAGATTTTGAACGAAATCGGTCAATTAACAAAGAATTTCAAAATGGCGCTGATTTTTTAAAGTTTGGTAACAGTTTCCTGTTTTATAACCCCAGGGAGTCCTAAATATCGATTTTGAACGAAATCGATCAATTAACAAAGAACTTCAAAATGGCGCTGATTTTTTTAAATTTTGGTACCAGTTTCCTGTTTTGTGACCCCAGGGAGCCCTAAATATAGATTTTGAACAAAATCGGTCAATTAACAAAGAATTTCAAAATGGCGCTGATTTTATTAAATTTTGGTACCAGTTTCCTGTTTTGTGTACCCAGGGAGCCCTAAATATAGATTTTGAACGAAATCGGTCAATTAACAAAGAATTTCAAAATGGCGCTGAATTTTTTAAATTTTGGTACCAGTTTCCTGTTTTGTGACCCCAGGGAGCCCTAAATATAGATTTTAAACGAAATCGGTCAATTAACAAAGAATTTCAAAATGGCGCTGATTTTTTAAAATTTTGGTACCAGTTTCCTGTTTTGTGACCCCAGGGAGCCCTAAATATAGATTTTGAACGAAATCGGTCAATTAACAAAGAATTTCAAAATGGCGCTGATTTTTTTAAATTTTGGTACCAGTTTCCTGTTTTGTGACCCCAGGGAGCCCTAAATATAGATTTTAAACGAAATCGGTCAATTAACAAAGAATTTCAAAATGGCGGATTTTTCAAAATTTTGGTACCAGTTTCCTGTTTTGTGACCCCAGGGAGCCCTAAATATAGATTTTGAACGAAATCGGTCAATTAACAAAGAATTTCAAAATGGCGCTGATTTTTTAAAGTTGGGTAACAGTTTCCTGTTTTATAACCCCAGGGAGTCCTAAATATAGATTTTGAACGAAATCGGTCAATTAACAAAGAATTTCAAAATGGCGCTGATTTTTTTAAATTTTGGTACCAGTTTCCTGTTTTGTGACCCCAGGGAGCCCTGAATATAGATTTTAAACGAAATCGGTCAATTAACAAAGAATTTCAAAATGGCGCTGATTTTTTAAAATTTTGGTACCAGTTTCCTGTTTTGTAATCGCACGAAGTCCTAAATGCAATAAACCGCATCTCAATCGGCCCAGTACTTTTTGTGAAAAATGGTAACAGTGGTTGAAAAATTAAGATCATAGACTACAGCTCAGCTTTGTTGTCTATGGTCCTAAAATATATTTAAGAACCTTCTCACAAGCTATACACATCTAATGCAAAAAACCGCATCTCAATCGGCCCAGTACTTTTTGTGAAAAATGGTAACATATTGAAAAAATAAAATCATAGACTACAACTCAGCTTTGTTGTCTATGGTCCTAAAATATATCTAAGAACCTTCTCCCAAGCTAAACATATCTAATGCAAAAAACCGCATCTCAATCGGCCCAGTACTTTTTGTGAAAAATTTTAACACATAGAAAAATTAAAATCATAGACTACAGCTCAGCTAAGTTGTCTATGGTCCTAAAATATGTCTAAGAACCTTCTCTCAAGCTATATATATCTAATGCTATAAACCGCATCTCAATCGGCCCAGTACTTTTTGTGAAAAATGGTAACAGTGGTTGAAAAATTAAGATCATAGACGACAGCTCAGCTTTGTTGTCTATGGTCCTAAAATATATCTAAGAACCTTCTCACAAGCTATACACATCTAATGCAAAAAACCGCATCTCAATCGGCTCAGTAGTTTATGTGAAAAATGGTAACATGTTGAAATATTAAAATCATAGACTACAGCTCAGCTTGGTTGTCTATGGTCCTAAAATATATCTAAAAACCTTCTCACAAGCTATACGTATCTAATGCAAAAAACCGCATCTCAATCGGCCCAGTACTTTTTGAGAAAAATGGTAACAAAAAAGTGCACAAACAAACAAACAAACAAACATACAAACAAACAAACAAACAAACACACAACCTCTTACGGCAAACACATATACCGTCTCCGCTTCGTCGAGGGTAAAAACCAATGAAGTATAAACTGATTCGCGTGCTAGAGTTCCGTTATATTATTCCATTGCATAACAACGACTGATACATTCGATGTTTCATGAACTGTAGATAAATAAGTAAGATATTGTACTGGAAGAAGATATTCGTACAATCATAAATGTAGATTCTAAATACGTTCTACTATTGAGTTGATCAATATTGTACGTTGTTGTCGTAGAGTAAAATATGCATTTCGTTATGACTAAGAGATCTGATAAAATGCAGTAAAAACATAGAACCTAAAGTATTGTAAAATATTTTCAAAATGTGAACTCTTGAACTTTTTAACTTTTATAATATTCAGCCACGGAATCGGAATAAGAGAAAAAAATAAACTTCTTGCGAATTAATGCTGGAAAATGTAACGATAATTAATTTATGTTATTAATTATATTATTTCTCATTACTAACAAGAAACAAGACAACCGTAACGTTTTCATTATTAGTTCTCGCACCTATATTGAATAAATGATATTGGCTATTGACTATTGCACCAAAATTCATATAACCAAGCAGATCCTAAGAAAAGAGCATCGTAAACAAACGTATATTATCACTTCTTCGTCGAAGTCAAAGCCACACATTTTCGCAGTAAATCGAATTTGTACTTTCTCTCAAGTTATGACAGTACAATTGAAAGCAAAACCTTTTAATGACGATCAAAACATCGGTGAGCTCTAAATCAATTTCGAACAATATTAATTTTATTATTTTATGCCACCAGTAATAATTATTAATTAACTACTACCGACTATTAAATGCAAAACTCATTACTCAGATCATAAATTTTAAAACACTTAGGAAATAGCGTGGTTTAGCTCGTTTTCTTGTTTAGGGTTTTCCACGCATAACTAAATGACAAGATAAGGGAAATTAATAACAGTCACTAAATATAAATAAGCATCAAGATTTTACGAACCTGCAATGTGACTTTTGTTTTATTGAGATAAACTTTTCTAATTTGAATATCTCTCGAACATCTAATTTAATATCAGCTCCCAGAAATGATGAATTAGTTAACCTAGACAATGATAGGTTCGATGTCTAGGTTATTATAATAATTCATGAAAACTTAGTAATATTTGTGTAGCTGGTTGGTATTTGGTATTAATCAGAAAATTGGAGACGGTCGATCTGCTGAACATTTGCAGCACCAGAGGAACACTCAATGTGTTGTCGGCTTTTACTGAATTTGTTTATCTTCTCTGCCCCATGAAATATATATATTGGAATTTTGAGAACACAGCAGGTTAGTTAAGTACATATTTTTCAGTTTAGAAAAGACCTGTAATATCGAGGTGGAAGAAAACCAGGCATCCCACCTGGATACCTAGGGATGAAATTTCAGATCGTAGTAGAGTCGATAAACCATACAAAGAGAGCTGAGGTCTCTTCGGTGTTCTAGGGGTATAATCGGATAGACAGTATAAACAAGTAATCATCGTTTCAGCAGCGTTGCAAGTCTGTAAAAGCTCGCCGCGAACCTCTCACTTAAACGATCGCGTATAGTCGCGTGCTTCGTTTGATCCTCAAACAAAGCCCTTCGAAACCATCCGCATGTTGTGGATTCCAACAAAATTGGAAACTGGAAATTATTAGCCAAGTAATGTGCAATTTAATTTGCCTGTCGTAACGTTCTCGAAGTACGTCAATCCGCAGATTACGGTTTAAGAGTGTTATAGACGCGTAGAAAGTTGCGTCGCGACTGGACGGCGCCTGCGTATGTCCTGCGCTCCGCATTCTCCCGTCTGAAGCCTTAAAACACGACTAAAAAGCACAAAATGTCTCCACTAAACTAAACAAAGTATATCTTGCTAGTGCCTTTAGAAGATAGAGAAAATAGACAATTATCGAACACAAGCAAGGCTATCCGTTCTAAGAATAAAACGCTAATGAATAGTTTGTTGCACCCAAACGCTTCATAAAATAGGCTATAGAATAGGGAATGTGTCAGTTTATTTTTTGTTTTGTATTGATGGGGCTGAATTCTTTATTACATACGGTTTATAGGTAATTATAATCTCCATAGATTAATGGGTTGTACATGTTAAATATGTTGAGTTGAACTATGTATTAAATGAAGCGCTTTTAGCATATTTTTTTTAGATAATGAACATGAACATTGTGCAAATCTCCCGGTGTTTATTTTTATTACCAATCAATCTAAAGAATTATTAATTGTTCTTAATATAGAAACCAATTCAAATACAAATTTATCATTAATTAGTGGGAAGGATGAGCAGCATCGTGAAGTAACTCACTAAACAGATACTTAGCTACATATTAGTGTTAATTTATTCTTCAAACAGTCTATTTTTTAACTCGAAGTCGCAAGATTGTAATTTAACATAATTGATAAACTGTTATTTATTAGTGCCAATTTGGTGAATTTTGTGATTGCCTCGATTTAACTTTGGATCGTTTCCTGGCATTTATAGGACATCCGGATACTCGAGGTTCGAAATATTTTTTTATTTAGATTAATGAATAGATACTTGTCATTTGCCGTTGTAATAAAAATCTATATATATATATATATATATATAAATGAATCCCTATTTCCCTTGGTCACGGCATCACGCGTATACGGCTGGATCAATTTCGCCAATTCTTTTTTTGTTGTGTTTGTTTGGACCTCGGGATGGTTTATATTCACAATTGGACCCGGTAGGGGGCGCTGCAATCAGGTTCGAGGTTCAGGGCAGGACAAAGTCTGCCGGGTTCACTAGTTTTCAATAAAAGGAACAGAAATCTATTAATTAAAAATACCCTGAGTAAAAAAACAACCGACAAATTACCGATTCGCGACAATACAGTTGCAACATAAGAGCTAATATGTCTTGCACCGGCAAAGGATAAGGTAATCCCAAACAAAAAGAGAGCGAAAACAATAAGTTCAAAAAAGATTCATGAAAGAGGAGCCTTAACCTACATTTCAAAATGATTTACAAAGGAATGTCACGAAGTAGCAAAACATTGTTTGGATAATGGAGGTGTATAAACAATCGCAAACCGCGGAGTGGCGCGGGTCGATGAACGACCTAGCTCGCGCAAGGCGTTTCCTCCGATGCGATGCAATGTAAACGCTGGAAGCGTGCGCGATTAGGAGCGTCATTGTGAACGCGATCTAATTTTAGTGTAACTACTAGTACGCTGGGCGTTTCAACATTTAATTCTTCGATGGCTCTGAGCAGATCGCGTTTCTATTAGAAATACACTTTTAAAATACATAGAAGAATAAACAGAAATATGGAGGTGGGTTCAGGCGGTACAAAGAACACGGCGTGTGGAAGTCCCTGCAAGATTCCTCCATATTATGTCCAGCAGTGGATGTAGGTATATTGGATTAAGAAGATGAGAGACAAACGAACATTGCATTTTGTTTAATCCATAATACAGAAGAGTAATTTAATGATCAATCAAATGCTTGTTATTCAGAAAAAGATACCGAGTACAGATGACGTATGAATAATTTGTGATTACTTCGGAACTCCGTAAAGGGTCATTATTTGCATCAAATTAAAGGCTGGATGTTTTCCTTGTTGTTACGGAATTCGACAAAAAAATATTTTAAGATACTTGCTATTTTTATCTCATAATTTAAATTTTAATCAAAGATGCGATAGATTGCACTGCTAATAAAATTTTAAGCATATAATATTTGTTATATTAGCCAACAGTGGAGGTGTCAATGTAGCTAATAAAAAAAGTTAATTACACATGGGTGTTTCGCGGTAGGTACATACCAGTTTGGGCGCTGCAAAACTCTCACTTACGGATGTCGCACTCGAATCTCGTGTATGCGACGGCTCATTACCAATAAAATTGGCAGCTCGCAAAAAATAACATTTTCACTACGGAGGTTTCTAATCATAACTGGGTCAACGGAAACATACAAGAGTATGATTCACTGAAAGCCTTTTACATCACTCCTCCGCGATGGGCGACTGGTGGTACCAGGATCTGATCAGCCCGAGGTTTGTGGTGGGATTTTTTGCATTATGTAGCTGCCAAATAAATTCATAAGACTTACTGATCGGTTATTAATTTGCAATGCAATGTCAGTTATTATTATTTCTTGAATTCGTAATTAGGATTAGCTATATCCACATAGTGACATATCAGAAAGTGAAAATTTGCTGAATGACAGCCGCAATGGAGATTGTTCATATAACTTGCATGCAAAACAAAATTTGGGAATAAGAGAAAGTATTCGTTATATGTCATAGTGAAAAAAAAGCTGCAGTTAAAAATGATTAATAATAATTTGGTGTGGGCGCTTGCCACAGTGCGGTGATAATTGAAAGTGCCATCACTTGCAGGCACTTCAGCCACCCAGTTTGTACCAGATAAAATGTGTGTCAAGACGTTTTCACGGTCTTGGCGTTTGTCTATACAAAATCGACCGTGACATGGACGCGTGCGGTTCGATGCGTGGGTGGTTGTGTACCATCTCTTCAAATATACGTAACGAAATTTCTAAAGTGCTTGTAGAAGCAATCGACAGTAGCGTAAATCGATGATATAAAAACACAGTATTCAAAACCACACTAGAAAATAATTATAATATGTTGCGTCGTACTGCAGATATTCACGGAAGGTTTGACCTAATTTTCAGGAGTTAACAATGCGGGTCATTGAATGCTGTCTAGGAGTTACCTACGGCACGCACGCGACATTACAAAGTCGTCAATGCAAGGGAAATTGCTCTCCGGTCATTCTAGCCGTAGTCTAGGTAGAGCTAACAGCTCAACATGCTCATTAAAGTTTCGTCACATCTGGACACTTTCTAAAGAAAATGCAACAACTAATAACTGTGGCAAGAAGCGGCTTGCCTTCCAGTGGAAACATGCGATAATAAGGTATAATTGCACACCACCTCTCTGACTATATTTAGAAGCGTACGCTCAGGATCTTGCCGCGTATGCGACTTGTTCAATTACGTAAAGCGGTTGAGCCCATTTCTAATCTAAAAATAATCGTAGGTTGTGCAGACGTCGGCGCCACTAGGATCGTACGTGAAAGTAAAGACAATTATGTTAAATCTTACAGCCGATATAATTAGAAAAAAACCTTTAATTAAAACTAAGCAATTTACGTAAGGATACATAAACAGCTAACGATGTATTTGAAAGGGCTTTCAATTCTGTTTCCCTTCGCAAAAATTGTATTTGATCGATCAAATTTTGTACCTCAAATTAAAGAAACCAAAATATATTGACCTGGTACTTTATGAGTTTTGTTTAGTTTAAGATTGAAAAAAAAACAATTCACAGCAGTAATGAGCGGAACAGCAACAGTAAAATAAAAAAATCAAGAAAACTTATTATAATAATATCAAGAATTGTTTTAGCACTAGCCAATATTAGCGGCCGATTGTTTTACCAGTCACGTTCCATCTACTTTGCGATCACGTTTTCTTGTTAATTTTAAAAAATAATATAATTTTCTCAAAGATTTTTAATTTACCTACTGTCATTAGTCATTAAGTACAAAATATGAACATGATTACATTAGTCATTAGAGATATTTATTAACCCATTTGAAAATAAATGCAACTACAGAACTCAATTATTTTACTAATTAATTATATGTAGGTAAGTACTTAATATATTGAAAACTAAAAGGGAAAATCTATAAGACAGTCGTTAGACTTGTCGCATTGTATGGTTCAGAATGTTGGGCGGTGAAAAGGACGGATGAAAGAAAAGTGCATGCGACCGAAATGCGAATTTTGAGATGGATGTGTGGTGTGACTAGAATAGATAAGATTAGGAATGAATATATAAGGGGAAGTTTGAAAGTAGCGCCAGTGATAGAAAAGATGAGGAGTAATAGGCAAGCATGGTCTTCTTCTCAGTCGTGCACTCTTGACAGAGTGGTCGTGACTGCTGGGATGATAATGGTACACTCGTCATCGGTCTTCTTTAAATTGGGTCGCACCGCCTCCCGCGCGATGCTCCTCCACTTGTCTCGATTGGTAGCATTGCGGGAGCACTGCACCACAGTTTACTGGGTCACACTTTTTATTAGGTCTGTCCATCGAGTAGGTGAACGACCTCTGGCTAGCATGTTAGGCTAGCATGGTATGGACATGTAATACGGAGGGAAGAAAGGCATATTATGAGAATAATGATAGATATGCATGTGGAAGGAAAAAAGAGTAAAGGGAGACCAAAAAAAGATGGATGGATTGTGTGAAAGAGGATATGCGTATAAAAGGGGTGAATGATAGGTTGACGGATAACAGGAGTGAGTGGAAGAAGAAAGCATGTTGTGCCGACCCCACGTAGCGTGGGACAAGGACAGGAGGAAGAAGACTTAATATATCGAAAGAAATAGAAGGAGTATAGAAAGAATTGTTTTAAATATTATAATGAGAAAACTGTGTCTGCGTATGTTAGTTAGCTTTTCTTGGTCCACCTGTATTTGCCGTTATTTGGTAAAGGGATAGTTTACATACCGGGGATAGAATTAATAAGCTAACTTTTCCCTAGAAATCAGGTTCAAAATCAATCATAGTTCCTACGGGATTTATTTTCACGCGTACGAATTAGCAGGCATCATGTAGTCACTTATTAATTCGCGGAAACCGTAAACTACCCGCAGTTTGGCATAGTTTAGATCAGGAACAGAATCGGTACTGGAATTACTAATATTAATAAAGAAAATTAACCATCGAATTAAGTAGTCCGAGACAGGTATGAAAGTTGTCGCTTTTATTGATACTTCAGTCATAATATTATTACGCACTTATTCCTAGCTTATCTTTATGGGCATAAGCCAACATTGTAGAGTAGAGATTGATAACATAATTCCACTGCAAACATATCCGTAAAGGTCCCTATACATAAAGAGATTATCGTTACGTTTCGTCGCCGTCGTTCTATGTTATGGCAGTTTAACACTAGTTTGCTCAGCTAGATCTGCTCACTATTCTGCATTGCTGCTCTGGTGCTCTGGTGTCAAATTGTCATTATATAACCGTTTAAAACGAGGGCAGGGCCGGTGTATGGCAGCGAAGCAGCGTACAGAACAGAGCAATACTGTTACTGTATAGTACTGTTTTGTTTAGCAAGCGCGATCATTGGCCCTGGCCGCAGACGGATCGTGGCGATAATCTCCTCGTGTATAGGGCCCTTAACTCAAAGTGGGCAATACATCAGTGGCGCCAGCGGTGCTTAATCGTTCGTCTGCGCGTGCGTTGTGAATTTTCCTGCACTTACACCATTAGCGGGAGGGAAGCTATCATTTGAGTGGCGACGGGGCGGATCTACGGGCCGACCGGATTATTACTTGTAAGACTTCAAGCACTAATTAAGGACTAAACAAATGAAATTCGAGTACCATTTATTTACTGTTGACACCACTCAGCTTACGTACCTGTTAATTAAATTATGTAAATAACATTACTATCAATTATTTATTTATCTATTGCAGAGAAATACCAAAGAACTTATTAATTACTGTTTAAGACGAGATTTTAAAGATCATCAGAAAGATCGAGAACATTGAAGTCGAATTTCGAATTTCGAATTGGCATTTCCAACTACAAAAGTATATACTTACACTCGATGAGCAATGTAAGTTTCAGTGCGGTAGATGAGATCTTTTTATATTTGCCACTAGCTGATCCACTCAGGCTATGATCGTGTGGCATTTTTGAAAATCAGTGAATAGGTGGAGTTGACAAAATTCTGAGACACATAGGTATCGATATATTTATTTTTAACCGGAAGCCCAAGTTTTCATGAACCAATTTTCTTACTTCCAACTAAAAAAAATTACGGACTTAATCCCCCTATTTAACCCCCTCAGGGATTAATGAAATTCCAAACATCCTTTCTTATGGTTCCTGGATTATAGGTAGTTGTTATTCGTCTTACATATCCACAGCTGTGACAACTGACAGCGTTTGTAATTCGGAATATTTTCAACTAACTAGGACCTAGAATTCGTTTGTAAAAGCCGTAAAGGAACACTTGTTGAGTCGAGGCTAATAAACAATCGAAGAATTGTTTTAATAAGATAAGTTGTATAAGAGACACCTGTATGTGTTACATGTTATTTAAATAAATTAAGTTTCTATATATATAAAATTCAAAGTCTTAACTGACTGACTTATATATATCAACGCTCAGCCTAAACCGCTAGGTTTAGAGACTTGAAATTTTGTCAGTAGCTTCCTTTTGTGACGTAGGCGCTCACTAAGGAAGGATTTTTCAAAATTTCACCCCTAAGTGGGTGAAATAGGGGTTGAAAGTTTGTGTGAAAGTCCGTCATTTCGCAAGTTATACCCATGAAACTTGGTATATGAGCTGTCGGTAAAAAATAAAGAAATACGTGTTTCACAGTTTTTGAAAATTCTACCCCCGAAGGGGTGAAATAGGGGATGAAAGTTTATATGAAAGTCTTCCATTTCTCAAGATATTTCTCAAGTTGTATCAACGAAACTTGGTGTTTTGGCTTTAGGTAATGGATAAAGAAGTCAGTGTGGTACAGTTTTTCAAAATTCCACCCCCAAAGGGGTAAAATAGGGGTTGAAAGTTTGTATGAATGTCTTTCATTTCTCAAGTTATAGCCATCAAACTTAGCATTTAGGCTTTCAGTTAGATATGCAGAAGTACGTGTTTCAACATTTTTGAAAATTCGACCCCCAAAGGGGTGAAATAGGGGATGAATGTCCTTCATTTAATCAAGATATTTTTTAAGTTATAACAAAGACACTAGGTATTTTGGCTTTCGGTAAAATAAAGAAGTACATGTGTAACAGTTTTTCAAAATTATACCCCCAAACGGGTAAAATAGGGGTTGTATGTTGGTGTAAAAGGCCGGCGTTTTTCAAGTTATAGTCATGAAATTTCATATTTGGGCTACCGGATTCAATTATAAAATACATAATTCACAGTTTTTATAAATTCTATATTGAAGGAAGTTAAATAGTCCTTCAATCACGCCGCAACAGAGCAACGGATCGACGTGTTTGTTTTCATGGGTTGTTTTTATCCCGGAAAATTAAGGAATGCCTATGGGAATTAAACAACTTATGCCACGCGAACGAAGTCGCGGGCGTCCGCTAGTTGAGTATAAAATTACACAGGATCATGTGAATTCTATTAGTGGATTGACATTATTTTCTACACACAATGAGAGAAGTTTTATTCACGCACTCACTGAATTAACTACGCCCAGCCAGAACCCTTGGACCGAGGAAACTGACATGGTGCTTCATAGTAGGGTTGTAACGGAGGCGTTCTTAGCGGAAGCAGAGGCGGATGCGGCGGTGAAGAGGCTTAACCTCCGCGAACGCGGAGGTTAACGGAGGCGGAGGTGGATTTCTATGATCACATCGTCCATTTTCTGTTCTTTAGGATGCCATGTATCTTCTAAGGACAGTTGCCTTTTCGCTTGTTGTAACGGTTTAAAGTGATGTCACCTGCTTCGATTTTTAACTCTCGCATTTTAAGTCAACGTAACTAAACCTCCGTTACAACTCCGCAAAAAAAACTGCGGAGGCGGATGCGGAAGCGGAGGTACGATTTCTTGCGAAAGTTCCGCACTTACGGAGGCGGTGGCGAGGTTCCGTTACAACCCTACTTCATAGTAAAGTAGGATTTTTGGAATTCGAATTCGTAAATGAGCGAAGTCGCGAGCATTCGCGAGTCGATTATTATAATTTCGGCGATGTTCATCACGGTCGAAGTCACAGTGAAGATGCAGTTTGTCTAGTCGGTGTGAACAAGGGCAACGTTCGTACCCGACACGTCGTCTGCAGTGACCCTAATTGCGCGCAATCTCGGCCGCTGCTCTCTCTCAAATCAAACTTGAGGGCCCTAGAACCCTACTTATCAGCAGACGTGAAGATCATCCGCCCTAGCACGTGAGCGCGTGGCTTATGCAACAAGCCAATGACCGCGTCAACTTGTTTGTATTAAGTACTTGTCCCCATACTAGATAAGATCAATTCAGATAGGGTTACCAGATGTAATATTGAAAGGGGCTCACAAAAGGCTCATTTCTACAGAGAAGTCTTTATTCCAAACTTTATATTTAGAAACTTTAAATAAGTACTGTAATTTGAGGCAATAGCCATCAGTATTCAATAAAAAAAGATTCAATTTGATACTTCAAGCCGTTTTTTAGAAAAGGGTCTTGACACGCGATCAGACAGAAGGTCAATAAAGCTATCCTATAGGCCAAGGGATCTGCTTTTTAATCATAAGGTACGGAAACTTAAAAATATGATAATGTATTCCGTGAATTACTTTTTTTTTTGTTGAATTTTGTTCATTTTGACTATTAAAAGTAATATTTGAAATATGATTCCTTATAATATACATAATGCAATGATTTTTACTCGTGAACAAAAGTCAAAATTATAACATTTATAGAAACCAAAAGTCCTGAGTCCATTGATTACAGCATTTTAGTACGTAGTAGTAGAAGATGGTGGTAACTGGTAGCCCTAGATAGGTACAAGAAGTTTATAGGATGACTATGTACGTTTATTTCCTAATCGGATGTTTTGTGTAATACCGTCGATATTATTAATTTATATTTTGTATCTTACATAACACTTATGGACCGTATGTAAACAAACAAAACTGAAAACGACGTCACAGAATACATAATAGTGCATGCAGGCAACGTGTTGATAATTTGAACTGTAAGTATAGGCTATAATTGTGCAATTAATTAGGCATCTATTATTATGTCCAAACAAACAATATGATGCCAACCGATTATAATATAACTTAATTACATAAAATGACACACATAATTATTGCTAGCCTTCCATAAGAGATGGCACTTCAAGAAGACATATTATATAATAACGATTTTACTTGTAACCATTATCTAAATGTACGAGTATAATAGGAATAGGTGACTAACTGACTGATTTATCAACGCACAGCTCAACCCACTTGACGGATCGGGCTGAAAGGCATATTTCTATTATCGCGTAGGCATCCGCTAAGGGTTTTCAAAAACTCAACCCCTAAAGGGGTAAAAAAGGGGTTTAAAATTGGTATGAAAATCGAACTTCATAAGCGGGCAAAAGCTAGTAAAATATAAATTTTAAACACTACAGTACTGTTTCAACTTACACTACAACAACAACTACAACTTACTTCAAGTTGTTTAAGTTGTTAATCATTTTACAATTTACACAATCTATTCACACAAAAAATGGTGTTATTTTCAGTAATCAGTTCTTAGAAATTCACGTACAAACTGATATAGTAGCCTGAAAAACGCATTTTGCTAGTTCCTTCAAAATTAAGTATATGCTCGAAGTTATATATATATATATAATATATATATATATATATATAATGTATTAAGTGCAGGTATGTTGTTTTAAATGTGTACAGTGTTGCCTTAGGATAAAAAGTGGACTAATCAAATAAATCGGTTATTCAATATAATATAAATCAATAATCGGTTTTTAATCGGATAAATAGGTACCCTGAACCTCTTTAGGGGACGGCGAACTAGCCATATCCTGTTTTTACGTCAAAAATGTCGCCACCACATCTCTATTGGGAAATGTGGGCTTTAGGAAGCCGTTAGTGGCACATTCAACACATCAACTCTCGGGTCACCTGAACCAGTTGGTTCGTCCGTTTCGACGTCCAAACAAGGGTCGAGCGCCATTTCCATGAAAGAACCTCGACTGTTTTTATGATTTTATGTAGACTTCGGAGGGGATCGAGAGATTTTCCATTACCTTACTAAAACAAAACATACTTATTGATATTTCCATTTTTAGGGTTCCGTACCCAAAGGGTAAAAACGGGACCCTATTTCTAAGACTCCGCTGTCTGTCTGTCTGTCTGTCTGTCTCCAGGCTGTATCTCATAGACCGTGATAGCTAGAAAGCTGAAATTTTCACAAATGATGTATTTCCGTTGCCGCTATAATAACAAATACTAAAAATTAAAAAAATATATATATTAAGGGGGGTCCCCATACAATAAACGTGTTTTTTTCGTATTTTTTTGCTCAATATTAAAAACGGTAACAGGTAGACGGTTCAAATTTTCACAGAATATTAACTTGTAGATATATTACCTTTCAAAATAAATAATTAAATATCAATAAAGTAAATATTAAAGGGGGGCTCCCATACAACAAACGTAATTTTTTGATATTAACAGTAAACCTCTACAAACAAAGTTAGTTTTGCGGTTCATTAACAAAGGTAATTATACCTACTTCTTGACTACGGAACCCTCGATGCGCGAGCCCGACTCGCACTTGGCCGGTTTTTAAGAAACGTAAAGTTTCTAAAAGGTATCCTCAAAATATCTCCAAAGATTTCGTTATGTTACAAGAATTTACCGGCCTCACTTTCAAGAATTAAGTAGTAACATTTTGCATTTTATGATGCCTTGTTCATTAATTCACTGATAATGTATGAAATTAGCGTAATCTGCGGGTGAATTGGTCTTTAATCGCGCCCGCATGCATAAGTGCAATATGCGAGGACATATTTCTAGAATCTGCTAAAAATATGCAGTAAGTAGGTAGTTAACGATAGATACGGTTATTTTTATACCTAGTTGAATAAAAAAAACCTTTGTTTACTTTTCAGTACCAGCAAGAAAGTCACATTGATTCGTAGCAATATTACAGAAATGCTTTGGTGCAGGCAGAATACTATAAATTTAGCCAATCACAACCGTTGCGATTGTAGCAATGTTTGTTGCAGCTTTTTCGCATTAGACCAGCTCAATTTCGAGGCTCACTAATCAGTTTCCATGAAACGAACAGAAATGCAAATATTTATTGCTAATGGTCGATCAGAATGCGCTGTTTAAGTGTTGTATGTCGGTTGCCGGCTGACGCGGTGGCGCGATTCAGCGAAACGCCTGACTTCCTGCCACTCCAGGACTGCGCGCGCATGCCATGAATAAACGCCTAGTGTGTATAAACTCAACACTGATTACTACTGGTTTTTATGGAAAATAAAAACCGGCCAAGTGCGAGTCGGACTCGCGCACCGAGGGTTCCGTACTCAAGAAGTAGGTATAATTACCTTTGTTAATGAACCGCAAAACTAACTTTGTTTGTAGAGGTTTACTGTTAATATCGAAAAATTACGTTTGTTGTATGGGAGCCCCCCTTTAATATTTACTTTATTGATATTAAATTATTTATTTTGAAAGGTAATATACAAGTTAATATTCTGTGAAAATTTCAACCGTCTACCTGTTACCGTTTTTAATATTGAGCAAAAAAAATACGAAAAAAACACGTTTATTGTATGGGGACCCCCCTTTATATATATATTTTTCTAAGTTTTAGTATTTGTTGTTATAGCGGCAACGGAAATACATCATTTGTGAAAATTTCAGCTTTCTAGCTATCACGGTCTATGAGATACAGCCTGGAGACAGACAGACAGACAGACAGACAGACAGACAGACAGACAGCGGAGTCTTAGTAATAGGGTCCCGTTTTTACCCTTTGGGTACGGAACCCTAAAAAAGCAATGACTCATACAAGATGAGTATCCGGGCAAACTGGACAGCTACCAGACAACAAAAGAACAATATAAAAGACTAGCTGAACTGCCCCGGCTACGTGCGGTTGGGATTTCTGAAAATCGTTTCTTGATCTTAGCTCTAGACTACGTTATAGAGAACTTACTCATATTAGTACTACTTGCAAGGTTAGGTCTAGCGTTTCCTGCAGTTTCTGTTAGATTCTCCTCTTAAAAAATAGAGAAAGAAAAGTTAACTAGGATTGCTGTTTACAAGAAGAGCACGCAATACCCTGGTTATCAGTGTGTGAGATTTTGCAAAATCGAAACAATCATTCAAGTTTAGCGTTATACTTTGTAGGTACTTAAGTACTAGAATAGAACGTAACTAAAATATACTTCATATAGACCTATATTATTTTGTTAATAATCCCAATCCGCACTAGCCTATTGTGTTGGAATGTGACCCTATGAATCCTCATATTATTTTAACTCACCTAATTTTGACCAGAGATTAGTACTCAGTAATGGGCTAGTCAATGGAACTGAGTCAATGGCCATATTATGTCCAAAACGATTCCGCTGTAGTAACTATTTACGTAGTAGTACTAAGTAGGTATTTTAAATATATATTCCATATTGACACTTTAAACAGAAACAAAACAAACAGGCTTGTTCTTCCTGGTGTAACATGATAGGAGCCAGGAGGGATTTATACTTTTTTACACTCAATTTATATGTAACCTCTAATATCAAATTACATATACTTGATTAACATCGAGAAAATATACTTAACGCGTATACTTCAAGGCTTATACTATGAGGATTGAGGAAAAACTATTTGCAAAATCTAGAAACTATTAAGGTTTTGGTGAACAATAAACAATTGCAAGGTAGCATACCATATCTAAGGTACTTACTTTTAGGAATAGCCAGAATAAGGCGGGATACGGGTCTAGTCATTTTTCAAATTTTATTAAAGTGGTAATTACTAAATTACTAATTAGTAATTACCCTTCCTAATCAAAAATTGTGGAACCGGCAGGAATTTAACCTGAATCCCTCTGGATATAGCGGCTTTGGAGTGCCTTTACTTCATTTAGACCACATCCAATGCTGAAATTTTCGCTGTTTTTTTTAACTGTGTAAGCAATTACTGGTAGTTGTACAAATTTACTTTAATAAGCTCGAAGTTTTTAGAGTCTGCCCATTATTGAGTGTGACAAAGACTTTGTTAAAGCTAGAATTATCCTGATTGTAGTATTCTTAGTGCGATATAAGTCGGCCAGCGTTCGAGGCGTGCAGACAGCAGACCTCGTGGTGGTGACGCGTGCGCTCATTATAATTCCAAGCTATGAAATTACTGAAGAATTTTTATTTAAACACTACCATTTGCAACATTGTCCTTACTGCAAAGGGATTCTTACTTGGCGGTTATGTGTACACGACTTTTAAGTTACTTACTAGGTACATGATGCCTTAGGGATGAATTAAGCTTTTTAAAATCTCTTGGGAACTATTTGATTTTCCGAGGTAACAAGTAGGTATAAAAAGCCTCCCTGTCTCCTACTTGCAACACTGATCTTACTGCAAAGGCATTCCTTACGTTATGTTATGTGGCCGTTATGTTATGTGTATAAAAAACACTTATAAGTTACTAGACATGATGCCTTAAAGGGATAAATTAAACTTATTAACAATCTCTTGGGAACTCTTCGATTTTCCGGGGTAACAAGTAGGTAGGTAGGTACTAGCCTCTGCCTGTTTCCGGGATGCAAGTGCAAGTCAAAATCGTTAACTACGAATGAGCCACGAAAAGGCAGCAGAAAGACAAACAAACCCTTTTAAATTCATAATACCAGGATAACGAAAATTTGAAAATGTTGTCTGTGGAAGTATCTTTATGTGTGGTGAATATTTCATTTCCTTGTGTTTTCCCACTTGATAATAATAAGTTTTATAATGGTCTCGGAGCCGGCTATACAACGACCTTCACCGATCTGTTAACCACATGAAACCTGCTTTTTATTTTTATTTAATAATAGATAAATTATACGCCTAAAATAGCTTGCCTATCAAAATCCTGTTAGTTTTTTAGTTAGTTAGTGTGTTTCCTGTTTTTTGTTGTGTTCGAATTGACATAATGTCACTATTTATGAAAATTTACTAAAATATACCAAGGAGGAAAAGCTTGCGAGCGGAAATATTAGCACCTCACGCAGTTACGCCAAATAACCGAATGTTTTCCTATGTTTAAGATCCATAAAATGTTTGCTATTGGCTATAGGTAGTCTTATTCAAGTCATCAACCGTTAAGTAAGCTGTACCAGGAATAGATATTAGTTAAGTATCCAGGCGGCACGAAAGCTACATACAAAGTGTGGGAATACCACCATTAGGTATAATATTTGTCTTACAATTTGCCTGTTTGACTAGGAACTGTTTCTTTGTAAGCACGTTCATTTTACTGACTGCAGCTGGGCTTAGTTTTCATAACTGGGATTAGGAATGTTTGTTCACAATCGGTACTTAAGGCGCTGTGAGCTCACGAGATGGAAAACACAGGCGCAGGGGGGGGGGGGGGGGGGGGGGGGGTGTGAAATCGAGCAAGCGCATTTCGCAAAAAATGCATGAAATCATTTGTAAAAAAAAAAAATTACTGATGAATCCGACAATGTGTTTAATTTAGAAATACGAATTTTATCTTAAATTTCTAGACCTAATTATTGGTTTCAATAAGGAGAAAAATATGTTGTCACCGTTTGATGGATACACTGCTTTTAAAAACCCCCTTTTACGCTACTACACTACAGCCTATTAACGTCCCACTGCTGGGCACAGGCCTCCACTCTCATAGGAGAGCGGGAATTAGAGCTTAGACCCACCACGCTGCTCCAATGCGGGTTGGCGGGCTTTAACGACTATTATCATGTTAGTGATAATAACCGGGAGTCGGGACCGACGGCTTAACGTGCTCTCCGAGGCACGGGGGTGAAACACCGCCAACTTCCAACTCCGGGCTGGCACTGAGAATTTCTTAATTGAAAAACCCAATACGTAACTTTTATGCCCGACCGGGAATCGAACCCAGGACCTCGTGATCTGTAGTCGACTATGCTTACCACTAGACCAACGAGGCAGTCAGCCTTTAACGCTACACAGGGTCTTAACTAACTATACCTAGTTGGATATGGAAGGTTAGTTATTTGAGTACTTATGCTACTATAGGTGTATAGCGATTATACTGCTCTATATAGTGCAATAGAGTTCATACCTATAAATTTACTTAAAACCAGCTAATGTATAATAGTTACATGTGTTAAATTATATATGTCACCGTAAGATTGCAAAAACCGTTAGATTATAATCCAACTAGCGATATTGTAAAATGTCGACGGATTGTGAACCGTTCAATGTTCCGAGTGTCAATTTATGAAATACTAGCTGATGCCCGCGACTTCGTCCGCGTGGTTTAAGTTTTTTGTTATTCCCGCGGGAACTCCTTAATTTTCCGGGATAAAAAGTAGCCTATGTCACTCTCCAGGTCCTCAACTATACCCATGCCAAAAATCACGTCAATCCTTTGCTCCGTTGCGGCGTGATTGAAGGACAAACCAACAAACCAACAAACAAAGTGACTTTCGCATTTATAATATTAGTATGATTCATTGTATTTACGTTTTCTTGTCTCATTCTTGTAGGTTAGGTTAGTGTTCGACATAAATGATCAGGTAGTGCCTGGCCTGCGGCCGGGCATTTAGGTTTTATCGGGTTAATAATATACCTAACAGATTACAATCTACCGAAAAATAATGCGTTAAATTGTAATCTGTCGACAGTTTACAATATCGCTAGCTAGATTACAATCCAACGGCCTTTGCAATCTTACGGTAACATATACATATAACATAATATATGGATTAATTAATTTATTTGACTAGAAACGAAAGATCGAACAGTAAGTATGTAAGTAACTAAATGCTAAATATTATACGATTGTTATTGACCTTACATAATAGTATGGAAGTTACCTAATTAAACCTATAAAAGTGGTATCATTGGGTAATTTTATCTAATCAAGGTAAAAGAAAAAAATATTGACATTTAATCTCTTTATAATAATGTGAGATGATAAAATTCATAAATGCTTTCTTCCATTTCGATACCATTATTTATCTGTGGTTTCAATTCATTATGGAGTTCTTGCGTCCGTCATACCTAGTTAAACCGATATATTGTGTTTGGACTGTTTGGACACAGTACACATTTTATTAAATCCTTACTCCACAAATTGTGTACTGTACATAGGTACACAATTTCTGCCTGTTTCGTTTTCCCGGACCATCTTATTAATCATCAAAAGATGTTTTTTTGGTATGTACAGGGGTAGTTTGCATCCCGGGCAAGCACATAGGCGACTGGAGACCGCGCACCAGTAAACGCAGTGTGCACGCACGACCTCCAGCCCGCTGGACCGACGACCTTAAAAAGGTGGCGGGATGTGGGTGGATGAGGAAGGCGGAGGACCGTGTGTGGTGGCGCGCTCTCCAAAAGGCCTATGTCCAGCAGTGGACGAACGCAGGCTGATGGATGGATGGATGGATGGAATCCACTTGGACGAAAACTCGGACACTCGGCAGCATCTAGTAGGTAAGTACGTTATAATTTACTGAATGAATGAATTTATACTTATCCACATCACTAATTGACTAATTCCACAAAAATCGCGAGCAAAACTTTCGAACAAGGCAGACGTTTTACGAGGTTGTTTGTGTGAGACAACGTGCAAAAAAACAACCTCTAATAATTCTAAGTAATTCCACTGACGAAGCATTTCGTTCAAGGGGTTGCCCTGGTCGGGTGTGTCCTTAGTATGGTGAAGAACGTGCGTTTAGTTTTAGATGAGGAGGACGTATTACAACTTTTTGTTGCAAGCATACGAGCGGTCTGAAGCAAGGTAGAGACTAAAAAAGCCACCGGCAGCATAGCTAAGTGGTATCTAACTTTGTGATAATTTAATTAGTTATTGCTATTATAGTTATTTAGTTATTGGTAATTTAGCTGAATTCACAAAACCGGCGATCATCGAGGTTGTTTGGGTGAGGCTATCGTGCGTCGTGCACCCAAACAGCCTCGCGGCAATGCCACTGACGAAGCATTTCGTTCACGAGGTTGCTCCGGGGCCAGTGTCAGTGTAATGGAGCACGTGCGTTTAGTTTTAGATAGAGGAAGACGTATTAAAACTTATATTATCCCAATTCTAAACTAACTAGCGATCGCAATTCGAATTCAAAGCCGAGGAATTTTGAAAAATCCGATCTTACTCGTTAGATATACATATATATTATAAAGGGAACCTCTATGCATAATTTCAGCTTTTCACGTCTAAGGATATAGGTAGTGCGTTAATGAGTCGGGCCTTTTCTCTTTATTGTAAGAGAGTATTTGAGATAATAGAGCAAACTGCAGCGAGAGTAGTTTCATCTTACGTTTGGATTTCAGTGCTTGATCGCTTAGCTCTTGAAACCTCAATAAGTTGGGTGCTTGAAGAGTTTCAGTAAGACATGAAACACACAGAAAAGGAACTTCATTACACTACTTAGTCATGATGAGGAAACAACAACGCAATGAGATTGCGATATTGCTGTCAATCAAAACAAAAACAGACTTCCACAAACAATGTTTTAGGCTGTTTAAAATGCGGAGAAGATCAACAGTATCCATTTGTTTGTCGGCCCGGCCTTGTTTGCACGGCCGCCGTGGTAGCCCGGAACACGACAGTTTTAATTATTATGCGAGGGCAAATCTCTTTGTCCCCACATTTAAAGCCTTTTACAGATAAGCTTTATTGTTTTGCAAATAGCGTGCGGTTTTTTGGAAGGCCGCCGATAATTTCACGGTTTTCATTATAATTGTGCTAGCTATGTTTTTGACGAGGTAGACTTAACCTCCTCTTACATAGATAGATAGATAGATAAAGACTTTACACATTACACACATGAAAGAAAAATAATACAGAGTAAAATTAACTATAACTAGGTATGCAAAGGCGGCCTTATTGCTTACTGAGCAATCTCTACCAGGCAACCTTTGGTGAGAGGATTGAACGAGATGTGTAGGGTAGTGTGGCACAATAGAATACACGTTATTATTATTAGTTGAGTAAATAATATAAACATACTAGACACAATATATATTTATACATTACATATAATTAAAATAAGTAAATATAGATAGCAATATATATCATACATAAACATAAATAAATAGTACATACATAATGCATACATAATTTACACATACCTATTATATCTATCAAGAGGAATATGATTTCGGCCGTGGCTAGTTTAGTATTAGTACCGGCAAAGACGTACCGTCAAGCGATTTAGTGTTCCAGTACGATACCGCGTAGAAACCGATTAGGGGTGTGATATAACTGGCGTACCCCTAAAGGTTGACTCGCTACTATCTTAGACTCACCATCACTTACCATCAGGTGAGATCGCAGTCAAAGGCTAACTTGCAGCAGAATAAATAAATAAAATCTACATACCTATTACTTATTAAGACGGCCAGGCTTCGCTTGAAAGTTAAAGAGAGTTTACCTCTCGGGGACGGGCATAATAAATATATACTTACTTTATGAATTTTCATGGAGTTAATATATAGGTATATATATATATATATATATATATATTAAGTTCTTATTACCTACATTTACATGCACGGATTTCGGTTTTTAGGGTTCCGTACCTCAAAAGGAAAAAATGGAACCCTTATAGGATCACTTCGTTGTCCGTCCGTCTGTGTGTCAAGACCCTTTTTCTCAGGAACGCATGGAGGTATCAAGCTGAAATTCATATCAAATACTCAGGTCTACTGTCCCTTGGAGCTGTGAAAAAATCAAACTTCAAAGCCAACACAATCAAAAGATACAGCCGTTTATGCTGCAAATTTTCGATTGTTCTTGCACTCGCAAGGGAAACAAAACCTACAGGGTACTTCCCGTGAACTCAGAATCTTGAAACTTGGTACGAAGCAACGTCTTATAGCACAGATATAGGAAGAATTGCGAAAAACATAAATTTTTAGTTACATCATATAATAAAAATATTTTTATGCAAATTTTCGACACTCGCAAGGGAATCAAAACCTACAGGGTACTTCCCGTGAACTCAGAATCTTGAATTTTGGTACGAAGCAACGTCTTATAGCACAGATATAGGAAGAATTGCGAAAAACATAAATTTTTAGTCAGGTACATCATATAATAAAAATATTTTTATGCAAATTTTCGCCACTCGCAAGGGAAACAAAACCTACAGGGTACTTCCCGTGAACTCAGAATTTTGAAACTTGGTACGAAGCAACGACTTATAGCACAGATATAGGAAAAATTTCGAAAAACATAAATTTTTAGTTACATCATATAATAAAAATATTTTTATGCAAATTTTCGCCACTCGCAAGGGAAACAAAACCTACAGGGTACTTCCCGTGAACTCAGAATCTTGAAAGTTGGTACGAAGCAACGTCTTATAGCACAGATATAGGAAGAATTGCGAAAAACATACATTTTTAGTTACATCATATAATAAAAATATTTTATGCAAATTTTCGACACTTGCAAGGGAATCAAAACCTACAGGGTACTTCCCGTGAACTCAGAATCTTGAATTTTGGTACGAAGCAACGTCTTATAGCACAGATATAGGAAGAATTGCGAAAAACATAAATTTTTAGTTAGGTACATCATATAATAAAAATATTTTTATGCAAATTTTCGCCACAAGCAAGGGAAACAAAACTTACAGGGTACTTCCCGTGAACTCAGAATTTTGAAACTTGGTACGAAGCAACGACTTATAGCACAGATATAGGAAAATTTTCGAAAAACATAAATTTTTAGTTACATCATATAATAAAAATATTTTTATGCAAATTTTCGCCACTCGCAAGGGAAACAAAACCTACAGGGTACTTCCCGTGAACTCAGAATCTTGAAAGTTGGTTCGAAGCAACGTCTTATAGCACAGATATAGGAAGAATTGCGAAAAACATAAATTTTTTGTTAGGTACATCATATATTAAAAATATTTTTATGCAAATTTTCGCCATTCGCAAGGGAAACAAAACCTACAGATTACTTCCCGTGAACTCAGAATTTTGAAAGTTGGTACGAAGCAACGTCTTATAGCACAGATATAGGAAAAATTTCGAAAAACATAAATTTTTAGTTAGGTACATCATATAATAAAAATATTTTTATGCAAATTTTCGCCACAAGCAAGGGAAACAAAACTTACAGGGTACTTCCCGTGAACTCAGAATCTTGTAACTTGGTACGAAGCAACGTCTTATAGCACAGATATAGGAAGAATTGCGAAAAACATAAATTTTTAGTTACATCATATAATAAAAATATTTTATGCAAATTTTCGACACTTGCAAGGGAATCAAAACCTACAGGGTACTTCCCGTGAAATCAGAATCTTGAATTTTGGTACGAAGCAACGTCTTATAGCACAGATATAGGAAGAATTGCGAAAAACATAAATTTTTAGTTAGGTACATCATATAATAAAAATATTTTTATGCAAATTTTCGCCACAAGCAAGGGAAACAAAACTTACAGGGTACTTCCCGTGAACTCAGAATTTTGAAACTTGGTACGAAGCAACGACTTATAGCACAGATATAGGAAAAATTTCGAAAAAAATAAATTTTTAGTTATATCATAAAATAAAAATATTTTTATGCAAATTTTCGCCACTCGCAAGGGAAACAAAACCTACAGGGTACTTCCCGTGAACTCAGAATCTTGAAAGTTGGTACGAAGCAACGTCTTATAGCACAGATATAGGAAGAATTGCGAAAAACATAAATTTTTAGTTACATCATATAATAAAAATATTTTATGCAAATTTTCGACACTTGCAAGGGAATCAAAACCTACAGGGTACTTCCCGTGAAATCAGAATCTTGAATTTTGGTACGAAGCAACGTCTTATAGCACAGATATAGGAAGAATTGCGAAAAACATAAATTTTTAGTTAGGTACATCATATAATAAAAATATTTTTATGCAAATTTTCGCCACAAGCAAGGGAATCAAAACCTACAGGGTACTTCCCGTGAACTCAGAATCTTGTAACTTGGTACGAAGCAACGTCTTATAGCACAGATATAGGAAGAATTGCGAAAAACATAAATTTTTAGTTACATCATATAAGAAAAATATTTTTATGCAAATTTTCGACACTTGCAAGGGAATAAAAACCTACAGAGTACTTCCCGTGAACTCGGAATCTTGAAACTTGGTTCGAAGCAACGTCTTATAGCACAGATATAGGAAGAATTGCGAAAAACATAAATTTTTAGTTAGGTACAACATATATTAAAAATATTTTTATGCAAATTTTCGCCACTCGCAAGGGAAACAAAACCTACAGAGTACTTCCCGTGAACTCAGAATTTTGAAACTTGGTACGAAGCAACGTCTTATAGCACAGATATAGGAAAAATTTCGAAAAACATAAATTTTTAGTTAGGTACATCATATAATAAAAATATTTTTATGCAAATTTTCGCCACTCGCAAGGGAAACAAAACCTACAGGGTACTTCCCGTGAACTCAGAATCTTGAAACTTGGTACGAAGCAACGTCTTATAGCACAGATATAGGAAGAATAGCGAAAAACATAAATTTTTAGTTACATCATATAATAAAAATATTTTTATGCAAATTTTCGACACTCGCAAGGGAATCAAAACCTACAGGGTACTTCCCGTGAACTCAGAATCTTGAATTTTGGTACGAAGCAACGTCTTATAGCACAGATATAAGGAAGAATTGCGAAAAACATAAATTTTTAGTCAGGTACATCATATAATAAAAATATTTTTATGCAAATTTTCGCCACTCGCAAGGGAAACAAAACCTACAGGGTACTTCCCGTGAACTCAGAATTTTGAAACTTGGTACGAAGCAACGTCTTATAGCACAGATATAGGAAGAATTGCGAAAAACATAAATTTTTAGTTACATTATATAATAAAAATATTTTTATGCAAATTTTCGACACTTGCAAGGGAATAAAAACCTACAGAGTACTTCCCGTGAACTCGGAATCTTGAAACTTGGTTCGAAGCAACGTCTTATAGCACAGATATAGGAAGAATTGCGAAAAACATAAATTTTTAGTTAGGTACAACATATATTAAAAATATTTTTATGCAAATTTTCGCCACTCGCAAGGGAAACAAAACCTACAGAGTACTTCCCGTGAACTCAGAATTTTGAAACTTGGTACGAAGCAACGTCTTATAGCACAGATATAGGAAAAATTTCGAAAAACATAAATTTTTAGTTAGGTACATCATATAATAAAAATATTTTTATGCAAATTTTCGCCACTCGCAAGGGAAACAAAACCTACAGGGTACTTCCCGTGAACTCAGAATCTTGAAACTTGGTACGAAGCAACGTCTTATAGCACAGATATAGGAAGAATAGCGAAAAACATAAATTTTTAGTTACATCATATAATAAAAATATTTTTATGCAAATTTTCGACACTCGCAAGGGAATCAAAACCTACAGGGTACTTCCCGTGAACTCAGAATCTTGAATTTTGGTACGAAGCAACGTCTTATAGCACAGATATAAGGAAGAATTGCGAAAAACATAAATTTTTAGTCAGGTACATCATATAATAAAAATATTTTTATGCAAATTTTCGCCACTCGCAATGGAAACAAAACCTACAGGGTACTTCCCGTGAACTCAGAATTTTGAAACTTGGTACGAAGCAACGTCTTATAGCACAGATATAGGAAGAATTGCGAAAAACATAAATTTTTAGTTACATTATATAATAAAAATATTTTTATGCAAATTTTCGCCACTCGCAAGGGAATCAAAACCTACAGGGTACTTCCCGGTGAACTCAGTTTCTTGAAAGTTGATACGAAGCAACGTCTTATAGCACAGATATAGGAAGAATTGCGAAAAACATAAATTTTTAGTTAGGTACATCATATAATAAAAATATTTTTATGCAAATTTTCGCCACAAGCAAGGGAAACAAAACTTACAGGGTACTTCCCGTGAACTCAGAATCTTGTAACTTGGTACGAAGCAACGTCTTATAGCACAGATATAGGAAGAATTGCGAAAAACATAAATTTTTAGTTACATCATATAAGAAAAATATTTTTATGCAAATTTTCGACACTCGCAAGGGAATCAAAACCTATACTTTCCGAGAACTCAGAATCTTGAAATTTGGTACGAAGCAACGACTAATAGCACAGATAAAGGAAAAATTGCGAAAAGCATAAATTTTTAGTTGTATCATTTAATAAAATTTTTTTAATAATAAAGGTTCCGTACCTCAAAAGGAAAAACAACCTTTATAGGCTCACTTTGTTGTCCGTCCGTCTGTGTGTCAAGACCCTTTTTCTCAGGAACGCATGGAGGTATCAAGCTGAAATTCATATCAAATACTCAAGTCTACTGTCCCTTGGAGCTGTGAAAAAATCAAACTTCTAAGCCAACACAATCAAAAGATGCAGCCGTTTATGCTGCAAATTTCGATCAAGGGAATCAAAACCTACAGGGTACGTCCCTTGAACTCAAGATCTTGAAAATTGGTACGAAGCAACGTCTTATAGCACAGATAAAGGAAAAATTGCGAAAAGCATTAATTTTTAGTTACATCATAATATTATAAAAATATTTTTATCTACTCCAGCATCGAAAAGTTCCAATTTCGAATTTGACAACTATATCGAATTGAACCCTCTTTCGTGTTTGCTTCTCATAACGATACAGTTCGTTGTATGGGAGCTGTATCGTTATGAGTCGTAGCTGTATCGATATGGTTATCTTCATAAATAGGATACCTATAGCTTAGCGGCTCTGGGTTCTGGCACTTTTGGTTTTTATTAATTTATAAAGTAAAAAATTATAAAGACGTCCTTGTCGTAGATAAAATCTTGTATGCAACTGTACGTAATTAGTCATTTTAATTCTCGTACTATCCTATTTTGATACTCGGCAAGCCTCGTATCAAAAAACAGCACTCGAATTAAAATGACCCTCATTACGATACAGTTGCATAAATAGCTATTAATAATTTTAAATTTAGTACCCCTTTCCGCCTGAACGCGTAGAGGTATTAAACAAAAATTAAAATAGATAAGTGGAATAAAAATACTATAACTTTAAAGGTTTGTACGGAATCCTCGGTGCGCGAGTCCGACTCGCACTTGGCCGGTTTTTTTACTACTAATGGCTACTTGCTTACCTATTTTGATTCCAAATGCTAAGATTTCTAGAATATTATAATTGATACTGATAGGAGGTAAGAACATAAATAAACCAAACTATAAGAAGTGTAAGTAAATAGTTCCATAATTAATGAAATGAAAAACGTCTACAATATAGGTTTGTCTTTGTAGGTCACTTTGAACATACCTGACCGAAATATTGTAAACAATGAATCCAAAATAAGAACCACAAACATTTCACATTCCAAGCAACAAAACTTTACGGAGAATTTCATTTATCATAATCAAAAACTTCGTTACAAACGACCCTTGAAATTCGTGTTTCGACCGAATGACCTAAAAACCTTCAGACGATTTCAATTTAGAATGCATGCATTGAATGCTTTTATGAATTGCTTCATTTAAAATCCAATTTAAAAATAATTGAGATTTTGAATCCAGGAAAATGTAGCCGTCAACCTTTTGAATTTGTGCACTGCAACGGGTCAGTGTTTGGCGATATCATAGACTACATGATTATAATCTAAAATCCATGTCGTTCTAGAAATGACGTATCGGTGATTAATTACTTAACACATTTCTTCCTTTAAAAAAAGCAACTAAACTCATCAGTTTAGTGTCGGTTCTTCTTTGTAGAATATGCTTTTCAATGTGTTGGTAGAATCCCTACTTATTATCACGTTACACAAGTTGTCCTAAAGACAAATTGACCACATCACAAAGAATTTTTTTGGTGGTCGTATATTTTTTTATTACATTTAAAACTCAGATGGGATAGTTAATTATCACAATCCTATATTGCGCATAGCGCCACCTATTAGAGACAGCTGGTACTTAGATACGTAAGTAAAAACAAATTAAGATTATAAACAAACTTTAGAAAATAATAGCTTTTTAATAGGATTTTCTTTCATTTATTTACATTTAAAATTAAGTTTTCTTACGGCCGGTTTCTGAATTTAGAATTTCATGTTGAGTCGGTCTCAAAGCCTACTTAAGGACTAATTCAGCAATTTTTTGTTTTTGAATTGATATTGTGTAAGGTTTGAGAGTTAGAACTGTTTGCGTTTTTTTGTTTTAGTGTTTTTGCTTGAATGATTAATTCAGAAACCGGCCCAATATCTATTCAGAAACAAAAATTTGCGTAATTAGTCCTTAAGTAGTCTTTGAGACAGACTCAACATGAAATTCTCAATTCAGAAACCGGCTGCTACTCAGGATATGAGTAATACTTAAGATATAGATGGGTTGGAAAGTTAGTTAAGTATATCGAAAGTTCGAAACTAGAGCTGACAAACAAGGTTCAAAGTTAATAGCAATATTTTTGCAGAGATTTATTTAACTATTAAATTAAGAGCAGTTTGTTACCGTATTAATAGATTGCAAAATACCGTAGCGTCTGAGGCAATAATAAAATTATCATAACACGTTCAAAACTATCTGAAGAATGCTAAAATATTCATGAGAGATTCTGTGGCAGAAACGTATGGCGCCAGCTAAATGAGTTACGAGAAGCGGAAGTGCATTTGGCGTCGTTATATTATGAGGTTCAACTTATTTCCACTGAGAGAAGTGAAGCCGAGTCTTTTTAACCGACTTCCAAAAAAGGAGGAGGTTCTCAATTCGCCGCGTAATTTTTTTGACAACAACAGTTTAAACTCAACCATATTATCTACTTAAATAATGCCCGCGACTTCTCCCGCATTGACTTAGGGGTTGTGAAAAATATCGTGGCAACTTTTTTAATTTACCGGGCATAAAGAGAGCACATGTCCTGAATCACTGGATGCATTCTCTCTCTGTACCAAATTTTGACAAAATCGGTTGAACAGATGGGCAGTGAAAAGGTAACAGACAGACCACACTTTCTCATTAAAAATATTAAGTCCCTAGTATGCATAAATTACTACATTCAAACTAAGAATTGTATGTAACTACTTATGTGTAAGCGGTGATAGCCCTAGGCCCTAGTGGCTAAGACACCCAACTTCCTATACGTGGTCGCGGGTTCGATGTGCTTGAATAATACATTAGAACTACGAATTGATGTAAGTAACTACTAATCGAAGGCGATAGCCTAGTCACTATAGGCTTGGTGGTGGTGGTGGTAGTAGTCACTAGACATAGGAGGTTGGGTGTCTTAACCACTAGGCCCTAGTGTTTAAGACACCCAACCTATACGCTGGTTCGATACCATGCACCTCCAATGTTTCAAAATTAGGTGCGTTTTAAGAAATTAAATGTCACTTGCTCTATACGGTTGAAGGAAAACATCGTGAGGCATCCAGCACGCCCGAGAGTTCTTCATAATGTTCTGCGGTTGAAGTCTGCCAATCCGCACTTGGAAGCTAGTTGAAGTAAAAGTTATGGGCATAAATTCCACGCTTTTACGATGACAAATGAGGCAGTGAAGTAAAATTTATTAGAACTGAAATACTGAGAATCCCTTATCATTCATTACCTACTGTTAATTAATTAGGTACTCATTTAATTAATAAGACTAGAGCAGTGAAACATCAAAGGAAAGATGGACATGCGGTTTTTGATTAAGGAAATCTACCTGAATGAAATTACGATAGGATTTTATGTTCTGTAGAAAAATTATTATTCTCGTTTCCGTTTTATTGTGAACATTCTTTCAAAGTTAAAAAATTATTTGTATTTTATTTAATCAATGATTATAATAACAGCTGCCTATCACACCATTGATGTTCAACAATGCTACCAACAAACACTTTTTCGCACTTACCATATTAGTATGATTTACACGAAAGACGTCGGTCTTTCGCGTAAATTATTGAGTGTATTCGTGTAAGTATATTATAAAGTGAATGACGGGCAAGGTGGACAAAAAGATCGCCTCAGTGTCTCTATGTCGGTGATGGAGTCCTCCTGATAAACCATACTTAGATAAGTGGCAAAAGTCTTATGGCCAAGTCACGAGGAATATATAACATCTTCAGCCAGTCAGCAAGACAGTCGGACAGCGGAGGCTTAGTAATAGGGTCTCGTTGGCACGCCTTGAGTACGGCACCCTAATAAAATATACTTACTCATTAGTCACCCTGATAGTTACTGGCCTACCGTCGCGGCGGGTATCCCACTTCTGACCATACCATTCCTTCATAAGGAAAACGAAAATAATAATCTAGGTAGTTAACTCAGCTTTCAATTTCGAAAATGAATGCTTATTCAAATTCCCAATAATACAAATTAGATATGCAACGAGAAAGTTTTGGACAGTCATCTATTACTTGACAGTGCACATGACTGATTTTATAGATAATTCGTTACATATATTATTTTTAATAAGCTCAAGTGATTTCGCTTTTCGCTCAACTTTTTTTTCCAATAACAACTGTCAGCTGTCTCAGCTACCTACTTTCGCTTGCGAATTTTTACTTATACCACACGTGACAACGATTGATCATAATTACCTATATGATTGCGTAAGTAGCTAATGCGAGATTTTAATTAGTACATTTACATTGTACAATGTACTACATTATTTAAGTAGGTAGTATTTTAATGGCGACAGTCATCTCATGACCGGATATGGGGATGTTCCGTCGAGGGTCGCGGTTTCCGCTTTCGTGATAAGTTGATTACTGAGTTTAGACCTAGGCCTAAGCATACGTATACATATAAAGCCTAAAGTTTAACTGATAAAGTTTAATTATTACTTACTAGATGATGTCCGCGACTTCGCGTGGATTGATGCTTTTTGATTCCCGCGGGAACTCTTCAATTTTCCGGGATAAAAAGTAGCCTATGTCCTTCCCCGGGTTGCAATCTATTCCTGTACCAAATTTCGTCAAAATCGGTTGAGTAGTTAGGCCGTGAAAGCGTAGCAGACAGACAGACAGGCAGACAGACGGACGGACAGACAGACAGACAGACAGAGACACACTTTCGCATTCATAATATTATAGTATGGATTGATAAAAAAAACTTTACAGGAATATTAAGTAAACAGTTTCTAATTTGCACCTTTTTTAAGAAATAAGCAATAAGTTAAACCTATATACTTAAATAAACAAACTTAGTTTTACTGTCTCAATTCTCAATTAAAGATTAAAGGAGATTTTTTTAAAATATAGATTTTACTTATTTATGCACTTATTTTTTTTTATTGCACTACATGTTAGCGCTTGACTGTAGCGCTTAAAAATTACTTACTTACTTAAAATAAAATAAAAACATGATGGTGATAATCGGTTCAGTATCTTAAAACTAAATCTCCGAGGGTTCCAAACGCGCCCTGGTCTGAGAAGAGCCCACAACAAACTCAGCCGGGGTTTTTTTTATTATCACCATCTCACAAATCATCTTAATTAAGAGCCATTAGAGCAAATTATTGCCAAGTGTCATTGTGAGTAAAACACTTTAGTTTATTTATTTGTATTTATTACCGCTTTACATCACAATTCTTCACATTAGTTATTTAATACATTTGTACCGCAGCTGCCAGCTAGTAACAAAGTGAACGGATGTTCATCGAGACAAGATGGCTACCCAAGCCCATAGAGCTAGTACCTGTAGAATAATAGACCAACCATAGATGAGTATTGCCACATCTTACACCAAGCTTCCATGTCGTTTAGGTAATCCTTTACATGGTAATAAGATTTTTCAATAAGTATTATATTTATTGAAAATTTCCCACTGTACTACCTAAAATAAAGTGTACTTATAACTATTTAAAAAAAAGATTCTGTCTCATGTAGCTGCTGTAAAGTATTTTAGTAAAAGTGACACAGCATCTGCAGTAAGAACAGAGATAGTATGATCAACCGTATGCTTAGACTTAAGAGCTTAAGCATTTGAATATCATAATCCCCTAAACTGGATAACTAGTAATTGGTTATGTAGTTATTGCCAATAGGTAACTAATTAACAATTACTATAGTTAATTATTCTTTAATTAAGAACTTAATTGTAAGTAATTTTATGTAGTTACTTACTTAAAAGTATGTTTAGTTCCAAGTAAGTACTCTTTCTATATGTTTTTTGTTGTCTAGGTATTGGTACTAATATAATAGATATTAAGAGATTGCATTGCATTTGCATTCTAGGACTTATCACAGAAAATTAGAGTTTCAGAAGAAATCAAAAACCATATTCCACATGGGCGAAGTTGCGGGAATCATCTAGTATTGTATATTTTCCTTGAAAATTTTGTTGTAAGCATGTCCGACTAAGAACCACATATTTTTAAAGTGCATGGACTAAGGTACAGCATTGACATTTTCAATAAAGTTAAATAAACTAAGTCAGTATGTAAACGAGTGCACTGGCACTTTATAGCTTTGCATTGTATTTATCCTTTTTAAAACCTGTACAAAACATCGATTTTATTTTAAACATTTAATGAATGGGAATTATAATTTGTATATAATAAAAATATAAAATACAAATACTTACTAAGTAAAAAAGTACTACTTAAGTACTTTTTACTGGATACAAGATTTTATGAGAGCAGAAATTTCATTGTGAATCATTGATTAAAAATGTAATAATTTTGCAATTTTCAATAAAGTTAAGTAAATGAACTAAGTACTGAAGTCAGTAAGTAAACAAGCATATTATTGACACTAACTATACTGAGTAAGTACTTTGCATTGTTATTGTACTTTTTTAATCCTGTTCAAAACAAAGATTTGAATTTAATCAGATGAGGAATGGTAATCATAACTTGTCAAAAAATATAAAACACATTGCTTAGTACTTACTGAAGTTGTAACTAGTTATAAGATTTCATAACTAAGTGCAGAAACTTCATTGTGAATCATTGCGACATTGATTAAAAATCAGCAATAATTTTGCTTACAGGTTTAGCAAGCTTAAATGGCCTTAACAAGGGCCTTAAGTAAATGCCAATCTTTTAGTAGTAAAAGCAAGCATGTTTAAATTACTTACTTAACTCACTTAAGGAGATGTTCATGATTAAATTAGTTCAATCTCCTCTCGATGACGACAAATCTCTTCTTTTGTATTAATCAAGTACTGATGAGTGGTATATGTATTACATAGACGCAAGCACTCTGATGTGTTCAGTTTTTTTGTTTATAGACCTTTAGTACAAAAACAACTAATCGCAATGTAGTCAACATACAAACAATTACCTGAGTAGAAGATTCCTTGTGATAGAACATTGATATTAGGTGAAGAACTAGAAGAGCATAGAGAAAGTGACAGTAGATAATAGTTAATGTATGGTTTTTGGAACATTGGGAGACCTTTCTATTTGTTTTCACACTCTATTAGAGTAAGTGCATTGAAATGTGTGCATACTGAAGCTTTCACTTAATACCCAATGAATCATAGTTACTTCCTATTGACATATCACAAAACTGTTTATTCATTGATAAGTAACTACTTAGATGAAGCCCACAACTGCATCAGGTTTTGGCTTTCAAGTTTAATGGGAACAATTTGGTTTAGATAAGATAGGCCTATGCCCACCCCCAGGATGCACTCTATCTCTTAATCATCTGCATAACTCTTATTTACTTACCATTTTTGATAATAAAAGACAACATAATATGAAAAATTCATCCAGAGCATCAGATTCATATGAAGTACATATTTTAAGCAATTTGTCCTCCTTATCAGAAATTAGACTAAAGTACATAAGTAAGATCACAAGAAGTGATTTTGGGTTCAATGTTGTACTTAGCTGTTTTTATATTGGCAATCAGAAAATATAACCTCCTGGTAACACTTTATAATAATTAAATACAGCGCTATTAAAGAATGCGGAGGAAAAGAAATCGGACAGGAACCGCTCACTATTGTAGCGATTGCATAAAAACATTCGACTACTTACGGTTCGGCCTCTATAGACTGCAGGCGGGCGACATAGTTCGATGGAATGTAGCCTTCTTGTTTTGTTTTCTTGCTTCTAGCTAGCCACCAGTCTCCCTGTGTATCGTTCAGGATCTCCAAATGCTCACCCTTTCTAAAACTAAGGTCCTCATCTGTCCTAGCATCATAATCATACAGGGCAACAAATATTCGGGTGGGAGGGACCTCGCTCGTATCTGGGCCTTGTATCACAGTAGATCTTATTGGATCGGGAGGTGGTGTTGGCACTGGAGTCTGAAATTCCCGAGGGTGCTCCTCGTGAGGGTTCACACGCTCATTTTTGTTTTTGGAATCCTTTTCGCCTGTGCTACTAAAACAGTTCCCCATTTTCTCTTTACAAGGTGAGACTGGTATCACTTGTTTTATGTCAAATCACACACTTGTACAAATCCAAACAACTGTTCAAGTCTTTAATGTCCATTAACATTTTATTGTGCCACATAAAAGTCAATAATTCTAAGGGAGAAACTTAATTTTAGAGTAAACAAAGAATTTTAAAACCCCGAAACAACATGACTACAGGCAGCCATTTTGATGTACCATAGATAAAACAAAAATGGTTTTAGGGGCTAGTGGGCTAGGCTATTTAGTCTATGATTTTTTATAAAATTAATAGTTCCATGAATATTTTGAACTTAATTTTGAATATATTTATGAAATGGAGTTATTCTGACTGTTAGGACAATATTATGATAAAAGTTATAAGAAAAAGAAATAACATATACAAATTTTCCAGTCTTACTTTTATTAACTCGCTATCGCCATCTATGAATACATGCCGTTACTTTTTATCATCATTGAAGCGGAGTCTGCAGCGCTGCAGTGGTTATTTTACATTGTAGTTTCTTAGTTTCCCAACAGATGTCTCTAAAGTACAAATCTTCAATAATGTTTTTGTCGATGATAGAATAGAAGCACTTTTAGGGCCATTAAATAGTAGATTACAAGGGGATAAAGCAGTGTCTTCTGTCGCGGGTGACGATTTAAATCGCAAGCGTAACGAAGGACTCGAGGCTTACTCCCGAGCGTAGCGAGGGTGTTAAAAACTTAAATCATGAGCGAAGCGAGGGATTTAAGACGAGTCCTGAGTGTAGCGAGGGATTTAAGTTCACCCAAGACTAAGACAGCTTTATCACCGAGGAAAATACTCTCCTTTTTGTACCATTTGCGAAAAAATTAACACAATAATAATAGGAGATAAGCATTTATTAAAAATAATGACAGTTAAAAGTAAAAGTTAACATTCGAAACATTGGTCAATTATTGATAGAGAGAGTTACATTTTTGTTTTGTACATTTATTGTTGATGAGTTGATTTGAGTATTTCTCTGTTCTTTCATCTGAGGAACTGTTTAGAACATAAACTTATTTATAAAAATAAATTAAAATAAACTTAACGTTTATGTATTTGAAGAAAACAAAAACGCGGCAAATTCCTAGACTAATATTTTTTTGTCGGAAAAGCAAAGGCATCAAGCTCATACGGCCTCGTCGGTTTTCGTAATTTTATTTAATAATCATAACTGCATAATAAATGCGTATTCTTTTTTCAAAAAGATGTTTAATCCTTATCCTTATCCTTATCCTTATCCTTACTAATCCTTACTAATATTATAAATGGGAAAGTGAGTTTGTTTGTATGTTTGTTCCGCTTTCACGCCGTAACTACTGAACCGATTGCTTTGAAATTTTGCAGACGTAAAGTTAGAAGTCCGGATTAAATAATAGGGTACTTTTTATTCCGGAAAATTAAAGAGTTCCCGCGGGAACTAAAACTCCTCAATCCACGCGGACGAAGTCGCGGGTATCAGCTAGTGCTTTATATAGATAAACAAACTCAATGGTGTAAACACAGATGTAGTTCAGTTTAAATTTCGGTAAGTATTCCAAATTTAAATCACATTCTCCCCCTAGAGGATGAATGAAATTCAGTACAATTTTCTTTCCCTGTTTTTAACAGATTAAAAATGACTATTGTTATGTTCGCTTTTTGTGGCATAGAATGTCACTTTTTTGAGCAAGTGGTACGAAAATATTATTATTATCACGAGATTCCGATTTCATGATCACGATTAGGTACCTACTGGTAACTTGGTAAGTGATGATGCAGTCTAAGATGGAAGTGGAATTACAATTTGTACCTACCCTTATGAATCGGTTTCTACACGTATTGGAACGCTAAATCGGTTGGCGGTGTGGGTCTTTGTGAGTCTTGACTCTTGACTCTTGGCCCCCTTTACCACGGTAATGGTACAATACAACATTACGGTGCCTCTACGGTTTCTCTCTTAAACTGTTATTATTATTTTAAAGATAAGTACTTAGTCTAAATATTTTGTAAAATTTTACTAAAACGCTTCTTGATTAGGTATGCAGTAGGTAAGTACCTACTTAGTACTTACGTAAAACTCAATATCTATTAGCTATCTATATTATTATACCTATTAAGTCCGTAATAATATTTTGCCATACTGGTTACGGGTATCACAGAATTTAATATCGTAGGTAGGTAATAGCTGGTATCGCGCGGCCACACCAGAATATTAGAGTTATGACTTATGACCTGACCCAGTGTCATGAATACTTTATTCAAAGGTTACCCATCGGCCTTAATATTATGTCATTAGGTAAGTATAATTTTTGATTGTGATAATTATTATCCATACTGTCTGTCTATCTGTCTGTCTGTCTGTCTGTCTGCTACGCTTTCACGGCCTATCCGTTTAACCGATTTCGAAGAAATTTGATACAGGAATAGTTTGTATTCCGGGGAAGGACATAGGCTACTTTTTATACCGGAAAATTAAGGAGTTGCCGCGGGAATTCGAAGAACTTAATCCACGCGGACGAAGTCGCGGGCATCATCTAGTTTATTATAATTTCCGAATTTACATAGGGTCTAATCTTATGAGAAAATTATGATATATTCAAATTAGGTCCTATCCCTAATGGAAGGCCTAATGAGCCTTAGTAATGAGTATTTAGGTAGGCATGTACATAATAATAAACTAAGTACTATTTACTTTAGCGTTAGTAAATAGTAATGTTTCAATCTTAAGAGTGGAAACACTAGGGGGCCGGACAGGACAACAGGATGTTTTATCCTGTCGCACTACTGTGTGCAGGTCCTTAAAAAGTGCTGAACGCGGACTTTTCAGTTTTCGTCCGCTAGTCATTTTTTTATCCTTAGTGTTTTCGCTCAATCGCAAATTTTCGTCAATTGGTGAACACTCTCGTAGCGTGTAGCATCGCGTAGCGTTTCTACAAAACGTGTAGATCATGGAGTGTCAGTTTGTCTGTGGATAGGATAATTATTTTACATCCACTATGGTTTTTTTGAGTTTTTAGTCTGTCTACGTAAATGTGAAATTCATTAACCACACTTCATTCATTTCTCTATTTATGTAATAAAACCTCGGCGTGCAGATTAACATCAACATTATTCTCCATCAATTATTTAATACTAGCTGAAGCCCGCGACTTCGTCCGCCTGGTTTAAGTTTTTTGTTATTCCCGCGGGAGCTCCTTAATTTTCCGGGATAAAAAGTAGCCTATGTCACTTTCCAGGTCCTCAACTATACCCATGCCAAAAATAAAAAAAATCTCTGCATTGAAATTTCTTTTAAACATTTTTCTCCTTATTGAAAATTTTTCTTGGGATAATAATGCGATAGGTTCCCACGTCCTTCCGCATAAGACTCGACAAAGAGTATTTAAAGTTTTAGGTATTTTAACGATTATTATCAGATGTTTGTGATTAAAACCGGGACCGACACGGCCTAACGTGCTCTCCAAGGCACGAAGGAAACGAAAATGCCGAACCTCCAAATTGTGTCACCCATCCAGTTACCGACTTGGGTCAACGTTGCTTAACAATCGCAATCGGCTGATATGCGTTGTCAGAACTAGGCCACTCGTCCCTCAAATAGGCACCTACTAAAGACATTTAATATTAGGTAGGTACATAATCAGGTGAGGAACAAAATATTCAAGTAAATTACAAGCAAACAAACAGGAGATTTCTCCATCTTTGTTACGTGGTTACTCTTACTTTATTGTGGACAGGGAGTATGTAAATCTGGAAAAAAATTCGGAAACGTAAAGAAACAGGCAGAATATGTACGTTTCACAAAAGACGGATTTGTTTTAAAAGTTCCGGCATTTTTGACCGATTTTAGTATCGTATCATCGATCATAATAATATGTACTCGTAGCTACTAGATGGGCCTTTTCATAGAAAAAATTTGGGCGTCCGACTTGTAAAGTTGTAGGGCGCGCCCCTCACTTGTATAACCCTGTCCTTGTACCCGCTATAGCGCTGTCTCGCTTTTCAGACCAGATGGCGTTAGTAAACTAAGTTCACATTCTTTGTTTGACAGTGTCCGTCTATGTAAATTGAGGTCGTTGCATAAGCTTAATTTTCGATATCGATGTGGTGGTGATGATACAATGAAGTGGCCACTAGCCACGTTTGATAAGGTACTTTGACGTACCTAGTATAGAATGTTGAGAGCCATTTGAGGTTTATTGTGTCTTAAAGTCTCAGTTGCCTTGATAGTAGGTAAGCTGCCATTATCTTGCCTCTAGACGACAAAACTTTAATTAAAGCCATTATTGGCAAACAGGAAATGAACTTTAGATTTTGTACCTAATAGTCTATAGGGAGTAGGTACCTACTCTCTACTCCTACAATTCATACTTCATACTAATATATAAATGCAAAAGTGTGTCGACGCTATAACGGTCCATCTTTAAAATCGACTTTGATGAAGTTTGGTATAGAGGTAGCTTACATTTTTATCACTGAAAATTAAGGAATTCCCGCGGGAATCAAAAAAACTTAAACGTCGCGAGCATTATCCACTTATTAATAATCTTTCCTCCTAAATGCTCGGAAATTGACTAGTTATTTAAAAGAAGCAATTCAATTGGCCTTTTTTTGGCCGCACGCCAGCAATTCCCATCAATTGTCCGAAGGCCTATAATGCAAATTGCTGGACAGTTGTGCTAGTGACACACGCAGCGACTTTGGTCGACAGGTACTTAAAAATAAAGGAATGAAGCAAAAAATTTAAAAAAAAATTGGTACGTTTATTTCTAGCTATATTATCAGCAGATAAACGTTTTTCTGCCGTAGTTTGTGGTCTGTTCTCGTCCATTACGTAAAAATTCTTTCCATAAAACCGACTTCCAACGCCACTGTAAAGTACAAAATAATTTTGATTTCTACCCACTATGTTGAAGTCGGGCGAGTCTAATGTGTCAACTTTGCTTATCGTCGTTATACCCGCCCGACTTCAACATAGTGGGTAGAAACCAAAATTATTTTGTACTTTACAGTGGCGTTGGAAGTCGGTTTTTTGGAAAGAATTTTTATTTTTAACTTTTTAGTGCCAGGGTTGAGGATTTGGAGTCAGAATTTTTCACTTCGAGAGCTTCCTCTAGACGACTAACGAAAAAGTTTTCAAATCTGTTCAGAAACCACCGAGATATGCACCGACATACATTAAAAAAAACCGGCCAAGTGCGAGTCGGACTCGCGCACCGAGGGTTCCTTACAAACTGTGACGTGGTAGGCCGTTTACGATGTGGTGGCCGGCCCTTGGAGCTGTGAAAAAATCAAACTTCTAAGCAAACGCAATCAAAAGATACAGCCGTTTATGCTGCAAATTTTCGACACTCGCAAGGGAATCAAAACCTACAGGGTACTTCCCGTGAACTTAGAATCTTGAAATTTGGTACGAAGCAACGTCTTATAGCACAGATATAGGAAGAATTGCGATAAGCATAATTTTTTTATTACATCACATAATGAACATATTTTTAATAATTTCAAAGTAAGTTTGAAACTTGTTTAAAATTATTAAAAATATTTTTATTAAATGATGTAACTAAACATTTATGCTTTTCGCAATTATTCCTAATATCTGTGCTTTATGGCGTTGCTTCGTACCAAATATCAAGTACCCTGTAGGTTTTGATTCCCTTGCGAGTGTCGAAAATTTGCAGCATAAACGGCTGTATCTTTTGATTGAGTTGGCTTAGAAGCTTGATTTTTTCACAGCTCCAAGGGACCGTAGACCTGAGTATTTGATATGAATTACAGCTTGATACCTCCATGCCTTCCTGAGAAAAAGGGTCTTGACACACAGACGGACGGACAACAAAGTGATCCTATAAGGGTTCCGTTTTTTTCCTTTTGAGGAACGGAACCCTAAAAAACGCGCCGAATTGAGAACCTCCTCCTATTTTGGAAGTCGGTTAAAAATGGTGGCAAAGATGGGTAAAACTTCAATATTTTAGTCAATAAATTTTTATACTCTACTAGCTGATGCCCGCGACTTCGTCCGCGTGGTTTAAGTTTTTCGTTATTCCCGCGGGAACTCCTTAATTTTCCGGGATAAAAAGTATCACGTCAATCCGTTGCTCCGTTGCGGCGTGATTGAAGGACAAACCAACAAACCAACAAACAAAGTGACTTTCGCATTTATAATATTAGTATGATTGGTCTTTATTTACTTTCCTCCCAAAACAATATGAAATTTAGTGTTTGACTCGAGAAAAATACCCATTGACACCCTCATACTATATTGTATGCCCTCACTATAACGCTCGTGAATACAAATACCTCGGATGTGAATGTATTACTTTATCCCTCGCTTGACTATCTACTATTTCTTGCAAGTTGTATTTTCTCGCTCTAGTGAGGTGAAAAGTTGTAAGTACGAGTATATTATTACATCTCATGATAGCAAAGTTTTTTGTTTCTTGTACCTTTAAATCCCTCAGGATGCTAGGCTAGGGCTCTTCTCAGACCAGGGCGGGTTTGGAACCCTCGTAGCTTTAGTTTTAAGATACCGTTACTGATTATCACGATTATATATTATAAAAAACTCGACGTCAATAAGTGTAGTACCTATACCTACCTAAATTGAATAAACGTTATTTGACTTTGACTTTGACTAATATAGATTCTCGTGCTTCATAATATTCAGCTCAATTTCCATTTCGGGTTAACGATTATCATCTGACGTTAAATATTTAAACAAAGGTTAAATACCGGTCCATGTTCTCTCCACTATGGAGGATTGTGGCAAGTTGGTTCTAGTCACAAAAGATCCGCTATTCGAATTAGAAATTGTTCCAATTAACAGACAGTACACGAAATGAAGTCGATTTTACTGCAATGCAGGATAATAGTTTATTTATTTATTTTATATAGTCTTATGACTTTGGTTTTACTCAGGTGTTCAAACAAGCAGGTTACATGATTTTAAGTGATTACCGCCGCCCATGGAAGCACCGAGGAACCTTTTGGAGGAGGAACCACCAAATGAGGCTTTTGAGATATTTGTTAATCCGCCGTTTGAAGAGCCCCCTATTGTAAATATGAGGGAACACAGAAGATGGAAATTGGTTCCATAATTTGCAGGCAGATAATTATGACCTGGAATAACGGGACTGGGGCAACAGCATAAAATAGGTAACCATAATATAATGTTACTGGTACATGAAAGTAACCGCTGAGGCGGTATTTATTATATGTCACATATTATAGTAGGTACTTGGTAAGTGTTTTTTTTAATGGTAGATCGCTAGTTCCAATTCGCGAGCTATTTTTTTAAAATTGCTGATGATGATGAGGGTGCCTTTTCAGTATTCACTATTGCCTTGAAGGTGCCCAAAGCTTAGCGGTTTGTATCCGTATGTATGTTTGTTTTTTTTGTTGTAGACTTACAAAATTGGAAAATGCCATGATGCCAAATGATTTAAGGCGCGGAATAAATAAAATAAAATAATATGACGTATTACAAGATGATGCCCGCGACTTCGTCCGTGTGGAAGTTTTTTCTATTCCCGCGGAAACCCCTTAATTTTCCGGAATGAAATTAGCATAATATTATGTCCTTCCCCGGGATACAATCTACCCCTGTACAAAATTTCTTCAAAATCGGTAGAACAGATGAGCCGCGAAAACGTAGCAGACAGACAAACAGACAGACAGATAGACAGACACACTTTCGCATTTATAATATTCATATGGATATGTATTAATTGGTATCTTTAAGATGTTAGTATCATCATACTCGATCCTTTAATAGCTTTACATGGAATCCCCCTACGTTACCACAGATTAGTTACAAAAAATAACACATAATATTATTGTTACATGTACCTACTTATCACTTACAGGCTATAGGCGTTAAAAATAGATGTATTACAATACAATCGGATCTATTAAAATTATTTGCGGTTGCATGACTTAACTCAACTTATGGATACAAGCGCATTCTATGTTAATAAAAACGTGATTAACCCGTGGCGCCGACTGTACAAAGTGGTCTCACGACGCGTAGTGAATATTCATTATTCAAAAGGGCTAACATTCAGTGCATTTACCTACACATTATGTTTTACTAGCTGATGCCCGCGACTTCGCTCACGTTGTTTGAGGTTTTTCGGATCCCGCGATAAAAAAAAATCCGGGATAAAAAGTATTATATGTCGTCTCCAGGTCTCCAATAGGCATGATGACAGATTTTGAAAAATGGTCAGATTATGTTCGGAAGTATCTACTATTTCGAAAAAATATCGTAGTTCAGCAGAAAAATAAAGTTTGGTAAGTAGATAAAATTAGCATTTGAAATTTAAATTTTAAAATTCACACCAAAACGTTCGGCGGTGTCATGGCGTCGTTGTGACGTCACTATTGTTTTTACCAATGTACTCTGTGCAGTGTGCAGTAAGCAATAGGTAGTGTGATTTTCAAAGCTCGAAAACAAACAATTGTGACGTCATTCGCTTCTTTGTGTTTTATGCAATATGGCGGATTGTTGTGTGTGTGGAATATGGTGTATTTTATAGTTTTATTTTATCAAAATAAATAGCAATCTCACTCGAAATAGAAAAATAAATACGTTTTTTATAATCCATGAATCCTATTTCATTAGATAAATTCATAATTTCATTGATTCTTGGTTACTTTCATCATGGCTATTGTACCCATGCAAAAATCACGTCGATCCTTTGCTCTGTCGTGACGTTAATGAAGGACAAACAAACACATTTTCGCATGCATAAAAATACTAGCTGATGTCCGCGACTTCGTCCGCGTGGATTGTTTGTCGGTTCCCGGGGAACTCTTTGATTTTTCGGGATGAAAAGTGTTATTCCAGACTATAGTCTATCTCTGCGCCAAATTGCATCCAGATCCGTTTAGCCGTTCTGGCGTGATTGAGTAACAAACACACATCCATCCATCCAAACTTTCGAATTTATAATATTAGTATAGATTAGTATGATATCAGGACTCTGTCTCTCTACTACCACTTCACCCGTAGGCATGTTCTTGCTTTTTAACTTGCATTCCGTTTTTTTTAAAGTTCATCAGGTAAGTATCCTTGTTTGACGTTTTAATCTGTTACTTTTTATTGTAGTGTCTCGTCTCGGCTTCCGCCTTCCACGTGTTTTCTTTGCCAATAAATCAAACTAGCGAGCACGTTTGGATGAATTATAATGCCTACAGGACCAATTTATTGTATTGTATGTCCCGTCTGGGTCCCTTGTGTGAGAACGTTAACTTAAATACTCCGGTTTATTATCACTTCGTTTATATCAGACAAGGTAATAATCATTGAGCCTTGTAATTATAGTGTTCCTTTATCTTAATCCTTAGTAGAAAATTAAATTCTAACATTGTAGTCCACGAATAAATGAAGATATTTTTTTTTAATTGATCATTCGTTCTACAATTCCGGTTATTGAAAAAATTTAGGTTTAGGATACATTCCTATTTGGTTATTAGATAGCGAAAAGGTTGTATGGTATCTTGATGATTCAAAAGTGCTTGCATAAGTATGAGTTTTTTTAAATCCAAAACAACGAAGCCCTTGACTGCGATCTCACCTGATGGTTAGTGATGATGCAGTCTAAGATGGTAGCGGGGTAACCCGTTAGGGGCATGGCAGTTATGTTAAACCCATACCTCTAATAGGTTTCTATATGTCACCGTAAGATTGCAAAAACCGTTAGATTGTAATCTAACGCTTTATCTCGTTAGATTGTAAGCTGTCGAAAGATTGTGAACCGTACATTGTTCTGAGTGTCAACTTTTGAAATATTCATTGTATTTTCGTTTTCTTGTCTCTTAATCGTAGGTTAGGTTAGAGTTCGACATAAATAACCAGGCACTTAGATTCTATTGGGTAACAGATAACAATCTACCGAAAAATAATGCGTTATATTGCAATCTTTCGACAGTTTACAATTTCGCGAGTTAGATTATAATCTAACGGTTTTTACAATCTTACGGTGACATATACACGGCATCGTACCAGAACGTTAAATCTCTCGGCTCGTCTTTACCGATTTTTGTGGAAGAAAGTTACCTATAACAATTTTAACAGTACAAGAAAATAAGGTATAAAGCAAATCTTAACGTACTTTATTGGGTTCGTTTTTAGGGTTCCGTACCCAAAGGGTAAAAACGGGACCCTATTACTTAGACTCCGCTGTCTGTCTGTCTGTCTGTCTGTCTGTCTGTCTGTCTGTCTGTCTGTCTGTCTCCAGGCTGTATCTCATAGACCGTGATAGCTAGAAAGCTGAAATTTTCACAAATGATGTATTTCCGTTGCCGCTATAACAACAAATACTAAAAATTAAAAAAATATATATATTAAGGGGGGTCCCCATACAATAAACGTGTTTTTTTCGTATTTTTTTGCTCAATATTAAAAACGGTAACAGGTAGACGGTTCAAATTTTCACAGAATATTAACTTGTATATTACCTTTCAAAATAAATAATTAAATATCAATAAAGTAAATATTAAGGGGGGGCTCCCATACAACAAACGTAATTTTTTGATATTAACAGTAAACCTCTACAAACAAAGCTAGTTTTGCGGTTCATTAACAAAGGTAATTATACCTACTTCTTGAGTACGGAACCCTCGGCGCGCGAGTCCGACTCGCACTTGGCCGGTTTTTCGTAGATGATAGCACACTACTGACATTGATAAAATTATAGTTCAGAAGAAAAGTTTTCCGAAAACCTCTTTTATAAAGATAACTCTACAAAACTTGGAATATGCGAAAAATGTATTGTAATTCAGCCCAACTACAGACTCAACTCAGAAAAGGCCCTCTGGAGAAAAAATTTCGAGTGCTATGAGATAAGGTGATTTCTTTGAAGGCTTTTGAATATCATGCTTTCCAAGAATTGGCTTCTCTTTGAGAGTCGGTTAAAAAAGTATTGTATCTGCTTTATGAACTGTTTTAAAGCTTAGACCATCAAATAGGTTTCTCTGTGAAATGCTGAATTTTTGGTTTAAAAACTAAACTTCTGTGTGAAAATTTCGAACATGGCGATTATCAAATTTAAAACCCTTATCGCAGCACTTTTATAGTCGATTCTAAGGGAAAATCAAGGTTCATGAGGAAATTGTCGACGTAGAGAGTCTACGAGTACCTACATGGTATATTGTAGCCTAATTGGAATATTGTTTCATAAGACAAAAATAAATTCTTTTTTGTGATTATTAAACAGAGGTCATCCAAAAGACGTACGATCCACGCCTTATGTTAGTTGTAAGATTAATTATTATTTTGACCTATCATCAATCGAATATTGATTTCGTCACAAGTCTGTATTTTATACAAACTCCCAATAAATAGTAGGTTCGTAATATATATATATATATATATATATATATATATATATATATATAAATGAATCCCTATTTCCCTTGGTCACGGCATCACGCGTGAACGGCTGGACCAATTTCGCTAATTCTTTTTTTGTTGTATAGGTGAGGGCCTGGAGAGTGACATAGGCTACTTTTTATTCTTATTTTGGAAAATCAAGGAGTTCCCGCGGGAATTACAGAAAACTTAAACCACGCGGACGAAGTCGCGAGCATCAGCTAGTTTAAAAAAAACAAGTAAGGTTCAAACTCCAATTTTTAAGAGGAAAAAAAGAAACCTTTATAGGATCACTGCGTTGTCCGTCTCTCTGTCTGACTGTCAAATACTTAGGTCCACTGTCCTTATGGAGCTGTAAAAAAGCGTGCTATTAAGTCAACGCAATCAAAAGATACAGCCGTTTATCCCGCATATTTTGCATACTCGTTGATAAATCATGCGTTAAAAATTGTTAATTAGGGTTCCGAAGTCATAGGGTGTCGAATTGTTTGTCAGGCGTTACCAGTGTAGCGCCATAATATGTAAGCCAGTTATTTCACAGCTGATGACGTGTTGGTATGCCATCTTTCTTGTTATTTACTGAAAGAATTTTCATGTGTGTTTGTACGGAACCCTTTGTGCGCGAATGTGACACGCACTTGACCGGTTTTTCTATTTACGTTTGGGAAATTCTCAACACATTATTTCTTCATAAATAACGGTCATTGAACCTTTTCAATAAATCCTTATTTTACTATTTATATTTAGTTCGGAATTATTATTTGTTACCGGAAAACTACACAATAATATATTTCAATGAAAAGAGGGAAAATATAGTATATTTAGACATAGCTTAGGTACATCCGGTAGACGTATACAGGATGCTACGCAGTGGCTTGGCTGTCGGATGATCGGATCCAGGGTAGGCATTACTAAGGTAGATACCTATCTTCAGGCAAGAAATGATGAAAATAAGCATTGATCTTTTTTTAGCTAGGGTAACCAATGCTTTCATGTCTCTGTGTCGTACACGCCAGTGATGCTACGAGTATAGTATCTGTGCCACGACTAGCAATTTTTAGGGTTCCGTACACCAAACGGAAAAAACGGAACCCTTAAAGGATCACTTTGTTGTCCATCTGTCTGTCAAGACCCTTCTTCTCAGGAACGCATGGAGGTATCTAGCTGAAATTCATATTAAATACTCAGGTTTTCTGTCCCTTAGAGCTGTGAAAAAATCAAACTTCTAAGCCAAAGTAATCAAAAGATACAGCCGTTTATGCTGCAAATATTCGACACTCGCAAGGGAATCAAAACCTACAGGGTACTTCCCGTGAACTCAGAATCTTGAAATTTGATACGAAGCAACGTCTTATAGCATAGAATGCATAGATAAAGGAAAACTTGCGAAAAGCATAAATTTTTAGTTACATCATATAATAAAAATATTTATAATAATTTTAAACTTACTACAGGTTTTTATGGAACCCTCGGTGCGCGAGTCCGATTCGCACTTGGTCGGTTTTTTTTCTAAGCAGCATCACTAATAATATTGCAATTTGGGTGTGCGAAATGATGCTAAGGACAGAATAGAACGAAAAACAGGTGAAGCGCGCTTTGCAACCTGACAAAAACTCCGACGCGGACCTCTTGCGCACTCCGAACCGGCTCCTGATAGATCTGATCAATAATTTAAGATGTTTTGTGAGATGGTGATAATGAAAATTGAAAAGAAACCCGGCTGAGTTTGTTGTGGGCTCTTCAAGACTCAGGCCAGGGCGCGTTTGGAACCCTCGTAGTTTTAAGATGCTTCAGTTAATAATTTTGTCTATCACGTCTATTATTTGTATAATTGACCTTCAAAAAGTGTACTGTCACGTAGGTACCAATTTTTTAAACGTGTAGAGGTTCCACGAGAGATTTAAATGTAATTAGATAAAAGTTGGCTAAACTTAAAGATAATATTCATTTGATCCAGCCACGATTGCTATCGTTAAGCTCTTAATCAAAATGCGATCTAAACACAAAACTATTCAATAATCGCTGAGTCTGCCGGCAGGAGACTGAATTACCATCGCTCAAACACTCGTATTTATACTAACTCTTTTCAATATGGCGCCCGTATCCGCAGATTAAATCGAATGACATTAAACGAGTCAAATTGACAAATATTATACTTCCTGTTTCTCTGTGATATAATGACAAACAGTAATAATGCTAACACTATAAAAAGTTCATCAAACATTTATGTGGCCAAAATTGGAAGGAATTTTTATGTCTGTTATTTTTTGTTTTTATTTTAGCGACGCTGTCACCGGGTCAGATAAGTTTGTGGGACTTATATACTAAGATTTTCCTGTTTGTGATTGTCCCGTCTCCAAATATGACAGCTTTTCTATAAGCTGTCAGATTACAGACGTTTTTTGCTCACCTGAGGGCTTAGAACGTGTGCTGTGATTTTTTTGGATTTGATTCTTGGCTGGGGCAAATTGGGAATCTTTAATATCCGAATTCGGCATTGGCTAGTTACCACCCTACCGGTAAAGACGTGACGCCAAGCGATTTAGCTTTCAGGTACGATGACGGGTCCAGACCGATTAGGGGTAGGGATTTAAATTTAATTTAACAGCCGTACCCGTAACCGCTAAGCCGGCTACTATCTTCGATTGCATCATCACTGGTGAGATCGCAATCAAGGATTAGTACTTGTAGACTGTAGCGGAGTAAAAAAAAAAAGAAAATTCTGTATTTCTACTGATACTGAGTCACGGTAATATTATATGACAATATTACCGTGACTGAGTGAAGCAACAGGCCGCACACGGCTCATGTAGTAAAGTAGCCATAAAGTAGTACTAGTCACTAGTTGACTGTAGAGACGCCGTGCGGTTCGGACGCCCCGTCCTAACGCTGAAATGAAATAAAAACTGTTCCGAATTTTCCGAACTGTAAGCGCATACAAAACAAACGTTTATACAGTTAATCTGTTATTAAATAGTGTGCAATTTGTTCGAGGGAAACAATCTGTGAGTAAAACCTTTTTATCTACACTTGTTTGTTGAGTAAATATTTGAATTTTTGGCGGTTTTTATGTTTGTTTGTTATGATAATAAACATACGTAAGTGATAAAATGTAATCGTATATGTTCAGTGTCTGAAAATATAAGAGAGCTAGCTTGAATAGAATTTCTTTCCAAAAAAATACCAATATTCCCAATTAATTGATAGTTTATTTTTGAATAGTAAATTTTATAAAAGCTAAGCTCTATTAGCAAAAAGTCATCTATATTTAAAAAACCGGTCAAGTGTGAGTCAGACTCACGCACATAGGGTTCCGTACCACCATACAATATAAATTGTTTTAGTAAATAACAAAATAGACGCCATAGCAACACGTAATCAGCTGTAAAATAGCGGGAGACCCTGACGAACTATTCGATATCCCATGAGTTCGGAATCCTAATAACTAACTCTGTACTTTTTTGTGTCCTTGCTTTCTGTCAAATTTCATGATTCTAGGTCGACGGAAAGCAGGAACCAATATGGGTTCAGATTTACTTATTGGCGAGCGTCAAAATACTCAAAATATGCAGCTTTAATGCCGTATTTTTTATTGCGTTGATTTAAAACAGGAATTCGAAGTGATTAGGATTATTTCGATGGTAAGGATAAAGGTTCTTTTTTTGCTGCTATTCGTTGCATTGCTGTCATTCGTTAATTAAACATTAAGTATTTGGTGTACATATATCTAGTATCAACCAAGTTACTGAAAGGTATAGGTATATAAGTATAGGTATATAATATTCACGTGCGAATTTATCATTGAACCTAATGTTCAATTTGATAAAAAAATTAAACATTTACGGAGAGATTAAAGCAAAGAAAGCACTATAGTCTGTAATTCTGTAAATACTAAAATCGGCTTTACATAACTTTCTACGTACCTAGTGCGTAATTATATTCCGTGGCATTACTTACCTACTGTATTTTGTTTCTATGTACTTACCTACTTATTTACAATTTGCTACAATTATTATTCTGGTAGGCCCGGCAGACGTTGTCCTGCCCTGAACCTAGAACCTGATTGTAGCGCCCGCTACCGGGTTCAATTGTGAATACCATCTCACATCACATACAAAAATTCCATCAAAATCAGTCCAGCTGTTCTGATGTGACGCGAGAAATACCTACATCCATGCAATTTATATAATTGAAATTGAATTTTTTTATTTATATAATTATTATTGAAGATTATTTAAGAATTTAACAGAAGTGTCATTTGGATGGAATTTATAATTAAATAATAAAGTTACATCTAGTGAGATCGTATTCAAATCCAAGTCCGTACATATGAAGTCGTTGCCCATCTGGTTACTGACTGGGGTTAAAGTTGCTTAGCCAGCGTGATAGCTCCATATACGCTGTCACAACTAAGGAACACGTTCCTCACGTTTATACTTTATTGACAGGTCTCAAAACCGCTGTACGAATTTATATGAACCAACGGGATAAAATGTATGAGGCATTCCTATGATGCAAAATCAAATCGTTGAGGAATTCAGGGTGAACTCTAGGTCGAGGATTTCTGTCGAGAATGAGGGAACATTTCCGTGCATCGCAATCGTTTTCACTAAGTTAAAGGCATTATGCCCAGCGAGGGGTAGAATTAATACAATGTTTCTCAATACTTATACTTTATTGATAGCTCTTAAAACCGCTGTACGAATTTAGAAGAACCATCGGGATAAAATGAGGCATTCCTATGATGCAAAATCAAATCGTTGAGGAATTCAGAGTGAACTCTAGAGGATTTCTCGAGAATGAGGGAACATTTCCGTGCATCGCAATCGTTTTCACTAAATTAAAGGCATTATGCCCAGCGAGTGACCTAGAATTAATACAATGTTTCTCAACGTTCTAGACTGAGGACATTAAAAAGTCTTTGCAGAAAATTATCTGTTACAGTCGTAATAGGTTGTATTTTTACGTTTTAGACACTTTCGCGATTTTAATACATTTTCTAGTATGGATTACCCGTATTTAAATGTATACTTTATTGATAGCTATCAAAACCGCCGTACAAATTTAGAAGAACCATCGGGATAAAATGAGGCATTCCTATGATGCAAAATCAAATCGTTGAGGAATTTAGAGTGAACTCTAGAGGATTTCTCGAGAATGAACTTCCGTACATCGCAATCGTTTTCACTATAGGCATTATGCCCAGCGAGGGATAGAATTTATACAATGTTTCTCAACGTTCGAGACAGACGTCTAAGGACATTAAAAAGTCTTCGCGGAAAATTATCAATTACAGTCGTAATAGGTTGTATTTTTACGTTTTAGAAACTTTCGCATTTCTAATATACTTAGGATTTACTATACATATAAATATACGTTAAGCGGTGATAGCCTAGTGGTTAAGACCCATCCTGTACGAAGTCGCGGGTTCGATCCCCGGGGACGCAACTCCAACTTTCTGAAGTTAATGTGCGTCTTAAGAAATTAAATATCACTTGCTTCAAACGGTGAAGGAAAACATCGCGAGGAAACCTGCACGCCCGAGAGTTCTTCATAATGGTCTCGAAGATGTGTTAAGTCTGCCTATCCACACTTGGCCAGCTTGGTGGAATATGGCCAGACCCTTCTCATTCGTGCTCAGTAGTGGACTGGCAAAGGGTTGAGAACAGTATATACCTACGAGTTAAGAAAAAGTTGTATCCAGAGCGTCTGAGTAATGAGTTGTAATTGTATAGTTTTAATGCCTATGTATAGAGTGAATAAAAGCTGTGCACTCTATTAATTAATATGTAGGAAAGCTTTTAACTACTTTAAGTTATTAGGTTCAACGAACTGTATTTTAAGTGCCAGTCAATCAACGGCTGGCAAAAACGATTTTAAAGTTATCTTTTAGTTGCAGAAACGCCAATCATGTTTTACAGCGTTTATATACCTATTCGTATTACAAATCCTAATTATAATAAATTAATATGAAAATAAATAAGACCCCTTTCACATATTATCTAGGCGCACGGCAGTTCGCCAGGCGAAAAATTTCTTGAAATTGAAATGTTCTTTACACGAAATATTTCATGCTGATTTTACCCCCCTTGTGGTCGGCGTCACATAATAGTTAAATACTTCGTATAAACCTAATAAGTTAGTTAATTTATTTAAACTAATCTGTTGTTGACGAATGATCATTTCAGAAAAATAATTGGTGTAATGATCAACGATAAATACCAAGGCATTAGGGCAAGTTATACACTTTTAATAATTTCAGAAACCCAGCTAACATAATATAAATAAAATACTAAGGATGTATAACGTATCGAGGTGACTAATGACTATCATTAAAGCACTCTACTCTTCAAAGTAACTTACTATAGCTACAGCTGTATTGCCTATTCTGTGCTATAGCTCTAGTTTGATGAATAATGTATTGTATACGATCCATTGGAATTTTCTCTTCCGTTTCTTTGTAAGAATTGTGCACACAGGTTGGGAAGGATCGGATAGGCCTTTATGCAAATACAAATAAACATTGTTGGTAGTAAAGAACTTTATTAATTGATTTAGCACCCTGATAGAAGTGAAGTGACTTGAGTTAAACTTGACTTGAAGAAAGTTGGGCATATATATAGCTTTCTAGTTACCACCACAGTAAATTGTGGCCGGCTAGACCATAGACATAGAATTTTTTCGCTAATGGGCTAGACACTGCCTAAAAGTAAAATGTTAAATAGGTACATTAAAGTGCAAGTATTTTTTTCATATTTCGCAATTTTATTAAAATTAGTATGGATTATATGTTTTTTCTAAGCGTAAACCAAATAAGACACGTTTTTTTTTAAAAATAAAAAAGATTCGTAGAATTCGTAGTAGGTAGATAATATGAGGATATTAGCTGATGCCCGCGACTTCGAGATCCCCGTGGATTGAGGTTTTTTGGTTTCCGACGGAACTCCTTAATTTTCCAGGATAAAAAGGACAAAAATAGCCTATGTGCTATTTAAGACTATAATCTATCTCTATGCCAAATTTCATCCGGATCCTTTCAGCTATTCTGGCGTGATTGAGTAACAAACATTTATCAATCCATCCATCCATCCAACCTTTCGCATTTAAGTATAATATTAGTATAGTATTGATTAGTATAGATTGCAAGTAGTAACTTTTATCTGTGGTGCAAGTGAGTTAAGCTATGAAAATGAATTGATCCATCTCTGGTAGAAGCGATTCCGAAAGCAGCGATATGGGTGTGCATATGCTTAAAATTAATCGCTTTGGTACTAAATTATCTGAATAAAGCCCTAGATATCGCACTAATGGGGTGTTAGTTATTCCAGAACCCGTCCCGGGTTGTATATACCTACTGGGAAACTGAATAATGACCTACCGTGTTCTACCCACCTCCAGATTGCTACCATGATACGCTAATGAAATTAATTACTTTGAAATCTTCCATTCACAGTAGGTACCTTAGTATTGCGGTGTATAAGATGGATTCAAATGCGAAAGTGTGACGCTTTTACAGCTAATCTGTTCAACCGATTCTGATGAAATTAAGTACAGGTATAGGCTGTATCCCGGGGAAAGACAAAGGCTACTTTTTATCCCAGAAAATTAAGGAGCTCCCCCGGGAATCAAAAAACTTAATCCAAGCGGACGAAGTCGCGGGCGACATATTGTAAACAATTAAGTGTCTTCATTTCATTGACCTTTTAAGTTAAATGGATCTATATTTTAAGGCATGCACTTATTTTGGAATCATATCTATTGGTGACATAGCAATTTTATACAAGCAGAAGGTGAAAGTACCAATAAGTACCTATTTACCGACGAGTACTTTGCAAAGTAAGGTAAACATACTTTGTGTAATGTCAAAGCATTCAAAATAAATGCAACTTGAATATTAAGCGTACGGATAATAATTCATTAGAAGTTAGTGCAGCTTTCAAAATTTTACTGCACGGGCGAGCTAAGCCAAGTGCAATTAAATTATTAAAAAACCGGCCAAGTGCGAGTCGGACTCGCGCACCGAGGGTTCCGTACAAACATGTAGTAAATTTTAAATTATTATAAAAACTACTTACTAGATCTCGTTCAAACCAATTTTCGGTGGAAGTTTGCATGGTAATGTACATCATATATTTTTTTTAGTTTTATCATTCTCTTATTTTAGAAGTTACAGGGGGGGGACACACATTTTACCACTTTGGAAGTGTCTCTCGCGCAAATTATTCAGTTTAGAAAAAAATGATATTACAAACCTCAATATCATTTTTGAAGACCTATCCATAGATACCCCACACGTATGGGTTAGATGAAAAAAAAATTTTTGAGTTTCAGTTTTAAGTATGGGGAACCCCAAAATTTATTGTTTTTTTTCTATTTTTGTAAGAAAATCTTAATGCGGTTCACAGAATACATCTACTTACCAAGTTTCAACAGTATAGTTCTTATAGTTTCGGAAAAAAGTGGCTGTGACATACGGACGGACAGACAGACAGACAGACAGACAGACAGACAGACATGACGAATCTATAAGGGTTCCGTTTTTGCCAAATTTGGCTACGGAACCCTAAAAACTAGCCGACCCTGCCCGGCATCGCAAGGAAGGGCTTACCTTATATACTATATCACGTACCTATGTAAGTACTACACATATAGTTCAAAGACTACTTTATAGTTTACTAGCTGATGCCCGCGACATCGTCTGCGTGGAAATTGGTATAAGTTTATTTTTTATTCTCACGGGAGCTCCTTAACTTTCTGGGATAAAAAGTAGCATAAGTCACTCTCCAGGTCCTCGACTACACCCATGCAAAAAACACGTCGATCTGTTGCTCTGTTGCAGCGTGATAGAGGGATAAACCAACAAACCAAGTAACCAACAAACAAACACACTTTCGCATTTATAATATTTGAGTAAAATAGTAAATTAGTAATTAGTGTTAACTATGAAGTAGGTATGATACCTACTAAGGTAATACATTGATCGCAATTGATTTGCTGTTAACCGTTAACTACGATCTTTGAATATAACTATATTGATCAGGATCTTCATTAAATTAATAATGCGACCATCCCGCCAGTATGAACTTTGTAATCTACTTTTTATCCCGGAAAATTAAAGCATTCCCGCGGACATCAAAAAACTTTAATCCACACGGACGAAGTTGCGGGCATCATCTAGTATAAAAATAATTATCAAGGAACAAGAAGCTTAATTCGCTACAAATCTATCTGGTACAACGTGAAGCTAGCGATATGCACCGCCTAATAAGCCAGTAATTTGCACCGCCACCACACCACATCACACAAATCTTCCAAATTACTCTCAACGTACGCTTCGCTCTATTGTAAAGACATGGGTGTCTTTATAATCGTGCATTGTCGAGTCAACATCTCCTGAGGAAGCTCCGGTGCCGGTATATTGCAAATGCCGAGGTATTTCAGAGTGTCGAATAGGTATGTCTCGCATTGCAGCATTAAGTACTATCAACTGACATACCTATAGACATAATTTATATACTCACTGAGCAATAAATGCATGAAAATGTCTAATTTCTAAAAATGATCTAATTAAGACTTGGACAAAATTGTTTTGGCAAATACGCCTAACAGGTGACTCCAAGGTGGAACCACAGAATAGTTATAGTTAACTGGTGGAACGCGCCTTGCGCCAGCGGTAAGAAGATCTAGTCTTCGCTTTCGCCACGCTTCTTGTTTGGCAAGCCTTTCTTGTCACCGCTCGGAAACAGTCTCATACAAGCAATAACGAATCTCATTCCGTTTCTACTTCAAAATTCTCATTTCATGAGGTTTTCAATAAATAAAAGCTAACGAACCGGTGACAACAACAAAAAAGGACAACTAGCTAGTATTATCTATGACAACTAGATTGTACATTTCGGTTTCGACAACCCAGCTAGTAGGAAAATATTATTAGATATATTTTTATCATCCATGATTTTTATAAAAGACTTTTTACTATCATTATATTCGTAAAAGATTCAGGCGGAATTTTGGAACTCCAAGATTAATTCTTTTCATAAAATATGTTACCTATTCTGTTTTTTTATAAAGCACATAAATATTCCATTTTTATGTCTGAAAGTAATTCTGAGTGGAGGTTTCCTTGCGTATATTTAGGTTTGCGTATATTTTTTTAACCGACTTCCAAAAAAGGAGGAGGTTCTCAATTCGGCGCGTATTTAAAAAAAAAAATGTACTTATGTCGGTGCATATTTCCGTGGTTTCTGAACAGATTTGAATTTTTTTTCTATCAGTCGTTTGAGGAAGCTCTCGAGGTGGTCCCATAAAAAATTCTGACTCCAAATCCTCAACCCTAACACTAAAAAGTTAAAAATAAAAATTATTTCCACAAAACCGACTTCCAACGCCACTGTAAAGTACAAAATAATTTAGATTTCTACCCACTATGTAAATCATATCATGAGCACTTGTAAAAAGTCTATTTGAATAATAAACATTTGAATTTAAATTTGAATTTGGTAAAAATTCCATATCAAGTTTGGCTTTAGTATAGTTTAAGTTTGGGATCTGCGTTGGACTGCGTAGCAAAGTCTAAGTTAAACAAATAGTTCTGTTACAGAGTCCTGCTTCCTTAGTTTCCTAATTTTACCATTAAAGATTAAAGTCTAAATATTCAATTGCTAGCAAACCTTTACCCGTAAATTTTCTTGAATAGTTTTTGCTCGCAACAGAAGCGGTGCAGATTTAGTTTTGTCAATAGTTCCATGTCAACTTTTGCTTTCTTTGTGTGAAAGTCTCGACAAAATCGGTACAGCTTTTTCGTAGAATAAACGGACTAATAAGAATACGCAAACATCATTCAAGAGCCTTCTTCTCACTGATACTCTTCATCTCAATCTCGAACGTTCTATATATGGCAAACTATAGCTAAGCTTCAATGGGGCACCCATATATCAAATCTAGCTGGTAAACTCAGTTCTGCTGCTTACGCTGTCAGAAAGATTCGGCAGTTAACAGACGTTGAGACTGCAAAGATTGTATATTTTGCTTATTTTCATAGTATTATGTCTTACGGAATCTTGCTGTGGGGTAAAGCGGCAGATATTCAAAAAATATTTGTATTACAAAAAAGGGAAATACGTGCAATTTATAATTTAAAACCACGTGAATCCCTTGGGGAGAAATTCAAGGAAATAGGTATTCTTACAGTAGCCTCGCAGTATATTTACAGTAATCTAATCTTTGTAAAACAGCACATTCAGAATTACAAAAGAATATGCGATCTGCACGACAGGCCAACTAAAAACCGTCATAGGCTCGTGACTCCATCGCTCCGCCTCAATAAAGTCCGAAGGTCGTTCGTGGGAATGAGCATACTATTCTTTAACAAAATTCCTCAACCTATTATAAACTTGCCTTTACACAAGTTTAAGATAACCATTAAAAAAATGCTCCTAAAAAAGCTTATTATACTGTCGAAGCTTATATTAATGTTAAAGGCGCATGGATTTGACTCGCTCCAGCAATGCTCAGGACAGTGGTTACTTATGTATCTGTATATGTTGTATGTAGATTATTGTAAACATACCATATTTTTTTTTTTCAAAAGAGCAACCACCGAGTTTCTTGCTGGTTCTTCTCGGTAGGAACGGCATTCCGAACCAGTGGTAGATTCATTTGACTATTCATAAGAACTTGTAAAAAGTCTATTTGTATAAAAATAATTTGATTTTTTTTTTGCTGATGCCCGCGACTTCGCCCACGTGGATTTAGTTTTTTTTGGTTCCCGTGGGAACTCTTTAATATTCCGGGATAAAAAGTAACCGATGTGTTATTCCAGACTATAATCTATCTCTGTGTCAAATTTCATCCAGATCAGTTCAGCCGTTCTAGCGTGACTGAGTAACAAACATCCATCCATCAATACATATATGGATGGATGTACCATCAATCCAAACTTTCGAATTTATAATATTAGTAAGTATATTAGTACAGATTCATACCCTTTAATATATACCTAAACTGTATAATTACTTATTTCAAGTACCAGCTAAAAGTGTTCTCATTAAATCTTCCATCCGCTCTGAAGATCCTCATTTAGCGACGTACTTTGATTCGTCTAAAATTCTAATCTACTTACATATTTTATAATTATTATTATATTACAAGTTAGTCCTAGACTAGGATCTAACCAGTAGGCACTTAATGTTCGCGATGGTTGTAACCCCACCCCGCTGGAGAGTGCTAAACTGTAGGACAAGAGAGAAGCTTACAAAATGATGTAACAGAAACCGAAACATCAAGAAACTAAATTCCAAGAAAATATTTTGTCTCTTAACATTGTTATAATTTTACCTCACCTCTTGCATTGATAGATTGATAGATAGATAGATAAATACTTTATTGCACACAAGAAAGAAATACAAAGTAAAGCTAACTATAACTAGGTATGCAAAGGCGGCCTTATTATCTACCCGGCAACCTTTGGTGAGAGGATAGAACAAGATGTGTAGGGTAGTGTGGCGCAATAGAATACACGTTATTATTAGAAGGTTAGGTATCCAATAATATAAAACATACTAGACGTATCATATATTTATACATTACATTGTTATATTTGTGGATTTTTTTGCTCTGATTCTCAACTTTCTTGAGTTTTTACAATTGATTTAATTACGAAGGAATCTCGAAAATCTATAATTTGATACTGAGGGCCGATAGGAAAATTATAATTTAACTTTTCTAAAAGGCTCGGCGCATTTCGACCAAAATATATTTAATTAAATGAAGGACGCTGTCAAAACCCAAATATCCAACGACCCTTTTGATAAAAACATTTAAATATCAAAGTACATTTTTGGTATAACAGTGGCCTACAGGGACTGGCCAATTGCGACGCTTTCCACCCGAGAAGGCCACGTCCGTGTTAGTTTATAATTTGTTTCACGCAAAAATTATACACCTATGTTTTAAAAACGCCAGCTGTGCCAAACCGCAATTTCGCGGTACAGCAGCTTCATAATACCTAGATTTGTTACCTATAAATCCATGCTAATATTATGAACCCGTGACTTCGTCCTAACTTTTTTCGATTCCCGCGGGAACTCCTTAGTTATGCGGGATAAAAATTTATTTGTTTTTTACAATACTAATATTATAAAGAGGTAAAGTTTATGAGGTTCAAGGGGGTAATTTCTGGATCTACTGAACCGATTTTGAAAATTCTGGTACCAATAGAAAGCCACATTATAATTATGTGAGTGTCATAGGCTATATATTAACCCGAAAAATTAAAGAGTTTCCGCAGCAAATAGGTACATTACAATTTAACATTACAATAATTTATTTGTCGGCAATTGCATACTTTCCTCCGTCCGCCCTCAGTCATCACTCATGGCGCAGAAACATGGACACTGACAAAAGACTTGATTGCTGCTGGCTTGGCTTCAGCCGTGGATGTACGCAGGCTGAAATGATGATTATGGTGGTTTTTTATTCCATACTAATATTACAAATACGGAAGTGTGTCTGTCCGTCTGTCTGCTACGCTTTCGCGGCCCATAATTTCCTGAAATTTTTAATGAAATTTGATATAGAGGTAGATTGTATGCTAGGGAAGGACATTGGCTCCTTTTTATTTCGGAAAATGAATTATTTCCCGCGGTTTAAAAAAAATCTTAATCGACGCGGGCAAGTCGCGGGCATCATCTAATTAGGTGTAACATTTTATATTTCCAGTTCAAAATTTTGGACAATAACTAGCAAACAATTCTCTAGTTGTTTTACTTATAAATTGCGGAATGAATTACTATAGAATAACTAGTGTTACATATGAATGGGGGTTTGACCCATCTTACGTAGGTAAGTTTATCTATTTAAAGAATCTTTTTTTCATCAATCGTAGAGCTCCGAGGGATTTTCAATGTTCTAGTCAGCCGTAATTCATTTATCAGAGAGCGATAACATTTACTAGAGGCTATAAGCAGGTGAAAATCAATTTGTAACTGTTATAAGAAATTGTAAGAAATTGAATTGCTACGCGACCACTCCACCAATTATGAATCAATTTTTGATGATTCTTTTTTTTCATTGGTTAGAGGAAGCTCACGAGGTGGTCCCATAAAAAATTCTGACTCCATATCTTCAATCCTGATGCTGTACTACATGAAATCATCAAAACTAGTGATTTAGGAAATTTTGGTGGTGATGATGGTGAATTCATATAGTAAGTCTAGTTGTAGTTGATGTCACGTGTATACGATACAACTCTGAGTCCCAACTCCTCAACCCTGATGCTGTAGGGTACAGAACTCCTTAAAAATAGCGATATAAGATTTTTTATGGTGAATTAATATTGTAGGTGTCAAGCAACGACTTCATACTTAAACCCAATTTCCAACTCCTCAACTCTGTTGCTGCATGGTACTGCACTCCTAAGCCGTAGGGATTTAAAGTACACTAAAAAACCGACTTCCAAAGCCACTGTAAAGTAAAAAAGCTTATTATACTGTCGAAGATTATATTAATGATAAAGGCGCATGGATTTGACTCGCTCCAGCAATGCTGGACAGTGGTTACTTATGTATCTGTATAATTATGTTGTATGTAGATTATTGTAAACATACCATATACTATTTATTTTATTTCAAAAGAGCAACCACCGAGTTTCTTGCTGGTTCTTCTCGGTAGGAACGGCATTCCGAACCAGTGGTAGATTCATTTGACTATTCATAAGAACTTGTAAAAAGTCTATTTGAATAAAAATAATTTGATTTGATTTGATTTGATTTGTGGTTTACGCACACAATTATTGTTATACTTACCTATTCATCCTTGTTTTGCGTCTTTTGGGAAAACTACCGACTGACCTACCTGTTTTGCTGGCTTTTTGCACCATTGCTATTTAATTCCTCAGCACATTGCTAAATAGTCTACGGCACGGAGTAGATTTCTGGCGTTACAATGTTTAAGTACATGTATTTCACACTCGTGCAGACATTCTCGTCGTTTCTTTCTTTCTTGCCTACCTGATATGTACAGTAGAATCCCGATTATCCGAATCAAATAAAACCAGGGGTATTCCGTAAAATCGAAAATTCGGAAATCGATTTTAAAGTCAAATCAAACAATAATTAAAATTTTAGTAACTTTTGATTTTAAGCTTATTTCGTGGTTTAACGACATATTTTAATGTATATAACGGGTAATTTAGTAACTTTTTTTAAGCTATTGCATAGCTTCTATCGCGGGCTTTGAGCGTGGAGACCGAATCCAGAAATTCCGTTACAAAAAAACCTAACACTTTGGTTGCTATGACTACTTGTGTTGTTGACTTCAAAGTATTGAAAATAAAAAGACTATTTTTATGAAAAGATGATTTGGAATATAAAGGCGAAATAATTTTAAAGAATTATGTTTTGAAACAAGGCGAAATAAATTTAAAGAATTATGTTTGGAAACATAATTCTTTAAAATTATTTCGCCTTTATATTCCAAATCATCTTTTCATAAAAATAGTCTTTTTATTTTCAATACTTTGAAGTCAACAACACAAGTAGTCATAGCAACCAAAGTGTTAGGTGTTGTTAAAAAATGCTATGCAATAGCTTTACCGCGGCAGTGTCCGAGTGCCACACGTCTTTTTTTAATTTCATTAAAATCGGTTTATTAGATCGGCCGTGGAAGCGTAGCAGATAAACACACAGATAGACACACTTTCGCATTTATAATATTAATAATAATTACCCAATAATAATCCTTGTGTGTAGACTTTCTCCATAATTTAGGTAAACATCCTTAGAAGAAACATTAAATATTTCTTTTGGGAATATAATTACTTTTACGCGGGGGAACATTTTGATCTTGCCAATAATAAAAGTACTCCTCGCCGGATTCATATTTCTTTAATAGCTTTCGTTTATTATTATTTATGCTTTCATGTAGGCTTTTACAATCTCCTTGGGATCGATAAAAATTTTGGTAATGAATATTATATCTGTTCGGAATGTTGATTTACCTTCCTTAAAGAAGCCGGTGACTGAAAGTTTTCATTTTAGTTAAATACACACAAAGATCAGTGTGTACCTAATTGCAATATTCGATAAAAGATTTCACCTCGTACATTGTAGTATTATGAGTAACTATGTCCTATTCACTGTTATAGCAAGTAATATTTAATTGCTTAAACCGCACGCAACTCTGAAATGGCGTAACACTGCGCCACGTGCGGAGGTCCCGGGTTCGATCCCCGGCAGGGTCAATTTGGGAATTTATAATTTCTGAATTTTCCCTGATCTGGCCTGGTAGGAGGCTTCGGCCGTGGCTAGTTACCACCCTACCGGCAAAGACGTGCCGCCAAGCGATTTAGCTTTCATGTACGATGCCGTGTAGAAGTCGAATGAGCCGGGGTATGAGTTTAGTATAGCTCCCATGCCCCTAACAGGTTAGCCCGCTACCATCTTAGACTGCATCATCACTTACCATCGGGTGAGATCTTCAGTCAAGGGCTGACTTGTGTGGATGAAAAAAAGTGTGAATAAAACCCTAATATTATGTAGTAGGTAGAGGTCCTACGATCGTGGTAAGAAATAGATTCAAGAGATAAATCTTCAGTTAACTTTATTTAATAGTAAAGTACCTAACTACATACTAGTAGATACCTAACCTACTAACTATGTAGTTAGGTAATATTATTATTATAATGCTAGATGATGCCCGCTACATCGTCCGCGTGGTTAATAGTTATTTGTTATACAAGAGTGAAAAGTTGTTTTTTAACAAACCTCGCTGACGCTCAGGATTCTAATTTTTGAACCACTCGCTGCGCTCGTGATTCAATTTTAGAATCCTTCGCTTGCTCGGTCATCAAAATTGAGCACGCGGTGAAAAATCTTTTCACTCGAGTGCAACACGTAACTTTTCATCCCACCTCAGCGAGGAAATGACATGACGTGAAAGAAAATGGTGCGCGCAAAGCAAATTAAAAAAGTACACCAAGAAGGTTACGAGTGTGAGTTTTTAACAAATTAAAAAAGGTTGTATGGAAATTCGGCACCATAGAGGTAGAAATAAATAGGTTTTAATGATGTTTTGAATTCACAAACTTCATAGACGAGTGATATTTACTAACGTGCACACGATGTTCTAAATTCAATTTACTTTATCCTCAAGAGGATAATAACGGCTTTTGCATTCAGATATCGAAAATTAAAAATACTCTTTCCGAGATGGTGGGATGAAAAGGTTTTTTGATTCCCGCAGGAACTCCTTATTTTTTTGTGTAAAAAGGTATGTCCATCCTTCGGATATAAGTTATAACCTATACCAAATTTCAGCAAAATCAGTTGAAAGGATGGGCCGGGAAAGCGTAGCAGACAGACAGACAGAAACACTTTCGCATTTATAATATTAGTATGGATTATAAGCAGGTTTCTATAAATGTGTGAGCTTATGTTATGAAGAAATCATACATCATCATCGTGAATCAACGAATGACAATCGAGTGAGTACAATACGTAGTGTTTACGTTGATGTAAGGTCGATAGTTACACGTTTTACATGAAAATTTAATTTTATACTCTCCAACGGCACGTGTTCGCACTATTTAAATTCATTTTGGTTGCAGTTTATAAATTTAGTGACAATTTATAAAGTAAAAGTAAAAAACAAATTTATAACTAACTAGCGGGACCGGCTTCGCACGGGTGCAATTCAAATTTGTAATTTTATCGTGAAAAAAAAAAACAATTTACAGATGAGGTTTACATTGTTAATCTAAACTATCTAAACTAATATTATAAAGAGGAAAGATTTGTTTGTTTGTTTGTTTGTTTGTTTGTTTGTAATGGATAAACTCAAAAACTACTCAACCGATTTTAAAAATTCTTTCACCTATAGAAAGGCTACTTTATCAGCGAGTAACATAGGCTACATTTTATTTTAAAATAAATTAGAGATCCCTTCAAAAATTGCAAATTAAAAAAAATATAAAATTATGAATGTCTTGACAAATATGACATAAAAGTGTCTTGACAAATAAGACATAAAAGACAGTCTGAATTAGTAGACGAATAGAGGTTTAACGTAAAAAGTTCAATTATGTGAATTTTTCCGACTTGATTCACATTATTGCAACCTAAACTGCTTGCCACACAAAACCCGTGATTTCGAAACTCCTATCACCAAAGGTTGTCTGGGAGAGATCGCTTTAGCGATAAGACCACCTTTGCACGCTGCTATTAGATTAAGCTTCTTTAATATGTACTTTCTGTATGTATCTTTCTTTTGTATTTAGTTGTGTGCAATTAAGAATTAAATAAATAAATAATACCAACAAACAAACACACTTTCGCATTTCTAATATTAGTAGGATGATTCTATTGAAGAATACAGGATTTATATGATGACTTATAGAGTACTTTTGGGAGCAGTTGAAGTCTAAAATTTTAACTTTTAGTTAAGTACAGAGATAAGTGCAAGAATTAAGTATATCGGCGTGGTTAGTAAATTCAAAGAAATAAGAGTATTTATTTTATTACAATAATAATAAGCAATAAATTATTGATAGAGTAAAATAAAATAATAACGTTACCCCTAAAAATAATAAAGTTTGAGCACAGTTTACTTAACTTACCTACTTAATCGCTGTTTTTGCCTCTATGGTAGATATTTCAAGTCAATACCGAAATATGGCATACCTATCCTTTGGGCACCCAGAACATAGCCTAATTTTATGTCTCTACAATAATGTACATGTAATGTAATGTAAATGTATGTATGTATGTAAATGTAAAATTAACAAAGTGTACCTACTAACTTCTGAAATTAACATGAAGAGAGAATTTCGTTTTTTCCGATCCAAATTTCTTTTGATATTTGAAATTGAAATACTTAGCAAAACGAGTAAACATAGAATAAGTTTAAGTCAACTTCTCATAAGTAACATTTCTTGCTGTTAAATAAATAATGGTAACACTAACAATTGAATGAAATAAACTGAATAAACCATTTAAAAGTATTTATTATTATTATTATGAATTCTATTTGCAATTTAATTTGCACAGTCTGTGGCGAACGAAGCAGCAAATTGGGAATAAAAGAATAGCAAAACATAGCCGAGTAGGGGCTTTAAATCGAATATACTTTCGCTATGAGATAAAGGTTGACATTAACGTGGTGCCTGACTGCATTATTACCTAATCCACATACTTTATTGACAGTAATTCTGACAGTAAAGGACTAAAGATAACTTTTAGGACTTTTTTAATGCTGTCACTTTTTGGCAAACGGAATTTGCTCTTCCTAATTACTTGCTTGCTCGTTGCAACTGCCTCGTGTCTAGTGGTTAGCATGTTCGACTGCGGCTGACGAGGTCCCAGGTTCAGGTCCCGGGTCGGGCAATAATTAAGTACGGTAAAAGCTCGGAAAATACGGGGTTACATACGTTCCGTAAATATGCCGCGAATACAGAAATCGTGAATATGGAATGGTAATTTGTATAGGATTATAGGGGTTACGTTCCTTGTTATTCAAAAAAATACATAAAAAAATCTATCTAATTGAAGTTTTTGACCATAATATTGACTAAATTATTATTATCTTCAGGCTTAGGCAATAGTTTGTAATTTTTCCTTGCTTGGCAGTTTTTAAAAGCTCCTTCAAACCTATGAAACAATAAAATACGCAAAGTGGCTCTTACCAAATGTACGGAACGTCTAATATGTGGGAGCATTTGAAAATATACTTTATACAATGAGAAATAAGGTTGCTTTCATTACGTTCGTTTACATTCTCAAAAGGCCGAACCAATACAGCGGCGATATCATTTAACAACATACGAGTACATACTCTAGGCATAGTTGTAATAAGGTCTAATAATTTTACTTTTTTATTAGTCCATTTGACGACGCGTTTACAAAGGACTGTATAGTAAAAAATAATTATTTTGATTTCTACACACTATGTTGAAGTCGGGCGAGCCTGACACGTCATCTTTGCCTATCTTTGTTATACTCGCCCGACTTCAACATAGTGTGTAGAAATCAAAATTATTTTTTACTTTACAGTGGCTTTGGAAGTCGTTTTTTTTGGAAATAATTTTTATTTTTAACTTTTTAGTGTACTTACTCTTAATCCCCACGACTTAGGAGTGCAGTACCCTGCAGTATCAGAGTTAAGGAGTGCAAGTATGAAGTCGTTGCTTGACACCTACAATATGAATTCACCATAAAAAATCCTAAATCGCTATTTTTAAGGAGTTCTGTACCTTGCAGTATCAGGGTTGAGGAGTTGGGAGTTGGGACTCAGAGTTGAATCGTATACGTGTGACTTGATACCTACTGTATGAATTCACCAACAAAACTTCCTAACTCCCTAGTTTTGAGTCGTAGGTATACCTACAGCATCAGGATTGAGGATTTGGATTCAGAATTTTTTATGGGACCACCTCGCGAGCTTCCTCTAACCACTGAAAAAATATTCAAATCGGTTTGGAAACCACGGAGATATACGGCGGTAACATAAATTAAAAAAAAATACGCGCTGAATTGAGAACCTCCTCCTTTTTTATAAGTCGGTAAAAAATTAAAGCGTTCCCACGGTATTCTTATAAAACCTAAACTCACGCGGACAAAACCGCGGACATCATTTAGTTTATTCCAACGTGACGTATTAAATTCCAGTGTAGAGGTTTCTGATTTAAAAATGAACACGGATCCAATGTCAAATGGCAGATACAAATTTTCATCGTCATGACCCGTTGTCCTAGGTGAACGACAAACGATGGTAATGCGACGCGATGCGACGTGATACGATGCGGACAAACGGTAGCTGACCCTCCACGTGGCCTACGTTGTCGCTAAGGACTGAAACAGTAACTGTAATAAGCGTTTTTAACACTATTTTTTGTATCTAGGTCATTGATGTAGAATATTAGTATGAACTAGGTACTAACGTAGGTGTTTCAAATAATTGTTTTATATTTTATTTTTAGTTTCATTAGCTATATTGTGGGATGAGTTATGATTTTAATTTATTTGTAGGTATTTTATTTATTTTGTTGTTCGTTTAAGAAGCCCGAGGCGCCGACGCTTATGCATTGAGGTCAAACCTTTGTAGTTTTTTCAATGTATACTTATCAATGTGTTTATTGTAAAATTTGTATTTGGTTAAATAACTGAAAAAAAAAGAAAAAAAGCTGTTACTTATAGAAGAAACACATTAAAAAATGTAAGAGATTCAATACTGTAACCCAATCAAAGTGTAACCGTTTATATCTGTTAATAACTTTAACCCTATTAGGTACCTTTACGTGGGTAGGTACTTTTGTACTAGATAAGTTCATTTTTCTATGAAGTCATATCGTGTCGCTTGGATTAGTCGTTTAGCTAAATGGCTGAATGAACTCATTTTTAAATCAGACAACCCCTATTTACCTAAAGTGAAATCATTATGCATTTGAAATTAATTGAACTGACAATTTCTTGAAGAAGTTTAATCTAAATACATACAAAAATATATTACTTTCACTTGATAATTCTTATAAGTAATAATTCTAGTGTAAAATTAAATTAATTGGACTGATAATAATCCAGACCTTGGAAGCTAAATTTCGTTTGGAAACAGCATTATTATGGTGTGGAAGAACACCTAGTTTATATTGGAAAAGTTAATTAGCGAAAATCCGTTTTTGGGGAAACTTTAATTAATTGAAAGCACTAATTAAATTGAAATTAGTTAATTAGAGTTTATTTAATCTTAGAAGTCTTGTTCGAGATGTTTTCACGGGTAGAGTAGGGTTTAATTCTTGAGCTGATTAAGTAGAATAATCTACTTTATAAATCCAATATTGATATTATAGCCTTATTTGTAAGATTATTAATGTACCTACTAAATGATCCGTCCCGTTTCTTTTCGGGTGGTATTTTTGATGTAAAATCAGAATGTTTAAATTCAAATAAATTAAAATTTCATAAATTAAAAATTTAATAAGTGCTTTTGAATGGTCAAATGAACTAAGTACAAAAACAATAATAATATTATTAAATATTATAAATTCGAGGGTTTTTTTTATTGGTTTGTCCTACAATTACGCCGTAACGGGGATACGGATCGACGCAATTTTTTGTATGGTTATAGTGGAAGGCCTGTTAATGAAGTGACAATATTATTAGAGGGAACCAAAAAACCTCAATCCACGCGGACTAAGTCGCGGGCATCAGCTAGTCCTATCTAGATTTTGCAAACTTTACGTCATAATGGAATGCTATTCATGCTTATATGAACACCCAATAGTAAATATAATAAGTACCAGTCTATGTGAACCAGGCGCCGACCGGGCGCACCGCACGTTATATCGCATGTCATAACACCGAAATTAATTTACATACGTAAAATTCAATACACAATGATCTCTACAATGACAAGGTTAGAATATTTTAGGAAAATATTGTTAACCGATATTTTTAATGACTTGCAAATTTTTAGGGTTACGTACGGGTAGTGGAAAAAACGGAACCCCAATTGTAGGATAAGATATTTAAGAAATTTGTCCGTGTGTTAAAGCCATTTATAGACAGGAAATGTTTTGAGGGATTAACTAACAAATTATACATCACCATAGGCTCTAAAGATTGTGATGAAATTAGATTTCTAGTTCGACCCTATAAAGATACGACCCTTCAAAGCATATTTTGTACAAAAGCCCTATCCTCTAGCTGGTACTATACTAAAACTAAACTATGGGTATGATGATGACTGCGACTTTATTCACGTGGATTAAAATTTCTTGTTTTTTTTTGTTTTTTTTTTTGTTATAAAGATATTAAATAATATTACGGTTACATATGACATTAGTGTATATCAATTATCTGAGCTTGGGGTTATTAATATATACTCCCCGGTGACCTACAACCATGTGGCCTGTTCTTGTGTCATTAACGAATGAATAAATTGGAAAATACCTAAATTAATGGTACGGAACTCTAATGAGGCGCGAGTCCTACTCGCACTTGAACGTCTCGTTAAGCTAATGACGTCGGTCGATCGGTGGTAAACAAGGCATTGTATTCACGTCGAAGAATCGAATTTGGATTTCACACCTAATACCTAACTAATCCGCCATCAGCAGTGTCTAATTTAGTTGATTTCATGGTCTAGTAAGATAGCTCAGTGATTATGATTTCGACTTTCTATTCAGGGGGTTCGATCCCCGGGCCTCTTACTTTTCGGAGCTTAGTGAGTTTTGAGCAATTGATATTTAATAGCTAGAATTAAACGGGAAGGAAAACATCGTGGAGAAACCTACTTACCTGAGAGTTCTCCATAATGTTCTCAAAGATGTGTGAAGATAGTCAATCCGCACTTGGCCAGTGTGGCGGACGATGGCCTAAACCCTTCTCATTCTGAGCAGATACTCGTGCATGGGATGCATCGCCATCCTAATCATTAACCGTAAAAGGCATTGTCCTGAGTGAATAACTGATAACCTACAGTCCAAACGTGGAAATATGAAATTTTTATTATTAATGAAAAATATTTACTGGAATTATGAAACCGAAGTTTCAAGAGTCAAAGGTACCTGAGCTCAAGTGACATGGAGCTTTCAATCTATCGGAGTTTCAAACTTTCTAATAATCCACTGACTACTGAGTATGATTCAGTATTATTTAAACATACTTACCTACTCAAATGTCAGGAAGCAGAAGGTCCCGGATTCATCAATCTTGCAATTTCCGCATCATCCTTCATGGGCTTAACTGGTGCTTGGCTTGAAGGTTATGGAGGAGGTTCATTCATCATCATCATCATCAGCCGTTATGCATCCCAACGGTTGTAAGGAGGGTAATTAGGGCAGAATGGAAATTACCCGGATTCGAAAGTAATCACCCACTTACAAAGTTACAGAATGATAAAATGTACCTATCTAGGGAGATGGAATAAATACAAGTTCTTTGTTCAGGCAAACTTTACTGTTAGTATATATAGTACACCTTATTGTTGAATCTTAACAAGTAATTTAAGGCTACTTAATTAAACACCCTAGATACACAGATACTTAAGTTAATTGAGGTTTATCGGGGACGCTTGGGGTCCAGATAGATTATTATAAAAACCTTGAATTTACTATTTTAAAGTTTCTTTAAATTGTTTATTTAGCTCAGTGGAAAGGGGTTCACGGAATCTGACTCACTATTTTGAGAACACTGAATTTAAAACCACTATATGTTCGGAAAGGAAAAAAAAGAAAGATTTCCTTACTTGCTGAATGTGAATTTGGGGTCACCTGAATACATGGATCAGGAACGTGGTCTACTTCCAGGGAACGGCCTCGTCAGCTCACCAACCCAAATCCTTGGAATGCATTTATCACCGGAGAAAGCATCGACGAGAATTCCCAATCTCGGAAATATATCGAGGATATCAAAATAAAAAAATGAATCGTCTCAGTAGTAATAGTAGCAAAAATAAATTAACAAAAGAAAACAAAAAAAAACCCGAGGACATCCTGTAATTTGAACATTCCAGGATAGTCCACCCATCCCAACCTTCTTCAAAATAATACGGGATAATATGGGAACTGGAAAGACAAACAAGACTAATTAATTATAATTTTCCTTAGCTACGTACGCCATCTTGAGAAAGATGTCATACGTGAAATCGAATATCGAATTTTTTATCACTCACCAAAATTGATGTGGAAAAATATGCAATTGTTAAGATGACTAGAACAACAGCATTATTGTTAATTTTGCAGGCGAAGCCATGGAGAATGCTGGAATCTGAGATATCCCGACAAACGGCTATCACATCTTCAGCGTTCGACGGAAATCTGCTCTCTGAAAATTCGGTGTTGCCATAGACCCACAGCGAGTGGCCGCATTCTGAAATGCTCCACCATAGACTAACGTGAATTCCAATAATTAAAAAACTCGAAAAATATATAATAAAACAATGTTTTAATAATAAAAAAAAATATTAATAGTAAAAAAAAAATAATATCATCATGTTCTTATGACCAAAGACAACAAGCGCCATCTATGGGAAATCCTGCGCATCGACTCAACACGTTGTGAGCCTTGACACTAGATGTCGCCAACGTACTTTCAACAATATTAAGGAATACAATATAATCCAAGTGATATTAAAATCACTACGTGACACGGTGGACACAAAATGGCTGATGATACCTTGGCCAGCTTCAAATAGCGCCAATGTGCTTCCTTCATTCGTGGCTTTTTAAGTATCGGCATTTTCAAACTCTTTGTTTACTCCATAGTCTTGCTAAACAAGAGCCGAGTCTTGTCGAAGTAACTCTACCACCGGCTCGGAAAGTATTCTACTATTCAGTGATTTTGATGAAAGTAGGTATAGGGATTTGTACCCAGGGGAAGGACATAGACTTTTATTCCGGAAAATTATAAAAGAGTTTTCGCGGGAATCAAAAATCCTAATCCACGCGGACGAAGTCGCGGGCATCATCTAACTACTTAAATACCGATTCGCATATTCTTTCAAGAGTAAAATTGGACTAGTTTATTCGGAAAATATAAAGAGAGAAGAGGTTCTTTTGTTCAACAAAAGAACCTTATCCTCATTCATATACCTTCGATAGTTGAGCGAAATACTCTCACAATAATAGGTAACAGGAATTTATATTGCTTTTTTATACGCCCTTGCTAAAAGGGGCTAAGTACCGTTTATAATTAAGTACTTACGTCAGCTTTAATTTGACTTGAGCCAGGAATGTACCTAGGTTCAAGTACGATATGATACATACACGATTGTATTTGATTTGAGAACGAGAGAAGTGGTCATGCCTCAGAGGCCCAATTGTGTAAGGAAATCGTAATCATTTGAGAGCTTAAAACGTATAACTCGAACTGTTTAAGGAGTTCATACGTCCTTCTCGACGTGTATCTAGTAGGAAACTATGAACTCCTTAAACCGGACCGATTAATAGGCATGATGACTGATTTTGAAAAATGGTCAGATTATGTTCGGAAGTATCTACTATTTCGAAATAATATCTTATTTCAGCAGAAAAATAAGGTTTAGTAGATAAAATTGGCATTTGAAATTTAAATTTTAAAATTCACGCCAAAACGTTCTGCGGTGTCATGGCGTCGTTTATGACGTCACTATTGTTTTTACCAATGTACTCTGTGCAGTGTGCAGTAAACAATAGTGTGATTGTCAAAGCTCGAAAACAAACAATTGTGACGTCATTCGCTTCTTGGTGTTTAATCCAATATGGCGGATTGTTGTATTTTATAGTTTTATTTTATCAAAATAAATAGCAATCTCACTCGAAATAGAAAAATAAATACGTTTTTTATAATCCATGAATCCTATTTCATTAGATAAATTCATAATTTCATTGATTCTTGGTTACTGTCATCATGCCTATTATCCGTATGACAAACGATTACGATTCCGTTTTTCTTACACAATCCGGGGGCAGATCCTTGAAGCATACAATAAGATCTTTATACTGTGAAATAGGAACTTCTTCGTAATTCACAGTGAAAATAAGGAAAAGGTAATTTATTTTCGTATAATTACTTTGATGTTATTGTGTTTCTATTTTCTTTTAATATTAATTAATTGTCGAGATGTGAAATCTTATCCTGTATTCTACTGACCCGTGAACCGTAGTATACAAACTCTAGGGTGCTCTAGGCATAACATATTTTTACCCTCCACGAAGCGGAGACGGTATATGTGTTTGCCCTAAGAGGCTGTGTGTTTGTTTGTTTGTTTGTGCACTTTTTTGTTACCATTTTTCACAAAAACTACTGGGCCGATTGAGATGCGGTTTTTTGCATTAGATGTGTATAGCTTGTGAGAAGGTTCTTAGATATATTTTAGGACCATAGACAACAAAGCTGAGCTGTAGTCTATGATCTTAATTTTTCAACCACTGTTACCATTTTTCACAAAAAGTACTGGGCCGATTGAGATGCGGTTTATTGCATTAGATATATACCTATAGCTTGAGAGAATGTTCTTAGATATATTTTAGGACCATAGACAACTAAGCTGAGCTGTAGTCTATGATTTAAATTTTTCTATAATTATGTTAAAAATTTTCACAAAAAGTACTGGGCCGATTGAGATGCGGTTTTTTGCATTAGATATGTTTAGCTTGTGAGAAGGTTCTTAGATATATTTTAGGACCATAGACAACAAAGCTGAGCTGTAGTCTATGATTTTATTTTTTCAATATGTTACCATTTTTCACAAAAAGTACTGGGTCGATTGAGATGCGGTTTTTTGCATTAGATGTGTATAGCTTTTGAAAAGGTTCTTAAATATATTTTAGGCCCATAGACAACAAACCTGAGCTGTAGTCCATGATCTTAATTTTTCAACCACTGTTCGTTTTTCACAAAAAGTACTGGGCCGATTGAGATGCAGTTTATTGCATTTAGGACTTCGTGCGGTTACAAAACAGGAAACTGGTACCAAAAATTAAAAAAATCAGCGCCATTTTGAAATTCTTTGTTAATTGACCGATTTCGTTCAAAATCTATATTTAGGGCTCCCTGGGGTCACAAAACAGGAAACTGGTACCAAAATTTAAAAGAATCAGCGCCATTTTGAAATTCTTTGTTAATTGATCGATTTCGTTCAAAATCGATATTTAGGACTCCCTGGGGTTACAAAACAGGAAACTGTTTCATATTTTAGGACCATAGACAACCAAGCTGAGCTGTAGTCTATGATTTTAATATTTCGATATGTTACCATTTTTCACAAAAAGTACTGGGCCGATTGAAATTTGGTTTTTTTCATTAGATGTGTATAGCTTGTGAGAAGGTTCTTAGATATATTTTAGGACCATAGACAACAAAGCTGAGCTGTAGTCCATGATTTTATTTTTTCAATATGTTACCATTTTTCTCAAAAACTACTGTGCTGATTTAGATGCGGGCTTTTTGTTTTAGATATATTTAGCTTGTACCTAGATGCTGCCCAGGGTCTCATGATGGAGTCAGGAGGCGATCATGGGAACTCCTTAAATTCTCATCGTATACCTGTCGCGTTTGGACTTTTTTGATTTGTCGTGACAAGCGCGCCTCGGAAAGAGAAGGGTTTGGCTATAATCCACCACGCTGGTCAAAAAAACTACTGAGCTGTCAAAGATGCAGTTTTGTGTTTTAGATATTATGTAATATATACGTTTGCTAAGTTCTAATTGTTGTTTCAAAGTTATAAAGGTCAAAGGTATAATGGAGCTCTGCAGTTCGTCGTGGGTTTTTTAAAATTTTTAATTTTATTACTTGTGACACAGGATATTCTTACGGACGTAGAAATTTATTTCGGAAAATCGGAGATTTTCAAATTAGAGAAGTCACCGGCATCAGTTAGTTTTTTCTATTAAGAAATCAGATTCTCTAAGGACCTGAGCTCAAACGCAATATGGTGAAATATTTAAAAGATTTTAAACAGCGCACTCCATCTTAGGCTCCGTCACCACTTGCAAGCAAGTCTGATCGCAGCCAAGCGCTAGCCTATATATTAAAAAAAAAAAAACTTTTGCTCGCGGCTTCTTCCCCGTTTCATTTTTTTTTTTACTTTGTTTATCTTTCCTTATTGTATAAAAAATACGAATAACTTTTAGTATCTATTGTTCCGTTGCTTGACATAGATTCACAGGCAAACAAACATATTTCTGCCCTTAAAATAATAAAGTTTTTATATAAAGGCATATAAAACGCATAATGTGCCTACTAGTTGAGCCACAGGCTACTAGTATAATATATGGGACTAGCTGATGCCCGCGATTTCGTTTGCGTGGATCGAGGTTTTTGTTCACGCAAAACGTGGCCTATGTGTTTTCCAAACTATAATTTATCTGTGTACCAAATTTCATCCAGATCCGTTTAACCGTTTTGGTGTGATTGAGTAACAAATATACCTACATCCATCCATCCAAACATTCGCATTTATAATATTGGTATAGATGGATACTTATAATATAATTATATAGGATGACTTATGATTAAATTATACAAACAAATACACTAAATAAACCGGCATATTGTTTGAGGCGCGTGCATACAATGATTGAGCGCATAATATTGGTCTAATTATTACACTGATGTTGCCCACAATTTGATTTGTTCCCGGATATTGCAGCTTATTACTATGCAAATTGTCATCAGGAGGTTAATCACGTAAAGCACTAGCAATTATTACAATGGCAAAGCGTTTCCAAGGTACTCTGTGAACGAGTAGCAGTATTTTACGACTTTGTGTTATGCTAATGAAGTCATCAAGGGTTTGCTGTAAATTGGATTTATGTGTCACGGACAGAAAAAACGTCATTTATTTGTGAACTCCACGAATACATTCATTCGATAGAAAATTGTTCTCTTTGCCAAGATTATTACGAAAAAATAATATGAGTTATAACTACGCTATAGGTACATATAAAGTTTCGTATTCATTTTGATTTGAGGCAGACTTAGGCTTCCCAAATCGATTCGTCTTCTATCTTCAAATACAAAAATATGTCTCGAAGTTTGCCTCGAGATTCGTAGAAAGACCGACTCAGCTCAACCATGGTTGAGCTGAGTCGGTCGTCTAACACTATCAAGTTTGAAAGTGTTTGGATTTACCAATTATGTTAATTACAAATTATTAATTTTTTATTTGTTAATAACCAAGAACATTTAACAATATGCACAGGTCTATTATATACCAAGTTTACTTGGCGTTTTTAGATAAGTCATAGTTAAAATATGCCGAACTGCTTATAGCCGAGCCAAAAAGGTCCTTTGTTAAAATAAAATTTTTTCAGTGCAGTAGTGGCAGATCGGGGCAAACAGTTTAGTAGAGAAACGATAGCTGCTGGGATTTCAAGATGCAGGAATGGTGACCTCGCACCGGAAATCACACCGTTCGTAAAACCCCTAAAATGAGTAGACGGACAACATCAGGGAGACGCAGGGAGTGGCTACAACCAGGCCTCTCTCTTGACGACCTCTCTGGCAAAGTATTAATCGCTGTTGTCTTAACGCCCGGGTTCGATCCCCGGCAGGATTAATTTGGGAATTTATAGTTTCTGAATTTTCCCTGGTATGCCCTGGCGGGAGGCTTCGGTTGTGGCTAGTTACCACCCTACCTGTAAAGACGTGCGGTCAAGCGATTTAGCGTTCCGGTACGATGCCGTGTAGAAGCCGACTATGGGTATGGATGTGTTCATTATAACTGGCATGCCCCTATTTTAGACTGCCTCATCACTTACCATCAGGTTAGATCGGGTAAAAAAAATGCGGCACAAGATCGCGGCGTGTGGAAGCTCCGACGAGAGACTTATGCCTAGCTGTGGACGTCTATCGGTCGACGACGACGAAGCGTACGCCTCCGGTTGAGTTTTCAAAGATGCCTTCACCCTTGGCTGCTTCTTATGGATACGAAGCTTAAAGAATTTCGTTTGCGGTTTCTTATTTCAATTACACTGTCCTATTTCAGCGTTGCTACGAAAATAGACCGACACAATATTTGTAGTTGTAGGCTTGTCCTTTCAGTTTTGTTAGTTCAACACCTATTTATACCTTTCCTGTAGGTCAGGAAGTAATTTCGGGGCAGTCGTTCTATAAAAGTTAATTAAACTGTTTCAACTTTTTATGCGTATGTAAAACTGTCGATAGTGTGTGAACAGTCAGTAGAAGTGTTTACCACGAAAGTAAATAATATTAAGCCCCGATCTGAAACGGGCCATTGTTATATTTATTTTCCGTCATTTGTTTTGGTTACGAGAAACCTTAATGTAACTATTATTTATATATATATTATTTATATATATATATATTTATAAATAAATATATATATTATTTATATATATATATTTATAAATAAATATATATATATATTTATAAATAAATATATATATATATTTATTTCGAAGTTGGTGGGTTGGCAAGCTTGTTGGCAAGGCATCTTTGAGATTTTTAGGTGAGCCTTGGAACCTAGGGCTCGAGTGCCTATATCGGTGGGAGGCGTCTTCCTTGCTTAAATTATCTCCTCTGCACGACATAGTGAGTTCGTTCCACGAATTTTAGGTGCGGGAAAAAATTAATGTGGCACAAAATAATGATTGAAGTATGGTATATTCATTTATCCGTTGTACCCTTCGATGAAATAAACACGGGATAGGAAACATAAGAAAAATGTATGAAATCACGTTCGACTAACTTTTGCGATGCGACGGGACGGGAGAGTGCCTTGTCATTTTTTTGCCCAATTATTGACACTATATGGTGCGTGAAAAAGACACAACACACAATATCATAATAATTACCTAATGGAGAAACTGCCCGGTTCCCGGCAAGATAAGGCGAATCACGCGTCCCGGGGTTATTTCGTCCAAGGTTGTACCGCATCATTTTTTGATGCACACAGATAATGACGGTGGAATTGCGCACGGATACGTTTTGTGATGGGATATAATATTATAGTCAATACGGTTGTCACTTTTGTAACTTTTAAAAAGCTCCGGGTTATCAATGGAACGTGCGATGCCCTGTGGGCTCAATAAGGAAATAAATACGTACCAGCCTAGAGCCCCTAGAGGCATATAACAAATATTGTAACAGGCGGAAAACGGATATATCATAGGATATTAAGTAGGTATTACCATATTATTATTGAAAGTACAACGTATCTATTTCATCATAAATACATCTTAGACTCATTTGATAATCGGTCCAATACTCAACACTCCACACGGCATAATATGTAGCATGACTTGAGTGTGTAAATTTTATATTTATTGCTCTTTAGGGTTCCATACTTCAAAAGGAAAAAGGTACCCTTATAGGAGCACTTCGTTGTCCGTCTGTCTGTCTGTTAGTCAACCACCACAAATAACATTTCGTTGCCCCAACAAAGATTAAGTCTCTTTAGTAAAAACTGTTATTGTATGGTCATAAAAATCTACAATAAATTACCGAATAAACTAAAACAACTCAATCTACCATCATTTAAAAAAGAACTTTTCGAGTATCTTTTAGATCATTGTTTTTATTCGATACAAGAATTCTTCAATTCATAAGAATATTAATTCAATATTTGGACGTCGGTAACGACAAAATATGTTTGTACCTAATTATTAACCTAATAACATCTTGTCTGTACCATATTTTACCAAATAAATATTTACTTTACTTTACTTTACTTTACCTTTTTGAAATACTTAGGTATACGGTCCCCTGGGGCTGCAAAAAATGTTGTGATATCTTTCTTGTCATTTACTTAAATAATTCACATTGTGTGATGTGGTGGTACGGAACCCCGTGTGCGCAAGTCTGACTCGCACTTCACCAGTTTTTGGAAGAAAACATTAACTTTAACCACACCACTCTCTCAAACTATTGATAGCATAATATGGATTGTACCAACACGTAAAAGGTTAATCCAACAACACATTTGATTTCATTTGAAAATCGACATCAATACAATTTCTAAGATATTTATGTATAAGCATACAAATTCTCGGAAGCAGTGCGAAAAGAGCCTAAACGATTTAATTCCCAAGTCATTTTGAACAGAGAGTGACCCATTCTAGAACACTCAATGCAACTCAATTCCGCTTATGCAAGCACAGAGATTCAAAGTAAACAACTAAGTCGATAGTCCTCTTAGTCGGCAAAGGTATGCACTCTATTCCGTTGCTGTTTGCAATAACGGACCGGTTTTAATTGCCGTCCTTATCAAGTTTATCTGTTGCATATACCTAGTTAATAACAAAGCTTTATCATTAGGTATCTAGAAAAAAGGCAATTGCACGCTTATTCAAAGTGTCGGTTCATTTTATTGCTTTCAAAAATTTCCGATTCCAAATGTTTCTAAATGAAGAAAAAAGGTAATAGCACCAATATTAGGTATGTTTCCCCGCCTATAAAAGTAAATAGGCTTCTATACAACCTTGATAAACTCCGCAGGGCGACCGCGTATCTTTTGCATCAATCATTGATACATCGCAATCACCTCCGATTGACTGAATTTATGGTATTCTTGCTGCGTCAATGGATTTCGTCCAATAGTGGAAGAGTGTTAACCAATCAGAGGTGATTGCGATGTATCAATGATTGATGCAAAAGATACGCGGTCGCCCTGCCGATATTTTCCGACTGACAGATATCAGATGCCTAACAACGTCAAAATATAAGACCCCTTATTTTTCTTCGTATGTACAAAAGATAATATATAATATTGGTATAAGCTGTGTCAAGCTAAGCATAGCCATCAAGTTCGTAGAGAAATAAATTTTCCTTTCGTTTGAGAAGATATTCCTACGCTAAGACGTATTTAGGTAATTGGGCAGCCCGCCAACACGCATTGGAGCAGCGTGGCGGGTCTAAGCTCTAATTCCCTCTCTCATATTATGAGAGTGGAGGCCTGTGCCCCGCACTGGGACCGCGTCAAGCTGTAGTGGTGGTGGTGATGGTACTGCGTAGCTATCATCATCAAGCCATCGTCGCTGGCCTACTACTCGATCTCCTCTCAGAATCAGAAGGGTTAGGCGGATTGACAACCTCCACACACCATTATGGAGAACTCTCAGCACACCTTTGAGAGTTTCACACGATGTGTTCCTTAATCGTTAGAGTATGTGATATTTAATTGCTTAAAAGGCACATAAAACTCCGGACAACTAGAATTGCGGGCCCTATGTTTGAACCACCAACCAAGCCCATTAGGAAGTTAACGCAACGCAAACCCCAAAGCTATCACCGATATTTGATGGTGCTGTCCATCTATCTAGTATTTTTTTATATTTTCGACATATTGGGGCTTTGACGAGTTAGCCTGACACTCCGAAATAGGTTATTACGTTGTTATTACGTTCCCTCACAAAAAGTCAAACATGTTCACACATTTTGCCGGTGAAGTTAATAAATCATAAGCATCGACTTTTCCTCGCCCCTATAATTCTCTAACACTGTAAAAGAAAATAATATGAGAATTCTATTTATTGATGGAAAAACAACCCTTGTCGGTGGGCGGTAGATATTTCGTAGACACAACACTTTGCGACACAAAATAACAAGGTAAGTAATTTTTTTCCGAATATTATGATTTCAATGTCTAGGTATAAAATAACTATAAATATTATAAAGGAATAAAGACCTTAAAGGTTGTCATTCCACGAAGATTTTGCGCTTGGAGAAAAAATAACAAGAATTTTTATCATATTTTTATTACATAAAATAGCTAAAAGCGTGGAGCGATGCCTCTCCATTTGACTCTAATGCTGAGATCTACTATAGCGTGCTTTGACTTTAAACGAGATGGACTTATGTGAGTAACTTAAATCTGTCTCGCTTTAACCATGTCTTAAGTCTAAGCAAAGTCAAAGTTAACTTTATAGATCCCACACTAAGAGGTCGTCGTCTCACACGCATCGTGCCGGCGATATCGTCCGACTTCCAGCGACGAATCGCACCCGCAGGGCGACTGCGTATCTTTTGCATCAATCATTGATGCATCACAATCACCTGAATTTATGGTATTCTTGCTGCGTCAATGGATTGCATCCAATAGTGGAAGAGTGTTAACCAATCAGAGGTGATTGCGATGTACCAATGATTGATGCAAAAGATACACCATCGCCCTGCCGAATACTACAGTGTGCATGACAAGTGACAACCACCGAGTAATGGTCTGTGTGGGTCTGTGATGACATGCCGGTAGGCGGTTGTGAAATGCTACGGATCGTCGTTGGAAGTCGCTGCGACTGAAGTGGCGTGTCATCGTCGGCACGCTGCATAAGCCCTAAGGCTATCTGTGTCCCTATGAGAAATTTGCGAACATGTGTAGCATAAGTTCAGAGGGATATCTCCGTGGAATAATACTCGAAACTAGCACGAAACCAATATATTCATCATTTTCTTATCGTTCTTACAAAAACATCTAATCTTGAGTCATACGAGTACTTTCACATCGTTAACAATTTAAAACGAATCTACCACTGGTTCGGAATGCCACGGCCTAGCGAGAAGAACCAGCAAGAAACTCGGTGGCGTCTAGCATTTAAAATTACTTTTTCATCAACAAAACTATCACAAACTGACATAAATTTCCAATCACAAAGATATTACATCAAGCAGCCACATTATTTTACTCTCTACCGTCACGTCTCGTCTACCGTCGTCGACCAAATGCCCAAAAAAATAACAAAGCCGTTCCCATTTTATAAAAAGTTGTTATCACTACCTCCAACATTAATTATTATATAAGTCAAATTGACAACTATCGAAATAATAAAACTTGCTTAAGTGTGTGTGGATTTGTGGAATAAACCAGTAGGTTGGTCATTTCACAGCCCATTCAACTCTTTTCCACCAAATCTAAAAGCTAAAACAATAAAAACGCGCGAGAAGATTGTAAAAAAGTTTTTTTTTAATTTCGTATGTAGTGCCCTAAAATAGTTAGTAATGAGAATCCAATGTAGTATGCCAATCATATGGCCTAGTGGGTAGTTAGTGGCATGTGGTTAGGTTAGTCTGCTTTAAAAAAAAACAACTCGTGTCGTTTTTGCCATATAAGCCTTAGAAAACAATAAGTATGTAAGTACATCTGCTCCTTCGTTTTTAAAACAAGGTAATTGTTATGTAAACTTGTCTCCTACTGCACACTGCATCGGATTCTCATATCAAAACACTTCGCAATACTGAGAACGTCGACACGTTAGGAATCCATATCCATACTAATATTATAAATGCGAAAGTGTGTCTGTCTGTCTGTCTGCTACGCTTTCACGGCCGAACTACTCAACCGATTTTGATGAAATTTGGTACAGGGATAGGTTGTATCCCGGGAAAGGAAATAGGCTACTTTTTATCCCGGAAATTTGAAGAGTTCCCGCAGGAATAAAAAACATCAATCCACGCGGACGAAGTCGCGGGCATCATCTAGTAAAAAATATATAAAACGTTATTACAAAGGTTAGAAGTCCTAGCTTTTATTAGGTACTTAACTAACATAGTTTAATTTGGGAAGTGATCTTTTGTTAATTGGTTCAGGTCTTGTTACATTTTCTAATTGGAGGCATTGACCGGGGCTTGTCATAGTCTTCAGACTGTCATCCAAAAGCCATTAGGGTTTCAGAAATAAGATACATACCTTGAAGCAATGCTCCCTATGTCTCAGTCGTCTACTAAAAGTCAATTATTTATAGTTTCTTTCCCGTGACACTATAATCTATTAAGCCCTACTATGTAAAACCTGAATTGATCATTGTTACAGTCTCAATAATTGTTGTGATTATCTAAATTTATAGTAATCTTGCGGCGACACTAAGTTTGGTAATAACGAAAGAGTGTTAATCAATCAGACGTGATTGCGATCCTAACATTACTGCATTTATTTTTAAGGCACCTGCCCCTGTAAAATCTTTACTATGAAGCTAAATGAAACTTCTTAAAATACAATATTCTTACTTTTTTACAGACGATGATGCTTGCCACGACAAAAGTGTGCAAGTAATTTTCTATTCAAAAGGCCCGGCGAATATCGACCTAATAGATGACACAAAAGTCCACTATTATAGTACCTACTAAGCGGTAATAGATGGGTCGTGAGTCTTGAGTTGCGGTGTAAGTGATGAACAAAGGTGCACTCCCCGTTCACAATGCTCGCTGACGATGACACACGAATCAGACAGAACTCCAGCTTCCTTGGAACAAACGACACTTACAACTTTTTGGAAGATACAAGACTGATATCCTTACTGCACAAAAGAGGTGGAAACCACACGCCTATAGAAGAATGGCTGAAGGCGTTAGAAGATTTAAGGAACAAATACAATATTTCCGTTGTAAAGGAATGCGATCGCTTCGATTATTGCTCCGGGGAATTTCGGGACCTCATCCTCGCGTACAACAGTATACACGGATACATCAGTTTATTGGTAAGTGTATAACTGATACTTTTTAGAATTCCATTTTTTATATTGAAATAAACCTGGACAAATGTTTCTGATAGTTAAACTAATCTACTAATGGTTCGAATAGAACTAGTAAGAAACTGAACATCCATAATTTTCAAAAACACAATATATATATATATATATATTGACGATTTAATCATACCTGGTAATTTGCTGGATGCAAGCCGAACAAACGCTCTTTTTTATATCTTAAAATTTGTAATTTAATCTTCTATTGTGAATAATTTAGTTAATTTTATTCTGTGCCAAAAACTTTAAAACTAAAACATAAACATTGAAATGTTTGTAAAAAAGTCATCATGAAGGCCTTCTAACATATCTCACCTGCTGTAAGTAAGGATTGGTGAAGGTGTAATTTTACACACCTATCCTAGAAAGTGCAAGTATTGAACGTTGCCTAAATTGGATCGCCTTTGAATTTAAATTCAAATTCAAATCTTTTTTATTCAAGTTGACTCTGACAAGTGCTTTTGAATAGTCGAGTGAATCTACGACTGGTTCGGAATGCCATTCCTACTGAGAAGAACCAGCAAGAAACTCAGTGATTGCTCTTTTGAAACAAATAATTTAAAATTTCATCGATGTGTAGATACGTAAGTAACCTCTGTCCCTATTATTCCTGGAGCGAGTCAAGTCCATGCTCTTTTATCATTTACGTAATCTTCAACAGTATAATAAGCTTTTTTCAGGATCATACTTTTAATGGATTTCTTAAACTTATAAGGCAAGTTTAAGATAGGTTGTGGAATTTTTTCATAGAATAGAATGCTTTGTAAAAATATTTACTAAAATTTTAAACTAATCCTTAAATATACCTACAAACAAAAGATAAAAATTCTTTTATAATTTTTTTTTTAATGCTTAGAATTTTGTATAGTATAGAGGTTTGCAAACTTGTATGAAATGAAAAACCTAAATTCTATGAAAAAAAACGGCAAACTCATAACCGGACAAAACCACTTTTAACTGCGAAAATCAGTCAAAAGTAATCACCTACCTATAGTTCGTGCGCGAGTTGAATGCAGAGCAAATGTATGGTGACACATTACATTTACTCTGCATTCAACTCGCGTGCGAACCGTAGTTTTGACTATGGACGTTGGTCAAAACCACACTTGTTCGAAAATCAGTAAAAAATAGTTGTAGTAGGTAAGATCTATAATACTAAAAACGTGAGATGATGTACCTACTGTTGAGTTTTTTAAACGTTTTTTTAAACTGACATCTCTGAACTCTCTGTCTGCAACAGCTGGTTGATTCTCTAAGGTAAAATAAAATTTACAACGGTTGTAGTCAAGGTCGATCTCTTCGATGTTACATCGCAGACCGCATCGATGCTAGATATTTCTTAGAGAATCACACTGCAGACAGAGAAACATTGAAACAGTGTAAACATTTAACATCGAAGAGATCGACTTTGACTGCAACGGTTGTAAATTTTATTTTACCTTAGAGAATCAACCATGTAACGCGTTCTAACTATGAAATATATAGTGAGTGAATATTCCTAAAAGATCCCTATTTTATTGAAGAATCCACGCCCTTTTACATCACCTACTTACTATTATAATTTAGTTTGGACGCACCTTTACGAGGGGTCCAAGGCATTTGGAGGTGTGAGGGGAAAGCGTTTACTTAGCATAAACACGTCAATACGACTCGTGTTTTCGTCCACGAAGTAGTTGGATATATAATATTTAAACGAAACTTAGCCCGCCAACCCGCATTGGAGCAGCTGGGTGGGTCTAAGCTCTAATTCCCGCTCTCCTATGAGAGTGGAGGCCTGTGCCCAGCTGTGGGACGTTAATAGGCTGTAGTGATGAAACGAAACCTATACTAGTGTTTAGTCTTCAATTTAACTGAGCTTTCATGCAATTGCCATTTTTGCCAATCAGAATCGGTTTTTATTTTAGATGAATAATTTATAAATCATGAATGGTAAATGGTAATTTATGAATGGTATAATCAGCTTTATTTTGGTTTTAGCAATTTTGAGAGAACATTAGTTATTCATTAGTATCTATAATATAATTGATATAATTTATAATATACTAGATAAAGACCGCAACTTCGTCCGCATGGATCAAGATATTTAATTTTACTTTGCTAGCCAGTAGCCTATGTCCTTCACTTCCCCGATACAACCTATATATCTGTTCTAAATGAAGCAGACAGGCAAAGCTTAATGAAAGCTTAGCAGACAGACAGACGTGGGTACCCACCGCATCATTATTATCCCAAGAAAACTTATACCATTATGTGATTAATGGAAAGGGGTCACGACCCTCAGTAATGAGGAATACGACGCAAAGAGAGAAGTATGATGTTAATCTAAAGCACGTCATATTAATTTCCTGATACCTTCACAGATCTGCCTGTTCGGTAGTCTAGCCAATGCGCTGAACGTGGCTGTCCTGACGCGCAGGGACCTGGCCGCTGCTCCCATCAACCGCCTGCTGAAGTGGCTGGCCGTTGCTGACGTGTTCGTCATGCTGGAGTACGTGCCCTTTGCTGTTTACAGATACCTCGTGAGTATGAATGATGGTTTTACAGTTTTCTGACGTTATTTATACTAACAATTTTAAAGATAGAAAAAGACAATAAAAAACATGAATGAGTTTGTTGTGGGCTCTTCTCAGACCAGGGTACGTTTGGAACGCTCGTAGTTTTAACACACCATAAATTGTTATCACCATCACAAATAAAACAAAAGTTTTTAATCTATGATATAATTTCCTTAGTAATTTAAAACTTCTCGATAAAATGCCGGCCTCATAACATTTTGGCTGTTTTATTTGCCGTACATTTAAAGTACGTACCTAAAAATTATTTAAAAGAACCAGTTATTTAACAGCGTGTTTATTGTCAGTTGTTCCCGGGGCAAGTGGAGAGGCCCTACTCCTGGGCTGTATACATGCTGTTCCACATGCACTTCACACAGATCCTGCACACCGCGTCCATTCTGCTGACGCTGTCGCTGGCCATCTGGCGATATATTGCTATCAAGTGAGTAATGCATCACATCAATACTTTTAACTATCCATAGTAATATACTTTATAAATGCAAAAGTGTGTCTGTCCGTCTGTTACCTTTCCACGGCCGATTTGTCAAAATTTGCCTCAAGAGAATTGCAGTCGTTAAAAACTACAAACCGTCGACCTTAAAAGTGATGCAGGAAGTGTTCCACTGCTCTTACTTCTGCTAACGTCTCAAATTTGCGCGACTGGTAGCGCGACTCTACTTCCGTTGTGCGTCGCCTAAGATACTCAACGACATGCGGGAGATTATTTTAGAGTTTAGTAGAGACATAACTAGAGCACTTCAGAGAAAGTCATAATATTATGCTACTTTTTGTCCCGGAAAATCAAAGATAATCCACTTGAATTGACGGGCATAATCTAGTTATTTGTAAATACAAAATTGGATCTGTTTGGCTGGTATTTCAACTGCTGAACCAACGGTGGCCAACTAACTGTCGTAGAGACTGACATAGGATACTTTATATCTGTGTTTGTGTTCCTTACAGGATTTATATGCAGACAAAGTCGCGGGCATCGGCTTGTAATACATTTTCATAGGTTTTATATGCGGACAAAGCCGGGGGCATCAGCTTGTGATACATTAAATATTTCTTATTTGCAAAACAGCTATAGCTAATTCTAATTTAGGTCGTTAAGTAGGTCGAGCAAGTAGATAAACAAAGATGTGTTTACGTAAAAGTTGGAACCTTCAACGTAAGTATCAAGTGAGGCTTGTATGTAGCATGTGTAGAAGACAATCCAGAAGTAGGTATTTATGAGAAATTATTTAAAACAATATATTTGTACTCTCATTTGGAACCTGCACGAGTAAATGGTTAAACGTGTAGAGCTTCTACGAGAGATTTCATGTAATTAGATAAAAGTTGGCTAAACTTAAAGATAATATTCATTTGATCCGGCCACGATTGCTATCGTTAAGCTCTAAATCAAAATGCGATTTAAACACAAAAGTATTCAATAATCGCTGAGTCTGCCGGCTTTTTTTTCTTTTTTTCGGATTGAGTATGCTGCTAGCCCTACTGGCCGCTACAGCGTCACCGGGGGGTTGGGCGAGCGCTAGGCGTAACCGAGAAAAGAGCCCTCGAAGCTAGAGCTAGGGCTCGAAGACATCGGGGGGGCAACGTCTTCCTAAGGGCGCCTCCTGTGAGGCTCGGACCTCGGCTTAGGATGACGTTGGGACGAATGGGAGGTCGGTTGGACTAGATTAGTCCACACGCCCCCGAGGCGTGGTTTAAGACCACGTCCGGGTGACGTAAGATATCGGGGTCCTCGTCTTCGCCGGCGCAGACGCTGTGTTTGGCTGGTGTTTGTGTGTAGCCCTATGTAGGGAGCATTGTCGGTAGTAATTTGGTCATCGGGGTCGCTAAGGACGTGTTTAGGACGTCGTTTGTCTGGTGGGTCATTTCGGTCGGGGGTATAAGATGCAGTCTGAACTACAAGGGGGTTGGGATGTCTGACTGCCTTCTCAAATTAATTTTTGGAGAGCTGCTTAAAATATTGGGCTATGGTGGGGAGTTCGAGATCTCTATGGAGGTCTACGTTACATACGAACCACGGGGATCCCGTGGCCATACGCATGAACTTGTTTTGGAGGACTTGGAGACTGTTAAATCGAGAGTGAGGGTCTGCCGGCACGAGACTGTCTCCCTTTATACACAGTAGTCTTTGGAGACTGGATTACCATCATTCAAACACTCGTATTTATACTATATTCAATATGGCGCCCGTATCCGCAGATTACATCGAATGACATAAAACGAGTCAAATTGACAGATATTATACTACCTGTTTCATGAGATATGATGACAAACAGTAATAATGCTAACACATGGTTATTGGTTAATGAATTGAAATGAAACTTGTGCCATCCGTACTAATATCACAGCGTATTACTTTTATTATAAGTAGAAAAGAACATAAATCTTCTTAGACTGTGCTAATAAGTACAGAAGTCTTGTATCTGTTTGCTACGCTTTCACGGACATTTCGAACATCAGGTTCAACCGACTTAGACAAAATTTGGTAAGTAAAAGGACAGATTACAACCTGTGAAAGGACATGGATTTTCAAACGTTTTCATATAGAATTCTATAAAAGCGTTCTGTTAGTTGCGGGGATACACATCATCAATTTATTTGCGTCCTTAGGCCCCTTAGGGTAAGCCCGCACTGCGTTTTAGGCAGAATTTTGCGAAGTAATTATGTTTGTTATTTGAAGACACCACGTTCTTGTAAAACATATATGCGCAAAAGGTTTCATATAATTTCCTTCATAGCATTCTGTGGGGAAATCGTTCAGTTGAATTTCGCAGTACAGCGCCTTCTTCTAAAGGCAACATGGTTTACCCTACGAAGCGGGCGGTTCGCACGGACGTTTTTTTTTCGTCTGTCCGTAATGTGTCTTCACCCTAAGCAATTAAGAGTCTCTGTGTACCTACTACCCTGAGTTGACATTAAGCAAATGTACAAGTGCTGATTATGTTTAGACATCTCATTTATTATGTACTTAGTATTTGATTAATTTGCGAACTGATGTATGTACATTAATGTGCGAGTAATGTAATAATCAATCTATGTGTACAATTCTCGCGACACTTCGTTCGCGTGGGAGAAGTTGAATGATCCCGTTGGAATTCGGGACTTTAAACTGGGCAAAGAAGTCACGACGAAATCTTAAGTTTATTTTTTACTAGCTGATGCCCGCGACTCCGTCCGCGTGGTTTAAGTTTTTTTGATTCCCACGGGAACTCCTTAATTTTCCGGGATAAAAAGTAGCCTATGTCACTCTCCAGGTCCTCAACTATAACCATGCCAAAAATCACGTCGATCCGTTGCTCCGTTGCGGCGTGATTGAAGGACAAACCAACAAACCAACAAACAAACGGACTTATTATATTTATAATATTTATAATATTAGTATGATATGATTTTTATTACAGGCAGAACAGGCTTCCGCTTAGCGACAAACATGCTCAATACGAAGCAATGATGAGGCCTAGGTTAGAGCGCTTGCCTAGAAGATGCCTATTCACTCTTGCCTTGAAGGTCTTCAGTTAAACCACAGAATAGGTAATAGTACAAGTTATACGTGGCAGGAAATAAATAATAATACGCTGGAAGGGCATTCCACACCTTAGCGATTCGTATCAGAAACGTAGAGCAACCGTTTCGTTCGTTGGACGTTAACCACAAAATTATGTGCCAACGGAGATCTAAATGAAAACTACAAATACAAAAATAACTCAACATGTGCTTTTTGGGTCACAAATCTAAATTTATTATTTAATAGAAACACCATTAGCTACAATTTTTTGAATACGATTTATGTTTCAAGGAACGCACCAAAATCTACTTTTATACTTTTAGTTTTAGTTAGGAACAGTGGAGTTTAGTATTTCTTAGTTTTTTAGTTAATTATACTTACTTACAGGCAATTCAAATTTCCAAAAATATTGAGTGAACGTTTTATTCGATTTTTTTTGTAGTGTCGCCACTCGCCCCAAACATGAAACCTGTTAAAATCAATAAAAATCCGATAAACGTAAATTTGATTTCGTATAGTTTGCGTTATTTCGTTTGTAGCATCGCCATGCGCGTAGTAAATACGCCGTGTGCATAGGCTCTTACAGCTTTTACTTGAATTTATGATGTAAACCTAAAATCCACGCGGAAGAAATCATGGCATCATTCTAGTAAACCATTTTTTATCTCAGCTTGCGAGCGTGAAAACATTATGGATACCTAACAGGTAGCGGGCGAAGCGCCAAGTATCTACCAACCTGTCTCATATCTTATTCCGAGCAAAATATGAACTTGTATTTTACAAGGTAAAGTCTTCAATCAATTTCGCACGGATGCGTTGATGTTTTTGACGTTTATGGACTAAGAGCAATTTTATAGAAGATTTTTACCATTGAAAATGGTTATCAGATGCAAATCGCCTGAGGCGTATTTTTGGCCATAGCTCCGAGGATTTTGGGAGGATAGAGATGGGATTAGTACCAAGAGTTGTGGAATTTATCGAGACACGTGTGAGCGTCTGCATTTTGAAAATTGGCTGGTAACTTTTTTTTGAAAAGATGCAGACGCAGACGAGAAGTGCATTCGAGCTGGATTTTGAAAATAGGTTAATAATTTTTGAATTTTTTTTAAAAAAAGGTTGTAGGGCTTGTAAGTACCTTGTAAAATGTAGTTGTAATTTTAGGGAAGTAAATCTCAATAAAAATTTCTTATTATTCAACTGGTTAAAATATTATATTTTTCGTAAATTTTTGTATTCATTTTCAATGCTCCGATTCTTGCCGGGATTGTGAAATCTGTGATTTTTTGCTTTTATAGTCCAAATTCACACAGTAGATCCGTATTTACAGGATCGTTAATAACGGATCCGGCGCTAGGAGTTTATGTTAGGAGCGAAAAGACACACACGAGACCGCATTCCGAATCCAGTAAACACACAGCACATGCGTTATTTTTATTGTATCCTGTATTAAAACCATTCTTATAAATAAGCCGTGAATATAACGTCCAGTAGCGAAGGATTCGTTAAAAACGATCCCGTAAATACGGACCTTCTGTGTGAGCCCCACTTGAGAGGCACGGAGAGGCGCGGCACGTAGTGGCAAATATTATTTGTACGAGTTTGTACGGGGTCGCGTCGCGCAATTCATCTCTGTGCCGCATCGCTTAAGTGGTATACTTACAGTAGATACAACGGAGGTACGCTCAATTTTTTTTCTTCTTCCACCAGGTACCCATCCCACGGGCCGTCCTTATGCACTGAACGACGCTGTACCATTGCAATCATGAGCAGCTTTCTATTGCCGCCTGTACTCTGTATCCCATCATATTTCGTGAGTATTCTTTAAAATATATTTAAGTACGAAGAAGGAAGATGAATAAAGGTCTAGCTCCACTACAGAAGCGCGGCGCGGAACGTAGCGGCAAGTATGCTTTGTATGAGATTGTATGGAGATGCAACGCGGCACGGAGATGCACTGCGCGACGCGGCCCCGTACAAATATATTTGTCGCTACGTGCCGCGCCGCTCGTTGTATCTCAAGTAGGGCAGACCTAGAATCCTAAAATTATACGGCATCGTATATCAACGCTGAATTATTGCTTGACACGACTTTGCACACGACCTTTCCTAAAGCCAGACCAGAGAAAATTCAGAAGTCATAATTTTTTTTATATTGACCCTGCCGGGTACGAACCCGAGACTGTACTCATAAGACTGCAGCGCTAACCACTGCGCAAGGAAGGTCCTCAAAATAGTCATGTTCACCGCTACTCCTATTCATATTTTGCGTAGTCTTTGTTCTAAATACTTTCCAAAGTAGGTACGGCTTTGCAAAAATCTCTTTAGAAAACCTTCAAACAATAACTTTCATAAGCGAAAGAAACTTCATCAAATTTGAAATAAGTAGGTAGGTAGATACTTAATATTATTTTTAAGTTTTATTATACTATATATAGCTTTATACTATATATAGCTCAATTACCACTCACTCACTCACTCACTCACTCATTGCCAGAGTTGTTTCTCCTAGAAAGAGACAGAAAACGATACAATGATGTACGGGAGATGTGTTCGGGTGCGGGATGAGGGAAAGGAAAAACTATTGACATTTCGGAAAACAAGATGGCGGCCGACGTGATTCTCGCAACTCTTTTGTTTTCCAACCGATTTCGTTAAAACTCGCAACTATTGAAGAAATTAGTAAACGATCTATAGAAAAAGTGGAAAAAGTTGGAAAAACAAGATGGCGGCCGAGCCGTAGTGTTTTGAAATTTTTGATTTTTCGACCCCGAACCGCGGCGCCACAGATCCGAAACGGCGTGGTGGAGCATAATATTTTTTCCTTTTTTCGCCTACAAATATCCTGTATTTTGACAAAATGGGAGTAGTTTTCAAAAATTCAAGATGGCGGCTGTCGTGGCTGCCGTTCGGTTTGAGGTACGAAAAAACGCAATTTTAAAATTCAAATTTCTCACAGTTGGCAACGTCGGATCGTTTCAACTTCTAGGGGGCGATTGTGTGTACTGACTCGAGGTATGGATTGGGGAAAAAAATTACCCCATTTCTCGGGAAGTTTTCAAGATTTACCCCAAAAATAAAAAAATCGAAATACGTATTTTTTGCAAAGTTCGAGTACGAGCAACTACGTGTCCCACTTGTACGAATGACATTTGGGTATTTTCGTCGCCGAGGTCTGGCAACACTGGAATTTATCAAAGAAAAAGTGCTTTTCGACATGGTCTCTTTTCAGGAGCAATCATTTCGGCTGGGTGCGAGCGAGATGAAAAATTGAAACGTCATCAGGAGCGGTATACCTTGTAGTTTACGGGAAAATTATGAAACTAAGTAAAATGTTTATGTGAAACGAGGTGGCGGCCATTTTGTATTCTTTTTGTGTTTTTGAAAATTTCGATCACGATTTTGAGGCAGTTGGCAACATTTGGGAAAGTTGAAATGTATGGATCGACTGTGTATCTCGACCGGCAGTATCGAGGTATCTAAACAGTGTTGCCACATTTGGGGAAGTTTTCGAGATTTTCCCCAAAATCTTCCTCCTGTAAAATTTTGTATGAAAATTTTTTTTTTCACTGATGGCTTCTTATAGAAGTCAGAAAATTTAACTTGAAGAAAAATATGGAGACACCTGATGATTGAGGATTTCGGAGACGGGTTAAGAGCACGGCCAAGGTATTGAAGATAGGTGGAGGGTGCTCGACCAAATGTCATTCGAAACTTCATCCAATAGACAATGAGCAAAAACAAAATTCAAAATGGCGGATTTAAGATGGCTGCCATACAAATTTATTTGGTGTCTATCTCAGAAAGTATAAAAGATGGAAGTGTGGTTTCTTGGCAAAAGATGATCAGGACCAGAAGGTCTACTTGATGAACAGGAAAAAAATTCAAGATGGCGGTCGAGCTGTAGTGATTTCAAATTTTTGATTTTTCCGTTTTTGAGGCAGTTAGCTGAAATAACATATAGAGGTAGGAAAATTAAAATCAATGATCGTTGGGTAGTTTCATACAAAGCCGCCTTACTCCTTAAGTACAACTCTCAAATTAATGTCGAAGTGTCCACAGCGACTGCAGTTGTAAATTACCTATTTAAATATTTTTATTACAAAAGGAGCTGATCATTCTCGCGTAGCAGTTACCCGAAGATAGTGAAAAAGGTTTCGCGAGCTGCTTTAGCAGCTCGCGCACAGAGCGAAACACTAGTTATTTCTATAAAATTACATGGAATTCTCATCGCCAGAAAGGAAAACTCAAGCGTGCAGTATTCCAGTATGCTTACTCTGAGTTTTTACATTGCAAATTGAGCGTTCGATCATATTAGCGTCAAAATAAAATGGACCCAAAATATCTTGCTTTAAAGTCACAAATTCAGCGTTTGGACCGCTGGCTGTGAATAAATCTACGAAATGATGAAATGAGCTCTAAACCAATGCTGTTAAGGTTCATTTTACTTTAACGCTAATGTGATCAATCGAATTTTCAATGTTAAAACTCAGAGTAAGCATACAGTACAACGATTTTCATAAAATTTATCGTTTATCTAAGTTTTGACTTGCAAAATTTCGAACGTATGAAAGTTCGCGCCTTATTTAGGTACCGCGCCAAGCTTTAACTTTCGTGTTGATGTGAATTTCAATTAAGTATATTTCAAAGGATTTCACATAAGTCAGAACACGAGGTGGCGCAGTGGTGAGCGCTGTGGTTCTACACGTGGGTTCGATTCCCGGCAGGGTCAATTTGGGAATTTATAATTTCTTAATTTTATCTGGTCTGGCCTACTTAGTGGGAGGCTTCCGTCGTGGCTAGTTACCACCATACCGGCAAATATGTGCGTTCTGGTATGATAAGTACAGTTCATGAAGTCGTGTTTTCTCCTAAAATATCTTAGAAGATGAAAAATAAACATATTAGAATGTTTGAGAAATATATTTAAACTACTAAAAATCCGATAGATATGATTCAAATGACATTAACTTAATAAAATATATCTCTTGACTGCCTCGTTGGTCTAGTGGTTAGCATGTTCGACTGCGGCCGATGAGGTTCCGGGTTCGAGTCCCGGGTCGGGTCACAACAAGTATTGGGTTTTTCTGACAAGAAATTCTCACTACTAGCCCGGAGTTAGGAAGTTGGCGGTGTTTCACCCCCGTGCCTCGGAGAGCACGTTAAGCCGTCGGTCCTGCGCCTGATCTCTCATCGGTCGTGTCGGATTTTCCGTCCCTTCGGGCTATGAGAGTAGAAGGAACAGAGAGTGCACCTGTGTATGCGCACACACTTGTGCATATAATATCTCCCGCGCAGATGACTAATCTCTCAGGAGATTGGCCGCCGTGGCCGAAATTCGGTCGGGAGGACATTAAAATATATCTCAAAGTGGGGCATATTTTGCTACAATTTACAAATTCCATTCCATTATGGACACACTTCCACCACAAAGACAGGATCTATCAAATTTGTTTATTCAGTTGACAATAAATCATAAAACTGAACTTTCACACACTTAATATTCCTTGGTTAAAACACTGATCTAAAATATGTAATAGTGGCAAATATGTAATGTCGGCTGGCAGAAAACGCCCTTATTAGCCTAACAAAGCCAGCCTTACTACCATTGACTATGTAAACAAAGCATAAAGCTTGAGTAAAATAGGAAAATCCCGCAAAGGATGCAAATATTCAACGAACTTGTTTTGAACGTGGTCATATTGGCAAGGGCGGTTGCGTACACATATTTGAGTTATATGGTCGATGTATTTGAGTCTCGCATCTCGCATCCCGCATGGAATTTGCCTTGCTTTGACTGGAGCTTAAATAAATAAAGAATCAGTCAAGCCTTAATAGTGGTGTAGATAAGTCAATATTACGTTGAATCAATCGTGGAATCATAATTCATAACAATATTATGATTATGTTTCCACGTAAAACTCTTAGGTGCTCACGAACTGTGCGTTCCAGTGATTGCGTGGAGCCACTTACTAAACACTGTGGTTTAACATAGCTCAACAATGGTTAGCTATGTTAAACGCGTTCCCTCGAGCATTTTAACAATAACAGGAGTCGAGATGCCCACTTGTTTCTTTGCAAAAAATCTGCCAACAAAAGTATATACTCGTAAGATATTTCAAAACCTCTAGATAACCATATTGTTTATTATTATACTCTTTTGTATGTTCTTTCTTCCTTGTATTTTTTCCTCAGCGCACCAATTTAAATTTTCCGCTTGAACTTAAGTTCGGAAGGGACCGCTTGTATTAATGTTAATTCCGCCTTTTGAATTTTCTTTTAATTAATGAAAAATATTAAAAAAAAACTCAAATATTAACTGTGTAACTGATGTTAACTACAAAAATGTATGAGTATTATTAGTAACATAACACTCTGAGTTGCACGTTTTGTCGGTATTTTCTTTATGTTATAGAACGGCCTGAGAGTCCTTGCAATATATAGTTGGGAATCCTTATGGCTGAAACGTTTTAGCGAAGAAGCACTTGTGATTTTTCCTATTTTCCCCTCGGGAACGCCTTGCGGCTTTCTGAGACTCATATAACATAATTGGTAACATTAAGTTATTTTAGAAAATTATTATAACACTAGATGATGCCCGCGACTTCGTTCGCGTGGATTAGGTTTTTTGATTCCCGGGCGAATTCCTTAATTTTCCGGAGTAAAAAGTAGCCTATGTCCTATGCTTCCCCGGGATGTAATCTACCGCTATACCAATTTTCATGGAAATCGGTTGAACAGATGGGCCGTGAAAGCGTACCTACCTATAGCAGACTGACACACTTTCGCATTTATTATATTAGTATGGAAGTATGGATTTGAATTCATACTTAATTTTAGTGAATAGGATATATTTAAATACTTAGACCATTATTAATTATTCGTTTGGTGTAGTTTACCAAAAAAAAAATTATATTGTGAAATACCATGGCCTACTTTTTACAAAATATGTCGGCCATGCAAAATTGTAACCAAGTTCTTTGTTTGTAGTTTTCAATCATTTATTTACGCCTTCAAATAATGTGTAGTAAAAAAAAACTTTGCGAACTGTGTCACACCTTTACCTAGTGTAGTAACTAGCAAAAACTTATTTATTGGTCTGACTATGGGCCCAAAGGTGCTTGTAGCATTTATATTAGTAAAACAGAACAAATGAGTTCTAAATTTAGCCAGATTTTGGTAAATTAATCACATTTACGAATTGAGTTGTTTGAGCATGATGAAAATTGTTCGAATAGGTGTATGACGATAGTAATTTTAGTAACATATTAGTAACATATTAAAAATAGGTATACATGTATCAACACACGAAGGGTCGTCAAATATGTTCTCTATAGGACCTTCAGAATTGATTAAAACAAAGTTAGTTGTAGCGAAATAATTGAAAACAAACACCTCCAAGTCAGTAGATTGATTGTGCAGGGAATGGTGCGGCATGGCACTATTTAATGGTGATCGGTTTCACGGGCAAGTCCCCACCCTCCACTCCTACCTTACACATTGATCGTTTTTGATTCCATAACATCAACACCGATGTTTTGAATGTATCTACTAGGTTGGAGAAAAGTAACAGTAGGATTTGTAGGTTATTTTAAGAGCGGGAACATAATAGTCCCACAAACTTATCTGACCCGGTGGCCAAAATTGGAACTAATTTGTATGCCTGTAAAGTTATTGTTTTATTTTATTATTCATAGACACTAGCGACGCTGTTACCGGGTAAGAAAGTCTGGTGGGAGAAAGTACACGTTATTTTCATTTACCTATTTATGGAGCCCCACGCACTAGTGCGACAAGACAAAAGTTTCTTCGTCTCTGACGTAGACGTTTTGGCTCTGTCTCTCTGTTAACACTCTGACATTTTGGCTCTCATTTTCTCATCTCACAGACATTCTTCCATACTCAGAGTTCATTGTTTTCCTTGTTCAGCGCGTTTGTCTGTATGTGACAGCCATCGGTTTCAAGGGCAAGTCCCCGCCTCCACACACACCTTTTAAATTGATCGCTTGGAAAATAGTAAATAGAACGAAAATTTCATTTGCAGATCATTTACCTAGAGGGAAAAAAATAGAGAAAAAAATTTACAGTGGACGAAAAGACGTAGGTACACGCTTCTTCCTTCCGCGCGACAGAACCAAAAAGTCCTTTTCCTCCGACTTGTCCCGTCAGATTTCTAGAATCTTGGTCTATGGTTGGCGTAGACTTACTGACCATGCCCTATGCCACAAACAAAAACGAAGCCTAAGTTTTAGGAAAACTGTCGCCTGTTCGTTTTACACCTAAAAAGGCGACAGTTTTCACGTACAAAAACTGTCACCTAATGGGCTTAGGTTTATTTTAGGTATTCTATTTAAATGAGCATTCGTTGTTTCGGTTTCATTGTTATCCTTCCTCTATTTTTTTGATTGAGTATTTTCGTCCAGTCCATCTGTCGGTCTGTATATTTATATTTTTATTTTTGTTAATATATTTTAACATGGTATGAACGTAAGATGGTGTGTATGTGTCAGAACTCAGATATTTAAAAAATATACTTACCATAAGAGCTTTAGGTTACTTAGATATTTTTAATTTATTCTGTTACCGATAGACAGAAGCATATTTAAATGTGGAAAAAATATTTTTTTGCTAAAATTATTAATTACTTACGTATATTTTTGTAAAATACTGCGTAGTTTTTAGGTTCTAGCATTGCTACAGAACCCTATGTGATGCTTGTCCTGGCACGAACTTGACCATTTGTTTTTCTTTCTTTCCATTTACTAATTACCTTATGAACCTCTTACTTTATGACGACCTCCGTGGCGTAGTGTTGAGCGCTGTTGTCTTAACGTGCGGAGGTCCCGGATTCGATCCCCGGCAGGATCAATTTGGGAATTTATAATTTCTGAATTTTCCCTCGTCTGGCCTGGTGTAAGGCTTCGGCCGTGGCTAGTTACCCTACCGACAAAGAGGTGCCGCCAAGCGAATTAGCGTTCCGGTACGATGCCGTGTAGAAACCGATATGGGTTTAATATGCCATGCCCCTAACAGGTTAGTCCGCTACCATCTTAGATTGCATCATCACTTACCATCAGGTGAGATTGCATTCAAGGGCTAACTTGTAGTGGATTAAAAAAATACCTACCTAATGTCAATCGGAGGAAATCGATTCACCTTTCTAGAATACGCAACAAGAAAATTCCACGGAATGTTCATTGAAAAAATTCGACACAAAAATAGATAAAAGCCACTTGATTGATTTTGTAAAGGAAAGGTGAGACAGGCAAAGAATAAATAGCACTCAGGTTGCCGGTCAAGGCTTCTTTCCGGTCCCACCTTAAATTAATCAATTCCGAACGTCGCTATTTACATGCTATTTTCAGGCGATTGCTTGGTGTTGGTGGAAAATAATTTGAAACTAGATTCCACTTCTAAATTTCATTTTTGTGCTACTGTTGTAGAAATATTATTGCACTTAGATGCATAAAAAACGCAATGCTTAATAGCCCGAGCTGTAAATCGAACCCGGGACCTCGTCATCCGCAGTCAAACATGACGTACGTAGACAAGTACGTAGACAAACCAGGCAAATTTACTATATTTACTACGTAACTATAGGAAGAAGTTGGCGGTGTTTCACCCCCGTGCCTCGGATAGCACGCAAAGCCGTCGGTCCTGCGCCTGATCTGTGTCCGGCCGTCTCGGATTTTCCGACCCATCGGCCATAATATGAGTAAGGGAATAGAACCAATGTCTGCGCATGCACACTTGTGCAGTATAATAAACTTATATCCCACTAATCTCTCTGGAATAATTCGGTACGAAGGAATTGTTATATTTATAAGTTAAGTCTGAAGTTTCTCAGATGTCATATTTTATTAAAATATTAGAACCCATCTGTTTACCATTAAAATCAACTACCGTCTGGTTTCCAGGTCTTCACAATACACCAAGACTACGCTCTGGACAACGGCCCAGGAAAAGTGTACTACGTTGATTCCAACTACGACGGTCTACTGTACCAGACCAACTTCTGGGTGCACGCAGTTGTTATCAAACTGATTCCCTGTGTCATTTTGACTGTGATCAGTGCTTGGCTGATCCGAGTTTTATACCGAGCAAACAGCAGGAAGAAGGCCTTGAAAGGATACAGTGCTTGTCCAGTACCTACCGTTGTTAATGGGAACGGGAATATATTCACAAGGAAGTCCACAAAGCGGTCGAAAGCTGAACGAAGAACGGACAGGACTACAAGAATGCTAGTCGCAGTCCTCTTGCTGTTCCTGTTGACGGAGTTTCCCCAAGGAATTTTAGGTTTGTATCGAGTTCGTCTAACTTAGGCAATTATTAAGTTTGAAGCATTAATGACAGTGCTTAGATCGTAACGACGCGAATATTTCCAAGAGTGTCTAAGAAGCAAGAAAATTCCTCACAAAATGTATCTTCTTAAGTGACTTAAATTTAGTTCTATTAGTAAAAAAACTAACGGCCGGTTTCTGAATTGAGAATTTCATGTTGAGTCTGTCTCAAAGACTAGGTACTTAAGAACAATTAAGAAATTTTTGATTCTGAATTGATATTTTGTAAGGTTTGAGAGTTGTAACTTGCTGTTTTTGCTTGAATGCTTAATTCAGAAACTGGCCCAATATCAATTCAGAAAAAAATATGCTTAATTAGTCCTTAAGTAGTTTTTGAGACATACTCAACATGAAATTCTCAATTCAGAAACCGGCCGTTAGTCTAATACGTGACTTTCAGCCCGCTGCCCGGTAGTCTTTAAAATAACTCTACATTTTCTAACATTTTTTTTTAATTAACCTGGACATTCCTGAAAAGGTCATCTTAGTCTGCTAAGATACTCTGCTATAAATTCAATTAGTACTAGAGTAATTAATTGTAGTTGCATTATAAAAATCACTATCTGCGATTCTTCACTGTTTCTTTAGAATTTATCCGCTATTTTTAAAAATAAAATATTTGTTTTTCGGCGCATCGGAGACCAATCCTAAATCTATGTTTTTAGTTAATAATGGGAACCTACTAGAGGTGACTGTAGTTTCCCCGGCGTGGATCCATGTTTTTTTTTAAAAATCCCGAGAGAACTTATCGATTTTCCGGGATAAACGGGATGCATAGTCGCTTACATACATAAGGCGTGCAAATCTATTTTCGTACCATGATGTACTTTCACATGATATTTGTATGGATTTAGTGAACAATCACAAATATGTATGAACCAAAAAATATCATCTTATGTCTATGTATTATCTATTAGATGATTCCCGCGACTTCGTCCGCGTGGACCAATTCCGTTATAAAAAGTTGCCTATGTCCTTCCCCTGGATACAACCTACCCCTGTACCAAATTTAATTAAAATCGGTTGAACAGGTGGGCCGTGAAAGCGTAGCAGACAGACAGACAGCCACACTTTCGCATTTATAATATTAGTATGGATTAGTAATAATAATGGGCTGAACTCAGAATACGATATGATATTATCTACTCGTAGAACATTTGCAAACAATCTTACTCGGAACCCAGCACACGATATTGATATAAATTTATACTGAAGTGAGAACAAGGTTTTGCTTTCTATTGTGGCAATATCTTAACAACCCCTGGGAGTGTAATATCCGTTGGGAAAAGATTTGTATTATCAATAAAAGGAGATTTCGAATCTTTATGAGAGTCTGTAAGAGATTTGTCTGTCTTTATGAGAGCATTTACTAATTGCATTCGTTTTAAATGTTTTGTAATAACTATATTATTACTATAAGCGGCCATAGTAATAATATTATGGCTAGTTGCCCCGTCGCTCACGTCCGCAGGAACTACCTTCTACCTCCCTGCACGTGTCCCCTGGGTGGTGCTAAACGAGCGACGAACTCACAGGCGAAATAAGCGATCTTTTTAATTTTTTTAGTCTGATAACTTTCCGAGCGATAAGGCTACACACGCCAAACCTTAAGGCTCTTCTAAGAGCCCATTGACCAAGAATGTTGGACCTTCAGTCCGCATCATGCAACTCAATATCGAAGGCATAAGTGCCGCTAAATCTGACTACCTACAAAAACTCTTACATGATAATAAAATTGTAGGTTTTTGACTAAATTTTGACATTCTGACAACGATATTGACATTATAAAACGCTTAAACGAGTAACCGCCATACGATTACATATGGCTAGTTGAGGCGTTCTACTTTTCGGATGGTGGTCAGATCTTCGGGAACGCACTTTTCCAACTTAGCTGATCTAAATGCGCGTTAATAATTATTTATCACTTGCTTCAACAGTGAAAGCAAACATCATGAGAAATCCTGCATGCCTGAGAGTTCTTCTTAGCCTTATTTAATGTTATAAACGCGAAAGGGTGGTTATCTGTTTGTCTGTTTCATGTTCAAATTAAGGAGTTTCTGCGGGAATTAAAACCTTAATCCACGCGGAAAATGTCGCGTGCATTACCTTGTATTTAACTTAATAGGTGATAATAATGTAGTGATCTACTATTTAGAGCATCCTTTCAATTAAAAGAAAGTTATGCGTTGCTTTATAAAAATGCAAAAATCCATATCCATACTAATATTATAAATGCGAAAGTGTGTCTGTCTGCTACGCTTTGACGGTCCATCTGTTCAACCGATTTTGATAAAATTTGGTACAGGCATAGGTTATGTCCCGGGGAAGGAAAATTTAGTAATAAATAGAAAATTTAGTGATAGTAGTAGTAAATAGTTAGATAGATAAATTCTTGATTGCCACACATAACATAGAAATAACTTAATTATAAACAAAAAAAAGAACACAACGCGTGCGCAAGGGCGGTCTTATCACTAAAAGTCAATAAGCGCGTATCTAACTTTCTAACCGTACTCTTTTTACATGCAGGTCTGATGAGCGGCATAATTGGCCGTTGTTTCTTCAAACGCTGCTACGACCTCTTCGGCGAGCTGATGGACGCTCTAGCTCTTCTTAACGGGGCCATCAACTTCGTCCTGTACTGTGCCATGTCCAAACAGTTCAGGACTACGTTCCGGCAGATCATGTGGAACCGATGTACGCCCACCCCGCGGGCTACTTCGCATACTGAACTACAGACTACTTTTGTATGAAACTTACGTACGCCCCAAGGGGTGTTGGTTTAATTCTGGACGGTAAAAAATACGGTGTGTTTTAATTGCCAATGCAGTTGAACTAATATATTAATATAGTGCCAAGTTGGCCTATTTTTAATTTGCCAATTAAACCTGTAAGTTTGTCGCTTGGCTACATGAGTAACTTAAAAAATGTAATCAGTCTCGTAAGTCGACTAAGGTCTAAGACCTACAAGTTACAAGTGTAATAATTGCAACATGTTGGCCAAACGTATTGGCCCAAAAGGTTAGCCAAGGGCCTAAGGCATAGCCTGGCTGGTGATATGAAGAACTAAAAGCTATAGAATACGAATATGTATTAGCCGTAGCTTTATTATTGAATAACTTACGTAATTATTCAATTGAAATAACGATGAACAATGAAGAGTTGGATTCACTCAGTGTATTTAGTGTATTGTTTAAATGGACGGATGAAACTGAATAGTGTAGGAAATTAGACATTTATGTAAGCCCGCTAGCTTGAGACGAACTGTAGAGTTATTTGATGTGCCTAGGCATATGCCTGGATTAATAGAAATAAATTAAATGGGATGTTAAATTATTCTCAAATTATTTTCGCCGCGGTTAATTGCCTCATCTGGTGACAGAAGGGCAGACTAATTTTTTGCGCAAAGGATCAGCCTGGCTGTCCAGCGCGGAAATGCAGCCAGCATTCTTGCCACCATTCCACGTGGGCATGATTTATATTGTAAGGTTAGGCTAGGCTAGCTTTAAGTTATATTGTATTGTTTTCAATAAATGTTTTCTCAAATATTCTTGTCCATAGCGAATATTTAATCAACGGATTTTAGTAATTTCCACAATCACTTTTCCAATCTTATACCGCTTGATTTTGACCTAGAATATTGGTATTATTAGAGCTGAAGTCTACTTAATAGATCGATGCCTTTGTGGTCATTAAAGTAATGCTCGATTGGACACGATTCAATTAACCATGTCCTATTACCTCTGAACATGTATTGGGCTGGTATAAGTAATTGGCAGAAAAAGCTTTTACGTTAAAAACACGTGAGTAAGGAAGGGCTTTTTTATGTTTCGGAGATCCTATAGTAGGTACCTACTACCTACCTAGGTACTAAGTTAAAGCTGTTTAAATGAGAGAATGTCAAGCCCATGCATCTTTACTCATGTGTCCAAACTATACTTACTCAATGTTGTCTCGGAGTACTGTAGTTGTAGGTACTAAATGTCTGTCGGTCTGCGTCTAGTGGTAAGCTAGCATTGCTAAGCCCTAAAACCTAAGTGAGAGGATCTAAGCCCTTTATTTCATTTTGTGGAGGTCTTATGAGCTAAAACCACGGAATTAATCAGTACATCAATGAACAATAATCACAAGTGCAGTTCTTTTTCAAAGAATGTAGTACATTTTCTCTCAATCAATCAAATATTCATTTATTCAATTTAGGTACACTCTAGGGTCACATATTGTAGTCAATTACTTACTTATAAAACATGATGGTGATAATTAGTTACGGTATCTTAAAACTAAAACTACAAGGGTTAAAACGCGCCCTGGTCTAAGAAGAGCCCACAATAAACTCAGCCGGGTTTTTTTTCATTCATTTCATCACCATCTCACAAATCATCTTAACTAAGGAACTATCAGAGCCATTAGAGCAAATTATTGCCAAGCTTCCTTCATTCTCCATTAAAATAAAACAATCTTCTCCATTAAAATAAAATTAAGCTATTGGATGAGGTGTTGAGGATTTGATATGGAGATTGTGGGAAGAGGTTGCTATAGCGTCGCAATTTGTACTAATTACGGCGCACGTTCGAAATAGGCCCACTTATTTCACACTTTCACACTCAGGGCAAAGGAATAAATAGATATAAATAAACACAAGTTTTTAAAACAAACACTTTATACTACAGAGAGCGATTGAAAGGCGCTGTCGAAACAATTTATCGTCCAATTATTTATAAAGAGCGTCCGAAAACTTTAAAGACCTGGACATACAAAACGCGCGACGGCATCTGAATTCAGACTCAAAAAATGCGTGTACAATTTGTAATCTTGAATCTCTATTTAAGGCTCCACTCAGGCTAAGGCTAAGGAGATTGATGGCCCGATCCTTAGAAATTAAAAATATCTTTTTCATCCCACCATCTCTCATGAGTATTTTTACTATTCGATATCTGAATGCAAAAGCCGTTATTATCCTCTTGAGGATAAAGTAAATTGAATTTAAAACATCGTGTGCACGTTAGTAAATATCACTCGTCTATGAAGTTTGTGAATTCAAAACATCATTAAAACCTATTTACTTCTACCTCTATGGTGCCGAATTTCCATACAACCGTTTTTAATTTGTTAAAAACTTACACTCGTAACCTTCTTGGTGTACTTTTTCTATTTGCTTTGCGCGTACCATTTTCTTTCACGTCATGTCATTTCCTCGCTGAGGTGGGATGAAAAGTTACGTGTTGCACTCGAGTGAAAAGATTTGTTCACCTCGTGCTCTTTTGATTCCTTCGCTGACGCTCAGGATTCTATTTTTGAATCACTCGCGCAGCTTGCTCGGTCATCAAAATTGAGCACGCGATTAAAACAACTTTTCCCTCTTGTATAACAAATAACTATTAACACGAGCTTGATACTCGTTCCACATGAGGGCAGGGCAAGTGTAGGGCAGCGAGGCAGAGTAGTGAGTAGAATAATAGTGCTGCTACAATTTTATAGCGCGTGCCAATAGACAATATGGTAAACATTCGTTAAAAAACGTTACACCGTCAATCCAGGTGCCATCGCAGGAGTGCGGTTCGATCATGTGGTCCATATTTTGGACGTCTTCATTAATTTAATTTAATTTGAAATATAATTTTAAACTTTTTTCTTTTTCTTTATTAATCCTGCATCAAATTTATTAGGCTACAGGGAGAGAGTAATTATAGATGCACTAATTTTTACCTTTTATTTTAAAATCACTTACACAATTGCGTGTTCACCATGACAGGCAAAGACAAGAGAGAGCTCTATCAAAAAGCGGGGTTCGCTACTTAAGATTCTGCATAGATTATATCAAGTTGACTAAGTATATTTCATTGCCATACTTTAACAAAATTGTATTCGCGCGTTATGTGTCCAAGTCTTTACTGTCCAAAAACTTTATTGTGCTGTGAAGTTAAACACTAACGAATTATGGTGAAATTTATTAGGGTAGTGAGTTTGAAATTCATCAAACTTTCAACAACAATGCGGCATGACTGGGTTTTAATTAAAGTTTTATTGTAATAAAAGACTTTGGTTGAAGTTTGTGACTGCAAAGTTGTACTATTATAAGAAGTGATGCCATTATGAAAATATAGCAAGGGGGTTACAACCATCGCTTAAAGCAGTATTATTTCAAAATCTCAGTTTTATGTCACGCACCTTGACGTCCCTAAAATAAGGATTACAATTCTTAAATACGAACGTCAACAATATTATAACAATTCGGCTTCAAGCGATGGTAGATGCCCCCTGAAACCAACTATCTCTTTATACTTAGGTACTTTGCCAGTAGCGAAGTCCGGACTTTGGATTTTTTGATTCCCGCGGGAACTCCTTAATTTTTCGGGATAAAAAGTAGCCTATGTCACTTTCCAGGCCCTAAATTATACCCATGTCAAAAATCACGTCGATCCGTTGCTCCGTTGCGAAGTGATTGAAGGACAAACCAACAAACCAACAAATACACTGTAAAGTCTTTGTTAAAGTTATGTTTAAGAAAGATAAAAGGATAAGAAAGAATCCCCGCTAAACGATTTTAGGAAAGTCCAACAGGGTATTGAAATAGTACGCGATCGAATTCGAGAATAAGTTCGCAGCAAATAATGTTACTAATTTTTTCCTATACTAGCTGATGCCCGTGACTTCGTCCGCGTGGTTAAAGTTTTTTGTTTCCCGCGGGAACTCCTTAACTTTCCGGGATAAAAAGTAGCCTATGCTATGTCACTCTCCAGGTCCTCAACTATACCCATGCCAAAAGTCACGTCGATCCGTTGCTCCGTTGCGGCGTGATTGAAGGACAAACCAACAAACCAATAAACCAACAAACAAACACACTTTCGCATTTATAATAATATTAGTATGATTACTTGATGCGATTAAATTTGAATTAATTAATTCGAAATGACCTTTGATTCAGCGCGCTCACGAAAGCTAATAAAAGCTTTCGTGGAAACTTTCCACTTTCATTAATTCTTGGCTTTCGTTATCCATTTATTCATGTCTTCTTATTTGCGAGCATAAGAGTTCCATGAAGGTTATTTTTACGCATAATGTGTAAATCAACCTTCATGAAACTTTAATTAGGATGGATGACTACGAGTATATGAGGCGGGGTGGTATAATAGGATACCGTTGTAGTAAACTTGCGAGCAGAGAATCCGGGTCGGTCACAACAATGTTTACTCCAATAACTGACTTACATAGATTATTTGGGCGCAAATTTACTTTGTCTGGAGGGAGGCTTTGGCCATGGCTAGTTACCACCCTACCTCTACTAGGTTTCTTACCTACCTGAATTGAATAAACGTTATTTGACTTGACTTGACTTTGACTTTGAAGTACCGCCAAGCGATTAAGCGTTCCGGGACGATGCTGTGTAGAAACCGATCAGGGGTATAGGTTTAATATGACAGCCGTACCCCTAGCAGGTTAGCCCGTTACCATCTTAGACTGCATCATGACTTATCACTTACTATCAGGTGAGATCGCAGTCAAGGGCTAACTTGTAGAAGAAAAAAAAGATATATAAGTATTGCGCTAGAGAGTTATAGTATGGCGTCGCAAAAAATATTTATATAAACATATTTTTTTTGTAAATGTCATTAGATATACACAGTTTACATTACATAATTTATAGGATAGGTATAAATATTATAAATAGTAGGTAAATTTGTTTGTTGGATAAAGTTCCTCTTCTTCCCAAAAGTATCATTATTACATACCTACTTATATTTTGTATATAATAACGACGAAACTAGTAAATACAAATAAGTTTTATGTATAATCTCGTAATGTTCTATTATTATGTACTACTTATAGAAGATAAATAAGTAGTACATAATAATTATTGTTTATCAAAAGCTCAGAGCTGATTGCCGGACAACAAGATTGCGTGATGAGGTGCACGATCATCTTGTCCGCCATTTTTAGCTGAAATTTCTTAAAAATTGAGAGAGACAGCTTGAAAGCCCACTCTCGTTCAGCGTATAGTAAACTACGAGTATACAAGGAAAAAAGGTGCCGGCTGCAAATCGCAATATAGTGTCGATTTGTCGAGTGCTGTCACTAAAACCTTCTTTATTAATAGGTGTTACGGCGCAGTCAGAAACTACGCCGTGGCACAGATTAAATAATAATTTTTTCATAAGCCATAATGTTGTTTCTATAGACAAGGTTTCAGGGGGAGCATTCGACGCTATATTGCAGCCGCTATATGGCGGCACTACTCTTTTATAAAACCGTAGAGTTTGCCTTACTCTGACCCCACCCTAAAAAGGATAATACATTATAGGTATATGTTGTTAAAATTAGCATAATTTTTCGCGGACAATATAACGCTTTTTGATACATTTTGTATGCATAATATAAGCCCATTGTCCCGAGCATTATGATGTATGATATGACTTAATTTATCCTATAAGCCGTGTGTAAGGGTGGACACATACTTAAAATGGATAATAAGCCTTGCCGGGAGAGAGAGAATTGTCACGTCCTAGGCACGATCCATGGATTTTAAAAATAAAAATGAAGTTACCTCACTTGGAATACTCGGTCACAGCTTGCGATCACCATCCCTTAGGTATTTCATATACATATGTATCTACTATCCGTTGCATCGTAAAGTAAGCTTGAGTACGGTCTAGTGTGAATGATACCTACTTTAATAAATTAAAGATGATTATGGTCACACCCTGAAATAATGTAATTTAATTCTCATTTTCCAAGGTGTAGCGACGCGTAGCATGTCTGTTTCCACCCTAATATTTTTAATGTGATGTAATACTAATTTGCATTAATGAAATTTCGTGCGTTGAATTTTATGTAAGATTTTGTACCATACCTTTATGTTTATTTGATATTTTAGCTATAAATCTTGTTTATGTACCTACCATTTAACTTTTGAAAAAAATATGTTTATGATATTGTAAATAAAACTGTGTTGCTGTAAGAGACAGTAAAATATAAATCTATGTTGTTAAAAGAGAGCGTCTATTTTTGTCACAGACCATCGGTGATTTTTATTTAATAAAATTAACTGAGAAGCAGAAAGAAACGTACAAGGGATTGCAAAAGCTGAATGAAAGCTATTGAAATTTTACTGTAGGCTAAATGTTCGTTTTGATTGACAAACTTTAGACTTAATTTTAGAGCATTTTTAGTCTGTTTTGCTGAAAAATTTGTTCAGATTAATTATATTGTAGTGGACCAAAAGCGTCCGGATTTAAAAAAAATATTTTGATCGGAAACGTACAATACAACGTTTCACATCCAATTTGTGGATAATCATTCAGCAAGATAAAATTCCAAAAATAAAACCCGCTTGGATACTCCTAAAAATAGAAAAACGAATGAACGGTTCTAAACGGAATTTTAAATCGGAATTTATATAGTCCATTTGATACCAAACCAAAGTAGGTAATCTCGGACCAAAATAATAAAAGTTAAAACATGTTAATATTTATTTTTGATCGATTTTCCAGATTAAAATCGTAGTCGATGTCCTGTCGTACCTACTTTAGATGGACATTAAGGGCCGCTTGCAAAAGGACATTTAAACTGATTTAGTTAAAATTTGTAATGCTTTCCCTTTTTGGCAAATGCATATTGTAGTTGCCAAAAAGGGACAGCATTAAAATATTTAACTATAGCAATTTAAGAGTCCTTGTGCAAGTGGGCCTAAGGAATTTTTATCATTTAGTTAATCGATGAATAAAATAGTTGCACGCTGTTTAATAACATTAATTAACTTTTTCACTTAAATTATAACCAGACCAATAGCATTTATTACCTACTAGCTGATGCCTGCGACTTCGTCTGAGTGGTTTAAGTTTTTTTGATTCCCGAACTCCTTAATTTTCCGAGATAAAAAGTAGCCTATGTCACTCTCCAGGTCTTCAACTATACCCATGCCAAAAATCACGTCGATCCGTTGCCCCGTTGCGGCGTGATTGAAGGACAAACCGACAAACCAACAAACAAACTGACTTTCACATTTATAATATTAGTATGATATGCTACAGCAGCTCCATATATTACAGCTAGGTCATTCAGGTTATAATTCATTCGAGATTTGAACGTTCTTTTTATGATGGCGGCAAACTCACGGTTTGTAACATACGGTACGTTACATATTAAGTAAGTAGTAGGTAATAGCACAGTCAAAGTAAGGTCTTTTACTGTTTTATCATCATCATCATCATCATCAGCCGACAGACGTCCACCGCTGGACATAGGCCTCTTGCAAGGATTTCCACACGCCGCGGTCTTGCGCCGCCTGGATCCAGCGACTCCCTGCGACTCGCCTGATGTCGTCCGTCCACCGAGTAGGGGGTCTGCCAACGCTGCGCTTCCCAGTGCGAGGTCGCCATTCCAGCACATTGGGAACCCACCGTTCCAACGTTTTGCTGATTACGTGATGGTAATTATTCTGGGCAATGACACTCGAAATGCTAAGAAAAGCCAAGGATACAATTTGCAATTATGAGAAAATGGTAAACACACACATACATACATATAATTGTAATAACACTCCCGTAGTGTAGTCATAACTTAACATTTTTAGAGACAATGAACATTGAGGAGTATTGTGTGATATTGTTTAGCTCTCGCGGAGCATTTGCCAATGCATGACATACATGAGTATATGTTACTTGTTACGCAAATGGCCTGAATTTATGGATTTATTCATGGACATGTGCATGGAAATAGCTTGGTCCGGCTGGTTCTAGGAACGATTTCTATCCACCCTGACTCGGTGGTGAGCGCAGTGGTCGCTATGGGAGATCCCGGGTTCGATTATCAATGCATAAGATTCTAGGAGTCTACCGCATTATTATTTCAAGAAAACCACTACTGTCAGAAGGAAAATTAAAGCTGTACAAGGCGTCACCGGGTATGCCTCAGATTGAAGATTTATAGGTGTTATACATCCATACTATCCATACTAATATTTTAAATGCGAAAGTGTGTCTGTCTGTCTGTCTGTCTGCTAGGTACGCTTTCACGGCCCAGCTACTCAACCGATTGTTAAAAATATAGTCTATGATCATCTATGGTGATCATGGATTCTATGGTAAAAACTATGCTTATAAGGTTATTGTAATATTATCTATTAACTGTAACTTCCTTCCTCTATGCAAAAATAAGAGCCTACAAGAAAAGATGGCGTTTTTATTATAAAGCATTTTAATTATTAATATGGTGGGTTTCAAGAAGAAGAATAGGTACAAAAATTAATACCGATTTTGATGAAATTTGGTACAGAGATAGGTTACATCCCGGGGAAGGACATAGGGAATCAAAAAACGTCAATCCACGCGGATGAAGTCGCGGGCATCATCTAGTATAATATAAAATAGAATTAATTCCTATTACGTGATTAATTCCAAGCCACAGTCCAAGATATTCGTACGTAAGCGTACTACCTAATTATTTATTTTAAGTGCTTGTAAGACCTTTTGCAACTTAGGTACCTATGCTGTTAGTAGGTATAATTACGAGTTTGTCGAGATACCAACCGCTGTTTTTCTTCATTATCTCTAAAAATTCGTGCAATAAATTTTCTTACTAATTGAAACGCAGGTAGTATTTTTGCTAAACATAAATATTCATTGTTTAAATTTAAATGTTTAATTTTTTTTTTCCTCTCAGCGCGGCGTCCGTATCCCCTTCCACTTCCTTCCTTCAAATCCAAAGTGAATACTGAATAGGAATCTTAGTAAGTCGCGCTCCACCTTGGGCTGCATCACCAATGCAAGCAGGTCTGATTGCAGAACAGCGCTAAAATCAAATAAATATTATAAATGCGAAAGTTTGGATGGATGGATGTATGGAATTCAAAGGCGGCTCGCTCAAAGGAGCGCTGGTGCAGTGAACTCCCACAAAATTAAAAAAAATACATGGGTACTAGGTAGGTATAACAATCAAATAAACTTTGCTATAAACGTTATTAATATTTTTATATAAATCTATTCCCATTGTCATTTTAATCATGAATATCCATAAGTACCTACCTACCTACTTTACTACTTATTTCATCAATCAACACAAATTTAATACATGGTATTTTTGTTAAGTGGAGAACGCTCCTATAGACGAAAGTTCAGTACAACGTTCTTATTGAAATGTAATGAGAGTAAAAGAGAGCATTCGATGCGAGCGGCGTGTGAGACAAAAGATTTGTATGAGAAATTTGGTAAATATGGAGCGGCGCTCCTGAGGAGCGCCGCGCGATATTACCCGACTAAATGACATGGCCTGTTGTCACGAAGAAAGAGTTAAAACTCGCGAGTATTTTTTTCAACCGACTTCAAAAAAGGAGGAGGTTCTCAATTCGACTGTATTTTTTTTTTATTTTTTTATGTTTGTTACCTCATAACTTTTGACTGGGTGGACCGATTTGGATGATTCTTTTTTTATTTAAAAGAGCATACTTTCCATGTGGTCCCATATAAATTTTATCGAAATTGGTCGAGCGGTTTTTAAAATATCAACAATAAAGCTTGTTGTTGTAAAGTTGGCGCGGGAGTTTGAAGTCGGTTATTTAAAAAGTATTTTTTATATTAAATTATTATTCGTATTATGCCGGTAAGATGTAAACAAAACACAAAATACGAAAGTAAATTTATATTTGATTAATTCGCGAGTGCGTCGGATCATTGTACAGTGGCGGGAAAATCTGTATTGTTGTTTTAAATAGTGTACCTACCTACATATTGTGTTGTGTATTTATGTGAAAAAGACTGTGATTTATGTAAATAGTGTAGGCGATTAAAATGGAACAATGTAACGTAATGACCGCCGAATGGACTTCATTACAAATAATTGGTAAGCATTTTCTTTTTTTTTAGTGAACTCCCAATATGATCTTTCACGAGCCGCCTCTGGTATGGATGTATGGATGTATGGATGTTTATTACTCAATCACGCCAGAACGGCTGAACGGATCTGGATGAAACTTGGCACAGAGATAGATTATAGTCTGGACTAACACATAGGCTACTTTTTATCCCGGAAAATTAAAGACTTCCCGCGGGATCCACAAAACCTCGATCCACGCGTACGAAGTCGCGGGCATTAGCTAGTACTAATAAAAAAAAACTGTATCTTATATTGAGAGTATCTTTAAGCATTATTTACTTTGCAAGGTAAGCGGAACACTCAAATACGGTGGATTTCCATATTATCCTCCTGCATAGGCAATACGGCTACAAAGAGTAGGTACTATTTCGACTAAGTAAGATGGACGGACGGTATAGTGTTGAGTGTCGACGGACAATACTAACATTCTCAGATCAAATCAGATGCTATGGGTAGTGATGGCATTAGCCGCAAGATGATTATATTAAGTCTAGACTCTATCCCACATGTCGTCTGTCATCTATTTAACTACTCCCTCTCTTCTAATACCTTTCCCAGTTGCTGGCGCATTGCTCAGGTTATTCCTGTACCTAAAATTTCAAAACCATTATTGTTTTCCCAATACCGTCCGATTTCCATTCTCCCTTTTTTATCTAAGGTCCTTGAACGCATTATCCATTCCCAACTCACGCTTTTCCTGAATAGAAATAATATACTTAGTTCTTTTCAGTCAGAGTTCCGCCGTGGGCACAGTACTGTTACGGCACTGACCAAGGTGTGTGATGACATACGGTTTGGAATCGATAGCAAGCTGGTAACCATTTTAGCACTGCTCGATTTCTCTAACGCGTTTAATACCGTCGACCTGGATATTCTCTTAGCAATTCTTGAATCAATTAAGTTTTCCTCTGCTTCTATCAGTTGGTTCAAGTCTTACCTATTTGACCGGTCGCAATGTATACGTGTTAGAGAAAAACTGTCGTCCTACTATCGTCTCAGTGCTGGTGTTCCACAGGGTGGTGTCCTTTCTCCTTTGCTCTTTTCCATATTCATAAATACGGTCACTAATCTCCTTTCCCTGCCATATCATCTTTATGCCGATGATTTCCAACTGTATGTAACCACTCCTGTTGAACAGATATCTGAAGCTATTAAACGCTTAAACGACGAACTTAATATTGTCTGCAGCTGGAGTGAGTCCTTTGGTCTACTAGTGAATGCCAGTAAATCACAGGTCATTATCATAGGTAACTCCAGACAAACGTCTAAGCTTGACTTCTCTGCTTTACCACCTGTGGTCTTTGATGGTACTGCGCTAGCTTATAGTCATGCCGTTAAAAATCTTGGAGTTATCATAGACAGCAATCTATCATGGAAACCGCAAGTTTCAGAGGTTAGTAAGAAAATCTTTGGCGCTTATGGTTCTATTAAAAGGTGGAAAAACTTCTTGCCAATTAAAACCAAGATTTTGTTAGCTAATACACTTCTCCTCCCCATCCTTGATTACGCCGATGTCTGTTATCTCGACCTGACCGAAGATCTTTTAAATAAGTTAGAACGCTTGCAAAACTTATGCATTCGATTTATTTTCGGCCTAAGGAAGTACGATCATGTTTCGGAATATAGGAGGAAACTTAACTGGCTCCCTATCAGACAAAGGCGTAATCTCCATGTCCTCTCTGTTCTTTATGCTACTCTTTACCACCCATGGTCGCCCCCTTACCTAAAGGAACGATTCAGGTTCCTTAGCTCCTTTCCAATCCAGCATACCTTGCGATCTGCCAGTGACAATAAACTTAAAATCGCCAAACGTAACGCCGAGGGATACGCAGACTCGTTCACCATAAAAGCAATCATAATGTGGAACGCACTCCCAGCTGATATCAGACGAGCAAAATCTCTAGGGGCCTTTAAAAGTCGTGTCAAAAAGCACTTACTGTCGCTGTAAACCTATTATTATTTGTGTTTAGGTATTTTAAATTAGTAATATGTAATGTAATATTTATGTATATACTTAATATGTATTATATTTAGATATATATGTATTATATGTATAATTTTTATCTGTTTATAGTATGTACCTATTAGAATGTACGTTTATGTAATTGTTTTTATTTTATTTTATTCAACGCAATTTCCCGTCTCACAGCAAGTACGGTCCATTCATGTAGGTTGCCTGGCAGAGATCACTTTAGTGATAAGGTCGCCTTTTGTTTGTAAGTTTATATAATGTTCTGTGTATATATGTCCATTTTTTATGCAATAAAGAATTTAATAATAATAATAATAATAATTCTCCTCTAAACCTCCAAAGCCGGTCTACCATCCATTTACTGACTAATTTCAACATCAATATTACTACTAAGATACTACTACCACAGAATAGGTAGTAGTGCTACTATGACTAAGGATTATACTAGATGATACCTGAGACTTTCTCCACGCAGTTTAAAGGTTTGGATTACCGCGCGAACTCTCTAAATTACAGGGATAAATTAATGTGCCTGTATTAATTTAGGGTAAAAGCTGTCTCCAATCCAAATTTCAGCCAAATCGGTTCTGTAATTGAAGGGTTGTAAGTCTAAAGGGTCTAAGTGGCAATTTTAACAAAGCTTTTGAGGGAAAAAAGGGCGAAAGACTGATAGCGCTTAGCCACAAATTTATTTGTGTGTGTGTAAAATTTGAAAGGAAACAGGCATTTGGATCCATTTGGATACTAGTAGGCTTGGCACTTAGATTGTATTTTCGTAAAAATATAGATTTTTTATTTTTTGGCACGTAGACCCTTTAGACTTACAACCCAATTGTACCTTACAACCCAACTTCACTCTATGAAGAAGTAACCGACATCCACCCATTCAAAAATACAATTAATATTAGCACCTTAATTATAATATTAGGTAAGACTACTCAATAGTAGTCTAAGGTAGTATGTCTAGTATTTAAGGTTTATTAATATTTCCACCTGAGTGTAGCAGGGACGGGCAGTTGCAATCAAAGGGCGTTGTGATAGGTACCTCATGTTATGTCGCCTAAAGTATTGGTAGCGGCTGTCAATCACTGTACCCTCGTCGTGAAATATGGGCCGAACAGCTATGCATTTGACGGGAAAAGGCCAAGCCGTATAATTAATGCCAAAAGGCGTTCATTTTCCCTATACCTGTCAGCTATGAAGTCATTTCAAGAGATATGATGAGTTAACAACAAAGGGCCCGAAGGGTATACAGTTTATATTTAGCCTTTCGGATGTCCGTTTACCATATTCAACATCAATGACCCTTGTAGGGATCTGTTATAATATTAATTAAAATCATTATCAAAATATGCCTACAATCAAGGTTGACTCCCGTAAGTATATTTGTCCGACAGGCAAGCTAAAATGTTTATAGAAATTGAGGTTTCAAATGAATGAAAATTAAATTAGATTTTGTTGACGACTTCCCTGGCGCAGCGGTGAGGGCTATGGTCTTATAAATGGGAGGTACTGTATTCGATAGGGGGTATGTTTATTTATTTATTTAAATCTGCGTCACAATATTAGATATAATTATAAACAAACTTAAACTAATACACATTAAAATTAAATTAAATCTAAATTAAAAACCAAAATCAAAAACTAAAAACTATACATGAAAATATCATCTATCCCGCTGCAATGGTATTCGATAGGTGCAACTTGAGAATTATAATTTCAAAACTACCTCTGGTCTGATGGGAGGCTTCGACCTTGGCTATTTACCACTCTGCCGGCAAAGACGTACCTAACCTCTTTTTTTAAACTGCCCTTGACTGCGATCACACCTGATGGTAAGTGATGATGCAGTCTAAGATGGTAGCGGGATAACCTGTTAGGGGTATGGCAGTTATATTAAACTCATACCTCTAATCGGTTTCTACACGCCATCGTACCGGAACGCTCAATTGCTTGGCGGCATGTTATTGCCGGTAGGGTGGTAACTAGCCACGGCCGAGGCCTCCCACCAGGCAAAATGCGATTGTGCTTCATCGTCATTATCATGTCATATAAGTATTTGATATTATTTTCGAAAAACTGATTTGCATTGTTAGCTAACAATTAACAAACTGATTGAATAAGTAAACATCGTACCTAATTAACGTTGTCTGCTATTAAGTACTAAAGTTTATTTAATGTAAATTGAAAACAGCCCCACGTCCTCCCTTAGTACATAAAATATGCCCCACCATTGTTTACATCAAAATAAGTTATGAAGGAGTAAAATTTATGACATAATTACTTACCTTGCTATTCATAAAGACTTCTTTCATCACGTCTTTTATCATCATTATCGAGCACGAGCCTCTTCTCAGAAAGAGAAACGTTTAGCTATAATCCATCACGCTTGTCACGTGTGGATTGGCAGACTTTGCACACCTTCGAGATCATTATATTTCCTCCCTACTTAAGTCAGTTAAGTACCCCAAAGTTTCTATCCGCCCCGGGAGTCCTTCGGAAATTTAGAGGTGTTATTAAAATTAAAAGTTATTAGGTATCAATCCTTCTTTTCATTAAATTGCTTTATTTTCATGATATTAATGCATTTTAGCGTTTTTTAGGGTTCCGTACCAAAATGGTAAAATGGAACCCTTATGGTGCGACTTTCTCCGTCTGTCTGTCCGTCTGTCCGTCCGTCACACTCGATTATTTCAGTAACTACCGAAGCTATCGACATGAAATTTGGAATAGTTGTGTGTGTATATTAGTGGCCCAAAGACACTGGAATTAAAAAAAATTAGAAATTATTTTTGTTCTTATTTAAAAAGGGGGGAAAATCTGAGGGTTGAAATTTAAAAGTGAGATAACTGTACTGTGTGGGGTATCATATGAAAGGGATTACTTTGTACATTCTAAAACAGATTTTTAATTATTTTTAGTTATGATAGTTTTTGATTTATTGGGGAAAATATCTCCGGAGTTTACCAATCGAAAAATTTGAAATAATTATCGTCAATAGGAATTTACGTATATTTTACAGGAAAACTATAGTCAATGCTCTAACTAGCATAGTTTTTTGATATTAACAATAAACCTCTACAAACAAAGTTAGTCTTGCGGTTCATTAACAAAGGTAATTATTTATTAATAATGGTACGGAACCCTTCGTGCGCGAGTCCGAGTCGCACTTGCCCGGCTTTTTTAAAGTATATAATGGCAGAAATGTTGTTATAAAGGTCGTAACAATTTCAAAACTGAAATTAGTAGTACTGGTTTTATAACGGTTTTATAGCTTTATGAGATGAAATGAACTCGTTGAATCAACTTGTTTGAACAACTCTTGAAACTTTACTCCCTTTCCAAAACTGAAATAAGTACTTAAGAAGCAATCAAGTTTAAGAAAGAGGGTCATATCAGAATAGTAATCAGATAAAATAACCCCAAATTTTATGATAAGATATTGCTTGTTTATAGGTAGTTATTATTTGTTTACTGTCTTCTCATGAAATTGGGATCAAACGTAGGTATATCTTGGGTTCTACTCAAGAGTTTTAATTATACTTACCACTGTATGGTCTAGGTTGAATTTGCGACTTTCACTTCATTTTTACATTAAATTTAAAGACGAGGTGGTAGAGTCTTAATTTAAAAAAAACCGGCCAAGTGCGAGTCGGATTCGCGCACCGAGGGTTCCGTACTCAAGAAGTAGGTATAATTACCTTTGTTAATGAACCGCAAAACTAACTTTGTTTGTAGAGGTTTACTGTTAATATCAAAAAATTACGTTTGTTGTATGGGAGCCCCCCTTTAATATTTACTTTTATTGATATTTAATTATTTATTTTGAAAGGTAATATACAAGTTAATATTCTGTGAAAATTTGAACCGTCTACCTGTTACCGTTTTTAATATTGAGCAAAAAAATACGAAAAAAACACGTTTATTGTATGGGGACCCCCCTTAATATATATATTTTTTTAATTTTTAGTATTTGTTGTTATAGCGGCAACGGAAATACATCATTTGTGAAAATTTCAGCTTTCTAGCTATCACGGTCTATGAGATACAGCCTGGAGACAGACAGACAGACAGACAGACAGACAGACAGACAGACAGACAGACAGCGGAGTCTTAGTAATAGGGTCCCGTTTTTACCCTTTGGGTACGGAACCCTAAAAAGAGGACTTTATAATTTCACTGCTGGCAAACTTATGGGGTTGCCTTCAGAAGCCATTTGCAAAAATACGCATTACTAGTAAAGCTATAAACGAACATGATATAGATTGACCTTGTTGAAGAAATATACTAACAACTACTTACCTAGTTGTTCATCTCATAAACCAACTTCATCTGTTTACTGGTTTGAATGACTTGTGTATTATTATATTCAAATTTAAAATGAACTTTAAAGAAAGCTTCTGAAGTGTTTTACTCTTTAAAATAAGTTTTATTTCAAAGCACTTGCAATTCTGCAACTCTTTTTGGTAGAACACAATTTCAGTCTGATTCCAGTATTTTAATTCTGAATTCATTAAAATTTTCCTTCCGTGGTCCGTAGTCTGTTGAATAGTAAATCTGGGACTTATAACTTTGAAAAGTTCCTTAATTGTTGAAATTTAGTATTCAATTTTACTTGTATTGTATCTGAATTAACTAGATGATGCCCGCGAGGATTATTCTCGCGGGAACACTTTAATTTTTCGGGATAAATAGTAGCAATCCTTCCCCTCGTTATAATTTTTAAACACGGGTTGTTTGGCATAGAGATCCCACGTAGGGGCTATATTATCCCGGGAATCAAAACACCTTTCTCCACGCGGTCGAGTCGCAGGTATCGTTTTATAGATAATGAGTTAGCTTTGTACAGTTTCAATAATCATTCTGGGGGTTCAGAAAGAGCCTTTTTGTATGTATAAATTGGTCCCCAACGGAACCAAAATAATTTCTTACACAATGTCATTTCGTAATTAACAAAGAGAAACCACTTGGCGCCTCAAAAGAAAAGCACTCTGAGATATTAATAGCTTTGTACAAACATTCTGTTCTGGCGTCTATTACGAGTTATTAGGTGAAGTTGGTGGATACGTTACAGCCAAAAGGTGAAACAACGTTACACAATGGTTTGCCTAGGCAATCCGCAAAATATCCGCTTGTCGAATAGCGAATAGTTAATCCTAGGAGTGCCGGTACATCTGCCGCTCTTTCAGTCGATAGTTGCAGTTGAATCTAACGGTTAGAAAGGAACGAGTTTTATATACCTAACTTGGAATATCATTTTATTTCTCTCTACGAAATTATTTGTTTGTTGGTTTGTACTTCAATCCCGATGCAACGTTGAGACAACTGCAAGTGGTCGACGTGTTTTTTTTATTGAGGCTGCGTCTTATGCTAGAAAATGAAAGATTTCTCACGAGATTTTTGTATAAATATATCTATAGTAGAGCGGACGGTGTTGCGAGCATCATCTAGTTAGTAGGGAATAAAGAAACACCAATTTAATTACTTACATATGCACAAAAGTTATGAAAGTATATTTCACAAATAAATAAATTGAATTTGATTGATTTATTTGTTTTAAATTCTTTGTAGCACATAATATATAATACAATGCACCAAGGCGAACTTAATACCTAGAGGTGTTCTCTTCCTACTTCTAGTTCTAACTACTTTTGGTAATGGGGACACCGGACAGGATTGAAAAAATAGTACGTATAATCTTTACTAATATTATAAATGCGAAAGTTTGGATGGATGTATGGACGTATGGATGTATGGATGTATGGATGTTTGTTATCACGCCCCAACGGCTGAACGGATCTGGATGAAATTTGCCACAGAAATAGATTATTATAGTCTGGAATAACACATAGGCTACTTTTTATCCCGGAAAATTAAAGAGTTCCAGCGGGAACAGAAAAACATCAATCCACGCGGATGAAGTCGCGGGCATGAGCTAGTTGAATTATAAATATAAAGTGAAACATGAATCAATTGAATTGAATTGAATCATGTTTCGCAATATGAGAAAGTAGGAAAGTCAAAACCAGATTTTAACGAATACAAGAGGTGGAATCATGTAAGGATTGTCGATCGAATCGTTAAAGTTCCGCTTCAAAGTAAAATAAACCATAACAACATTAGATTAGAGCTCAATTTCGTGTAGCCATTCTTATACGATTAGGGTATCGTACATACCTAAACGTATGAGAATGGATACACGAAATTGAGCTCTAAATCAATGATGTTATGGTTTATTTTATTTTTAAACCGAACCTATACGATTTGATCGACAATTCTTACATGATTGGGGGGCAGACATGAGGATCGATGTTTAAACGATGCAACGTTGGAGTTTCTTTTGGTAGTAACTTATAGCCGACTGCTTACAGAAAGTATTTATGTCTGAACAGTTTACGGCGGGAAGACGAACGTAAATTATTTCACGGTTCTTTCACGGCCGTAAATTCAGATGTTGGGTATGCAGATTTGAAGCTATGCGGCGTTAGAGAGTATTTACTATTTACTTTGGACGTATTTTAAAGCGGGAGCTTATTATCACTAACATCTGATAATAATCGTTAGTTACCTATGAGTTTAAACATGTTGTACTCTTAGTAGAGCCGTATGCGGAAGGACCTGTAAAACCCACCGCATTATTATCCCAAGAAAACTCCTATAATTATTATGCGAAAAATGGAAAGGGGTCACGACCCTCAGGGATGAGGAATACGACGCAGAGAGAGAGAGAGAGACAGAGTGGCAAATGGCAATGGATCAGAATGGCTGTTCAGGGCGAAAATGCAGCCAGCACCTAAGTTTATTGTAAGTAATATTTTTAAGTTAACAGAATATACATGTAGGTAGTTACCTACATTCAGGTATTATTAGGTGTAACCTGACATATTAACGTGCACAAGTGTGTGCAAATGTGGGTGTACTCTATATTCCCCCACTCTCATAGTCCGATGGGACGGCAATCCGGCGACCGTAGAGATATTACGATTAGACACGAACGGCGAACCATTAGACCAACGAGGCGCTAAGGACAATCCGATACTTACTTTATAAAGAGAAGATCAGTTTAAGATAATATAATACTTAGTACACACAGTAGGTGCCACTTAATCGACTTGAATATCAATCTTACAAGTGTAGTGTTTTAGAAGCCCTTGACCGCGATCTCACCTGATGGTAAGTGATGGTGCCGTCTCAGATGGTAGCAGGCTAAACTGTTAGGGGTATGGCGGTTATATTAAACCCATATCCCTAGTCGGTTTCTACACGGCATCATACCAGAACGCTAAATCGCTTGGCGGCACGACTTTGTCGGTACAATGGTAACTAGCCACGGCCGAAGCCTCCCACCAGGCCAGACCAGAGAAAATTTAGAAATTCGGTTTCCCAAATTCGAAAAAGGTTCCCGAATTGAATGTATCGGGAATCGAGCCCGACAATAGTGCTCAACACTGCGCCAGGGAGGTTATCACAGCTGTTCTCATTCTTAAACGTTCGCAAGTGAAATAGGAATACATATATTGAATTTCCTACCCGTAGTAACATCATTACTTACTCGAGTTCCTGTACTCGCGTTTCATTTCCGGAATGCTGAATTCTTTCATCCCTTCTGTGAAGTGTGAACCGTCAAAAATCAAAGCTAAGATTGATTGGATTACTTAGCGTCTAGCACTGGTTTCATAAATATCCGCGTCAAGATTTTTTCAGGGTTCCGTACCAAAATTTGTGACTAGAAAGAAATTACTTTTAAGATTAGTAGGTACTGGATAGTAAAGTAAGACTGTGAATACTAATATTATAAATGCGAAAGTGTGTCTGTCTGCTACGCTTTCACGGCCCATCCGTTCAACTTATTTTGATGGTATAGGGATAGTTTGTATCCCGAGGAAACATAGGTCATAGGCCGGAAAATTAAAGAGTTCCCGCGGTCATCATCTAGTTAATAATTATTAATCAATCAACTATCAATCACGTCAGTGATAGGTAGGTAACTAATTAGAGTAAATGTCTTTTGACTTTGACTAACTTCATCTGTCCGTCCGTTTATCACAGAATATGCTTATAACAGTACCTATAGCTTGGCATCGATTTGACGTTAGGGCTTTGAAGAGTGCTTGCTAGTCTTGGGTAGTTCGCGAACGACCTAGGTGAAAAGAGCGCTCCTTTATGTGAACTATGCGAACTAGTTCATCGATGATCTCGCTCTTAGTTCTTTTAGTTCTTTTTAGCCAGAGCCGTAAAGCCAGTTAAAAATATCTGTAGTCTGTGTATTACTAGCTATAATAGGAACGAGACTAGTTGTTGACTAATTATTAATAGAAATTGTTTAATTTTTATTTAAGTACTAGATGATGCCCGCGACTTCATCCGCGTGGATTGGTGTTTTATGTATCCCGCGGGAACTCTTCAATTTTCCGGGATAAAAAGTAGCCTATGTCCTTCTCCGGGATGTAACCTATCTCTGTACCAAATTTCATCAAAATCGGCTGAGTAGTTGGGCCGTGAAAGCGTAGCAGACAGACAGACAGACACACTTTCGCATTTATAATATTAGTATGGATGGATACCTATGGATGTGCCATAAAAAATATGCCAACTTTAATTATAAACATTCGTACTTATCATAAATATATTTTTTTCTTTATTTATTGTTTTTACTAAATTATTTCAAAAAAATAACTAAGAACTAAATTGAGCGCTCTCAGTGATGACCGACTAAGCCCAAGACTAGTGCTTGCCCAACCGTATTACAAATGAAAGAATCCAAAAAATTACATTAGTAGAATTATTGTAAAACGGTACGTCATGGGGGATTGAAACAACAATAGGAGGTCTACCCCGCTTTATTATTTTAGATGAAGCGGTATAAGTATGTACCATAAAAAATATTTTTTTTAAAAGCTACTGAACCTTTGTTGGGTGAATCTAACTTGACCTTTTTTTTAATACTACGAAAGCGATTTATAAAATCAAGCACGCTATAAAATTTCAAGTACCAATTCGTTATTTTTAAAATATAGCATACTTACTTTATCAACTTGGATAGGACATTTATAGGTAACTTGAGATGGTAGGAATGACAGTACATTAATTTTAATGTAACACAGAGGTTTTTTAATTTTTTTATTCCATATTTAAAACTCCACTCTCTGCATGGTCACAGATCATCCATAACCCAATGGTCTGTATAATGGTCTGTACTCTATATGTTCTTACTAGATGATGCCTGCGACTTCGCCCGCATAGATTATGTTTTTTGCTCCCGCGGGAAATCTTAAAATTTACCGGGATAAATAGTAGCCTACGTGTTATTCTAGACTGAAATGTATCTCTATGTCAAATTTCATTCAGATTCGTTCAGCCGTTCTGACGTGATTGAGTAACAATCATCCATCCATCCAAACTTTCGTATTTATAATATTACTAGATGATGCCCGCGACTTCGTCCGCGTAGATTGACGTTTTTTTATTCCCGCGTGAACTCTTCAATTTTCCGGGATAAAAAGTAGCCTATGTCCTTCCCTGGGACGTAACCTATCTCTGTACCAAATTTCATCAAAATCGGTTGAGTAGTTGGGCCATGAAAGCGTAGCAGACAGACAGACAGACAGACACACTTTCGCATTTATAATATTAGTATGGACTGCCTCGTTGGTCTAGTTCTAGCATGTTCGACTGCGGCCGACGAGGTCCCGGGTTCGAGTCCCGGGTCGGGTCACAACAAGTATTGGGTTTTTCTGACAAGAAATTCTCAGTACTATAGCCCGGAGTTAGGAAGTTGGCGGTGTTTCACCCCCGTGCCCCGGAGAGCACGTTAATCCGTCGGTCCTGCGCCTGATCTCTCACCGGTCGTGTCGGATTTTCCGTCCCATCGGGCTATGAGAGTAGAAGGAACAGAGAGTGCACCTGTGTATGCGCACACACTTGTGCACTATAATATCTCCCGCGCAGATGGCTAATCTCTCAGGAGATTGGCCGCCGTGGCCGAAATTCCGTCGGGAGGAAATTATTATTATTATTATTAGTATGGATGGATATGGATATTATAGATACTGGTTTGTACGGAACTTTCGGGGCGTGAACTAGACTCGCACTTGTCCAGTTTATATTAAAATCCATTCCCCAATGCGATCAAGGGCTAGATAGTGGAAATTCCTAAACGATTTCTACTGAAAGCTTTGTGAATATCAACAACAAATCTCTGAAGAGCCTCACGAATTCATATTCGAATAAAACATACATTATTTCAATGTTATTTTCAGAATTGGCTGACATCAAAAGGGCAATTAAACATCAACCTTGACTTGTGAAAACTCTCGCGACGAGTTCTCCGAATACACGTGTAGTAAAATAACAAGGAAGTATGGAATAATACGAAATTATATTTCTTTTTTATTTCAAATCAGGCTTATCTAAATTACTAAGGTAAAACTCATACAATATATTAACATAGCTAAAATGGCCGCGAAGCTGAATTGGTAACAAGTGGAGCCCTGGACGAATAAAAGGGTAGGGCATATAGTTCAAAGAAGTGATAGGATCCCAAGGTGCTGAAGTGGCAACCTCGTTTCCAAAAACGCATCTTTGTAGGACCTCTCACTAGGTTGACATCCAAGCGAGTTGCAGGGAGCCATTGGATCCAGGCGGTGCAAGACTACGTCGTGCGGAAGTCTCTATAAGAGACCTTTATAAGAGACATTTATATTTAATTCAAGAAGACGCGTAGCAAATAAATGCCTGAGAAATCCTGAGAGAACTTACTTTTTCTTTTAAATAAGCCATTTCAAACTAAATAACTAATAGCTCTACATCTATACGTGGTTAATCTGGTACAGGGCAAAACTAGTAATTCAGTCATACCTATTGAGTTCTGGAAACATGCATGTACCAGATGACTATGTAACTGCGCGTCGTCGCAAATTATTTGCATTAAATTATTGCAGAACAGTAATGGCTGGGCAAGCTCCACTGGTTCGTGCACTCTGCCTTGCTCAATGATTTAGCGGAAAAGAATTGGGAACTAGACATTTTTCATACCCCACCGCTCAAACTCGTAAATAAAATAAAACCTTTGCTAGAAAGTAAGTGATATGTGGTTTATTTTAGTGATTTTAATGTTTTTTTATTTATTTGAGTTTTTTATTTTATTTTTATAATGTCTAATTTGTTAGTTTAGTTTGTTTTATATTGTGTCTAATTTTATTTTAGTTGTAAGGTATTTGTAGTCTGGGGAGACGAATTGGGCAACTGTAATGTCTCCCCAGGCATATTTCACAAATAAAGAATAAATAAATAAATTATGTACACACTCTTCTCCTCTTCGAGTAGAACCGGTGGTATACCTATTCTTGACCTACATATCTATCATAATTGGCACAAGTTGCCCACGTGAAATAAATAAATCATTTATCAACTAATGGAAGTATGCCTCTCTCATAGAGAATTACATATTTATTCCGTTTGCCGTTGAGACCATAGGGCCATGGACAGAAGGGCTGGCTCATTTTTTGCGCAAAGGATCAGCCTGGCTGCCCAGCGCGAAAATGCAGCCAGCATTCTTGCCACCATTCCACGCGGGCATGATTTATATAGTAATTACAATAGGTTAGGCTAACTAGCATTAAGTTCTATATTTATTCTATTTTACAATAATAAAAAAAAAACTAATTTAGCATGCCAATGAGTTCACATTCAGGTAACATATCTACTACTATTTGAATACCTGGGTTTACCTAGACTACCAAATACTCGTTAATTGACAATTAACACTGTGAATAATAACCACAAATGCCTTCATTAGCAGGTTAAACAATATGATTACCGAATCGTCCAAATATGTGTCCATCGATTAATACGTTTCCAGTGCAATAACGCTTGTAGGCACTATCCATTTATTACCTACAACTTATGAGAGACAGTGGGGACTTCAAAGAGGTACTTGATGCACCAGTGCTCTGAGATCTATTAGATCTCTCAATATGGGGTCGCCGCCAAGAGGGTTTAGTAGGTACAAATACAAATTAGCTGTGGGTTTATAGAGAACACTCCAAAGGATTTCAGCTAGCGGAATTTTAGCTTTAAGAAGGAACTAGTTCTAGGCTAATCGATTGTGGCTAGTTACCACCCAACTGTCAGCTTTGCTTTTCAATTTGAATTGATTTTTTAGAAAAGATAAAATATTGTTAATTTATTTGTTGATGAAGGTTTAATTAGGCGGATATTTGACTCATTCGATGTATTTCACTCGGTTCATTCTTTGGCCCCCGATACGTCATATTGAAATAATTAACTAATATACGAGTATTTTGACGTTTAAAATTTAGTCTCCTACCGGCAGACTCAGCGATTATTATTGAATACTTTTGTGTTTAGATCGCAATTTGATTTAGAGCTTAGCAGTAGCAACTGCAGTCTGATCAAATGATTAATTTATTGTTGTTGTGATACTTTGGCCAAATCTCTCGTGAAACCGATAGGTACACGTTGTGACCATTCGCTCGTGCAAGTTTTAAAGAGAGTACAAACATAATATATTAAAAGTAATTTTAATTATTTGCCCACTTCTGGAATTATGCTTAGGTCTAGCCCCACTTGGGATGCATGGAGCGGTTCGGCACATAGCGGCAAATATTATTAAGCTACTCGTATTGCATAGCTTCTATCGCGGGCCTGAGCGTGGAGACCGAATCCAGAAATTCCGTAACGAAAAAAAACCTAACACTTTGGTTGCTATGACTACTTCTGTTGTTGATTTCAAGTTGTTGAAAATATAAAGGCGAAATAATTTTAAAGAATTATGTTTTCAATAGTCCGGGTGTCCAAGGGGAATCAAAAGGTTATAACTACCTTATACTACCTCTATGGTTACAACACAAGTAGTCATAGCAAGTTGATAAAAAATGCTATGCAATAGCTTTACCGCGGCAGTCTCCGAGTGCCACACGTCTTTTTTTTTGTATAAGCACAGAACAGGCAGGATAGTACGGTATAAGTTTGTATGGGGCCTCGTCGAGCATCTGCTTGCTGCGTTGCCCCATACAAACTCATAGGTTCTCCGCTGCCTCGCGCAATTTCCCTTTCCGCTTCAAACTCTGCCAACGATCACTCTGCCAAGAGTGAAGAAGAAGAACTTGTGAATAAACAAACACGTTTAATTTCCATCAGAATAACCGGTGGTTTAACTGAATGCGATGTAGCGAGCATGGGAATGCATGATGAAATGCAAATATTAGGTGAATTTTAATGACAGTTTTGCGTTAGCTATTGGGGCTATTATTAGTTCCCGATTGAATACATTTTCCTATTATCACGTGCAGATTAGGCCATTGACGTCCGGAATTACGGAAACCTGCATTTGATTTTGACAGACAGTTTGAATGTAATGGTTTAATTTAAGGCTTAGACAATGGCATTGTTAAGTAGACAGCAGTTGCTGATTTATCGTGCATTTTATTCTATTTCAATGGTGCGTTTACATAAAAGTTTTAAACAAAATATTGCTAGTTTAGTGGTTTGGATCATAGAGATAAGATACGTGTTACATGCCTTCACATGATAGATCTATGCTGTAAGTTAGTTATACTATATATTCCAGGTGATGCTGCAACATTAGGTAAGGTTACTGCCAAATTTTGAATCTATCAGACCTGTGGAATTTGCTTACATTTAAACTATTAAACAACTTATGATCTACCACTTTCAAGTATAAGTACATTAAAAAAAACTAAATTAAAATCAGTTCATCAGTTTAGGAGCTACGATGCCACAGACATATACAAATACAAACGTTTATTTATTTATTTATTTATTTATTTATTTATTTATTTATTTATTTATTGCTTTCATGTACAATGCTCATAATACAATTACATAGACATGAGGCCCCGTCAGGGCATTGCAATATTGAATATTTTATACAATCAATTAAACGTATATACTTAGTAACAATGTCAACTTAATTTATAAAAAATTTCAAATGGAAAATTAATTCTTTAGAAATATAAAAGAAAAAAAAAACATAATAATAATAATAATAATAATTTGAATAGTTATAATTTTTGTACACAATTTATTTATATATCTATCAGTATCGTGCAATTGAGGTCTATGTAGTTAGAAATTCTTGAATATTATAAAAACATTTTCGTATTAACCAATGTCTCAATTTTCTTTTAAAAGTGGTCTCTTTGTTTTCTTCTTAACATCCCTCTTTTTGCGTCGGGAGTTAAAAATAAGAAATGAATAGTTTATGTTGTGCAACCTTTCGAAATGACTAAGGAGATTGGTAGATAGAAGGTTCGAGAAATGATCAAAGTTCGTATTTCAATACTTTTACATACGCTTCAACTTCACGCTTGGTAACTTTAGGATGTAAACAACCCAAATCACAGATTGCTTCAGTGAAATTGATACGCGCTTTGAAAAAAACGTGGAAAATAACGTATTTTCGAGATTTCTACAGATAATATGTATCGACAAATGAAATTATACCTATTCTGGAAGAAATTCAATATTTCACATTGAAATGATGGAAGTATGAACTAAAAACGCAATGGTGGGCGGATTTTAATTTAGCTGCCTGTAGATATTTCACTTACTTTTTGGCGATTATCATAAAGTATGTTTTTTTTTAAATTATCTATGTAATTATTTTCGGCTGGAATGCTGGACTGAAAGAGGGCGGACAAGGTGTGGTGGCGCGCTCTTCTATTGGCTTATTGTTATCAGTAATATCTACAGGGTGATATCTTTAATTATTAATTGACTATCTATATTTAACTATACTAATGAAACTAGGTGATGCCCGCGACTTCGTCTGCGTGGATTAAGTGGATTAAGGGTTTTCAATTCCCGCGGGTTCCAGGATAAAAAGTAGCCTATGTCCTTCCCCGGGATACAAACTATCCCTATACCAAATTTCATCCAAATCGGTTGAACTGATGGGCCGTGAAAGCGTAGCAGGCAGACAGACAGGCAGACGGACAGACAGCCACTTTCGCATTTATAATATTAGTATGGGTGCGAAAGTTTGGACGGATGGATGTTCGTTACTCAATCACGCCAGAACGGCTCAACGGATCTGGATGAAATTTGGCGCAGGGATAGATTATAGTCTGGAATGACACATGATATTATGCCGGAAAATTAAAGGATTTCCGCGGGAACCAAAAACCCTCAATCCACGCGGACGAAGTCGCGGGCATCAGCTAGTAATAATATATCCTGAAAGACTTAAGCTTAATTCCGCAGATACAAGGCAATGTTTACACAATAAAACACTTTACGAAAAACGTAGTGAATTGTGAAATAGAAACATATGGGCGGACGTGATGTTGGTTTTATGGGCCATTATTATAAGTCGACAATGCTGTACCTATACACGATAGTCCAAATGAATGATGAAGGCTTAACGTCTATGAAAAATGGTCGCTATAAATAAAAAAAACCGGCCAAGTGCGAGTCGGACTCGCGCACCGAGGGTTCCGTACAAACCTGTAGGTATTTAAGTAAAAGTTATAGTATTTTTATTCCACTTATCTATTTTAATTTCAATTTAATACCTCTACGCGTTCAGGCGGAAAGGGGTAGTAAATTTAAAGTTATTAAAAATATTTTTATTATATGACTAGATGATGCCCGCGACTTCGTCCGCGTGGATTACGGTTTTTAGATTCCCGCGGGAACACCTCAATTTTCCGGGATAAAAGTAGCCTATGTCCTTCCCCGGGATATAACCTACCTCCATAGTTCCATACCAAATTTCAGCAAAATCGGTTGAAAAGATAGGCCGGGAAAGCGTAGCAGACAGACAGACAGAAAGACAGACAGTTACACTTTCGCATTTATAATATTAGTATGGATATGGATGTAACTAAAAATATATGCTTTTCGCAATTTTTCCTTTATCTGTGCTATAAGACGTTGCTTCGTACCAAATTTCAAAATTTTGAGTTCACGGGAAGTACCCTGTAGGTTTTGATTCCCTTGCGAGTGTCGAAATTTGCAGCATAAACGGCTGTATCTTTTGATTGTGATGGCTTAGAAGTTTGATTTTTTCACAGCTCCAAGGGACAATAGACTTGAGTATTTGATATGAATTTCAGCTTGATACTCCATGCGTTCCTGAGAAAAAGGGTCTTGACACACAGACGGACGAACAACAAAGTGATCCTATAAGGGTTCAGTTTTTTCCTTTTGAGGTACGGAACCCTAATTATTAAGAATATTTTTATTAAATGATATTACTAAAAATTTATGCTTTTCGCCATTTTTCCTTTATCTGTGCTATAAGACGTTGCTTCGTACCAAATTTCAAGATTCTGAGTTCACGGGAAGTACCCCGTAGGTTTTGATTCCCTTGCGAGTGTCGAAAATTTGCAGCATAAACGGCTGTATCTTTTGATTGCGTTGGCTTAGAAGTTTGATTTTTTCACACCTCCAAGGGACAGTAGTTTGTTACAGCTTAAAGGTATTATAGACCTGAGTATTTGATATGAATTTCAATTTAATACCTCTACGCGTTCATGAGGAAAGGGATAGTAAGTTTAAAATTATTAAAAATATTTTTATTATATGATGTAACTAAAAATTTATGTTTTTCGCAATTCTTCCTATATCCGTGCTATAAGACGTTGCTTCGTACCAAGTTTCAAGATTCTGAGTTCACGGGAAGTACCCTGTAGGTTTTGATTCCCTTGCGAGTGTCGAAAATTTGCATAAAAATATTTTTATTATATGATGTAACTAAAAATTTATGTTTTTCGCAATTCTTCCTATATATGTGCTATAAGACGTTGCTTCGTACAAAGTTTCAAGATTCCGAGTTCACGGGAAGTACCCTGTAGGTTTTGATTCCCTTGCGAGTGTCGAAAATTTGCATAAAAATATTTTTATTATATGATGTAACTAAAAATTTATGTTTTTCGCAATTCTTCCTATATTTGTGCTATAATAGGTTGCTTCGTACCAAGTTTCAAGATTCTGAGTTCACGGGAAGTACCCTGTAGGTTTTGATTCCCTTGCGAGTGCAAGAAAATTCGAAAATTTGCAGCATTAACTGCTGTATCTTTTGATTGCGTTGGCTTAGAAGCTTGATTTTTTCACAGCTCTAAGGAACCGTAGACCTAAGTATGTGGTATGAATTTCAGCTTGATACCTCCATGCGTTCCTGAGAAAAAGGGTCTTGACACACAGACGGACGGACAACGAAGTGATCCTATAAGGGTTCCGTTTTTTCCTCTTGAGGTACGGAACCCTAAAAAGCTCAAACTCAAACTCATATTTTTTTAAATCCAAAAATATATATTAAAAGTGCTTTTGAATCGTCAAGTGAATCTACCACTGGTTCGGAATGGCATTCCTACCGAGAAGAACCAGCAAGAAACTCGGTGGTTGCTCTTTTAAATAATTCATTTACAATTATTATATCAATGTGTACCTACCTACATAAGTAACCGCTGTCCTTAGCATTGCTGGAGCGAGTCAAATCCATGCTCCTCTATCATTCTATATAATCCCATATCAATCGCGTATTGTCGAGTCAACATCTCCTTAGAATGCTCCGGTGTCGGAATGAAACGTACGTTGAGAGTAATTTGGAAAGTTTGTGTGGTGCGGTGCTGCGGTGGTGCGAATAGCTGCCCCCCGATTGTCTAAAAGTTGCCGATCAAATCGTCAAAGTTCGGCGTCAAAGTAAAATAAACCATAACAGCATTGATTTAGAGCTCAATTTCGTGTAACTGTTCTCATACGTTTAGGTATGTGCGATAATTCTTACACAATCGCACCTCTGGTTTAGAGGAGGGTGAATATCGCAAGCTACACGTTGCACCACATAAATTTGTATGCTTTGGCGGGTTATAGCGAATTAAGCTTCTTGTTCCTTGATTTTATCATCGACTTCCGGAAAATAAGTAACGCCTGCTTCTATCCAACATAATCTTTACTTTTAGCTTTGCCGTATTCGAATAAAAACTAAAATTAAACCACCGTCAAGTGGAAATCATTTTACACTACAAAATATTATAATTGAAGGACATGTTTACTCACAAAGACTACTACGTCTCAACATCAAAAATGAAGATTACATCAGTACTACAATCTCAAGCCTACGCAACATGAAAACCTTGATTAATTTAGTAGGAAGAGGATATTAAATAATAATTTTATGTTTATGCCTTCAATATTTATAGAACAAAGCGGAGAAAATCCATACTAATATTATAAATGCGAAAGTGTGTCTGTCTGTCTGTCTCTCTGTCTGCTACGCTATCACGGCCCAACTACTTAAACGATTTTGATGAAATTTGGTACAGAGATAGTTTACATCCCAGGGTTACATATGCTACTTTTTATCCCGGAAAATTGAAGAGTTCCTGCGGGAATCACAAAAATGTATCTATTCAACCGATTTTGATGAAATTTGGTACAAGGGCAGGTTGTATCTCGGGGAAGGACATAGGCTACTTTTTATCCCGGAAATTGAAAAGTTCCCGCGAGAATCAAAAAACAAAAATCCACGCGGACGAAGTCGCGGCAATCATCTAGTTATGAATAAATAGATGATACCCGCGACTTCGTCCGCGTGGATAACAGCATTAAAAATTACCTAACAGGTAAAAGAGTCGCAAGTGGGCCTTAACCGAACTATAACTACCTACGAATATGTGCATACCTGCAAAAGGTATTGGGCCCTTAATAATAATATCGATTACAGGATCATATCGATTTTGTTCATGTAAAATGTAGCTTATGTCACCCGGATCATAATAACGAATCGATTGGCACCTCATCCATCAAAAACGGCTCAGCACTTAAGGCGCTACGGTGGAACATACATGGTACCAACAGAACAGAGGTAAGACGCATCGCACGGTTTTAAGGCGGCCTTATCACAAGGTGATATTATGGCCGCCTTTACACATCCGCTATCGGTTCGCATTCTTCACGTCGGAGGTCCTCTATGTTGGGTAACTAAATGCAGTTAAATATTTAAAAAAAAAAACCGGGCAAGTGCGAGTCGGACTCGCGCACGAAGGGTTCCGTACCATTATTAATAAATAATTACCTTTGTTAATGAACCGCAAGACTAACTTTGTTTGTAGAGGTTTATTGTTAATATCAAAAAAACTATGCTAGTTAGAGCATTGGCTATAGTTTTCCTGTAAAATATACGTAAATTCCTATTGACCATAATTATTTCAAATTTTTCGATTGGTAAACTCCGGAGATAAGGGGGGGGGAACGGTATTTTTTTAGACTATTTCCCCGATAAATCAAAAACTATCATAACTAAAAATAATTAAAAATCTGTTTTAGAATGTACAAAGTAAACCCTTTCATATGATACCCCACACAGTACAGTTATCTCACTTTTAAATTTCAACCCTCAGATTTTCCTCCCTTTTTAAATAAGAACAAAAATAATTTCCAATTTTTTTTAATTCCAGTGTCTTTGGGCCACTAATATACACAACTATTCCAAATTTCATGTCGATAGCTTCGGTAGTTACTGAAATAATCGAATGTGACGGACGGACAGACGGACAGACGGACAGACGGACAGACGGACAGACAGACGGAGAAAGTCGCACCATAAGGGTTCCATTTTACCATTTTGGTACGGAACCCTAAAAACTAATCTGGGCTTGCGAGGCGGTATATCTGCTTTAGAATTTTAGCAGGCACCTAAGTATCTTGATCTTATCTTCACCTCTTCATCTTGATCTTGGTGCTCCATTAATATTTTTTACGATGTTTACATATAATCGTGAGAAAGATATTTCAACATGATTAATCGTTCGTAAACGAAAATAATACGTCGAGCCTAAAAGCAAGCATGTGTTTCGAGTCAATTTCACTTAGATACAATATGATGTAGATGACTCGGATAATGGTTTCTGTTGCGTTCTTTATACAATCGCTAACATAATTATCTACTTACTTACCAACCGAATGTAATCATAGCTATAAGGACCGATTTCTCCATCTCCGTGTAACTTAGAATTTTTGATAGAATTCATTTGTCAAAACGCCAAATTAATTCGTCAGCACGTTATAGACTAAATCGACCCCATGTTTTGATATAAGGCTAATTTCTCCATCTCTAGGGAGGTCATAAAATGTTTATGAAACAAATTTCTTAAACAATTGACAGTCTCCCTGGAAATATTGTCTGTGATGTACGCCCTGGTTTAGTTGCGAGCGCCGTGATAAGTGAGAGGTCCCGGGCTCGATTTCCGGCAGGAGCACATTTGGGATTTTATCATTTCTATAAATTGGTCTTGTGGTGGGAGGTTTCGGCCTCGGCTAGTTACCACTCTACCAGCTAAGACTCGCCGCCAAGCAATAACGTTCCGATACGATGCTGATCGATTATATCTTGGGGTATGTTTCATATTATTTTAATCTTACCCCCAGATTTCTAAAGCCCTACGGGCATTGTTGTAACCCTTTTATCCGGGAATTATGTTGTATTTATCAGTTCAGAATTTAGCCGAGATAAGCAAGGGAGCTTTCAATATTTTGAGCTAAGATTATGGAAATATCTGTTTGAGAGCAGGTGAATTTGGAAGCAAAAGCGGCTTAGCGGTTTATCGTGCATACAACATTCTAGTTAACCTGTGCTAAACCTGTGTTAGGGCCAAAACGCACTAAGGACAAGGATTTTTTTTCTGACAGACAAAAAGTTCGTGCGTATTGTTTTTTTGTGCTACGAGAACGTTTCGCGCGCACATTAAATTTTGCCGAGTGATTAAATTTTGAAATGTGTCCGTAGTGCGTTTTCGTCAATAGATCGAATCCGCGTGGGTGTTAAGTTTAAGTAATCGCATTTATAATATAAGTATAGATACTCAATCTATACTTATATTATAAATAAAGTGTGAATATAAAGTTTGAATGGACGGAGGGATGTTATTTATCAAACACGGCAGAATAAAAACCCGCTGAACGGATCTGGATGAAATTTGGCACAGAGTTTAAATTAAGTTATTAAATCCATACTTCCATATTATTTTCCATACTATCCATACTAATATTATACATAGGTTCGCATATAGATGCGAAAGTGTGTCTGTCTGTCTGCTACACTTTCACGGCCCATCTATCAAACCGATTTTGATGAAATCTGGTACAGGGGTAGATTGTATCCCGGGGAAGGACATAGACATAGACTACTTTTTATCCCGGAAAGTTAAAGAATTCTCGCGGGATTCAAAAAAATTTAATCCACGCAGATGAAGTCGCGGGAATTATCTAGTTCTTAATAAATAAGAATATAGTCTGGAATAATACATACCTAGGCTACTTTTTATCCCGGAAAATTAAGGAATTCTCACGGGAAACAAAATACCTCAGACGAAGTCGCGGGCATCATCTAGTTATTTTTATTTAACCGAATCCCGATTTGTTAACATAGAAACGAAGCTTAAACAACGGGTGGGATAAGTAAACATCGTTAAATGGTAACCCGATGTGCGTTTTTCCAGGCTCAGTGTCCCGCGATCTCGTACAAGCAATGTACACAGTGTGAAGTGGTTCGGGACCAGTTGTTCACGGACGCGCGGCTCGCACGCTGGCTTCACCCGTTAATATTGACTACTTAACATCTTTCTTAATATTTTCTGTGTGACATACCCTGTTTTGTGACACGTGTACGCTACAATGTGACGGAAAGGAGGTAAGTAACTAGAATAAGAGAGTAAATAAGAAAAGTTACTCAAACTAGACTGAGTCTAAGTTTGTTAAATTGTGGCGAAGTGGATGTTTTTGTTTTGGTTTTGATAAATTAGATAAAAATTCCAGAAAGGTTACTAAAACTAGACACAATCTGAGTACTGTCAGAGACAGTGTGTAAAATATATAACATTATTTAATTTTAAAAATTCGTTAAAGTTATTCGATTTAAGAAAATTTACTCAAATTTAAAATTAATTAATTAAAAATGTATTCAATTTATTTATTTATTTAAGTTGGTCCCATCTTAATTTCGTGAGGATTAGATTAGAAGTTCAGAGACGGAACTTCTAATCTAAGTCCTCTCTCGCAGAGGACGGAACTCCTCAACAGGTAGCTCAGCAAATCAATGTGCAAAAGCTTTGTAAAATGTACATGTTTAACCTTATAATAAACTAGTGGGCCCGGCAGACTTCTGCCCTGACCCTCGAACCTGATTGCAGCGCCCACTATCGGGTCCAATTGCGTATATAAACCATCCAGGGGTCCAAACAATCACAACAAAAAAAGAATTAGCGAAATTGGTCCAGCCATTCACGCGTGATGCCCGTGACCAAGGGAAATAGGGATTCATTTTTAACCGACTTCCAAAAAAGGAGGAGGTTCTCAATTCGGCGCGTATCTTTTTTATATATATATATATAATAATAACTATATAAAATAAAATAAAATAAGATGTGAAATTGTGTCTGCCTTTCTGCCACCACCACCACCACCACATATACGTCTGTTTGGTTGTCTGTCCGCTATGCTTTCACGGCTCATCTGTTTTTTAAGGAAATTTGGTACAGAGATATATTTCATCCATGTTATTTTTATCTTGGATAATCAAAAATTTCCTTTGGAACCACAAAAAACACGAGAGCCAATGCGACGCGCATCAGCTAGTAGGATTTAATACTATAAATATGAAAGTTTGGATGTCTGTAAGTTTGTTTGTTTGTAAGTTTTGATGTTTGTTATCTCCTTCACGTCACAATAGCAGAACCAATTTCGCATTTTGGAGTAGAGATACGTTAGAAGTAGAGTTCCTGTGGGGATCAAAAACTAATTGCGGATGAATACGTGGGTATCATCTAGCACTTAATTCATATTACGCAGTAAAGGCAGACTTATCTTGTACTACCTACACTTCGCGCGCGAGTTGAATGCAGAGTTGAACCATACATTTACTCTGGATTTAACTCGCGCGCGAACTATAGGTACATATTAAGGTTAGTCCACCCGTGCGACGCCGGCCCGGTCAGCTAGTTAGGAGTTACCTAAGTATATAATTGCGTATGCTAATTAATTAGGCATGCCTCATGCCACAGCGATAACAATAGGGAATGCGGGCTGATAAGCGAAGTATAATATTTGAGCATTTAATACTTAACGGCTCGACTTGCGAAGAACTTATAGTATGTTAATTAGCTAAATCAAATATTTAAAGGGATTTGTTAAAGTTTATTATTTATAATAGAATTAGAATACTTAAAATCATAAGTACTAATATTATAAAAAAGTGTTTGTTTGTTGGTTTGTCCTTCAATCACGCCGCAACGGAGCAACGGATCCACGTGATTTTTGGCATGGGTATAGTTGAGGACTGGGAGAGTGACATAGGCTACTTTTTATCCCGGAAAATTAGGGAGTTCCCTCGGGAATCAAAAAACTTTAACTGTCGCGGATGAAGTCGCGGGCATTAGTTAGTAATTAAAATATTTACAAACTAGCCGTTGCCCGCAACTTCGTCTGCGTTCAATGGTATTAATAAATTCTCGGTTCTTCGGTTGAAAAACATTATATAAAATCCATTTTATCTAAGTATTATCTAAGTACTAGCTGATGCCCTCGACTTCGTACGCGTGGATCGAGGTTCTTTGGTTTCCGCCGGGATTCTTTAATTTTCCGGCTTAAAAAGTAGCCTATGTGTTATTCCAGACTATAATTTATCTCTCTGCCAAATTTCATCTAGATCCGTTCAGCCGTTTCACAAACTCTCCGGGGATTTTAATAATGTCTAATGTTTATGTTGAATTGGTATTAAAATCTAAAACAGGAATAAACTTTGCAGACATGCGGAGTTCAAAATGAACATGGTCACTGAATTAACTTTTTTGTTTATTTTAAATGAGACTTCGTCCGAGTAGATTCTGATTTTTAGAGTCAGAAACACTATCTGATTTTCAGAAATACCGGTCATGTGCGAGTCAGACTCGCGTACAAAGGTTTTCCGTACCACCACACAATATAAATTCTTTCAGTAAATAACAAGAAAGATGTCATAACAACACGTACTTAATCAGCTGTGAAATAACTAGATAAGGCGCTAAACTGGTAGCGCCTGATAAATATTTCTATACCCTATGAGTACGGAATCCTAATTATCGATTTTCGAATGTTTTCCTATACCTTAATCGTGCTATGCCTCCTTGCTTCTTGCCAAATTTCATGATTTTATGAGTAGGTTGGTCAACGGGAAGTACCTTATAGGTTTCGATTTTTCGGCGAGTGTCAAAATATGCGGCATAAACGACCATATCTTTTGATTGCGTTGGCTTAGAAGCTTGATTTTTTTACAGCTCTAAGTATTTGATACTAGATGATTCCCGCGACTTCGTCCGCGTGGATTTATGTTTTTTTATTCCCGCGGGAACTCTTAAATTTTCCGGGATAAAAAGTAGCCTTAGTCCTTCCCTGGGATACAGACTGTCCTTGTACCAAATTTCATCAAAATTGGTTTAACAGATACATTTTTTTGATTCCCGCGGGAACTCCTCAATTTTCCGGGATAAAAAGTATGGGGATGTTCTATGTTCTATGTCCTTCCCCGGGATGTTACCTATCTCTGTACCAAATTTCATCAAAATTGGTTGAGGAGTTGGGCCGTGAAAGCGTAGCAGACAGACAGACAGATAGACAGACAGACACACTTTCGCATTTATAATATTAGTATGGATATGGATATGGATTAATTTCAACTTGATACCTCCTCGCGTTACTGAGATAAAGGGTGTTGACAGACAGAAGGACAACGAAGTGATCCTATAAAGGTTCCTTTTTCCCTGTTGAGGTACGGAACCATAAAAAGTAGACATAGTATAATATATCCGTTGCCGGGATGCAAGCTATAGGTACTTATCAGTAGTCTGTATCAAAATCTGTAACAAAATCTTTAGGACAATTGTCCAATTTATGCTATAAGTAATCAAATAAATATTATAAATGCGAAAGTTTGGATGGATGGATGTTGTTTTTATCCCGGAAAATTAAAGAGTTCCCGTGGGAACCAAAAACCTCAATCCACGCGTACGAAGTCGAGGGCATCAGCTAGTACTTAGATAAAATGGATTTTATATAATGTTTTTCAACCTAGACTACTTTTCAAGTATAAATGATTTATTATTTTATTTAAGTTTGGCTTCACTCATTAATAATTATATTTATTCGTAGAGGATTGTAGAGCGAAGCAAATATAAATTTTAGGTATAATGTTAGGATCGCTTGTACGCTTCATTTTTACGATTTCAATGGTGAAACCATAAGGCACAATAGGTATATACCTATTGTACCTTACACACAGTAGATAACAGAAACATACCATACAATAAGTAGGGTTATAAAGAAACAGTAGAAGTAGATAATAGAAACATACCGTACAATAGGGTTATAAAGAAACAGACGCTATTATTCTCATTGCTCAGCGTTCCATCCATTGCCTTAAATACAATGCATTGATTGAATTGCAAGTTGAAATGAAATGTATTATGCAATTCTCTATCTTTTTACCTAAAAATAAATAGGTAGTAGGTATAGTTAGCGCCAATCAAATAGTCGTCTCTGAATTGAGGTGCGAGTTCTTGATACACAGCTCTCATACAAACTTTCGAAGTCAACGTACATACTCGTACTATACGCGGAAAATATGCTATTGTGACGCGTCTTGCGGTCAACTTCAGACGCGACTAATTGATGTTAGGCGCCAGCTCTATCTATCTATTGTACGCCTTAATTGTACCATTTGGATGAAACCATGAGGTACCATAACCGTAGGTTTATCTATATACTAGTCTATACTTAGTATTATAAATTCGAAGTCTAGTCTATACTTAGTATTAAGTTTGGTTGGATGGATGTTTGTTACTCAATCACGCCCCAACGGCTGAATGGATCTGGATAAAATTTAGCACAGAGATAGATTTGTCTGAAATAACACAAAGGCTACTTTTTCCCGAAAAATTAAAGAGTTCTCGCAGGAACCAAAAAACCTCAATTCACGCGGACGAAGTCAATTCAATTCAATTCATTTATTTGCAAGAAACATTGTAAAATTAAGATGACAAACTAATAAAAAGAACAAACATGTTTCGTCAGTGCTGACATGCAAATTTACAAAGTAACTAGGTAATACAATATTTTATGAATCGTTAAGTTATTAACATAATACGAAATTTAAACAATTATTTCTAGACAACATTGAGTTAGTCCAAGTAGGTACCCATAATATATTTAAATCGTATAAATTAGTAAATATGCCAGATCTCACAATACCAATTACATTAATTTATCATTACTTATTAGAATTTACATAATATGTTTTTCTAGAATGTCTCAAAAATTATAAAATTGTCAATAAAATAAAAATAAAATAGGTAAAATAAAATGTCAAAAGTCGATAAAAAGACAAATAGGTTTATTCCTAATGCCTGCGATTAGGAATATATTTGTCTTTTTATCGACTCTACCATGAGGAATGTGCCGTAGAGCTATTGGGTCATACCTATACCATCTTTTCAGTTTTCTGATCTTAATAAAATTAAAAGAAAAAACCTTTATTTGTTGAAATAGGTACGTAGTTTAGTTGCATCCTACGTTGCTGAAACAAATTTCATGCTGCCATGTTTTCTTTTACCTCTCGTTATTTCAGGTATTTCCTAGCGTACCTGCAAATTATGGAACCAGATTTACCTAATCTATTGCGTTCCCGAAATGGCTTAAAAACAAATTCATCAAAAACCGCCAACTCATTGGCATTTCCGTCCGGTGCTGCAAATACTCACGGCCGGTGGTAATCTCTTATCATTCTATGACCCACTTCTCATTTTGTCCCTATTAATAAAAATATAAAAAAACGGCTGATTATATACATAATCATTAGTATTTATCTCATACAATGACAATGGAAACGTATTCAGAAACAGTCGTTACCATTGTACATTCGAGTGCCTACATTTAACAGAATGGGTACCCAATCCATTATGGGTAGATCGATTTGACGGGATAATTAATGATCAGACTTTAAGTATGAATATGGGGGATGTTGACAACGTTGATCGTTACCAAATAAGTGGGGTTTTGTGGGACATTAAAGCATTTTAACCACTCAACAATACGCGACTATATATTCATTGGGATACGTTTCTTCGCCGTTTCTTCGTTCGTTTCACTTTTGGCATTTAAGTATCCGTACTAATATTATAAGTGCGAAAGTTTGTCTGTCTGTCTGATATGTGGTGTTTATGTATTGTATGTGTATGTATTGTGTGCTGCTGCTGTGTGCTGTTAGTTTCACGGCTGAACTACTCAACCGATTTTGATGAAATTTGGTACAGAGATAGGTTACATCCCGGGGAAGGACATAGGCTACTTTTTATCTCTGAAAATTGAAGAGTTCCCGCGGGAATCAAAAAACATCAATCGCGGGCATCATCTAGTAATTATATCCTTTAAGAAGTTTCGCTTTAAAAGTAGGGGTTAGAAGTCTCTCATCTTGTACACGTATCGCGTACATATAACAGAAAAAACACGAAAAAACGGATAAGAACAGTATGTATCAGTATATTAATCACTTGATCAAGTTGTCCAGCAGATTCCAAAGGCTGTACCGGGTCCGTTCTAATGGAACGACCGCTTCAGTCTACGCTTGCATTGATACGATGTATACAAAATATAACTGTGATTAAATTGAGTCGGCTATTGGTTCTTTTCCAAGCGTTATTTTAAAATTTACTAGCTGATGTCCGCGACGTTGTTCGCGTAGATTTAGATTTTCAAAGATTTGGGAATTCTTTGGTTTTACGGAATAAAAAGTAAGTACTTATCTTAAATCAGCCTTAGGATGCAGGCTATCTGTAGCTACTTTCAGATTTTTCTCGTTACTAACTACATAGTATGAATATACTTACCTTGTAGATTTGTAACGGTTATTCTTTATTCTTTGAGGCGGTTGACCGTACTAACTTCCATCTTCGAGCATGTATTACGGTATAAATTGAAAGAACAATAAACAAAGGAAACTTTTAAGGAAAGCCTTAATGAACAATTCCTATATTCCATGCATAATACTTATGCTTGTAATAAGTTACGAAGCTTATGTTAAACTAACTGACTCACCCCATCATAGCAAGGTCGCCCTTCTGGGTTTTTTACATAAATATGTACAAAGCAAATTGACTAAAACACGTGAATGGGTTATGCATATAAAGCAAAATTCCATTTGAAACGTCCAATATATTAGTGTTAGTTTTGACGACCTCCCTGGCGCAGTGTTGAGCGCTGTTGCCTTAACGTGCGGGAGGTCACGGGTTCTTTTCCCGGCAGGGTCAATTTGGGAATTCGTATTTTCTAAATTTTCTTTGGTCTGGTCTGGTGGGAGGCTTCGGCCGTGGCTAGTTACCACCCTAACGGCAAAGACGTACCGCCAAGCGATATAGCATTCCGGTACGATGCCGTGTAGAAACCGACTAGGGGTTTAATATAACTGCCATGCCCCTAACAGGTTAGCCCGCTAGCATCATCTCTAGTATCACCACTTACTATCAGGTGAGATCGCAGTCAAGGGCTTACTTGTAGGGGAATAAAAAAATTAAAAAGTCGCATATAAATACACTTAGAAGTATAGAAATTGTAAGCAAAAAGGTACACAGAGAGACGCACATTTCCAAATATTATCTTCTTCATCATAAGATAAAAAGCATTTAAAAATAAAGTCCTCGCTCATCCACCCACTGTCTGACTCATCAAAGCCACGCATATAAGTAATACTTAGATACCTGAATTTTTGAAGAAGGTTTCCTTTTACAATGAAAACAAGAAAGAAGGCCGGATGTTTTAAAATTCTTAGTGAAGCGAAGCCGCGCGCGGTCGCTAGTTCTGCATTAGTTAAGAATGAAAAAAGAAGACATAATAATAAAAAAATAGAGCATAGAAATAGCATGTGTGGCTAGGGATGAAACCAGACCCGATGATTTTCTACCCGCTGAATGACACACGCTGAATTTCAGACAATTTATACGACATAAATAGTCTGAAATTGACTAGTTTCGGGTGGCTCAACAGACGAGGCGAGTATCAATAACTCACACTTTCAATACAGGTTATATGAAAACATTATTTATTTCTTACTTATAATAATTAATTTGTGCGAGCCGAGCAAAGCCAGTGCGGGTCTAGTACAGTAGACAGAAAGGAAGGCGCTTTTGATCAATCGCTTAAAGAGGTATAGTTCTTTTCTAGCAATAACTTTGGCTTTTGTTTTACTTTGGCTGAGTGGTCTGGTTAGCATTTTAAGTTTAAATAAACTATGTGTATGTAGGTACTTTCAGTATCTTGACACCTAATAGATTCTAAATTCAGCCGTTTTTTATTTGAGTGAGTGGATGGAACGTGGGTAGACACTCAGACTTGAAACATAAATATTACCTATTGTTAAAAGAAATACCAAATACAAGCAAATCAGTATGAAATGTAAGGAATAAGAAAATAGTACTCATTATACTCTATTTTTATAACGAATACGTTCTCCTAGCAACCTGGCAATTATGAGGGTTTTTAGCATATACCTACTTTTTAGGGTTCCTTACCAAAATGTTAAAAAAGTAATCCGGGTCATAGTGCGACATTTTAATATTATTGACTGAAAATAGTAATTATAATCAATAACGCTTACTTCGAGCATTTAATGTTCAAAATTTGCTAGTATATTGCAAATTGAAAACATATTGGTATAAACAAGAATATTTATATCTTTTTTATTATAAATAAACTTAGTTTTATGTTCCCCAATAACTTAACTAAAAAGAAATTATAAGTATTTAAACTTAAGTCTCTTTCCATGTAACGGAACCCTCAGTGGACAAGTCTGACTCGCATTTTACTGTTTAAGGTTCTGTAAAAAACTGTACAATAAGGAACCCTCCATACCTACTACCTACGGAAACTTTATGAAAAATATTCACAAAGGAATTTTTAAGCGTTATATTTTATTGTCACGAATTTATCATTGGATATTGCTCTCTTTGTGTATTTTAAATATTGAATTAATTATTACTAGCTGATGCCCGCGACTTCGTCCGCGTGGAATAAGGTTTTAATTACCACGGGAAATCCTTAATTTTCCGGGATAAAATCCTAGCCTATGTCACTCTCTAGGAGAGTGACATAGGCTAGGATTGTCACCTCAACTATAGTCATGCAAAAATTCACGTCGATCCGTTGCTCTGTTGAGACGTGATTGAAGTACAAACCAACACACTTTCGCATTATAATATTAGTTATTAGTATGATATGAAGCACACGCTGTAATTAAAAGTATAATATATTCAGAGAATTTAAAGCAGTTTTTTTTTTGGGTTCTATTGATATAGCCTCAACACCATTATTTTACTTGCACAATCTAGACAACAAATTTATTTTAAAATTACTTTCTGTAGGGAGAATAATTAAATATTTTCTCATCAACAGCATATAATAATTATTATAACATATTAAGTGATTAGCCGTTTAAGTAATTTCACGACCTGTCGGTCTGGGGTCATTATGCAAAATCCAGAACGCGACGACGCGACGTCGTGAAAGACAGTGTGAGGCGATAAACTATTCTTACCGACTAACAAAGGTCGGCAAAAACCTATAGGTAATTTTACCTAGTAGATGGATCAGACATATTATGAGCATGTACGGTCGACGTCAAAAGTCCATACATAGCTTAACTGCTAAAACTGTGTGCAAGTAATCTGAATCACTCATCAACACAAACATAATCTGTCCAAAATATTATATTTAATTTAACACCATTAGGTTTAAACCATGACTATTCAATAAAACTTAGATTATTGCCATCAATTGCCAACAGTCAACTTACAAGATGAATATTAGTTATGTAAGTTTGAGGGTAATTTTGTAACTTACAAGCCTTGTTTGGTTGTTCTAGGACTTTTGACGTCGACTGTACTTACGTGATGCTAATTCGTAATGCAAGTAATATAATAGGGGTCTAAACGTTCATTGTGTATTGATACTGTGAAAACATACCTATTTGATGGCTTGCAGTCTGCATTTACTTGCGTGTTGTGTACATAAATCGTTTCGTATATACTCGTACATGAGAGTAAATTCGCTTGAAATGGAAAGCAGCCCCAGCACGAACTTGCTATGAGAACTAAGTGAATTTCAAAACAAAGCTCCTAGCACACGGACAGATGCGAGGTAGAAGATGCCCGTACCATCGCGTGGATTAAGTTTTTTTGATTCCCGCAGGAACTCCAAATATTCCGAGATAAAATGGCCTATGTCCTTCCCCGGGACACAACCTAAGTCTGTACCCGTCAAAATCGGTTGAAGAGATGGGCCGTTAAAGCGTAGCAGACAGACTGACACAAAGACACATTTTCGCATTAATAATAATTATTATTATTATGGTTATGGATGTCTACATAATGAGACTGATATTTCTTAAGCTACACATACCATATTTTCTATCACGTAGCTCTTTATCCCCTCTGACGCGGAGCGTGTAGCGTTAGGCTTATCTTATAACTTCTTGTAATGAATAAGTTCTTCAGATTGATAAGGCCGTAATATGTTTATTAGAGTTTAAAAAACCAAGAAGCATTCAATATCGCTTATTGTACTAATTTCTTCGAGTAAAAAGAACGTGTAAAGTCAAAAGTCTTTCACAGTGCTCGCACGACACTCGACTGTTACAAGTGCCGTCGACGGGTTGCGTCGCCGTAGGTATAAATATATCACATAAGCCCGATTTTAGTAAATAATATTTTTATCTTCGGGGAAACAGACACCGACGTGTGCAAAAGTTGTGAGCAACCGCTGTCTACAAAATACCCATATTAACGTTAATTACATGCTTTTACCTCAATTGCATGTATTTCATCAGAAGAGAATGCTAATTAGTTGTAAGGCGTCAATCAGGAGAAATCTTTCAAGTACCTACTACTTACTAGAAATTAATTTCAAATTAATAATTGTAATAAAATACCTCAAGGTATTTTAAAAGTTTTTGTCCACACAGTTCGCTTTCGAATTTATTTTTTATCGAGAATTGATGAGATAAAAAGTACAACATAAAGGGCTTCAGTTTTATCCAGAAAAAAACGTTGGCTTTTCAAAACATATATTGCAAGTTGAGACACATGTACCTCTGAGTCGGAATGTTATTTATTTTACCTTCATCGAGGCCCAAGGGCTTGGTTTACCAATAAATATTCATACGGTGGTAGGTAAAAAATATAAGTCTATGATATTCATAGAGTTTATTTTGACTGTTTTATTTTTCGAAAATAATATCGATTTGAGTTTGAAAAATGCCATCAGAGTATCCGTATTACAACACATGGCTGGAGATTTCATTTTAAATCCATACTATATAATATTATAAATGCGAAAAAGTGTCTGTCTGTCTGTCTGTCTGTCTGCTACGCTTTCACGGGCCATCTGTTCAACCGATTTTGATGAAATTTGGTACAGAGATAGGTTGTATCCCGGGGAAGGGCATAAGCTACTTTTTATCTCGGAAATTCAAGAGTTCCCGCGGGATTCGAAAAAACTTGGTCCACGCGGACGAAGTCGCAGAAATCATCTAGTTTACTACTAAAAGAAACAATTAGCGCTTTTTTAAAGGTATGTTATATTTTAACCGACTGAAAATATAACATACCTTTATCTCTTGTCCTCTATTAAGTTACAGGAAATTAACTATAAAATAAAAATATTTTAAACTAATCCTTAAATATACCTACAAAAAAAAAAAACATACCTTTAAAAAACTATAACTGGACGATATTTTCAACATTGTAATTGGAGGAAGCTTTATTATCGCGATGTACAGACTACAGAATACAGAGTCCTAAACATTTATTTAATATATTTTGTCCGTCTATCTGTGTCTACCTGTCTGTCTGTACTCCATAACTCCGTCGAATCTAAACTGATTTTGACAATTCTTTCTTGATTAAAAATGTAAATTTCATAAAGATATAATAATGCAAGCGGGACTCAAGGGATAACGGTAAATCCATCGTGACCAGATCATAATAGCTTGAGAAAAAGTAGATTTACAAAATTTTTGTTAGTACAGAAGGTAAACCTACTAAGCTAGAAATGCTTAAGACTATACATTTGAGCTGCAAGGGTAAACCCTTATATTTAGCTTTTTTGCCCCCTGATATTTTATTATTCAGTGCATTAACTCAAAACTTATTCATACCAAATTGTAGGGAATTCTCTGATCTACCATTATGACTGACAACATTTTGAAATTAATTAATAGATTGTTCCTTATTATGAAAATACCAAGAGGCGATTATTCAATCTTGATTTCTGTGTAAAGTTTGACGTTAGCGAACGTCCAAATTTACTCGTTGTGGTCACACAAAGAGATACTTTTATTGAGTATAAGGTCCTGAACTACCATAGTTAAAGATAAAAATTATTAATTTGCTATTCTTTGTATTAGAAAATTCAAAACAAGGAAGATTTAATTTGACGAAATTAAGGACACATATAACCGTCAGTTTAGGAGGTTATTTGGCTTAATTTGTAAAAGTAAATTAGTACTCCTAAAAGTAAGACATATTTTCAATTATATAAAGCAAAAAAATATATATAATTAACAATAATTTACATCTAAAAATAAGTTTGTAACACACTACAAAACTGCGTGATCAAGCGCTAGTAAAACTAGTCGTAGCTGAGGCTTCCCAGAGGGTGGACGTAACGCCTTTTGTCTCCGCAACTCAAAATGATATACGTAGCATATACCTGAGATTGTAGTGTGATTGCCACCTCTCGATAGTAGGCATTTTTAATACTGGCTGCTTTTTCTTATTGATGGATGATTTTTTTAAATACTTTAAGGTTTATACTTAACGTATATGATATTTATGGTAATATTACTTAAATAAGAATTTGAATATTCCATTCAGACAAGGTCGTGTGTATCAGACAGTTATTTACTTTACTAAACTTGCATTTTAGGCTTGTGGTTAGATTATTAGTAACAATTATTTAAAGGCTGACCAACAATCTCTACCTAGACTGGCAACTCTATCCCTTATAAATTTTAATCCGACTGTCACATATTGAAATGATAATCACTCTTTTATTGTCTTTCATGGTATATTAGCGCGGTATCTTGTGTTCGGTTGTGAAATTGTCTTTCCTTATGACTATTGGTGTGATTAGCATTGTGATAGATATAATTTATGAACATAAAAATACAGTCTTCACGGTAGCAAAAGCAGGTAGCTATGCAAACAATTGGGTAGTTATTATTATTAGCCGCGCTTACGGACCTTTTTGATGAATAGGTTTTGTTTTATGTTTCATGACTTGGGGAATGCTTATTCCTTAGCAATCATGTATGTACATGTGATTTTGTTTGTTGGTTCCCTCTTTATTGCAAAACTACATATTTTGAACACTGAGATATTATATGACCATAGTATGACGTTATAGCAAATCCAAAATGAGATATTTCACTGAAGCTCAAAATACTTCCTCAGTGCACACCTAGACTACTCAAGGAATAAAATATTTAGGTTCATCGGTTTTGTCTGTGCGTTGTCGGTCAATCGGTCAATCACGTAGTTGTTTTGTATGTAAGTATATTAGTAATTAGTAAGTATAAAAGTTTTTTATGGTCTCATTTCGCGCTTTATTGGCATCGCGTGTTTTATTTTACTGTCAGGCGAAGTTACTTATTCCAAACAATGCACTCATGATGACTAACTGTATTTATATGTTTTTTACCTTTTGCAAGTGGATTTCGTTTACAGAGCGTCATTAGATGATTGTGTTTTATGTTTATCGGACCGGACTTTTCTTTTTGTTACTGTACCCGTGATCGCAATTGTTATTATACGAAACAAAACCCTATACTAGTGCAATACCTGCAATTTGCAAGTGCCTTCTCAAATTCCAAATTAGTTTTATTGCCTGGTTTGGAATTTGAGAAGACATTGTCTGATGTGAATCAGTAATTCTAATAATTTTATGTTGTAAATAATATTATGTAAAAGTCAAAATAACTTATTTATGTTGCACATTTGATAAAGCTTATCGGCCTTTTCCTACTTCCTCGGTTCACACCTAGACTACTCAATGAATCAAATATTTAGGTTCATCGTTTTTGGCTGTGCGTGGTCGGTCAATCACGAAAAAGTTGAATTCGATTTTCATGGTATGCGCTTTTTTGGCATCGCGTTTTTATTTTACTGTCAGGTAAAATTATTTATTTCTAACAAATTACAATACACTCATTAGCACGGCAAAAAGTTATTTGAAGAATTGGTCTGTTTTTTATTACTACCACGCGCGCAGTAAATTTCTATTGTTTTTTGGTAAACTGAGTACACTAACGCAACACCTGCAGGATTATATAGTTTTATTACCTTTTACAAGTGGTTATCGTTTACAGAGTGCCACTTGACGAATATGTTTTATATTTTTCAAACCGGACCTTTCTTTTATTATTGTATCACTATTGACCAGTGATCGCTAATGTTATCATAATAAACAAAAGCTTACGTTAGTGAAACACCTGCATCTGCACGTGCTTATCTCTTTTGTTTTGTCTTTAGGATTCATTGAGTGCGAATGAAAATGAGTAATTTTTTTCAGAAATGGATTCTAAAACTCCGATTTTCACGAACTAATGACAAAAATATCTACGACCTTGTCAAATTGTGAAATTAAAAATTCGATTGATCGTAATCGAGCGATCTATCACATTGCCGTCAGAGTAAAATGGACCCATAGGCTCTTGATTTAAAGTCACAAATTCCAACCGATTTTAATTTCAAAACGTTTCCATTTGGTGCGGCAGCTGTGAATGCATACACGAAATTGAGCTCTAAATCAATACTGTTAAGATTCATTTTACATTTTTTTTCATAAAAATAATAAATAATATGATCGATAGGTAACGATCAATCGAATTTGCAATGTGAAAACTAAGACCAGTAGGGCTAGCATGCGTACAACGAGTAAAAGTATTTCCACTCGTTATCTCTTTTTGTCTAACGAAGCTAACATGGTTACTTGTCTTGGATAGTATAATAACTTACACTAGTGTATTTATTTTTATACTTATCTACGAATTGTAATATCTTGTTTCAAATAAAAAAAGAGCAACTGCTGAGTTTTTGCCGGCTCTTCTCTGCAGAATCTGCTTTCCGAACCGGTGATAGAGTCAACATGACGTAACATAAGAGACACCTGTATGTCCTACAATATATTTAAAATAAATTGAATTGAATCGCCGGCAACTACAACATTTGTCCCTCGCGCGATAATCTCGTTGTGCGCATGCTAAGCCTGCAAGCGTAATGATATGTATATACATGTATCTATGTAGTATAGTATGGACTATATAAATTCTAATAATATTTGATTGTGAATAATGTTACGTACAAATCGAAATAATATTAATATTTATTTACTTTTATTTTATTTCTTTTTGTACAAAATGAGTCTTATAAATAACTAACAGACAATAAGTAAACAAAGATGTATGGATGAAGGTACCTACTTAAAAACATCTATACTTACAATCATGCAACCTTCTCTTTATATGAATGCACTTTATATTAAAAAAGTTTACATGAAACGTATGTAAAGTGAATTATTAAAACAATTTTTTTAAATATTGAAAAAATAATTGCCTGTTTGAAAATGGGATTAGGATCAAAACGGTTCGTCAAACTAATTTGCACCCGACGCCTTCTGTTCACTCGCTTTAACAAAGGACTATCCGAGACAAAGGATTTACCCGAGATAAATACCTAAACTTGCTTAGCGGCTCAAGTTATGAACGCTCTTAAATAAACAGCAATCAATTCCCAGCTTTGGTAAACTCATACAAATCACTTAATCGATCTTCAATTATATCGTTGTTTAAGGGGCGTCCTCTTAATACATCTAGGTATAAAAGTTTCCGTTCATATTCAATTTAAATTGGGCGGGTAATGTGTTGAGCCAGAAATTGGGATCAATTTTATTGTTTTTCCAACCTGGGCTTTGTCCCTGGGTATTAAAAACTTGTACCTAAAGGTTTTTTCATAGGTATCAGACAAACTTTGGGAACATTTTTTTTGTAAAGTTTCTTATTGGACAATGAAACGATATTTTTCTTTGTTTTCAAAAACTTCCTTGATAAAAATATGACCTAAGAGGCATAGGCAGCGCGGCGTTGAGATATGGCAATACAAGGACTATCACTTTACTTTTGTCATAGGTAACTTTTTTTTTAAACTTGGACAAACTCTTTGATTTACCGGGATAAAAAGTAGTCCATGTTCTTCCAAGGTATGCGACCTATATATCTACCAAATTTTTTTAAATACGGATAAGACAGATAGACACATTGTCGCAAGAATCGTTCGATAGCAGTAAATGGGATTGTATTCAAGTTTCAAATAAGTATCTATTATACTAAGTGATGAGACATCGGAGAGCGGAAAATAGCTTTCTGATGTAAATTCTGCTTCAAGACGACATAGCGCTGTATCGGGGAACACCTTTATCATGTTAGCAGTGCAAAACACTGAATCTTTATAGTGACTTTATATCATTTTGTGAACTTTGGCACTGATTTAAAGTAATTTAATGTGACAAAACACTGTGAGTGCGTTTTCTTGTTTTGCGATTATACTGGATTAACCTTTTTACATTGTTTGAAAATTTTATAATGTACCAAAAAATTTTACCAAATTTGTATTGTGGGTGTCTTGTAAAACACCCATAATACAAATTTATTTGAACTGTGGAAGGTGAATCTAGGTTTTGGTTTGCGGCTCTCGTACGATGAAACTATAGATTTTACAAAAAAAGTTTACTAAGTACATAAATTGTAGGAAATTATCTCTAGTTTAATTTATTACATAACTATGTTCATCGTAAAATTTGTACAGAAGGAGTTATTGTCAAAAAACTGTTTTTGGGCGCCATTTTTCCAATATGGCGGCGCGAGCGGCAAAGATACGAGGTGCCAAAGCGAAAATTCGGAGAAGAGCACGTCTAAATCTATGAAATACACTAATTTTCAAAACTCTCGAGAAACTTTCCAAGTTACCCCCTTTTTGAGCACCAAATGACTGGACTATTAGTTTATTAATGTATTTCCATGACATAAGAAAATACGTAGGGTAAGGTTGCAATCATTGGACCAGTGCTTTGTTTGGACCACTTAGATTTCTTGAAAATAAACAGTCCTAAAATTGTCCGTTATTGAAGAGACGCTAGCTATTGGACCCCGCACCCTGCCCCTCAACCTTCAGTGTCGCCACAGGCTTCGTTGAGGAAGGACGTTCGTCGATGTGTTTTAGAAGCTCCCGATATAAAATGTGTGCGTCATTCTTTACCATGTAAGTACAGATTTTTAAGGTATTTCTACCCAATTATTTTCAGTAGGATTGCATATTTATTCGTTCAGCTAACCTATTAATAACATGTCACAAAAATTAAATACTTTTTTAAAAGTTATGGTTTGATTGGGATCACAGTGAGTTGCCATGAATGAACTCATGCAAGTTTCTTTCATTGAACCGGTCCAATCAAAGGAACTAAGTTTTAGTTTTTTTTGTTTTAGCATGGCAAAACGAGGCCAGTATTATAAGTGGAAAGAAGGCAGCATGACATTAGCGTTGTTAGCTTTGAGCAAGAAGTTGGTTTAAATGAAGCTAGCAGGATATATGGTGTGCCAAAAGAAACATTAAAAAGAAGATTTGACAATAAAAACGTCAAAGCTAAAGGGGAAAAACAGATTGTAAGCTCTGAAGGAGATCTCACACCTGATTTGGGAAAAAAATAGAAGATTATATTTTAGAGATAGAAGGTTGTATATACGACATGACACCACTGGATGTCAGAAGTTTGGCTTTTAAAATAGCAGAGAAAAATGGTTTAAAGCACAGATTCAATAAAGTAAAAGAAATGGACGGTAAAAAATTGTATTATGGATTCCTAAACTTAAAAATATATGTTAAAAGTTATTATAGTTGATTATTACCTATTACTTTAAACGACTGTTCAATTAAAAGGACTGAATTTAGTTATAATCTAGCCTTTTATTTATTAAAACTCCTTGGGTGCAATGAATGGACCAGTTGATAAAACTTCCTAAGTCCTATTATAGCAACTAGGTGGTTCAATCAAGGAAACAGTGGTCCATACAAGGCAACCATCCCAAAAATGATTTTTTGTGAATATTTGTATTTATGCTTAAAGAAAAAAATCTAAAGTCACAGTTGTGAATACCTGAGTATAAGCCCTAAGAAACCGACGAATCATATATCCATATACTCTTATACTTTTAATGTTATGGCAGTTTAAAGTTAAGTGGTCCAATAGTGGCAACCTTACCCTACATTTTTGTACGGGATAATCAGAGAACTGCCCCCTTAATCTCTAACTCAGTGGCTATCAAAAAATAAAAGGACTGACATATATTTTTATCCATTGAAGCGTTATTATGAAATAAAAATACCGGCCAAGTGCGAGTCGGACTCGCGCACCGAGGGTTCCGTACAAACCTGTAGGTACGAGTATATAAGTAAAAGTTATTTTCGCAATTTTTCCTTTATCTGTGCTGTAAGACGTTGCTTCGTACCAAATTTCAAGATTCTGAGTTCACGGGAAGTACCCTGTAGGTTTTGATTCCCTTGCGAGTGTTGACAATTTGCAGCATAAACGGCTGTATCTTTTGATCGCGTTGGCTTAGAAGTTTGATTTTTTCACAGCTCCAAGGGACAGTAGATCTGAGTATTTGGTATGAATTTCAGCTTGATACCTCCATGCGTTCTTGAGAAAAAGGGTCTTGACACACAGACGGACGGACAACAAAGTGATCCTATAAGGGTTCCGTTTTTTCCTTTTGAGGTACGTAACCCTAAAAATAACATTTTCATAGCAAAAAAATATATGTCAGTGGCTTTCGTTTTTGATAGCCACTGAGTTAGAGAATAGGGTGTTGGTGATCCGCTCATGTGAGTGTAATGATGGACTACTCAAGGTTCGAATAACCAAAATAAATAAATAAATAGAGCAAAAACATACGGGAATAGACAGGCACATACAGCCTGCGGGAAACGTTTGCGACAGAGGGAAACGACATTATGTCTTGTCGCGCTAGTGTGGGCGGATATATATAAAAGTCATCTAACAGAATTTTGTTCGTAGGAAAAAATGTATTAGACACCAGTGTGTTTCGCTCTTCAGTTATAAAGTGAAGAGCGAAACGCCGAACGCGGTGTTCAATATAGGAATGGATAGGTAATCGAGCACCTACCTTTGAGCACCGCCGTGTGTGTTCCAACCGGGCCCGGTTCGTCGATATTTTCCCAATATTTTACACAATTAGAATGGGTGACTGGTCCAGTTCGTTGTCACCATCACAATCACAGACACGGAGGTACGGAGACACCAGATATTGGATTAGAAAAGATTAATTACAATAGAACGCGTGTATTGAACGACCATTGATGAACATCGTAATGTTGTCATAATGAGTAGTTCCTACTTCCGCCGCTTCAGGTGTTCGACGGTTCGCTGAACCAACCAATGGGATGCATTGGCCACTCTTTTCTCGGCCGCAAGAGGGCACTCGAAGATCAAACCCATTGAACAAAATAAAACCAATGCATTATGTTAATAAGAAAAAATAACTCCATATCGTGTTGATCCTTGAATCCCTGTCCGGTACACGGTGTAGGTACATTGTTATCAAGTATCTAAGGAACCGAAAGCACAAGGTCCCAAGTTCGATCGCCCGCCCGCCGGCTCGCTCAGTTAAGGAAATGTTATTTTCGGAATGGAGTCGGAAGTCATCTCCTATCTTCATGTACATACTAAGCCCTACAATCCTTCCGATCCTTTCGGTAGAGCCTTAATGGGAAACAATTTACTCGTAGCGGTATGCTACGATGCTACGATGCTACGCTGATAACGCCCAAATCTACAAAGCCTATACTAAATCCCATACTTACTGACTTGCCCTGGCATCACACAGGCTATTATTATTATTATTATTAAGCCTTTATTATTCCTTATCACGTTACAATGTTTTCTTATAGCTAGCTAATAGTTAAATACCTACGTGGTTTTACAACTATTATTATACCTACTCTTATTGATAGGTTAGTTTTGTTAGATTTACAAAAAGTATGTGTAGGTATATGTGAAGCTAATGTAATATAATTATTTTAAAATAATATTGTTAGTATTGTAATACAACTTTTTAATACGTATTGAATGATATAGATTAAATTTTAGCTTGTTTTATTTAAGTAGGTATTCCGAATACAATAAGGATCCCATTATTTGGGTATAGGCCTCCCCCGATTCTGTTTAGTTGTACCTTAAATTTTTTATTCCGTTTTGAATGAATGCAGTCTTGATAAATCTATAATATTTAGTATACTTTCTTCAGTTCTTTTATAATATATTTTTTCACGATATCCTATTATCGATTTTCTCCTTCATATTATACAAGTAAATATTTATAGTAAGTATATTCCTTAATTGTTAAATATTGTAATTTAATCATTTATTTTTTTATTGTACTCGTGTTATACAAAGTATCTCATTGTATCTGCTATCTACATTACGGGACGAAACGGGGGGGTTGAGGTCGTACTCCTCCACGGTGACCAGCCGGCTTGGAGGAGGGGGAGGGTGCTTTTTTTTTTTTTTTAGGTACCTATTAGGTATATATCTAATTTGTCTTATATGTTGCTGTAGTGTTTAGGAATTTTTCGTTTTTATTAGTTTAGGCATGTTTGTAGGTCCAGTAAACGTTGATGGGTTATTTTGTTGTATTTGGGTCGCCTCTATAATATTCTTTGTAAACCTGCTATGCTTATCCGGAGGGGTTTCAGATAGATGGCGTTTGTATCCACGGCTTGTCTTTTTACTTGTCTCTTTTTGTGAAACGACTATTAGCCTATCGTATTTGATTATGACTTTCTAGCCCTTTCCTCTCTCTTCTTTCACTTTTTCCTGTAGTTCTTTTCTTTTTTGTAAAATTTTGGGTGGGTAGTCTTCTTTCATATAGTAGTTCACTCGTTCAAGGGATTTTTTGTTTCGCAATATTTCAATTTTTCTGCGGAGAGTAGAAAGTGGTACGACGACAGGTCTAGGCTTGTCGCACTTTTTTCCAATTATTTTCATATTTTGCATTTCCAAGCCATTTTGTACAATCAATCTGCATAGTTTCATTAAATATCTCGACGATCTTATTGTGTAAATCTTCGTAACTCTGTTCTTTTTCTTCAACGCCGAAAATAACGATATTTCTCTCCCTAGCTTGTTTCTCGAGAAAATTCAGTCGTTGTTCCTGTGAACTAACAGTAACCTCCAGATTTTGTAGTTTACTTTGGATGTCATCAAATTTTTCGTTGATTTTGTTTAGTAAATTTATTTCGCTGTTTCCGTATCTTTAGTTTCCGTAAGATCTTCTTGTATCTTTTTTAGTAGCTGCACAATGTCTTCCATCTTCAGTTAAACAGTTATGATAAAAATCGAAAAAGCGAAAAGTATTCTGGTACTGCGGATTGATCTGTGATGTAGATTGTAAGGCTAGCTATAGGTATAGGCATACAGCTAACCGTCCGCTAGGTAGTAAGCGTTACCTTCGAACCCGTGATGTAATGCTTGTCTTACTATTATTGTACTACCTTCAATGTTTTTATTTTATTTCTTAATAATTTTCGTAAAATACAAGTAAATTCACGTTAAAATATGATTTCCTTGAGATAAGGTATAGCTAAATATAATTTACTAGATGATTCCCGCGACTTCGTCCGCGTGGACCAAGTTTTTTCGATTCCCGCGGGAACTCTTGAATTTTCCGGATAAAAAGTAGCCTATGTCCTTCCCCGGGATACAACCTACCCCTGTACCAAATTTCACTAAAATCGGTTGAACAGATACATTTTTTGATTCCCGCGGGAACCTTTGAATTTTCCGGGATAAAAAGTAGCCTATGTCCTTCCCCGGGATACAACCTATCCCTGTACCAAATTTCATCAAAATCGGTTGAATAGATGGGCCGTGAAAGCGTAGCAGACAGACAGACAGACAGACAGACAGACACACTTTCGCATTTATAATATTAGTATGGACTAGTATGGATTAGTTACTTTAGTATATATTTCTATGTTATTTCTTTGTAACAACACTTCGTTTACACTTTGTGAGCTATTGATCGCTTCGATATTTGAAGTAATTTTTTCACAGTTTTCTTATGTTGTGCACCTTTGATAACATTTTCACTTGTGATTTGTATATAGTTTTACACTTTTTTCACAAAAACAACTGTAAACTTGCGATTTTCAAATTTATAATTCACTTCAAATGCGGCCCCACTACATTCGCACGCACTGCAGCGCCACACAGGCTATACTTGTTTGAAATTCATGTGAATGTGCTTACATTAAGGCATAAATTCCTGCAGTAGTAGGTTTCCGTTTTTAAATAACGGTGAAAACAAGGCAAGAATAAAGCACAGAATATGAGCTTTTCAATAATTAATCATTAAGTTAAACTACATACATATTATGTAATTAATATAATATTAAGTGGCAATAGGCGGGGCACATAGTTTGAAGAACCGATAGACGTTGGGGTCCCAAAGTGCTGGAATAGCGGCGTCGCACTGGAAAGCGCTGCAGCATTGGCAGACCCCCTATATTCGGTGGACGGACGACATCAGACGAGACGATACATTTTTATTTTCAACGCAATCAAAATTTTGCGCGAACCATGCGTGAACTCGTGTACATGCTTAAGTAGTGAATAAAATAACAAACTAACTTAAATATTGAATTCGTCCGCGTGGGGTAAGGATTTTTGATTCCCGTGGGAAATCATTAATTTTCTGGGATAAAACCTATCCCTGTACCAAATTTCATCTAAATCGGTTGAACAGATGGGCGTGAAAGCGTAGCAGACAGACAGACAGACGGACAGTCAGACAGACAGACGGACAGTCAAACAGACATACAGACACACTTTCACATTTATAATATCAGTAAAGATATGGACATAAAACATCACTGTTATTTCTGTAGAAATTTACTTCCCTAATTTTTTCACGATAGAAATCCTTTTCCTGATTCTAGTACAGATTCTTTGAATTATTCATCTTCCGTGACCGAGTACAATTCAAAGCAGCAAGTAATGAAAATTCAAGAATCTTCACGACAGATATTATATTTATGTATTGATTTCATTTACCACCTCTCGCTTTTCATTTTCAGGTGGCGTACTTAACCCTATTTTTTTCAAAATTTTGGATATGTATGTCTCTGTGTAGCGATACAAGGTTCCTATACTGTATCCAACTCTTAGCTATTGGTATGTTGATATTATTAGTATCTGTGGCACACAGGTAACGAGATAGACGGACAGATGCGACGGGCTGAACGAAACTATTATATTACCATATCGAAACTATTATTATTTGGGTTCCAATAATTATAACAACCCAACCGGATTCGAAACAACAACCAACAAATAAGATCAAATTTCCTCTATCCAAAAAAAGTTCGCTTCGTAGTCAGGTACATTCCTATTCATATTATTTACAATAATATACAAAACAAAAAAGAAAGAAATAAAAGTATGTTTCATAAAAAGCTGTTCAAAGGAAAGTTGGGTTGTTCACGTAGTCTTCATTCTTCCGCACGTTGTTTATGAATATTTTCTGACTTGTTACAGGCGTCCGAAAACTTTGATCATGGCCGCTTCGCGCATGAACAGCGATCATTCAAGTTCAACGATTCCGTAGAACACTGTTTATCAAGCGACAAAATGGCGTACGAAGAACAAACGACCTCCAACATAACTCAGACTCTGTCAAACTTGTTTGAAGAGATGCTCTTGGCTACAGAAGATTCTAACGAGAACAAAACCGTTGATGTTTCAAAATTCTTAGTGGCTCTCAAAGACAAATCAACGAAAAGTAACCACGACACCATAGATTTTGGGACGCTAGTGAAACTGGTTGACGGATGGCGATCGAAGTTGAATTTGACAAAACCTACGGAGGCGGCGTGCAACTACTGCGACGGTGGGATCAGGGATGTGGTTCTTGCGTACAACAGTATACATGGATATGTTAGCCTAATTGTGAGTAAATTAGCTCCTTTATTGTAAATCTAAACGCGTCGATATGTCACCGTAAGATTGTAAAAACCGTTAGATTATAATCTAACTCGCGATATTGTAAACTGTCGAAAGATTGTGAACCGTTCAATGTTCTGAGTGTGAATTTTTAAAATATGCATTGTATTTTCGTTTTATTGTCTCTTTCTTGTAGGTTAGGTTAGGGTTTGACATAAATAATCAGGTAGCCGGGTTAATTTACATAACAGATTACAATCTACCGAACAATAATGCGTTATATTGTAATCTTTCGACAGTTTGCAATATCGCGAGTTAGATTATAATGTAACGGTTTTTACAATCTTACGGTAACAGATACATCCATTGGTCGAGGTAATGCCTCTACCTCCGGCAGATCAATCGGACACCATACCTCAACCTGAAGCATGCTTGAATATAGGGCAATTGAACCCTAATTTGGTCAGTTGTTTTTGATCGCTTTCAAAGAAACTTAACTACGAACCATGCATTGATTGGAGACGAGAAGACGCATACAGCTATGCGTCTTATAAGAAACAAAATCGAAGCTAGAGCTCGATTATCATAACCATCGATAATTTTCATCGATGATTATGACAAGAAAATTATTATGAAACTCAAGACTGATTTTATTAATATTAATAACATGCAGCCCTGTGGCATGCTTCAGTGTAGCACCATGTTGCTCTGGCGTAAATTAAACTTTAGGTTTACACCAGACCTTGTTCTTATCGAAATAAGGAACTTTCTCAGAATCTTCAATAAAGTTGCGAAAGAGAGTATTTGTTCACTTGTAATAGAAAGTTGTTACATGAAAACTTCGAGATGAATTCTGCTTGTCGGTTCGTAAAGCTCCTTGACTGATACATCAAACATGGTCTTGTTGGAACATTACGTTTTCTTAGCTTAGTAGCTATTGGTATGTGAACACAACGATTATTTAATTAAAGGTAACCGACCTCCAAAATAATTCCTAACTATATGATATATAAGCACCTTAAGATTTACCCAGCTCTGTTGCACTTGAGAAAAATATTGAACTCAAAAAAAAAAATTTTTTTTGCCATAAAATTTCTATATCGTCCTATAAATAATTGTCTTTCAATTGCAAAATGTGTTGTTGCAGTTCCAGATTAAAGAGTTTAAAATGTCTCAATTTTAAATTCTTTAATCTGGAACAGCTTGAATGAATCCATACTAATTCCATACAATCCATACTATTATTATAAATGCGAAAGTGTGTCTGTCTGTCTGCTACGCTTTCACAGCCCATCTGTTCAACCAATTTTTATGAAAATTGGTATAGACGTAAGCTACATCCCGGGGAAGGGGGCTTTATCCCGGAAAATTAACAAGTTCCTGAAAAATCCTTAATCCACACGGATGAAGTCGCGGGCATCATCTAGTGAGAAATAAAAAGACAATAGAAGTCAATTTTTTCGATGGAAAACATTCCCAAGAAGTGCTCCAAAATCTTTAATTCGTAGCCGTCATTTCTTTCTCTGTGAAAATCTATACCTTTTAAATTTTAAATAACTGCTTACTTAAAATCAATTTCGTTGTAGCCCCTTAAAACCAAACTTTCACGACACCACTTAGGTAACTAAGTTTGTAACTCCCTTCCGTTTGCATGAAATTACTCTAAAGTCCACTTTACAGTTGCAAAGTTTGTTTAGACGACACAAGATTGACGATTTCCAGCAGTAATTAAACATCAAAATAATCATTACCCGTCCTTCTGTCACCCCAATTCCGCCATTACAGCAGTTTTAGCGTTTAAACTATCGTGAGTGTTATTCACTTGTTTTGTCGGTATATGCCCGACTAGTTTCAATGTTCGGTCGCCCTGTCCCGCGAACAGGCTCATGTATAAAAATTCTATCCGAAAAACCGACTTCCAAAGCCACAGTAAAGTAAAAAATAATTTTGATTTCTACACACTAGGTATGTTGAAGTCGGGCAAGCCTCACGCGTCAACTATGCCTAACTTTGTTATACTCGCCCGACTTCAACATAGTGTGTAGAAATCAAAATTATTTTTTACTTTACTGTGGCTTTGGAAGTCGGTTTTTTGGAAAGAATTTTTATTTTTAACTTTTTAGTGTACTCTAAATCCCTACGGCTCAAGAGTGCAGTACCATGCAGCATCAGAGTTGAGGAGTTGGGACTTGGGTTTAAGTAAGAAGTCGTTGCTTGACACCTACAATATAAATTCATCATAAAAAAATCTTAAATCGCTATTTTTAAGGAGTTCTGTACCCTATACAGCATCAGGGTTGAATGGGACTCAGAGTTGAATCGTATACACGTGACTTGATACCTACTATATGAATTGACCATCAACCTAACTCACTAGTTTTGATGATTTCATGTAGTACGGTACACTTACAGCATCAGGATTGAGGATTTGGAATCAGATTTTTTTATGGGACCATCTCGTGAGCTTCCTCTAACCAATGAAAAAAAATTGTTCAAATCGGTTTAGAAACCACTGAGATATGCACCGACATACATTAAAAAAAAAAAAAGATACGCGCCGAATCGAGAACCTCCTCCTTTTTTGGAAGTCGGTTAAAAAGGGCCCCGGACGGGTTCGAAACTATTCGGGCATATTCCGACAAAACAAGCGAGGTACAACCGGTTGGTTCAATTCGCGATTGGATTACTTCACATAGGAGCCATGAAAGAGCCATTAAACGGAACAAAAAAATATAAGTACTTTTAATGAAAGAAATGGTGATTTTTTTATCTTCAATTATTATTCATTTATTAAAGTAGGTAATTACACACGAAAAAATCATAAATACTTGGAAAAAATCAACGAAATATTCATTTAAAAAAATAGTGTCTTTTGGCTCTTTCATAACAATTCGGTATTGAAAGAGCTACTAAAAGTTATAAAAGAGCCAGTCTGTATTATAAAGTGTAATTGTGAAAATTATGGAAAATAATAATAATTGCACTATCAAAAATGACAATTCTAACAAATCCTTTTTAAAAACTAATGACATTCTTGAGGAATTTTTAATTCTATTAGTTATTTTACGTTATTAAAACAATCGCTTTAATCTTAACATATAAGAGGCGAATTTTTCACTAGTAACAATTTCCAAAATTAAACAATATAACAAATAATAGCTTCAATCAAAAACAACATCGTTTTAAAATCTAGAACGAAGAAAAAAAGATTGCTCACTTTGAGCTTCAAAGTCTTAAGCTCTTTTGGCCCATTCACCTGGCTCTTTTGCGGCTCAGTTTTTACGCTGCAGTTGCAAGGCCAAATATATGCACAAACTCAATCTGCAATCTAATTACCTATATTTGTTTTACCAAAAAACAAGATGAAGCAAAATACCTACTTTTTAGTACCCACCAAAAACTTCGACTCGATGTGACTGTCAAATGTTTGTGGGTGACGAGAAGACAGTGCTGTCACAAAATATTATTACCTACCAAATTCGTTCATAAAGTACCAAAATAATGTAAGTGGCTCTTTCAAACTACTTGTTCCAATAGGTAAGTAATCAAGTTGCACTGTAAGGTGAACGTACCAACGAAATAAATTTCGAAACTGCAAACGGTCCAGGAATATGAACGAACATAATAATAGCCTTTATTCTTAAGAGCTTTGTGTATTTTTTGCTTTGGGACATGACCTAATTATAATTTGTTGATTTAAATTAATCAATTTCAATAATATATACTTCTATACCAAATTATTAAAAATGCGAAAGTTTGGATGGATGGATGAATGTTTGTTACTCAATCACGCCAGAACGGCTGAACGGATCTAGATGCATTTTAGCACAGAGATAGATTATAGCCCGGTATAACACATGGGCTATATTTTATTCAGGAAAATTAAAGAATTCCCGCGGGAACCGAAAAACCTCAATTCACGCGGACGAAGTCGCGGGCATCAGCTAGTTGCAAAATATTCCAAAATAATTCTTAAGTAAAAGAAAGCTCTGACAGGCGGACAGACAGATCACCACAGCGCAACATCATCCAAGTAGACTGTTTATACCAACGTGTTGCTAATGATTGTGATCAACGCCAATTATTGTTTTCCACTCAACCGTTTACTGCCAATATTTCCTTCGTGATTTTCCATTGTTAAGGTTGTTTATTGCCAATTCTCAATAAATACCTACAATTATTATTAACAAGTTGACCAACCCAGCATCGCTCGAGTGAATTTCTGAAATTTCTTTCATGTTTATTCAATCGTATGGCATATTTACGCCCATTTACGCCCTTATTTATAAACCCTCAACCCTGAAACTAAAAAGTTAAAAATAAAAATTCTTTCCAAAAAACCGACTTCCAACGCCACTGTAAAATACAAAATAATTTAGATTTCTACCCACTATGTTGAATTCGGGCGAGTATGATGCATCAACTTTGCTTATCCTTGTTATACCCGCCCGACTTCAACAGACATAGTGGGTAGAAATCAAAATTATTTTGTACTTTGCAGTGGCGTTGGAAGTCGGTTTTTTGGAAAGAATTTTTATTTTTAGTTTCAGGGTTGAGGGTTTGGAGTCAGATTTTTCAACCGACTTTAAAAAAAGGAGGAGGTTCTCAATTCGACTGTATTTTTTTTTTTTTTTTTTTAATGTTTGTTACCTCAGAACTTTTGACTGGGTGGACCGATTTGGATGATTCTTTTTTTATTTGAAAGGGCATACTTCCCATGTAGTTCCATATAACTTTTATCGAAATCGGTCGAGCGGTTTTTAAAATATCAACAATAAAATAAGTACTTTGTATTAGCGTGTGCTTGTTGTTGTAAAGTTGGCGTGGGAGTTTGAAGTCGGTTGTTTAAAAATAATTTTTTATAGCTTTCTCTAACGACCGATAGAACAAAAATCAAATCGGTTCAGAAACCACGGAGATATGAACTGACATACATTTTTTTTTTAAAGTCGCCGAATTGAGAACCTCCTCCTTTTTTTTGGAAGTCGGTCAAAAATAAGCCTTTCACATTTATAATATTATAAGTATGAATTAACTCGTCCACTCACTGTAGGTAAGTGTAATACCACAGATTAGGTAATACCACAGGTTAGGTAATAGTACAGGTTTAATACGCTGTTTCTATGTTAGCTTTTCGAACTAAGCTAATGTTAGCTTTTCGAACTAATTCAACCATAATCCTAATATTAATCATGTGTAAATTATTTTGATCCAAAACACCACGGTCCAACTAAGTACCTACCGTGCAAAACGCGTACCTTCTAAGAACACCAATAGATTACGTTTTATTTGTTCCGAACATAAATAATTCATAATAATATAATTCTAAATGCGAAAGTGTGTCTCTATGTCCGTTCATGTTTGCAACCGATTTCGATGAAATTTGGTATATTGATAGGTTACAACAATCAAATCCAATTTGACGAATGATTAAATTCCTTTTGAAAAATGTGGATTTGGGTTATAAAAGTGAAACACTATACGATTTTTAAATATTCTTGCGGGGTTAATAAAAACCTATAAAAAGCGCAAGCGTTATACTGCCGAAGGGCACCGTAAGGGCCGGTCTGTACCAGAGCGGAGAGGAGACGAGAGGAGAGTAGATGTGATTTAAATAACCAATAGAATTTCATTATTCCCACATCTCGTCTCCGCTCAGCTTCAGTGGATACCACTGAGCGGAGATGTATCATATTTGTATGGCGTGATCGATGCGGAGATGTGAGCTGTGGCTCGCAACCTAGCGGCGGCACGCAGCAGAGCAAGAGGAGATGTGAGCGGCGCGCAGCGGAGACGAGGAGAGATGTGAGCGGCGTGCTGTGTGCTGCGCCGCGTTCATCTCACCATCCAACGCTCACCGCACGCAGCTCAGTCCCGCTCTAGCCAGCATACATCTCCGCTCTAGCCAGCACACATCTCCGCTCCAGTCTAGCCAGTACGCATCTCCACACATCTTTTGTGGATACACCCTAGCTGAAAAACATCTCTTCTCGTCTCCGTTTCAGACATCTCAGCACATCTCCGCTCTGGTGGAGTCCAGGCCTGATGTGTAATTAGATATCGGCACGGACTGCCGTTAGGCGCCTCATCCGATATGGCGGAAAAAAGCCTGTGTCAAATAAATGGACGACAATATAGAAGTGAAAAGGTGACATCTTAAGGAACTATTCTGTTTTTGTATTCAACCGCCACCTTACTTAATAAAAAATTCTCAACGTCGAGTTTCCAAGGAAATATTTTCCCGTTAATATAACATGTCCATTAGGAAATGTGAACGTTGTGCAGAACGTGTGGGGCAGATAAACAAGGACAAATTCATGTATTTTAAAAGCTTTTTACTTTACTACTAAGCTTTTGAAGGTAGCAAATTAAAAACTGAAAATGCTTAGCATAAATAAAATTACGTTATTTAACAAAAATAAAGCAAAAAGCCATTGCCAATTTTAACGTGACTGTGATGTGAACCCAATGTTTTTTCATAATCTATACTAATATTATAAAGAGGTAAAGTTTGTGACGTTGAAGGGGGTAATATCTGGATCTACTGAACCAATTTTAAAAATTATGGTACCAATAGAAAGCCACATTATTTGTGAGTGTCATATAGGCTTTAGATTAACCCGAAAAATTAGGGAGTTCCCGTAGGAATTTAAAAAACTTATTTCACGCGGACGAAGTTGCAGGCATCTGCTAGTTATGGAATAAGTAGGTAGTTAATGCTGGCGAATTCATCCGAGTTGATTGATGTTTTTTGGTTTCCGCAGGAACTATTTTTGTAGGATAAAATGTGTTAACTTATGTATTCATTCAAACTACAAGCTATCTCCATTCCAAATTTTATCAAAATCGGTGAAATCTTTATGGCGTGAAGGAATAACACACATCCAAACTTTCTCATCTTATTCTTATATATAAAATTCTCGTGTCACAATTTTCGTTCCCATACTCCTCCGAAACGGCTTGACCGATTCTCATGAAATTTTATTTTATTTTATTTTGTACAGAAAACTTACAGCTACAACAAAGATGGATACATAAATAAAGAATGAGTATAACGCCAATTACAAGTTTTCACAGATAGAATTTACATGAGATAAAAATAGCTCGCAAAGGTGGAAAAATAGATATTAATATAAACTACATAGGAAGTAATTACAAAATAAAAAGCTTATAGTTAAGAAGGTGAATTAACACAAGAGAAGAACCGTGGTAAACTAATATTAGGGAAAATTTAGACATTATTAATTATTAAGATTAGGTACCAGCCAGCAAAATACTTCATCTCAGGCTGTGAGAGTCAAAGAATTCATTGGCTAGAGTTCTACGCATGGAGGAGGCCGTGGTGCAAAAAGAGATCTAGCTTAGTATTGTTTTTTAACAGATTATTGAATGATAAAGAAGATCTTGGTAGATAGGAGTTCTGACGAAATCTGGTATGCGCAGATGGTGGGCGGAGGATAGAATGGGCACGGGGATGGGTATTGGTAGGCACTTTGAGGGATAGCTTTTCCAGAAGCGGCGGACAATCGACTGTGTTATTAGCGATATTGATGAGATATGTTATATCGCTGACATTTCTCCTAACGGCTAAAGGCAGAAGGTGTAAGTGAGCACATGAAGCATGATAACTTAGTTTGGGATTTAGACCGAACCTAAACTTAAGAAGCCGAACAAATTTTTTCTGGATTCTTTCAATGCGATGAATATACACGTCGTATTGAGGATTCCAGATTTGCGACGCATATTCGAGATTACTCCTTACCAGGGCGCAATAGAGTACTTTAATTGTTTTAAGTTTGGTAAAATCTTTAGTTGACCTGATTAGGAAACCTAGCATCTTAGATGCCTTATTAAACAATATGGTCCACATGCTTATCGTATAAGAGCTTACTGTCAATAATAACTCCTAGGTCACGTATCTCGGATACACAATTAAGTTCTTGGTTTTTGATTTTGTATGAGGATTTGAATACGGAACGCTTACGTGTAAAGGAGATAGCAAAGCATTTGGAAACGTTTAAGTCCAATCTATTGACCAGGCAGTAGTTATCGAGTCTAAGTAAGTCATCTTGAAGAAGCATCTGGTCTGTAAAATTGTTTTACTACCCTAAAGATTTTCATGTCATCAGCAAAGAGCAAAAAGTTAGAGTTTTGGAAACAGGTTTCAATATCCTGGATAAAAATAATAAAGAGCAGAGGCCCTAGTAAAGAACCTTGTGGTACACCTGAAGGAACACTGCGCCAAGTCGAGGTAAATCCATTAAGCACTACAGCCTGAGATCTATTTCTTACATAGGAGGAGAACCAACGAAATAGATCGCCTCTTATGCCTGCCTTGGATAATTTGAGTAACAGAATGTCGTGGTCAATTCGGTCAAAAGCCTTGCTATAGTCCGTGTACAGGGCTTCAACTTGGTCTTGATTGTCCACCTTGTTAGATACAAAGTCCGTGAAAAGAACGAGATTGGATACCGTGGACCTGCCCTTGATGAAGCCGTGTTGAGAGGGACTGAAGCGCGACTTTAGGACTGAGTACAGTTGGTCATAAACAATTCGCTCTAGAACTTTAGCTAGCACGCACAGTTTTGAAATTGGCCGATAATTATCAACTAAATGTTTCGCTCCTTTCTTATGGATAGGCGTTACAAAAGCTGATTTCCAGATCGTGGGCACGACTCCATCTTGCAGTGATTTTTTAAATAATATGGCTACTGGATAAGACAAAGATATCGCACAATTGACGAGGAATGAGAATGGAGAATGAAGAATGGAGGAGGATTTTTTGAGCATATTGAGTAGGTCTGAGAATCGGCCAACATCTATTTTTCATACCTCCACGCGGACGGAGTCGCGGGCATCAGCTAGTTGATATATAAAACTAAGTCGGGTTTGTTCGAACACTTATAACTCTAGAACGGCTGAACGGATCTGGATGAAATTTGGCAAAGGCATAGATTATAGTCTGGAATAACACATAAGCTACTTCTTACCCCGGAAAATTAAAGAGTTCTGGGATAAAAAGTAGACTCCGTTCCGGGAACCAAAAAAATCGCGGGCATCAGCTAGTTTGTAATATTACTAAGATAGAATAAAAAGCATAGAGTGGGCCACAACATACACCATGCAAAACACCCTGTGACTGGTCGAGTTGAGTGATCGGGGTTTGACTATAATATAAAAAAATATTAATTTCAATACCTTGCAATACACCGCGCTTTAATTAAGAAAATTTAAAAAAAAGATAAGATTTTTTAAGATTTTTTTTCCATGCGTGCCTATTTTCTTTCCCTGATATAAGAATAGCTAACCAATTAAAACATATGATTTCTTCACACAGGTATGTTTATTTGGCAGTCTGGCCAATGCACTCAACGTTGCAGTTCTGACAAGGCGGGATCTTGCAGCGGCGCCTATCAACCGCCTGCTCAAATGGCTGGCAGTCGCAGACGTGTTTGTTATGATGGAATACGTACCGTTTGCTGTATATAAATATTTAGTGAGTACTTTTTTTCTATCCTCTATAAGTCTGCGATCTCACCTGATGGTAAGTGATGATACAGTCTAAGATGGTAGCGAGCTAACCTGTTAGGGGCATGGCAGTTATATTAAACCTATACCCCTATTCGGTTTCTACACGGCATCGTACCGGAACGCTAAATCGCTTGGCGGCACGTATTTGCCGGTAGGGTGGTAACTAGCCACGGTCGAAACATCCCACCAGGCCAGACCAGGGAAAATTCAGAAATTATAAATTACCATATTGACACTGCCGGTGATCGACCCCGGGACCTCCGCACGTTAAGATAACAGCGCTCACACTGCGCCATGGAGGTCGTCAAACCCTTACCTTTAACCGTACCTTTGATATTTTACCTTTCTATTTATTATATATAGTGTTTATATTATTAATAGTGTTTGTTTATGGCGGCGTAAGTAATAAATAAAAATTATCCCGTTTTACAACTGGAGGTGTTAGTAATAACATAGACAGACAATACCTGAGTTACTTCTGCTAGTTAGACTGCCACTTGCCAATAGCAAGCACGGATAACAATTGGATATTTTAGCTGCTAATAATTAAAATAGCCAAAGCGAATTTCACTGGCGAAAGAAACTAAGAAAATTAGAAGTTATTGCGATCATTACAATTTAACAATTTCATTTTACCGTAAGTATTAGACCCTGGTGACATAATTTTATTAGAGCCCAGGAGCTCTAGAGATCTCAAATCGCTAAGATCATTCAGTACTTAATGAATTTAAGGCACTTGTCATGTCGCTTTACTAAAAGTAAAACTAAGCCCTCTATGCAAATTGATGCAGCAGTAAAGTCAGAAATGCCAAGAAAATGCTTGGAATTAGGAAATGTACCTAACTACTTAGCTAGCCAAATTAAGAACATAATTTATGATTAAATCCCTGATTGGCCCAGCCAGGAGTCGAAAATATTATGCTTTTAGTTTAAAAGCCACAGTGCACAACAGATAGGTCGTCAACTCCTTAAGTTAAGTTGAAATTTTTTGCCCCTTAGAATAAATTTGGCAATTGCGTTTAACGGTTGGTTTCGGCATTTTGCCAGTTGAATAGTTCGTAAACTCTTGTGACTTATTGAAATGTTCTTACAATTACACTGCAGAATATCTGCATCTTTGAGTCATATGTAGTAAAAGTTAATGAAACTGCCTTGTCGGTGCAGTGGTTAGCATGTTTGACTGCGGATGACGAGGTCCCGGGTTCGATAGCGCGGTCGGGCGCCTTGTCATAAAACCCTACTTATGTCGGGCCATAAGTAAAAATTCTTGGTACTAGCTCGGAGTCAGGAAGTTGGCGGGGTTCACCCCTGTGCTTCGGAGATTACGTAAAGCCGTCGGTCCTGCATCTGAACATGGTGCAATTAGAAATAGCTGCATATTTTTACAATACACTGATATCAATAGCAATAACGGAAATAAAACATCGATCAATATCAGATACAGATCAGATCAATTTAATATACAGAAGGAACGCTATGTATAAAAAACTGAAAAACCATAATAAAATTTTTTGCCTATTTATAAAATGTAACTTTTTTAGGATAAGCATTAAATATAGAAAATAAGGTTATATCTATAATTTTAATGCTTTTTCTGGCACAGTAAATCATGGTATATTAACCGGTAGATCTTGTGTACCAAAATAAAACTGTAAATCTTAGCACCAGTGTATTTTAAAAACTTCTTATTCTTCCTCTTTTTTGGTTGATTTATGATTTTTAGGAGTATGACGCCCACACAGCAAAATTTTTCGCAAATGTCGCGTAGCTTGGAAATGTTTCAGAAAGTTTTCAAAGTCCAAAGTGTGTTCATTGAAATTTGGGTCCACGATGCCTTGCGGCCCGGATTTGGCTTCCCACCACGGCAATTAATCAGCTGTTCTAATAAACCCATGCTCCAAGGTCATCCTTAGCCGCAGCCCGAGCCGCACAGGAGACTCCCTTATAAAGACGTTGCACCCAAATCACATGAGCCTTAAAATGCTCATCGCTCTCCGCAGAGCTTCTACGCCCGCCCAACCCTCTTAGTGACGATATAATAGCTATTAAGGCCTAATCTGTAATACAAAATTCGAAAAAGGTTATAATTATGCAAAATTGAAAATCCAGTCCTAGACTTTATGTAATAAATGAAGTCCATTCAACATTGACATCGACCTTTGTAAGCATTAAATTGTTAGCTTTAATAAACAAGCAGCTGCGTGACCTTTTGGAAAGTAATTAAATACCTACGCAGGATATTTGCAGTGGCTAGGGGATGAAACAGACAAGGGTTCAGGATCTTGAATGTAACATTGTTAAGGATTACTTGAATGTAACAAACAATCAATAATTAATCGCCACCGACGATCATTGACAAAGCTTACAAGATGCATGGTGGACTCTAGAAAATGGAAGGAAATGACAATATACTTTAATTTTTATTCTGTATTGGCTTGGGTTTACAGTTTGCACACATTTTTCATCAAAATGTGTATTTTAACCTTATCAAAAGTGATGATGGAATCGAAGATGTGACGCACTTGTCATGTATATTATGCTTATTGATATCCAATGTGCATAATATTCAGATGTGATCGAAAATCTGGCCATGCGTTACAGTAACGCGAAGGCGAAAACCACTTTGTAAATTGTACGATGACGGTAGAATAGGATATCAATAACATAGAAATGTTTATACATATCTAGTTTCCCGTAGTTTGATGGGTAGGTAAAATGATGAAAGGGAAAAATTTTGTAATAAGGGGAAAGGGGAGAAAGATCTTTTCTTTTATACTTTAAGTAACCATTCTATTTTATTCCACAGATACTGCCCGGTCAGCGTGAAATGCCGTACAATTGGGCAGCGTACCTTCTTTTCCACATGCATTTTACACAAATCTTCCACACCGCTTCCATATGCTTAACCCTTTCTCTTGCCGTCTGGAGATACGTAGCAATAAAGTAAGTACATAAGTTTTCTTAAGCATAATTAGATTCAAAACGCATAGATTAGATAATTAGACGTTTTACATTACTGCTTGGAGAAAGAAAGCGTTGAAGAGTTGAGATGAAACATTTCATTTTTCAACAAGTAGACTCCCTCTCAGAACTCCAGAAATTTGAGTTTCTTGACTTGATTTCTGTACTGGTACAGCTGGTAGCCTACCATCAAGCATTAAAATGTGCGTAGAATAGGTTTCGTTGCTCGCTAATTTTTTTTATAAAACCCAAAAAAGTTAAATTGAATCGGTTCAGTTAGCTGATTAATATTAGGATTGAAACAGAAATTGGGTAGAAATATTTGTGACTAGCTGATGCCCGCGACTTCGTACGCGTGGATCGAGGTTTTGTGGTTCCCGCGGGAACTCTTTAATTTTCCGGTATTAAAAGTAGCCTATGTGTTATTCCTACTATAATCTATACAACTACTACTATCTATCTCTATCTCTCTAATACGACTACGTCTACGACTATAATCTATCTCTGTGCCAAATTTCAGCCATCCGTTAAGCTGTTGGGGCGTGATTGAGTAACAAACATCCATACATCTATCCATCCATACATCCATCCAAACATTCGCATTTATAAAATTAGTAAGATAGTAAGATGTAATTGGTATTAGTGGCGCTGGCGTATTAATTCCCATTAGGCACACAATTGCGTTTTATCCTTGATATTGATAGGCTTTAGAGAATATATTATTAGTGCAATCAATGTAATAATTACTACGTACCAAAATTAATCACGTGCATTGAATTACGCTTCCATAGTCTCATATGATACAATATAGAATTTGTATCGCTGTTCATTATACTTGTTTCTTATAAAGGAACATGTGAACAATGGAAAAAAGCTATTTTCCTCACAGTTTAATAATAATGTTTCAGTTACACGACAGGTTCACGGGTTACCAAAATAATATCTTTGTATGTAAAGCAATGAGTCCATGTATTACAAACTAAGGTAACTTAGTTATGGTGTCGTGCGAACCCCATGACGAGATGTCCCCCATATGTATATTAATATCTAGGGCCAACTTGTAGTGGATAAAAAAAACTATTTAAAAAGCCCTGCAAGGGCCAGATATCGAATTGGTCGATGATTCGGTCCCACGTTCTTTTTAATTTTGGGAAAAGAGAAAATTCAATTTTTTTAAATAACATTTTAGCTTTCCCTTTCTTTTATACCACCAGTACCTTACAGCAATAGCAATAGCAATAACTTTTTTTAATTGAATTATTTTGATTGGCATACCCGCTTCAGATAAATTTTTATAATAATACTTAGTTCCGGCACAGAGAAAATACTTTTTTTAAATAACATTTATTTTAATATTATCTCTGTTTTATCCCACAATGCAGTACAAATAACAGATGCAACAGTAAGCACGGTTCGTTTTATATGTTTTAATGAAAATTCCAGTCACAATAGGTACCCATTATGCTACATCCAGCTACAATTAGTAGCCTGCAACTCGTACGTGACCTGTGTCCATCGTCAGACTAACCAGATGTAATTGTCCACAGATATTCTGACCGCAGCCACGTTTTGTGCACGGAGAGGCGCTGCAGTACGGCCATCCTTAGCAGCTTCATACTACCGCCTATACTTTGTATTCCTACTTTCATGGTAAGCTAAATTTGAGTTTTTAATCTTATAAACTTAATGGTGAAAACTCAAAAGGCATTTATTCAAAGTGGAAGTACACTTTTTGAACGTCAATTTTGCTAATATTATAAAATATGTGAAAGTTTTGTAATATGTTTTGACGAATAAAAAATTATACCTTCACGCCACAATGAATGAACCGAAGGTATGAACATAGCTTATAATCTGAATTAACATTTGATTCCGTAAAATTAAGAGTTCCCGGAATCAAAAATTTTAACCCACGCGGACGAAGTCATTGGTATCATCTATTAAAATACATATAAAACGTGATGGTGATAATAAATAATGGTATTGTAAAGCTACGACCTTGAAAGCCCTGTAAAAAGCTGTTATGATTTTAGAAATTAAATCGGAATTTCACACCAAAATAACGCCTGAATATTTATCATGCTGTTCTGTATGGCATAAAGCACTGCGGCTGCCTTTGGGATGAATTTTCCATACATTAACTCTATGCATAGACATCGCCTTACTCGGAGTGTGTTAGTGTCTGAACGAACTTTCTGTTTCGGTTTCAGTAAAAAAAACAGGTTTCGGATTAGTTTTGGTTTCGGGCCGAAATCCCCCTAACTACATTCGGACATTTCTAGTTGGCTCGGACACTTAGTGATACAATACGCAGACGAAATTGCTCAGCTTAAAGCAGCGACGCAATGTTGTCTGTTTAAATCGGTCTGCAATCGTATATTTGGCGAGTGGGCTCAGGAACTTCACAACCTTAATAAAGTCAAAGGATTGTTTATTTAAAATGGTTAACCACTTTTTTTAAACATTGAAAATTTACCACTTTTTACGATTACCTAAGTTCTAACACTGGAATTCCAATGCCATTACAAGAACGTAACGAACCTAATATTCCTCGGGTAGACATAAGTCACAATTATAGGTAATCATCTATTCTGTGATAACTGTTACTATCTGCATAAATTAAATTACCTGAAACTTATCATTTATCACCGTCAACCTATACTTTGAACCGCTTGATATATCAACCGAATTCCCTGGAGAAATCCCAATCGAAACCCAAAAAATAGGGCAATATATCTATCGCAGATATAATAAATAAAATAAACCTTCCTCGTATAACGTAAAAAATGTCTCCTTGGTCGTCCTGTAAAAACATCGCTTGTTTATCTTTGAAATAGATACCCGCGTTTATGGGTGCCCTATTTATGTAATGGACACCGATGGTAACACTTCCGTCCCTCTATTAAACGACGAAAAAGGTAAACGTTCGAATAATGGCAACACTTCTACTGATTTCACTCGGTTTACTTTTATAACTCCCTTTTGTATTTTATATTACACATAAAAACCTGCCCATGGGATTAAACCCCAATGGTATACCTCTGCAAGGGTATCCATTCAATGGCCCTTAAAGACGAAAGGAACCTATGTACACCATGAAAAGGTTTAATTGAGGGTAAAAGGTTACTGTGTAATAAAAAAATCTTCTTTGAAGTTAAAGCATTGTAAGACGTTAACGAGCTTGTAACCGTTTTATTTGGACCACTAAAACCGAACGAGGCGGGGACAAAATGGTAACAATTTACGGCCTCGTTTCGCAAATTAATACTTCTAGTTAATTCGATTTACGGGATCCTTAACAGTTTAATTTTATTTTACTCCGCAGGTTTTTGATGTGCACACAGCTGTCGTTTTGGAGCCAAACGGACCGATGATACTCTATCACGTGGATTCTGACGAAGAAGGCCAACTGTATCAGATAAATTTCTGGGTGCACGCTGTGGTTATCAAACTCTTACCCTGTTTTATCCTGACAGTAATAAGTTTATGGCTCATAAGAGAACTTTACAATGCAAATGAGCACCAGAAGAAAATAAGAGTGTACAACGCTTGTCCGACGAGCGATAAGACGTTAAAACGACAGTGCAAGGGAGACAAGAGGATGAATAGGACAACAAAAATGCTGGTCGCAGTGCTACTTCTGTTCCTGGTGACAGAGTTCCCGCAAGGGATATTGGGCCTTCTCAGTGGGGCGTTAGGTCGGTGTTTTTTCAAACGCTGCTACGATTTGTTTGGGGAACTAATGGATGCACTGGCATTGCTCAACGGAGCTATTAATTTCGTGCTGTACTGCTCCATGTCGAGACAATTTCGAATGACGTTCAGGCAGATGATGTGGCGAGCGCATTTACACCGATGGCCTCCACCGCAGGCTTCCCAGTCAGATGCTTTGAATACGTAAGTAAAATACTTCGATTTTACGTAATCATTTTTAGGTGCCTACACTATTATCAATGTTTTATTGATAAAAATACTTATTACTAGACCATTATCAGTACCTACTATGTAAACCTAGATGTATTAGTATCGAACATCGAAACACTATATTAAAAGAGTTGGGAGTTTTTTTTTAATAATTACACACCAAGTATTACCCGACCGGTCACCTAATTCATGTCAAATTGTCAAAAAATCATTAATTCCTACCTTTTTACCTCTTTACAAGGTATAATTAAAGAAATAAAAACATTTTTCTAGATCATTTTAGTTTGCCAGGCAGGTATTATAACAGTCACTTTTTTCAGACTTTATAGTATTATGTTTAATTTATTTTATTCTATCATAGTATAACTATTTAAGCTAAAATATTGTAATTACGAGTATCTGTGGGTTTCTAAGCAAATAGGTTACCACAATTATCTTTTGTGTTTACTTAATATTGTTAGCTACTATTTCATTCGTGGAATATCAAAAGAACAAAAAATGATATTATATAAACGTAATTATTTTACCTTTGTACCATGCACGCTATGATTCTGAATTTTTTTCACGTTGTAATAATAAATATCGCCCATTGACTTACATCACAAAAAATATTTTCGCACTTGTTTTTAAAAAAAATACTCTCATTCATAAGAGGTTTGTTTATGACTAAGATCAATATTTCCCGATGATGATAGGCATCCTTAAATTAATTGGTCTCTAGAATCAATAACGGAAATAATAACAATAATTAATATTCCATTTAATAACACTATCATTATGCTCATAAGATGGGATGACTTATTGGCGTACTTATCTGTCCTAAAATTGTTTTTTTTTCAATAAACAGTGGTGCCGCCACTGACGATTAAAAAAAACATTTCAGGATCAACACAGTGCATTTTCAATTAGTTCCAAATTATTTTACCACAGTTTACCACACGCAGAGAGTTTGTCGAGCCACAAAGGCGCCCTACATTATAATTCAGGAAGATCGAAGTTTTTGGTACGGATGGTAAAACAATGTTATATGTATTCATCATTTATCGATCAATCAAAATATTATAACTGTGAAAGTTTAAAAAAAACAAAGATAAATCTGACCCGGTGACAGGGTCGCTAGTCTATGAAAAAGCCATCGATATATATTTAGGTACTAGATGGTCCCTTTCATAGAAAAAAAATTGGGCGCCCAACCTTTAGAGCACGCTCCTAACCTGTATAGCCCTGTCCTTGTCGCCGCCATAGCGCTGTCCCGCTTTTCAGGCTAGTAAAATAGGTCCACATTTTTTGTTTGACAAGGCCCGTCTATGTAAATTGAAGTCGTTGGAAAAAAGCAAATAAAAAAAAATAACAGGTATAAAAACTACTTCCAATTTTGGCCAGCGGGTCAGATAAGGTTTGACGGACGGTGGTTATTACCTGATTGTACACATAGGGTACATTAATTTATCCCGGAAAATTAAAGGGTTCCCGCGGTAACCAAAAACCCTCAATCCACGCGGTCCAATCGTTCGCATCATCTAGTGGACTATAAGACCTCACATCTTACAGTGTAGATACTTCTAATAATGGTTATTATTTTTTGCTTCCAGAGCTAAAACATCGATTCCTTGAAACAGGCTGGCGAGAGAGCGGCAAGAGTTTGTTATGCAACAATTCGTATGAATAAATACGGAACTCCCGGTATTACTATTCCTAGTACTGCTATTGCACTATTAATACGGTACGGTACGATACGGCAATGTATTTGCGCAATAACATGAGACCTGAGTTTAAGTTTTTACATGAAAATCCTGAAACCTGGATAGCCTAACAGTATATAATAAAGATATCAAATAACTCTTTCTCGTTCATCATGACAGATTTGCATACACTTAACTGCAGTATAGTACTGTTATATATTAAGTGTCTTGACTACAGTTATTATGTAATTTTAAACTAAAGCCTCTGGAGTTCCCACCCGCTGCTCTTCGCCCCAAACGCATATATAAATCATTGTCGTTATATAAAACATTATTAATATTTAATAAATGCCAGTGGCGTGCAGTTTGTAGAGACCTAAAGGCGATGCTTACCTTAGTTGTAAGGTTATGCATTAGACAGGTAGGACCTGACGGTACCTACCTTACCAATGCATACGCTGGCTTTAAACCGTATGCGCGCCACTGATAATTGCGTGTTATTTCAGTGACTTCACTGGATCAAGTTTCATGTTATCGTGCACACAATATGATTATAATGTAAAAAAAGTGAATTCTATATTGTGTTAATAAACTATATGTCTCTTTTTAAGGGCTTAACTAACTAAGGCTTTTAGGCAAATTACAAATCTCTATTAAAATTATCCCTCACTAAGAATATTTTTGTATAACTCTGGCGATTGGAGAATTGTCTGTTTATGTCGCGTGCGTCTGTTGCATGACTAAACTAAAATGACAGCATTAAAGATATTGCTAACCTTACATAATACTTCCTTCGGAAAGGGACAGATCTAGGTTTAAAGCTGTCATTTTAGTTTAGAGATTGTGTTAGAATTCGCCACAGTGGCCAATTTGAATGACAATTTTAAATTTCTGACAGCTCTAAATTTAGTGCTGCCCCTTACCCAAGAGACTATTATGAAAGGGTTAGCAATATTTTTAATGCTGTCATTTTAGTTTAGTTTAGAGATTGTGCAATACAGAATCAGTCCCACTGTATATATTAATTGTAGTTAGCTGTATGGAAATTATTGTAGTATTATGAAATCTAGTCATCTAGTATGTCTGTAAAAATAAGTTTATTTTCGTGAATTACCTATGTATTTATTTACTTATGACTAAATCTTAAAGATTTATTTAAAAAAGGTCACAGGTAATTCGATTTTTTTATGTAAATAATGCAATCCTTCAGATAGTACTAATTAATTACTTAGGAAATATTTACATAGATAGGTAAGGAAAGAGAAATGCTGTTATAAATAGCACAAATATGTTGTTCAAGTTCTTCTTAAAGATTTTCTATTAATTTATTTTTAGGACAAAAAAACAAATAATCAACATCGATGCACAAATATTCATGTTAGACGGTACTTAGCATTAATCTATTAAATCAATAACTTTTTGACTTTAAGTATGTGTTTACTTTAAGTAGGGTAAATCGTTTGTTTTGTATATGTCACCGTAAGATTGTAAAAACCGTAAGATTGTAATCTAACGCTTTTTTTTTCATTTTCTTAATACCACATTTTTAAGATACAAGATTTCAGTATAAAACATTCAAAATTTGATGTGATTGAAATTATCAATGCTTTAATGTTGAAGATAATCGCCAAAGATTAGTTATGTACGAATTTATTTCAGGTACGTAAAACTTCAACATAATGTATCGTAGGTAGATCTTAAATATTTTATCTAGCTCAGATACTAGTGCATGCAAGGATGTCCCGACAATGTACTCAACCCGCTGGCGTTGGCCTATTGTGGTACAATATGTGTGGTGTGGTGTGTATGTGTACATACATTCCAATCCATCATCATTTCAATTATTGTGATTGGTTGAATAGGCATGATGACAGTAACCAAGAATCAATGCAATTATGAATTTATCTAATGAAATAGGATTCATGGATTATAAAAAACGTATTTATTTTTCAATATCGAGTGAGATTGCTATTTATTTTGATAAAATAAAACTATAAAATACAGCAATCCGCCATATTGCATAAAACACAAAGAAGCGAATGACGTCACAATTGTCTGTTTTCGAGCTTTGAAAATCACACTATTGCTTACTGCACAGTGCACAGAGTACATTGGTAAAAACAATAGTGACGTCACAACGACGCCATGACACCGCCGAACGTTTTGGCGTGAATTTTAAAATTTAAATTTCAAATGCTAATTTTATCTACTAAACTTTAATTTTCTGCTGAAATAAGATATTTTTTCGAAATAGTAGATACTTCCGAACATAATCTGACCATTTTTCAAAATCAGTCATCATGCCTATTATTTGTATTCTTGCTGTACAAATGCATTTTAGCCTGTAGTGATATGGTATAATGGTAGTTGATCAGACTCTTGCTATTATATACCGCAATCGGCTAGCAGACACGTTCTGTTCCACTGAATGTATTAGTTACTTACCACGCAATAGGGATTATACCAGCTTTGCCAGCTTTTTGGTGGGCCAGTTCAAACTTGCACACCAAAAAGCTGGCAAACTTTGACTGGCACAGGTCATAATTGGTTACCTAATTGGGGCTGTTGCCTCCGCCGATGTAAGACTGCAGACAATGAATGACCGATTTTTTGTCAGCAAAAAATTAAACATGCTCGACACAAACAGATACTCGCTCGCAATATTAAAACGCTCACGTCCTACAAAAATTCGGTCAAAAACAAAATCGGTTGATTCGATTGTCGGTGGAAAATGAAAAGTTCGGATGTGGAATCGGTCATAGAGCCCGATTATCGGGCCGTCAGTAATGAGAAAACTAATTCTTAGGACAGTTTTTTAATTCATTAATTCTGATTTAACGTTTTTATGATGCATACTTACTTAGTACTTAGTTAGGTACGCATCATGATAAATAGTATATCTATCACCGTAAGATTGCAAAAACCGTTAGATTGTAATCCATCTAGAGATATTGTAAACTGTCGACGGATTGTGAACCTTTCAATGTTCCGAGTGTCAATTTTTGAAATATTCATTGTATTTACGTTTTCTTGTCTCTTTCTTGTAGGTTAGGTTAGGGTTCGACATAAACTGGGGCCGGGTACTTAGGTTTTATCGGGTTAATATATCTAACAGATTACAATCTACCGAAAAATAATGCGTTAAATTGTAATCTGTCGACAGTTTACAATAACGCTAGTTAGATTACAATCCAACGGCCTTTGCAATCTTACGGTGACATACCCAAATCATATTCGTGTGGTAAACCTAATATCTAAAGTAGGTAATAGGCATGCATGCGAATTGAATGCATTTGGGCCATGAGTTAAATTGGCGAGAACACAGAAATAGGAATCTGCATATTGGTGATAACTTCGTTCCGTGTAGGTACTCCTTGAAGAACTTTTATCGATGAGCGTGCGAAAGATATCTAAGAGATCACTTCAGGCGCTCGAGGGAGGTGTGCGAACGATAGAAAGAGGTTTTCATCACGTATAGTCCTTCAATGTCTTCAACTCAGGGCAAAATAGCATTTAATTCGCACGCGTACCGGTAATAGAATTTTCATTACACCCCTTAATTAATTACATGTAGTTCGCGCGCGAGTTGAATGCAGAGCTAATGTATGGTGACACATACAAAAGCTCTGCATTCAACTCTCGCGCGAACTACAGTGTTTCCACCATCGTTTTAGAATGTCAAAAAGTGCTGCCACTTGTATGCCAGAGCATCACAGGCATCGATTTTGGTAAATCGATGCAGTCAACTAAAATCAATTTCAGACAATTTAAACTAAAATCGATGAATACAGCGCAATAATGAAGCATGCCATATTATGTAAAGTCGTAGTCGCCGCAATCGCTTAATTATCTGGTACTTAAGGAACTCCTTATTTATATTACAAAGCAAAATTAATTCTATAAAAAACGAAGGAGTTCCTTAAGAAATGACCAAGTGACTCTGATGCGGCAGTAAGTATTCTGTGGTACGTCGAAGTTTTTTTTATCCACTACAAGTTAGCCTTTGACTGCGATCTCACCTGATGGTAAGTGATGATGCAGTCTAAGATGGTATCGGGCTAACCTGTTAGGCAGTTATATTAAGCCCATACCCCTATTCGGTTTCTACACGGCATCGTACCGGAACGCTAAATCGTTCGGCGGCACGTCTTTGCCGGTAGGGTGGTAACTAGCCACGGCCGAAGCCTCCCACCAGGCCAGACCAGGGAAAAATCAGAAATTATAGATTCCCAAATTGAACCTGCCGGGGATCGAACCCGGGACCTCCGCATGTTAAGACAACAGCGCTACACACTGCGCCACGGAGGTCGTCGAAAAGTCGTCAAAACGTCGAAGTTTTGTTTACCATAGAATTGATACCTTGGAATGACTGCCTTATATGATAATATGCTAATTGGACAGCTGTTTTACCAAATTGAACTATTATATGCAAATTGTGTCTTCAATGTCTCGTGGGTAATCTAATTATTGTATTACCTATGTACTAGATAATAATACACAAGGAAGGAATTAAGAATTTTAAAATAAATATATAATTTGCAACGAATTAAAACTACGCATAGTAGCTTTTAATTACCTAATTAAATTATTTTGTTTTATTTTCCTTCATTTCTTACCATAATTAGGAATACAAGATCTATAAATCATCATCATCACTTCAACTCATCACCGGCTCACTACTGAGCAAGAGTCTCTTTTCAGAATGAGAAGAGTTTGGCCTTTGTCCACCACGCTGGCCAAGTGCAGATTGACAGACTTCACACGCCATTGAGAACATTATAATTATAACGAGCTCTCGGACATGCAGATTTCCTCACGATTTTTCTTTCATTTTGAAAGCAAGTGATATTTAATTTCTTGAAACGCACATAATGCATTATGTAAACTACTCCGAAAAGTCAGTGCGTGCCTCCGAAAAGTCAGTTCGAACCCTCGACCAATGCCATAAGAAGCCGGGCGCCTAAACCAATAGGTTATCTTACTGGGCCAGATTAGTCAATAAAGCGAATACATACTAATATAATATGATGATGTAATCTAAGATGGAAACAGGCTATTCGGTACTAACAAAAGTAGGTTTTACAAAACCATGTATTGGTTTCTAGACGATATAGTACCAAAAATCGCTTCACAGCATGACTTTGCCGGTATAATTGTAACCAGCCACTGCCAAAACCTCCCTCCAGACCAGACGAAAGCCAATTTTGAAATTTAAATTTGCAAAATCACCCATTCCAGGCATTGAACCCAGGACCTCCACAATAAGAACTCAGTGGCTACCACAACGCCAAAGAGATTGCCCAAACTGTCGATTTTGCCAAATGTGCATCGTTTTTCATTTTTCGGGCTATAAATCAGAAAAACGGCAGCTATTTAACCCGAACGAAGATGGATTATGACAGTCTGACTCGCCGTATTTACGAATTTTATCGTTAGTTTGCGAAGAAATATTATGCTAACCCTAAAGTTTTTAAGCTGGAACGTCAAAATAAACTAACCCTAGCGATTATTTCAGTAGAAAGTACCTACCTCTTGCTGTAACGATGAAAGAGAAATTCGCGAGGAAACCAGCATACATTCTCCGCAATGTTATCGAAGGTGTGTAAAGTCTGTCAATCCTTAGTTGGCCAGAGTGGTGGACTATAGAAACATTCACATTACGTTCAGTGTGTAGCCCGGAAATGATGAATGGTACGATACGGTCACGAACATTCGGTCAATTCTAAAGTTTATACTAATAACACTAGCGGACGCCCGCGACTTCGTTCGCGTGGCATAAGTTTTTTAATTCCCATAGGCATTCCTTAATTTCCGGAATAAAAAGAACCCATGAAAAAAAACCCGTCGATCCGTTGCTCTGTTAAGCGTGATTGAAGGACTATTTAACGTCCTTTGGGATAGAATTTATAAAAACTGTGGATTATGTATTTCATAATTTAAACCGGTAGCCCAAATATCAAGTTTCACGGCCATATAGCTTGAAAAACGTCGGCCTTTCATACAAACTTTCAACCCCTATTTTACCCCTTTAGGGGTGGAATTTTGAAAAACTGTGAAACACGTATTTCTTTATTTTTTACCGATAACTCATATACTAAGTTTCATGGATATACCTTGAGAAATGACGGACTTTAATACAAACTTTCAACCCCTATTTCACCCCCTTAGGGGTGGAATTTTGAAAAACTGTGACACACGTAATTCTTTGTTTTTTACCGTTAGCCAAAATACCAAGTTTCGTTGATATAACTTGTAAAATACCTTGAGAAATGAAGGCCTTTGATAGCAACTTTCATCCCCCATTTCACCCCTTTGGGGGTTAAATTTTCAAAAACTGTTTAACACGTATTTCTTAATTTTCAACTCGCAGCTCATAAACCAAGTTTCATGGCTCTAGCTTTCATAAAAATTTTCAACCCCTATTTTACCACTTTGGGGGTCGAATTTTGAAAAACTGTGACACACGTAACTCTTTATTTTTTACCGTTAGCCAAAATACCAAGTTTCATTGATATAACTTGTAAAATACCTTGAAAAATGAAGGCCTTTGATACCAACTTTCATCCCCCATTTCACCCCTTTGAAGGTGAAATTTTGAAAAACTGTGAAACACGTGTTTCTTTATTTTTAACCAGTAGCTCACACACCAAGTTTCTTGGCTATAACTTGAGAAATGAAGGACTTTCATACAAACTTCCAACCCCTTTTTTACCCCTTTGTGGGTGGAATTTTGAAAAACTGTGACACACGTAATTCTTTATTTTTTACCCTTAGCCAAAATACCAAGTTTCTTTGAAATAACTTGTAAAATATCTTGAGAAATTTTTTTTTTTTTTTTTTTTTTATTGAAAATAATACAATAGAACTTAATGCTAGCTAGCCTAACCTAATTACTATATAAATCATGCCCGCGTGGAATGGTGGCAAGAATGCTGGCTGCATTTCCGCGCTGGATAGCCAGGCTGATCCTTTGCGCAAAAAATGAGCCAGCCCTTCTGTCACCAGATGAGGCAATTAACCGCGGTGAAATATCTCGTAAAAAGTTTTTGGCACTAAGACTCCATGGCCCCAGGGTCTCCACGGCAAACGGAACAAATATGTAACTCTCTATGAGAGAGGCATACTTCCGCCGCTTGCCGGATTCAGCCTTTTCTGCTGCGGCTCCCGGCCTTGATGCTGTCTGAGAAATTAAGGCCTTTTATACCAAATTTCATCCCCTATTTCACCCCTTTGGGGTTCGAATTTTCAAAAACTGTGAAACACGTATTTCTTCATTTTCAACCCGCAGCTGTTATACCAAGTATCATGGCCATAACTTGAGAAATGAAGAACTTTCATACAAATTTTCAACCCCTATTTTACCCCGTTGGGGGTGGAATTTTGAAAAACTGTGAAATACGTACTTCTTTTTTTTTAACCGGTAGCTCACATACCAAGTTTCTTGGCTATTACTTGAAAAATGAAGGACTTCCATACAAACTTCCAACCCCTATTTTACCCCTTTGGGGGTGGAATTTTGAAAAGCTGTGACACACGTAATTCTTTATTTTCTACCGTTAGCCAAAATACCAAGCTTTGTTGATATAACTTGTAAAATACTTTGAGAAATGAAGGCCTTTGATACAAATTTTCATCCCCCATTTCACCCCTTTGGAGGTTGAATTTTCAAAAACTGTGAAACACGTATTTCTTAATTTTCAACTCGCAGCTTATATACCAAGTTTCATGGCTATAGCTTTCATAAAAATTTTCAACCCCTATTTTACCACTTTAGGGGTTGATTTTCGAAAAACTGTGACACACGTAATTCTTTATTTTTTACCGTTAGCAAAAATACCAAGTTTCGTTGATATAACTTGTAAAATACCTTGAGAAATGAAGGCCTTTGATACCAACTTTCATCCCCCATTTCACCCCTTTGGGGGTTGAATTTTCAAAAATTGTGAAATACGTATTTCTTAATTTTCAACTCGCAGCTCATAAACCAAGTTTCATGGCTATAGCTTTCATAAAAAATTTCAACCCCTATTTTACCACTTTAGGGGTTGAATTTTGAAAAACTGTGACACACGTAATTCTTTATTTTTGAACGAAAGCCAAAATACCAAGTTTCGTTTATATAACTTGAGAATATCTTGAGAAATGAAGGACTTTCATGCAAACTCTCATCCCCTATTTCACCCCTTCGGGGGTAGAATTTTTAAAAACTATGAAACACCTATTTCTTTATTTTCAACCAGTAACTCGTATACCAAGTTTTATCAATATAACTTGAGAAATGACGGACTTTCATACAAACTTTCACCCCCTATTTCACCCCCTTAAGGGAGGAATTTTGAAAAATCCTTTCTTAGTGAGCGCCTACGTCACAAAAGGAACCTACTGTCAAAATTTCAAGTTTCTAACCCCAGCGGTTTAGGCTGTGCGTTGATTAGCTAACGATTTTATATATATATAGATAGATAGATAGATAGATTTATTACCTAATATGAATTCATGCGTCAGTAAAAAGTATTCTTATTTCTTAACTCTATGAATTCAACCGATTTTATGATGAAGATTATTGATAAACGTATGTAATATGGAAAGGTTTGAAATATTACCTAGGGGCGGGCTTTGAAACCAGCGGAAATAGTGCCGGGCTTTGGAATGGTGAATTGATATTGTAGGTAAGTACCTACCGAGCACTTCTTAAATGAAATTCGGGTTATAACTCCTAACGCTGCAGATTACTGCCCACAGCTCCACAGTGTTGTGCAGTTTGAGAATTGCTGGCTTATTCATCATCTCAGCCTGCGGACGTCCACTGCTGAACATAGGTCTTTCCCAAAGAACGCCACCACACCCGGTCCTCGCAGCCTTCCTCATCCAGCCACTTCCCGCCACCCTCTTAATGTCGTCGGTCCATCGTGCTGGAGGGCGCCCCACACTACGCTTACTTGTACGTGGTCTCCACTCCAAAACTTTCCGGCTCCAGCGGCCATCGCTCCTTCGTCAGGCATGGCCTGCCCACTGCCACTTCAGCTTGCTAATGGCTTGGGCTATGTCAGTGACCCTGGTTCTCTTACGGATCTCTTCATTTCGGATCTTGTCCTTAAGAGAAACTCCTAACATAGCCCTCTCCATAGCTCTCTGAGCGACTTTAAATTTGTGGATTAAGCCTTTTGTTAGTGTCCACGTTTCAGCGCCATAAGTGAGGACGGGAAGGACACATAGACTTTCGTCTTCAGGCATTGAGGTATTGACGATGAGAAGACCTGACTTAATTTTCCAAACGCTGCCCAGCCCAGCCGTATTCTTCTGTTGGCTTCTTCGTCGAAATTGTTTCTACCCAGTTGAATGATCTGGTCAAGGTAGTTGTATTCAGAAACAATTTCGATACCAACATTCTCGACGTTTATGGGTAACGGGACAACATGTTGGTTGAACATAACCTTGGTTTTGTCCATGTTTATCCCGAGACCGACTCGTCTAGAAGAGCGACTAAGGCTACTCAGCATCTGCTCCAGATCTTCTGGAGTCTCCGCCAAGATAACCACGTCGTCGGCGAACCGTAGGTGTGAGATGTACTCGCCATTTATATTAAGACCTCGTCCTTTCCAGTCCAGCGTTTTAAAGAGGTCCTCTAGAGCACTATTAAACAGTTTTGGGGATATTACATCCCCCTGTCTAACCCCCCTTCTCAAGTTGATAGGTTTTGTTTGCTGAGACTGTACTTGAACGGTCATCGACGCAGTATCATAAATACATCGCAGCACCTCGATATAACGCCAATCGACCTGGCACCTCTGCAGTGACTCCAGAACAGCCCAAGTTTCGATAGAGTCGAAGGCTTTCTCGTAGTCCACAAAAGCAAGACAGAGTGGGAGATTATACTCTTCCGTCTTCTGTATAATCTGCCTTAAGGTGTGGATGTGGTCTACGGTGCTGTAGCCTTTTCGAAACCCAGCCTGCTCTGGAGGTTGAAAATCGTCAAGTCTCCGGGCGAGGCGATTTGTGATTATCCTCGAAAACAACTTGTAAGCATGGCTCAAGAGTGATATCGGGCGATAGTTCTTCAGAAGCTCCTTGTCTCCCTTCTTAAAGAAAAGGATTACCACACTCTTGCTCCATGCTTTTGGCGCTGTTCCGTTAGCAATGACGTCATTAAAGATCTCCTTTAACTCTTCCAGGAGAGGGGTACCTCCTGCACGTAGAAGTTCTGAAGTAATGCCGTCATCGCCAGGTGCCCTGTTGTTTTTGAGTTGTTTGAGGGCTATTCGCTGGCTTATTGGGCGATGAATATCACAAGCTAAATGTGCAAGCTACACGTTGTACCACGTAGTTTTGTCTGCTTTTTCGGATTATAGCGAATTAAGCTTCTTGTTCCTTGAGTATCATGGGATTTCGAAAAGTAACGCCTGCTTCTGTCCAATGCCTGTTCAGTTTTTGTGGCGAGGTCAAATATGATTAACTAATTTGTCGCTAGTTTCATAGCCTTAATGTTTTCAGCAAACAGAGTAATGTCTGTGAATATTAATGGATGACGTCTCGTATTGAAACACAAATAGGGAGACGTATTACGAGCATATTACGTAGCTCGTATATGGCAAAATGCCGCCAAACTGAATAGCGGACGAGGAACAACTGATTGATAACCTCGGGTCCCTGACAGGATTAATATTATGTTTGTGTTTAAGGTAAGGTAATAAGTTTAGTGAATTTTGTTATATCTCGTTCTTTCTCGGTAATTCAAAAAAATCCGGCATTCAAATATAAATTATAAAATACTAGATGATTCCCGCGATTTCGTCCGCGTGGACCAAGTTTTTTCGATTCCCGCGGGAACTCTTGAATTTATCGGGATAAAAAGTAGCCTATGTCCTTCCCCGGGATACAACCTATCCCTGTACCAAATTTCATCAAAATCGGTTGAATATATGGGCCGTGAAAGCGTAGCAGACAGACAGACACACTTTCGCATTTATAATATTAGTATGGATTCCAATAGCTATTATTTTACATCTCTAACTATGGTCTATGTTGAAGTTCCTCAAAATGTAATTTTTTATCATAATATTTAGTAAGAATTAATAATAATGAATGAATTAATAAAATGTTATTTATTGTACCTACGACACAAACACGAGAAATAAATTTAAACAACAACATCAAAGTCCATACTAATATTATAAATGCGAAAGTGTGTCTGTGTGTGTGTCTGCTACGCTTTCACGGCCCAACTACTCAACCGATTTTGATGAAATTTGGGACAGATATAGGTTACATCCCAGGGAAGGACATAGGCTATTTTTTATCCCGGAAAATTGAAGAGTTCTCGCGGGAATCAAACAAATGTATCTGTTCAACCGATTTTGATAAAATTTGGTACAGGGGTAGGTTGCATCCCGGGGAAGGATATATAGGCTACTTTTTATGCTGAAAAATGAAAGAGTTCCCGCGAGAATCAAAAAATCCTAATCCACACGACGATGTCGCGGGCATTCATCTAGTAATTTATAAACAAAATTATATTTATAGATTATCGCTGCTGCTGGTGGGTATTATAATAAGTTTATTGATCTATACTAAGTTTGTCCATGAAACAGACTGGTTTGATACGTGGACGTCACAAGCTAGACAAAAAAGTAGCTTGTTTGTGCCTTTAGGGAGACTTTCCACAAACCACTTCACGAGACGAAAAAATTCATCAATTTTTCTTAGATCTAAAACGCGGAAATAACACACAAATTATAGGACGGCCTAACAATGAAACTGTACAAGTTATAAAACAAACTTTACGACGTCTCTATTGTCCAGCAAATCAAATCGTTTGACCTCCGTTCACGTTTTTCCCACCTTTTTGCTCTGCTATGTTTTCACATCTAAAATCAGCTAAGAAAAATAGATTAAATTGTATCAATTCGACGAACTGTTTACTCGTGACACACATTCACACATCACGATGGATAACTTGCGCATAATATTTTCGCAAATGTGGTCAGTAACGCTTTTTGGCTCTATTTATTTTGCCGACTTCGTATCTCATACATCAAGGAGTTATGTTTTTTTTACTGCATATAATAATGCATTGCAACGCATGTATCCATATCCATCCATTTAAAATGCTTAATATTATAAATGGCAAAGTTGTCTATCCGTCTGTCTGTCTGCTACGGTTTCATGGCCCATCCATTCAACCGATTTTGATGAAATTTGGTACAGGGATAGTACTTTGTATCCCGGGGAAGGATATAGGCTACTTTATATCCCGGAAAATTAAGGAGTTCCCGTGGGTATTAAAAAACTTAATCCTCGCGGACGAAGTCTCGGGCGTCATCTAGTTAGAAATAGTTAAGACGATGGTGCTGTTATAGAAATGCTGTAACTATACAGATCAATGTGAAGACTATAAAGTCATTGGAATCGTCTCGTAGAAAAAACGTACCAAACGACGACGTGTCGTTCGCAGCGGTCGGTTTATCGTGCGACAACTATAACTACGATTTATTGTTGACGATAACAGTTGGCGCTCGATCAATTCCATGTAAATGGTATTTAACGTTGTCACGATCGAATACGTAAAAGAACTCTGAAAACTTGGATCAATGTGAATACTGCAAAGTCAATGGAATCCTCTTGTAGAAAAAACGTACCGAACAAGTCGTTCGCAGTGGCCGGTTTATCGTGTCTATCGTAATGAGTGCCTAGTGGGAGATTTTCTTCTTCAACAACGATAACTACAATTTATTGTTAACGAAAACAGTTGGCGCTCGATCAATGGAGAAGTTTACCATTTTTTTTTAATTTATTATGAAAATTAAGAATAAATAAAACAAAAATATGAAAGAATCATTAAAATATCTCAACAAATGAAAAAGTTATGGCACTTTAAAGTTGCGCTTGCAAGACGGGAGACGTGACGTCATAATTCCCTATCAACCGACTTTATAAAGCCGAATAAAAGAAATAAATAGACTTAACGTGACTTAATTGAATTAAAAGCACTTAATTTGTGTGTGAAGATAATTTTGAAGTATTAAACCTCGGCTAGGTAGGTATTAAAACTCACTCACAAAATTTCTCACTCCAGTAAGATACAGCAATCGGTGTATATTAAATAATTAAACTTTTAAATCGTAATTTTTCAGTCATTTATTGATGGATTTAAAAAAGAAAAACACTGATTTACTAGTTTTAATCTATATTTTACTTCCGTTGTGTTAAATATGATATTCACAACATCATGAAACTTCTCCATTGCATGTAAATGGTAGTTAACGTAACTCAGTACTAGTCCGGAGTTAGGAAGTTGCATCGATTTACCAATGGGAAGTTGGTGATGTTTCATCCTCGTGCGTCGGAGAGTACGTTAAGCCGTCGGTCCCGATTACTTTGACTAAACAGTCGTTAAAGCCCTCCAACCCGCATTGGAGCAGCGTGGTGGGTTTAAGCTCTAATTCCCTCTCTCCTATAAGAGTACCTAGAGGCCTGTGCCTAGCAGTAGGACGTTAATGGGCTGTAATGGTAGAGTGGTGGTAGTGATCGAATACGTAAGAAAACTCCCACTCGGCACGCTGTAATCGTGCGGTAATCAGTGGAAAATCTTCCTTTTAACACAGAGATTGTGTCATAGAGGCGGCCTTAGCCATTGCGAGGCCCATAAGCTTTGTGGAGTGGTCCATTCACGTTTTTTTACCTTTCGCAATTGACAGCATTTCAGATCAATAAATAGAATAATAGTGGTTTGTCTATGTAGTTTGTTACTAGCTTGGTTCCATAGATTTAGGATTGGTCTCCGCTGCGCTACAACAGCGGAGACCAATCCTAAATCTATGCTTGGATCTAACTAGCTCACTTCCTGTTGATAGGTGGGACATTTTCTACTAGGGATGTAGCGGGAAGGCGCGAGGCCCCTGCAAGAGCGAGGTCCCGGGCTTATGCCCTGCTTGCTACCCCCTAAGGCCGCCACTGTGTTTTTTTTTTCGGATTGAGTATGCTGCTTGGCCCTACTGGCCGCTACAGCGTCACCGGGGGGGGGGGGGGGGGGGGGGGGGTTGGGCGGGCGCTAGGCGTCGCCGAGAAAAGAGCCCTAGGGCTCGATGACATCGGGGGGGAGACATCGCCACTGTGTGTCAATAAACTATTATTATTGTTACCGCACCTCAGGTAACCAATACCATGAAACGACCAATAAATGCTCCCAAATACGTATTTATTCGGTAAAAGTTATGGACCATGATAAAACGCCGCAGTTTTATTGCTGAATCAATAACATTAGTAATCCGGGCTTTGAATTGTTTGGAAAATAACTCAATAACGACCGCGGGCTTAGCAAGTGCTCATTGCATTTTAGTTTACGAGTCTATTTTTGGAACAGTAAATTATATTGTTTTTTAACGGTGGAAAATGCCTGTCTTATTTTCAGTGGCGTTTAAAATCAAGGAATTTGATTTTCGGTATCCATGTTAAGTATTTTATTTTCACAAAGGGTCAGTTTTACGGTTAAAAATTTTAAGTTTTCATTTCACCGTTTCGTTAGTTAAAAATGTCCCCATTTAATTTTTTTTAAATTACTTGCAAGTAATGTAGAATTTTTAAATTAAAAAGTACCATACAATAAGTAAATAGTAGAGGTAGTAAGTACCTACTTTATATTCATAGAAATATGAGGAAAAACAGTCTGACATATAACCGTTTTTTTCGTTATTTGTATATGTGATTTTATGAGTATTAGATACCTACCTATCAGCCCCAAAAACTAAATCAATTTTTTTTTAAAGAAAACCAATTATCATGTAAAAAACAAAAATTTTTCAATATGTCTCTGTAATTACTCTTGTACCATGTGTCTCTTACTACTTACTGTACCAGGACTAACCCCACTATGAAAGGATTTTCATAAATTCCATCCTAGTATATGAATCCATAGAGTATGAATGCGCAAATCTACGCAGACGAAGTCGCGGGCATCATCTAGATATAATAATTAAAAATAATCTTGGAAAAATAAGTTCTGAATAGTGCTATCACAATTCACAGGTGTTTCCTAAACACCTCGCCATTATTCCCGATCGAGTGAAACGATAAGAAATTCCAGGCGGAGTTAACTAAATTGGAGAAAATTTAAATTGACCCGTGCCCTGGGTGCCGATGTGCTCCGTGATAAGAATGTCACTCAGCCCTCTGTGCCGTACTGTTGGAACTCGATTCTTACTCGATTTTTTCGATTCGAATTTTTTTTATAACTCGCTAACGTCGATATAGATTTCTGAATTTAGTATTTACTACCTACTGGTAGGTATATTTCGCTAATGTTGATAGAATTCTTGCCTTCTGAAGTATAGATGTAAAACGGTTAAACAGTTAACGGTAAACGGTTGTAAACGATCATTAAGATACAGGTAGATCTATATTAATATTTAATATTATAAATGCGAAAGTTTGTATGGATGGATGGATGTTTGTTGCTCAATCACGCCAGATTGGCTCAATGGATCTGGATGAAATTTGGCACTGAGATAGATTATAGTCTAGAATAGGCAACTTCAAGTCATAGGCAACTTTTTATTCCGAAAAATTTTAAGAGTTCCCGATGAAACTAAAAACCTACAATACCTACCCAATCCACGCGGACGAAGTCGCGGGCCGCTAGTACGTAGGTATACAATATTTTAATACTGTTAGGTACTTTTTACCTATTTATCAAGTCATAACTACTTTTCCTACAGCATCGGCTTGCAGGTAGTTAGGTACATATCTAGTAAAGAAAAAATACTTAAGAAAACATAAGGAATTAAGGCAAGGTAATAAGGTAAGGTTGCTAAAAATTTGATTCCTTTAAAGTAAGTTTGAAATTAGTCGGGCACATTCCAACAAACTCACGAATTTGTCATCGTTTACTCATTATAATATTAAAGTACATGAGTTTCATTCGTTAAATAAAAACCTTAGTAGTGGTATACCTTAACAGGTATGTCTGGGAACTTTATTGTAAGGTAATTGTTATTGCAGCTATTGCGAATCCATTTGTTGGGACCGTGTCTTCGACATAATAATGATCTAGCATTACGAGTACGTGCATGACTCTCCTACATGTATACCATCGTGTTTTCAACTGATAATTAAACATTTAAAACTAAGCTTCTGATCAGCCTGTGATCTCACTAGGGGTCATACCTGAAAATCAGCGACCACATACAAGGCAGTCGACATAGATTTTAAAGATGATTTAAGGACTGGGTGCCTGGGTCCTTGGTAATTATTTCTTTGGTTAAATATTTATACTTGACTAAACGTACCGCGTGACCGCGATTCCCGCGGGAACTCTTTAATTTTCCGGGATGAAAAGTAGCTTATGTATTATTCCAGTCTATAATCTATCTTTGGGCCAAATTTCATCCAGTTCCGTCCAGCTGTTTTGGCGTGATTGAGTAACAAACATCCATCCTTACATCCATCCATCCAAACTTTCGCGTTGATAATATTAGTATATCTAGAAGTATAGATTTAATTGATATTATAAACGTTCCGTTAGACCTCAGGTCACTTACAAGGCCACAAGAGGCATTAGATATTAAAGTGATAGTTGTTTGCCTGGAAACCGGATAATTCAAAACCCGGTGAATTGCAAGTTTTTTATACAATGCACAAAATTTTCATTAAACAATAAAAAAGCCTGCATTATTTTCTAGCTTCTTGGATGGAATGCCCGTTATTGGCACAACGTACTTAGCTGCGTAGAATTTATTCTGTACTTTATAACAAGGGCGGATTTTTCAATCGAATTAACTATATATTTACAAATTTAATATTTGACATTTTGGCAGATTTCCATTGCAGAATACTGTCAAAACGTCAATTCTATTTCTCAGCTAATGTGATATGACAGAACCTTTAAAAACATTTTCAAGATATCGACTCTGTGTCTTAAAAATTACAATACCTTTTTCGATTCTTTGAATTATTGGTTTGGCAATAGAAGTGAAGGTAGACAAATAAGAAGTTTCAATAAATCCACAAGATATACAATTGTATATCTTAAATTCAGCAGGCGAACAAACAATAAACTCAATGTAATATCTTAACAGTTGCAATGCGACCATACACAGGTCATTTAAATGATGCCACCACAGCTGGTTTTCAGGGGAACTTTACCTATCGCCGTGGATGGAGAACTATCAATGTCTTGCCCTACTACAGAAGCGCGGCGTGGCACACACGGCAAGTATTCTTTGTATTAGGGTGGTATGGAGTAGGACCTACTCAGGCGACGTGGCACGGAGATACACTGCGCGACGCGGCCCCGTCCAAACTCATACAAATAATATTTTGCCGCTACGTGCCGCACCGCTCCGTGCATCTCAAGTGGTGCTAGAACTTTACACGGACTAGGCTTTGACTACGAGTCCTACATCTACTGACTTCCCTTACATTGTAATACAAGAGGACACCCGTGATTTCGTCCGCATCAATATAGGTTTTTTGAAAATTCTTTAGGAACTCTTATCCGGGGTAAAAAGTACTCAACCTATATCACTCTCCAGATCCGCAAATATACCCATGCAAAAAATCATAAGGACAATCCAACAAACACACTTTCACATCATATCATACCTCGTACTTCGTACTAATATTATAAATGCGAAACTGTGTTTGTTTGTTGGTTTATTGGTTTGTCCTTCTATCACACCGCAACGAAGCAACGGATCGACGTGATTTTTGGCATGGGTAGGTATAGTTGAGCACCCGGAGAGTGACATAGGCTACTTTTTGTCCCGGAAAATTAAGGAGTTCCCGCGGGAATCAAAAACTTAAACCACGCGGATAAAGTCGCAGGCATCCGCTAGTACCTATATAATTATTTTTGCAGTAGGTATAGATAGCTAGGTACAACGTGAAGACATCTTTCGTACTTAGAATCAGTAAACATAGACCCACGCTTCCTCACTGTTTTTTATAACGGTCTGATAATAATTATGGAAATATCCTTGGTAACGAAATGATAATATTATAAAGGGCATAATGAGAGCCAAATTCTGATGGAATGGTAAACAACAAACAATAAATGCCCAAAACACGGAATTGTATCATGAAAAATTTCAGCATCAACGTCGTAAGGGCGAAAGCACACTACGGATAGATCCTTACTACAAGATTGTTTTTCAGTAGGTACCCTTACCACCATGGAGGTATGTATGTGTACCAGCAAGCGTTATGTCGTAAGGGACCCTCCAGCACGATGGGCCCACGATATATTGAGGATAGCGGGAAGGGACTGGAAGAGGAAGGCTGAGGACCAGTGTGGTTGCGTTGTTTCTATGTTCATCAGCAGACATCCGCAGGCTGAAATTATATTAAAACTAGCTGATGCCCGCGACTTCGTCCGCATAGTTTAAGTTTTTTGATTCCCGCGGGAACATCTTAATTTTCCGGAATAAAAAGTGGCCTATGTCACTCTCCAGGTCCTCAACTATACCCATGCCAAAAATCACGTCGATTCGTTGCTTCGTTGCGGTGTGATAGAAGGACAAACCAATAAACCAACAAACAAACACAGTTTCGCATTTATAATATTAGTACGAAGTACGAGGTATGATATGATGTGAAAGTGTGTTTGTTGGATTGTCCTTATGATTTTTTGCATGGGTATATTTGCGGATCTGGAGAGTGATATAGGTTGAGTACTTTTTACCCCGGATAAGAGTTCCTAAAGAATTTTCAAAAAACCTATATTGATGCGGACGAAATCACGGGTGTCCTCTTGTATTACAATGTAAGGGAAGTCAGTAGATGTAGGACTCGTAGTCAAAGCCTAGTCCGTGTAAAGTTCTAGCACCACTTGAGATGCACGGAGCGGTGCGGCACGTAGCGGCAAAATATTATTTGTATGAGTTTGGACGGGGCCGCGTCGCGCAGTGTATCTCCGTGCCACGTCGCCTGAGTAGGTCCTACTCCATACCACCCTAATACAAAGAATACTTGCCGTGTGTGCCACGCCGCGCTTCTGTAGTAGGGCAAGACATTGATAGTTCTCCATCCACGGCGATAGGTAAAGTTCCCCTGAAAACCAGCTGTGGTGGCATCATTTAAATGACCTGTGTATGGTCGCATTGCAACTGTACATACGGCGTGATTGAAGGACAAGTCAAGAAACCAATAAACCAACAAACATTCTCACTTTCGAATTCATAATATTAGTATGATAAATGTTATGATGATGATGATGACCCTTACCCTTACAATATTTTAAAATTGCACCGACTCGTATAACTTAGTCATTAGAAGCAACACTTCGGCATTAGAATAGAATGGGCCTAACCTTCCATCCTAACACCGAATTTAATTAAAGCAACGTTTCCGTTTGGTGATCGGTCCGTTCCGATGCTAGCTATGCTAGGACAAACTTAACAAGGTTAATTTTACTTTAACGCCAAATTTCGTCGCTCGAATGAATGCGTATATCGTCAGTGTGATTTAAAATATCGCGGTAAGCGCACTGAACATGAAAAAAAAATTGTTCAAATCGGTTTAGAAACCACGAAGATATGCACCGACATACATTAAAAAAAAAAAAAAAAAAAAAAAAGATACGCGCCGAATTGAAATTGAGAACCTCCTCAACATTGGCGTCGTTAGGCAAAAAAAAATATTCGTCGTGTCGCGCTTGTCTGTGCGCAGCTCCATATTAAAATATGCATGCGCGGTCTCATTCAACATTTTTTGTCCGTAGTATGTTTTTTCCCTAACAATTTAACTGGAATATTCCTTTGATATCTCAGCTTCGATAAATTTCCAGCGTTTATATCATGGGAAACCCGGCAGAAGGGAAGCTTCTTACGTAATAAAATAGTTTATTATCTTGTATCTACTAATTACATTCATTCACTAGGTAATAATTAATGGCAATAAGTAATAATTCATACTTCCATATTAATATTAATTTAAATTCAAAAGTGTGTCTGTCTGCTACTCTTTTCAACCGATTTTGAAGAAATTTTGTGCAGATTTAAGTTGTGTCCCGGGGAAGGATACTTTTATCCCAGAAAATTAAGGAGTTCCCGCCGGGTACTTAAAAAAAAACTTGATACACGCGGAGGGAGTCGCGGGCATCATCGAGGCCAATGAGGTGCATTTAATTACGTAATTTATACGATTCCCATGACCCATCCCAAATGTTTGTTACTTTATGAGCATTATAGCTTCACAAAAAAATATAAATAAAAACGGCAAAGAAACTTACGCATAGTTATTTGGTTAAGTTTTAATCATAAGTGTTTAAAATAGTCCAGTACAAGTTAGCCCATATGACTGCAATCTCACCTATGAGTAATGATGCAGTATAAGATGGTAGCGGGCTAACCTGTTAGGGGTATGGCAGTTATATTAAACCCATACCCCTAATCGGTTTCTACACGGCAACGTACCGGATTGCCAAATCGCTTGGCGGCACGTCTTTGCCGGTAGAGTGGTAACTAGCCACGGCCGAATCCTCCCACCAGGCCAGACCAGAAAAAAATTTAGAAATTATAATTCCTAAATTAATCGTGCCGGGGATTGAACCCGGATTATTCCTAAATAGGCTTAAATCCTTCATTTTCTATGCTAATGAAAGATATTCATTTATAAAATAAACACACTGTCAAAGGATAAGGCAGGTATAATTTCATTGATTTCCAGATCCAATTTTACTCTACAAGAACTCAGCAGCAATAAGACTTCAGCCAGAATCTACGATACGAACAGCCATTACCTTAAATGGATTCAGAATATTGCCAAGAACGTTTTCTCAATCATGGATTTTATGTTAATACTGCTTTAAACAGAGAGCTACCGTTAGATTACCTACTAGAGCAGCAAATCTCGTACATCACGTGTCAAAAAAGCGCTTGTACCATAGGGCACAGCCATTACTTTAAATGGATCCAGAATATTGCCAAGAACGTATACTCAGTCATGGATTTTATGGTAATTCTGAGAGATACCAGAGAGATATCATTGAATAGATACTAGAGGAGTAAAATTCAATTATAATCATTCTATGAGAGCCCGTCCACTAATTATTCTTTATTGTATTAAGTATAATTTTTTTCTGCGATTATGTATAATTATATTCTCCATACTAATATTGTAAGTAAAAATGGGTCTGTATATCTGTTTGCCTGCTACGCTTTAACAGGCCATGTTTTCAACCGATTTTGATTCAATTTGGTACAGATTACAGGGTAGGTCGAAATAGGGATAGGCCCTGGGAAGCACATAAATGAGCTTCTTTTTATCCCAGAAAAATTAAAGAGATCCCCCGGAAATTCAACAAACTTAATTCACGCGCACTATAGGTCGCGGATGTCGTCTAGTTGGTTAGTATAATATTATATTAATAGTAAGAGCAGAACGTCAATTTACTGAAAGTTAAAAAATATTTTAGTATAAGCTATTTTGCGGGACATTGCATGCTCTAGTAATGATACATCTCTCTGGCCTACTATGCATGAAATTAAACTCTTAAGCGGTCACATAACTTTTGTGCATATAACAATTTTGAGTATCAAAAATTTCTTTACTTATATTATTCCTGTATGCTTGGAATTTCATAAGTCGACTATAAGGCAAGGTGGAGGATTATAATATAATATTACGGAACCGGTACACGATGGCAGTCTTGACGTTTAACACAAATATTATATGCATATTATGCACCACTTATGCACCAATAATTATTGGCTTAAATAAAATGAAATAACTATTTGAATTTGAACATAATAATTATGATGGTTGCGACAGTCTAGTGGTTAAGACTTTTGCCTTCTTCTTCGCGGGTTCCAGGGTTCGAATTCCGGTAATCCTTTTTGGAGTTATGACTGTTTCTTAAGTAGTTTAATATCATTACACAACTGTGGACAATATCATGAGTTAACCTGCTTGCTAATCCGCACTTGGCCAACGTAGTGGACCATGGCCTAAAGTCTAAACCGTTGTAATGGTGAGACTACACCATGAATAGGGCAGATGTTTTCACGCATGCACGCATCTTTGGCTACTGCCTTGAGACAATTCCACAATTAATACGTTTCTTCACATTTCATGCTTTTATGAATTCTTTGACCATGTCTCTGGTTTCATAGTTTGAAAAAGAAACCTAAGTTAAGCTGTATACATACTAATATTATAAACGCGAAAGTGTGTCAGTCTGTCGGTCCGTCTGTCTGTCTGTCGGTCTGCTACGCTTTCACAGCTCATCTGTTTAACCAATTTTGATGAAATATGGTACAGGGATAGGTTGTATCCCGGGGAAGGGCATAGTTAGGCTACTTTTTATCCCGGAAAATTAAAGAGTTCCCGCGGGAATAAAAAAAAACTTAATTCACGCGGATGAAGTCGCGGGCATCATCTAGTTACCTATATTTCTGTACCTAATATTATGTACCTTACTTAAGTGAACTTATTTTCTCGAAGTCTGAACTTTCGCGAAAAATGTTCCAAGGAAATATTAGATAAATAATATTATGTTCGTAAACAAATTGGATCCATCAAGGAAACGTGAACCGTTGAATCACGTTCATACGTTATCCTTCCTTGTTATCCTTATTTTTCAGATCTTCATAGCCTTACTTTATGTAAACCGTTACAATTTTTTATATATTACTAGATGATTCCCGCGACTTCGTCCGCGTGGACCAAGTTCTTTCGATTCCCGCGGGAACCTTTGAATTTTCCGGGATAAAAAGTAGCATATGTCCTTCCCCGGGATACAATCTATCCCTGTACCAAATTTCATCAAAATCGGTTGAACAGATACATTTTTTTGATTCCCGCGGGAACTCTTCAATTTTCCGGGATAAAAAGTAGCCTATGTCCTTCCCCGAGATGTAACCTATCTCTGTACCAAATTTCATCAAAATCGGTTGAGTAGTTGGGCCGAGAAAGCGTAACAGACAGACAGACAGACACACTTTCGCATTTATAATATTAGTATGGAAGTATGGATTTTCTACACCCGGAAGATTCATGTGTTTTTACTATCAGAATCTATACCTACTTAATGTTGAGGTTAGAGTATGAAACTGCGTTATATTTAAATGGCCACTTCGAATTAGGATATCTGCGTTTTATGACTTGGAATTCTAATTTCAAATTAATTTTACTCTTTAGGCACGTTATTCCCCTTTCAAAAGGAGTTTTCTATTAATTGTTTGGGGGTGTTTTTCCCTGCAATATTAACATTGACAACCATAGGGTCATAATTTATTTCTAGTTATTTTCGAATAAATGATGTACTTATAACAATCACTTATCCGACCTTGACTTAATTTAACATCTAGAGATAACTCACTGTATGCTACTCATGTGCTCTACCTGAGGACGGACATAGATAGCTTTTATCCGTAAAAATAAAATAGATCCCACAAGATCTTTTGTTTGCTACGAGTTAGGGTAACATATTAACCACGACTTTTCACTTAGGTATTCATATAAAAATGAAAAAGGCGGCATATTAGGCTCAAGACATATTGCGTCGCAGCGATGTTGCGCGCAGTCATCTTAAAAAAAGTGTGTGTCAGTTCCGACGCACGACTGGAATTTACTCCTTGCGAACGAAAAGTGTTACCATGGAAACATATAGTAAATAACTTAACGGAGAATTTTTGACTTTACTCCCCATGAATTTCCATAGGTACCCCGGGTCTATATTCTATATATGACAATCGATTAGGTAGTCGAGTAGGTATAACAGCTTTCTTTGTCTTTGCGAATACGTTAGATTTAATTTCGTGGATATGTTGTTCATAAATAAACGTAATGTAACGCAGGGAAGTACAGTTTACTTTCAAATCTGTGAAAAAGTTGCTTCACTGCTCTCCCACAATGCGCCTAAAGCCTTATATTTCCCTTTATTTCGTTATTTGCTCTGAATTGTGAGGGTCCTTATTGCTTCACCCCAGATGTCGCATAGTTATGCAAACAACACGCCATCTTGTCAAAATGCCTACAACTGCTTATTTATTATTGTTAGTGAATGCTTCGTTGGAATTGTGGTTAGCTTTTTTTGGTTCATCAGAATGTCCCGGGTACAAGCACTAGGGTCACGTTTTTCTTTCCTTTATAGGAAGGCACACACGTGTTCTGGAGTGGAGACCGCGTACCGGTAAGCGCAGTGTAGGACGACCTCCAGCTCGCTGGTTCGATGACCTAAAGAAGGTGGCGGGAAGCGGGTGGATGAGGAAGGCGGAGGACCGTGTATGGTGGTGCGCTCTCGAAAAGGCCTATGTCCAGCCGTGGATGTATACAGGCTGATGGATGGATGGATGGATGACACACGCATACACACTGAAATCAAAACAGATAGACTGACAAACTAGACAGTAAGTGTAGGCACTATGCAACATTAAATAAAGCTATGCAACAGTAAATAATTGAGATATGATCAACATGTTATCAAAGACGCAGTGTTTCGGATACATCCCAACTAACGCACAAGCAATATAAGAAGACTAGGTATGTATCGATCGACTGTGCTTTGCGAATACTCAAAGAAGTTTCTTAACTCAAATGAATTATCTATATATATGAATATGAATTATGAATTATATGTATATGTTACCGTAAGATTGTAAAAACCGTTAGATTATAATCTAACTCGCGAAATTGTAAACTGTCGAATGATTACAATATAACGGATTAATTTTCGGTAGATTGTAATCTGTTAGGTTTATTAACCCGATAGAACCTAAGTGCCTGGCCTGTGGCCGGGCACTACTTGATTATTTATGTCGAACCCTAACCTAACCTACAAGAAAGAGACAAGAAAACGTAAATACAATGAATATTTCAAAAATTGACACCTAAAACATTGAACGGTTCACAATCTTTCGACTGTTTACAATCTATCGAAAAAAAAGCGTTAGATTACAATCTTACGGTTTTTACAATCTTAAGGTGACATTATATATTCGAATCATTAGTGAATCTACCATTTAAATCGCATAATACACAAAAATTTCGAAGCGCATAACTTTCTTTTGCGTTAGAAAGTCAATCATACCTCTTGGGACGGCTTTTTTCGGCATATTGGCGGAAGCCTAACCGTGATTGATTACCTATCACGAGGATATAACTTAAATTTTATTTTTACCGACAAGGGAAGTTGTTTATTATGACTGAGCTTATTTGCGTATTTTCTTCTATGTAAATAAACGTTTACGATCATTACGTCGTATTTTCTATTGATAATACAACATACTTGCCTACTTAAGTACGTATTTATTTTTGTACATTGAAGGACGAATGTTGGCTGGAGATAATTTATCAGTTAATAGTCATTTTAATAGTCTTAGTTCAGAACTGCGGAACTTTGCGTTAAATCAACACGATTTACTCCGACGTCTTTAATTAATGAGACCATAGAGTAAATTTATGACTTACTTAAGGCTTAAGGACTTCAAAATTTAATTGTATGACTTTAACAAGGCATCGTCCTAATAGAACACTATGCGACTTTCACTGATGAATCGGATGTCCACAATTTCTAAAAGAAACTAAATTGACAGGTAAAACTAATGCACAGAACATTAAACTTTTCCGCAGATTTCTCGAGTATATATTATATATATTTTTTTTAAATATATAGGCTAGCGCTTGACTGCAATCAATATATAATGTCACCCTAAGATTGTAAAAACCGTTAGATTATAATCTAACTCGCGGAATTATAAACTGTCGAATGATTACAATATAACGGATTATTTTTCAGTAGATTGTAATCTGTTAGGTTTATTAACCCGATAGAACCTAAGTGCCCTAACCTAAGTAACCTAAGAGCACTACTTGATTATTTATGTCGAACCCTAACCTAACCTACAAGAAAGTGACAAGAAAACGTAAATACAATGCATATTTCAAAAATTGACACTTAAAACATTGAACGGTTCACAATCTTTCGACTGTTTACAATCTATCGAAAAAAAGCGTTAGATTACAATCTTATGGTTTTTACAATCTTACGGTGACTTACGACACTGTATAGCACTTTAATCGGACTGTCAATTTAGCTTAGTTTGGATATGCGTTGGACAATGGATGGCCACTCCCTGACGCAGTGTTGAACGCAGTCTTACCCAGGTGTTGGTCGCAGGCTCGATCGCCGGCAGGGTCAATTTGGGAATTTATAATTTCAGATTTTTCTCCTGGTGGGAGGCTTCGGCCGTGGTTAGTTACCACCCTACCAGCAAAGACGTGCAGCCAAGCGATTTAGCGTTCCGGAACGATGCCGTGTGCAATACCGATTATGAGTATGGGTTTAATATAACTGTCATATGCCTCTAGCAGGTTAGCCCGCTACCTTCTTAGACTGAATCATCACTTACCATCAGATGAGCCCATCAGTCAAGGGCTAACTTGAAGTAGATTTTTAAAAAAAGACGAAGCTGTCACCGCTTAGCTTTCGATAACACCTTGAAGACTTTAATATATTGTAGTGAGTTTAAGTTAACACATAATATAATGAAAATGCAACTTCTTAAATATTTCAGCGGGATTAAACTCCAGAAAATGCAAATGCTCGCCGCCCTTGAACATCAAGCTCTCGTCAACAAAGAGGTTAAGTAGGATAAGTGTGGGGCCGTGGAACTTTTCGCTGAATCAACTCGACTTATCGTGATGCCCTTAATTAAGGAGTCCACCGAGTATCTGAACGCCTCACACTAATTACTTTTTCTAAGCAAGCTTAAAGACATTGAATCTCATTAGGAAAGGTTTACTAATCGTAAGATCGCATAGTTCACGCGATCTTGAGTTTGTTAACCACGAATAGTCCGGTATTTTCTAACTTCTTTTTCTTCCTGTTCTCGATTGGTATCATAATAAGTTTGGATAGCAGATGAGTAAATTGTTTGAATTTTCAAACCTTAAAGCTCGGCAAGTCTAACCAAGCTTGTATTTTCTTGCCCCTTTTTCTTCCTACTCTCGATTGTCATTTTTTTTTTTTCTTTTTTTTTTTTTTTTATCTATCCCTCTAACATGATTAGAGACTGTGTTTGCTCTGTCTGTTTGTCTACTCTGTCATACTAGTTCTCGCTCGTATGCCGCTCGTACTTTCGTTCTTCATACTAAATCTTTCATTCATGCATCATCTTTCACACTATGGGTGGGGGTTCCCTTCCTATATGCTTTTTTTTTTTTTTTTTTTAGTGGGTTTTTATTTTACTCTTTTATTTAAATGTGATACATAATTCTTATTTTTATACACGACATTACCAGTGATACATAATGCTTACTCTCGATTGTCATTATACTCGTTCAATTATCAGAAGGGTATAAAATTGGAAACTTTAAAACTCGGCAACCCTGGCCCTTGAACCGATTTACTTAGGCAATAATAATTATTTGGTCATCAGATTGTTTGAATTCTCAAACTCTACAGCTCGGCAAACCTAACCCTTGAACGGATTTCTTTGGGCAAGCCTATTTTATTTTCTTGCTTCTTTTTCTTCTAATCCTTGAACGCAAGCCTAGGCAAGGCTAACGTTTTCTTTAGGCAAGCCACCTTCATCCTTGAAATCCCTGCTTTCGATTGATATGGATTTCGTTTGGTTATCGGATGAATGTGTGATGATGATGTGTGTGAGATCGGTTGTTCCTACTTAGGTAATTTACGGTAGCCTTGAACTGATTTAATTAGGCAAACCATTTGAGGCGTGTTGTTTGATGTACTTACAGATGATTCATGAAAACATTCGTGTTTGGTCTAGTTACCAGATGGGCAAAGGTCGTTCTTAATTGTAATTAATATATCTGGAATGGATTATCAATTATGAATTTCTAGAAACGGAAAATGCCTACGTACCTAATTGAAAATTAAAACAATAAATTATTTGTTTAATAATTATACTCGAGTAAACCGCAGTCCACAATTGGAGGAATCTTTATTAGCAAAACATTTTTAGCGCCTCAAAAGATTTACATCCTGATCGTATACCAGATTAGGTTTCTTCGGTACGTTTGTCTAGGAGCCGATACAAAAAAGTTTAAACTAAACGCAGACGACCGAGAACAAACAGTCTGATCAAAGTCGACACAAAAAGACCATAAAATTATTGAACCTCTCTAGTATATCTACCACATTTCAAATCTTATGGTAGATACTTTTAACGTCCTTGTAACTCTTGTATCAAACGCATGGTTTGAATATATTTAGACAGGGTGCTTGACTCTTTTAAAAATCATTATTGTACTTTTATGTCTACGCTGTACCTACTTGTACACTGACCAATATAATTATACTGTATTGTAATTTGTATAATGGTACACTAGAAATAAATTTAATGGGTCGTTAGCTGTAGAGATCCTAATCTAAGATTAGCTGAAAGCAAAAGATAATAAATGTTTCTTGGTGTTGGCCTGAAAATAAGTTTAAGTCATTGTAAAATATTTATACTTTTACGTCCACACTTCACTTCTTTACGACGACCTTTAGTCATCAATCTTTCTTTCAAAGTTCCTTGGGATTGAACCCTTGTGACATATTTGAACCATTTATCATATAATATGTCACATGAACTCATGATGTTTGAATTTATTGATAGTTAATGCTATTCTAACATCGGGCATCAGTAGAGTTCATAATTCACCTCTGTTTGCTGCAATTAAGTCAATGGCTGCAATATTTAATTGGAATTATTCGGCAGTTCCAAATTATTCAAACTCGGCAGTGTGCTTTAGTCCTTATTTATATTTAATGGTCTTATTAACTATACTGAATCAAAACAACCGTCGGTAGGTAGGTACTAAGTATTATACATAATATTCTTACAAAAAGTACCTAGGATACTTCACTAAGTAATAACTTTTATCTACTCCAGCATCGAAAAGTTCCAATTTCGAATTTGACAACTTTATCGAATTGAACCCTCTTTCGTGTTTGCTTCTCATAACGATACAGCTCCCATACAACGAACTGTCGTAGCTGTATCGATATGGTTATCTTCATAAATAGGATACCTATGTCCTATAGCTTAGCGGCTCTGGGTTCTGGCACTTGATTGATTTGACTTTTTTATTAATTTATAAAGTAAAAAATTATAAAGACGTCCTTGTCGTAGATAAAATCTTGTATGCAACTGTACGTAATTAGTCATTTTAATTCTCGTACTATCCTATTTTGATACTCGGCAAGCCTCGTATCAAAAAACAGCACTCGAATTAAAATGACCCTCATTACGATACAGTTGCATAAATAGCTATATTGAATCAAAACATCTACCAACGAGGTACCAAAGTATCATGTACATACTATTCTTACAAAAACTGCATAGGATACTGAAATACTCACAGAAATAAAAAGAATCGACTTATTACTAAGTAAAAATACCCATCATGAAATGCTGAAATCGTCTAGCTGTTGCTGGGTAACCTTCCTATCATTAGATCTCTACAAAACTAAAATACTGAAAGCATGAAGGTATAAAATAAAAATTTCTCACTGTACATAATATTCCTAGAACCCTAGATCGCGTTCCCGTAGATTCAAATAAACTGCAAGGGAATGTAGAGACTCGTCGCTATTTCAATTTATGGAATATCCTGTCTGTACCTACTCGGTACCCATTTACGTAGCACCAACCTATTGCAGACCTGTAGGCACTGATGTTTTATATGTCTAATACTTCAATGCCTGAGTATAGGCTTCCAAATAATTGAATCGATTCAGTTTTAGTCAGCTTAGGCTCGCTTTGTCATTTTGACACAAGTTTTATACGAATTCTTTCAAAGTAGCAGCTAACTGTTGGTTAAAAGGATAACTCAGCGTTTCCGCAAGCGGGCTATTATTATATTACATGTAGGATATAATTAATAAAATAAACCAGAGTTCTTAACAAGTTACTAGTTTAGAATGCGGAAGTGTAAGTACCTGTGTACCTATCTGTTACGCTTTCACAAAAAAACTGTTCAGCTGATTTTGACGAAATATATAAGAACGTTGATACGGAGATACGATGTATCTATCCCGAGAAGGACATGGGCTACTTTTTCTCACCATAGAAATCTTAATGAAGGCAATCAATAACCTACATCCGCGCGGACGTATTTGTGGCATCCTCTAGTCCTAAATACATAGTTTAAATAAATATATATATATATATATAGTAATATATAAAGAACCCGTATAATAGTATCATATTGTTTTCGTTTTTATTGTATATTATACTAGACTAGACAGGTAGGTACACACTTTATTCTACATGTCTATGACTCTACCGACGTTAGTGGCTACTTTTGTAATAACAACAATAACATTAACAATGCATAAAATTTTAATTTGGCACAACTAACATAATTATCTGCTGGCATTGTTATTAACTAATTAAATTTAATTAAAATTCTATGCAAGTATTGTATATTTAACAATAATAAAATTCAATGGTTGCTACGGTTCCGTGGCCAGTTTGGCCAGACCATCCAAAATTACAATTTTTAGCGTACCGTCATCCCAACTAAATCCAAAAAAAACGCAGATCAAGCACATAATGTAAAGGGTAAAATTTCCACCCAATAATCGTCACTTGATGTGTTCTTTGACTTTATAATATTACTTATAAAAAGGCCTAAACAGGCAAAACAACACGGCAGCAGTAACTGTGCTTTCAAGCACGAGGCATATAACAGGCGCGCGTACGAGTGAACGAATTGCTAAATACTCGTAGAAGGATATTACTAATGTCCTCCCGACCAATTTTCGCCAACAGCGTACTATCTCAGCAAGTGTGTGCCAAACCCAGGATCTCGTCATCTATAAAGCAGTAGGTACATAAAAGCTTATTATTATAATATTAAATGTTTTTAACCGACTTCCAAAAAAGGAGTCAATGGTCAAGTAGGAGGTGCTCAATTCGGCGCGTTTATTTTTTTCTTAAATGTTTGTCGGTGCCGTGGTTTCTAACTGATTTGAAATTTTCAACCCTCTTCAAAATTCTCAATTCGACTGTTTTTTTTTTAATGTTTGTTACCTCAGAACTTTTGACTGGGTAGACCGATTTGGATGATTCTTTTTTATTTGAAAGGGCATACTTCCTATGTGGTCCCATATACATTTTATCGATATCGGTCGAGCGGTTTTTAAAATATCAACAATAAAATATTGAAGTCGGTTGTTTAAAAAGAATTTTTATATTAAATTATTTTCTCTCGAGGTGGTCCCATAAAAAGTTCTGACTCCAAATCCTCAACCCGGACACTAAAAAGTTAAAAATAAAAATTCTTTCCAAAAAACCGACTTCCAACGCTACTGTTAAAGTACAAAATAATTTTGATTTCTACTGTTGTAGTCGCGCGAGTCTAATGCGTCAACTTTGCTTATCCTTGTTATACTAACTACAGTACGAGGCAATCAAGAAGGAAGGAAATGGAAACTATTTGAAGCACATTATGCAGCGCGCGCTCCGCAGTGTGAACGCTTTAATTGGGCTTTAATCCTTGCATACTCCTTGCATCACATCACTACATAATCTATAGTAATACTAATATTATAAAGAGGTAAAGTTTGTGAGTTTGTGAGGTTGTAGGGGGTAATCTCTGGATCTACTGAACCGATTTTGAAAATTCTGGTACCAATAGTAAGCCACATTATATTTGTGAGTGTGTACATATTTAGCTATATTAAAAGTAGGTTATAAAAAAATGTACCCGAAAAATTATGGAGTTCCCGTGAGAATTTAAGAAACTTATTTCACGCGGACGAAGTCACAGGCATCTGGTTGTATATTATAAATGCGAAAGTGTGGTTGTTTGTTGGTTAGTTAGTTTGTCCTTCAATCACACAGACGTGGAGAAACGGATCGCCGTGTTTTTTGCATAAGTTGAATATACAAGTTAAAGACCTGGAAAGTGGCATAGCTAGGCTGGCATACCGAAACTTTTTATCCGGGAAAACCAAAGATTTCCCACGGGATTTTGAAAATACCTATATGCACGCGAAAGAAATCACGGGCCTCAGTTAACCTGTTTGTAATTTCCTACATAATGCCCGCGACCTCACTCATGTGGTCTTAGGTTTTTTAAATCATGTGAAAACGCTTTGTTATTCCGGGATAAAAAGTAGCCTAACACATCCCCGGTATGCAAGCATATGCAACTTAATGCAAAGGGTCGTGAAGTAACGTGACGTTTTTGGAAGTCGGTTAAAAATTACAGACAATCAAACTTTGGCATTTATTAATAATTATTTATGATGATAACCTCCCTGGCGCAGTGTTGAGCGCTGTTGTCTTAACGTCTGAGGTCCCGTGTTCGAAAAATTTGGGAATTTATAATTTCTGAATTTTCTCTGCTCTGGTCTGGTGTGAGGCTTCAACCGTGGCTAATTACCACCCTACCGGCAAAGACGTACCGCTAAGCGATTTAGCGTTCCGGTACGATACCGTGTATAAACCGCCTAGGGGTATGGGTTTAATATTACTGACATACTCCTAGCCCATCCATATGGGTTAGCCCGCTACCATCTTAGACAGCATCGTCAATTACCATCAGGTGAAATCGCAGTCAAGGGATAACTTGAATTAAAAAAAAAATAGCTTGATTACAGGCGATGTAGCCGTGCGGCGCTAAAATGTCCATTGTGCTTAAAATTTATAAGAAACCAGATTAAGGATCGTTCAATTTATTCAAAAGGGCAATGAACGCTGAAATTTATACCTTTTCGGTTATAAACAACTAATAGCTTAGCAACAACTGGTCTATGTTTGTAAAACTAAAACGAGCATTTGCCAACGACGTCTTCCGTCGATATTTATTATCCCGTGAGACTATAATATCTTACTAATATTATAAATGCGAAAGTGTGGATGGATTGATGTATGGAAGTTTGTTACTCAATCACGCGCCAACGGCTGAACGGATTTGGCTGAAATTTGGCACAGAGATAGATTATAGTCTGGAATAGCACATAGGCTACTTCTTATCCCGGAAAATTAAGGAGTTCCCGCGGGAACCAAAAAACCTCAATCCACGCGGACGTAGTCGCGGGCATCAGCTAGTAATATTATAATTATTAAGCTCATCATAAATATTATAATAATAATAACTGTCTACTTTACTTTGTAAAATGTTTAGATAATGTTAGGTCATATACCTACCAGTAACCTGTTAGTCCCGTGAGAAAATTAAGTGTATTTCGATAAACAATTTTTCTCTCTGTCGCTTTGCGTCAATATCTTCATATTGCTCTGAGGATCATTACTTATGGCAAGAGTTTGTCATAATAAGGAGTCTGGGATAATAAGGGGACTGTCCCTCAGACACAGATAGACAAAAATTTAAAAATGCGTACTAGGTATGGGATTTTTAATTTTTAAAGTCTCAGACATACTCGTACACTTTTATATAAGGCAAGGATTCTTTAAAAATCCTTCCTCAATATTTTATTACGCTTCTATCGAAAACAACATTTAAATATAAAGCAATTTTTGTTACGTCATTATCATGAACTAAAGTTGTTTAACACTTAGGCAGTCATACGACAAATATAACACAAGGACACCGCTATTGGGTCCGCCAAACTCAATTATCAACTTATGATCCATAAAATATTTATCTCTCTCTAATGTTGGAATAGGTTTTCTTGGAATAATAATGCGGTGGTCTTACGCTTCCCAGATCCTTCCAAAAAACTATTCAATTTATAGCAGCATTTAATGTTATTACAGCGTAATTATATTGACTAAAAAAATGTTTCTCTTTAAAAATGAACTTTAAAAATACCATATTTAACACTTCTATTTTACTTGGTCCTTGGCACTCAGAGAGAGAACTTACTGGGTATAATAATATGATACTTCGCATGAATACATTATTCCCATGGACAGACATCCCCGTAGCTGTCTTTATACATGACATGAACAACTGGAACGGCAAAGTCAACACCAAAAAAAAAACCTACACCTACAGCAAAACTATACCTACAGCAAAATATTGAGGGTCTGATGGACCCTTAAGCAACTGCTAACGGGTTAAAAAAAACGACCAGATACCAAATCCAACGAATGCGTCGCGTCATGTGATGCGTATAAAAAAATGACAAACAACTGGTTGAAGAGAAAAAAGTTAAGATCTATGAGATGTACCTCCTAGTTGAATCAAAAAAATCTATTAGGAAGTCTGGTAGGTAGATAACATAATGAGATCATGTTCATTACGAACTTGTTTTTATCATAAGTACTTAACGCTATGGAAAATTTTGATTAAGTACAAATATAATTATTTAAAGTGCACGAAAACTCATATTTTTTTATTCAAATAAACTTAATAAAAGTGCCTATGAATCTTCGAGTTAATCTACCACTGGTTCGGAATGCCTTTAAAATCTGAGAAAGTACCGATTAAAAATTCGATTTCGTCAGTCTGTCTGTTACGTTTTTACGGTTTCGTCAAAATCGGTTGGCAAAAAGGATTTCAACCGATTTTGACGAAATGTGATTAGGTACGTGGCATGAGGCATACTGGGGACGTACACCGCCCCTACAGGATTTTTATGAATCCTTATTCCACTCAGCATAATCTAGTAGATATATAGTATAATCGAAACCTTATACCTAATAAAGAAATTAAGCATGATGATTATATCTATCGAGCAAACTTTAATTGGCAGAATTATCACATTGTCATATCATGGCTTTATACTTTTTCCATCCTATCTAATACTTAATATATTTCTCCATTCAATCGTCTATCTGCAGGTACGTGACGGTTATTTTATTCTGAAACAATAAATTTAAAATAATCCCCAACATATTGAACTAACGGGATAAAAATTTCCTCAGCTAGAAAAGGGCTGATGATCTTCGAACGGCTGAACCTTTTATTTTTTATCATAGTTAAGGACATGTTTCAAACAAAAAAACGAAATCAAAATCGGATCATCCGTTTGGGAGCTACGATGCCAGAGACAGTGACACAGATACACACGTTAAACTTATAACTACCCTCTTTTTGCGTCGGGGGTCAAAATATATCAAAGTTGTATAAAAAAAATATACGCACGGTTATAGGATAGTAAGTATACAAACCTATAACAACTATATTTTTACCTCCATAATATAAAACCAGAAAGATATACGGGTCTATTTCGATAACTATTATTTACTTAAACAGCCACTGACAGTTGTTAAAAAATCTGTAACTTTAAAATTGTAACTTTAATTACCTCCAGAATAGCATAAAACGAGAGTCGAAAAATATACACATAATAATCTGATAGTGTCTATTTTGAAAAAAGTAACTTAAACTACTTACTTGATATTAAATGATACTGGTAAATTTAGATCATCGTCTAGAAACGTTATTGAAAAAACAGAAAAGTTCAAAATTTCTAGAATTAAGTAGAGACTTGTTCATTGTTTTAATAATATTAATTAGCTATATCAATATTATTAAAACAATGAACAAGGCATTTGTTATTGTTTAAACCGCACCCATGACTAAGAGATATGTATAAAAAACTCCCTAGGTGATTTAGGAAAAACCCTGCACGGCTTCGGTCTCCAAAATAGATTCAGAGGTTTTTTGTACTCCATTAATACGTCAATCTATTGAGCCTAGCAGTCAAGGACCCCGAACTACTTTTAGTATATAAAGAAGTGGAAATAAAATAGCTCATCATATTGATCTAAGTTTTAAAACACTGAAGGTGCGTATTATATTATATTAATATTATTTAAAATTATCATTTTAGTGTTATCTAGCTGTAGGTTGCTTACTTTTCTTGGAAGCAATTTTTTTAGAAAAATTTTAATATTTAAATTTTATTTTTATTTTTTGTTCCACTATCAAGTACCATTCCATTAATCTAAATTATATTTCAATACTAGTATTTCACATTATTAACCCCCGACGCAATAAGAGAGGGGTGTTAAAAGTTTAAAGTGTCTGTTTGTGTATCTGTCTGTGGTATCGTAGCGCCCAAAAGGATGAACTGATTTTCGTTTAGTTTTTTTTTGTGTCATAGATAATTTTATCCCGAGTGTTCTTAGCCATGTTTCATGAAAACATTCGTCATCCGTTTCATCCGTCTGAAGGTCGTCAGCTTTTTTCTTAATCTGTTACTTCCATATTATGTCGGGGGTTGTTTTAAATTTGTAATTTATACTTGTTTTTAATATAAATTTTACTTTGAAATCTAATCTCAAGCTCACTTTATGAATATAAAGTCAACAATTAATCTATGTGATTTAAAGCGAAATACCACTCACTCACAGACTAATCACGATATCCCAAGAAAAGCATCAAACTTGGAAAGTAGGTTCCTTCTATAGCTCAGGCATCAGCTAAGAAACGGTTTTGAGAAAATTCTTCCCTAACTAAAATGGGGGTTGTAAGGTTTTACAAAAGTCCTGTGTTTTTGAAGTTAGAGACATGATAGTCGGCATTTAGGTAAAAAGTTTTACATCATAAGACCTGTATGTAAGCTTATTTACGAAATCCCATCTTAAAGGGGGTTGTATAGGGGTTGGAAGGTTACATGAAAGTTCAAGTGAAGTTTTTAAAGCTAGAGACCTTAAAATCGGCATTTAAGATAAAAAACTTAAAAAAACAAAATCTTTTTAAGCTATTTTACGAAAATCCACCCCACCCCATAAGAGTGGAATGGGGGTTGGAGATTCAGGTACATGAAAGTCCTATTTTGAAGTTAGAGCCATAAAAATCGGGATTTAGGTCAAACGTTTAAATAATAAAAACCTGTATAAGCTATAGATAAGCCTTTTGCAACGGGAAAATTTCATAATCTCATAGAAAATCAGAAATTGTACGCGGACGAAGTTGTACGCGGACCGCTAGTATATTAATATTAAAATATTATATAAATAAAAAAAATATAAATAAATAAATCTTTATTGGCAAAGTTAAAACATACTGGTACAATAATTATAAACCAATTTTACATATAAATCATATCAAATTATTAATCAATCAATACAAAATTAAATAAATACATTGAAAAATTGGTTGAAACGGCTAACTAGAATAGTACAATTCTGTGTTTAGCCACTGGATCTCTTCCAGATTAAAGGTTGCATATATATTGCATTTTAAAGAAAGTTTTATGTTAATTGCAAATCGTAATAAGTACTAACAGATGACACATTAAGGAGCCCGCGAACTTCGCTCTTCTCTAAAAAACATATGAATTGCAATAATATTAAAATTATTTAGATCGGTTCTGCATCCGGTATAGTTTTTGACTGGAACATGTTTTTACATTGATGATTGCAAACTAAGTATTATATCTAATCTTCAACGGCTTTATAGAGTTTTGAATGAAAATGCACAGGCACCGGAAAGTATAAAAATCTGCGCGGAACTTTTTGTGAGAAGTGAAAAGTGAATGACGCGGAGTTTTTGTCCGTCATACATTTTTCTTGTCCGTAGCGCGTTTTTAGTCTTAGGTATGCATCCGATACCAATAATATTAATCAGATAAATTTATATCCGTAACGCTACCGCGAGCTAACTTCCACTATCAGCATCGGCGCATTTGAGGATAGTTTTGACTTATTCTTACATTGTAATATGTATAGATATAGGTTGGCATCAATGGGGCGTCATTTCTTTAAATCCTTCCTTTTAGCTCAGCAACTAAGTACCTACTTATATTTTAGTACTCTGTGCTTTTAGTCGGGTTATTACATCTGAGTAAGCGATTAAAAAACCGGCTGTGGGCTTTTCTCAGACCAGGACGCGTTGGAACCCTCGTAGCCGTAGTTTTAAGATACGGTAGTTAATTGTCATCATCCGGTCTCATTATATTATTATTATATTGGAGAATCAATACGTCATTTCTATTTTCAGCCAGCCCCTTTAATCATGAAGTTCCTCGTAATCCTCGCCCTGGTAGCCTTTGTGGCCGCGACCAAAGACGCACCCAAACCCGACTACAGCCGTTACGAAAACTTCAATGTGGACGAGGTGATCGACAACGAACGCTTCCTGACTGGTTACTCAAAGTGCTTCCAGGGTAGCGGTAGTTGTACTCCTGAGGCCTCTGATTTCAAGAGTAAGTACCTTCTTATTTCTGCCAGTTACAATGCAACATATTTAGAGTATATATCCATACTAATGTAAATGCGAAAGTGTGTCTGTCTGTCTGCTACGCTTTATTGGGCCATCTTTTCATCTGATTTTGATGAAATTTAGTATTATAGAGATAGGTTACATGCCGAGGAAGGACATACGCTACTTTTCGTCACGAAAATTAAGGAGCTCCCCCGGAAATTAAAAAACATAATCCATGCGAACGAAGTCTCGGGCATCATCTAGTAATTTTAACTATTTTGTTCAAATACACAAAAAGTGAAGCAGATTTGTTTTTGATTTACGTTAATAATTATAATCAGTGACTGATGATTACGCATATGTAAAGTATTCCACGGTGCATTTCGCGGCATTTATTAATTATCCAAATGTTTCTATTCACAGCATGGATCCCTGATGCCATGCAATCCAACTGCAGCGGATGTTCAGAACACCAGAAGACACTCGTTGCCCGCGTGGTCAAAGCGATCATGGAAAAACTTCCTGAAGACTGGAAGAAGCTGAACAAGATCTACAACCCTGACGGCAAATACACCGAAACCATGGATGCATTCGTCAAGAAATACGCAATCAAGGCTTAAGTAAATTTAAGACTAATATTTAATATGCCAAAAAGTGAGCAAAGTAATACAAATGAGTTTAAATCTAACAGAAACTTGTGATACATAGATTAATATGTAATAAAATTTTAATCCACATCATCTTTCTTTATCTTTCTTTATTTTTAACCAGAGACCCTGCAGGTAGCTTACTATTTTGTCACAGTTACTGAGATACGTTTTCTCTACCAATCGTTCGACGACGACATCAAGGCAGAGCAACTAGGGGTGTATGGAGGACATCTTCTTCTATCTTCACATATTAAGAAACAACGTAGGGTCCTAATTAAGTAGATAGTGGATACTTAAATTATTTTTAGATCTTTTCATATATTTATGTTGAAATAGTTCTTTACTTTTATAATTTGAAGAACAAGTCATAATCAAATAAATATTATAACGGCGAAAGTTTTTACTGAAATGTTTGTTACTCAATCACGCTCCAACGGCAGAACGGATCTGGATGAAATTTATCACAAAGATAGATTATAGTCTGGGATAACACATAGGCTACTTTTAATCCCGGAAAATTAGAGAGTTCCCGCGGGAACCGAAAAATCTCACTCCACGCGGACGAAGTCGCGGGCATTAGCTAGTTAAATTTAATTGAAACCGATAAGTAAATGGTTTCTACACGGTATCGTACCGGAACGCTAAATCGCTTCGCGGCACTCCTTTATCGGTAGGGTCTAGCCACGTCTGAAGCACAGGAGTATATTGAAGCCTCCCACATTGACGTTGTCCGTCTATTATACTCGTAAAACGGTAGGTACGCAAAAAGTACCCATGCGATTCTATAAATATTAAGTATACCACTTTTGAGTAGGTACCTACCCATGCAAAACTTAAAACTTAATATAATTTAAATATACGTTTTTGCACAAAACAGAATACATACATTTACCTAAGTGTAGGTAGCAAATAAAGAAAACAATACCATTAATTAAACTCATTAAAATGAAAACGAGTAAATAATTATTATAAGGCGCTGGGCAAACGAACGTTCGCCTCTCCGTACAGACATTTTCATGAAGCTCAATTTTTTTTTCCTTTTCAGCTGGAACATCGAGCACCAATTTAAAAAGTAGGAGAAAACCTTTTAACCTTTCAATACAAAGATTCCATTGAAACAAAGAACAAAAACTAATTAAGTAGGTATCTCTTCTTAACAATTCAGATTCTTTACAATGAATTTCTTTTGAAGTTGTATAAAAATGTAGCCGAAAGCTTTTTTAACTCGAATCTCCTAGAGTCCAGGGCCAATGCATAAACTCGTAAACCAAATTAATAACTGTTATTTCTATCTTATTCTAATCTGATTTGTCTGAGAAGCTGGCTTAAATTAAAACCGATAGAATAGGTTACTGCCGTTTGCCTTTGCATGTTAACTCTCCCTATAACTTGGAGTCTGACAGAAAGGATTTGTCGATCCACCCACACTGAGAAAGCTTTGAGCATGTAGGTAAGTTGCCACCAACACGACGACCTCCGTGGCGCAGTGTTCAGCGCAGTTGTCTTAAAGTGCGGAGGTCCCGGGTTCGATCCCCGACTGGGTCAATTTGGGAATTTAAAATTTCTGAATTTTCCCTGGTCTGACCTGGTGGGAGGCTTCGGCCGTGATTTGTTACCACCCTACCGGCAAAGACGTACCGCCAAGCGATTTAGCGTTCCGGTACGATGCCGTGTAGAAACCGTTAGAGGTATGGGTTTAATATAACTGCCATGCACCTAACAGGTTAGCCCGCTACCATCTTAGACTGCATCATCACTTACCATCAGGTGAGATCGCAGTCAAAGGCTAACTTTTAGTGGATAAAAAAAACACGCTCGGCTGGAATCACATGAGCGACGCGGAACAGAAACTGAACCAGCGGCAGACTAAGCCCATGGGGCTCAGGGTGGGCATCACTTAATTGAGACAATCATTTTACCATTGAAAATGGTTATCAGATGCAAATCGCCTGAGACGTATTTTTGGCCATAGCTCCGAGGATTTTGGGAGGATCGAGATGGAAATACTACCAAGAGTTGAGAAATTTATCGAGACACGTATGAGCGTTTGAATTTTGTTTCTGTTCTGTTAATTTTTTGTTAATTTCGCAGAAACAATCCTTTAGAGGCCTATAATTTACAAGCTTGGTCTTAAATATTTGAAAGACTAGATGATACCCGCGATTTCGTCCGCGTGGATTTACGTTTTTCTTATTCCCTGGGGAACTTCTTGATTTTGCGGAATAAAAAATAGCCTTCCCCTCGCGGAACCCCGGCGGGATAACCCCGGAGGGGAACAGGTTCCCCCCTGTTCCAAATTTCATGAATTTTTTTAAAAGATGGGCCTTTAAAGCGTAGCAACAGGCACATCTTTGCCTTTATAATATTAGGCAAGCATGAATAAATATTTGGGATTTGACCAATAAGAATTCTAGAATTTTGCAAGGAGGTACCTACCCATTAATAATTATGTTCTTAATTAGCTACCTACTTTTTTTTAGGTGTGCATTTAACTCAAGGGTGAATTTACATATCTTAATTATGTTTTGATTTAAGGATTGTATAAAAAGATGGTGGAAGATAATTTACTCATCATAATTATTTAATCAAGAACACAAGACACAGTGTTAATTTTATCAAAACCTTATTCTCGCGATAGAACTATCAGGATATTTTAAAATATACAAGGAAAACGTGAGCAAAAGTAAGTAAATAGTTAAGGAATAATTTATTAAGGGTGAGTTGCACCATAAAAAGTTCTCGTTTATGGATAAACTTGCTATACCTTAACAAAAAGCCAACAAAGTACCATCCACTTTGCTAATCAAAATCCATATGTTACATCAAAAATTATAGCTATAAAATGTAATTTTTTTCCAAAAAGTAGAACCCTGAGTTTTGTAAGCCAAATTGGATTAGTTGGAGACTAAGTACTAAAACAAGTTTTTTTTTATAAAATTATTTTTTATTCATCAACGTATCCTCCAAGAGCGATAAAGTCCCTCCAACGCTTTTCTAACTTTTCTATCCCATGCGTGTAGAACGATTTGTCTTTGGCTTCAAAATAAGCCTCCGTTGCTGTGATAACTTCACTATTTGAGTCAAATTTCTTACCCTGGAGCATTTTTTTGAGATCTGAAAACAGCCAGTAATCGCTGGGGGCCAAGTCTGGCGAATAAGGGGGATGAGGAAGCAATTCAAAGCCCAATTCATTAATTTTGGCCATCGTTCTCACAGACTTGTGACAGTGTGCGCAGTGTGTAGCGCTGTTGTCTTAACGTGCGGAGGTCCCGGGTTCGATCCCCGGCAGGGTCAATTTGGGAATTTATAATTTCTGAATTTTCTCTGGTCTGGCCTGGTGGGAGGATTCGGCCGTGGCTACCACCCACCGGCAAAGACGTGCCGCCAAGCGATTTAGCGTTCCGGTACGATGCCGTGTAGAAACCGAATAGGAGTATGGGTTTAATATAACTGCCATGCCCGCTACCATCTTAGACTGTATCTTCACCTGCTATCAGGTAAGATCGCAGTCAAGGGCTAACTTGTAGTGGCAAAAAAAAAAAAATATAGTAACGAACACCCACGACGTGTATTATTCACTGTCTAATTTTTTAGGGGAACCTTTGAGCAAAATTTCAGCTTTCTAGGGCCAAGGGCTTGGGGCTAGGCAATAAAGAACCTTTTGGGCTAGGCGTTAATGAGTGAGTGAGTGAGTGAGACCGGACTTGTCTTTTTATAGTATAAAAAATTGTAACTGGTATCAGAACTTCAGCGATGGATTCGGTGAAATTAATTATTATTTACTCGCGTTTTCTTTATAGATCGTTTAGTACTTTTATCAGACGACAGGATTGCATTTTTAAAACCTGCAGTGCGCAGTCAGCGCTACGCCGCGTTCATAGGCTCGTGAATGAGGGTGTTCGAAACTAGTCGGGTGTCGGTCTAATCTTACGTAATCTTTATTTTAACCATAACGGCGACCTTGCTTAAAATCGTAAGGAATAATATTAATTTTTATTTAATAGTTATTTGTTATACAAGAGTGAAAAGTTGTTTTTTAACCGCGTGCTCAATTTTGATGTTCAAAAATTAGAATCCTGAGCATTAGCGAGGGAATCAAAAGAGCACGAGGTGAAAAATCTTTTCACTCGAGTGCAACACGTAACTTTTCATCCCACCTCAGCGAGGAAATGAAATACTTCTCGCGTGATTGTTGAGGGAGAAAGCTCATTTCCGCATTTTTAACAGTTTCAGTCAATTCTGTTGGCGTCAAATTAACTTGTTCGTCACTAGAATCACTCATTTTAGGTTTTTAACTTATTTTCAATTTTCTTGTTTTTAATCGAAGGTTTTAATTTTAAACAATATGACGTAAAAGAAAATGGTGCGCGCAAAGCAAATAAAAAAATCACAAAAAAGTATACCAAAAAGGTTATGAGTGTGAGGTTTTAACAAATTAAAAACGGTTGTATGGAAATTCGGCACCATAGAGGTAGAAGTAAATAGGTTTTAATGATGTTTTGAATTCACAAACTTCATAGACGAGTGATATTTACTAACGTGCACACGATGTTCTGAATTCAATTTACTTTATCCTCAAGAGGATAATAACGGCTTTTGCAATCAGATATCGAAGCTTAAAAATACTCTTTCCGAGATGGTGGGATGAAAAATTAATTTGAGTCGTAAGGATTAATAACAATTATTTTGCAGCCATGAAATTTTTGGTTCTCCTCGCCCTGGCAGTCTTCGCGACTGCAAATGCCAACGACTACAACCGCTATGATAACTTCGATATGGACGAAGTTCTCGGCAATGAACGTCTCATGATTTCCTATGTGAAGTGCTTCCTAGGTGACGGCCCGTGCACCCCTGAAGGCGCTAACATGAAAAGTAAGTATTCTACCTTAATGCTACTACAAGTCAGCCATTAACTGCGATCTCACTCTGATGGCAAATGATGGTATCGCAGTTATAATAAACCCATACCCTTATTGATTTCTTCGCGGCATCGTACCAGAACGCTAAATCATTTGGCGGTCTTTGCCCGTAGAGTGGTAACGAGCTGCGGCTAACATTTTAGAAATTATATAATCCATTCGGATTTTATTGTCCCTGCCGGGAATCAAACCCGGGCACTTCCATTTATAAGATCATAGCACTCACCACTGCGCCAGGGTGGTCTTCAAATTAGCACTGGTTACGGGAGGGTTTACAGCTGTTTGTGAGTTTACGTACCTATATGGGACGTTTGTCGGCACTCATATAATTTGTCCAAATGACCGGTTATTCCCAAACTGTAGATTATAGACTTTTGAATAATAGTGTGATGGCTTCTTGTCAACCATAATAATATGGTCGGCATGGATTATATTTTTAAATGATGTAAGACTTAAATTTAAATGTTATTTTGAAAATAATTTTAAAATAACATGGTGACTTAAGATTTTTAAAATATCTTTATCTGAACAGTGACTAAATTAATTAAAAATAAAAGGATTAGGTATATTATTTTGCGATATTTGTGAGATGGTGTTCATAATTTTAAAATAAAACCGGCCAAGTGCGAGTCGGACTCGCGCACCGAGGGTTCCGTACTCAAGAAGTAGGTATAATTACCTTTGTTAATGAACCGCAAAACTAACTTTGTTTGTAGAGGTTTACTGTTAATATCAAAAAATTACGTTTGTTGTATGGGAGCCCCCCTTTAATATTTACTTTATTGATATTTAATTATTTATTTTGAAAGGTAATATACAAGTTAATATTCTGTGAAAATTTGAACCGTCTATCTGTTACCGTTTTTAATATTGAGCAAAAAAATACGAAAAAAACACGTTTATTGTATGGGGACCCCCCTTAATATATATATTTTTTTTAATTTTTAGTATTTGTTGTTATAGCGGCAACGGAAATACATCATTTGTGAAAATTTCAGCTTTCTAGCTATCACGGTCTATGAGATACAGCCTGGAGACAGACAGACAGCGGAGTCTTAGTAATAGGGTCCCGTTTTTACCCTTTGGGTACGGAACCCTAAAAAACTGGCTATGTTTGTTGTGGGTTATTCTCAGACCACGGCGCGTTTAAAATCCTCGTAGCTTAAGTTTAAGATACCCTGGTTTATCATCACCATCACGTGTTATACTTTGTAATCTTGACATTGAAGGTGAACTGTGTAGGTACCTATTTTTAATAAAAATTCACAGATTTCGCAGTCTCCGCAAGAATCGGAGGATCGAAAATGAATACAAAAATTTACGAAAAAAATTATTCTGAAATAAAAATCTCTTCTTCAAAACTTTTCAAAAATGTATTATCCTATTAGTGGGTCCGGCCGACGTTGTCCTGCCCAATCTTCGTCGCAATTTTTCCATATTTTCTCACCGTTTAAACATTCCCTAGACTACGACGAACATTACAAAACTAAAATCAGCTTAATCAGCCCAGCCGTTCTCGAGTTTTAGCGAGACAAACGAACAGCAATTGATTTTTATATATATTAACCTATTTTCAAAATTCCAAATCGATTGCACTTCAAAATTCCAAAAAAAGTTACGAGACGATTTTCAAAATTCAAACGCTCACACGTGTCTCGATAAATTCCTCAACTCTTGGTACTATTCCCAGCTCGATCCTCCCAAAATCATCGGAGCTATGGCCAAAAATACGTCTCAGGCGATTTGCATCTGATAACCATTTTCAATGGTAATATACTTTGAGTTTGAGTTTGTGTTTAGGTATTTCTAGGTTCGTAAGTACCTTTCCTTCTCTCCGCTTGAGAGCTCCCGATTAGCGAAGCGAAGATGTGCTTCGAGTGAAAGAGATTTTTAAGAGATACAGTGATGATAATAGGCATGATGACAGTAACCAAGAATCAATGAAATTATGAATGTATCTAATGAAATAAGATTCATAGATTATAAAAAACGTATTTATTTTTCCTATTTCTAGTGAGATTGCAATTTATTTTGATAAAATAAAACTATAAAATACAGCAATCCGCCATATTGCATACAACACAAAGAAGCGAATTACGTCACAATTGTTTGTTTTCGAGCTTTGAAAATCACACTATTGCTTACTGCACACTGCACAGTACATTGGTAATAACAATAGTGACGTCACAACGACGCCATGACACCGCCGAACGTTTTGGCGTGAATTTTAAAATTTAAATTTCAAATGCTAATTTTATCTACCAAACTTTATTTTTCTGCTGAAATAAGATATTTTTTCGAAATAGTAGATACTTCCGAACATAATCTGACCATTTTTCAAAATCAGTCATCATGCCTATTATATCATGTTATCTTTTAAAACATGATATACCTAATACGTAAGGACGTAGGTACCCACCGCAATATTATCCCAAGAAAACTCCTATCATTATTTGATTAATGGAAAGGGGTCACGACCCTCAGCAATGAAGAATACGACGCAGAGAGAAAGAGATCTTTTAAAAATGTTATTCGCCCATTAAACACATCTTCGACTCACACACACAACACATCACTATTATTTTATGTTTTGTGTGGCAATAAAGCATTTATCTATCATCGCATTCGCTTTAGTGAATAGACACCTACACTTACTACCTTGCGCTTAGTATATTGATAATAATATTGTTCCTAGTTATGTTTCTCTCTCTTCACAGAACTGATTCCTGATGCTTTGCAAAACCGCTGTGGCCAGTGCTCAAAAAAGCAAAAGATCAACGTCGCACGCACGATTGACTCTATGATCCAGAAACTTCCCAAAGAATGGGAGAAGCTGAACAAGCAACACAACCCCGATGGCAAATATGATGAAGCAATCAAAGAGTTCGTTAAAGAACACGCCAATAAATCTAACTGATCACTATAAGGTTTAGAAACTGAAAATTAGTGCCGTTTACTGTGTTATGTTTACTTATAATATTTAATTTGGTATTGTTTTCATTTTTAAAGTATTATTGTATTTTATGTATGTACTTATTAAGCTTTAAATCTTTGGTTTGTTTTTTAAGCTCTAAAGTCACACAAACGGTCCCCAATTCAAGTATATTATATTTTATGTTTATAGAACTAAATATAATACTAAAATCAACCAGAAGTGACGAGTTTTATAGACGTTCGTCCGGTGGCGCCACGGCCTACAGGAAGTTAAGCTAATTCTCCTATCAATACTTTATCAAATCAACACCATGAGACTTTTCATGATACCAAATTGAATAGGTTTAGGTCATAGAGGTAATATAGTGGTTTAGGTATTACAACTTACTTTCTTGTACTTCGTAACTGTATTTATATTTAAGTAGTAAATGCTTACGTGTAGCTTTGTCTGTGAGGATTAAAGGTTATTTAAAAATTCCGAGTGAAATCTTTTATAATTTCCAACATAAAAAAAGCCTTCGTCTGTTTCAATAATGCAAGCTATAGTCTAGAAAACGGGGCGGTTCGTTGTATGGAGACCCCTCCCTTTAAGTTGATTAAATCCTCAGTCGTTGAAACTTGGCAGGAGTGTATGAACCGCATTTATAGTATCAGTATGGAAGTATGGATATCAAAAAAAAAACTATGGGGAAGTTAGGTATACCTACCTAAAACTTTATACCTTACACCTAAAGCTTAATATTTATGACTGTATATTTTCGCGATTTCTTTTAAAAATAATAGTAGTTATTATTTAGTCGTAGTTATAATATTTACACTCAAAACCGATATATCAAACGAAATAATCATGCAGAACATCGATATTTAAACCGGTTTTATCATCAAACCTATACTGCGTTTACGCTATAATGAACCTTCCAGCTTTAAAAATTGGGCATAGCATGAAAAAGAGACTACTATCTGTACACCAAATTCTGTCAAACTTCAATAAGTTTTCTTAGAACAAGCCCGCATTCCAAGAAAGATAAGATGACGTACGTTCGCACATCTCAGTACAGCTGATGTATGCGGATTGTGGACATATTCAACTGTACAGCTTAGCTGGAAGTCGTAACACTGTAAAAACTAGGGTTGTAACGGAACTTCGCCTCCACCTCCGTAAGTGCGGAACTTTCGCAAGAAATCGTACCTCCACTTCCGCATCCGCCTCCACAGTTTTTTTACGGAGTTGTAACGGAGGTTTATTTACGTTGACTTACAATGCGAGAGGTACAAATCGAAGCAGGTGACATCAGTTACACTATTATAACCAGCAAAAAGGCAACTGTCCTTAGAAGGATCCTCAAAAAAAAATTGTGTGTGTCAGCTCCGACGCACGACTGGAGTTTACTCGTACTATCCTATTTTGATACTCGGCAAGCCTCGTATCAAAAAACAGCACTCGAATTAAAATGACCTTCATTACGATACAGTTGCATAAATAGCTATATTGATATGTATAACAAAAACAGCAATATAAGTACATTGACACTGATAGAAACAAACAAGCCCAATAACATATAGGTATAGTCGCCTTGCAGCATACACTATGTACGTCTCACTCTTACGTCACAACCAAATTAGAAAGGTAGGTGCACCAAAAAAGTAACGAGGTCATTCATCAGTAGATTTTACCTCTCATATTTTGCTCATACCGGGCGCCTTATATATGAAAATCGATTCTTAAGGAGTAAACTCCAAAAATCAAATGTGGGATTCATGGCATCTTAAAGCACAGAAAATGAACGGTGTGATCAGAGAAATCCACCTCCACCTCCGCCCCGTTAACCTCCGCATCCGTGGAGGTAAAGCCTCTTCACCTCCGCAACCGCCTCTGCTTCCGCTAAGAACGCCTCCGTTACAACCCTAATACAAACGTGTTGTGTGCTTGCCAAGTCAGCCACGGATCGGTTGCATGCAATAACAACGTAGAATATAGACAAGGTTAGATTCGTAAAACGCGCCCCAGATATTACATGAAAACTGTTCGATTTTCCGGGATAAACAGTATTCCACTTCGAGCTCTATCATATTATGTTAACTCCAGCTAAAATTCTTCATATCTCGGTAGAGCAATAGCAAATTAATTTGAGTACTTAAGTATGAGTTAAGAGACTATACAGCTGATATAAAATAATAATTCTATAGTAAACAAATCATTACCTAATAAGATAATTTTTAATTTTTTAAAAAAATGTACATATCTAAAAAATCTTTCAGCACATCAATAAAGATATTCTCTTGGGTGCAGTGCTAGTGGGCATCACTTAGGTTGTCCATGATACCATATTATTTCATTGGCATCAAAGTAACATATGCTCTGTACTAGACATACCAACATACAAAATATACAAGTCATGAGAAATTAAATAAATTAAATACCTAAGTTAGGTCACACCTAAATGTTTTCAATAAGAAACATAACACGATACAATTGCGGTTTTATTTGTCGATATTTTAGTTCAGTTATTATATAATATATTAACTCAATCAAAATGATAATAATTATGAAATTCCTCAATTACGAGTATAAGTGAATACTGAAATTAACTAAACTGTTTGATTTTTTTTATCTACTACAAGATAGCGCTTTACTGCGATCTCACCTGGTAAGTGACTATGCAGTCTAAGGATGGTAGCAGGCTAACCTGTTAGGGGCACGGCAGTTATATTAAACCCATACCCCTATTCGGTACACGGCATCGTACCGGAAGGCTAAATCGCTTGGCGGCACGGCTTTGCCAGTAGGGTGGTAACTAGCCACGGCCGAAGCCTCCCACCAGGCCAGACCAGGCAAAATTTAGAAACTATAAATTCCCAAATTGACCCTGCCGGGATTGAACCCGGGACCTCCGCACGTTAAGAGCCGCACTGCGCCATGGAGGTCGTCAAAAAATTTCATTTTCACAATTTATTAAATAACACACGTATATGCACATTTCATCTATCAACGTCAAACCACAGGGTGTATAGTTTGCGTGTAGAGGTTTCTCCTAAAGGTAGATTTCAGGAATTACACCCGACGAGACCGAATCCGAAGAGAATGAGTTAGTAATTAAAACGAAATAATGTAATAGACAATAAAAAATTAAATTGCTGTTCGTTGATATTACTTGAGAATTTGGCTACTTTTTAACCGACTTCCAAAAAAAGAGGAGGTTCTCAATTCGGCGCGTATTTTTTTTTTTAATGTATGTTACCGCACATCTCCGTGGTTTCCAAACCGATTTGAAAAATTTTTTTTCAGTGGTTAGAGGAAGCTCGCCAGATGGTCCCATAAAAAAATCTGACTCCAAATCCTCAATCCTGATGCTGTAGGTATAACAACGACTCAAAACTAGAGAGTTAGGCAGTTTTGATGGTGAATTCATATAGTAGGTATCAAGTCACGTGTATACGATTCAACTCTAAGTCCCAACTCCTCAACCCTGATGCTGCAGGGTACAGAACTCCTTAAAAATAGCGATTTAGGATTTTTTGATGGGGAATTCATATTGTAGGTGTCAAGCAACGACTTCATACTTAAACCCAAGTCCCAACTCCTCAACTCTGATGCTGCAGGGTACTGCACTTCTAAGCCGTGGGGTATAAGACTACACTAAAAAGTTAAAAATAAAAATTCTTTCCAAAAAACCGACTTCCAAAGCCACTGTAAAGTAAAAAATAATTTTGATTTCTACACACTTTGTTGAAGTCGGGCGAGTATAACAAAGATAGGCAAAGTTGACGCGTCAGGGTCGCCCGACTTCAACATAGTGTGTAGAAATCAAAATTATTTTTTACTTTACAGTGGCTTTGGAAGTCGATTTTTTGGAAATAATTTTTATTGTTTGATAATTGAAAACGTATCTCAAAAAAAGCTACTTACTGGAGTTTGGACAGGACAACAACGTCTGTCGGCCCAGCTAGTTTGCAATAAAAATATATTATATACTTAACTATTTTAGAAAATAGGCTTATACTTTATTTCTATAAAAATTCTTTCCAATAAACCGACTTTAACGCCACTGTAAAGTACAAAATAATTTTGATTTCTACCCATTATGTTGACGCATCAGACTCGCCCGACTCGCCCATAGTGGGTAGAAATCAAAATTATTTTGTACTTTACAGTGGCGTTGGAAGTCGGTTTTTTGGAAAGAATTTTTATTTTTATTAACTTTTTAGTGTCAGGGTTGAGGATTTGGAGTCAGATTTTTTTATCGGACCACCTCGAGAGCTTCCTCTAACGACTGATAGAAAAAAAAATCAAATCGGTTCAGAAACCACGGATATATGCACGGACATACATTAAAAAAAAACGCGCCGAATTGAGAACCTCTTCCTTTTTTGGAAGTCGGTTAAAAACTCAAAAGATAGAAAATTTATTTGCTTTCCATCGACTAGTAATTGGTTACGTATTTAGATAAGTCTTGCGTGTTTTTCCACGAAAACCGTATAACAACAAATTGCGGTAACGATCCAGAACAATAATGTACACGATTTTATTTAGAGAGCGGTCGTAAGGGGACGCTCTATTTATAGAACCTAAATAGAAAAGCCTGTGTTATTAAACCGACATCAGCTAAGAATACGTTCTTAAGTATCGGTCAATCTTTGTCAATGGGATTATCTTTGTCATAAGCATAGAATGTGCGATAATTGAGTACGTGTTCTTTACTGATGCCGGTTTATTAAAACGAGCCTAAGGCTCATAAAATACTAGGAAATGTGTCTAAAGAACACATATGAGTCTGTGGCGGTCTTCGCAGTCCGCACATAATCCAATAGATGGCATTACTAGTACGATGCACGGGACCACGAAGAGCCCAACTCACGATTACTAAGAGTTCTCTGAATTAAGCTATATATACGACCTCCAAAGATAAACGGCCGGACCAATGGTCCCCGAGCATAACACCCGCTCGGAGTGTGATCATCCTTTCTTACGGTCGAGCCATATCACCTGCTCCCGTACAAGTCTATTTTTTTTACTTTACTACAAAAAAAACCAGGACAAAATCGGTGTCGAAAGCTCTGGATATATTCATTTAGAAAAAATTGGAATTAGAACAAGATAATCTACTTTTCAGAACCTTAGGTAAAGGGCATTTAGTCCTACACAAATCTGAATTGTTAAAAAAAACGTAGAAAAATATTATTGTTCTGCTTAACGGAAAATCGCCTTGATAAGGCTGGAGTTTCCAAGTAGATTCCTGAGTATCTACCAATAGACTTAGAATGCGTTAAATGTTTATTCGATGAATGAATGAATGAAATATTCTTTATTGTACACTAAATAAAAAATACATTTAAACAATAACAATAAAAATAATAAAAGAAAAATCGGCACAACTGGCGGCCTTATCGCTTTGAAGCGATCTCTTCCAGGCAACCACGCTTTATAGGAATTAAGCCTAGTGAGTCGAGGGCGTAAAATACAGTATATATTATGATATATATTATGTTAAAAAAGGAAGTAAAATAAAATAAAAGCCAGAAGACGCAAAATAAATCAGATGAAGGATTTTAAAAGATGTTAAGTAATTTAATAGTTCAGGGAGGAAGGAAGTGCGCTTTGATGAACCTTTTAAAAACTGCAAGAGATTGCGCACGCCTGATATGAAACGGTAAGGAGTTACATAGCCTAGCAGCTTCAACGGAAAAGGATTTCGAAGAAAAAGAGGTATTATGGGAAGGGAATTTTAAAACTAGGTCATCATTAGAGCGAAGAGAGCGACCATGAGTGTCACTTCAGAAACTCAAACCGCTTTTTGAGATAAAAAGGAGTAGTAGGATTGAATAGAACACAGTATAAAAGAGAAAGTATGTGAGTATCCCTGCGAAGGCGGATTGGGAGCCACTTGAGTTTTTTGTGAAACTCAGAAATATGGTCATATTTCCTGAGTCCAAATATAAACCTTAAACAAAGATTTTGAATGCGCTCAAGTTTATTAAGCAACTCCTCATTTAGATTGAGATGGCAAGAATCAGCATAATCGAGATTCGATATTCATTTTATTCGACTGTTTTTTTTTTGATGGCAATCTCATAAGGTAATTAAAAATTATGTGATGAGGAAATTCGTCGATGTTATTATATCTATTTGATGTGGGAATAAAGAATACCATTCAGTCAGTTTATTCTGAAATGACTTCAAAGTACGAACCAATAATATTGTAGCACGCTATTTATAGGTTAGGTTATTTTTGATTCGCATGGAATTTTGAATAAACAGAATCCCTATGAATCTCTTCTAGAATTGTTTTATTATTTATCAAAAGTAAGTTAATTCTTTTGTGTAGTTACCTATCTACTTACTTTTGTTTTTTTGTACAAACTACAAAATTAAATATCTACTAATTTAGATACTAATAACTATGCATGATTGTCGTCAAGCGCAAGCCTATTTTGTAATTTTAAAAACCTACTAATAATATATTATAACTTGGTAAATACGTACTTACTCTTTTTAAGTATTCTGAAAAAGTCTAAATACCTACATTTATAAACGTACACTTGTTATACATCTAGAACGAGTTTTTTTTTTTTACCGACTTCTTTAGTAAGCAAATGGTAGATTATTTTATATTTAGGTGGGTACAAGGAGCAAAGTTAAACGAAGTGGCGTTGCCGTCAAGATAATGAATCAGTTAAAAATATTATTTTCATCCCACCATCTTGGAATGAGTATTTTTAATCTTCGATATCTGAATGCAAAAGCCGTTATTATCCTCTTGAGGATAAAGTAAATTGAATTTAGAACATCGTGTGCACGTTAGTAAATATCACTCGTCTATGAAGTTTGTGAATTCAAAATATCATTAAAACCTATTTACTTCTACCTCTATGGTGCCGAATTTCCATACAACCGTTTTTAATTTGTTAAAAACTCACACTCAACCTTCTTGGTGTACTTTTTTAATTTGCTTTGCGCGCACCATTTTCTTTCACGTCATGTCATTTCCTCGCTGAGGTGGGATGAAAAGTTACGTGTTGCACTCGAGTGAAAAGATTTTTCACCTCGTGCTCTTTTGATTCCCTCGCTGACGCTCAGGATTCTAATTTTTGAATCACTTGCTGCGCTCGTGATTCAATTTTAGAATCCTTCGCTTGCTCGGTCATCAAAATTGAGCACGCGGTTAAAAAACAACTTTTCACTCTTGTATAACAAATAACTATTACATTAAGAAGCTTTTTTGTTTAATAATTTTATAATAATATTTTAGTAATTTTTTAGTCATTTATTTATTAATAGCTTTCATGTCTTACTTACTAATACATTATATTATTACATAATACAATTAGCTATTAGCATGCATGGACATGAGGCCCTGTCAGGGCGTTGCTACATGATAACATAATAGTAATAATGATGACAGTAACAAAGAATCAATGAAATTATGAATTTATCTAATGAAATAGGATTCATGGATTGTAAAAAACGTATTTATTTTTCTATTTCGAGTGAGATTGCTATTTATTTTGATAAAATAAAACTATAAAATACAGCAATGCGCCATATTGCATAAAACACAAAGAAGCGAATGACGTCACAATTGTTTGTTTTCGAGCTTTGAAAATCACACTAATTGCTTACTGCACACTGCACAGAGTACCTTGGTAAACACAATTGTGACGTCACAACGACGCCATGACACCGCCGAACGTTTTGGCGTGAATTTTAAAATTTAAATTTCAAATGCTAATTTTATCTATCAAACTTTATTTTTCTGCTGAAATAAGATATTTTTTCGAAATAGTAGATACTTCCGAACATAATCTGACCATTTTTCAGAATCAGTCATCATGCCTATTATCTCTATATATATTTAAATAATTCTCGTGTCACAATGTTAGTTACCATACTCCTCCGAAACGGCTTGACCGATTTTTATGAAATTTAATATGCATATTCATTAGGTCTGAGAATCGGCTACTATCTATTTTACATACCTCCACGCGGTCGGAGTCGCGGGCATCAGCTAGTAATTATATATATTTATACATAAATATTAATTATTTACCTTTTTACATATTAATTTATCTTTGTACAAAATATATACTTAATAATATAGTAATAACAAAATTTCAGATATTAATTAACATATTTTTATATTAAATAAATTTAATTTAATTGATCATATTATTGAGGTCTATTCATTTAAAAAATCTTTTATGCTATAAAAATATTTTTGGATTAGCCATTCTTTTAATTTACTTTTAAATTTTGTCTCTTTGATCTCGTCTGAGATATCTAATATTTGGAAGTTTATTATAAATTACTACGGATCTAAAATATGGACATTTTTGGGCTAATGATATTTGGTTGAAGCAGGGTACTACCAGTTTTTTTTCTTGCGTGAATCTCTTTGAATTTTTGTGCTTACGAAAGTTTTGTATAGGTGTATATTTTTCCTTACACACAGAGCCATCTCCATTATGTAAATGGAGGGTAAGGTGAGTTTTTTTTTATTAGTAAAGTGTGGCCTACAGCTATCGCGTTGGTTAATACATATTTACAAGCAATCGTATGCATTTGTTTTGAGATATAAACAGGTCTCCTACGTCGGGGCTCTGATGATGCTTTACACTAGATGACGCCCGCCCAGGAACTATTTAATTTTCCGGGATAAAAAGTAGCCTATGCCCTTTCCCCGAATGCAAGCTTGAAGCTATAGCCAAATTTCAATTCAAAAACTGTTAATCAGATGTGCCGTGAGGGCGTAGCAAACAAAGAGACAGACACACATTCGCATTTGTAATATTTTATGGATTGTGTATTTTATTTTCACAATGCACCTATGTCTTGCCTTCGAAGCAAATAATTTATTCTTCCTGCTACAAATATTAAATACGTCAGAAGGACAGGATGTGATTTTTTTAATCATCATAATTGAATAGGTACCTACATATATACACGTCTACTCCTACCTACACATTGCAAACAACGTTGATGGTACTATCTTAGCATTTTGATTTATTATGCATAGAGACCTTTCAGACAAACCACACCACTGCGCACAAAAATTTCGCCAGGAATAGAGATTCAGATTAATTTCTTTGCATTTATCATGAACCATGTCAATCGACGTGGTATCCCGTCAGGGCATTTGCAAAACTGTATAAACGCGGATTTCCATTCACACGTCAAACAATCTTTCACAATTTGGACTCATGTTCAAAGGCTGCGAATACTAACGATGTTAAGGGGCATTATTACGTATTTATGATTGGCTAACACTGTCTCCATTGGCCAAAGTTCATTATCATCGCAGCAAAAATACCCATTAATTCAGCCAATCACAAATATTGAGTTTATAACAATTGATTGATATCTACAGCTTTTACGGGTTAGGGCTCCTGACCATAATCGATCTCATTGTGGCCCCGTATTAATGAATTGTGGGTGCGACACCGTAACTTCAGGCCATTACCTTGCTTTTGCCGCTGTGGTGTGGTCCTTCGGAATGGACACTTATAAAGCAATAAAACACCTTTTACGAATCCATTTGTCGTGAACACATTACAACCCCGATGCTGGTAAAGTGGAGTTTAGTGCACCGGAACTAGGTATTACCGAGTAATACGTTGTGTGCGAATATGATAATATTACAGCGTAATAAAATACTTATATCGTTCGTTGTCGTCACCCGACAGGCTTACACAGCTGGACAATAGCATAAGTCTCTTGTAAGGACTTCCACATGCCACAGTCTTGTACTACGTGGAGCGCAGCAGTGGATGAGTACAAATTGTACAGGCGCACCTACTATGTACATCTGAAAGTCAGAACTTCTGAATTTTGTACTGAAAATTGTGACTGCTTAGAGATACGCTCCCGCGTCTTGCCCCTGAACCCCATAGCGTTTCTCTATCTATAGTCTCACAAACATAACTGACCCGGTGGCCAAAATTGGAACAAATTTTTATGCCTGTTTAGTTTTTTTTTTGTCATACACCACCTCGGCGCACGAGAGCGACCCCATAGCCCGCAGCGCCGAAACTTCTGGACGAGACGAGGGTCCAGCACGCGGAGGTGACGACGTCACCCGCAGTGCGGACCCAATACCGGATATTATGACACCCGACCTAGGGGCCCGTAGCCTATAAGGCAGGCCCTAGCCGGTTTTTACTTGGCTTAAAGACACCCACCGGGGCACAGAGTTGCCCCGCGCCCCGCCCGGGTAAGGAGGCTCAGCCTCGAGGCCCGTACCCCCGCTTGGCCCATAACCTAATAAAACATAGTTTCAATTTGGAAAAGCACTGACTAATTCACACAGATAACACATATACATTCAATTGTAACCATAGACTATATTATCTATCATAGACTTATATAAAGTATGAGCACCACACAGAGTATGAGGGACTAGTTTTAATATGATTAGTTTGTTACTTAATATACATAAATAACACGGGCCATATGGAGAAGATCCACAACACAGTTTTTGTTATAAATATTTTATTTTTCTTAGATACTAGCGACGCTGTCACCGGGTCAGGGGGGGTTACTATGAGCTCTTAAAGCAGGACAGAAATTGAACTGCAGCTCAGTTCAATGCAGTGTCTGCCTACCAGTTCAGTGCCTTGAAGTTAAATGCCGTTCAATATATTCTGTCCTGCTATAAGCCAATAGCTCATAGTAGTTAGTTACATAGTAGCTCATAGAGCTCATAGTAACCCCCCAGATAAGTTTGTCGCACTATAGACGTCTCGATGGATGACTGGTAGGAAAGAACTCCTGACTAGCGGTTGCCGCATGTACATAACTTTATCTACTTCAGCATCGAAAAGTTCCAATTTCGAATTTGACAACTATATCGAATTGAACCCTCTTTCGTGTTTGCTTCTCATAACGATACAGTTCGTTGTATGGGAGCTGTATCGTTATGAGTCGTAGCTGTATCGATATGGTTATCTTCATAAATAGGATACCTATAGCTTAGCGGGTCTGGGTTCTGGCACTTTTGGTTTTTATTAATTTATAAAGTAAAAAATTATAAAGACGTCCTTGTCGTAGATAAAATCTTGTATGCAACTGTACCTAATTAGTCATTTTAATTCTCGTACTATCCTATTTTGATACTCGGCAAGCCTCGTATCAAAAAACAGCACTCTAATTAAAATGACCCTCATTACGATACAGTTGCATAAATAGCTATTGAGTGCGAACTCTGGTTTCCACATTTAGTATAGATCTTCTGGGCAAATGTGGGTAAGGTATGCTTATGTGGCCTACACTACAACGTACTATTACCAATTCTGTGCCTACACTACTGTTACGCAGCATTACCTTAGCAATCAAGCAAGATTTGCGAGTTCGGTTCGTTTACAAAAAGCCGTATTGATCGCCAGGGAGTGTACCTCCATCCATGAAATTATTAATTTACGGCCGACAAATGTACCGTGCTTGCGTCATAATATGCAGATTTTACGACGCAACACTTTATTATAATTTTTAACCCCATAAAACCGTTTTAAGCGAAGCATTCATAAATATTCATCAAGAAAATCCAGGGGTGCTTATTTTTCTATACCAGATTTGACAGGATGACCCGTTTACATGTTGAGTGACTGCCCTGTGACCTCTGCATGTCATTAAGGGATAACCAGTGAAGGATAAAGGGTTAACCAATAGTACCAGTACGCTACGAGTACCTACGCTACCACTAGCTACGATGATGATGTAAATATAATTTCTACTCTGGATTTAGAGATCAAAGGCAAATAAAATTCAGATTAACCATTCCAAAGGAGTTTTTGCAAAGTTAATATACCTACCTAATTATAACTAGGTACTCAAACGACGTCTCTCTCTCTCACAAACGACGATACTCCACAGTGAGGTCGATGAGAATATTTGCTTTAGAAAACATACTGTAGGTTCTTGAGCAATAAGAGCAAGTACCTACAGATAAAAAAATGCGTACCTAATCAATATGGAAAACTTGTTTCATCACAATTTTTATGAAATACACTTACTTAACTCTTTTCGTGATGGTTTTACGAGTTGTTTTGTTGCAATACAAGGCTCATTAACTGTGATAATATAAAACCCACTTAAGTTGAAGTTATTTAATATCCTCTCATTTATTTTTTTACTCATGTGAATAATGCTATTTTTAATGTGTACAAAAAATGTAAGAACTTCCTTTAAAAAATTGCTTTAAAATAATAACTACTTTTTTGCTATATTACGCATAGGTAGTTATACAACATGTGTGTAGTATGTACCTATATAATCTGTTATAAAATTCTCCTTTATTTACGAAGACGTAGATAGTAGGAGCAGTTCAAATATGAACTGCTTTTACTTTTTTAATTCGCAATAAATTTTGATCAAGTTGGTGTTATTTGCAAATATCCAAGCAGCCAGTGAGCAGGGCTCCAGAATGAGGACCCTCCTCACAAATATACCAAAACTTCGAAACCACATTTACTATTTATTGATTAATTAATCGCCGATTTAACTGTCGGCGAGCCATTCTATTCCATTACTTATCTGCTTTATTTCTTTGAATACGTCCACGTCAATAATATAAATACGAATGGGCAACTTTATTACCGATATATAGGGATGTTCAATGGAACAGAATGTCACCGAAATGATCTATATACCCGATGGAGTCATACCTGTACACAAGTCTACGGGCGCGAGCCGCCTCGTATTACTATATCTCGCCTTTGTGTCCTGCCGCTCTTTCTCTCATCGTGGTGTGCGTCATCTCGGAGACCTGTACATTCACATTGACTATGACATCACCGTTCGTGATGCCCCAAGACCCAATACAAACTTCTGTCAATCATAGTTAAAGATGCATAAGTGTTCTGTCTAATTGTCGATCACGACCAGTAATAATAATCCCCGTTATAGATGTGTTAGTATTCTGCCTAATTGTCGATAACGACCAGTAATAATCATCTCAGTTATAGATGTGTTAGTATTCTGCCTAATTGTCGATAACGACCAGTAATTTCTGCCTAAGTGTCGATAACGACCAGTGATTTCTGCCTAATTGTCGATAACGACCAGTAATAATCCACACATTGTCGATAACGACCTTTATAGTTAACACATTGTCGATAACGACCTTCATTTCCCCAAGTAACTCATGAGCGCTCATAAATCACGAATCAATATAACTGATTCTCGAAATACTATATATTAAGAAATCTGCCTAGGTACTTAGTTTTCGATTTCACCAACTCTCGATCAACGCTTCGTGATAACACCATTTCCATGAAGCGCAAGGATTACGGTTCCATTACATTCTTGGAGACCAAAAAATCAACGAGTTGCTATGCAACGCGATATTCATTTATCAAGGTTTTAAAATATAGAATTCATAATCTATTGACTGATTTCCGGGTATGTCATAGATAACTGATAAATTACTACGATAGATCATAGATGCTAATTTCTCTTACCAAAGATCTGAGTATTTCGCGATCGCATATATGCACTTCGCGACACTCCCGGCCGCCGCAAAATTAAAATAAACATAATAAACTGCTAGTCCACTCCTTGATTTTTTGTAAGGCTTTAGTGGCTGCAACTCTTTTCAATCTTATATCTTGACTCACTCCTTCTAATTCACTGTCTCGCTTTAAAGGCTCTAAACTCTCCGACCTGCTAACCTCACTCTCTAATTCTTCTATTTCTGAATTTACAATTTCGCAGTCAGTATCATTCGGGGTCTTACCATTAACTTGTTCTGATGGTAAACTACTTTCAAGTTCTACTTCTTCTGTAATAACTATTTGTTTCTCGATACTTTCCTCTAAAGGTTCTACTGATGTTACAGGAGCATATTCACTTGATGCGTCAACCCTTTCAACCTGACTGTCTATTTCTATCTCTGATTCTTGAGCTTCTAAAGGATAAAGATGTGCTATCGACCTTGTGAACTCTTTGTTTCCGACTCTTACTATGGCTACTCTGCACAAACCATCACTTCCTTTTCTTAACGAAATTATTTTCCCAACTTTCCATGTCTCTCTATTCTTGTTATCTCCTTTTATTTGAACTACCTGTCCAATCTTTGGAGCTAGCTTCGAAGTGACGCGCGGTTCTTTAAGTGAATGTTGATACCTCTCTCGAAGACTTAGTAAGTATCTATTCACAAACATCTCTCTAAATTCTCGTAAAATAATGAGACCTCTCTTCCAGCTTTTTATAAGGTCGACTTTAATCGTAGTACCTTTGTCTAGACACACATCGACCGATTCTTCTAAAGTGATACAACTCCCAGGTGTGAGAAAATCAACTGGTTTCAAAACTATGTCTAATTCTGAATCAACACATGTGAGCGGCCGAGTATTCAATACAGCCTCTATTTCTTTGACAACGGTAGTTAACTGACTATCTGAAAGCAAGTGCTTAGCCAATGTACGTTTCATACAATTCTTAACTAACCCAACAAGTCTTTCATAAAATCCCCCGTACCAGGGTGCCAATTGTGGTATAAACCTCCATTTAATCTCATTAACAACACAAATACTGGTTTGAAAGAATTTCTGATATAAGTTTGAAATGAGTCGCGTTATCTGATGTGATTAGTTGAGGGACCTTCCTGGTCGCTATCATTCTTCTCAATGCTAATAAACCTTCTTCAGCTGTAAGATCTTGCACTAATTCTAAATGAACAGCTCTTATCGCTAAACAAGTGAACAAACAGATCCATCTCTTCTGACCCTCCTTAACCAGAACAGGACCCATATAATCGACTCCCAGAAAAGTAAATGGTTCACTGTAACTCACTCGTTCTACAGGAAGTGCGGGAGTAGGTGGTAACTTAAACGGACCAGCTCCGTGCTTAACACAACTTGGACATCTCCTTATTATCTTTTGAACTTGAGATTTACCTTGCGGTATCCAATATGATTGTCTAATAAGATTAAGTGTATGATTCACTCCTACATGGTAATTATCATTGTGAATTTTCTTAATCAACTGAATTGTAAAATCACATTCCTTAGGAATCAATATAGGATACCGTTTATCAAATGACAGATCTGCATTCTGAAGGCGTCCCTTACAACGTAGCAATCCATCAACATCTTTAAACAACTTGAGATTACGACTTAAATCAGTTTCTTTCCCAGCAAACTCTTGAGGAAAATGCTCTGTTTGAAGTTTCTTGATTTCATCTGTAATACTCAAAGGTTCTTTGTGACTAACACTGCTATTTTCCTCTGTGAAGTTCTTCTCTTTCTCTAAATCAATGTTTTTTCCACTAGAAGTAACAGTAGAAGTAAAATCTTTTCTTTTAGAAGTATTATTAGAAGTAGTATTCGGCAGACCCTCCCGCGTCGAAAGAAAAAAAATTTAATGATGTATTCTTAATAGGAAAATTCCACTCACTGGATTCTGATAAAAACTGTGGACCTTTAAGCCATTTATCTTTATCTTCTTTAGAACTTGTTGATCTAGTCGCAACATCTGCGGGATTTAATTCTGTAGGCACATATTTAATCATGAGCTCTCTATTACTCTTTATCTCTTCCACTCGTCTAGCCACAAACGGTGGTAGTAATTTATTAGATTGACACCATTCTATAACAATCTGACTGTCTGTCCATAATGTTTGACGTCCTATCTTCATATAAAATGCCTTTGAAACCATCTTAATTAATCTGCAGCCTATTAGTACTCCTAGTAATTCTAATCGAGGGATTTTCAAATGTTGTTGATCTTTAATAGGTACTAATCGTGTTTTTCCGATGACAAAACTTCTCTTATTTCCATGCGTTATATATACGACAGCAGCATATGCTTTAAGTGATGCATCTGTAAAACATTGCAAATGATATTTTTCACTTTCTATATTTTTCATGTAACATCTGGATATCGATATTTCTTTAATAGTTTCTAATTCTTTCCTTATTTCTAACCACTCTGCCTGATTCTCACTCGAGAGTTTTGTATCCCATTTAACCTTGGTTTGCCATAATTTTTGAAGAAATAATTTCGCTGATAAAATTTGTGGTACTGCTAAACCACAAGGATCATATACAGAAGCAATTACTTTTAATACATCGCGTTTAGAATTTACATCTGTACTCGTTTTGAACCTCAAGTATAATGTATCATGTTCTAAATTCCAATCTAAGCCCAAAATTTTCACGACTTCTCTTTTATCACTATCTGGTACTTTATCTAAAAACTGTTTCGAATTCGAACTCCAATCTCTAAGATTCATAGATATTTGACAAAAAGTATCCTTCACATCTTTATAAAACTGTACTGCTTCCTCCTGTGTTCGAACTCCACTCACCAAATTATCAACATAAATATCTTTCGCCACCGATTGTAGTTGTTCATTTCCTTTAGAAATGTATATGTTTTGCTATAGTTCCATAGAATTCCTCATTCTAAATCTATAGACCTCTATATCAATATCACCCTAATCCTTAGGTATTTAATTCAAAAAAAAAATAGAGATTATCCATAACTATTATCGCATATGATGTTAATAGTTTCACTCAAATATTAAGAGAATTAAATTCTCTAATTTCATCACTTTTGTCTTAAAGGGTTGATTAAAATTCAGTTGTCTTAAACTAATTTTTCGCTAAACTATTTATTCAAACACCTATTCATCAACGTTAATGGGTACTCTCTATTCATATAATATTTACCTCCTCTGAGTACAGTTCTAATGATAAGACACTCTTTCTATTAGATAGTTAATAACTATCCATTATAAACACAGACATCAGTAACCACTCCCTTTCTAACCTCTTATAAAGTTCCCTTTAGGATGCATACAAATATGTAGCCAGTACTATCATAATTAAAAATAAAGCATTGAACTCATAACGTTTATCAGATTAAAAACTTGAAATTGTTTTGAAATAACAATGTAGAAATTTCTTTAAAATTCATCATAACACGCTCTATGTATATTCTCTCTAATTTAAATAAATTGGTAAACTCACCCCACTCTCTTAATAGGATTTACTATCTTTACTCAACTTCGTGTAACCGATGTATTCTTTTGTCGAAAATTTCAGTAAATTAGTCGAACTTCAACCCCTAAATTCGAATAATGAGATTTCTGCTGAAAATAATTAACTCTCTATGAAAACGAATGATCCTTAATATAATTTCTATTTTATACAATGTGCAATTCTTTCAAACACTGAATTACGGTTATCATCTCTATAAATTTCACTAACTGCACTATGCACCCTTTATTAATTACATTGCATACCTTTGTATTATATAGGATAATTTATTTTTACATTTAAATTGGTTTCAAGCCGTTATGTATTCGCAAACAATCGATCAGCAATGTAGTTGACACTGAAATCACGTCGAAAAATTCAAATTCATATTTCAAATATTCCGAATTCCATCATTTGACATCAAATTTCCTTTTAAATAAATGACACACCGGAAATCAATCAATAGTGTCACTTCATGTCTACACTTTATTCACTTTTATTATGTTGGCATCAACCATTTCCCGTCATAGCAAAAATACACGTAAAATTCAAATCTACAAACGTTCTATGACTTTATTAGTTCGGAAGTCAATTCTGCCAACTTACCTGCACCAATTCTTTCGATCTTAATTCGAAAACTGCGTTGACGCTCCCTCCAGCGGCGAGCGGCAAAACTAATATAACGTCTCCAACATATTCAAATCTTTAATTTATTGCTACATTTCACATAAATTGAATAGATAAACAACTTGACACTTTATTATAACTTAAGCTTGGTATGACTCCATGTGCTGAATGTTCTGGTTTACTTTATTAAAATATATATATCCCAGCACCTCCACCATGTCGGCGAGCCATTCTATTCCATTACTTATCTGCTTTATTTCTTTGAATACGTCCACGTCAATAATATAAATACGAATGGGCAACTTTATTACCGATATATAGGGATGTTCAATGGAACAGAATGTCACCGAAATGATCTATATACCCGATGGAGTCATACCTGTACACAAGTCTACGGGCGCGAGCCGCCTCGTATTACTATATCTCGCCTTTGTGTCCTGCCGCTCTTTCTCTCATCGTGGTGTGCGTCATCTCGGAGACCTGTACATTCACATTGACTATGACATCACCGTTCGTGATGCCCCAAGACCCAATACAAACTTCTGTCAATCATAGTTAAAGATGCATAAGTGTTCTGTCTAATTGTCGATCACGACCAGTAATAATAATCCCCGTTATAGATGTGTTAGTATTCTGCCTAATTGTCGATAACGACCAGTAATAATCATCTCAGTTATAGATGTGTTAGTATTCTGCCTAATTGTCGATAACGACCAGTAATTTCTGCCTAAGTGTCGATAACGACCAGTGATTTCTGCCTAATTGTCGATAACGACCAGTAATAATCCACACATTGTCGATAACGACCTTTATAGTTAACACATTGTCGATAACGACCTTCATTTCCCCAAGTAACTCATGAGCGCTCATAAATCACGAATCAATATAACTGATTCTCGAAATACTATATATTAAGAAATCTGCCTAGGTACTTAGTTTTCGATTTCACCAACTCTCGATCAACGCTTCGTGATAACACCATTTCCATGAAGCGCAAGGATTACGGTTCCATTACATTCTTGGAGACCAAAAAATCAACGAGTTGCTATGCAACGCGATATTCATTTATCAAGGTTTTAAAATATAGAATTCATAATCTATTGACTGATTTCCGGGTATGTCATAGATAACTGATAAATTACTACGATAGATCATAGATGCTAATTTCTCTTACCAAAGATCTGAGTATTTCGCGATCGCATATATGCACTTCGCGACATTAACATTCTAACAACCCTTGATTGCGTTAGGTAACCCCATGAGCAATCTGTAGCCCTGATCTGTAACTCAGTGGATATCAAAAATTAAAGCAACTGACATTTTTTTTTTTTAACTTTCATAGCAGAAAAAGTCAATGGTTTTCATTTCTTGATAGCCATTGAGTTAGAGAATATCTGTCCCCCGATTGTAGTTACTCGTAATTGTAATCGTTTTTCAAAGAACGGCTTTCAGCCCGCTACCATCTTAGACTGCATCACCGCTTACCAACAGTTAAGAGCTAGCTTGTAGTAGAATTATATTATAGGAAATGTTATGGCTTTTCGAACACTTACTCTAATTATAAAGTAGAGCTGGTTATCATTGTTATCCCAGTCCATCACCGGCCCACTACTTGGCACGGATGGGTTAGGCCATAGTCCACCAAGCGTGAAACAACCGACTTCACACACCTTTGAAGATATAATGGAGAGCTCTCCATCATACAGTTCGTTATAACCATAAACGAAATAAGACGTTACTAAGTGATAAGTTAATTCGAAATAATCTAGAGAGCATCTTGGGTACAATGCCTCGCTGCGGTGGTCTCGATGACGTTTTAGATTTAATTTAATTTAATTTAGTTTTAATTTAATGTAAATAGTTTTAATAAATAATATTTTCTTATTTGAAAGTAAAATATAATACTTAGCTAGATAATAAAAATTCAAATTCATCTAGAGAGTAATGTAGGGTAACTACTTTAGACATTAATTAACATGTAAATTGTTATATTTGGAACATCTCAGTCTAAAGTGTAATATTAAACCGATCTCACACGACGCGACGTGTGGTTAATAAAGTTATAATATAAGGCTTCAAAGCTTAATATGCTACAGTTTGAAAGGTAGGTAAAATTTATATAATATATATTTATATAAGCAACGTTGACCCAAATCGATAACTGGATGGGTGACCGAATTTGGAGGTTCAAATTTGGCCTTTTCGTTTCCTCCGTGCCTCGGAGATCACGAGCCTGTGGTCCCGGTTATTATCACTAATAACATCTGAAAATAATATTTGCAATAACCTATAAGAGTTTAATACTCTTAGTCGAGTCGTATGCGGAAGGACGTGGGAACCCACCGCTTTATTATCCCAAGATAACTCCAAACATTATGCATGTGATTAATGGAATCAGGAACAAGACGCAAAGAGAAAAACATAGTTCAATTGGTCAACAAGGGCCGAAAACAAGTCATTTTAGGCACAAGATTAGCATTAGTTCCGAGCTAAACACTCAACTTTCACTTGCGAGACAATAAAATAAAATAAGTGAATAGAATTAAAATTATTAATAAAAAATACGACTGCTCTGCCGTAGACACACATACATACACGAACCCAGAAAACATAACACTCCTTTTTTGGGCAGTCGTGTAATAAAAAATCCCCCTCGAATGGAAGTACGGCTACCACTGCTACTACGTAACGATACCACAGTCATTAATTACCTTTGGAATCTTATTCACATTTTTATTATATGATATTTTTTTGTGAATCACTGGATATTGAACTATAGTGTTATATATTTTTGAAATCTACTCATCATTTTCTAGATGATGATTATATAGTTAATCTTATTTTCGAATATCTTTTTCAACTTTAGTCTTTAGTAAAATCGAAAATTATATTTACTTACTATATAATCATGATGATTATATAGTAAATATAATTTTCGATTTTTTAAAATTTTACTAGCCTATCACCCGGAATAAGGTAGGGTTCTAACGATACCTCATTTATCAAAATCGGTTCAGGCGTATAAAAGTTATGGTGGAATATACAAACTCACATACATACATACATACATACATACATACATACATACATACATACATACATACATACATACATACATAAATACATACATACATACATACATACATACATACATACATACATACATACATACACCTCCGTGACGACCTCCGTGGCGCAGTGCGTAGCGCTGTTGCCTTAACGTGCGGAGGTCCCGGGTTCGATCCCCGGCAGGGTCAATTTGGGAATTTATAATTTCTGAATTTTCCTTGGTCTGGCCTGGTGGGAGGCTTCGGCCGTGGCTAGTTACCACCCTACCGGCAAAGACGTGCCGCCAAGCGATTTAGCGTTCCGGTACGATGCTGTGTAGAAACCGAATATAGGGGTATGGGTTTAATATAACTGCCATACCCCTAACAGGTTAGCCCGCTACCATCTTAGACTGCATCATCACTTACCATCAGGTGAGATCGCAGTCAAGGGCTAACTTGTAGTGGATAAAAAAAAAAAAAAAAAAAAAACAATATCCTATTCCTTTTTTCAGGCAGTCGTATAATAATAGACTCTACCACAGATTTGTATGGCGCGAGCAAAAACTATATGGGAACGGACAGGACACATCAACACTGCTTGGAGGAAAAAGAATAACCCTCAAAGTTTTTGTCCACCAGGCAATTATTTTTTGTCAATTTTCGCCCTACTTAGGCGGATACAAGGATATTGATAAGAACTACGTATATTATATACGAGTACATATAGTTAAATTCTCATTAGTTCCATGTATTTCCTAGAGATCGAAACCATTCACGGTAAGCATCAAACAATTATAGACATTAAGGTTTCAGTGAAAACCACAGAGTACATTGAATCCCACCAAAAACATTTCATGTAAAATTGGTTGCCAAAGACTCACAAGTGCATAATGCTTTCACTGTTAAAAAGTTATGAGATCTCTAATTAGAGCCAAGCCCGAAGGTGAGCTCCTCTTTGTGCTGCGCATCATAACCCACGGAGTCTGTCTCAAGTTCAAAGTACATAGTTCTAAATGCTCTTTACTGTGTACCAAACTAATAATATTAAATAACATGTAAGTCTATATATAAAACTTGTCCCTAGAACCTCTACATCTTGGTAAAAAGGTATGGCTTGGCCGTTTAATATTCGTCGAACATTTCCTGACATAACATTTAAGTCATTAAGGAATAGTTAGGGCGACATATTATACGAAACGGCCAAGCCGTACCTTTTTACCAAGATGTAGAGGTTCTAGGGACAAGTTTTATATATAGACTTACATGTTATTTAATATTATTAGTTTGGTACACAGTAAAGAGCATTTAGAACTATGTACTTTGAACTTGAGACAGACTCCGTGGGTTATGATGCGCAGCACAAAGAGGAGCTCACCTTCGGGCTTGGCTCTAATTAGAGATCTCATAACTTTTTAACAGTGAAAGCATTATGCACTTGTGAGTCTTTGGCAACCAATTTTACATGAAATGTTTTTGGTGGGATTTCATTTATTTTTGGCAGGCGCCCTAGATTTTTTGATTTTTTTTAGCTGATTTTCCTGTACTTCAGCTAATCCTTTTTTCATGGCCCACCCTAGAGTCCTAGAGATTTTGATTTTTTTCGTAAAAGTGAAAAAAAAAACCTAAACTACGTATTTCAAGTACCAATAAATCTGAAACCATAAATGCTAGATGATTGATACTTGGTAAGTTTAATAAATCTGTCAACGACATGTTATCCTGAAAATTACAGCTTTCTACCATGTTCCGTACCGAAGTTATGACTGTTCTAAAATACAAGGAAATGCTGTCAGATTTGCACCCCCTATACGAGGGGTTGGAGATGAAAAGATTCAGATTTCTTAATTTTCCTGTTGTTTATATGCAAATTCTAGCCTACATACCAAATTTCAGTCTTCTAGCACTTCAGGAAGTACCTTTTTTCAGTTGATGATCATCAGTGAGTGAGTACGAAATCGACGTATTTTAGGTAATCAATAAACTGAAACTATAAATGCTAAAAAATTGAAACTTGGTATATTCGGTAAGTCCCCCAACAACATCTTATCCTGAAAATTTCAGCTTTCTAGCGTCATTCGGACCGAAGCTATGACGGTTCGAAAATTCGACGAAACGCTTCGAGAAAAGGTAGGTAGTGCCCCGTTTCCTTTGGCTCGTCTTTGGCGGGGACACTCCCGTGTCCCCAGATATAGTGAAAACTCTCGACGCTATCTATATAAAGCCAGCACTGTTTTTTTCGGACAACATAGGTTTAGGTATATTTTATCGTTTGAGGGGGTAGAGAGTAGGGTCTATTGATATCGATTATATGGGTCCTAGATAATAATATATATATATATATATATATATATATATATATATATATATATATATATATATATATATATAATTTTTTATGTAGTATAAAGAAAGTAATAATATTTTTTTAACTAGAAAGTACTAGCAGGTATTTCTCTTTTAAAAATATTAATTTTATATCGGGTATCAACCGAGAAGTATTTTAAAACTAAAATATTTTCCTATTCCCTTTACACATGGAGTTTTATGTAAGGCATAGATAGACTATTTAGAGGTGTCATAGTTTGGCATACAGATTTTGTAACAACAGAATAGGCATGATGACAGTAATCAAGAATCAATGAAATTATGAATTTATCTAATGAAATAGGATTCATGGATTATAAAAAACGTATTTATTTTTCAATTTCGAGTGAGATTGCTATATAAATTGATAAAATAAAACTATAAAATACAGCAATCCGCCATATTGCATAAAACACAAAGAAGCGAATGACGTCACAATTGTTTGTTTTCGAGCTTTGAAAATCACACTATTGCTTATACTGCACACTGCACAGAGTACATTGGTAAAAACAATAGTGACGTCACAACGACGCCATGACACCGCCGAACGTTTTGGCGTGAATTTTAAAATTTAAATTTCAAATGCTAATTTTATCTACCAAACTTTATTTTTCTACTGAAATAAGATATTTTTTCGAAATAGTAGATATTCCGAAATCCGAACATAATCTGACCATTTTTCAAAATCAGTCATCATGCCTATTAGCCGCAATACGAGTATCTCCACATCATAATATTATCATTTACATAAAAATATTTTATGTTCCAAGCTCAGGGAAGTTAAGTGAGTAAAGATACTTCTTGTTTTAAATACAAAGCGTTTTTGGATTCTTTTCATAATATTACCACTGGATCCTCCTATTGAAAGTTAAAAAGCTCATAGAAACAGCCATAAGATTTTATGATTCCCTGTTCTCGATACTTTCCGCTTCCTGGATGTACCTATTTGAATCCTTTTAATAGTAGCTTTAACGGCTCTTTGCTTCGCATTTTAAAGAATTGCTTCGATTACTTAAGGTATGCCAGATAACTTATTGATACGGCATTGAGCTAGGTGTTTCATTGGGAAAATTCATGTTGCATCTGTTTTTTGACGACCTCCGTGACGCAGTGTGTAGCGCTGCGGAGGTCCCGGGTTCGATCCCCGGCAGGGTCAATTTGGGAATTTATAATTTCTGAATTTTCCCTGGTCTGGCCTGGTGGCGAATTAGCGTTCCGGTACGATGCCGTGAAGAAACCGAATAGGGTGGGGTAGGAATAGGGTAGGTATGGGTTTAATATAACTGCCATCTGCAGACTGCATCATCACTTATCATCAGGTGAGATCGCAGTCTAGGGCTAACTTGTAGTGGATAGAAAAACACTGCATGATAGGGTTTAGGCCAGTTAATTTTAACACGTCTTTTGGCCCTTCGGTTCATGGCGAACACTTCCTGATATGATCACTTTCTGTTATAACCATTTACCTCTGTGGCCATTTCTCGGTATGATCACTTCCCGATATGACCACTGACCACGCTAAAATGACAGTTACTTTTCACGGAGCGTTTCACACCTGCACCCAAAGCGGGCCCGCGGCCTACGTGAAATGCAAACATGTATATAAAATAAATAATTAAATAGCCAGTCTTACATAATACATACATAGTTTTCACGCCCCAAGATTTTGACGAAATTTTGTATTCCCATTTCTAGAGTTATGCAGATGTATATTTTATAGAATGCTTTGTATTTAAAAAATATATTTCTTAAATTACTATATACCTAAATAATAATAATAATATCGGCGAATGGTCTTATTTGGAAGTGGTCACTACCACAGAATAATATAATAGTCACCACAGAATAATATAATAGTACTGAACAACTTCATTGCTGACTGGCTTGAGAAAAACTTCTCATTCAACAGAAATATCAAAGAATTTACTTTAAAATTTGGCGCGACTCTGAAGTCATACCCAGGACCTCAAGAACCGGTTGATTTATTTATTTATTATTATATAAGTAAACCTAAATGATAAAGAAGTAAAGAGTTTATTAAAGATTAAGAAATAAAATCCTTGTAGTATCTGATTTCCACAGCAAATAGCACAATGAACCAGCTTCAATATTTTTCACTCCACTAGGTGATGGGCTTACTTCCTATTTCCCACATGAATATATTTACATTTTACTGCAGACAAGTGAGGGTAAAAGTCGAGGCAAGCGCGAGTCGAGACGTGCAACGAGGGTCCCGTACCTGCATGTAATAAACGCAAAATTGCAAACAACAATAATGTAAATGCCTGCCTGACCAACAATTCGGCACCCTATGAGCACGGAACACCAATTTTAATGATTTGTTATAATACTATGAAGTACTTAATATATTTTACTAATAATAATAATAAATAATAAATCAATTTATATTCCAGAAATATTCCAATAATTTACAAATTAAAAGTTAATAATTTGGCAGATGATTTTAATCTTAACCTACTTAAAACTAACTAAAAGTAACACACTCCTTGATGTCTCAAATGTATTAATATATAATAATGTTCTGAAATAATACAGCTTTCAGCGATGCTAGTAACCCCCCTGACCTACTTGACTTTGAAACGTGGAACTGAAACAATTAACTTTTGTTTGTTTTAACTAAACAATTTCAATTTGTTTCCTCCCCCTTGGGTTTCAATTTGTTTTGTTAAATAATTATTTGCTAAGATAGACGCCGCAGTGATATATGTATTCTGTGAAAACTTTTGCTCGCTAATACAACTGAAGCTGTAGACTCCACGTCAACATACACGCTGACTAGCAGGCAGCGGAGGCTGAGAAGATACGGCAGAGAGAGAAATACGTTATTTTCTACTATGTACCTACTACTGATAAATAAAACCTCCACAAGCTCCAGTCAGAGTATATTTATTTTTCAATAAGCCTCCTCAAATTTTAACAAAGTATATACTTTTCACAAATATAATCACAATCGATTACCCAAAAGTGATGTGATCACACTACACGTGGAAAATACAATGAATCCGAATCTAATTCACATTACCCTTTTAATACGTTGATTCCATTACCCCTTCCATTCCACCAATCAGTTAACATTTCCGGTTTAAACTCTTCCATTCCACCAATCATTTAACGTTTCCGGTTTAATAAACTTTCTGATCAAATTAAATCTATTCCTAATTTATTTATTCACTTCCGGTATCGTGTCACCTATACCTATTTTTAATCAAATACTATCTAATATTTTAGTCAAATAATTTATCACCTTAGGTTTCATACCTCTCAAATTCTTAATTAATTACGGAAGTCAAACTAATCTAACACTACGTTATTTATTACTATACGTTGAAAAGGTCTCCTAAAAATGATAAAATTGAAGTACCCTAAAAATGATAAAATTGCGCCGCAAAATTTACATATCATGACGAGAACACATTTCCCTGTGTCACGGCAGTAAATTAATAATCTCATGCTTGACAGTCCATACCTTCAGGCGAGACGAATTGGATTTAGTTGGAAATCTACATACCATAGGTTATAGGTATCATGCACTAGGACCTGTAGGGACACATGCATAGTGCAACATGACTCCTGCATCGATATATATGTAGGTACCAGATGGGCCCTTTCATAGAAAAAAGTTGGGCGACCGACTTGTAAGGCGTGCCACTCACCTGCATAAGCCCGTCCTGGTCCCCGCCATAGCGCTGTCCCGCTGTTAGTTGAAATTGTCAGTAGTAGTTATTCGTGGGTTCTAATGTGTATTTGAATCTCGCGCCTCGCAAATATCTACCGCCCAGTCTCGTAAAGTGTGGAAGTCTATCTATTGACGATGACAAAGACGTCTAGCTGGTGCTTATCTATCTTCATTAAGTAATGTCCTACTTGAATTAAAATTGAACTTCTTTCGTGCTTGTGAACGCATAATAGCTATACATGCTCCCACTCAATATTAAATTGCCTAATAACCCGATTTTCAACCTACGAATAGTTTTGACTCAGCTACCGGTGGCTAACGACTATATGCTTTGGGTAATTAATACGAAAACAACTATAAACTCGTGAGTTGAATAATGAGTAAAATATGGAAAATCTGCTTGAAACTATTTATAACTAGATGATCCGGGATCCCCTTCGATCGCTTGGATTGAGGTTTTTTAATTACTGCGGGAACTCTAAAATTCTCCGGAATGAAATGTAGCCTATGTGTTGATTCAGATTGAGCTATCTCCACTATAAATTTCAGCCAAATCGGTTCAGTCAAGCTCAAACTCAAACGTTTTTATTCAAGTAGACTTTTAACAAATGCTTTTGGATCATCGAGTGAATTTACCACTGATTCGGAATGACATTCCTCATTAAAATATTATTAAACACTTTATTTGTACCACACAAGAAGACAAAACATTGTGGCGTGAATGAGTAAAACATCAAAACTGTCACATTTATTATATTAGTAAGATAAGATTTTGTATATAAGTTGCCATTCAATTTCACATTTTACACATGAATATTCGTGTCTTATACAACACTAGAGGTCGCCCGCGACTTCGTCCGCGTACAATTATTGTTGATTTCCTATAAGATTATGAAATTTTCCCTCTGCAAACAGCCTATCTATGCAGGCTTTATATAGCTTATGCAGGTTTTTTTAGTATTTAAAACTAATTACTTAAATGCTGATTATCATGCCTATACTTCAAAATCATAAAAATTGTATGTAAACTTACTCCCCTATTTCACCCTCTGTGGGGTAGATTTTCCTAAAATTGCTTATACAGTTTATTATAACTTAAAACTAATAACATTAATCCCGATTATCAAGTCTCTTACTTCAAAAACTTGGAAACCGTATGCAAGCTTCCAACCCCCATTTCACCCCTATTGGGGTACATTTTCGTAAAATTGCCAGGTTTTTATTATTTATAACTAATAATTTAATGGCCACTTTTCATGTCTCTAACTTCAAAACAAAGGACTTTCATACAAACCTCCAACTCCTATTTTAACCCCTTGGGGGTGGATTTTCTCAAAACCCGTTCTTAGCTGGCGTCTACACCGTAGAAGGAATCTACCTTCCAAATTTCAAGTCTGTACGCTTTATAGTTCCTGAGATATCGTGATTAGTCAGTGAGTGAGTGAGTGAGTGAGTGAGTGAGTGGTATTTCGCTTTTATATATTATATAGAAGAAGAAGATTATATCGTGTATACAATTTCAGTTTAATAGCGTAGGTAATAATTGCCTAAAAATGCGTCCTTCAGAGCCATCAAAGTAACCCCATTACATATTTTAGCATCATCAACTCCGAGGTCCCATTCACAAGGACATCTTGAGTACCCTCATAAGAATTTCGCTGTATATGGTTCAAATTATTCAATACTAACGTTTGCCCGAGACTTCGTCTACGTGGATAAGGGTTTTTAGTTTTTCTGGGATGAATAGCATGCCATGTCCATCTCCAAGTTACAGACTATATCGGCAGAAGGCGATGTACCTATATGAATACTGTCATGTCATTTTAATCTGTTAAAGTTTTACTATGGATACTTCCAAAAAAAAAATGTGGATTACGTAGTGCATTTTGCAAGTATAATAGGGAAACTACTTTTCATCGTCGTCTTCACCTTAATTGATAAACAACTACGAGTATAGCTGAACTAAGGTCTTCTGCCCCCCGATTGTGTGTGTGATCGTAATCGTAATCGTTTGTCAAACGGATAATCCGACCAGGTTTAGGAGTTCATATTATGCCTGCACATCAAAAAGCGTGTATGAACTCCTTAAAACGTTCGAGTAATACGTTTTAAGCTGTCACATGATTACGACTTGCTTAGACAACTGGGCCTCTGTGGATCTTAACAGATACTCACCAATGTGAGGGACTTAAAGTTTATGGACGTTCGTGTTCCTTCTAAGCCTACTCTTCAAAGAATAAAGCTATTTTATTGAAGCCAGCGTAGTAGGTACGAGTCCAACGCATTTAGGCTCCAACATATTATTTTATACAGAAGACATTCACGTTTTATATTTAAACTAGATGAGACCCGCGACTTCGTCTGCGGGGAGTGATGTTTTTAAATTCCCGCGGGAGCTCTTAAATTTTCCGGCATAAAAAGCCTATGTCCTTCCCCGGCATGAAAACCATCTCTGTACCAAATTTCATCAAAATCGGTTGAGTATTTGGGCCGTGAAAGCGTGGCAGACAGACAGACAGACAAACTTTGGCATTTATAATATTAGTATGGATAAATAAAATAAATAATGTGATATATTATGTTACCAAAACGAAATAATGAGACAAGTCATACGAGCCAGATTCGATGGGACGTAAGTTTTTGGACTCCCTTATTTTGTTACGGGTGTGTAAAAAATTTGACAGAAAAAATTGTTTTCCCCGTAACGATGTGTAAGTAGATAACAAGCGATATCAAATTTGAAGTAGAGGCGTGTTCCATGAGCACTGGATAAAACGTAGATAATAACTACACTTATCGCGGTAGTGAGTACTTGATGAGTAATTACAATATTTTCAATTCAATATATAATAGTACTTCGAGGCAGTTTATTGAAAACAATACAGTAGAACTTAAAGCAAGCTAGCCTGAACTAATTCCTATATAAATCCCGACGATTCCCGCGACTTTGTCTGCGTGGATTTATGTTTTTTGATTCCCGCGGGAACTCTTCAATTTTCCGGGATAAAAAGTAGCATATGTCCTTCCCTGGGATGTAACCTATCTCTGTACCAAATTTCATTTCATCCAGACAGACAGACACACTTTCGCATTTATAATATTAAGTATGGATCTGTGTTTTGTGATTTATCATTTGTATTAAAGAATTAATTTTGTTTCACTCTCAGGAGTATAGTAAACAGAATAAAACCGGCCAAGTGCGAGTCGGACTCGCGCACCGAGGGTTCCGTACAAACATGTAGTAAGTTTTAAATTATTAAAAAACACGTTTATTGTATGGGGACCCCCCTTAATATATAATATATTTTTTTAATTTTTAGTATTTGTTGTTATAGCGGCAATGGAAATACATCATTTGTGAAAATTTCAGCTTTCTAGCTATCACGGTCTATGAGATACAGCCTGGAGACAGACAGACAGACAGACAGACAGACAGACAGACAGACAGACAGACAGACAGACAGACAGACAGACAGACAGCGGAGTCTTAGTAATAGGGTCCCGTTTTTACCCTTTGGGTACGGAACCCTAAAATAGTGTGGTGTCGTGGGACACCAGATAGGAACGAAGTTCCTTATTAGATAAATATTGATTTCAAGTTCTATTTTTACGAATATATTTATTTTATAAAAAAATATACACAATATAAACATTAACTCTAAAGCATTAAAATTTAATCTCGAATGTAGTATATTTATATTCAACGCCTTTTGTCTTTTGTCTTTGGCCGGCTATCCCTCCGCATCGTGCCATAAGGATCTTTCTTTCCAAAAAAAAGTTAATGGTTGCTATATTATCTACTCTGTGATCACAAAAGCTTTAGTGATTGACCCTTTTTGTTAGAAGTTTGAACAAACGCGTCCAGCATATTTTGGACTCGAGTCCGTTTAATTAGTGTTTCGACTTTATTAAATTTTCTAGCTAAAATCGACAGCAATTAAGTAATATGCTAAGTCCTTTGCTCCATATTATTATCCTTTGTAACGACTTTTACAAGTACGAGACCAATAATTTCCTTTAAGCAGAATTACATGTCACGAAAAAAAATACAAGGGTTTTTATGCCTCTCTTATTTTGCTTAGGCGTTTCTTTTGAACTTTTCGAAAAGCACGCTCTGTTCTTGTTCAACTTAAGTGTACTGTCGATGTTAGAAAGGGACAAACAACGTAGTAATTGACATGAAGATCAGTCTGACTTCATAGTACAGTGGAGGTTTGAAGTGGGGGTTTTGAGCGTGCCTCGAGAGGGTCGGTCGTCAACGTCTTAGAGAGTGCTTACTCTTAGCTGTGGTCGGATTGAGAATTATTGGAGATCAGGTATATACAAAGAAATATAAAATAGATGTCTTATTTTCAAGAACATGTATTATATTGTACTTACTAGTACTTATCTATCGTGACTTTGGTAGCGGTCAATTTGGTGAATAATTATTTCTTACAATACGACCTGTCGTATTGCTAAGGCGCGATTCCACCAAAAATTAATAATTTAACAAACTTACATCAGGGTTCTTGTCAACATTGTGAAACGAACCATACTTTTTTATCAAACATTATTCTACCAGTGACGGCATTCTCTCGGTGTATTCACACAAGCAAACAAATCCACAATGGGTTTCTGTCCATCAATAGGCATGATGACAGTAACCAAGAATCAACGAAATTATGAATTCATCTAATAAAATGTGATTCATGAATTTTAAAAAACGTATTTTTTTTCCTATTTCGAGTGAGATTGCTATTAATTTTGATAAAATAAAACGATAAAATACAGCAATCCGCCATATTGCATAAAACACAAAAAAGCGAATGACGTCACAATTGTTTGTTTTCGAGCTTTGACAATCACACTATTTCACTGCACAGAGTACATTGGTAAAAACAATAGTGACGTCACAAACGACGCCATGACACTCCCGAACGTTTTAGCATGAATTTTAAAATTTAAATTTCAAATGCCAATTTTATCTACCAAACTTTATTTTTCTGCTGAAATAAGATATTTCTTCGAAATAGTAGATACTTACTTCCGAACATAATCTGACCATTTTTCAAAATCAGTCATCATGCCTATTACCTAGAGATGAAAATGTGTCGCACAAATATTATGCTCACATGATTTTCGTTCGTGGGAATGAGCATACTCCTCTTTAACAAAATTCCTCAACCTATTATAAACTTGCCTTTACACAAGTTTAAGATAACCATTAAAAAAATGCTCCTGAAAAAAGCTTATTAAACTGAAGATTATATTAATGATAAAGGCGCATGGATTTGACTCGCTCCAGCAATGCTCAGGACTGCGGTTACATATGTATGTGTATGTGTTGTATGTATGTGTATGTAGATTATTGTAAACATACCATATATATATATTTTTTTCAACAGAGCAACCACCGAGTTTCTTGCTGGTTCTTCTCGGTAGGAACGGCATTCGGAACCAGTGGTAGATGCATTTGACTATTCATAAGCACTTGTAAAAAGTCTATTTGAATAAAAATCATTTGAATTTGGTGAAATACCGGCACAATACCGTTTACCGATGATAGTAGCCGATACTGTAGCGGTATACCCTATACCGATACAGTATCTCTGCCAACCATGGTTTGAAAATTGCAGCATTTGCAACTTTTCTACTTAATTAGACCTAAAACTCGTTATAAAATTACCGCTAGGATTTTTATTTTAGAAAGCGGCGTTGGATATACCTAGATGTACTGATAAAGTTTTTGTTTCTATAAAAGCTCGTTCTAGATATTATCAATTATGAGGCTCAAAGTTCAAATCTAAAACCTTTGAGGATTACAATAACCAGTTTTTATTTCGCCATAATCAAAATCATCATATTTCCAAACCATCACCGGTCCAGAACTAGGTCTCATCTCAAATTGACAAGGACTTAGGGCATATTTCACCACGCTTTGACTTTCAAGAGTTTTACATGTAATAAACAATAAAATGTCAGGGTAAAGAAAAATATCGTGAGGAAATCTGCACGCCTAGAATTTTTCCAAAGTGTGTAAAATCTGCAATTCCGCACTTAATATTGTGTCATCCCTATATTCAGGGAAAGGTATATAAATCCATACTAATATTATAAATGCGCAACTGTGTATGTCTGTCTGTCTGTCTGTCTGTCCATCTTTTCAACCGATTTTGATGAAATTTGGTATAGAGATAGTTTGCATCCCGGGGAAAGACATAGTCTAAGGCTTAATCAACGCGCAGGCATCATCTAGTCATACTAATTATTATTCTGTGCTAATATTATAAATGCGAAAATGTGTTTGTTGGTTTATTGGTTAGTTGGTTTGTCCTTCAATCACGCCGTAACGGAACAACGGATCGACGTGATTTTTGCCATGGGTATAGTTAAGGACCGGGGGAGTGATATAGGCTACTTTTTTATCCCGGAAAATTAAGGAGTTCCCGTGGGAATCAGAAAACTTAAACCACGCGGACGAAGTCCAAGCGGGCATCCGCTAGCAAGATATATATTAACCATGTGAGTGCTTTAAAAATAATGAATACCGCACGAGAGGAGTAGGTAGATTGTTGGTTCGTTTCAACCACTCCATTAAAACCGTGTCAGTGAATCCGTCGGCCCCGCGACTTCGCCGCGGAAGCTGGCAATACATTTGGCCAGCCGTCCGTAAACCTGAATTCTCTCCAGTTCGTATTTAAAATAAATATTTTAACTACATATCCATCGAGTTTAATATACGAGAAAGAGTAAACCTCGTTAAAACTTTTAATACGTAGTTAGAAATAAACAAAAAAATCAGCTCTAAAGTAATTTAACTACGTAGTATTACTAGTCGTAGTACCTAGTTAGTATTCTATAGTTTAACTATATTAAATCTTTAAAATCAAAATCAAAATCAACTTTAGCTTAACTTAACTTAGTGTACCGGGTAATAAAGCGGCGATAGCTTATAGCTTCAGACTTTGGTCTCCTATTCAGGGGTCCAGGGTTCGATCCTCAGGCCCGCACCTCTAACGGTGGAGTATAGATACTAGAAGTATGTGAAGTTTGGCAATCTGCACTTAACCTGTGTGGACTATGGCCTAATCCTTTTCATTCCGAGAGTACACTCGTGCTCCGTAGTGAACCAGCAATGAGTTGAAGTATGTGAATAAGGTCCTTAATCTTATGGTATTGTACAAGGTTGTCTGTTGCACTAAAACGCACATGGTAATGGCGTACCGTTGCGTTCAGCGTACGCCAGCGTATATTATGCCGTTACTTTCAAACGCACAACAAAGTGTCAGTCACAGATGCATTAAACTACTTTCCTACCTTATTTATTTCCTATCTTAAAATAGTTTTCCACCTCCAACAAACCTTTCTCCAACATTCACCAGCCACAGCTCTCAATCCGCCTCAGCCTGGAAACGCCGCACCATGACTCCTTGAGGTAAATTCATGTCGAAGCATATTTCAATTTAAGATTTTCTCGTATCAGAGACGCAAGCAAGAGTCCGAAGCGTGATTTAAAATGAAGGCGGACGGTCGAGGAGGCGTATATTTTTTCGCAAAACCACCCGATATGTTTTTTTTTCAGAGACCTTGAAGATATTATGGAAAGTTTGGATGTTTGTAAGTTTGTTGTATGATAGATTGTACTTCCTCACGCCATAACAAGTAAACCGATTTGGCTGAAATTTTAAAATGGAGACAGCTTATATCATCCCGGAAAATTAAAGATTTAGAAAAGTCACGGGCATTATCTAGTATTTCCATAATATTTCATTTCTTCTCAACTAAAGCCCACGTGACGTTGGTACACATAATTTTTTAATAAAATTTGGTATCTTCAAGAAACATGATGATATTATTGTCATGGCGCGCTCTCGGGAGGCCTTTGTTCAGCAGTATTAGGCGCAAACGGATTGATTGATTATCGGAAAATAATTTTTGACCTTCCAAGCTGTTATTTTACTGACGTACTGGCTTTTAACTGCGGCTTCGCTCGCGTTAAGTTCGTTTTTGATTGGTAACATTACTGTACTAAAATTCTACATCAATGTTGGTAAAATTCAATTCAAACCCCTATTTTACCCCTTCGAATTTTCCTTTCTTCTTTGAAAAATCCTTTCTCAGCGAATGTCAAAATTACCAGTGTACCGACCGATTCGTTAGGTGGTTTGAGCTGTGCATTGATATTTTGATATGTTAGTCAGTCACATTTTTCTTTTACATAAAATTAAGACAAACTCCAATATTTCTAAAAATTAAGGTAAATCCAATTAGCACCAAAATAAGGTCGTCAAATAACTTTATTATAACCCAATTAAAACCAACGACCTATAAGGGGCAAATTCAGCGTTATTATTCATTCCGCGAACCACCCTTTTAAATACTAAAAAGTTACAAAACTTCAACACGATAATTTAACCTTTTTGTAAAGAAAATGCTGAATGAATAAGAGATAAAGGGAATCGTCTGTTTGCGCATTCATTTCGCGTATTTTATCAGCTGAAAATCTTTCTTCAAATCAAGATATCAAACTCATCAAAATAATCAAATTACTGCTTTACAATCAAATTACTGCTTCACAAAATGTACCTACTTATTCTGAACATGCCAATAATATATACTTACCTATTTACCTTCAAAGCTCTTGTAACTCATTTCCATTGTGTCATTTCCGTTAGGAAAACATCAATATAAGATGGAAATCTTAGCTCAAAATAAATTGTTTCTTTTAATCACTCACTTCAAACCATTGCCGCCTCACTACTGAGCATGAGTTTTCTCTCAGAAAGAGAAGGGTAAGGCCATCGTCCACCACGCTGGCCATGTATGGATTGACAGACTGCACACACCTATGAAAATATAATGAACTCTCAGACATGCAGGTTTCCTCACGATGTTTTCCTTTACCGTTAAAGCAAGTGATATTAGTCTTAGCTACAATTTGAGTTCTGGTTCGCTTACTGACTTTGGCCAACACGACGCGACGCCCCGTCCAAACTCCTAGACCTAAAACTACACAGAGATTTCCTTTAAGTACCTATAATGTAGGCAAGGAATAAGGCAAGTTTTTTTTAATTAATACGGAAGGTTTTTTAGTAAAGACTATTTTTTTATTAATTTGTGACGTATCGCACTTAAAAACATAGGCCCTTCATTTTGTTTTTTTATCTGTAATAAATAATATAAAAAAATCTTTTTCTTCAATAGCTATATATCAGCTGTTAGGTATTGATGAATTTTTTCAACTTAATTGAGGTTTATAGGGAGTAGGGACGTATATTATTTTCTAGGGAGAGAAGGACCACCATAAAAAGCCTAACATTGTCACCCATGGGTATTTTGTTTTTGTTAGACCCGACACAACGAAAATCAAATAAAATTCCTTTTTTATTATATCAAGTAGATGGGATGGAACTTTAATGTTCTACTTATGTACTGGATCTAAATTGTTACATGCGGCGTATACAGTAGTCAGTAAAGTACTTACCCTACGAGCGACGAAAGCGACACTTCGCGTCACGTCGTATAGGGTCGCGCTGTCGCGTCGCGTTTGTCGCTCAACGTAGAGCAACGCCTAAAACAGTGACTGGTAGTTACTATACGGCAAACAGCACGCGTATGTCGCAAATACGATGCTATGCTGATGCAAATTTTTTCATAGACATGAAATAAACTTATAACTAAATTCAAAAAAATATAAATAGATATTAGATTTTATTTAGATTTTTAGACGACCTCCGTGGCGCAGTGTCTTAACGTGCGGAGGTCCCGGGTTCGATCCCCGGCAGGGTAAATTTGGGAATTTATAATTTCTGAATTTTCCCTGGTCTGGCCTGGTGGGAGGCTTTGGCCGTGGCTAGTTACCACCCTACCGGCAAAGAAGTGCCGCCGCAAGCGATTTAGCGTTCCGGTACGATGCCGTGTAGAAACCGAATAGGGGAATGGGTTTAATATAACTGGCATGCCCCTAACAGGTTAGCCCGCTACCATCTTAGACAGCATGATCACTTACCATCAGGTGAGATCGCAGTCAAGGGCTAACTTGTAGTGGAAAAAAAAACAACTTTTCATGTGGACGTTTTGTCCTGTCCAGTCCGTAGTGGGTTCTCGTCTTTTTTCTTCGAGCATCAAGCTGACGACCTTAACATCGGAGAATTTATTAACGAAGATAGACGTATAAAAGAACAAGTACAGAAAACAAAGTGAAGTTTACTGCATCTTTGCAGTAAACTTCACTTTGTTTTCTGTACTGTTCGTTTCATTATTCAGAATTAGAATTATTGAATCCCGTTGAATAATGCAGAAGATATTTCAATTATAATTAGGTATTAACTAGGTATTATAATATTATTGTTCAAAAAAGTGTACCAAGAGTAGGGTGCGGTTGGATTTTGAATAACTCGATGACCCAAAGTACGTTTAATTACGTAGTATAATAAAGAGACTGTTTATACGTATCAAACAAAGAGTTAATTTCCATATGGATGTCAATAGGCTAGATTCTCGGCCATAAATTGCTAGATATTTGTTAAGATATCTCAGTACTTGCCCGGCATAAGGAAGTTAGCGGTAATCCACCCATGTGCTCCGAACACTGAATAGATAAAATCTATTCAGTGGCCTCAAGGAGTACGTAAAGACGTAAGAGTCAAGGAGACGCCGACCCTGCGCCTAATCTCTCGTTATTCGTGTCAGATTTTCAGATAAGAAAAAGAAGACCACAATTCTAAAAACATAGTTTTCTCCTCAGGACGAAATCACACCACCAACAAGGCGGGCCAATCGTCCTTGCAAAACGCCCAACGTCGAATGTGAAACACGTTTCGTCGTGTCGCGCAGGTTTGGCAGCTCCAGATAAAAGTGCGCGCCGATGGTTTACGCTGCACTGAGAAAAATGAGGCACTATAAACTATTGTGCATGCACACTTTTTTCAACAATCGTGCCAGTATGTAAAGTTATTCTGCCAGGGGTGCACATAAAATTATGGTTCCGCCACAATTTTGTGACGTCACAACATTATTTGCAGCTCGCACTATAAGATATAGGTCAAGACATCATAATGTATAACCCTAATGAAAGAAAATATATAGTGCACTGTTTAAAATACCTAATTGACGGCATTTTATATTATAATGCATTCATTATACTATTATGTGCTTTTGCATTTTACTTGTTGGTGCATACCAGGTTGTGCCCTATAATATATCGTGCCTGCCCATGATATTATTTGACTGCTGGAAGCATATTTTTATGTGCGTTTGCATATTACTTTTTCGTGTGTACCAGATCGTGCCCTATAATATATCGTGCCTGCCCATGTTATTAATTGCTGCTATAAGCATATCTTTTTATGCGACTGCACTAAATGTTATAGTGCTTTTTTAGCTGGGCATGATCCTTTTACGTGCCCTAGCATTTTTTCCGCACTATTTAATATCATAATGGCATTGATATTTTTCAGGATTAGCACTAAATCTCTACACGGTGTTTCCGGACGATGAAATAAATGATACAGGTTGTTTTGGAACAACTTTCCGAAAACTTTAACAATGTCTTTAGACCATCATCCTGAACAACTTACAGCAAGAATTTTTTGTGCGAAAAAAAAAATTCTGCTCTCCATAAAATTTGGCACCTGATTCGTACAATTTGTATGGAGAGTGGAATTTTTTTTCCGACAAAAATTATTGCTGTAAGTTGTTCAGGATGATGGTATGCAGAAGACATTGTTAAAGTTTTCGGAAAGCTGTCCCTTACACCCTGTACTTGTAATAAAATTAAGTGTTCGGAGAGGTATTTTGAGTCAGGCAGGATAAGTAGGATAGATAGGTGCAACCAAAAAAATTTGGTAGTTTTTTTACTCTACCTAAAAATACTAGTAAACGATTTGCATGGAAAGAGTAAAAAAACGTCCGATTTTTTGTTTGGCCTATCAATTTTGACTGAAGATACCTGTCCAAACACTAACCTGATTATTGTTATAATTTCATCGTTTGGAAACACCGTGCAAATATTTGTTACTAATCCTGATAAATAAGTACATTTACAGTGCAGAAAAAATGTGCTGAAATTCATATAGGTAGTAATTAATCACACACAGAGAGGGTATGTAATTTTAAAAAAAACTTAAAATTATACAAACATTTATTTTCCATAAATATTAAATTATTCAAAGAATAGTTAATCCTAGCCTAGATTAAAATAATATTAACACACCTGGGAAACTTTTAAAAAGATAAACAGTCAATTTAGAACATAATATAAAACAATGCTAAATGCCAAGGTCTCCAGTCTGCACTAAGGGTTGCCATCTCAACAATCAGTCAACTATATAGGACAAGAAACGTGAAAATCCCGGATTCCGGAGCTTAAAACCTTGACATTTGAACAAATTATTTTAAGTTACTCAGTTTAAAATACAATTTTAAACTAAATTATATCTTAAAAACGTTAGCACGTTTCTTTAATGAAAACAAAATTGAATTAAATAAAAAAAAAATGCTAATTTTTTACTTAAAATTGAAAATTTTACTCTATAACATCGAAAAAATCAAATTAAACTTCTCTTAAACTTTTCTTTAAAAAAATATTAATAATGTACTTTAAAATTTTCATGCCCGAATGCAAGGAAACACCTAAACCCTTGCCTAAACAATTTAAGAAGCTCCTAGCAAAAAATTGCTGTGCAAAACAATTTTTTGATAGGAGCTTCCTAAATTGTTAGGTAAGGGTTTAGGTGTTTCCTAAGTTTAGTGAATTCGGGCATAAATCTTAATTTTTTTGATGACTAAACAGTGACTTAACACACAAAAGTACTTAAGTATTTAAATCTATACAAATGCCGAGTTTAAAAATCTACGAACCACACTCCGACTCCACGCAGTCTTGTCTGCCCTGCCCCTAGAGTGTTTTATTAAGCGCGAAGCCAGAAGCTCGCGTAGGAGGTCCTGAATGTCATTCAGGTCCTGAGCTTCATTCAGGGGCGACGAAGCGAGTCTTCTGGCGTAGCCCATTCTAATTAAGAAATTAACCTTTTCCACTACCTAAAACAAAAGGTAAGGTACTTTAAAGTAGGTATAATTAATTAAAACGTATAAAAGTAAAACCTAACCTCAACATTTAAAAAAATTATTATCTCGGAAACTACTAAAATTCGCAACGTCTTACTTGGAGGAGGGGTATATCCCCCCCCCCTCCCCTTCCCCTGAATCAATCATCCCCCGTTTGATTTATGCGCAGCCCCCCGCTACCCGCTTTCACCCGTGTGTAGAAACCGGTACAGGAGCTCGTTGCGCCGCAACGAGCTGCTGAAACTTCAGGTCGGACTAGAAGTTTGGCGCGATCTATACCTATCTATAGAACCTAAGTACTTCTGGTTTTGTTTTCAACACTGACCACCAAGGCGTCTGACGAAACAAAAAAATAGGTCTAGGTACTTACTGGCAAAATGTTCTATTACATCGTCACTAAAGCCCCATTTTCTCAGTAGTTCTCCCATAGGATCCATTTTTCACACAAAATAGGTATTATAATAATTAATTACACAATGAACAACACGGCATCACACCCACGTCACGGAGGTCACAGAATGGTGTGATGTGATTTTGATTTGTTTGATTTTGATGTGACAGATTACCCCCCGCGGGCGTCTCACCTACCCTCCCCGTCACGGGACCCCCGCCGCCCGCACCGGAATCCCCCGATTCGCTGCATGCACGTTATGTTTATGTGCATACGCAACATATTTTTTAATGAATTTTTAAAATGCACGTAATGTTTATGCACATAGGCACCGTACTTTTTAATGAATTTTCAAACATTCTTGTGCTGAGCAATATTTTTTCAACCTGGCACGATTCTCTAACGTGAAATAATATCTATACGCACTGAATTTTATTGTTCCTCAGGATTGATGTACTTACTGTGCAAATAATCAGGAATGGCACTTTAAAATTAGCTGCGTAGTTTGAAATATAATAATGCATTGCATCGAATGCTATGGTGCAACTCTTTGAACCGTAATTTTCTATGCTAAAAACTATATTACATGGTGCATTTAAGACGTTACTATTTTTTTGTGCTTTGATCACTGTAAATTATAATACTTAATCCATAATTTTATTATGCATATAGTTCTTGCACGATAAAAGATAAGACATTTGAACATAATGTTTTGATGAGGTTTCCTGCACAATGAAGTTTAATGCCCTGCAGAATAATTATACATTCGTGTCACTATTTAAAGTATTGTGCACTGTTTTATTAGTGGTAAGAAGAGTATTTTACAATGTTTGCATAATATTTTATTACGTCGACTTCAATCCATTTTTCTCAGTGTGGAGTTTTGTCCCGCCCTATTCGTAGTGTGTTTTCGACCTTAGGCAATCCACACAGGGACTGGAAAATTGACGGGCAGAAGCCAAAGATGTGGCATTGGACTATATATAATGAATGCTCTCGAGTCTCGACTTTCCTAAGGTATGTGCTTAGTTCAATTTCGGTTTTGGACTAGGTGTCTATTAAAAAATAAAACTCATTAATATATCATTTCAAATAGCCTTTATTCAATAAATCTCTTTTAATAATTACAGGATAAATAGATTTAGACTAGAATCAAGACCAGAATAAACCGTTAAAATAAATAAGATGCTTCCAAATTAAGAAGAAATTGGAACGGATCTTTGATTAATATCTTTGAATAATATAAATTTTTCAATTTATCAATATCAAAAAAATATTGTTCAACATAAAAATGTTCATTAAAAATTTAACAGTTTATTATAATATTTATTTTTTCTTTGAAAAATATTATTAAAAACACGCTTAAGTATTAGCTACAATATCGCGTTTGCATTTAAGCTAAATTTTAATTAGCTTTACTAAGATAACAATCACAAAATCTAAATACATATTAAATTCATTTTATTCTCAGGCTCAATTCTTTATATTTACAGTAGAGTCTACTCATGAAATGATTAATTACTTAGGCTAAAGATACACTGTGGCAGAATCTAAGCGTAGGGACGCTTCGTGTATTATTTATATTATAAACTGAACTTTAAACTTTACCCCTCATTTCGAAACATGCTTATGTGCGCATCGATTTGTTTTTGATGACCACTGATTTTTCAATTCGTTCCTCATAATTGAATGAGTATGTAATTTCTTTAGGTAGGTACTAGGTATGTAGCATTTACAAAGCTCAGTTTACTTTACATCATACTTTTAAAAGACGCATCACGATCCTCGACACTTTGACAATCCCGCATGTGCCTTGATCCTTATTCTAAGATTAATAAATATTTTAGATCAAATACGAGTACCTACCTACAGTGAACAGCCGAAAAATAACCAAAACCGATAATTTTAAAATTAACCTTGAAATGACCTTAAAATACACATTGTATATAAGTACTAGATATATATGTCACCGTAAAATTGCAAAAACCGTTAGATTGTAAACTAACTAGCGAGATGTAAATTGTCGACAGATTGCAATTTATTATTCGGTAGATTATAATCTGTTAGGTATATTAACCCGATAAAACCGAAGCACCACATTATTATTTATGTCGAACCCTAACCTAACCTACAAGAACGAGACAAGAAAACGTAAATACAACGAATATTTCAAAAATGGACACTCAGAACATTGAACGGTTCACAATCTTTTGTCAGTTTACAATCTATCGAGATAAAAAGCGTTAGATTACAATCTAACGGTGTTTGTAATTTTACGGTGACATAGACATATTATTTACAGATGATGTTGCATATGAATAAACACAACGTTGTAAATATAATTATAACAACAAAAAACAATACGTCCACTAAAAACCAAAATCAAAGATTATGATCTACCACAAACGAATTCGTTTACCTCGAAATTAGGTTGAAAACAATTCAGAGTCTATTATAAATGTTATTGCAAACCTTTCTTTTGATATTTTTGGTTCAATAAACGTATAATTAACAAAACATATTTGGCGTTACCTCCTTGCTAGCTGGCACACGATACAAAGTTTAAGTTTTACTATATACGCCACACATATACAAAGTTTTTTCAGGTATAGGTTTATATACCAATACCTAAAAGACCTTTGTTTGAAACCTTGAGTTATAATATAATAATTAAATTCTAAATTATAATTTCTATAGGATACCGTAAGTGAGTAAGTATGGATTACACATACATATATCTATAGGGATTAAAACGTTAATATGGTTCGCAACTCAATAAAATACTGCTTTTTAAAAGAATCACTAATCGTAGTGTTTAAACAGCCAATTGTATCTATATATATCTATATATATAAAAATGAATCCCTATTTCCCTTGGTCACGGCATCACGCGTGAACGGCTGGACCAATTTTGCTTATTCTTTTTTTTATACAAAAAAAAAGAATAAGCAAAATTGGTCCTATACAGGTATACAGGTGAGGACCTGGAGAGTGGCATAGGCTACTTTTTATCCCGGAAAATTAAGGAGTTCCCGCGGGAATAACAAAAAACTTAAACCACGCGGACGAAGTCGCGGGCATCAGCTAGTTGGAAATATATATACAGGTAAATATTATATTATACAACGCTTATTGGTTCCCCGCCAGAGAAATTCGAATGCTAAACACGGACCACTAAAAGTTCATTTTTATTACCATTCGTAGTTCATTTTTTACTGACCAGACCAGAGTCTGGCCTGGTGGGAAGCTGTCTGGACAAAAAGGTCGCGTCAATCAAACTTCATACCTACCAATATTATAAATGTGAAAGTGTGTTTGTTTGTTGGTTTGTCCTGTAATCATGCCGCAACAGAGCAACGGATCGACGTGATAATTTGCATGGGTATACTTAAAGACATTTTTACCCCGGAAAATAAGTTTCCGCGGGAATTGAAAAATACTTAAACCACGCGGACGAAGTCGCAGGAATCAGCCCCTTTAATATATAGACCGCGCATACTAACGCAACAGGATAGAACGTCGTTTCCCTTCGACGCGGCAGTTGTGTGCTCACCGCCCCCTACAGTGTGTTTTCGCTGTAAATTAAACAGCAGGCCTAGTATGAGATTTTGTTACCTATTCGATCGCGTTAAAGTTAGACTACTAAACTGTGTGTTTTACTCTGTGGTTTTACTCCATACAAATCGTAAGATTTGTACGGAGTAAAACACACAGTTACAGTTACAGTTACACACAGTTACAGTTTGTATGGAGTTTGTTTGTTGAATAGGTACAAAAACTCCCCACTAGGCACCCTGAGCCTAGAGATGCAGCTTATGTTATACATATTACATAAATCATATGGGTACTCTACCCTCTGTGATTGAAAACAACAGATTACATCCTTAATCCTCGAATTCATTAAGCTTACTGTAATCTATTATTTATCACCTATCCACACGCAGTTTATCCAGCTTTGCAATAATATAAAGAGATTGTAGATAATATTATGATATATGAAGCAGTTTAAAGTTTATCATAATATTATAATAATTATGTAGCATAAAGGTTACAAATTTTTGAAAGTATTCACAAATATAAAATAGAAATAATGTAACTGATTATAAAGCCCCATAAAAAAATTAACTCAATAACGTCTAATCAAGTTATTACAAAGAACAATTTAATACATAATATGTAATATAAAATTTGCAGATTCAATCAACGGAGTGAACGGTTGTCTCATAAGACTCGAAAACTTTTTGAAATAGTCAAATAGGCAATCAATAGCCTATCTAAACCAAGTTTTACAACTTTATATTTACATGGATCTAAAAGGTAGATGGTTACTCTTGGTCAACATTTTATGTTTAATACCTTAGGTCATACCTTAGAGAATTCTTCTTTCTAACTTGTGTTTGAAAGGTAAGAAATTTTTGGAATAAAATGGTTAACCCTAGACTAGGCTTTCGTAGTCCCTTGGTGCTACTATTTTCCGAATTGGGTTCCTGTCACTCCCAAGTGGGACATAAAATAGGAACATAGAAAACGCAACCTCTACAGAAGATTCTTGATCACCTGATATTAGCTTTCTTGTATTTAAAAGTTAAGGGGCTGAGTTTTGTAGAAGAAATTCGTTGATGAAAGATTTCACGAAGAATTAAAATTGTTTTATACACCGAGAGAGTTTCAGGTTTCTATAAAAAAAAATAAAAAAAGCGAAGCTGAAGTTTGAATAAAGTTCCCACTCAGTAAGAGATCCCTTACAAGACATTCAAAATTATCTAATATAGTTTCCTTGCAAGTTTTTGTAGTACAAATGATAGGAAATACTCCCACTTGATTCCAAGCCACCTGTAACACCTCCCAATATATTCTAAAATCTAATTAATACAATATTCTTACGTACTATAAAATAAAAATATTATAATTTAAATAAGTCTTCATGAAAAAAAATATAGATAGGCAACAAAACAATGGATATCGACAGGAATTTTATCGTAATTTTTACATCGAACAAACAATACAACGCCTTCGCATTTTGTCTAATTAAAATTTCCTTTTGTGCTTTAGCCAAGATATTTTTAATAAATGAAACTACGAACAAGATATTAACCCTGAAGATTTCCTTTCCTGGCAGATATCCAAACTATGAGATAACAGTTGCAGCATTCAATAAGGAGTGTTGACAGAAAGCTAGTAGGTACAGGTAGTAGGTATATGTGAAAAATAAAGCATATGAGGTTGTGTCAGATTTGTATAAGAGAGTGAAGTATTTTGTTGGTTAGTTTATATGGATTTTGTAGAGACATGATATAAGTTGGTCTAATACTGACATTTTATCTTTGGAATTTTCGTGAATTTAGCTCGTGAATTTCTCATTAATTATATTGACGAAAAAAGTTATTTCCACCTCAATATAATACAAAATTAATTTCTTAACATGTAGAGAAAATAGAGGCAGCGTCTCGCGCCTCATTATAATTATTAATTAAATTATTTATTAAGTGGTTATATTCTCTGATATATATTTTGTTAAGTTGCAAGAAGGTGATTTATTGTTAAAAAAGTGCTGCTCTGTAACATTGCATAATACTTACGCTTTCTTTTACTTATCATCCGTTATTCTGTATCCTATTATCTTATTATCCCATTACCTACCTAATGCCAGAAAATTTATAGAAATTTGTAACCATTATTTTACTTACGAAATAAAACATGTAATTAATCACCTGTGTGAAATCGGGACACCAAGGATAATCTTGCCAACTTTTTGAGTTAGGCAAGCACCCTTTTCAAAGTTCGTGAGGGTCACGGCTCATGAGGTCATAGGTACTTGATCAAATAACAACACATTATGCGTTTAAGGGTAAACAACACCGACGACGGATATGGTTGACGTTAAATTTGACCACCTAAAAACCAATTTGGGTGCGTAAAAGTTCTACATTCTTCATTTTACCAAAATTTGACAAGACGTAAGAATTATAGTTCCAGTCACTTTGCTAGAAGCTTGTAAACCATACCAAACCGATGGTGCAATTGACTTTAAAACAGATTGGTATATAATTTTGTATGACTTTATTACAATTACTTTATTAACCGACTTTAAAAAAAAGGAGGAGGTTCTCATTGAAGTCAGCATTGGCATACAGTAGGTAGATAAGTAAGTATATTATTAAAAGCATTATTGCTTTTTAAGGAACACTCGCAGTCCAATGTATAAAATTCTCTCAGTATTTTTCAATCAAAAACTCTTAGCGATGTTTCTTTTGCAGTTTGCTGCATAAAATTCTCGCTTCTAGCAAAACTTGTATAGGTAGATTAGAGATTTATTAAGCAGTTATTAATTTACCTCAGTGGGTATTAACATTATTTAAATAATAGTTTGACACCGCAACGGGTTTTTGGCCTCAAATTATGAACGAGGAGTTGGAACGTCGAATTCGCTTGAAGAAAATACTAAATATACGTATTACTCGATCAATTTAATCACGTAGGTTTCCTAAAAAGCTTGAAATAAACATTCTTATAACTTTCAATTCAAGTGAATGGTCTCTACGTACTACGCCTAAGTACGTATAATATGTAGGCCAACTTATTAGTTGCATGAGGCCCGGACTCCACCAGAGAGAGGAGACGAGAGGAGAGGAGATGTGATGTAAACAACCAATAGAATTTCTCTATTCCCACATCTCGTCTCCGCTCAGCTTCAGTGGATACCACTGAGCGGAGATGTATCATATTTGTATGGCGTGATCGATTCGGAGATGTGAGCTGTGGCTCGCAACCTAGCGGCGGCACGCAGCGGAGACGAGGAGAGATGTGAGCGGCGTGCTGTGAGCTGCGCCGCGTTCATCTCACCATCCAACGCTCACCGCACGCAGCTCAGTCCCGCTCTAGCCAGCATACATCTCCGCTCTAGCCAGCACACATCTCCGCTCCAGTCTAGCCGGTACGCATATCCACACATCTTCTGTGGATACACCCTAGCTGAAAAACATCTCTTCTCGTCTCCGCTTCAGACATCTCAGCACATCTCCGCTCTGGTGGAGTCCGGGCCTTATAGATGATATTATGTGATTGTGTGAGTTTGATGTTACCATGTTTGCTAAAACCTGTGCTAAAACTTCATATGGCTCCGGTAACTCGAGAAGTCTTTATTGACAAGCTTGTTTCATGGTAACAAAGGGGTTAATGGAAGTGTATGATATTGTTGTATCTACATGTTATCTTAAAATAATATAATAACAGAATAGAGGTTGAATAGGTAGTAGGTACTATAGCTGTTTGCAAGATTTCCACGAGCTTACTTAGATTGTAGCTTTGACCTTTCACATAATATTATACAATACAGAAGACGATGCCCTCGAATTTGTCTATTTGTTTTTTTTTCATCCCATGGAAACTATTTGATTCACCGGGATAGATAGGAGCCTTTGTTCGTACCCAGAAATCAAGCTTTTTCTGTATCTATTTATGGATGTTACGTTGTAGTGTTTTGTTTCAATTCTTAAATTTTTTTACAATCAAACTAACTGAAGAAGTGATGTGACCTAGCGTACCTCAATGATCAAACACTTCTAGCAGTTTGCCGATATTTTTATTATTTATGTACAAAATATTGTCTTAAAACTAATACCTATAAAAAGTGACAAAGGTAAAGCATATCTCTAAAAAGAAATCTCCTCCAGCCTTCCCTGAAAGTGAGTAAGATGAAATTGTTAAATGTTAATTGTAATTGTTAAGATATTTTCTTCATTTTTAAAACTTAATTAAATAAAAAACTGTCAGAATATGCAAAGTAAGCAGGTGAAATTATTATTGTAACGAAGAGCATTAAAAGGAGGGTTTCCTCGTGGTCCTACTTATTTGTCTTTTAAGGATCACGAGGAATAGTTCTAGTGTATTATATACAAATTGCCTTTTTTCAGTTTGGATATTGCCATATCATTTGTGTCACAGCAAGATATGAATTACAATCAATTTTTATTTTATTTACAAGTAAACTATTATCTACAGTACATCATTATGTTTTGATATCTCAATTTACGAGTACATAGTTTAAAACTTCTGTTTCATATAATCATTTTTATTCAATTCAAAATTTCATGTATTTATAATATGTAAAAATACCTACTACTTACATATGTAACTTATATGTCATACACATAACAATTCCTTATTTACTTATTGGACTTGCATTACTTATACTCAGAAGCTTGGCAACCCCGTTCACGTATCAAATGTTCGTATGTAAAAACCTTAAGGCAAAAAATTCGGGATGAATTCGAAACTAGTTCGGTATCCCGAATTTTAATGACTTGTGTACTATATTTAACATTTTGCTATATTTACTAACATGAGTGACTTTTTACAGTAAGTTCTAGAAAGAAAAAAATCTTATCAAATACCTATCTTAAAAGCGGCTTTATATTTCGTGCTATTTCGTAGTCTTTTATATCCCAATAGTTAAAAAAAATGTGCTTTTTTATTCAAACGTTCAAAAATACAATATTTATGTAAATTTTGGCCCGAATTCCTCCTACCGTGATCGCTTACGTCAGTTGCGCGTACGAATACCTACACTGAAAGTATGCTTCTAAAGTTTTAACCATCACTGTGATACGCTGACTCCCCTAAGTGCTGTCAGCATCGTATCTTGTATAATACTTTAGTCCTACCAGCGTGCGACCGAAGTAGGTACACGACTGACATCAGCATAGAGGGAATTCCGGCCAGCACTGGCAAATCATCAATATGGCAATAATTTGCTATTACACATTTCATTCACAGCAGTCTATGGTGTCACTGCTACATTAGCGTACAAAAAACATGTTAAACACTGGTCACTTCAATCATTATGATTGTCATAGCAACTGTTCACAAACGGGAGGGGCCCGTCCTCACGGCACTGAAGTTTTTGCTCTGAAACAAAATATTTGTATAAGATCGAAGTCAAATACTTTATTCAATTGGGTATTGACAAATAGTCAAATCAGCAACTTTTTCCAAACGTCAAAACGCGTACTACGAATAAGTAGGTATGGAATTTATATGAATTTCTGAAATGTGACGTCATTAAAGTTTGACGCATTGTTTTACTAATCTATTGTTTTAAATAGTTATTCAACATAAAACTATCAGGGGACGTGGATATTACGACTTTTGGGAGATCCTCTATTTTATAATCACTAAAAAATAATTTATTTGAATAGTAGTGAAATACCCAATTGTACCAATGAAGAGTTGGCGAACCAGCGTGTTTATAAATGCCCCAACACATGTATGGCGCTGTGCACGCGTTGGCTCACAAAAAGGGTTTGGAAACAAAACCGTTTCCTATGGAACGCAATCCCTTCTTGGACTCAATACAGCTTAAGCGACACTAAAGAAGGATACGTAATTTGTTTTTACAATTTGTTTTTTTTTTTTTTTTTTTTTTTTTTTTTTTTTTTTTTTTTTTTTTTTTTTTTTTAATTTCATAAACATGTTAACAATAATTGACTTACAAAGTAACTTAAATCCTATAAAACTGTTTTCACAGTTTGACTGTAGGAATACAGTCTCAGTTTCTATATTTAATACTAAATACTATACATAATAATTACTTAATGCTTACTTCTTAATACTATACAATACTAAATACTTACTTACTTAATAATAGTTATGCAGGTAATGTTTCCAGTAGGTACTTTCTTAATAATATTTTAAATCTAGATGTTTTTTTCTCTGTTCTTAAGTAGGCTGGCAAGCTGTTTAACAAATATGGGATGCGTTTTTGGAGGGTTCGATCACCATAGTAGTTGTTTACCCTGGGCACAAGGTATTTACCCGCCGCAATGGACTTGGTACAGTGTCCATGACTATGAGCGACTAATGAATAACGCTCGCGACTGCCATGATTGTTAACTAATATTAGGTATTTATGTTTTAGAGTAATTGGGAGGATTTTACAAATTTTAAATAATTTTCTGTAGTCATTTTTACATTTATTTTTAGTTTTCTTGTTCACAAGCAGCTTCAAAAATCGAATCTGTATGGCTTCCAATTTTTCAATGTAAGGGTGAATTTCCCAACAGCAAAATTTATGCGGCATAGATGAAATCGGTAGTGCAGAACGTTACTATACAGTTCTAATATTTTTTTCTAGGTAGAAGAGGTAGTTACCTATGTGCGTAGCAATAAATATTTCTTGATTAAGCTTACAGTATTTTTTTTTTAAATAGTTAAGCTCCGAATTTTTCATTTCGGTGGCTGTCACTGCAATATGTTTCTGTGTAATTTTCCTCATAAAACAAAAAATATTAGTTACTAAGGTTTATGTCTACCTTTATTTTAATCATGAATAGTGACAGCATAAATCCATAGTATTTTTTTAATAATATCTACCCAGTTTAATAACAGGAGAGTAAAAATGCATGTGTCCCAGAAATTTCTTTAATTTCGGTGACAAAAAGTTTATCAACTATATTTTTGCTTAAAACAACTCTAGCTCCCCCCGCATGGGCTTAAAACTTACGCAATAGTGGCCTCTAGGTGTTGTTCGTGGGAGGACGTGCGCCACTTGCCTGCGTGTTCCCGCAAAAAACGAAAGTATGTCACATCGGTGACATGGAACACATTTCTTTTCATTCCCGTGTATAGGTATAACTTGTCTTGCAATGAGTTAGTAAATTTATTTAAGTATTCATGAATGGGCTAATGGTACTACGTTTATTTGTGTAGTATTCCTTACATCCTATAATAAATAGTTTTCTCGTAATGCTAATTCTTTTCCTTGATTTTAATTTCGGTGTTTTCATTTCGGTTGATTCGGTGGCCTAAACCGGCCACCGAAATGACAAAATACTCACCGAAATGATAAAAATTCTCATTTCAGTGAGTTTTTATCATTTCGGTGTATAATTGTTTCATTTCGGTGGATGTTTTTATCATTTCGGTTGATTATTATTTCATTTCGGTGAAATTCCAAGCTAGGAGGTGAATATTTCACAATCTTTGAATCATCATCATCATCATCAGCCGACAGATGTCCACTGCTGGACGTAGGCCTCTTGCAAGGATTTCCACACGCTGCGGTCTTGCGCCGCCTGGATCCAGCGGCTCCCTGCGACTCGCCTGATGTCGTCCGTCCAGGTCAACCAAGTAGGGGATCTGCCAACTCTGCGCTTCCCAGTGCGAGGTCGCCATTCCAGCACTTTGGGGCCCCAACGTCTGTCGGTTCTTCGGACTATGTGTCCCGCCCATTGCCACTTCAGCTTCGTAACGCGTCGAGCAATGTCGGTTCATCATCATCATCATCATCTCAGCCTGCGGACGTCCACTGCTGAACATAGGCCTTTCCCAAAGAACGCCACCACACCCGGTCCTCAGCCTTCCTCATCCAGCCACTTCCCGCCACCCTCTTAATGTCGTCGGTCCATCGTGCTGGAGGGCGCCCCACACTACGCTTACTTGTACGTGGTCTCCACTCCAAAACTTTCCGGCTCCAGCGGCCATCGCTCCTTCGACAGGCATGGCCTGCCCACTGCCACTTCAGCTTGCTAATGGCTTGGGCTATGTCAGTGACCCTGGTTCTCTTACGGATCTCTTCATTTCGGATCTTGTCCTTAAGAGAAACTCCTAACATAGCCCTCTCCATAGCTCTCTGAGCGACTTTAAATTTGTGGATCAAGCCTTTTGTTAGTGTCCACATTTCAGCGCCATAAGTGAGGACGGGAAGGACACACTGATGATAGACTTTCGTCTTCAGGCATTGAGGTATTGACGATGAGAAGACCTGACTTAATTTTCCAAACGCTGCCCAGCCCAGCCGTATTCTTCTGTTGGCTTCTTCGTCGAAATTGTTTCTACCCAGTTGAATGATCTGGCCAAGGTAGTTGTATTCAGAAACAATTTCGATACCAACATTCTCGACGTTTATGGGTAAAGGGACAACATATTGGTTGAACATAACCTTGGTTTTTTCCATGTTTATCCCGAGACCGACTCGTCTAGAAGAGCGACTTAGGCTACTCAGCATCTGCTCCAGATCTTCTGGAGTTTCCGCCAAGATAACCACGTCGTCGGCGAACCGTAGGTGTGAAATGTACTCGCCATTTATATTAAGACCTCGTCCTTTCCAGTCCAGCGTTTTGAAGAGGTCCTCTAGAGCACTGTTAAACAGTTTTGGGGATATAACATCCCCCTGTCTAACCCCCCTTCTCAAGTTGATAGGTTTTGTTTGCTGGGACTGTACTTGAACGGTCATTGACGCAGTATCGTAGATACATCGCAGCACCTCGATATAACGCCAATCGACCTGGCACCTCTGCAGTGACTCCAGAATAGCCCAAGTTTCGATAGAGTCGAAGGCTTTATCGTAGTCCACAAAAGCAAGGCAGAGTGGGAGGTTATACTCTTCCGTCTTCTGTATAATCTGCCTTAAGGTGTGGATGTGGTCTACGGTGCTGTAGCCTTTTCGAAACCCAGCCTGCTCTGGAGGTTGAAAATCGTCAAGTCTTCGGGCGAGGCGATTTGTGATTACCCTTGAAAACAACGTAAGCATGGCTCAAGAGTGATATCGGGCGATAGTTCTTCAGAAGCTCCTTGTCTCCCTTCTTAAAGAAAAGGATTACCACACTCTTGCTCCATGCTTTTGGCGCTCTTCCGTTAGCAATGACGTCATTAAATATCTCCTTTAACTCTTCCAGGAGAGGGGTACTTCCTGCACGTAGAAGTTCTGAAGTAATGCCGTCATCGCCAGGTGCCCTGTTGTTTTTGAGTTGTCTGAGGGCTATTCGCTTAGTTTCGTTCTATTGCAAAACTCATCATTCTATATCTTACTTATTACGTTTCCTGATTTGATCGCGCAAAGAAACTCCGAGCATTGCTCTCTCCATCACCCGCTGCGTGACCCTGAGCTTTCTTATGAGGCCCATAGTTAGCGACCAAGTCTCGCATACATAGGTTATCTTTTTTTTTTTTTTTATCCACTACAAGTTAGCCCTTGAGTGCGATCTCACCTGATGGTAAGTGATGATGCAGTCTAAGATGGTAGCTGGCTAACCTGTTAGGGGCATGGCAGTTATATTAAACCCATACCCCTATTCGGTTTCTACACGGCATCGTACCGGAACGCTCAATAGCTTAGCGGCACGTCTTTGCCGGTAGGGTGGTAACTAGCCACGGCCGAAGCCTCCCACCAGGCCAGACCAGGGAAAATTCAGAAATTATGAATTTCCAAATTGACCCTGCCGGGGATCGAACCCGGGCCCTCCGCACGTTAAGGCAACAGCGCTACACACTGCGCCACAGAGGTCGTCAAAACGCACTGTTCGAAGACTTTAGTCTTCAGGCACTAAGGAATCTTGGACGAGAAGACATCTCGAAGCTTCCCGAACGCTGCCCATCCGAGTTGGATTCGGCGGCCCACCTCTTTCTTGAAATTGGACCTACCTAACTGGACCGTATGTCCCAGGTATATATACCCGTCTACAATTTCGAGTGCAGAGCTCTCAACGATTACTGAGTGGAGCGGCACATGAGCATTAGACATGATTTTTGTCTTACTCATGTTCATTTTAAGGCCCGCCTGTTGTGAAATTCTACTGAGGTCATTGAGCGTTGTATTAAGGTCTCCCAGAGTCTCGGCCATGATGACTATATCATCGACAAACCGAAGGTGAGTGATGTACTCGCTATTGACGTTGATGCCAAATCCGTTCCAATCCAGAAGCTTAAAGACGTCTTCCAACGCGGCGGTGAAGAGTTTCGGGGAGATCACATCCCCCTGTCGCACTCCCTGCTGCAGTTGGATTGGCCTCGTAGTCTGGTCCTGTATACAAACTGACATTTTAGCGTTTTCGTACAAACACATCAGCACTTGGATATACCGGTAATCTATCCGGCATCTCTGCAGCGACCTTAATACAGCCCAAGTTTCCACCGAATCGAAGGCTTTCTCATAGTCCACAAACGCTAAGCATAGTGGCCGGTTATACTCTTCCGTCTTCTGTATAATCAGCCGCAGCGTGTGAAATGTGAATGTAGTCTATTGTACTAATTAAAGCCTTTTCATTCATTTTTCTAATGTGTTTCCATGACCTGTACTTTTGTGCGATTTATTGTAAATTTCACCCTGAAACATCTTGGTAATTAGATTAATATTATTAATCAGGCTTGATAATAATAAGTATACCAAGCTTTTTAAAGATGCTAAGACATGCAGCAATTTAGGTAAAGTGTAAGGTTGAGTTAGGTAAGTCTTTGCTCAGTAGGAAGTAATATTTAAATATTTAAAAGCCTACTTGTATTCGTTTTCGGTGGATTTTAATTTCGGTGGATAGTTTTTATTCATTTCGGTGGCTAGTTTTTTTCATATCGGTGAACGAATTTTTCATTTCAGTGGCATCACAAATTTAAACACGATTTCTCATTAGTTTATTAGGTATATTTTGATGGCATTAAAAAAGAGCATGAAGAATATCAAGACGTACAATAAACTACTGTTTAAATTTGAGAAAACTTTATAATACGAAAGTTCACCGAAATGAAACAAAAAAACGCCTTTGTTGAAATTGACCCGTAAGTTTTAAAGGTAAGAAAAGCTTCTTCAACACAGCGCCACAAGAAAAAGCTTGGGACGAAGTAAAGTCCCAAAGATCGCATCTAATTCTAATTCAAAATGTTGTAATTCTGAACTCGTTTTCCTAGCAAAACGGCCGTAAACTGTGCAAATATTGAATCCAAAGTTCGTTTATTCAATCATAACGAAAGAAAATTTTCAACAATTTCCTTTCAGTTGTTTTCTCTTTCTGTAAAATTTAATTTCTTGCAACTCCTTGGTTTTCTTTACTTAAAACCCAACTACGGAAAGATTTTATCCAAGCAACGCAATACAAAAGAACGGGTCTTAAACTAGTATACTTTTTTGAAAGTAAAAGAATTGGTGAAACGTACTCGTAATAGGTACTTATGTTAACATTATAATAAATAAATTATTGAAAGGTACAGAGGTAGGTTGCATCCCGGGATGGGACATAGGCTACTTTTTATCCCGAAATACTTTTCTTAAAGTGGTCAGTTCGTCAACAATATGAGGTTTTTGTTCCAAAGTTAACAAGCCAACGATAGGGGAACAAAATGAAGGGAATCATAAACAGGGTAAGCATTTTATGAGGGTATTCACGAACCGCATTTAACGTAGTCTTTCCTTACATAATCTTAACATGTTACTTTCATTATGAAAGAAATTTTCTATGTAGATTAACAAAAGCGAGTCATGAAAAAGATGGGTAGGTAAATTTCGTAAGAAATGAATCCTCGCTTCATTCAGCTAGATTATAATGGATGACCTTATGCGAGAGAGAGCACAGCTGTTATGTCTTTATTAGTCAGTCTGACGTTTAAAAAATATTTTATGAACTCTGACACGCGTTGGTGAGTTGCGTTTTGACCTTCTACTTTTTTAAATTACTATAGAACAATATTTTAAGTATCCTAAAACAATATTGTTGAAATATTTTAATTAATTTTTTTCACTGTGGGGCGTTAAAATTGACAGAAATGAACGAATCTTCCAGCTGAGTAAATACCCTTTATAAAATAAACCTGTAAAGGATAGAGCTTTAGGGACCTCGTTCTACAATATTGGAGGTCATTTCTTAATTAAAATTTATTTGAGCACTTTTATATTATTATTTTTTACGCTCATTTTATAATTTTCTCGCTCTATTCTACATAATATTAAAATTTATTTGAGCACTTTTAAATTATTATTTTTTTACGCTCATTTTATAATTTTCTCGCTCTACTCTACATAATTCAATTCGTTTTAATTATAACGTAAAGAAAAAGCGCAATATCTGATTTTTTTTGTATCCCTACCATTTCTATCCATTCATATCGAGATATATGTCATACTAGCTAATGCCCGCGACTTCGTCCGCGTAGATTGAGGTTTTTCGGTTATGTCATAGATTAATTATAATACCAAGTATAGATTGCTAACTCCCTTATAAAAAAAATTCTAGGTGAATACTATCGTTAGATGGCGCTACCAGGCTCGCTCTTTATATGATTATAGTAAAATCGGTGAAATATCGTAGTTTCTTGGTTCAATTTGTATTAATTATTTATATAAAATTATCAAAATACAAAAATTTGATAAAATCACTTAAGCAAATAGCAAATTTACATTCAACTAATTTTAACAAACAGCTTGCACAGTTACGCCATCTCAGATTGTGCGAAGAACTACAAGGTACCGGCGACTTTAATGAGCATTTAGCGAGCTTTGATTGAATGTATGAAGTGAACAGTCTTATACTGGTTTATATATTGTCTTTGGTTATGTATAAAAGTAGCCTATGTGTTATTCCAGACTATAGTCTATCTCTGTGCCAAATTTCATCGAGATCCATTCAGCCGTTGGGGCGTGATTGAGCAACAAACATCCATCCATACAATATCCATCCATCCAAACTTTCTCATTTATAATATTTATTTGATTATTTGATGAAACAGATTACTATCCGTAGTATAGTGGAAAACGACTCAGATAAAGAGTATTGTACCTACCTAATTCAGGTATATACTTTAAATTCAACCCCATACATTTTTTTGTGGTAGTAGATAAACTAAAAATGCTTGTTGTTACGTAAGTACCTTCGAGCATTTGAAATTCTCAAAGCTGAATTCTGTTAGTATTTTCACAAATACGTGATGTTGCTCTCAGAAGCATTGTTTGAACAATAACATTAATCACATAACAAATTAAGGCCACGATATTTTCAATTCAAAGTAAAACTTTACTAAAATAATAAAAGTGCTTTGAAACACGAAACTGCTGAGCAGTAAATTTCTAAAATAGCATAGATACTTCGTTTGGCGACTAAGCGACGACAGCGAGCAAAATTTACAATTTCTCACTCAAACAAATCAAAGTTGTTACTTTTTATAACTGGTTCAGTGTAACGGCTCTGTTTTGACGTCTTTTAGGGAGCATTTGAGAATACTTTTAATTTTTAGCTCAATTTCTTAACGGGTGGTCAACTGGTAAGATATCTTGACATTTCGTGGAACTTCCGAAAAACATATTTTTTTTTGATGAAATTTTAATTTCAAGAATGAATTAACTTTGAACAACTTTCATATCAATGGTTTCTTTTTATATCAATTTTATCATACTAATATTATAAATGCGAAAGTGTGTTTGTTTGTTGGTTTGTTGGTTTGTCCTTCAATCACGCCGCAACGGAGCAACGGATCGACGTTATTTTTGGCATGGGTATAGTTGATGACATAGGCTACTTTTTATCCCGGAAAATTAAGGAGTTCCCGCGGGAATCAAAAAACTTAAACCACGCGGACGAAGTCGCGGGCATCAGCTAGTATTTGATAATTTAAAAAAAAAAGTCTAGTCATTGAACTTGGGGTTTGGTTTAGCATAAAGAAATTCATCAGAGCAAAAAATCGTTCAAGTTAAATATTATGTTTTGTTTTGTACAAGTATTGAATCGAATCTACCAAGCTGCTGTTGCTACCATTTACATTACATATCAAAGAAAAATCCAGTTATAAGTCCCCAAAATACTCACGTCTACCCTACTTCCGGTTTGACCGCTCCTTACGCGTTTTATTAGGCAAAAAGAGATTCAGTGACAACCCTGTTAGGCAGGAAATTGGAGCGTAATTTTTACTTAAAATAAAATACTCTTGTTTTTTTTCTTGCTTGATTCAATTAATTAATATCGCGGTGGAGTATCAAAAGCATGGATGAAGGCTACCAATTATTAATTATATTTCTCAGACGAACCGAGACAAGATATTATTAAAAAAGTTCTTGAGGGCCATATCTCAATGCTTAGCCTAGATTATTATTTATTAACCCCAGCTTTACTCCATGCCTTAACTTCTTGGCTCGGTACTTTTTTACCGGCAAAAGACATAAATCCTGCAGATTTCCCTAGACTCTACATCGAAGTAAAGATTTTCTAGTTTCTAGACGGTTATATGTGTAAAATTTACAGCCAGTGCGATATACACTATATAGGTACGAGCACACATTAGTTGTTCAAATCAAATCAAATCAAATATCAATTTAGGTAGACATACTACACATATTTACGTCCACTTATTTATAAAATATAACGGTGATAATCAGTAAATCAGTGTTGTATATTTTCTCTAGAACCCCTTTACCATTGTAATGAAAAAAGTCACGTCGACGCACAGCTATATTATTATGACGATTATGGGAGATACTAAACAGTGAACAGACAAGCTATTTGAAAGCATCCGTGTGTAGGGAACTCTGCTCTGATTGCAAATAGTTTAAACCCCTCAGCACAAAACTTTCGTTAACATGCACATTGCATAGTTTTAACACAGCTCAGACATAAACTTCTATGGCACAGCTTAAAGAGATACTACATACAGTCGGTCGACGGATATGCGTAGAAAGAGCAAATAAATACGTTTGAGAATTTATACCGACATGGGCAAAAGTCGCCAGAACAAACCTTTTAATTACCATGCGTGATTTTGCTTACGATGTCATAACATCGTAAGAATGGCCACCAACAGAAGTCGATGGACACAATCCCTTCAAGGGTAAGATCTGGTCAGGACCACGATCTTTAGTTATTAATGGAACGACCAGACAGAGTGATTTTGATGTGACGTTGATCGGTCTTTCGAGAATTTAGTTAAGTGCAAGTAAAAGCTGGCTAGTCCGCAAACATCAATAGCACCGCCTCACTGTATGTATTCACGCTGTAGTTTTAATATCGTAATGTCAAAACAATTTTCAAGTTACTCACATTAGCAAATCACACTTTAGTGTCGCCCTGCAGTGGTTATCTTTTTATCTTTTCTGTGCACCTGTAGGGAGAAAATAATTTCATGCCTTTCTTTTTTGTCCTTTGTCACAAAAAAACGTATAACTTTTTATTACAAAGTAGTGGAATTAAATCGAATACAACCTGCTTACTCATTCCCATCCTGTACTAAATAATAAAATAAAGTAAGTGTATAAGTAAATAATATTATTACAAGCTGTTTGGACTTTGGATTTAAAATTATGGTCTCTACCTCATCAAGCTTACTTAATATTGTAGAGCATACAATACAAAAAAAAGAGCAAGCAATTCCAACAAAAAATTTCTTAGCATGAATGCCCACTGGCTCCTGATTTTATCGCCTGACCATTCGCTTCTATTCACCGCCATTTGATTTTTAGTAGCTCAGAGTAAGGTCGCCTTTGTAAACGAATGAAAATGATCTAGTTTTTTTAATATTTTTATAGTTAAAAAACTAGATATTATCTAATAGTTTTTCAAATTTCAGCATAGCACTACTAACTTTTGTCTCAGGATGTCTTTTGTGATGAGATGATGTATGGCTGGCAATATCAATGGCATGGATGAACTCGTGAGTTCAGACGAAGAACTAAGACACATTTTCAGGCGACTTTTTTAAAGTATTTTTTACATATTTTTTCTTGCGAGGTTCAGGAGATAAAAACCGCCCAGCCTTTCAACAAAATTTTGTTTAATTCATAAGGTCAATCATAATAAATCCAATATTTGCATTATTGGTTAGTGCACACAAAATTATTATTTACTAATTATTCATTAAAGCGAATATTCATTCCAGGCCAACAATATAAAGAAGCTTAAGCTTAATATTGTTACTTTGCATTATTTTCATGTGAAGTTTTCAATTTTTAATACTATGTTTCAACGAAAAATTAACTTTGATCGTAGAATACAAAGCGGGGATATAAATCAACAAATTAGCTGTTATTGATTGGATATGACGTAAGCCCGTATGGTAGACCTGGCAAAGTGTTTTATGTCATGTCAAAGCTAAAGCTTGAAATATTCAGCGAAACTATACACATTTTATGAAACCCCATTGAACTAAATAAAAGTTTAACCACTTTTTCTGTTTATCTGTGGCATGGCAGTGTATGACCTAGTCCTAAAGGGATAATCTAAATTTTTTGTTATCATTTGCTAATTTCAGCTGTGGTTTGTGAATATTCGCCTTAAGTAAAAAACATAAGGTTAATCAACAAATAGAAGATACTTAAAGGATCGTACATACGTGTTCTGGTTATGAGAATCCGAGTGAGAAGCAGTAGGAGGCAGGAACCGGGCGAGATGCCTTTGGAGGAGCAATGCCCTGAATGTCTGCCTGAACTGTCTGGACATCGAACAGTACAGTATGAAGTTGATCGCACCATTCAACAGCGCCAAAAAGTCCATCAGCTCTCCGAACAAATTGTAGCATTTAAAGAAAAAGCATTTCCCCAATAATCCGCTCATCAGCCCGAGAATTCCCTGGGGCAATTCCGTGACTAAAAACAGTAGTAACACAGCGAGTAACATTTTTGTTGTTCGGTCTGTCCTTTTGTCGGCCTTGTGCTGTCTTTTCACCATTTTCTCCGCAGATGGACAAGCGCTGTAATTCCTTAGATTCTTTTGATGTTGATTCGCACTGTACAGCGCACGTATTAGCCATAGTATTATCACTGTCAGGATTGAGCATGGCAACAGTTTTATAGCAACTGCGTGCACCCAGAAATTGACTTGATACAGTCTACCCTGGTTGTCCGAGTCCACGTGATACGCGACATCGCCTGGTACGTCGCTGATGTTCTTTGTATGAATATCAAACACCTAAAATGTAAAAGGAATTTGAGTGCATTCGATGATAATAATTTACATTGTATGGAAAACGGGTGCAACGAACAATATCACTTATGCAGTGAATAATCAAAAGTAGCCATGTTGGAATAGAACGAGTATTTCACAAAGAGAATTTTAGAGATGGGAAGGATTATGTGTTCGAATAGAACTTTACCACCCCATTTGAATATTACGTTTTGAAATATTTGCTGGATTTGAAACAAACCGCAATCCGTCCAGTAGGTATGTTCGGTTCATACCCTAATAAATTACAATTTCGTTAAAACTTGAATTGTGATTTATCTGTAAATATTCTACAGTAGGTTTTGCTTATATTTTTATCTATGTTGAAAGCCTAGTTGTAAAATATATAATAAATAGTCTGTCTAGCGAAAGCTGAGAGTGCAAAATAGTATGTATTTTTTTTAAGTCATGTAAGTTTAGGTATCCCCAAATGTACTAAGTAAACTTTTCTTTCTTCTTTTTGTTTAAAATTCGGCTTAGCCCAGTATTCTCCACGTTTTCTAGACAGAATCAAATTAAGTGTAATAACGCTATTTGTAATTTGTAGTGAAATGTGTCTATTTACGAAACAATATAATCAAATCAAATCATATATATATATACTAGCTGATGCCCGCGACTACGTCCGCGTGGATTTAGGTTTTTTGGTTCCCGCGGGAACTCCTTAATTTTCTGGGATAAAAAGTAGCCTATATGCTATTCCAGACTATATTCTATCTCTGTGCCCACCGAGTAGTAAACCTATTGAGAGCTAATAGCCACATTTTTGCTTTGAAACACATCTCACCACTTTCAGGCGGGGGACGAGGTAATAATAGCATTTCTTATTGGCTGGCTCAAGGTCAACTTTACACAGTTATAAGTACAAAGTATATGTTACCGCGGCACTCGGTTGCCCGCTGCGCGACAAAAATATATCGATAAAAATTACCATTGGAAAATCAATACAAATGATTTTATTCAAACAGCAAAAGACAACCATATGTATGATTATAAATAATTATCTGATATATATATTTTTTTTAATTGCCCAAGTGCCCAAGTTCTATACTAAAGAACAAGTTTTCAACAACAACTTTTAATCAAATAAATAATAGACATCTAACCTGTTCTTCTACTTCAGAATTATTCGGAATTTAATGAAATATAAGTTTTTACTCAGTAAATTAATTTATTGGCATTCAAGTAGTCTAAGGCTATCGATATAATTTATCGATAGTTACACGGGCTACACTGGGCTATGCGTGGAAGAGACGGAGATATGTAGAACTACATGTGAAAGACAAAGAAAAACTGAAAGACATCAACGGGTTCCTTTTCATTTTGGTAAATATTTTTATGTTTTTTATTTTTTTGCGTATTGATGATTTTCATATATTACAAAACTACTCTTACTTATGTAATGTTATCCCATCCTTTACATAGCTGGAGGTATTGCTTCTCTTTGCACGCCATTTGACGCCATGCTAAAGAGAGGCCTATTTTTCGTTTTTTACTCGGTCAATTTCCGAGCACGGTCGAATACGGACTGAGGGCGGCTATAGGCACAAAACGTAGCGTTAGTACTGATAGTGCTAACGTTTGGCTGGTGAGGGGGCACGCTATGCTCAGTCAATTGGTTGTATGGTCTGTGTCTGTGCCAAATTTCAGCCAGATCCGTGCAGCCGTTGGCGCGTGATTGAGTAACAAACATCCATACATCCATACATCCATCCAAACTTTCGCATTTATAATATTTATTATTTGATTTGATATATAGGTATATATATATATATATTTGATTTTAAAAAAAATAGATTTATTTATATATTTATAAATATTATAAATGCGAAAGTTTGGCTGGATGGATGTTTGTTACTCAATCACGCCCCAACGGCTGAACAGAACTGGATGAAATTTGGCACAGGAATAGATTATAGTTTGGAATAACACATAGGCTACTTTTTATCCTGGAAAAATAAAGTGTTCCCGCGAGAACCAAAAAACCTCAATCCACGCGGACGATGTCGCGGGCATTAGCTAGTAATATACAAGATGTAAGGTAATTAGTATAACATACCCGCGCCTACCCATGTTAGATGGTGTATAGATATATTGGAAAAATGTCATAACACGTGTAGCTCATATCCTGGGGGAGTTATGTGGACTTCAAAATTTTAGCATAAATGTTGAGGTGGCATCCCTTAAAACAGCTGATTCAATATCAATGAACTGCGAACAATACGACGTATGTTAAGCCTCGTTGCCAGCGCGAGCGTTGCGATAAAATCCAGTCGCGATACTAAAGTAATCATTATTCGGCCTGTGTTCGGCATGCAATTAAATTCTCAAAGCAAAAGCCCGGCTAGAACTTACGTATTGTTGTAAAAAAATGCCCGACTAGTATCGGACTTCGTAAGTCGAAGTCAGTCACTTATCCTTACTTTATGAGCCGCCTTTCCCTGTGATTAATTTCTCAACTTACTTCGTTTAAGTTTTGATCAATAATTAATTATTCTGTGTAGTTTGTTCTTTCAATTATTTGCAAATTGTAATGAATTGCCAAATTGCATAACGATACGATAATAATTATTATATTATCGCTTGTAGTACAGTTCTGACTTTAGGTGTAGAAGGAACAAAGGACTCCACAGGGTTGCCAAAGTTTATTTTCCATAATTAACTAATTAATTTTTTATGGAAGGTTTTGATAATTAATTTTGACTTTTTAACTCTACCATAGTGTTTATAACGTCAAAATGGCATGGGTAGCCGCCGGTATGTTATACCATTTACCTTACACCTTGTTTAAGTAAATATTTATAGAAAAAAAATATATGAAAATTATGTTTAAAAACTTGAGTAACTCTACTTACCATAAAGGTAGGAATGCATAATATAGGCGGTAGAATAAAACTTGACAAAATGGCAACACTACATCGCCTTTCGGTACATAAAATATGGCTTCTGTCTGAATACCTAAAAATATACAAAATGACACGTTTAATTAAATAAGATGAAAACGTCGGAACAACGTTTCAAATAACAGGCAACGTTATATTACGTTAAACGTTTAGGACCTTTCTTTGAAAGATTAATTCGAGGACAAAAACAAAAGCATTGTTGAAGAGGGGCCAACAATACGAATTAAAAGTTTCCATAGGCTGCCAAGACCACTCAGATGACATAAACCAACACAAAAATTTCGTAATTGCTTTTAATTTAATCATTACCGGGAAAATTAACACTATGACATAAAACATTTTTATAAAAATACATTTTGCTACTGATGTCCAGGAACGAACTCAAAACACTTTAGACATTGAAAAAGATGGTAACATTATAATTAGCCTCCGTGGCGCAGTGGACGACCTCCGTGGCGCAGTGTGCAGCGCTGTTGTCTTACGTGCGGAGGTCCCGGGTTCGATCCCCGGCAGGGTCAATTTGGGAATTTATAATTTCTGAATTCTCCCTGGTCTGGCCTGGTGGGAGGCTTCGGCCGTGGCTAGTTACCACCCTACCGGCAAAGACGTGCCGCCAAGCGATTTAGCGTTCCGGTACGATGCCGTGTTGAAACCGAATAGGGGTGTGGGCTTATTATAACTGCCATGCCCCTAACAGGTTAGCCCGCTACCATCTTAGACTGCATCATCACTTACCATCAGGTGAGATCGCAGTCAAGGGCTAACTTGTAGTGGATTAAAAATAAAAAAAAGCCATAACAATAGCTTGCTTTTAAAACCAGACTAACTTATTAAGGATTTACGGTTTCATTTTTACGGTGATATATATAAATTGTATCACAAGGGTTTTAGTATAATTTGCAACGCATTGGCCGTTTCTATGGTGCTGCAAATATTCATGGACGGCGGCAATCTCTTAACATCGGCATACCCTCTCTGCTAAATTGCTCGTTTATGAAATAAATATAAAAAAGGAATAAGGCAAGGGTTGGACGGCCATCAAATTCAAGTGCAATTTTGATAACATCGTTATTCGGATTGATTAATTATTTATTATTAGAGAATTTGAATCGTTACCACTTTCATTCAGAGGGTTCTTACTAAACGACATCGTCCGCAAAATTTTATTTCTTTTATACACCCTTTTTATGATCAAGATGGTAAAGTATGTAAAAATTCAATAAAAAGACCCAACTCACTTTATGGCGAGGTATCTCCATATCGCCAGGGACAGAGTGAGGCAAATCGATGCAGTGTGCAGTATTTGAGCGAAATGCATGTGAAACAGTAGGTATATGGCCCAGGAATACCGGAAATCCAACGTCTCTGGTAGAACCTAAAAAAAACATTGAAGGTTCATAAAAAAAATACATTTTATGAATCGGCATTTGAAGTTTGTATTTTTAACTGACTTCAAAATAAATGTCTTATAATTCCAGTGAACCTATTCCCATATTATTTTTATACGCTTCTTTCTAAGAAGCACCAGCGAGAAACTTGTCGGTTTCTTGTTTTAAAAAATTCAAATATTCATTGGTAAGAATATCTTCGAAAATTTGCGACAAACCTTTACTACGTATGATATAAAAAAAACTAACCAAGTGAGAGTCTGACCCGCCCAACAAGCTTCCGAAGGAAGTAGTTAGTAAGAAATTTTATTAATCTACCTATAAGTACCGTGTCCAAATTAAATTCTTTATTTGAAACCGAAAAACTAAGTTTGTTAGTAATTTATTGCTAATTTATTAAACAGCTAAGGCAATTTTAAACCTACCTAATACAGCAGAATTTTAAAAACTCTTTAAAAAAAGTAAAAACAATGGTTTTAATATGAATCTATAAATATAAAATTCAAAGTTCTGACTGACTGAGTGACTGACTGACTATATATATCAACGCACAGCCTAAACCGCTGGGGTTAAAAACTTGAAATTTTTACAATAGGTTCCTTTTATGACGTAGGTGCTCACTAAGGAAGGATTTTTCAAAATTCCACCCCTAAGGGGGTGAAATAGGGGTTGAAAGTTTGTATGAAAGTCCGTCATTTCTCAAGTTATATCCATTAAACTTGATATATGAGCTACCAGTACAAAATAAAGAAATACGTGTTTCGCAGTTTTTGAAAATTCGACCCCCAAAGGGGTGAAATAGGGGATGAAAGTTGGTATGAAAGGCCTTCATTTCTCAAGATAATTTTCAAGTTATATCAACGAAACTTGGTATTTTGGCTTTCGGTGAAAAATAAAGAAGTACGTTTGTCACAGTTTTTCAAAATTCTACCCCCAATGGGTAAATAAGGGGTTGAAAGTTTGTATAAAAGTTCTTCATTTCTCAAGTTAGAGCCATGAAACTTGGTATACGAGCTGCAGTTTGAAAATAAAGAAATAGGTGTGTCTCAGTTTTTCAAAATGTTACGCCCAAAGGGGTAAAATTTTGGTAAATAAATAGGGGTTGAAAGTTTGTATGAAAGTCCTTCATTTTTCAAGCTGCTATAGCCATGAAACTTGGTATTTGGGTTTCCGTCAATGATGAACTACGGATTTTACAGTTTATGAAATTTCTATCCCCAAAGACGTCAAATAGAGAGTTTGTCCTTCAATCACGCCGCAAAAGAGCAACGGATCGACGTGATATTTTGTTGGTAGTTGGGTACTTGGAGAGTGACACAGGCTTCTTTTTAGCCCGGAAAATTAAGGCGTGCCTGTGGGAATTAAAAAACTTAAGCCACGCGAACCAAGTCGCGGGCGTCCTCTAGTCTTTCAGTAACCTCCTAAATTACGTCCTACGGGCTCTCGAGCCAATATTGAATTATGTCACCATAGTAGGTACGTCGGCCACTTCCGCAGACGATTGATCTACCGCCGCCTTATCTCTTCGCGTCAGCACCGTCACACTCACTTTCATCGCAAAATTGCCTTCATTGTTTATAAGAAACAAACGGAAGAAAGAAAAAATATACTTACTGCGCCACACCAATTTCAGGCAGTTACCGTTAACGTTAAACTTTAACCAAGATGAACCAAGCAAAATTGATTGATCATGCCGGTATCCTACCCCTATTTTGGCCCAAAGGTAACACACCCCTTGTGTGACCCATTACGCTTTTATTGGCTAAAAAAAGCATGACATTAACTACAGAAAAAGGAATCTGCTTATTCTGCTTTTGGTCTGTGACAAATACGTCATATATAATACGATATGTGAGTACTTCTTTGCGCAGCTCTGACACAAACTGTCGAAGTCAACGTATACATACTAAGCGTGAAATATGATATTGCGACGCGTCCTACGTTCAACTTTTGATCGGCGCTAGCTTGCAACTGGCCCTTGATAGTCGACAATTGGACTAATATCCACCTTTCCTCTCTGACGAAGCGTAATCGTTTCATCGAGAAGGTGTACGAAAATAGACCAATACGTAGGAGTTGAACCAACTTACATTCAGATTTCTATACGCGGTACGCCCCCGCTTCATTTGTTGTGACGTAGCTAGACGTGATCGGAAACCATTTCTATGGCAGTTTTCATAAACTCCTCTGAAAATATTAGTTTTATTTTCACAATCGGGAACGGAAATAAATTTCTATTTACTATTTCTGTTTGTCCCAAGAAAAACGAAATTAATATCTGATTAATGGATGGCTTTCTATCAGATTAATGGAAGCGTTCCTCAATACTGATATTGAGGAATACGTTCTATGCCACAGAGAAGAAAAAAAATTAATCCATTCGCAAGTGTGTCATATCTGTTTATGTCTATCAACTTTTCACGGCTCAATCTCAGCATGTCCATCATCGACGCTCATCGTTATTGTTATTACACTATTCTCTGTCCAATCATTTATTTGGTTATTGGTGGTGTATTTGCTTTTGGCAGCTGGAGTCAATGATGTTCTAATGCGTTACTGATTAGATTTTTGATAACCATCGACTTTCTTTTAAATCGATTTGACTCATTAATATTTATTTTTGCTCAATATACGTGCATTTCACTGTTTTATAAAAGTTTAAATGACTAACATTTATGTAAAACAGTAGATACAGTAAATGTTATATGAATCAGGCAGATCATCCATCGCCAAAGATGTGCGGTGCAAAGACAATCAAGAGAGCTTGTGTTGAAGCTTCGTGACTATTTTGAAAAGGAAATTCGTACGGGTAATTACTAGATGTAAGTATTGCCTTTTTTTATCGATGGTTAACTGTCAATAATTAAGAAACTTCATCGGCGTGGTTATGTCAAAAGTAAAAGAAATGTCTGGACAGATATAGACGTGGCGTTCGGTAGGTACTTAGCGTTGTGATAGGACTCCATCCTGATTGAAGCAAAAACTCTTCCTCGCGATCGTGAGCTCTTAAACAAGTGGTCGTGTGTGCTGGGATGATGTACGCACACATTTGCCTCCTTGGTGTCGGGGTCACACCGCTCATGGCTCCTTCAGTTGCAGTTGCGTAGCGGGAGTACTCCACCACAGATTAAATAATAAGCAAATGAAAAAATTCTTACCAAGTACTTGTAAATAGCAAACGGCACGTACTCCAGCATGACAAACACGCCCGCGACAGCCAGCCACTTCAGCAGGCGGTTCATGGGCGCCACCGGCATGTCACGCCGCGTCATACAGTTGCAGTTGGCGTGGCAAGAGTACTCCACCACAGATTAAATAATAAGCAAATGAAAAAAATCTTACCAAGTACTTGTAAATGGCAAACGGCACGTATTCCAGCATAACGAGCACGTCCGCTACAGCCAGCCACTTCAGCAGGCGGTTGATAGGCGCCGGCGCCATGTCACGCCGCGTCATACAGTTGCAGTTGGCGTTGCGGGAGTACTCCACCACAGATTAAACAATAAGCGAATGGAAACAATCTTACCAAGTACTTGTAAATGGCAAACGGCACGTACTCCAGCATGGCAAACACGTCCGCGACAGCCAGCCACTTCTGCAGGCGGTTGATGGGCGCCGGCGCCATGTCACGCCGCGTCATACAGTTGCAGTTGGCGTTGCGGGAGTACTCCACCACAGATTAAATAATAAATAAATGAAAAAAGTCTTACCAAGTACTTGTAAATGGCAAACGGCACGTACTCCAGCATAACGAACACGTCCGCGACAGCCAGCCACTTCAGCAGGCGGTTGATGGGCGCCGGCGCCATGTCACGCCGCGTCATACAGTTGCAGTTGGCGTTGCGGGAGTACTCCACCACAGATTAAACAATAAGCGAATGGAAACAATCTTACCAAGTACTTGTAAATGGCAAACGGCACGTACTCCAGCATGGCAAACACGTCCGCGACAGCCAGCCACTTCTGCAGGCGGTTGATGGGCGCCGGCGCCATGTCACGCCGCGTCATACAGTTGCAGTTGGCGTTGCGGGAGTACTCCACCACAGATTAAATAATAAATAAATGAAAAAAGTCTTACCAAATACTTGTAAATGGCAAACGGCACGTATTCCAGCATAACGAGCACGTCCGCTACAGCCAGCCACTTCAGCAGGCGGTTGATGGGCGCCGGCGCCATGTCACGCCGCGTCATACAGTTGCAGTTGGCGTTGCGGGAGTACTCCACCACAGATTAAATACATGAAAAAATCTTACCTAGTACTTGTAAATGGCAAACGGCACGTACTCCAGCATAACGAACACGTCCGCGACAGACAGCCACTTCAGCAGGCGGTTCATGGGCGCCAGCGCCATGTCACGCCGCGTCATACAGTTTCAGTTGGCGTTGCGGGAGTACTCCACCACAGATTAAACAATAAGCGAATGGAAACAATCTTACCAAGTACTTGTAAATGGCAAACGGCACGTACTCCAGCATGACAAACACGTCTGCGACAGCCAGCCACTTCAACAGGCGGTTGATGGGCGCCGCCGCCATGTCACGCCGCGTCAGCACCGCCACGTTCATTGTGTTCGCGAGGAGGCCAATTGTGCATACCTGTGCCGAAAACCAACTTTAAAACTTCAAATATTAAGGCCGACTTACACTACACTGCCTAAACTGATTTGGTTAAAGTTTGTGATGCTGTCCCTTTTTGCTAAGTTTATTCCGGGGTTGATATGAAAAGGACAGGTAAGAAAAACTTAAACACATTTAACGGCCTTGTGCAAGTGGACCAAAATTTTTATATCCTTGCCATAAATAACGATTATCTAATGGCAGCTTAATTGCCTACTGCCAGCCTAACCTACTATGGGCTACTAAGTAGACTTAACTTCTAGTTGTGGACGATTTACTGGCACGAAATTATAATTAATTTATAATTTATGAATTTTCTCCGATCCGGCGCCCCGATTGTGTGAGAAAATCGTTATCAAATTTGTCAAACGGATAATTCGGCATAGATTCGCACGTCAAACAGCATGTATGAACAAACTGTTCGAGTAATAAGTTTTAAAAGCTGTCAAATTTCTACGATTTGGTTGGATTTACGACTCTGGTCTGGTGGGAGGTTTCGGCCGTGGCTCGTTACCACACTACCAGCAAAGATGGGCCAAGCTATTTATCGGTCCGACACGATACCGTGTAGAAAGTAGAAACGGATGAGTGTTACGCAGATTTTTTGTCAATCAGTCAATAATATTCTGTCCCTGGTTTGCCCTCGCGCGTAAAGTTTTTCTGTTGTTTAATTTGCTCTAATGGCTCTGATAGTTCTGCTCTCGGCTCTGAAGATATTGAATAAATGATATTGACTATTGACTATTGACTATTGACTATTGTTAATGTTATACTAAACTAACAATATACAATAATAACTAATAACAACTATAAAATCGCACTAAATACAGTTAGGTATACACTTTGTCGTGCTGAACGGCAAAACACTGCTTATTAACTTTATCCTACGAAACATGTCACAATGCACAGAACTTTAGTGGAGTTTCACTCAAAAGTCTATGTTTAGTGCCAACAATGTACACGACGCGGCGTGCTTTGTGCTAACTTGTTTCATTTAATTATTATCCACGTAACATTGATTTTTCGTAACAGTTTAATTTAGCTCTAGCCTCTATCTACTTTAGTTATTACTTTACTTTTTTAAAGTTGATAGCCTTGTGGTTTACAATATAGACACCCGACTTCCTATACGGGGTCGCGGGTTTGATCCCCAGGCATGCCCCTCTTATTTTCGGAAGAATACTAGGTAATCCATATCCATACTCCATACCTAATATTATAAATGCGAAAGTGTGTCTGTCTGTCTGTCTGTCTGTCAACTAGGCTTTCACGGCCCAACTACTCAAACGATTTTGATGAAATTTGGTACAGAGATATGTTACATCCCGGGGAAGGACATAGGCTACTTTTTATCCCGGAAAATTTAAGAGTTCCCGCTGGAATCAAAAAAACATCAATCCACGCGGACGAAGACGCGTTATCTAGTATGTAATATGCTTCAAACGGTGAAGGAAAATATCACGAGGAAACCTGCACGCCTAAGTTCTTCATAATGTTCTCAGAGGTGTGGCAAGTCTGCCAATCCCCACTTGGCCAGTGTGGTGGACTATGGTTGGAAAACCCTTCTCATTCCGAGAGGGACTCGTGCGCAGTAGTGAGCCGGAAATGGGTTGATAAGAAAATGATAACTGGATTGCAATTATGACTACGTTGCGCAATTGATGCTTTTAACCACCGCGTAAATGTGATATATCGTCCACGCGCCAGGCAACTGCTGAACAGGTAATAAAGTGCGCCATTTATCAATTGTACAGTGACTTGCGACTCAATAAAATTATTTTGATGTTACTCGGCTAATTCTTTTTCGGGTTCGCTTAGTGTTCACGTAGCCTTGTTGGCTTCTAAAAGTTGTATTATACAAAGAAACCTCAACAATTATGGCGGTCAGTCAATGGTCAAGAATGCTAAGTAAGCTTGTTTGTATCGCTTGTTATCCAAGCCATGGCATAAAAAACAGAAAACGTAAAACGCTGACCAAAAAATTAAAGACTTTGGTATAGTCTTTTTTTTTTTAATTAATCTAGTCGCTTGTCGAGTATTTCTTGAAAGACAACATGCCTTCAAAAGATTATAAAAAAATAACCGGAAATTATTCAAACTATTTTCAAATTCATTTATAGAGCAAACTGAAGTCTTAAAATGTAAATATACCAGCCGATTTTTAATAATTTCAATGACGAGACATACTGCGAGATTAAGTTTTTATAATTAAATCAGAGTTGAAATGAAAGAACAACCACAACAAATCTACCACGGTTTTTGCTAACTTGGAGCCAATTCAGACATGCAAATAAAAAGTTTGGGTGTGGCTGTGTTATGGATACGGCCTTTTATTGTACGTGAATACGTCTCGTATAACGGGTAGGTAATAGTTTCTATATAAAATATTATTATTTAACGCGATGTGTTACAGTCCTTTCACTTAAGTGCCTCGTTGGTCTAGTGGTTATCATGTTCGACTGCGGCTGACGAGGTCCCGGGTTCGAGTCCCGGGTCGGGCCATAATCAAGTGTTGGGTTTTTCTAATTAGAAATTCTCAGTACCAGCCCGCAGTTAGGAAGTTGGCGGTGTTTCACCCCCGTGCCTCGGAGAGCACGTTAAGCCGTCGGTCCCGGTTATTATCACTAACATGATAATAGTCGTTAAAGCCCGCCAACCCGCATTGGAGCAGCGTGGTGGGTCTAAGCTCTAATTCCCTCTCTCCTATGAGAGAGGAGGCCTGTGCCCAGCAGTGGGACGTTAATGGGCTGTAGTGGTGGTGGTGGTGGTGGTTACAGTCCTTATTTAACGTAATAAATTCTTGATTCATTAGTTATCCAGTGGTGTAATGGAAATTTGGATGGGGATGATAGATATGTACTGCAACACTAAACTGTATCCCCCGATTTTGTTATCAATAGTTTTATTCAATTGCGTCCCTATTGAAGCTATTTTAAAGACGTATTCCCGTCAAAACGCATGGATGACCGGGACCAGTATGAACGGTCTGAACAATACTAATTACGATTTGTACTTGCAGCGAGCATGCGGGTGCGGATATTCATGATACCGGCGATATTAGTGCATTTAATATCCATAACGCGCATACCAAAGCAATTGAATTCCCTCAAACCAAAGCATAAACGGAGTACTCCTATTATTATTATTAAACCGGAATATTAAATCCTACCTATGACCTTAATAGGTGATAGCAGAGTGAATTAATTTTCCGGTTCGGTCGAGCAGCAACAGCCGCGCGAGTTTAAAACCGCGCGACGTTTTGCATACGCGCGACTTCCGAGGCACTGCTGTGCCTGGATTAGCCCTTATAACCGCGAATACACACGTAGTGTAAGCATTATTCCAGAAGTGGGCAAATAATTAAAATTACTTTTAAAATATGTTTGTACTCTCTTCAAAACGTGCATGAGCGAATGGTCACAACATATATATAGTGGTTTCACGAGAGATTTAATGTAAACAAAAGTATAAAACTTGGCCAAAGCATCACAGCAATAATAAATTAATCACAGACTGCAGTTGCTAATGCTAACCTGTAAATCAAATTGCGATCTAAACACAAAAGTATTCAATTATCGCTGAGTCTGCCGGCAGGAGACTAATGTATTATCTATGAGACTAACTTTCAAACGTCAAATTACTCGTATTTATGTTAATTATTCCAATATGGCGTATCCCCGCCAAAGAACGAACCGAGTGAAATACATCGAATGTGTCAAATATCTGTTTAATTAAACCTTCATCCACAAATAATAAATTAACAATCTTTTATCTTTTCTAAAGGTTCAATTCAAATTTAAAAGCAAAGCTGACAGTTGCGATCAAAAATCCGCGTAACTCAGTTTTCTAAGGGCCCATATACACTAGCGTCACTAGCGCACAAATCGTGCGTTCCAACATGGATGTTTCGCACCGACCTTTTTCCCTATGACCGACCGCAAGTGTGTAAGCTTTTAAAATGAAACCGAGAAGCGGACTTTTTGTCCTTTATACCAAAAAACATCCCTGATGTGTTTGCGCACTAAAGCTCATTCCGGTTTGTAGAACGCGGTGCCTTCATTATTAAGCTTTGACGCCAATCGTGTTGTTCGCAAAGCTAAATTGAATTTATAGTGCTGAAAGTTCCCGCCGCTTTACAATATACTTACTGGGAGAAAAGGTTGCTTTAAGCCAGTATAGCCTACATAAAAAGATACTAAAACAGAAGTTAGAGCGTTAAGAAAACCATCTATTCCATTTTGTAAAGGCGTCGTCTTACAAATTACTCTAGACTATACCTACTGAGTTCAGAATTACGTAGACTAAGCTTGCCAAAATAAGCCTTTCCGAAGATTTTTTAAATTTCAAAGCCGTAATCGCAACATGGAGTCTCGCCATTGGACTATGAGAGGCCTAAAAACGCGTTAGGCAAAAGCCGAAGTTTTGGTTTAGGATTAAGAGTTCTAACCATTTCTGAGGATTGCATTCGTCTTTGGACTATAGGCATATCATCAAGAAGATTCACAAAAAAGTTCGTTCGCAGGTATTATGTATTGCGAGTAGGTAACTCTAGTTTAAATAATATTATCATTTAAGAAAGGAGGTCGGCGAGCTCCCATATAGTGTTTGACCCAAACTTGAGGCTCACGTTCACGCATCAAACTTCTCATACTTTTTATACTAAACAAGACTAACAAAAAAGTTTATGAAAGTCGATCAAATAAAGTTGGGAGAAAAAAGATATTCGTAGTAATAATAGTTAAAAGTGACGTTAGATTTCTATTTCATGGTTTTAAAGCCAGATTACTGTATAATAGCTTTGAGAAATCTATCAAGCACTGCAGATTAACATTATCTGACTAAATACTAAATAGTAATACGCATTCCTACCTACATAAACACAAGTTACCTACCTGCTGGGTACGTTAAACCTATAGTAGGTATGTAATTCATAACACGGCCAGTAGGTATATTATGACATACAAATTGATGGTTGTACTATTCTTACTGTGTGAAAAAGGAGGTTTGACACGTTAGTTTTTACTTTAATACTCTGTATCTATACTCCGTATTGCCATTAGAACGACTTTTTATTGTTTCGTAATTATTTTTATTTTTGATCCCCATCTTCAAAAAAATTGGTATTTATACAGAAAAATACTTTGAAATATATTAAAAAATATTAAATGATTTCTGAATCTGAATGGCTTTAAATTTAGCTGGGTCATACTTCGCCGATCTCCTTTGTTGTGGAAATGGTTTCCTTAAATTAGATAGAGTGTTCATTCATATACAAATCCAGAACAAATATTTATTTTAATCATACGCGTTGTTGCAGATTGCGTGTAAGTTGTTCTGAGTTGGAGCAGAATTTATACACAGACTCGGTGTTAATATGGCAATATATTTACAGATGAATGTTAAACTTATATACTAAGAAATTAGGTAGGTACATTGGAGTGGGGGGAAACCTTGTAATGATCATGAAGAACTAAAATATTGCTTATTTACTACTACGTGACAAGGTGTGATCTAAATATAATTAAACTGTAATAAATAAATTTGTAACCTACATTTCTATGGTCACGTATTTGTAAAGTGCCATACGCGTCGCACATACTTACTCGTAGGCATATATAATATATATACAGATTGTTTACGCAGCGGTACCGTGTTTAGCATATCTATTTGGAAGGGGAACTAAATTTGGAAAGGGGCATTGTCAAATAATTATATTCATTAACTATATAATGTTATGATCGAAAGGTCTACCAAGGAATAAGTAAAATAAGTTGACTTGTTCAGCTAAACATTGTACTCCTTAAATAATACCTACCAGTGAATGGATAAAAGCTGAATCGAGCTGAATAAGTGTAATTATCGATCCCTGAAGTGCCCCAAGGCTGGGCCTCCAGACTAGGGAACCTCCAAACCTTGACAAGTCCTCTTGAGAAATCTCAAATAAGTATGTCTAGAGCTTAAGAGCCACTTCTGAGTTATTTGGAGGCCTCTGTTAAAAAACTTATGTAAGTAAGCGGTGATAGTCTAGAGGTTTAGACTCCTGACCTATTAAGCGGGGGCTCGATTCCCGACCCACCACCACCACTACAGCCCATTAACGAACCACTGCTGGGCACGGACCTCCATTCTCATAGGAGAGAGGGAATTAGAGCTTAGACCCACCACGCTGCTCCAATGCGGGTTGGCGGGCTTTAACGACTATTATCATGTTAGTTATAATAACCGGGACCGACGGCTTAACGTGCTCTCCGAGGCACGGGGGTGAAACACCGCCAACTTCCTAACTCCGGGCTAGTACTGAGAATTTCTAGTCAGAAAAACCCAACACTTAACTATGGCCCGACCCGGGAATCGAACCCGGGACTTCGTCAACCGCAGTCAAACATGCTAACCACTAGACCAACGAGGCAGTTTTAGGCAGAGGCGATTCCCGACCACGCACCTCTAATTTTTTCGGGGCTATGTACGGCGAAGGAAATTATCACGAGAGATCTTCATTATCTTCTCAAAAGTGTGGAAGATTAGCCAATCCGCACATGGCCAGCGTGGTGGACTTTGGCCAAACCCTTCTCATTGTGAAAGGCTCGGGCTCAGTCAGTAGCTGGTACATCTAATTCTAAGCTAAAATGACATCATAAAATAATTCAACCTAATCAGCACGCCCAGTTCGAAAAGCTTGAAGGAATATCAATCAGAAATTGAGATTGGCTACATTTCAATATTGATTATTTCTCGCCCGATTGATTCGCTGGAGTCTGCATCTGCTATCACTCAATCGCCCGGGGGCCATTTTGTGGTAACATATTGCTTTGCCAACATAAACTTAATATTACTTATTTATATTACAAAATAAAATATACATATTCGTACCCATACTATCAAGTTTATTACAAACATGAAAACTATACACAAATAATCTTTTATATTGTACTAGACGAAGGCCGCGACTTCGTCCGCGTTGATTTAAGTTTTGATAAATCCTTTCGGATTTTTTTATTTTACGGGATTAAAAGTAGCCTATGACAGAAGTAGCCAGGATTCTCACGCTAGTCTTTTATTACATCGATACCAACGAGTGAACATAATTAAAAAAAATTAAAAGGCAGCTGCCATATCGAATTAAAAAAAAAAAAATATTGCCATTGTCATTCGGGATGATGTAAGGATTCTAGCGATACTCCGTACATCATAATCTGTTCAGGCATTTAGAAGTTATGGTGGAATAAAGAAACTGACAAAAATACACTCATACATAAATTTACCCTACACTCCTTTTTTTGGTTAGTCATGTAAAAATCCACGCTCACGATCACGTCGATCCATTGCTCCATTCCATTCAGTCGATCCATTGGAGCGAAAGACAAACCAACATACAAAATACACTTTTATAATATGGGAATGGCACGTCACCTTTGCGCAGTACCGCACATAAGATATTTTGATAAAAACAAATTTTACTTTAAAACTGTTTAATCAAACTAAATAATTGGAATAATATTACAAAATTTAGCGAGTTTGCTTGAGGTGTTGATCGCTTGACTTTATGGTGAATTGCACTTTTTGCAAGACGGGCCGCCCGCGCACCGGTGATTGCCTGCACCCCCGCTTCCGCGCTTCTTGGTGGAAGAATTTAAATATCGCGCGAACATACTCCCGGCCCTGGAATGCTTAAAGCTTTCAAGCATTTTCTGCCCTTTCGGGTTTGGGCAGCAAACAAACTCTGTTGAGAGCGCGACGCACGACACCTCTGGCAGTGTTCACGTCCACAACACGCGTCACGCCGTCGGGTCCTGGGAACAGCTGCGTAATGAGGGCTACCGTTTTTATGGTCACTAGTTGGCGCCACTTGCGAGTAAGGTCCTGAAGTATAGCTGTATATTCGGTAAACAAGCATATTTCTGACAAAAATAACTCTTTTTTAAATAGTAAACATACAGGAACCAGGGAAATACTAACCTATGAATTAGCTGTTCGAAAGAATCCGCTTAATTTTGCACCTATTTTCCTTAGCTACGCTTTCAAAGCACAGAGCACTGGCATTCTTTGGCACGTATCTTACATCTTCCATAATTAATCGGTTATTGCTAAATATTCATAACATTAATTAAATAATTAGACCCGCGATAAAAGCCCAGTGATATTTGACATTTCGGGGACCTCACAGTACACTAGCGCCCCTAGCGGCGAATTTAAACGCGGTAGCCCTGATTCGTCCGAGACGCCAGTATAGGGGTGTAGAGTTGTCCTCCTTCAAGACAACAAGATCGCCGACCTGCAGATCTGGATTTCTCACGCGCCATTTGCTGCGCGTCTGCAACTCCGCGATGTATTCGTGGCTCCAGCGTTGCCAAAAATGTTGCTTCATTTGTTCTATGCGCTGGAACCTGTCGAGACGATTTGCATTGGAGTCTTGTAAACATGGAGATGGCAGCGCTCTAAGAGGTCTACCAATTAAAAAGTGGCCAGGGGATAAGGGATAGAAGTCGTGGGGCGAAGAACTTAGGGGATAGAGAGGACGGCTATTTAGGATTGCTTGTATTTGAGTGAACAAAGTAGATAGCTCCTCGAATGTTAGATGCGTGGTTCCTAAGATGCGAGCGAGATTAACCTGTGCAGCATATCGATCGATATAGCACGAAGGGAGGCACCACAAATATCGGTGTCCGTTCCGGATAGACACAGGGGTGTCCATCCGGCATTTGCTCATCAAGTCATCAATCAAATTTTCATCTCGTGGGCTGTATAGGTAGACTCATTATATACTGAGTTTTTCTCATTGAAAAATAAATTTCAGGGACGCGAGACAAATATCTTAAGGTGAGATTTCGTACGTTCGATTAATTTTAAATGCAATTTAATTACTTTCAAGCAAATTAACTAAATAAGTTAGGTACTAAGTTAACAAACATACAAAGGGAATCGTACCATGCCAGAACTTAAAGGACGGCGTAGCGGATGAACTAGCACGGCAAGGTATTGCCTTGGGAGGTCCCATGGCAGCACCAACCCTTGGAAACCCAACATCTAAAAGTTCTGTCATCTATTTTCCTTCGTTACGCTCTTGGCGGAGTGGTCGTGGTCATCACGAAGACCTTTTAGACATTAGATTTAGTCTTAGACAGTCAGCCCTTACGAGTATCCGCCGCTTTAACCTGCTGGCCGACAACCTGACTGATGTACTCGTGCAATGGACCGACCATAGCAGACCTGGTTGGTCCATCGCATGACGACCTTCCCCACCCATTCCCACATTTTCGCTTATATATTACTAGATGATGCCCGCGACTTTGACCGCGTGGACTAAGTTTGTTTCATACGCGGGAACTCCTTAATTTTCTGGGATGAAAGTAGCCTATGTCGGTCCCGGGATACAACCTATCCCTGTACCAAATTTCATCGAAATCGGTTGAACAGGTGGGCCGTGAAAGACAGACAGATGGTCAGACAGACAGACAGACACACTTTCGCATTTATAATATTAGTATGGAAATATTAGAATGGATGTATCCTAGCCTTAAAATCCTTATCCTTAGCCTTATTTTCACCAATTCAGGTTGTAAGAAAAGTAGCACAAGGTTCTGAGAAAAGCTGTTTGCGCCACTTAAAACTTTTTAATTAAAATCAAAACTTTTACAGACAAAAACATTCAATTATGTTACGGTAATTAGATAAGCTTTAATTACACCTTCCATTTTTCGCTATTTTTACGACTTTTGTAAGATTTATTTTTACTTTTTAACTTGGGTGTAGAGATTGTTTATGATATTTTTTAATGATTTTCATCTTGAAAGACCTTGACGAAAGGTTTTTGAGGTGTAAGGCTGCAAAAACTTGAGGTTTAAGGCTGCATTTGGGCAGCGGGGCGGAAGCGGATCCGCCACGAAAAATCGTAACACCCCGATTTCACTCTGAATGATATGAGATCATACGAGTACATTTCGGCAGTTGATATTTATTTATACTATAGATTTAGATTAAAATGGATTAGATAAATATGAGTATTAAATTTTCACTCTGCACTGTTTTAAACACCGAGTAGTAAACCTATTGAGAACTAATAGCCATATTTTCGCGTTGAAACACATCTCACCACTTTCAGGTGGGGGACGAGGTAATAAAAGCATTTCTTATTGGCTGGCTCAAGGTCAACTTTGCAGAGTTATAAGTACATAGTATATGTTACCGCGGCACTTGGGCTGTCCGCTGCGCGACAAAAATGTATCGATAAAAATTACCAGTACCTATTGGAAAATCAATACAAATAATTTTATTCAAACAGCAAAATACAACCATATGTATGATTATAGATAATTATCTGATACATAATTTTTTTTTTTAATTGCCCAAGTGTCCCAGTTCTATACTACAGAACTTAAGTTTTCAACAACAACTTTTAATCAAATAAATAATAAACCTCTAACCTGTTCTTCTACTTCAGAATTGTTCGGAATTTGATGAAATATGAGTTTTTACTCAATAAATTAATTTATTGGCATTCAAGTAGTCTAAGGCTATCGATATAATTTATCGATAGTTGCACGGGCTGCACTGGGCTATGCGTGGAAGAGACGGAGATATGTAGAACTACATGTGAAAGACAAAGAAAAACTGAAAGACATCAACGGGTTCCTTTTCATTTTTGTAAATATTTTTATTTTTTGCGTATTGATGATTTTTATTTAATATTACAAAACTACTCTTACTTATGAAATGGTATCCCATCTATTACATAGCTGGAGGTATTGCTTCTCTTTCCACGCCATTTCATGCTACAGAGAGGCCTATTTTTCGTTTTTTACTCCATCAATGTCCGAGCACTGTCGAATACGGACTGAGGGCGGCTATAGGCACAAAACGTAGCGTTAGTACTGATACTGCTAACGTTTGGCTGGTGAGGAGGCACGCTATGCTCAGTCAATTGGTTGTATGGTCTGTGGTTGTAAATTATATGATAACTTACAAGCTGTAATCGAATTAAAATATAAGAATTAGGTACCTACTGCACAAAACTCGAGTAGGTACAATTCGCGTGCCTGATAATAGCACAGAGGCAGTAAATCTCGATTCCCTTCGACTCTATTAATAATAATTTTATTGAAAAATCGACCGCGCGTGAAATCGACGCGCCGTCAACTCCATAATTTCACAGTTGTTGCTTCTAATAACGTAAAATTGATTCCTCTTTGCCGGTCATATTTTGAAAAATAATTTCTGTAGGCCACTCACGTCAACTTCTGTTCGCCAGTTGGTCACCTGCGTGTGAATGAACAAGTGAACAAAATTTAAAACAATTAAAAACACGACTGCCCTACCATACCACGGTTTTTTTTTTAATTTATAGCCAGTATTAGGAGGATGTAAGTATCCAAACCCACGACCCCATACTATATGAGATCGGTCATCTAAACGACTAGGCTATCACCGCCACCAATGCCTTCATCATCATCATCACAGCCTATTAACGTCCCACTGCTGGGCACAGGCCTCCACTCTCATAGGAGAGCGGGAATTAGAGCTTAGACCCACCACGCTGCTCCAATGCGGGTTGGCGGGCTTTAACGATTATTATCATGTTAGTGATACTAACCGGGACCGACGGCTTAACGTGCTCTCCGAGGCACGGGGGTGAAACACCGCCAACTTCCAACTCCGGGCTGGCACTGAGAATTTCTTAATTGAAAAACCCAATACCTAACTTTTATGCCCGACCGGGAATCGAACCCAGGACCTCGTGATCCGCAGTCGACTATGCTAACCACTAGACCAACGAGGCAGTCACCACCAAGTCAGGTGGACCAATGCCTTGTTATCAATAAATTATTACTTTGTGATATTAAAAAATATCGGACGCTTTTACCATTTGGTGCGATCGATAAGTAACTACATCAAATGAGCGTCATTTGTCATCATTCCAGCGACGCATATCACTCGCCGATCAACAATCTACCTATTGACGGAAAATTTGCCACTCGCTAATTACACCACCCTCGTTAATCAAGGTCTATCACGTTTTAGGGATCCCTGAAAGCCCATATTTTTGTAATGAATTAGTTTAGAGTAAGTATAATAATTATTATACAAGATAGAATTCGTTTTACATAATATGAGCGTCGAGTATTTAACGAGTGTGTCCTACCTGTGATGACGTATGGAGCGGAAACGTGGACACTGACAGCTTGGACAGTGGCCTTCTTCAAAAATTTAAAGCGGGCGGGCTATATGTTGGGTGTTTCTCTGAGGGAACCGTAACGAGGAAATCCGCCGGAGAACTAAGGTAACTGACATAGCCCAGAGAATTAGTAAGCTGAAGTGGGCAGGCCATTTTCCGTCGCAGAACCGTTGGGGCAGACGCGTTCTGGAGTGGAGACTGCGCACCGGTAAACACAGTGTGAGACGACCTCCAGCCCGCTGGACCGACGACTTTAAAAAGGTAGCGGGAAGTGCGTGGGTGAGGAAAGCGGAGGACCGTGTGTGGTGGCGTGCTCTCCGAAAGGCCTGTGTCCAGCAGTGGACGAATGCAGGCTGATGGAGGGATTTTTGGAATATGAGCATAGAAACGAGAATTCGCTTGTGTAGAGGAGAGTAAACGGCACGGCAATTAAAAGCCATGTTTAAGAGAGTGAGGTTTGCCTGATTTTTCGATTTCCAAACATTTCATTAGCTTTCCAATACTTTTTTAAAAGTCCAAATTCATAGGTAAATTATTAAGTAATTTAGGATAACATGTCCAAAATTTGAAATTGACTTGTTTATTAATATGTGAACCAGAGACCATAAATTATTAAACCGTATGTTAAACGTATAATAAAATTTTGTTTGAGCAAGCCTCTCTAGGGACCAAAGACAAATTAACGGATATTGAAATCCGGATCGATTATTCTTGGCTAAAGGAGAACACTCCTAATCCGAAAAACCAGATTCCGAGCACGAAATATGGCATGAGTATTATAAAAAGTCTATGTTCGTATCCGTAGAGCACTGACGGAGAATAATAAAAGTACATTGCTTTATTTTCAGTAACCGGTTCTAAGAAATTCTGCACAGCATTTAAGGTTGTATAGTGGAGAAGCTTTATTTTCTACAGTTTAGCAAAAAGATAGAAATAAAAATTCTTTAAAAAAATGTAAAACCCGACTCTCAAAGCCAGTGTAAAGTAAAAAAAGATTCATTTCCTACAACTTTGCGCATATTTTTGTGCCCGTCCGACTTCGACACAGTATGTAGAAAATGAAATCCTGATTACTTTGGAAGTCGGTTTTTAATTTTTTTTAAGAATCCGTATATTTAACTATTCAGTATACTCATAAGTTCAATGGCGAAGTCCATGTTCGGTGCCTACAGTATCAATACATCATCAACAGTTCCTAAAACCCCACAGCTTAGGAGATTCAATATTAAAATTTTCTAAATCCCTACGGTTAAGTTCTGTACCCTACAGCATCAGGATTGAAGAGTTGGGACTGGGAGTTTAATCGTGTAAGGTATAATAAAAATTCTTTCAAATGAATGTCATTGTCTGTACCGGCATCTGCTTCCAAACAATCAATCTGTTTGATTGCGTACCAAGCTAAAAATACCTCTCACTGTTGTGCGAAGGTCTAAAAAATAATATTTCTAAAAAAATATTTTTAAACAACCGACTTCAAACTCCCGCGCCAACTTGACCACAACAAGCATGACGCTATACAAAGTAATATTTTATTGTTGATATTTTAAAAACCGCTCAACCGATTTCGATAAAATTTATATGGGAAGTATACTTCCCACTTGGGAATAAATATATATATATATATATATATATATATATATATATATATATATATATATATATATATATATAAAATATATATATACAGTCGAATTGAGAAGTCGAAGTTTTTGAAGTCGGGTGAAAACAAATACTGAAACATTTATAGGTTTTTCCCCCTTATAACTAAATTGTATACTAACAACCGCATGCCAGGTTTGAAAACTCGTCGTTTTTATTTGTCTTTTTTTTCCATAAATTTACATTTATGTAAATTCCTAAATCAAACCAATTTCTAACTAAAGCAACCAATTGTTTACTTTTTGCGGAAGATTTCAAGATTTCAAGAAACGGGAAACAATCAACAAACAATTAATTAATTTAAATTGTTTATGTAATGCCCAAGGTAATATCTTTAAGGCTCCAAATTGGGCCATTCTAATTTCGTGTAAGCCGTTGTCCCACAGAGTGACAGAAAGGCTAAAATCGTGGCAATACGAGAGGCTTCACTATTAAACTTTTTCCAGAATACCTGTTTGCGGCACGTGAATTAATTAACAAAGCTCTCGTTTAAACCATTGTCCCTATAAAACTTCCAGATGATATCCACGACTTTGTCACACTGATAAACCACAATAGCCTAGTGGTTAAGATCTAATATCTACTGTACGGGAGTCGTGGGTTCGATCCCCGGGCACGCAGCTCCAACTTATCGAAGTTATGTGCGTTTTAAAACGATGCCAAAAAACATCGTGAGAAAGCCTGCACGCCCGAGAGTTCTTCATAATGTTCTTGAAGGTGTGAAGTCTGCCAATCCGCACTTGGTCAGCGTGGTGAACTATGTCCAAACCTTTCTCATTCCAATGGGAGACTCGTGCTCAGTAGTGAGCCGGCAATGGGGTGAAGAGAGATATTTAGATCCTATTGTAGTGTAAACCAAGATCTAGTTATCAAATAGTTTCGAAGAAGTTTTAACGTTGTACTTGGATACCTAAACTTTATATACTTGAATATCTTCAGCAGACTATTCAAATCCTATTCATAAACCAGATTTATAGCTGGTAAACAATATTATTTATTTAGATATCTTTATTGCAGACACAAAATATATACAACATACAGTTGTGTTAGAAGCAGTAGTAAAACTACAGAGAAATGTGCAAAGGCGGTCTTATTGCTAAAGCAATCTCTTACAGACAACCATTGGTGAAAGGATAAGTAAACCGGAGCGCGGGATGGTGCTGCATTTAAAAATAAATGAATAAGTAATACATACACGATAAAGTACAATCATACAATACAATATTAATTTAGTGAAAACTGAAAACAACTATTAGGACGAACACATTATATTTGTTAAATCTTACTTCAATTGCTTACTTAAAATAAATTGGAGAAGACGCAAATGTTTGGCCTTAGGACGATATAAGGACAACTACAGGACTACTGAAAACCTTAAAATCACTATAAAAAAATCCGCAAAAGATGTAGGTAAGTATAAATAAATTAGAAAAAGATCTTATAAACAATAAAAATATTCTAATCATATTATTTTGATATAAAATTCGATAGATTTAGATGTCTTATTTTTTTCTTAGAATATAATAGGTATAAATTATGGTTGTCATATCTACCCGCCATATTGGACTGATCATAATTTCATATGAAGCCAACAAAACCCATTTATCAAATTCGGGTACAAAAGGGACGACGTAGCGGATCTGTACATACAAACATTCATTTCCTATTCCTATGCCGTTGTCCCAAAATACTTAACATGTAAGTAGGTACTTACCATAAGGCTAACATATCCGTGAATACCATTGTAGGCTTCGACCACTTCTCTAAAGCCGCCTTCGCAGTACGTGCAAGCCTCAGGTTTGATGGTAAGATTCAGCTTGCTTTGGGCATCGCTCACCACCTTCACAAGAACTGATCCAATGTTCTCTTTCCTGTCTTTAAACGCCTGTTCCTTGAGAGCTGATAATATTCTCGTCTCATTTATGGCCTTTGTGTCCGAGGAATTGCCCGACGCCGCTAGAATTTCTTGGAATATATCCATTAAAGTTTGCGATTTGTTCGACATCTTGTGAAGTAGTTCTTTCTCTTCACTTGGACAATATGACGTAACTATGCAGTCGATTCGCCCATTGGGTCGCGACGCGCGGTGCCAACGAAACCTGGAAATAAAAGCTATTGTTAGAATTTGTAATATAAATATTAATCATAATTTTTGAAGTGAAACTTCTTTAGAATCGTTGTGATTTGAAAATTCAACGAAACAAAAAAGCGACACCAAAAAGAGACAAACATAAGTACCTATTCATAAATAGGATTAAGCCTGCGAGAGAATGAGATAGGCTACTTTTAATTTTAATAGTTAAAAATGAAAATCCATTCAGACAATAGACACGAAATTTTAAATTAAAATTTAACACGCAATCAACTTGATATTATTTGATCCAGTAATGAGATTATAAAGGACCTATACTATATTATAGCTTTCACAAATGCACGTAGTAGGTAATTTATACTTATTCGTATTGTGGTACTGTATTATTGTTAATATGAGTATCAAAGCATAAACCAAATAGGTAGAATAACTTATTTTATTTTAATAAATTCCTAATATATTCATTCAAATATCACCAGTTATTAAATTAAATCAACAGCTTAGTATTAATGATCTTTATATGAGACAAATCATAACAAAAGCATTCATATGCAGCAGCAATCATAAATACGCATTAAGGCCCTGGACAATCAATCAAAAATCTTAATAGATTGTACCACTGATTGACGCAGCTTTTACGGAATATTTTTAATTGCTTTAGTTCGAATTCTTCTTTGCTTAACCAATTCTACCTTTTGATATAAATGAGACTTATTCAAAATAGAAATGGAGCCCAGTTTGAGCTTTTTGGTTTTTTGAATGAGTCCCGAGGGATTTAGTACCTAGATGTAATTCAAGAGCTCCAATATCCCTCTCCTGGTTCCATCAACATCACATTTGTAAAGTTTCAATCGATACGACAGTTAGAAAACTTCAATAAAACTTCAAAACTTCAATCTTTCGAGTCTCTACCGCTGGTTCGGAATGCCATTTCTACCGAGAAGAGCCATTAAGAAATTCGGTTGGTTAAAGAAGAAGAAAGAATTTGCTTAAATTCGACTTCAGAGATTTGTTTACATACTCAGTTTGTGAATTAGCTAGTTACAGGTGAAGCAAATGAAAGCGTGTAAAGATCCTATAAGGTTGTGAATCGGTAACTAGTAAGTACCAGAACTTCAGCCTTGCGAAATAAATGATGCCATGTTGAATAATGACTACACCATCGAATGCCTCTCGATAATACTGAATGGCGGTCTATAAAATCCACATAAAAACAAACGCAATACTATTGCTCTGGCCGTATGCCAAGTTGTCTACTGCAAAACAAATAGTTGAGTCAAAAAAATATAATCCAATCGTTTATCATCAAAGGACTGTCAGATTATGTTTTCATATTTCTATTTAGATTTAATTTCTTCTGTGAAGCTCGTAATGTAATTAAAAAATTGAGCTTAGCTTGATGATGCATTAGTCAAGGACCTTTAAACCAGACTTTGGTTTAAAGGTCCTAGTGCATTAATAACTATTATTATTGTTGGTCTTACGGATATAAAATCTTCTAAACCTATAAAAGGAAAAAGTGACTGACTGATCAAAATTCAACGCACTTTCTAACTTCAAACGACAGTTTAAAATGGTAAAAAAACTAACAGGATACGTGGATATTTACGACTTTTGGGAGATCACTAAAAATTACTACTATTTAACTATTTAATAATTATTAAAAATAATAATGGGTACCTATTTGAATGGTCAAATACGTAGGTACCATTTCCTTATCCTAGCCATGGACCATTAAAGATTATACAAGCTGTTCAACCAATAACGTCCATGTTCCTACAAAGATTGATGATATGACTGTTTCCCTTGTTGTATCAAACAATTCTCAGAAACAAGAGAAATACCTATCTAATGCCAGTTGCGAATCATTAACCACAAGTAGGCGGCAAAATATCCCCACAAGATTACTAACAATGTACTTATGACACATAGAGATATAGTCATCCAACCCAGATACATTTAGGGTAATAAAAATAGGGTACCACATAGATTTGTCTGGTTTGGGGGATTAGCGAACTAACGGCCGGTTTCTGAATTGAGAATTTCATGTTAAGTCTGTCTCAAAGACTACTTAAGGACTAATTAAGCAAAGGAAAAGGTTCATTTTAGGCCTACTCTTGTACACTCTACCATGAATAGAGGAAAATACATAGATTGTATTAAAAATATAATAATTTAGAACAGTAAAGTAAATAACGAGCAAAAAAAAATGTATTTCAAGTTTTCGATACGTTTCCAAGATGGCAACCTTCAGCCATAGAGAAGGCAGTAGACGCGAAATGTATTAAATGTCATTTCTGACAGTCACTGTCAAAATAATAATATGTTTTTCTTTTTTACAACGTCAAAAAATATGAATCCGCCATTGTTACCCACTCATGTTTAGTGTTGCATAACTTGGAAAGATTAAATAATTTTACCACTGAAATTACGACGAATTCGTAGATTTGACCAAAAAAACTGGTCTAGTCTTTTATTTTCCTTCATTTCTCTGCTTGTACAAGACTTGGCCTACGCCCCATACAAATCTGAACCGTCTCCTTTTTGTTTCTGAATTGATATTGGGCCGGTTTCTGAATTAAGCATTCAAGCAAAAACAGCAAGTTCCAACTCTCAAACCTTACACAATATCAATTCAGAAACAAAAATTTGCTTAATAGGGAATATGCATGTATTTTTTTTATTATTTTAAACCATTCTTTAAGTGATTATATAACAGGAAAAATATATAACACTTGCACAATTTTATTAAATAAGCTAAGAAAAAATAATTAAAACTACTATCATTTTCGGACGATTTAAACGCCCCCATTTTGGCGCGCTCGTTCTGTGACGTCACGGTGCGTTCGTTGTCGCCGTTCGACGTCGTTTATTCATAGGAATAAATTAACAACGAAGTGTTTGATTCACAGATTTAATAAAAGTGAGTGAAGTAAAGCGTAAAAGATTATTATATTGTGATGGAAGAGCACCCAAAAGCTTATTATAAATATTGTATTGTCCCTATGTGCAAAAATAATATTAAAACTGCACCTGACAAGATTTATTTTCATATGCCCAAAGATGCAAATATAAAGAAAAAGTGGTGTAAGGTGATGAGGAGAGAAAATGTATCGTGCTTGAGTAGTTTATATTGTTGTGAAGATCATTTCGACGTGAGTATTAAATATGTATATACCTACATATCAAAAATCTTTTTCATTAGGACTCGCGAACAATATATACAATAAACTAACTAACTAACTAAGATGTTCCAAATTTATAAATATTATGATTTTCATTGCTGACTATGAGTGTTGATTTTGATCACAAAACGTTATAACTAGGTTTTTTTGTTTGCACTGTTGATAAGTTCTATTGGAAAAGAATTTCTCAGTTGCTTTGACAAAACCGCTTTCAGTCATTGTGGCGAGTCCTTTTACCCGACTGCGGAACGCACAGGGTTATTTCACAAGGAATCACTGCTTTCAGTTAATAATTCCCAACAACACAATAATTTATCATAAATAGCGGCAAAACAATGAGAATAAGCTTCAATAATCATACAAAACAAGCGACCTGTCAACAGTCGACACAGACTAGAGTGGATGGTGACGTCATGTTTCGTTCCGCCAATAGCGTTGCGTTTTGGCGGAATTTGAAAAATACTACTTTTAAATAATTAAATTTATTAATAGAAACATGATAATTTGTAAAAATAATCATCTGAATATATTTATTTAGCAAGAAAGAATACACATAATTTTTTTTGTCCATTTCTAAATCACATGCATATTCCCCATTAGTCCTTAAGTAGTCTTTGAGACAGACTCAACATGAAATTCTCAATTCAGAAACCGGCCCTGTACAAAATTTCATTAAAATCGGTTGAATAGATGAGCCGTGAAAGCGTAGCAGACAGACAGACACACTTTCGCATTTATAGTATGAATATGGATATGGATTATTTTACTAGAGCTTTCGGATAGTCAAGTATAAATCTACCACCACTGGTTCAAAATGAACTTCTCAGGTTCAAAATAAGTACATAAATAACTATGTATAACAGTTCCGCGCATTAGATCGGTATGTAGGTACAACGTACACTGTGGCCTTCTGTTGTACTCAATATCTAAATTAAACTTAAATGACAGCTCTACACCATTTATAGCAATTTCAAAAAGCTCTCTGCGAAGTGGACGGCACTAAATCTAGACCTGTCAATTTAGTTTCGTTTATAGATTGTGTACAACATAAATAGACACACCATCTGTTTATGAAGCTGGTTCGATGGAAGCTTCGAACCAAGAGCGTGCTCTTGTTTCGAATCTGTTTAGCTACAGAAGTGTTAAGTTATTACTTACTAGCTGATGCCCGCGACTTCGTCCGCGTTTTTGAGTTTATTGTTATTCCCGCGGGAACTCCTTAATTTTCTGGGATAAAAAGTGGCCTATGCCACTCTCCAGGTCCTCAACTATACCCATGCCAAATCACGTCAATCAGTTGCTCCGTTGCGGCGTGATTGAAGGACAAATCAACAAACCAATAAACCAACAAACAAACACACTTTCGCATTTATAATACACGAACCCGGGACCTCGTCGGCCGCAGTCGAACATGGCAACCGCTAGACCATCGAGGCAGATCTAATTTGATGAAATATAATTAAAGTACGCCGTGGACTACCTATCCCTCTACATGCGCAAACCCAACGCGACGTCCCCGCACAAACTCCCGACTGTAGTCTGTGATACGATACGAGACATCTATTATTACTGAAACCTAACGCTGTAAGTGAAAACTTGGTGAAAATAGAATAATAAATTGTGACAAACATGTTACAAAAGAAACATGAACGGGAGGCCTCCTATTATAGGCATTAGTAGTCGTGGTCATCTTTATCATCGTCAATCGATAGTCGCCGACAGCTAGATATTTTGTCTCTTATACAGACTTCTATAACGCTTATACGTTTTCCATTGAGAATAGCTATTCCAGGATGTTATGATCGTAACGTACCTACCTGCTTATTGCAAAATGACCGTCGCAAAACAAAATTACTGTATAAACCACACGATAAAGTTATTCAGCATGATGCTACGGGCGTTTTCACTTGCTTCTAGAAATCGAACACAAGTACGCGTGTATTCACTGTTAGTTCCTAAAGCACAGTAATTATATTAACGCCTTGGGTATGCTTAACATAAATGTGTAAGTTATGAGGCATCCTAATAACAGGATAGCACTTTGCGCTAATAGAAACTTGGGGACACAACACATTAATAAACACAGTATAAGATTCTAAAGACTCGTTCTCACGGCAGCTCGTAGTCGCGAACCAAAATACTGCATGTATCTTTCAGAAGTCTTTCATGACGTTTCTTGTAATGCCGATGCAGCCACAGTATTCGACCATACGGCATGCTACTAATACACACTTTCATTTTGTGGCCTACTCGGACTTCGTCCAGGATCTCATACCGCATACGCGAGCTTCTGGCTTAGCGAAATGTTACATCTATCTATCTGTTACATTTTCAGGGCCCACTTGTTTAACCAATTTTGAAGAAATTTGCATTAATAGCTTGCATGGAAGGCGGATTTAGGGTTTTTATCCCAAAATAATAAATCATTATTAATATTATTAATTATATCCACGTCGATAAAGTGGCGGGCATCATCTTATATCATTGAGGAACAACAACTGACGATCATTCTTGCTAGATTTAAATCAGTGTAAGTCTATGGTGTAAGTTACCATCTGATGCTCGCTCCTATGGCATGCCGCTATATTCCGGCTGAGTTTGTTGAGGGCTTTATCTCAGACCAGAGCGTGTTTAGAGCCCTCTTAGTTATAAGATACCGTCATCAATTATAACCAGCCCCCTAAAGTACTTAAATTCAACTATTAAAACTATTAAAGGGTCTTGCTATGAACAACGTATGCATGACTTTTGTCGCATTAAGTTGCCCGGAAATAAATCTAAAAACGTAACGAAGCCAAGTTCATTCTATGATAGAAAGTTGGTAATAAACTTCCACGTAAGCAACAAACACGATTATTGTGATAATAAATACATATCAGAATTATTTATTAACTACAAAAGCAAAGTTGGTTTTGTCTTCGCAACGAAAAGTTGATACGATACTTAGTTTTATGTGACGATAAGTGCTCCCAAAATGTTTGCAGAGTGTTACAAACTTCCCGTAGGTTGAAGTAAGAAACTTCCCGTAACAACCTGTTAATACAATTAATAATGTGTAGCGTAAATTGACTACACTAGCACTAATAGCACGGTTAATGGTACCTAAAGGACAGAGTTGAGATACAACTTATATTACAAAGTTATATTACCATAAAGTTTCTATCAATGTTAAAATATTAGATACTAGTGACAAGAAGTGCTACAGAGTTAGAAAACTTCGTGAAAGCACAGAATATAAAATAGTGTGAAAGAAACTTAAACAAATTTTTACGTACTTCCATAATAATTTCTGGTGTTAAGTAGAATTAAAGAAACGCCTAAGGCGCATCTAAGCACACACAGCATCGATTTACACACAGTATAAATGTATGATTGGCACGGCAGAGTATGATTGGGCTGGGCCGCCCAGCCTGGGCTCTATATCTTCCTTGATGAGGCTTTAGTCATGGTTGGTTACCTACCGGCAAAGACGTACCGCCAAGCGACTTAGCGTTCCGGTACGATGCCGTATTGATTTCACTTAGGGGTAAGTATGGGTTTAATATAACTGCTGTACCCCTAGCAGGTCAGCCCGCTACCATCTTAGACTGCATCATCAGGTGAGATCGCAGTCAAGGGATAACTTAAAGAATATTTTTTTTTTAAAATTATGTGTGTGTTATACATAATACTAGATGATGCCCGCGACTTCGTCCGCGTGGATTGGTGTTTTTTGTATCCCGCGGGAACTCTTAAATTTTCCGGGATAAAAAGTAGCCTATGTCCTTCCCCAGGATACAACCTATCCCTGTACCAAATTCACAGTCGTGTGTTGTGTGATTTGTGTGTTTGTGTACACACATTGTGTGTACACAAACACACAAATCAACAAAATCGGTTGAACAGATACATTTTTTTGATTCCCGTGGGAACTCTTCAATTTTCCGGGATAAAAAGTAGCCTATGTCCTTCCCCGGGATGTACCTAACCTATATCTGTACCAAATTTCATCAAAATCGGTTGAGTATTTGGGCCGTGAAAGCGTAGCAGACAGACAGACAGACATACAGACAGACACACTTTCGCATTTATAATATTAGTATGGATTCGAATGAAGCGACTCATATAATAATTATGATAGAACTTCACTTACAGGTAAGTTCGTTTAATCATTAATGTGAACGCGAACTTTTACAAATCATCAAGGTAAGGAAATTCGCATATTTATCACACATGATCTGGCAAATATTAACTTCTCTAACTCGCCCTGATGGGGAAGTTACAAGTTAGTTATCAATATCAAGCTATCCTATATAAATTAACCCTGCCGGGGATTGAATGGTGAACCTCGGACCTGCCGCTTATAAGACAACAGCGCTCACCACTGCCCAGGGAGGTCGCCGAAAGTCATATAAACGACGATTTTTCTGGCATAGCGTTGTGACCTCGAATCCAAGAAGCTGTAAGTACCAGACATGAAAAATTTGACACGGGGCAGGTCGTTAATCATACTATATACTATACTATATACTATACTATAATATTATAAATGCGAAAGTCACTTTGTTTGTTGGTTTGTTGGTTTGTTGGTTTGTCCTTCAATCACGCCGCAACGGAGCAACGGATTGACGTGATTTTTGGCATGGATATAGTTGAGGACCTGGAGAGTGACATAGGCTACTTTTTGTCCCGGAAAATTAAGGAGTTCCCGCGGGAATAACAAAAAACTTAAACCACGCGGACGAAGTCGCGGGCATCAGCTAGTACAAAATAAATGAATCAAATAAGAAAATTTATATAACCTCCAACTACTTATCTCCATTCTGTAGCTTGCATCCCGTCGATCGGGACATTTTGCTAACGGGACATTTTTTCAAAGTGGGACGTTAAGGCCCGATATACAATCAGGCGGCAACCAACTGTAGGTATAAAACTCGCCACACTACAGCATATATCTGTACGCATATATAGCACTACGCTCTACGCTCGATTTTACAGCCAACTAGCCAATTTTGTTACTTGAAATATTTGATTATTATTTATTTACTACAATACTTACCTAATATCTATGCCTACGCGCCACATTATTACAGTAAATACTAGCGGACGCGCCCCTGCTTCGCTCGGGTGAAATTTTTAAAAATTCCTTGGGGGTGAAATATCCAAAAATCCTGTAACACGTGTTTCTTTATATTTAATCGAAAGCCCAAATACCAATTTTCATGAATGTAAACCGAAAAATAAAGAACTTTCATACAAACTTTCCTCCTATATTTCACCACTTTGCGGGTCGAATTTTCAAAAATGGTAACACACGTACTTCTTCATATTTAACCGAAAGCCCAAATGCCAAGTTTCATGGCTACCTAAAACTTGAAAAATGAAGGACTTTCATACAAGCTTTCAACCACTATTTTACCCCTTTGGGGGTGGAATTCCCAAAAACAGTACACACACGTACACACGTACCCACTACAGCCCATTAACGTCCCACTGCTGGGCACAGGCCTCCACTCTCATAGGAGAGAGGGAATTAGAGCTTTGACCCACCACGCTGCTCCAATGTGGGTTGGCGGGCTTTAACGACTATTATCATGTTAGTCATAATAACCGGGACCGACGGCTTAACGTGCTCTCCGAGGCACGGGGGTGAAACACCGCCAACTTCCTAATTCCGGGCTAGTGCTGAGAATTTCTAGTCAGAAAAACCCAACACTTATTATGGCCCGACCCGGTACTCGAACCCGGGACCTCGTCAGCCGCAGTCAAACATGCTAACCACTAGACCAACGAGGCAGTCATGTACACACACGTACTTCTTTATTTTTTACCAAAAGCTCAAACCCCAAGTTTCATGGATATAACTTGAAAGATGACGGACTTTCATACAAACTTTCACCCCTATTTCAACCCCTTAGGGGTGGAATTTTGAAAAATCCTTCCTTAGTGAGCGCCTACATCATAGAAGGAACCTACTGTCAAAATTTCAAGTTTCTAACCCCAGCGGTTTAGGCTGTGCGTTGATAGCCAGTCAGGACAAACGATTTTATATATATATAGAATAGATAGAAAAAAGATTGACATCCTACCTACTTACTAATATAGATAGATTAGGTATGTATGCGCCCGATCATTCACAAACGCTAGGTACAGTGTTCTTCTATGTACCTATAGTACGCGCGCGAGTTGAATGCAGAGCTAATATTGTACGGTGACACCCGTGCATTCAACTCGCGCGCATACTATACATGTCAAATGTAAAACTAAATGGTACGGAACCCTTCGTGTCCAACTCGCACATGACAGGTTTTCATTGTGGTGTATTTTTTTTTTTTTTGGTGTATTTTTATGTGGTTTACCTACAATAAAAGTGTAATTTCATTCATTCTCATTCATACGATTCATGTGATACCTACTGCCCGCTGACAGATAGACGGACAGAGAGCGCAGGCTTAGTAATAGGGTCCCGGTGGCACACTCTGGGTACGGTACCCTAAAAAAGAATAATCGTAAAATATAAAAATAGAAAAGTCCGCCGGAGTGACCGCGGCACGGCCAGGGTTGCCAAATTTGGTTTTGAAATCTACCGAACAAGGACGAGACCGTTGATAGGAACAAACACAACTGATAATGATTATTTTACACAATACTAGCAGATGCCCGCGACTTCGTCCGCGTGAAATAAGTTTTTTAAATTCCCACGGGAACTCCCAAATTTTTCGGGTTAATATATAGCCTATGACACTCACAAACTTTACCTCTTTATAATATTAGTATAGATTGATTTTATAAAATTACACATATTATGGCAGTAGGCATTAAAAGTTACAGGTATGCATAATTTAGGCTTCACCATGTCTACGCTTGATTTGAAATCAAAAATCACAAATGACTGACACGATTCGAAAGAAAGAAATGGAAAACGTCACGATCTGCGCGTGTACGAACCGGCAACGTCACTTATTCTATTGCGGCAAATCTTATACTTCATTATGTATGAAACTGAATAAACCGAACCACTCATACTTCGGCATTTTTGTTATACTTGCTAAAATACCGAACACCTGGCAACCCTGGGCGCACCACTGGCGGCGACGCGCTAAGTAGGTAAGTTGGTAACTTAGCGCGTCGCTGCCAGCAGAGACAAGTAACATATAGGAAGCGTCGCCGAATCAGAGATCCCGCCCCGCGCCCCCGCGCCCCCGTGGCTCTCGTACACAATTCATATTTGCATTTTTCGATACAGTCCATTAGTAAATAATCAAAGCTGTCTCTAGGCATCCATACTAATATTATAAATGCGAAAGTGTGACTGTCTGTCTGCCACGCTTTCACGGCCCATCTACTCAACCGATTTTGATGAAATTTCGTAAAATGTTAGGTTGTATGTATAGGTGTAAGGACATAAGCTAGGTACCTACTTTTTACCCTGGAAAATTAAAGAGTTCCTGCGGTAATCAAAAAACCGTAATCCACGTGGACGAAATCGCGGGCATCATCTAGTACGGAAATAATTGAAAAACTTATCCGGGTCACACACAGTTTTTCACATAAAATTGTATAATACACGCCATCTAAATACCTGTTTCTTTTATGAAAACCTAAAACCGTTTACCTATACCTACTTCTTTTTTGCGTTTCAAATATTATATAATAAACTAGATGATGCCCGCGACTTCGTCCGCGTGGTTTAAGTTTTTTGTTATTCCCGAGGGAACTACTTAATTTTCCGGGATAAAAAGTAGATTATGTCACTCTCCAGGTCTTCAACTATACCCATGCCAAAAATCACGTCGATCCGTTGCGCCGTTGAAGCGTGATTGAAGGACAAACCAACAAACCAACAAACCAACAAACCAACTAGTATGCTATAAAAGTTCTGATCTGTATGAAATAGAGCTGAAATTTTAAGAAACGGTCGAACGAAAACGTTTCTTACGAAAAGCATTCCACGCGGACAAAGTCACGGGCATTAGCTAGCGAGATATAATGACAAATAGTAATAATGATAACATGTGTATGTGTGAGTTTAGCAATACTTGTTCCCACAGAAAATTACCTCTATGTGTTCGCCTTCTATATTCTTCCTTTGTTGTGTCGTTGCGCGTTGGCCGCAACCTATGGTACCTAGTAGGTAACTATAGGAACATAATCATACTAATAAAATAAATGCGAGTGTTTTTGTTTTTTGGTTTGTTGATTTGTTGGTTTGTCTTTCAATCACGCCGCAACGGAGCAAGGGATCGACGTGATTTTTGGTATTGGTATAGTTGAGGACCTGGAGAGTGACATAGGCTACGTTTTATCCCGGAAAATTAAGGAGTTCCTGCGGGAATCAAAAAAGCTACAACCACGCGGACGAACTTGCCGGCATTAGCTAGTCTTGCTAATCAAATAATATAATAATATAATATATAATAATAATCAAATAAATATTATAAATGCGAAAGTTTGGATGTATGGATGGATGTTTGTTAATCACGCCCGAACGGCTGAACGGATCTGGATGAAACTTGTCACAGAGATAGATTTTAGTCTGGAATAACACATAGGCTACTTTTTATCCCGGAAAACTAAGGAGTTCCCGCGGGAACCAAAAAACCTCAATCCACGCGGACGAAGCCGCGGGCATCAGCTAGTAATAATATTATATTTACTATGAATGTGAAAGGAATTTTTCAAGAATTGAACTTGAAGAGTTCAACCGATTTAGCTGATATTTGAAATATGAACACATGACCAACTTCACGGGTGAACTCATGGTGGAGAACTCCTCAAATACTCATCGTAACTCCTTCGTGTTTGAGCTCATTGGATTTGTCTTATCGTGTAGGTACTAAAGACCAAGAATGTACTTGGCGTCCAGGGTATCATGATGGAATCGGGAGGTCGTCACAGGACCTTTTCAAATACTCATCTTAACTCCTTCGTGTTTGGGCTCATTGGATTTGTCTTGCCAAGTAGGTACTAAAGACCTAGAAAGTAGTTGGTGTCCACTGTCCAGGGTCTCATGATGGAATCGGGAGTTGGTCAGAGAAACTCGGTTGATTAAGTACTTTGGTTCAGAAATATTTATGAAACATTTCGTGAACCTCGATCTTTTACGAAAACTGGTTTAGAAATCTCGTAGAAATCGGTATACCTACCTACTTGCTTTGAAAAAAGAAAAAACTCGTCGAATTCAGGATCTCCTACTTTTTTGAAGTCGGTCAAAAATAGTTGTTAAATTGTATATAGCTTTTCCAAATAAATTTTGGTGTTGTAATTACTTTTATTTCGGTTCCAAATAAAAATATCAATTTTTTCCATCCGCAGTATACAAACACTGCACTCGCGAAATCGTAATAAAAATTTTGACAAAAAGTGATACACCCGTCCGTTCACGAGCGCGTTTCAGCGCAAACTGAGGCGAAAAATCAAGTCCTCGGATATTTTCCTTAGAAAAAGTATGAAAAAAATATGGTGGGACGCATAAATGACTACGTACTTCACTTGGACGCACAATGTGGCATAGTTTAGATAGAGGACTATATATGCCATCATTTTTTTATAAATTACTAATTAAAATATGCAGCGGATACATAAATGAGGGTTCCTGAACAGACCCCATTTTTCGTCATTTTAAGCGATTCATGCGTTCGATATTACGTATTTATGCAGAAAATTTGTATGGAGTGTGCATTTTTTATATGGTCAAACGAACGCTGAATACATGACCTTTAATTTGATACCATGATATCCCCACAGCTAGAATTCCTATTTCTTTAAAGTGTACCTGGAAAAGTATGAAATTTGTATAAGGCGCCTTAAATACGAACGGGACATTATGCGTCCTACTTAATCGTTATTGTTATTTTCGTGCTAATGTAGCTTGTTTACGTCGTATGCCATTTTCAAACTACGGGAATACGAGAAAGATGTATTGCCCAACAATCTTGTGCTTGTACTGAAACGTGACATGGTTTTATATTGTTTTGCCCGTATTACCCCCTCGTAGGTACCTACGAAAATTTTGTGTACTAATGTGATTTTCCTTATTCTACCATAACTTCAATAAATTCCTGCGAACAGATTTGGGTGTATGTAATAGGGTATCGTGAGAAATGAGAACCCTTACATACTCCCGACTGTTTTATGTGAGTTAATTCAATATCAGAGCAGTTTTAATTATGTTCACTCATTTTTCAAATAGAATATGACGTCACAGCAGAATGTGAATACATTAGGAATGCTCCCCGAGCCATAATTAAAAGACGTGCCTACTCGTTATTGCTAGAATCCTAACGCCATAGAACTCCTAGATACTGAAACGCAAACTAGAATCGATAGAAAATATTTTTCACACCACTCGCTCAACAACGGCTTATTACATGGCCTGTTATCTAAGGTTAAAGTAAGACATTAAATCCCTAGGGTTATAATGTTGTACTGAAATCCATTATTCCCTAGGGTTATAATGTGATATGAATTTAGAATCATCGCGCATCTGAAGCAAGATCTGAAGGAAATTCTATTCATTCCAAAGAGGTTTTATTCATAATTCTTATTGCTATATCTATAAAGTCTAATTTCGGTAAACAGAATGTGTTCTCAGCAGGCGCGGCCAACTCGATTTTCGAAAACCGAAGCCGTGGCCCACTAGATTCGCACTGACGACATTTGTTTGTCAAATCGAGTAGGCCACGCCAGCTGAAAGAAGTGGTTGTATCGCGAGTTACTATAAAATCCCTCGTTCAGCTTGGGATTTATCCCGGCGCCCGTGACATAATATATCGCATTACCCCCGTGGTGAATAATCTACTATTAAGTTCTTTTCCAATTCAAGGATTCCAATTATTTTCAAGAAAATAAAAATTTTGATCAATTTTATGTTACTAATCCCTTTTTGACTTCATCATAGCAGATAAGTTATATTAAAGTTAAAGCGAACATCTATACTTCTTTAATAATCTTATCTTATCTTAAGTACTAATATTACAAATGCGAAAGTTTGGATGGATGTATGGATGTTTGTTACTCAATCACGCCCCAACGGCTGAACGGATCTGGCTGAAATTTGGCACAGAGATAGATTATAGTCTGGAATAGCACAAAGGCTACTTTTTGTCCCGTCAGATTAAAGAGTTCCCGCGGGAACCAAAAAAACCTCTATCCACGCAGACGAAGTAGTGGACATTAGCTAGTTATAAAATAATTCTAGTTTTATTTGAATACTAGCGGAAGCCCGCGACTACGTTCGCGTGGCTTAAGTTTATTAATTCCCACAGGCACTCCTTAACTTTCCGGGATAAAATAAATATGTCACTCTCCAGGTCCTCATCTATACACATGCAAAAAATCACGTCGAACTGTTGCTCTATTGCAGCGTGATTGAAGGACAAACTCTCTATTTAACGTCCTTGAGGATACAATTTACAAAAACTGTGAAACATATATTTCTTTATTTTAAACCAGAAGCCCAAATACCAACTTTCATGGCTATAACTTGAAAAATGAAGGACTTTCATACAAACTTTCAACCAATATTTTACCCCTTTAGGGGCAAAATTTTGAAAAACTGTGACACCCATATTTATTTATTTTTTACCGAAAGCCAAAATACCACGTTTTGTTGATAAACCTTAAACCTATCTTGAGAAAAGAAGGCATTTCATACCAATTTTCATTCCCTATATCACCCCTTTGGGGGTCGAATTTTCAAAAACTGTGAAACACGTATTTCTTCATTTTTAACCCGCAGCTCATATACCAAGTTTTATGACTATAACTTGAGAAATGAAGGAATTTCATACAAACTTTCAACCCCTATGTTACCCCTTTGTGGGTAGAATTTTGAAAAACTGAGACAAACCTACTTCTTTATTTTTTACCGAAAGCCAAAATACCAAGTTTCGTTGATATAACTTGAAAAATATCTTGAGAAATGAAGGCCTTTTATACCAACTTTCATCCCCTATTTCGCCCCATTGGGGGTTAAATTTTAAAAAACTGTGAAACACGTATTTCTTCATTTTTAACCCGCAGCTCAGGTAGAATTTCGAAAATCCCTTTCTTAGTGGATACTTAGTCTTCACAAAGAAAACTCCAAAATTCATGTATCAAGGACCCGGTTCAGGCTGTGCGTTGATATAAAAGTCAGTCAGTCACTCAGTCAGTCAGGACTTTGAATTTTATATATATAGATTCACACACTATAAAACGTTTTAAGTCTCTCATATTTTCTACTATTCCTAGAAATATAAAATCATCTGAATTTTTTAGATTAGGCACGATCACGCCTGTTCATATCATTGTGTCTCGAGAAAAATCGTAATATTGCTTCTACATCAAAGGAGCCTTAAAATATTTTCATCAAAATAAGATGTTTTTCGATGAAGAATTCTAAAGAAAGTCTTCTGTGTTTGAGAATTTGCAAAAGGAAGGGCGTATACTAAAGATACCGTTTTTAATTTTTACGCCCTCGCTTGTAAAAATTGTAAAGGTAAGTAAGTAGTACAACCTACTGCTTTAGGATATAATATAAGAATAGATGGCACATATTTCTGAAACTTTTCTGAGTCTGTATAAAGAAAAAATAGAATTACTTGATATAAAACCTACTTAACTTTCTAAAATTTCACCAAGAATTAAAACTTTTTAAGAAAGCTTCAAACTAATTTACTTACTACAAAGTGATAACACTTTTCGATTTCCTAACAAGCTGTAAGGATAAAAGATAAGCTTTTATTTAAGATAAACAAGAAACAACTAAAAATAAAACTGTTTAAGGAAGTGTAAGCGAGTTTATTTTCGTAATGTCCTCAATTAAAGAGATTACAAGTAGGATTAAGTACTTCCTCCTCTGAATCCTACATACAAAATCGACCACAACGTTATTAGGTAGGTATATTATGTACGTTATTATATGCGCGTTCTTAAAACATGCTTAATTTTTATTGCTACATCTAATCTTTGACTGTACGAGCCTACGCTGAAAATACAATCGTCAATCGGGCGTTGAATTATATTTTTTGTACGTAAGTGGAATATAGGTTTAGATAAGCCACGTAGGTTTTTAAATTTTCTTGCTCTTCCGTCAATTACAAAAAAAATATTAGGAGTGATATGGTTGCTAAATAGCCCAGTTGGGTTAATCGGGGTAGGTTATTGCTCTAACCGTCGCGTCACGTCGTCTAAATTCTAAATGGCGACCAAAGTACCATTGTGTTAGCCGCCAGCTAATAAATATAGAGTGTATCTTAAGATATAAATGTAGGTACCTACCTATTAATTAAACAAGATGATGTCCTCGACTTCGTCCGCGTAAAAAGTAGATTTTTGAAAATGCTGAGAGAATTTTGAAATTATATCCTTCCCTAAATGGCTTAAAGCACGTAAGACTATTTTTAGCGTAGAGACAAAAAGGCATATATTAAGACAATAGACACTTTTCGCATTTGTAACATTAGTAGGTATACCTACGATTTGTTTATTAGAACCAATATTTAAGGTGGGAATGCGATCATCTATATTTTCACCTTCTATGTGTACTTAATTTGCATTGAATGCAAATGAGCAATCAAGCTCGTAGCTCATATTGGGCTACGAATCTTCTTCTTTCTTTCTCTGGGCTTTTCCGCACTTAAGCACTGGTGCCCGCTGTGCGTGTGGGCTACGAATATAGCGCGCTGTAATCTAGATAAAGGATGACTTTATAAGAACAACAAAAACTCATTAAAAAAATGTCCTATACTTATTTGGAATCAAAATGCAGTACAACAAGTATTTGTGTTGGATCTTCGACTTCGGATAATGTCAATAAAGGTAGCCAAAACATTCCGATGTCGTACTAATTAACAAGTCGCATTGATTAAGGAGCAACCCGGCGAATAACATAATGGAAGGCGATATTTCCACTCGAACGCTCAGAGGTGGGTGTGATTTTTACTCCCCCGTGTATCCAACTGGGCGGGACCGCATTAGTTGTCATTTTCATCGCTTGTAACCTGAGGTCGTTAGTGTTCACAAATAACTTACTAACCTAACAACACCTTGGACACTATAAACTATTTCAATGTATCTGTCTGATGAGGCCTGCTACACTAGATTTAGGTTTTAGAAACATCCCGTGGGAACTCTTTGATTTTCCGGGATTATATGTAGCTTATGACCGTCATATGTATGAGTGAAGAGTGGAGACGGACGAGCAAACAAGCAGACGGGTCACCTGATGGTGAGTGATTACCGCCGCCCATGAACATTTGCAGCACTAGAGGAACCGCCAATGCGTTGCTGGCTTTTGATATATTTGTTTATCCGCCCTTATTTGAAGAGCCCCATATTATAATCATGAGGGAACACAGAAGTTGCTTTGTGAAGTTGTCGAACTGGTTCCACAATTTACAGGTACGGGTACGTGCTGAAATTTAAGCGTGCCACAACACCAAAGTGATGACCACGACCGCTCTGACAATAGCGATACGACGGAGAAGAAGATGACCGTCCCCGGAATGCAATTTATCTCTGTACCTAGTTTTGTACCAAATTAGTCGATAGTTCTGATAGTTCCTTAGTTAAAATGATTTGTGAAATGGTGCTAATAAAAAAAAACCCGGCTGAGTTTGTTGTGGGCTCTTCTCAGACGGGCGCGTTTGGAATCCTCGTAGATTTAGGTTTTTAAGATACCGTTACTGATTATCACCATTATATTTTATAATAAATATAATGGCTTTTTTGGCCTCGTCCACAAATCAAAAGTCGCTCAGCATGCTATGGAGCGGGCTATGTTGGGAATTTCTCTCAGGGATAAAATCCGGAACGAGGAGATTCGGAGAAGAACTAAAGTGACCGACATAGCTCTGAGGGTTAGCAAGCTGAAGTGGCAGTGGGCAGGCCATATCTGTCGCAGAACCGATGGCCGTTGGGGCAGACTTGTTCTGGAGTGGAGACCGCGTACCGGCCAGCGCAGTGTAGGACGACCTCCAGCTCGCTGGTCCGATGACCTAAAGAAGGTGGCGGGAAGCGGGTGGATGAGGAAGGCGGAGGACCGTGTTTTGTGGCGCGCTCTCGAAAAGGCCTATGTCCAGCAGTGGATGCATACAGGCTGATGGATGGATGGATGGATGGATTTTATAAATAAGTGGACGTCAATAAGTGTAGTAGGTATGTCTACCTAAATTGAATAAAACATTATTTGATTTGATTTGATTTACAGATACCTTGTACTAAAAGCCCCGTTTTATACTCCAAATTATGATACCTTTGTAATTATGTAAACTTAAACTATAAAACGCGTGTAAGGTCATTGAAAATCCTATAGTTTTCCTTTAAGCAAGGTATCACCTTGATTGCTCCTTAAATAACTTGTAGTGTGGGACGAATTTTTGAATATCAATAAGGAAGTACTTACGCCCAAGCTCTGAAAGTTTGGGCGTTATTGGCACTTCCTCATACATTAGAATAGGTGAGTTTAGAGGCAATATAATAATCCAATAAGAAGGAAGGCACGTGCAAGGAACTTCACTCCTATATTAAAATTATTTTCGAGATTTGACGAAAGCTTTGAACTTGGAAAGGTTTGATATCACTGGGGTAATATTATGTGTAAAACTCAGTAGATAGGTATATGTAATATTATTGATTTCAAAAGATTGGGTGAAAAGCGAAAACACACTACGGATAGGACAGAACAAAACAGTCACGCGAAACGGGTGTTGTAACTTGTAGGTATAGGAAACACGTTTCGTCGTGTCGCGCGTGTCTGTGCAGCTCCAAATAAAAGTACGCACATGGCATTTTGAATGTAGCGTAGTTGAAGTTTGACGTCACTAAAGTACTAAAGAATAACGTGTAAAGCTAGATGTAAAGCTTAGGAAATTGTTGAAGTTTCACACTTGAGCCACTTATGCAAAACTTTGAAATATTTTTCATTAGTCCCTAGACAACGTTCCTGTAAACGGTCATAAAATTTTTCAGTGAAGCAGCTTCCCCCACCTATAAAAACTTGGATTGTGGATCGTGCTTGGCGAAAAGAAATTGAATTGGAGCACAAATTTTCAACGGAAATTTTCGAGCTTCGACACAAATATTTTCTCCTTAAACGCCGAATAACAACAAATTTTAAAGAGTAATATAATAATCTAATAAATTATTAAGTCTATAATTAAATCCTTTTTGGTATTTCCGTCGTTCAGTTCGTACCAAGGACGCTGACGCAAGGGCTACATAAGATAGGTACATAAGAATACCTATACGCTACACAAGATTTGCGCCCGTAATGATATTAAATAACATTGTACGTAATGATATTAAATAGCATGAAAAACAGGGCTAAGAAAACAGATAAATACAAGACCTGGTATTAATTTATTCTACGGAGACAGCATTTTAAATCTTGTTTAGTACTTATGCTGTGGCGCTTACGTAAAAGGAGACTTATTGCATTATTAATGCGATAAAAAGCACAATATTCTTATGTAACACCGCTCCGCAGCTCTGTCTACGAGTTGCAAAAGTTTGTAAAATACTTGAACTTGTATATTGTGTTGTACACAGCTCATTGTAGGTACGTCCCACGATGTTTCTATTGTTTGCTGTAAAAGGCTGAAACAAAGGGAACGACTCCTCACTCCTCAGACTAAATACGATAACTAATATTGTACTTGTGGGAATTTCGGTATGTATATGGTTAGCTCATCTTCGTTACCTATTCGTTCAACAATCTATAACGCCATCCAAATAGCTAATTGATCCGAAAAGTATATTGTTTGTATGTATGTTTTTTGACGTGCTTACCATAGGTCATCATCACAAATATTGTACTTGGTAAAACGCGCGTAGGTTATAGAGATATGTGATGATATTCTGCTTTTTCGTCAGTGTAATTTTTGGGTAAGTATCCTCTTAGCTATTAAATCCAATTCAAATATTAATCTTGATTGTCGTATAAGTACAGTGTACCAACCTGCTTAAGTACCCACTCTTTCATTTCTAGGCTACAGCCATGTGTAAGGGACAAATCCAGAAGTAGGTATTTATGAGACACTTTTAATATATTTGTACTCTCATTTGGAACTTGCACGAGTAAATAGTTAAACGTGTAGAGGTTCCACGAGAGATTTAATGTATTTAGATAAAAGTTGGCTGAACCTAAAGATAATATTCATTTGATTCAGCCACGATTGCTTTCGTTAAGCTCTAAATCAAAATCAGATCTAAACACAAAAGTACCTGTTCAATAATCGCTAAGTCTGCCGGCAGGAGACTGAATGAATATCGTCAAAACACTCGTATTTATACTAACTAATTTCATTATGACGTCTGTACCCACCGATTAAATCGAAAGACATGAAACGAGTCAAATTGACAGATATTATACTTTCTTTTTCATGAGATATAATGACAAACATTAATAATGCTAACACATATTGTACCTATACCCAATCAATACATTTTCAACCGACTTCAAAAAAGGAGGAGGTTCTCAATTCGACTGTATTTTTTTTTTTTTTTTATTTATGTTTGTTACCTCATAACTTTTGACTGGGTGGACCGATTTGGATGATTCTTTTTTTATTTGAAAGAGCATACTTCCCATGTGGTCCCATATAAATTTTATCGAAATCGGTCGAGCGGTTTTTAAAATATCAACAATAAAGCTTGTTGTTGTAAAGTTGGCGCGGGAGTTTGAAGTCGGTTGTTTAAAAAGTATTTTTTATATTAAATTATGTTGAACAAAAATGTTTTCCTGGTAATAAGATGACGAAAATAGGTACCTAATCTTCCCGGTGTAATCATAAATAGGGAATCAGAGAGACATACTCGTTAAAATGCCGTAAGTATTGTTAGATGTTCTTTCATTTACTTTATTGTAGGTTTCCCGCTCTCCTATGAGAGTGGAGGCCTGTGCCCAGCAGTGGGACGTTAATAGGCTGTAGTGATGATGATGATGATGATGATGATGAGGTTACTTAAATATCTCAAAGACATGTTCATACAGATATACTAAAATATACCTAGGTACCTTTATAGGTAGGTACAAACTACAACTACTTACATAATTACTAATACAAGTTAGGATGCAGCAAGAATTAAGTATTAATAATAACTATTACATTAAATTAAAATTAAATTTTAAAACAAATTAATCTAGTAGACCACTGTCAGAGGGAATTGTTCCCAAAATGCTAGCCCCATTGCCTCGTTGTATCGCGATACTAATTCTCTGGGCAAAGTAGAGGTACCTTTTAAAAAAATATTTCATATAGCTAATTGGGATATATAAAGAACTTCGTTAACAATGTCCTTTTCTTACTATAGGAATGGAATATTTTTATTTTATTTTATTTTATTTATTAGGTCTACTAACGGACACTTACATTAAAACATACAAAGGTAAACCTATCCTATAAAATAAAAAAGTTAAATGTAGTACCCACTTATAAGTAAACACAACATTATAAATTAAATTCGTTACAAAGCTAAAAAATAATAATTAAATGAACAAAAACAACTAAAACTAAAAATGAGGAATAATAATAGGTACCCAATTAAACTTACTACAAAGAATAGTAATGGTAAGGTTCATGTTCTGATTTTATCACGGAACTTGGGTAACGAGTCAAAGTGAATGTCAAGATTAGTGCTGTTGTGGTTTAGGGTCTTACATAATCTTGAGACTGGAGAATGGGTGCCGAGGACAGTTCTACGCAACGGTGGATAAAGAGGTGTAATGGACTTACGTGGGTAATGGACAGGAACCTTAAACTTAAAGCTGCTCAACAATTGAGGACAGTCAATTTTAGCATTAAAGATTTTATACAAGAATTGCATATCTAAGAGTTCCCTGCGTTTTTCTAAGGAATGCATTTTAAAACGAGACAGTCTATCTTTATATGAAAAAGTTCTGTTGGCTTTTCCTATACTAGCAGCTAGGTTTTTCACTCTAATATCACCTAATATCTGATTTTTGAAAATTAATACAGAGCGCGCCTTTGCTGGTTCCTCTCGGTAGGAAGTTCCTAAATCATCGAAGTTAAATGAGTACCTTCAACTCCAAACTTGCTCTCATTTACAGAACATAATATGATTTAGGATTTAAGTAAAGGCCCAGGTCAAAATTTGGAGCGGACTATCGTCTCCGCCCTACTTTTAGTCCGCCGCTGGTCGGACACAAAAATAACCACTATGTACCTATGCATAATATTGAAATTTTAGTAACGGTTCCTTGTGATGGAAAACTTTGATATGAACGAAGAATAGCTCGTCAGTATTGTTGAAGTTCCTCGCTTCGGTCGCCTAAAGTTTGCGTATACTTTAGAAGAGTTACTTCCGTTTCTGAAATTGCAATAATCGTAGAAGTTAAGGCCCACTTGCACAAGGACTCTAAAATATTTTTCAAATGCAGTTACTCTTTGGCAAATGCGAGTTGCTTTTGTAAATTTGCAAGTGACAGCATTACAAAATTTTACAAAATAAATCAGTTAAATGTCCTTGGGCAAGCGGCCCTATGGGTCTATATTTATGTATAATTAATGTACCTAGATGATTTTACAAAAAATTACGAAAAACGTATTTCGCAAAACCATTATAATATATGGTGAAATTATAATGAATATGATGAATTTTTGATTTGTCATATCTTATCGAGTTCTTTGCTAACCTTGTGTTACACAGGAACTAGACGATTTCTCTTTATAAAAATTCAAATTACAGTAATAACGAATACTTATATAATATAATAATTGAAATTCTGGGCAAAGTCACGCTCTTTTATCTTTAAGTTGTCTTATCTACATTTACACGTGTAAAGTAGATGCACTAATTGAACGTCCCCTATCGCCATTGTTATACTTCAGTCATCGGCGCGTTCATTTTAAGATTGGCCTCTACCCACGTGTACATACCTGAGCTTTAAATTACAATTTTGGATACCCGGATGTGATTTAATTCTCCATTTACTCGTAACTATTTTGTATCCAATATTCTCAATCGGAAATTCCGGGGGGAAATTCCGGACATTAGCTTCCGCAGCCTGTGGTCGTTTGTAGCTCGGGCCACTTTGAAACTTAAAACGAGTCGAGTAATTATTTAATAATAGGCAATAGAATTTTCAAAAAAAAAAAGCCTGTTTAAATCTTAGAGTCCAGAATATCTCAGAGTCCAGTAGGTACATTAGCAGACACGGCACGTATAGCTTTTTGCGTTGCGTAGGTACCTATAAAAGGTACTATGGCTGTCCGGTCGAATTTTGCATATTATTCTGGCGCGGTCTACATTTAAACTAAATTTAGTTTGACAAACGTTACTTTTCCTTTTCTTCTTCTTGTTTGGGTGCCTTTCCATATAACAGGTTGGCAGTCAGCCACGTATTCTCTTGATCTTTACTCGCGATTCCCGCTTTTCCTGGTCACTTCATAATGAATTGTAAGAAAACTAAACACCTTTCACGTGCTCAGGCACGCGATTGAGCTTCAAATAGGTATTTATATGCGAAAATTATACGTGCTTCTTTGTTCAAGCTTCTTTATTAATTTAATTCTACTTAGTATAATATGCATAGTACAACCGAATACGAATTTCGGTTTCAAATATTTATATGCGAAAATGATAAGTGCTGTTAAAGCTTCGTTAATAATTTAATTCTACTGAGTAGGTATGCATTGGACAACTGAAAACGAATTTCTGTTTCAAGTGTTTATATGCGAAAATGATAACACGTGCTTCTATGTTCAAGCTTCGTTATTAATTTAATTCTACTCAGTATATGCATAGGACAACCCAAAACGAATTTCGGTTTCAAATATTTATATATGCGAAAATGATAAGTGTTGTTAAAGCTTCGTTAATAATTTAATTCTACTGAGTAGGTATGCATTGGACAACTGAAAACGAATTTCTGTTTCAAGTGTTTATATGCGAAAATGATAACACGTGCTTCTAAGTTCAAGCTTCGTTATTAATTTAATTCTACTCAGTATATGCATAGGACAACCCAAAACGAATTTCGGTTTCAAATATTTATATATGCGAAAATGATAAGTGTTGTTAAAGCTTCGTTAATAATTTAATTCTACTGAGTAGGTATGCATTGGACAACTGAAAACGAATTTCTGTTTCAAGTGTTTATATGCGAAAATGATAACACGTGCTTCTATGTTCAAGCTTCGTTATTAATTTAATTCTACTCAGTATATGCATAGGACAACCCAAAACGAATTTCGGTTTCAAATATTTATATATGCGAAAATGATGAGTGTTTCTATGTTAAAGCTTCGTTGTATAATTCGACTGAGTATGCGATTTAAGTGCAATTTATTATTCAGGTATGATAAGAGCTCAAAGGAGAGGCCAGAGCGTGTGTCTTTATATTTAAAGGCGAATAACTAGGTACCTATACATATACCTATACCTATACCTATATACCTATAGAATTTACGTTCCACTCTAGCATGTCTCATTTTTAGGGTTCCGTACCTCAAAAGGAAAAAACGGAACCCTTATAGGATCACTTCGTTGTCCGTCCGTCTGTGTGTCAAGACCCTTTTTCTCAGGAACGCATGGAGGTATCAAGCTGAAATTCATATCAAATACTCAGGTCTACTGTTCCTTGGAGCTGTGAAAAAATCAAACTTCAAAGCCAACACAATCAAAAGATACAGCCGTTTATGCTGCAAATTTTCGGATTTTCTTGCACTTGCAAGGGAATCAAAACCTACAAGGTACTTCCCGTGTACTCAGAATCTTGACACTTGGTACGAAGCAACGTCTTATAGCACAGATATAGGAAGAATTGCGAAAAACATACATTTTTAGTTACATCATATAGTAAAAATATTTTTAATAATTTTAGACTTACTACCCCTTTCCGCATGAACGCGTAGAGGTATTAAATTGAAATTAAAATAGATAAGTGGAATAAAAATGCTATAACTTTTACTTATATACCTTCAGGTTTGTACGGAACACTCGGTGCGTGAGTCCGACTCGCACTTGGCCGGTTTTTATATTTAGCCATAATTGCACTTTAAGATACCTACCTACTTATAATTAAATCTTCTACAAAACTATTAAACCCTGCCTCGGTGGTATGGAGTATTTGGCTATAATATTATTACTGGTGTTGATAACGCAGGTTATATTTAGAACATACATTGTGAAAAACCTCTTACCTAGAAAATGCCTTTTCACCATAGACTTATTTTAATGCTTTTCACATTTGATTTATATCGTACTAAGGTTTATGTTATTCAACGGTTTTAAATAGTGGCAGATGACCTAGGGCAGTGAACATTATTCATTCCGAAAGAACATAAGCGCGCTGCGCGAGCGTAGCGGGTGCTATTTCTTTCTTTATTTCTACAGAAACAATCCTTAAGTTCCTCCAACTACAAAATATGCAAAAAATTTGATGTTTTGTGATTCATCCACCACCACCACTACAGCCCATTAACGTCACGGCTGGGCATGGGCCTCCACTCTCATAGCAGAGAGGGAATTAGAGCTTAGACCCACCACGCTGCAATGCGGGTTGGCGGGCTTTAACGACTATTATCATGTTAGTGATAATAGCCGGGAGCACGTTAAGCCGTCGGGGCTTAACGTGCTCACCGAGGCACGGGGGTGAAACACCGTAAACTTCCTGACTCCGGGCTAGTACTGAAAATTTCTACTTCTAGTCAGAAAAACCCAATCCTTAATTAGGCCCGACCCGGGACTCGAACTACCAACAAGGCAGTCAACGAGGTATATTCATACAAGGAGGATTTTTTATGGTTTGGACTCTGAAGGTCACTCCGACCGGGTAAATCCGCCCCCTCCTTTAGTCTGCCACTGGTTACAAAGTATAGGTACAAATTCCATGTGCATTTGGACCATTAAGTAGGTATATCAGAGCAACATGTGACTGTTTGAATTTAACAAGCGAAACTAACATATCTCAGAATGACCCAGAAATGTTCACGTGACCAGCCTATTCATGAATAACTATTATTAGATCTATTACATACATAAAGAGTACAGTCCCACAGAATCCTAAATAATTTGTCTAATTTAATTAAAATATTAAAATAATTTCATAAAACGCACAGCCGAAAAGTTTGTGCCCGGGTATCGAGCCCCCAACCCGAATAAGAAGCTAAAGACTAGGTTATCACCGCTGAATTCACTAGACTTTTACCTTTTTTTTTATTTTTATTATCATGCATATTAATACATTATTTTACATGGAATAAATAAAAATCATAACAAAGAAATCAGTTTCCAACTGAGTGCCACTCAGCACGGGCATTGGACCGTTGAAATTGTTTTGGCAATTTTTATCATATTTATTTTTCATATTAGGAATTCCCAGTTCCAAGTTCCTTCGCCTAGAAGGATCAAGTATATATTTATCGCAACTAACATCCGCCCACGCTTTCGTCTAAACAAAACGTAAGTATTATATTATACCACAGAATAGGTACAGTGGAGCATGGCCTAAAACCTTCTAATTATGAAAGGAAACTCGAGTTCAGTAGCTAGTGAGCCGGTGATGTGTTCAAATGATGATACTTCCATACTTATATTAAACATACGAAAGGGTATGTTTGTATCCTTCTATCTGTCTGCATATATCTCACGGTCGAAGTCAAACCAGACGCTGGATCAACTGATATTTGATAAACGTACCTACGCGCTCGCCGAAGCACCACGACGAAACGCCACCAACTTCCAAACTCTGGACTGTACTCTGGCTTCTGGGGTGGATCTGAAAGGTCCTACTATTAATTCTCTTTGGTAATAAGTAGCTACTAAGAATTCCTTGACGGGAATAACATTGTGTTCGTTTGTATTATGTAATTCATCCAATTTTCCCCATTGCTCTAGAAACAGACTATAAAAAGAGTACAACTGTAGACTAAGCAACCGGGATTAAAGCCGATAAGTACAATTGCAGAGATTCTCACTGTTGTCTTATTTCTCCCAGTAATTGCGTTGCAATCCTATTATCATTACTGAATGGATTTCAGACTTAATCGGAGATTTGTGGAAATGAATGTTTAAGCTGTTTGCCTCAGTGTTCTTACCGAACTGCGCGACAGAGGTGGTGTTGTTTTTACGTATTTCTAGGACCTTGGTATCTGTTTGTAGCTAGCGGATTAGGTAAATGTATGCTGATATACAAAAAGCTTGTAAAATTGAAGATTATAAATTTATAATTCATATTTAAATCATAAAAGAGCAATGCGCGGATTAATCTCTCATGGCTTAATAATAAATAAGTTAGTTAAAATTTTAAAAAGAGCTGATGAAATGATGATCGTTTCGATATGATGCTGTGTAGAAACCGATCAGGGTCATGGCTTAATATAACTCCCATACCTACTCATCCCATTATAGGTTAGACTGCTACGCCCGCTACCATCTTAGACTGCATCATTACTTACCACCAGGTGAGATCGCAGTCAAGGGCTAGCAGTGGATCAAAGAAAAAAAATCTGGCCATCCTATTGCATCCTATTGAAATTTCGTCGTACACAAATTGATTATCAGACCACAATCGTTCCAGCACATAACCCCCCATTCCATTATACCCTCGAAAAGGTAAAAGCCACCTGAGAGGGGTCAGTATAAAGTCTATTGGTATTTATTACGTATTCTTAACAGCTCAGGCTCCCACTTGTAAGGGTGCAAGTACTAAAAATGTATATAAACCGATTGAAAAGAAATAATTGTTAGGCCAAACGTTTATGACGTACCGGAACGATAAACACCTTATTGTAAAGGCTTAACTGCTGTTATGTGAACCTTTGCTGCAATACTGGCAATCACGGCTCTTTTGTAAGTACATACATTAGTGATCCTCCATTAGTCTAGTAGTTTTAGCAGGTAGATGTTTTAGCAACTTCTTAACCCCCCCTCTCCTTTTTTTTTGTACAAAGTATCTTGGTATTTGGTGATCAGAATATTATGTTTAAACACAGTTGTGTATGATCTAATTTAATTTTGGAAAATTAAGCATACTTAAATCGTTGCCTGGCAACAGCGAGTCAACTCCCCCGCTCACCCCTTGTGATAGGTACCTACTTCCTGATTTTTTCGGACCCGCCCTTTAGAACCTCACGTGGTTAATTGACGATCCCTTATGCCAAAAGACGAAAGTTTTCCAGTAGAAAAGCAGACTTAAATGCATAAAAATCTATAAATTGAATCGACGCAGCTTAAGTACCTACATCTCTCGAACTGAATTTAGTGTTAGCGAACTACTGGGTAATAATTTTAGATTATCGTACTGGCGCTAATTCATACTCCTAAAAGCAATAAAACGTGACGATGAATTATTATAGATCGAAATGTTTGTTAGTTCATTTTATTAGTAAGTTCCAGTAGTTAAATAAATATTTGTGCTTCAATAATTCTATAAAGCAGGGTTAGATATTTTCAGGAACCCATGAGAATTCCATATACCTAAATATTATGTCAACTACCTAATATTAAACTGGCAAAATTATTTCATGGACGACCACCGAATGAATTGCCGTATTTAATGTAAATAATAACAGCTTCATTTCAACTAGCTGATTCCATCGATTTCGGCCACGTGGAATAGGTAAGTTTTTAATTCCTACGGGGAATAACCTACCTACATACCAGTACCCTTACTCTGAGTTTTAACATTGCAAATACGATTGATCGACGTGAGAGCTCACCACGCCAAGCGTCAAAGTAAAATGGACCATAACTGAATTGGTTTAGAGCTCATTTCTCCATTTCGTGTATTTATTCACAGCCAGCGCTCCAAACGCTGAATTTGTGACCTTAGAGCCAGAGTTTTTGGGTCCATTTTACTGTGACGCTTGGCGTGATGACCTCTCACGTCGATCCATCGTATTTGCAATATTAAAACTCAGAGTAAGCGTACAGGGCTTGCAAATCTTTGGTACGCTGTATTGTGAAGCAACAAGTAGAAATACTCGTCGAACAAAACCTCTTCATTGTTGAATTTTCAAATAGAGAAGGCATTTCTGAGTATGTAATATGAAAAGAAATATCATAATATGCTTGCTTTCTAGCTGTAGAATGAAAGCAGATCTTTGTGTGCCTGCCCATTCTGACTGAACCAATGTAGGTAATTAATAAGCTGTTATTTTTTTATTATTAATTATCTAGAGCAAACTCTTTATTTCCCTGAAATAAAAAGAATTCTAAATATATAACTGTCTTCGGGATGCAAGTTATCTTGTTTTATGCAGGGGTTTTTGTAAGTTTGTGCCAAATTTCATCAAATATGTAAGGTTATTTTATAAGGGTAATTCTTAATATTATTATTCTCGATAAAGCTACACAATATTTTAGGTTTGCGATCGCCGACTTGGGTAAATATTACTTTTCTAAATCACCATTTAAATACTCTTCTTTAGTTCCTGAAGATAAGATATGGAGTAGGTAATTTATATTTGCTAATAATATGCATAATAGGTATGATACCCAGTGGCTTTGTAATTTAGAATTGTCTAAGAACTAAAAATACTAACGGCTATCGGGATTCCAATACAAACCTTACGTATCGCCAGCTATTTCTTACATTATTTTCTCTTGAAATATTAAGCTCTAGGGATATCTTGCGAAAAAAATCTGCCAGAAAATTGTATCAATAAGTTCGCACGAAGATAGGTACGAGTAATACACATTAATAGGTATTATTTAATACTTATATTTTTTGTGCATCAAAGTAATTAGATTATGTCAATGGCATATAAATAAAGCTCCATAGATTTGGTCGGAAAGTCCCAGCTAAATATTTACACTTATATTTATCGTCATTTCGCCTACCAACGGACTTAACAATTTGTTGACATCCATGATAAATTAATTTTTGCCTAAGTAACATATTATAAGTACTTACATAATTATAAATTGGTTCATATTAAGTTCTAAAATGAATAAGTGTTCCCTTCTAGTAGAAAAATATTATCTAGTAGCTTAGTTATTAACTAGTAGAAACCCTATCAGATTTATTTTAAAGGAGAATAAGGTTGTTGTTCCATTAATTTAGAAAAATTAGGATGAAAACCCTAAAAGAACGAAGTCATCCTGAGAAAACTATGTATTAATAATAATACATTAGGTATAGAACAAGGTTTATTTTAGTAGGTGGGTTTATCGATGTTTTATATCGAGTGACTATAAATACCAAAAATTTATACCTACCATATTATTTCAGCATGTTGTTTATTAAATAATTAATTTTAAAATTTAAGCCACAATAACTGCGTTTATTTATATTTATTTGACTTAAAGGGAACATACCTTTGACTAATCGAAAAGTTACTCAAAAACAGTATTAAAAATCCGTGAATTAAGTTCAATGAATAAGAGAGATTACTCTTTGCAGTCAACATTAATTGTAATAGGTAAAATTTCTTTGTTAAGTGATTCGTTTATAGTTTCAGATTAAGTAACTATCTCATCTATATCAGGTTAAGGAATCGGTTGGTAGGGCTGACACCTATAAGAAAAAATGAAAAACTTTTCAGAAATAATCATCTTTCAGGACTTACCTAAACTTTATTCACCGTTTCAGTGTAAAGTTCTAAAAGTCCGTAAACACGATAGCCGCGAAAAACTTGATAATTACACTCAACACATTATTCATAAAAGTTTATCATTCGTTATCATGATAGATAAGCGGGGTTCACGAGAAAGCCAGGCGTCCCGCTCTATTGAAAATACATGGGCGACTGAATTGTCTGGCAGCGGCAAGGGCCACGCATCTCCCTTTCGCGTTTCGGCGCGAATTAAGCTGCCATCTGATGACTTGACATCCTAATGGTACAAACACAGAATTCAGGAGTAGAAGTAGGTATTAAAGGAGCTCAAATTTTCATTGGATAGATGTGCAGTTACTTGGCAATTTAGTCGCGCAATTATACATCCAGTTTTTCGGGATCCCACAGTAAACAAGTTTACAAAGGGCTTAGATGAAAGTATTCATCCAGAAATGAGATGCTAAAGGTGCGTAAATGTGGCAATACGCCCATCCACATGATGGCTTAATTTTCGTTAGGTACCTATTCACATTCCCTTCATTTCCGTACGACGCGGTCGGGCGATTCAATAGTCAAAATTTATGAGTCCTGCTTCGCTTTTATATTCCATGGAGATATTTTAATTTTCTGTTTATTCCTACATTCCTGCAGTCTTTGGTTCGTTCACAAACTTACAGATATTTTCAACCCTGCTCGCCTCTCTCATCATAATCATTATCATTCCATATAGGGTCAACACGTCAGTTCGCCGACCACCCCCCGTTCACGACCGTTTTTCCGAAAACAACCAAAAACAGTCGTAATATTAACGCAACGATCACTCTTTTTTCTTGAAGATCATGCTCTATCTATCCCTTACTCTCAGGTCAAATTTGGCCAACCCAATATATTTCAGTATAACTCTGTGAGCCGATGAATCTGAGCCGGAGCACACACATTGATTTTGGAGCAAAATGCTAGGAAAAAAAATAGTGAGGAGGCCAAACTTAAACCGTGGGTAAAACATGTTTTATTAAAGTTATTGCATACATTTTGTGCTTAAGGTGTCAAAATATTATTAAATTATAATTTAGAATCCATATTATGTCCATAAAATGTTTATTTATTCAAATAAATGGTGGTCGCTAATGGGCCGACTAAAATTGAGCTTCCTTCCTTTTACGACCACATGGTCGTAAACTAGCGGTTTGTAACGAATCATTTTTGAGCTTTTCTAACTTGCCGCATAATATTAGCGCAAATTTTATTGTTTCTTGACATCCTATTATGTATGGTTTATTTAAACGTCAGTTTGCGACCGGCAAAATATAGAGAAAACCGAAAAATCTAAACGTATTTTGATGATGTAAAACAAAGTGGTCGGCAACGGATCATTTCCCGACCATCGATTTAATTACATACAAAAGTAATAAAAAATACAATATTTTTGTGGTCGTATACGGACTAGATAACGACCATGTGGTTATTTGAATTAGTTTGACTACATAGTAGTGGTCGTATACTGATTAGCTAGCGACCATGAAGACGGTTTTAAATTTTTGTCTATATTTTGGCGGTCGAGTATTGACTACTACTTTATTTTATTTTACTTTTTACTTTTTAAAATAATCTGGTAGGGTGATATGAGCACCAATTATTTTTGATATGATTCCAAAAAACTGGACTGAGAGACCAACTACTTCAGGCTACTAACTAAACTCAGCTTAAAATTATCGAATATCTGTACAGTACAATGTTAGACTTAGAGCTTTCGTCCTCGATTTGTAACTGCAATTTTCAAGAAGCCTTGGTGTACTCAGTTTATTCTAGATTAGGATTTGTTTGGATATTGCAATAATCTTTGACACATTTTGTATTTAATCCAAAGTGTCTCGTTTAAGAGATATAATCCACACTTTCAGAATCAATTTCTGATTACCGTATAACTTCATACTAGCGACTTCTGAAGATAGAGAGACTGTCGAATATCCGCTGGAAGGCTGTTCCACAATAATACGGATTTACGGGTGAAAAATTTATCATAATATCCTGTGCGACTGGCAGGAATGTGCAAGCGATTATCCGTACATGACCTTAAGTGTTGTAGTTCGTTGTTAGAGCCAAGGAAGGAGAAACGCTGTTTGAGGTAAGAAGGAGTATGAGGATTGTATAGAATAGAGTAGAGGAGTGTCAGCATGTGCAGATTGCGACGGAGTCTGATTGGGAGCCACTTCAGACGAGCTCTGTACTCGGACACGTGATCGAACTTACGCATCCCGTAGATAAATCTTATGCATAAGTTTTGAAGACGCTCGAGCTTATTCAGCCGTTCTTCGGTTAGATCGGGGTAGGACGAGTCAGCATAGTCTAGAAGTGGTAAAAGAAGAGAGTTAGCTAAATAAATTTTGGTTTTAACTGGAAGATAGTTTTTCAGCGTCTCAGGCCACCAATTGACGCAAACAACTTCCGGCTAACCTCATCGATTTGCGGGACCCAGGCTAAAGAGCTGTCGATATAAATGCCAAGTTTTTTGACCAAAGAGCTAATGCCCAGGGTAGTTGGGCCGAGGCTGGTGGGAGGTAAATTGCTTCGTATGATCTTGTCAAGCTGCTTGGAGCCCCCTAATAGAGCTACTTAAGATTTTTCTGGGTTAACAGACAGTCCGTAGGATTCGCTCCAATTAGATTAGATTGGATTCTTAGGAGTCCAGGTACATATAATTAAGACAATTTATCATCCATTGCTTCAGGGGTTCTTACCTCTAGTAATATTCCCTTAGGTCAGACTCCCTAAAACCATCGTTGATAATATGCCAGAATCATGGGTACTTGAACGTTTAGAAATTCGATGGATGAAGAGCGAAGTCTTTTATGAATATGTAAGCAATGCTTTCAATGATTGGGTAATCAAAAATGTTATAAAAAAGCCCGTAAACCTATTCATAGATGGGTACAAGTCTCACATGACTTACTCTCTGATACTCTAAGTAAGTTAGATTAGGAATGGTTAACCAGCTATACAACCCAATATCATTCAGCTGGCTGACGTCAGGCAACTAAAGCAAAAGCTGGAAAGCACAGTTAAGAACTGGTAGTCTCGTACCGAAAATATAAACAAAACAGTTTCAAAATATATTTTTGTAGAAATTCTAGTTCAAATAAAAACACAGTGCGGGCCAGAGATTTTGATGCAGCTTCGAAGTTTAATATCTCCTTGTTACAACCTAAATATTGACATTGACAGCATTGCCCACAAGCCCCTGCTTAGTCACATTCCAGCTCGAAATTTGATATTTTGACAATAGAACTAATTAGGACTGATGCTACAATTAATATCTTACACACCAAATGAGATGTCTTTTGATGAGCGCCAAATGACAAAAGCGAAACTTAGACTAAGCTACTAAGTGCAATTTCCTCACAAGCATGAAGAAATAATATTTTTAGGAAAGGGATAAAGAAAATTTAGAATTGGAAGAACACGAAAGCAGTAAGTAATTAAAAGCAAAGGAAAAACAGGAAAGCAAAAGTAAAAGAGAAGAGATGTAGAAAAAGAAGACTAATCAAAAAAGAAAAAGAAAAGAAATGTAGGAAAAGAAGACTAATCAAAAAAAAATAAAGCATGCAAGTTATGTCCATAATATTTCATGTTCGTTAGAAAATATATCACTTTTTTGCTATTTTTTATAATGCATATTGACTAATAAATCATATAAAAAATAAATAAACGTGTTTTTAGAACAATTAATTGTTATTTTTATTTTCGACCTTATCTTAATATATCAAGAGATCGTTTTTCAGTGGCTGTTGAATGGTCGTAAACTGACTACAGTGTGGTCGTAAAATAACGAAAGCTGGTCGTAAACTGAAAAAAACGCACTTTTTGACAAATCGGCATATTGCATAAAATAGGGAAATAGAAATATTTAAATCATACGGTAATTATGATTCTTCGTGTTTCTTTCATGCATATAAATTGTTATTTCGTCAAAAAAGGTAAATTTCAAAGAGCTGTGTAACTTTAAAGACGGCAAGTCGACTAACTGGTCGTCAACTGACGTGTTGACCCTATGTTAGGTATTCTTGTTTTTTGATTCTTTCACAAGTCAGCCCTTGACTGCGATTCAACCTGATGGTATTTGATGATGTAGCCTAAGATGGTAGTGGGCTAATAAGAAGGGGTATAACGCCTTGGTACTTATAATAAACCCCAAATCGATCTCTAGGTACGCTAAATCGCTTGGCACCACTTGGCTTCGCCGGTAGGTTTATAGCTAGCCATGACCGAAGGCTCTAAGCAGATCAGAACTCATGTGCTAGATAGTTCTGAAGTAGGTAGAGTCTAGAGTAATGGTAGATTTAGTTTTTTTATCAAGTATTTCTTGAATAATGCACAATACCTGCTGTAAATATTTTTTCTTGATTATTACCTAAGTAGGTACCTACCTACCTAAATTATATCGCCATCAACCAGACATCTACTGTAATTAGCTATAAATAAAATAATTATCTATATTATATTTATTTATTTACATATTTCGGAACCCTGCATGTCGATAAATATATTATTATTATTAGCTAAATGGCTAAAGAATACCTAACAATTGCCAAACTTTAACCTCAAAGATTAATCGTATAGCAGCAGAATCTCAGAGTCCAGAACAAGCGTAGGTCAGCAGTTAAGTAGCAGGATCTCGGAGTCCATTAGTCTTATCACGGTCACAAACAAAAAAAAACCGGTTAAGTGCGAGTCGGACTCGCGCACCGAGGGTTCCGTACAAACATGTAGGTATATAAGTAAAGGTTATAGTATTTTTATTCAACTTATCTAATATTTTAATTTCAATTTAATACCTCTACCCGTTCATGCGGAAAGGGGAAGTAAGTTTAAAATTATTAAAAATATTTTTTTTCTTAAATAACTAGATGATGCCCGCGACTTCGTCCGCGTGGATTGATGTTTTTTTTTTATTCCCGCGGGAACTCTTGAACGCGGAAGCCTATGCCCTTCCCCGGGATACCACCTACCCCTGTACCAAATTTCATCAAAATCGCTTGAACAGATATATTTTTTTGATTCTCGCGGGAACTCTTAAATTTTCCGTGATAAAACGTAGCCTATGTCCTTCCCCGGGATGTAACCTATCTCTGTACCAAATTTCATCCAAATCGGTTGAACAGATGGGCCGTGAAAGCGTAGCAGACAGACAGACAGACATACTTTCGCATTTATAATATTAGTATGGAGTATGGATATAGTATGGAAGTATGGATGTAACTAAAAATTTATGCTTTTCGCAATTTTTCCTTTATCTGTGCTAAGACGTTGCTTCGTACCAAATTTCAAGATTCTGGGTTCACGTGAAGTGCCCTGTAGGATTTGATTCCCTTGCGAGTGTCGAAATTTGCAGCAAATAATAATAATAATAACTTTTTATTTCAGGCTTCAACACCCATAACTTGTTAGTAACAATCACTTAACCTATGTTAGTAAAAAAAACAACATAAAATACCTAAACTAACCTACCCTACTCTCAAACCTAAGCCTCGACACATTTACAGGTCTGTTTGAGGCCTCCTCATGAGAATGTGTGCACCATTCCAGCGCCTCCAGAGAGGGCTGTCCAGCTTAGTAGCCAACGTACTGAGGAGGGTGTTGGTGCTGCTCACTAGCCTGCACATCATAGACGCAGCACGCTTGCGCACGATCACGTAGAAATCATCCACGCGAGCGTCTGCGAACATGGCCGACGCGCTACAGTGTCGAGGCCTCCTCAGCACCGCCCTCAGCACATTGTTATATTGAACACGCAGAGCATTGTAGGTCCGCTGCGTATAGTCTATCCACAGACTGCACGTGTAGAAAGACGGCAAAGCAAAAACGGCTGTAGATATTTTGATTGTGTTAGCTTAGAAGTTTGATTTTTTCAGAGCTCCAAGGGACAGTAGACCTGAGTAGGTATTTGATATGAATTCCAGCTTGGTACCTACCTCCATGTGTTCCTGAGAAAAAGGGTCTTGACACACAGATGGACGGACAACAGTTCAGTTTTTTCCTTTTGAGGTACGGAACCCTAATTATTAAAAATATTTTTATTAAATGATATAACTAAAAATTTATGCTTTCGCAATTCTTCCTATATATCTGTGTTATAAGACGTTGCGTCGTACCAAGTTTCAAGATTCTGAGTTCACGGGAAGTACCCTGTAGGTTTTCATTCCCTTGCGAGTGCAAGAAAAATCGAAAATTTGCAGCATAAACGGCTGTATCTTTTGATTGTGTAGGTTTTGAAGTTTGATTTTTTCACAGCTCTAAGGGACCGTAGACCTGAGTATTTGATATGAATTTCAGCTTGATACGTTCCTGAGAAAAAGGGTCTTGACACACAGACGGACGGACAACGAAGTGATCCTATAAGGGTTCCTTTTTAGGGTTCCGTAGCCAAATTTGGCAAAAACGGAACCCTTATAGATTCGTCATGTCTGTCTGTCTGTCTGTCTGTCTGTCTGTCTGTCCGTCCGTATGTCACAGCCACTTTTTTCCGAAACTATAAGAACTATACTGTTGAAACTTGGTAAGTAGATGTATTCTGTAAACCGCATTAAGATTTTCTTACAAAAATAGAAAAAAAACAATAAATTTTGGGGGTTCTCCATACTTAGAACTGAAACTCAAAATTTTTTTTTTCATCTAACCCATAGGTGTGGGGTATCTATGGATAGGTCTTCAAAAATGATGTTGAGGTTTGATATATCATTTTTTTCTAAACTGAATAGTTTGCGCGAGAGACACTTCCAAAGTGGTAAAATGTGTGTCCCCCCCCCCGTAACTTCTAAAATAAGAGAATGATAAAACTAAAAAAAATATATGTTGTACATTACCATGCAAACTTCCACCGAAAATTGGTTTGAACGAGATCTAGTAAGTAGTTTTTTTTAATACGTCATAAATCGTAAACCGCAATTTACCTTTCATTCAATCAACTCAAATATTTAAAAAAAACATTTAATTTAAAACTTACTACAGGTTTGTACGGAACCCTCGGTGCGCGAGGCCGGTTTTTTTCCTTTTGAGGTACGGAACCCTAAAAACACAAGAAACGCACAATTCACTGAGCCGGCACCGTAGATCTTACTAATATTATAAATGCGAAAGTTTGGATGGATGTATGGATGTATGGATGTTTGTTACTCAATCACGCCCCAACAGCATAACGTATCTGGCTGAAATTTGGCACAGAAATAGATTATAGTCTGGAATAGCACATAGGCTACTTTTAATCCCGGAAAATTAAAGAGTTCTCGCGGGAACAACAAAACCTCGATCCACGCGTACGAAGTTGCGGGCATCAGCTAGTTAATTATAATACCAAGTACCAACCTGGTTTATAAGTATATTGTCTTTGGCCGGCACCAAAACAAGAGGAAAAAATTATTTTAGTGTATCGTCAGTTTATGACGCCATCTATAGGAATGCAGCATAACTGCATGGTCCACTACCTGATTATAACATAAGAATACACAGAACTTGTTTCAAATCGAATTACTTCTACAAGTTAATTTTGTTAAAATTAATTGAATGTAAATTTGCTATTTTCTTAAGTGATTTTATCAAATTTTTGTATTTTGATAATTTTATATAAATAATTAATACAAACTGAACCAAGAAAATACGATATTTCACCGATTTTACTATAATCATTTGTCGAGCGAGCCTGGTAGCGCCACCTATCGATAGTATTAACCTAGAAAAAATTTTATAAGGGAGTTAGCAATCTATACTTGGTTTATAATTTATCTATGCCCGAACCTTACCCGAACCTTACCCGAACCTTACCCGAACCTTACCCGAACCTTACCCGAACCTTACCCGAACCTTACCCGAACCTTACCCGAACCTTACCCGAACCTTACCCGAGCCTTACCCGAGCCTTACCCAAGCCTTACCCAAGCCTTACCCAAGCCTTACCCAAGCCTTACCCAAGCCTTACCCAAACCTTACCCAAACCTTACCCAAACCTTACCCAAACCTTACCCAAGCCTTACCCAAGCCTTACCCAAACCTTACCCAAACCTTACCCAAACCTTACCCAAACCTTACCCAAACCTTACCCAAACCTTACCCGAACCTTACCCAAACATTACCCGAACCTTACCCGAACCTTACCCGAACCTTACCCGAACCTTACCCGAACCTTACCCGAAACTTACCCGAACCTTACCCGAACCTTACCCGAACCTTACCCGAACCTTACCCGAACCTTACCCGAACCTTACCCGAACCTTACCCGAACCTTACCCGAACCTTACCCGAACCATACCCGAACCTTACCCGAACCTTACCCGAACCTTACCCGAACCTTACCCGAACCTTACCCGAACCTTACCCGAACCTTACCCGAACCTTACCCGAACCTTACCCGAACCTTACCCGAACCTTACCCGAACCTTACCCGAACCTTACCCGAACCTTACCCGAACCTTACCCGAACCTTACCCGAACCTTACCCGAACCTTACCCGAACCTTACCCGAACCTTACCCGAACCTTACCCGAACCTTACCCGAACCTTACCCGAACCTTACCCGAACCTTACCCGAACCTTACCCGAACCTTACCCGAACCTTACCCGAACCTTACCCGAACCTTACCCGAACCTTACCCGAACCTTACCCGAACCTTACCCGAACCTTACCCGAACCTTACCCGAACCTTACCCGAACCTTACCCGAACCTTACCCGAACCTTACCCGAACCTTACCCGAACCTTACCCGAACCTTACCCGAACCTTACCCGAACCTTACCCGAACCTTACCCGAACCTTACCCGAACCTTACCCGAACCTTACCCGAACCTTACCCGAACCTTACCCGAACCTTACCGAAACCTTACCGAAACCTTACCCAAACCTTACCCAAGCCTTACCCAAGCCTTACCCAATCCTTACCCAAGCCTTACCCAAGCCTTACCCAAGCCTTACCCAAGCCTTACCCAAGCATTACCAAGCCTTACCAAGCCTTACCAAGCCTTACCCAAGCCTTACCCAAGCCTTACCCAAGCCTTACCCAAGCCTTACCCAAGCCTTACCCAAGCCTTACCCAAGCCTTACCCAAGCCTTACCCAAGCCTTACCCAAGCCTTACCCAAGCCTTACCCAAGCCTTACCCAAGCCTTTCCCAAGCCTTACCCAAGCCTTACCCAAGCCTTACCCAAGCCTTACCCAAGCCTTACCCAAGCCTTACCCAAGCCTTACCCAAGCCTTACCCAAGCCTTACCCAAGCCTTACCCAAGCCTTACCCAAGCCTTACCCAAACCTTACCCAAACCTTACCCAAACCTTACCCAAACCTTACCCAAACCTTACCCAAACCTTACCCAAACCTTACCCAAACCTTACCCAAACCTTACCCAAACCTTACCCAAACCTTACCCAAACCTTACCCAAACCTTACCCAAACCTTACCCAAACCTTACCCAAACCTTACCCAAACCTTACCCAAACCTTACCCAAACCTTACCCAAACCTTACCCAAACCTTACCCAAACCTTACCCAAACCTTTGAAGCAAAATATTCAGCAAAGAGATTGCATGTACTTGGTCCATCAGTAGCTTTTTTAGAGTTAAAGATCATTTCAGCTGGATAGGTGTTTGGTGAGTTTTTAACATTTTTAAGATGTGTCCAAAAGTATTTGGGATTCTTTGCTAGGTTACTTTCAATAGACTCAATATACACATTATAGCATTCTTGAATTAACTTGCTACTGTCAAGTCTATATGTTTCGAACCTAAGTAAATCTAAAGGATTTTTGTAAATTTTAGCCTTTATTCTGTATTTGTTTTTTAGGTTTAAGATAGAGATAAGTTTATGTGTATACCAAATAGGAAACTTAAGATTTTTAGGCTTGGTCTTTGGGACATATTTTTCTATAATAATGTTTAGCTTGTGGTAGAATATTGAGAGCATGGAATTGACATCATCGCAATTTTTTAATAAATCTAACCAAGGTGTATTGTCTAATTCCTTGTTTATGGCGTTGTAGTTAGCCTTGTAAAAGTTATATTTTTCAGAGAGCTTTTCCTCGATAATTGTCATCTTGCCCAGTTTAATATTTATGTTAAGTGGTGGGTGGTGGTTGTCAATTATACTAATAGGGTTAAGGTGTTCTTTAACTTGTACTTGGGTAATGTTGGATAGAACTAGATCAAGTAGCCTCTCATTGGTATTGAAAATGGAGTTAAATTGTTTTAAGTCATTTTCTTCTATAAAATCCACAAATGTGGAATCTAAACAGCAATTACTAGATGGGTGTAAGTGGTTTAGTTCAGGCACTTTTGACCAAGATATTGAACTCATATTAAAGTCTCCTATAAGCAGGACATGTTCATTATGATCAATAATTTTAGATGAGTTCGTCAAGAAATCGTTAAGTGTATCTATTTTTATTGGTGGTGGCAAATATGCGGCGCAAATTGCAATATGACTTGGTTTACCTTGAAAAATGTCTACTTCCACCGTAATCCATAGGTCTTCGTGAATACTTTCCCATTCAATTTTGCGACATGATTTTAAATTATTTTTAACTGCAATCAAAACTCCCCCTCCATTTTTTATTTTATGTATGTCTGTTTGAGCCCTATCCCTACGATAAAGCGTATAGCGACTATCAATAAACTCGCCATCGAAAACCCCATCGTTGAGCCAGGTCTCCGTAAAAATCAATATATCGAAATCGTTTGATAAAATATTGAGTTTAACTTCTCGGGTTTTGCTACGCATTCCCCTAACATTTTGATAGTATATTTTTAAAGAATCGTATGTTAACAGAATAACTATGATAGACTAGAGAGTAAAACATAACACTTATGAAGTTAAATGTTCCAGCTGTTCAATATCACGCACAACAATGTGTTCAGAGACTTCAGTTTTCCTTAAAAATACGCGACCGTGTTTTATCCAAACGAATCTATATTTTAATTTTTTTGCCGTCAATCTAGCGAAAGCGTGTATTTTCTTTAACTCCGGTGTTAAGTGTTCGACTACATAGATCGGTTTTTTCTCTCCTCCTATACCAATGTGGCTCGTGTTCAGCTTGTCATCCTTGTATTTCTTATTAAACTTGATGACTCCAGCGAGGAATGTGTCTCGGATGCGCGGACTTGAAAACTTCACGATCACTGAACGAGGGCGTGCATTGTCTGGGTTAATCTTGGCTATTCTGGTGCATTTATGGATTTCTGCGTCTGAGATACTGGTGCCTGTTGCCTTTCCAATTTGTGCGATAATGTTTGGAAGATTTTCTGATTTGTGTTCAGGCAAGCATTGTATCTCCAAATTACACATACGCGAGTGCTGCTCGATTATGTTAAGTCGACTGTTAAGGTCCCTTACGGTAGATTTCAGGTTTTCATTTTCCACTTTTAGTTCATTTACTTCTGTCAGTTTTCCTTGTCTACGAGAGCAGTGACCCCCCAAGCAATAATTATCCAATGCATGACATCTGTACAACCCACCTCTGCTCCGTTAATATCACCGTCAAGGAAGTTATTCGGAAGCTAAAAAGACTTGATATAAAGAAAGGTGCTGGTCCTGACAATCTACCCCCATTACTTATTAATAAATGCGCTGTACCATTATCATTACCCATCACCCTGATCTTTAACAAATCACTTCACACTGGAAGCTTTCCCGATTTGTGGAAATGCGCCAGAATAGTACCCATCTACAAGAAGGGTGGTCGCGAGAATATTGCCAATTACAGGCCGATCTCGATCCTGTCAGCCTTGCCGAAGGTCTTCGAATCTCTCATACATCCTATACTATCACACCATGTTCATCATGCGCTTTCGGAAGCTCAACACGGTTTCATGGTGGCTCGATCCACCATCACTAATTTAGCCAACTTTACGAGCTATGTGATAGCTTCTGTAGATTCCCGTCTACAAGTGGATGCTATCTATACGGATTTCTCGAAGGCCTTCGACAAGGTGAATCATAATCTATTGATGGCTAAACTGTCTGGTTTTGGACTGGGTGGTTCGTTTCTTTCGTGGCTTTCTTCTTATTTGACTGACAGATTCTCTTATGTAGCAGTTAAGGGTCATACATCCCAAACCTACAGCGTACCATCTGGAGTTCCTCAGGGATCAATTTTGGGACCACTTTTATTCAACATTTTCATAAATGACATCACAAACTGCATTCAAAATTCGAAATACTTCATCTTCGCAGACGATCTAAAACTTGCAAAAAAAATTGATAAGACAGACGACATCACCCTGCTACAAGAGGACATAAACAGAGTAGCAGACTGGTGTAAGCTAAATGGCATGGAACTCAATCCTGCAAAATGTTCCTTTATAAGTTTCACACGCAAACACTCGAAAATATTCGATAAACAATAATTTGCTACAAAGACTGCATCTTGTTAGTGATCTGGGAATTACACTGGAATTACACTAGATACTAAATTACGTTTTAACCACCATATTGACAATATTTGCAGATCTTGGCGTAAAATGCTAGGTTTTGTCTTTAGAAACTCCAAACCATTTAAAAAACTCCAAACCAAAAAGCTTTTGTACACGAGCCTAGTCCGAAGTAAACTCGAGTACGGGACGGTGATATGGAACCCTAGTTACCAGATTCACAAAGACCGATTAGAAAGTTTACAGAGAAGATTTACAAATTACTATTCCGGATCTAATAAAATACTACCCTACTCTTTTCGCCTTAAAAACTTCAAACTTAACTCACTATCAGACAGACGAAAGTTACACGATATGGTATTCCTATATAAGCTTATCAACGGAACTATAGATGATTCAGAATTACTAAGCCAGATTTCTCTCAAAACTCCCTCGCACCTGCCGCGGCACCCTATCCAACAGCTGTTTGCACACAAATCCAACAGAACCAACCTTGGTTATCATTCAATAATACCCCGACTGAGTAGGCTGTATAGAGAACTTACGGGCAAGGATAAATCCATTGACGTGTTTCATAACAAAATCAAAATTTTTAAAGCGAAAGTAATCAACACATTTAAAAGCGCTACATAATTTAATATTATTAACAATAAGTTTAGTAAATGAATAAGTCTAGTATTTTTTTTTTTTTTGTATTTAGCAATAAGTACTTATAGTTTATATATTATTTCATTTAATTTCATATTCTGTTTATATTAGTACGACCTCTAAATGGTGCATGTTGTGGCTGCCTATAAGTGAAATTATGTGTGTTCCGCTTACCCGAACCTTACCCGAACCTTACCCGAACCTTACCCGAACCTTACCCGAACCTTACCCGAACCTTACCCGAACCTTACCCGAACCTTACCCGAACCTTACCCGAACCTTACCCGAACCTTACCCGAACCTTACCCGAACCTTACCCGAACCTTACCCGAACCTTACCCGAACCTTACCCGAACCTTACCCGAACCTTACCCGAACCTTACCCGAACCTTACCCGAACCTTACCCGAACCTTACCCGAACCTTACCCGAACCTTACCCGAACCTTACCCGAACCTTACCCGAACCTTACCCGAACCTTACCCGAACCGTACCCGAACCTTACCCGAACCTTACCCGAACCTTACCCGAACCTTACCCGAACCTTACCCGAACCTTACCCGAACCTTACCCGAACCTTACCCGAACCTTACCCGAACCTTACCCAAACCTTACCCAAACCTTACCCAAACCTTACCCAAACCTTACCCAAACCTTACCCAAACCTTACCCAAACCTTACCGAAACCTTACCGAAACCTTACCGAAACCTTACCGAAACCTTACCGAAACCTTACCCAAACCTTACCCAAACCTTACCCAAACCTTACCGATACCTTACCGAAACCTTACCCAAACCTTACCCAAACCTTACCCAAACCTTACCCAAACCTTACCCAAACCTTACCCAAACCTTACCCAAACCTTACCCAAACCTTACCCAAACCTTACCCAAACCTTACCCAAACCTTACCCAAACCTTACCCAAACCTTACCCAAACCTTACCCAAACCTTACCCAAACCTTACCCAAACCTTACCATAACCTTACCGAAACCTTACCCAAACCTTACCGAAACCTTACCCAAACCTTACCCAAACCTTACCCAAGCCTTACCCAAGCCTTACCCAAACCTTACCCAAGCCTTACCCAAGCCTTACCCAAGCCTTACCCAAGCCTTACCCAAGCCTTACCCAAGCCTTACCCAAGCCTACCCGAACCTTACCCGAACCTTACCCGAACCTTACCCGAACCTTACCCGAACCTTACCCGAACCTTACCCGAACCTTACCCGAACCTTACCCGAACCTTACCCGAACCTTACCCGAACCTTACCCGAACCTTACCCGAACCTTACCCGAACCTTACCCGAACCTTACCCGAACCTTACCCGAACCTTACCCGAACCTTACCCGAACCTTACCCGAACCTTACCCGAACCTTACCCGAACCTTACCCGAACCTTACCCGAACCTTACCCGAACCTTACCCGAACCTAACCCGAACCTTACCTAAACCGAACCTTACCTAAACCGAACCTTACTTACCCAAGCCTTACCCAAGCCTTACCCAAGCCTTACCCAAGCCTTACCCAAGCCTTATCCAAGCCTTACCCAAGCCTTACCCAAGCCTTACCCAAGCCTTACCCAAGCCTTACCCAAGCCTTACCCAAGCCTTACCCAAGCCTTACCCAAGCCTTACCCAAGCCTTACCCAAGCCTTACCCAAGCCTTACCCAAGCCTTACAGCCTTACCCAAGCCTTACCCAAGCCTTACCCAAGCCTTACCCAAGCCTTACCCAAGCCTTACCCAAACCTTACCCAAACCTTACCCAAACCTTACCCAAACCTTACCCAAACCTTACCCAAACCTTACCCAAACCTTACCCAAACTCCTTTGGCATATTTACGGACTCGAGGTCGTCGCTCGAGTCAATAGTAGGCCAGGGGTCCCTCCATCCGCTAGTGGTACAAATAAGAGACAACCTGAAGGTATGTCGAAGCCAGAATAAAGATGTGTCGTTATTCTGGATAAAAGCCCACGCAGGAATGGAGGGCAACGAACGGGCAGATGTGTTGGCTAAAGAGGCGGCCCTTACTCTCAAAAGGAAGCCCGACTACGACTTGTGTCCGGCTTCGTACATAAAGCGACAGCTCCGTATGGAAGCGCTGGATGTGTGGAGCCAAAGGTACGGGTCGGGTGAGACAGCGGCAACCACGAAGCTATTCTTTCCGGATGCGGTGCGTTGCTATAAAATCATCAAGCAAATAGAGCTTACCTCGGTGATAACCCAGGTGTTGACCGGGCACGGTGGGTTCTCAGAGTACTTGCACCGGTTCAAGTGCAAAGAGGACCCATCGTGCCTATGCGAACCTGGCGTACAAGAGTCCGTCATCCACATCCTGGTTGAATGCCCAATACACGCTAGGGAAAGACTTGAAACAGAAATAAGAATAGATAGGAAAATTATAGTAGAAAACTTCACCCAAATAATGGAAAGCAGAAGCGACAGGGAAATATTTTTAGATTATTGTAAAAAGATAGTGGGGAAAGTAATAAAGAGAAATAAATAAAAGATTAATTAGTATAAAATAAGTATATTGCTTAAGATAATAAAGATTTCATGTATTTTATATATTAAGAGGATATATTGACTTACAGAAATAAAAATTATTCAGTATGCAATATGCATAGATTATACAAAATTCACAACCGTAAAAGATACTTATTAAATAACTTGCTTAATAAAAACAAATGATAAAAATACCTCCGTCCTCCGTCGGAGATAACAACTGTATAAAACAAAAAAAAAAAAAAAAAAACCTTACCCAAACCTTACCCAAACCTTACCCAAACCTTACCCAAACCTTACCCGAACCTTACCCGAACCTTACCCGAACCTTACCCGAACCTTACCCGAACCTTACCCGAACCTTACCCGAACCTTACCCGAACCTTACCCGAACCTTACCCGAACCTTACCCGAACCTTACCCGAACCTTACCCGAACCTTACCCGAACCTTACCCGAACCTTACCCGAACCTTACCCGAACCTTACCCGAACCTTACCCGAACCTTACCCGAACCTTACCCGAACCTTACCCGAACCTTACCCGAACCTTACCCGAACCTTACCCGAACCTTACCCGAACCTTACCCGAACCTTACCCGAACCTTACCCGAACCTTACCCGAACCTTACCCGAACCTTACCCGAACCTTACCCGAACCTTACCCGAACCTTACCCGAACCTTACCCGAACCTTACCCGAACCTTACCCGAACCTTACCCGAACCTTACCCGAACCTTACCCGAACCTTACCCGAACCTTACCCGAACCTTACCCGAACCTTACCCGAACCTTACCCGAACCTTACCCGAACCTTACCCGAACCTTACCCGAACCTTACCCGAACCTTACCCGAACCTTACCCGAACCTTACCCGAACCTTACCCGAACCTTACCCGAACCTTACCCGAACCTTACCCGAACCTTACCCGAACCTTACCCGAACCTTACCCGAACCTTACCCGAACCTTACCCGAACCTTACCCGAACCTTACCCGAACCTTACCCGAACCTTACCCGAACCTTACCCGAACCTTACCCGAACCTTACCCGAACCTTACCCGAACCTTACCCGAACCTTACCCGAACCTTACCCGAACCTTACCCGAACCTTACCCGAACCTTATCCAAACCTTACCCGAACCTTACCCAAACCTTACCCAAACCCTACCCAAACCTTACCCAAACCTTACCCAAACCTTACCCAAACCTTACCCAAACCTTACCGAAACCTTACCGAAACCTTACCGAAACCTTACCGAAACCTTACCGAAACCTTACCGAAACCTTACCGAAACCTTACCGAAACCTTACTGAAACCTTACCGAAACCTTACCCAAACCTTACCCAAACCTTACCCAAGCCTTACCCAAGCCTTACCCAAGCTTTACCCAAGCCTCACCCAAGCCTCACCCAAGCCTCACCCAAGCCTCACCCAAGCCTCACCCAAGCCTCACCCAAGCCTCACCCAAGCCTTACCCAAGCCTTACCCAAGCCTTACCCAAGCCTTACCCAAGTCTTACCCAAACCTTACCCAAACCTTACCCGAACCTTACCCGAACCTTACCCGAACCTTACCCGAACCTTACCCGAACCTTACCAGAACCTTACCCGAACCTTACCCGAACCTTACCCGAACCTTACCCGAACCTTACCCGAACCTTACCCGAACCATACCCGAACCTTACCCGAACCTTACCCGAACCTTACCCGAACCTTACCCGAACCTTACCCGAACCTTACCCGAACCTTACCCGAACCTTACCCGAACCTTACCCGAACCTTACCCGAACCTTACCCGAACCTTACCCGAACCTTACCCGAACCTTACCCGAACCTTACCCGAACCTTACCCGAACCTTACCCGAACCTTACCCGAACCTTACCCGAACCTTACCCGAACCTTACCCAAACCTTACCCAAACCTTACCCAAACCTTACCCAAACCTTACCCAAACCTTACCCAAACCTTACCTAAACCTTACCCAAACCTTACCCAAACCTTACCCAAACCTTACCCAAACCTTACCCAAACCTTACCCAAACCTTACCCAAACCTTACCCAAACCTTACCCGAACCTTACCCGAACCTTACCCGAACCTTACCCGAACCTTACCCAGTCCTTACCCGAACCTTACCCGAACCTTACCCGAACCTTACCCGAACCTTACCCGAACCTTACCCGAACCTTACCCGAACCTTACCCGAACCTTACCCGAACCTTACCCGAACCTTACCCGAACCTTACCCGAACCTTACCCGAACCTAACCCGAACCTTACCTAACCCGAACCTTACCTAACCCGAACCTTACCTAACCCGAACCTTACCTAACCCGAACCTTACCTAACCCGAACCTTACCTAACCCGAACCTTACCTAAACCGAACCTTACCTAAGCCGAACCTTACCTAAACCGAACCTTACCTAACCCGAACCTTACCCCGAACCTTACCCGAACCTTACCCGAACCTTACCCGAACCTTACCCGAACCTTACCCGAACCTTACCCGAACCAAAGACAATATATAAACCAGTATAAGACTGTTCTCTTCATACATTCAATCAAAGCTCGCTAAATGCGCATTAAAGTCGCCGGTACCTTGTAGTTCTTCGCATTATCTGAGATGGCGTAACTGTGCAAGCTGAAAAATAATTAATAACGAACGTAGCTATTGCCATCTAACGAGTAGTAGTTGAATCATCAACTCGATCAAACTTACGTAGTGCCATCTAACGTTTAGTTATATAGCCTTACCCAAGCCTTACCCAAGCCTTACCCAAGCCTTACCCAAGCCTTACCCAAGCCTTACCCAAGCCTTACCCAAACCTTACCCAAACCTTACCCAAACCTTACCCAAACCTTACCCAAACCTTACCCAAACCTTACCCAAACCTTACCCAAACCTTACCCAAACCTTACCCAAACCTTACCCAAACCTTACCCAAACCTTACCCAAACCTTACCCAAACCTTACCCAAACCTTACCCGAACCTTACCCTAACCTTACCCGAACCTTACCCGAACCTTACCCGAACCTTACCCGAACCTTACCCGAACCTTACCCGAACCTTACCCGTACCTTACCCGAACCTTACCCGAACCTTACCCGAACCTTACCCGAACCTTACCCGAACCTTACCCGAACCTTACCCGAACCTTACCCGAACCTTACCCGAACCTTACCCGAACCAAAGACAATATATAAACCAGTATAAGACTGTTCTCTTCATACATTCAATCAAAGCTCGCTAAATGCGCATTAAAGTCGCCGGTACCTTGTAGTTCTTCGCATTATCTGAGATGGCGTAACTGTGCAAGCTGAAAAATAATTAATAACGAACGTAGCTATTGCCATCTAACGAGTAGTAGTTGAATCATCAACTCGATCAAACTTACGTAGTGCCATCTAACGTTTAGTTATATATCCATGACTGCCTCGTTGGTCTAGTGGTTAGCATGTTCGACTGCGACCATAGATTAATTATACCTAATACAGGTTTATATATTGTCTTTGACTGCGACCGACGAGGTTTTTCTGGCAAGAAATTCTCAATACTAGCCCGGAGTTAGGAAGTTGGCGGTGTTTCAACCCCGTGCCTCGGAGAGCACGTAAACGTGTCTAATTATATATTTTTTAAAATAAACAATCTAGATAATTTGTTTTTGTGTTTTTTTAAAGTATTTCTTATATAGGGTCAACACGTCAGTTCGCCGACCACCCCCCGTTCACGACCGTTTTTCCGAAAACAACCAAAAACAGTCGTAATATTAACGCAACGATCACTCTTTTTTCTTGAAGATCATGCTCTATCTATCCCTTACTCTCAGGTCAAATTTGGCCAACCCAATATATTTCAGTATAACTCTGTGAGCCGATGAATCTGAGCCGGAGCACACACATTGATTTTGGAGCAAAATGCTAGGAAAAAAAATAGTGAGGAGGCCAAACTTAAACCGTGGGTAAAACATGTTTTATTAAAGTTATTGCATACATTTTGTGCTTAAGGTGTCAAAATATTATTAAATTATAATTTAGAATCCATATTATGTCCATAAAATGTTTATTTATTCAAATAAATGGTGGTCGCTAATGGGCCGACTAAAATTGAGCTTCCTTCCTTTTACGACCACATGGTCGTAAACTAGCGGTTTGTAACGAATCATTTTTGAGCTTTTCTAACTTGCCGCATAATATTAGCGCAAATTTTATTGTTTCTTGACATCCTATTATGTATGGTTTATTTAAACGTCAGTTTGCGACCGGCAAAATATAGAGAAAACCGAAAAATCTAAACGTATTTTGATGATGTAAAACAAAGTGGTCGGCAACGGATCATTTCCCGACCATCGATTTAATTACATACAAAAGTAATAAAAAATACAATATTTTTGTGGTCGTATACGGACTAGATAACGACCATGTGGTTATTTGAATTAGTTTGACTACATAGTAGTGGTCGTATACTGATTAGCTAGCGACCATGAAGACGGTTTTAAATTTTTGTCTATATTTTGGCGGTCGAGTATTGACTACTACTTTATTTTATTTTACTTTTTACTTTTTAAAATAATCTGGTAGGGTGATATGAGCACCAATTATTTTTGATATGATTCCAAAAAACTGGACTGAGAGACCAACTACTTCAGGCTACTAACTAAACTCAGCTTAAAATTATCGAATATCTGTACAGTACAATGTTAGACTTAGAGCTTTCGTCCTCGATTTGTAACTGCAATTTTCAAGAAGCCTTGGTGTACTCAGTTTATTCTAGATTAGGATTTGTTTGGATATTGCAATAATCTTTGACACATTTTGTATTTAATCCAAAGTGTCTCGTTTAAGAGATATAATCCACACTTTCAGAATCAATTTCTGATTACCGTATAACTTCATACTAGCGACTTCTGAAGATAGAGAGACTGTCGAATATCCGCTGGAAGGCTGTTCCACAATAATACGGATTTACGGGTGAAAAATTTATCATAATATCCTGTGCGACTGGCAGGAATGTGCAAGCGATTATCCGTACATGACCTTAAGTGTTGTAGTTCGTTGTTAGAGCCAAGGAAGGAGAAACGCTGTTTGAGGTAAGAAGGAGTATGAGGATTGTATAGAATAGAGTAGAGGAGTGTCAGCATGTGCAGATTGCGACGGAGTCTGATTGGGAGCCACTTCAGACGAGCTCTGTACTCGGACACGTGATCGAACTTACGCATCCCGTAGATAAATCTTATGCATAAGTTTTGAAGACGCTCGAGCTTATTCAGCCGTTCTTCGGTTAGATCGGGGTAGGACGAGTCAGCATAGTCTAGAAGTGGTAAAAGAAGAGAGTTAGCTAAATAAATTTTGGTTTTAACTGGAAGATAGTTTTTCAGCGTCTCAGGCCACCAATTGACGCAAACAACTTCCGGCTAACCTCATCGATTTGCGGGACCCAGGCTAAAGAGCTGTCGATATAAATGCCAAGTTTTTTGACCAAAGAGCTAATGCCCAGGGTAGTTGGGCCGAGGCTGGTGGGAGGTAAATTGCTTCGTATGATCTTGTCAAGCTGCTTGGAGCCCCCTAATAGAGCTACTTAAGGTTTTTCTGGGTTAACAGACAGTCCGTAGGATTCGCTCCAATTAGATTAGATTGGATTCTTAGGAGTCCAGGTACATATAATTAAGACAATTTATCATCCATTGCTTCAGGGGTTCTTACCTCTAGTAATATTCCCTTAGGTCAGACTCCCTAAAACCATCGTTGATAATATGCCAGAATCATGGGTACTTGAACGTTTAGAAATTCGATGGATGAAGAGCGAAGTCTTTTATGAATATGTAAGCAATGCTTTCAATGATTGGGTAATCAAAAATGTTATAAAAAAGCCCGTAAACCTATTCATAGATGGGTACAAGTCTCACATGACTTACTCTCTGATACTCTAAGTAAGTTAGATTAGGAATGGTTAACCAGCTATACAACCCAATATCATTCAGCTGGCTGACGTCAGGCAACTAAAGCAAAAGCTGGAAAGCACAGTTAAGAACTGGTAGTCTCGTACCGAAAATGTAAACAAAACAGTTTCAAAATATATTTTTTGTAGAAATTCTAGTTCAAATAAAAACACAGTGCGGGCCAGAGATTTTGATGCAGCTTTGAAGTTTAATATCTCCTTGTTACAACCTAAATATTGACATTGACAGCATTGCCCACAAGCCCCTGCTTAGTCACATTCCAGCTCGAAATTTGATATTTTGACAATAGAACTAATTAGGACTGATGCTACAATTCATATCTTACACACCAAATGAGATGTCTTTTGATGAGCGCCAAATGACAAAAGCGAAACTTAGACTAAGCTACTAAGTGCAATTTCCTCACAAGCATGAAGAAATAATATTTTTAGGAAAGGGATAAAGAAAATTTAGAATTGGAAGAACACGAAAGCAGTAAGTAATTAAAAGCAAAGGAAAAACAGGAAAGCAAAAGTAAAAGAGAAGAGATGTAGAAAAAGAAGACTAATCAAAAAAGAAAAAGAAAAGAAATGTAGGAAAAGAAGACTAATCAAAAAAAAATAAAGCATGCAAGTTATGTCCATAATATTTCATGTTCGTTAGAAAATATATCACTTTTTTGCTATTTTTTATAATGCATATTGACTAATAAATCATATAAAAAATAAATAAACGTGTTTTTAGAACAATTAATTGTTATTTTTATTTTCGACCTTATCTTAATATATCAAGAGATCGTTTTTCAGTGGCTGTTGAATGGTCGTAAACTGACTACAGTGTGGTCGTAAAATAACGAAAGCTGGTCGTAAACTGAAAAAAACGCACTTTTTGACAAATCGGCATATTGCATAAAATAGGGAAATAGAAATATTTAAATCATACGGTAATTATGATTCTTCGTGTTTCTTTCATGCATATAAATTGTTATTTCGTCAAAAAAGGTAAATTTCAAAGAGCTGTGTAACTTTAAAGACGGCAAGTCGACTAACTGGTCGTCAACTGACGTGTTGACCCTATCCAGATATAGATTCTGGGTGCATTTATTTATTTCTATAAAATTATAGAAAATATTCACTTAGACAGGGCACTCTCCCGCAAAGCTGTCCGTCTATAAAGTATTCCAAATATTGGTCCTGGGTTTGAGTCCCGGGTCGGGCCATAATTAAGTATTAGGTTTTTCTTACTATAAATTCTCAGTACTAGCCCGGAGTTAGGAAGTTGGCGGTGTTTCACCCCCATGCCTCGGAGAGCACGTTAAGCCGTCGGTCCCGGTTATTATCACTGACATGATAATAGTCGTTAAAGCGTGCCAACCCGCATTGGAGCAGCGTGGTGGGTCTAAGCTCTAATTCCCTCTCTCTCATGAGAGTGGAGGCATGTGCCCAGCAGTGGGACGTTAATGGGCTGTAGTGGAATGGAATGGGTACAAGGTTCAAGTATATTAGTGTCCGACCGAAAGTTAGGTTTTGATCGAGTTTAGGCAAAAAATCGAGTTTCGGTTTCGGCGGCAAACCTGCCGAAACTACGACTGAAACCGAAACTGCATTCGGGAGTTCTCGCGCTGTGATTAGTCATGTTCGGCGCGTTAAATTCCATCCAAGCGAGTAAGCGAAGAAGACATTTCGCCGCGTCCACGTGCCTAATCATGTCGTGACTGGCTTGTGTTTGCAGTTTGTTTTGTTTGTTGTGAATTTTCGTGTGATTTATTTTGAAATTGGTCATTTTTATCAAGAAGACAATGCATAGCTATGTGATTTAAAAATAAAAAAATAAAGACTGACTGATTACAATAACGTTTTCTTTATTTTTCGCTCAAAACATGATCCTTGTAAGGAAGTTTCGGTTTTGGTTTCGGCCGAAACTGAGACTGTTGCCGAAATTCGGTTTCGTTTTCGGTTTCGGTCGTAAAAACCAATTTCGGTCGGACAATAAGGTCTATATTACCATGCCAAACATCATCAACTCTTCGACAACTCACTTCTGAACACAGTTCCTCTCAGATCAAGAAGGGTATAGGCCATGGTCCGCCACACTGGCCAAGTGCGGATTGGAAAACTTCACACATATTTGAAACCATTATAAAGAACTCTCGGGCATGCAGGTTTCCTCACCATGTTTTCCTCCATCGTTACAGCTAGTGATATTTAATTGCTTCAAATCCGTGCGTAAAACGGAACATGCGAATAGTTAGAGATCGAGTCAAGGATCGAACTCCGAATCCCTGACCAGGAAGCTAAAGTCTTGACACAAGGCTATCGCCGCTGTGTTCCCCGTGACATTAGCCACGTACCCAAATAAGCTGTGAATATTTTCGACACAGTCATACTTTTGCCGATTTGAATTTCTTTTGTACTCATTGTTTGAATTTGGATCACCATAAATGGCTGAGTTATTTACACATTCCAACTTTAACAGCAACCATATTGATAAACTAGATTGATGCCCGCGACTTCATCCACGTGAATTAAGTTTTATTTTAACCTCGTGGAAACCAAAGAGTTCCCGTGGGACTGAAAGTTCGAATATTTTCCGGAATAAATACATTCAAGATTCCTAAAAATATTTGTTAGGAATCTTCCACACACTTTCGTATGTGTATTGTGTATACTAGCTAATGCCCGCGACTTCGTTCGCGTGGACTGAGGATTTTTCGGTTCCCGCGGGAACTCTTCAATTTTCCGGGATAGAAAGTAGTCTATACTGTTACCTATTCCAGACTATAATCTAGCTCTGTGCCAAATTTCATCCAAATCCGTTCAGCCGTTCTGACGTGATTGAGTAACAAAAGGCAAAGGCAAATGTTTATTCAATGTAGGTAGGTTACACTACACTTATTGACGTCCAGATATTCATCCAAGCATCCATCCATACATCTATCCAAACTTCCGCATTTATAATATTAAGTATAGATATCGGATTATGGATTATTAACGTCAGATACAACAAACATTCGTAGCACTATATTATTATACTGTAGGGTTCACTCTCCTGGGTAGGTAGAACCGGTGAGGGTGACGCCAGGCGTGACAGATAGAAACACTCGGTACACACGGGAAGATGGTTTATTTACACGATAGAGTTATGCACAAATAACAAAACAAGTACACTAGTGAGGTACAGAGAATTTATAGGTTACAGTTACACAAATTACGCTAACAAGTCTACTAGAGTTCAAATTCACTTAAGAGTCTTATTGGTTCAAATTCACTAAAAAGTCTTATTGGTTTTAAGCATGGGTCGTACCTGGTCCCTTGTTTTTTGTACGTTGGACGGGCGACGATGGCAGGAATTTAGACCGTCCGCGCACCCTTGCATTTTTTATTTATAATGCATCGCGCTACAATACTAGGTACATAGTTATCCGGCCATCGTGGGCGGAGATTAGTTCCGATCAGTGTTCCCGATACAGGCAAGACTGGCTTTAATGAAAAACAGGTCGGTCATGCAACCATGTTTTTCATAAAAGAGAATTTTCACCGGAACAAGACCGCGTCCGAAGCACTTGGTACCTATGCATTCCCGTTTCTGTGCGGATCAGCTCTTGGAAAAAAATGTAACACGAAAGTGTCGACTGCCGCTTGACTAGAGATTACTCGTAGAATAGGTACCCACATACGAACATACATGCATCTAATACCTTTAAACGAGCAATTCTTGTATATATATATATATATATATATATATATATATATATATATATATATATATATATATATATATATATATATATATATATATATATATTATAATCTGAATCTCGGAAACGGCTCCAACGACTTTCATGAAATTTAGTATGCAGGGAGCGATAAATCGATCTAGCTAAGATTCATTTTTAGAAATGTCGTTTAATCCGTGTTTTCAGGCAATGAAAAACTGCTACAATATCATTAGAATACGAAGTTAAATTTCGCCACCATCTACAATACAAGGTATATAATAGCTCAGGTGGGTAAACGGGCGGTCCCTAAATCAGAAGACCCCGGTACGAGTTCAGATGTGTCTCCAGTCAGATATATTTACCCCCTTTTTTAAATATAATATTTTGTTTAAAAAAATATAATTTATTATTTAAATATAATTTCCAAAAAACACGCTTTACCAAAAAAAATACCGAGCAAAGTTCGGTCATCCAGATATTACAAAAGTACATGCATAAAAAGTATCTCAAGGAAAGAGTGCGAGATGAAATAAAAAACCGGCCAAGTGCGAGTCGGACTCGCGCACCGAGGGTTCCGTACAAACCTGTAGTAAGTTTTAAATTAAATGTTTTTTTTAAATATTTGAGTTGATTGAATGAAAGGTAAATTGCGATTTACGATTAATGATGTATTAAAAAAAAACTACTTACTTGATCTCGTTCAAACCAATTTTCGGTGGTAGTTTGCATGGTAATGTACAACATATATTTTTTTTAGTTTTATCATTCTCTTATTTTAGAAGTTACGGGGGGGGGGACACACATTTTACCACTTTGGAAGTGTCTCTCGCGCAAACTATTCAGTTTAGAAAAAAATGATATTACAAACCTCAATATCATTTTTGAAGACCTATCCATAGATACCCCACACCTATGGGTTAGATGAAAAAAAAATTTTTGAGTTTCAGTTCTAAGTATGGGGAACCCCAAAATTTACTTACTGTTTTTTTTCTATTTTTGTAAGAAAATCTTAATGCGGTTTACAGAATACATCTACTTACCAAGTTTCAACAGTATAGCTCTTATAGTTTCGGAAAAAAGTGGCTGTGACATACGGACGGACAGACAGACAGACAGACATGACGAATCTATAAGGGTTCCGTTTTTGCCAAATTTGGCTACGGAACCCTAAAAAGGAGGAGGTTCAAAAAGGGACTTGATCCGCGTGTATTTACTTATAGGTTGTTTGAAATCCTTATGGCCTACTCCGCTTACTCGTAGTTGCTTACGGCTGGTTTCTGAATTGAGAATTTCATGTTGAGTCAGTCTCAAAGACTACTCAAGGACTAATTAAGCAAATTTTTGTTTCTGAATTGATATTGTGCCGGTTTCTGAATCACGCATTCAAGCAAAAACAGCAAAGTCCAACTCTTAAACCTTACAAACCGGTAGGACGTTGGAATTTGGCACAGAGATAGATTATAATCTGGAATAGCACATTGGGCTACTTTTTATCCCGGAAAATTAAGGAGTTTCCGCGGGAACCAAAAAACCTCAAACCACGCAGACGAAGTCGTGGGCATTCGCTAGTGCAAAATAAATGAATATGAAAAGTATCAGTATAAGGATACATTGTGCTAAACATCAAATTGTATTTTAACATACGAAATAGGTGATAATGTGTTAAATGTGCAGATGTATCGGACGGCACGCTCTAATTAAATTTATACTGGCGTATTTTTTTTCCAACACAGCGTAGCGCGTGGTGGAAATTTTAACGTCTCAAATTTCTTTTTCCTTGGGGATAAATCCAGCTACAACGCGGATAAAGGATGTGCAGATAAAATACCGTAGAGAGAATGTCTGTACTTACGCGGAATTCTGCATGCGAATTCCCCTAGAATCAGAGGCACAAATACACTCTATATTTGAGCTTTTAATTAATAATAATATAGTGCACGCTCGTAAGCAGAAAATTTCGATCGCTTTTATTTTGATTTTGAACGTATTCATATTTTATCAGATTATTGTGTGTTGGCACAGAATATGTAATAATATAGCTATTTATGCAACTGTATCGTAATGAGGGTCATTTTAATTCGAGTGCTGTTTGTTAAAATAGGATAGTACGAGAATTAAAATGACTAATTACGTACAGTTGCATACAAGATTTTATCTACGACAAGGACGTCTTTATAATTTTTTACTTTATAAATTAATAAAAAAGTCAAATCAATCAAGTGCCAGAACCCAGAGCCGCTAAGCTATAGGTATCCTATTTATGAAGATAACCATATCGATACAGCTACGACTCATAACGATACAGCTCCCATACAACGAACTGTATCGTTATGAGAAGCAAACACGAAAGAGGGTTCAATTCGATATCAAATTCGAAATTGGAACTTTTCGATGCTGGAGTAGATAAAGTATGTTGTGTTAGTCAGTTTTCACTACTAATGACTTATGGCCACATTACGTGCATTTAGAACTTCAATCCGAGAGCTATTGAGACGTGACGAATTGTAAGGGATGGTATCTTCGAAGTTTCTTAGTGTACCTAACTTGTTGCTAAGATCCCTTGGGACAACATTTGAAATATTACTTAGTTGTTACTTTCTATGACCTAAATATTATGTGACATTTGACATAATATCGATAACGTGGAATCAGCTGGCTGTGGTCAAAGGTATCTAAATTTTCTCTGGTACGGTCTAGTGGAATGCTTCGGCCGTTGCTACTTGCTAGTTACCTGCAGGCTGCACCCTACCACTACCAGCAAAGATTTTACGTTTCAAAAAGTCAAATATTATCGGTAAAAAGTAGCAAAACGCTGACTTTTGCTATAAGTACTTTTTTTGAGTGGTTAATCGAATGGTGCACCGTGCAATTGACATTTTAAATTATTCACACCTTTCGAGAAGAGATTTCGCAGTAGCAGTAGGTACTAGCTGAAATTTATTTAAAATACTCAATTAAGAACTTACATTATACCTAGATTATTCATATCCATACGCACACTCATTTCTACTTAGTACTCATAAAAGCAACATTTTTACTTTACAGATATTTTGTCTTTTCTACTCATGTCGCTGACATCAGTAATCTCAACGGAAACAAGGTATTGTTGTACCTAGACCCTAGAGACCTAGACCGAAGCTATATCTACTTACGAGTAAAATATAGAAGTTACTTCGCATAATGCTGCCAAGCGGCAATTTAACTAATATTTGAGGCGATAGCGCTACTTTCAGCGTACAAATAGGTAGGTATAAAAGCGGAAAGCGTGTGTGTTTGTTCGCTGGTTTGTACTTCAATCACGCTGCAACAGAGCAATTAAACATAGTGAATTTTCGCATGTGCATAGATTGGGACCTGGAGAGTGTCACAGATTTACCCGACGAAGCAGATTTTTCCCGCGGGAATTTCAAAGGCCTAAATTCACGCGGACAAAGTTGCGGGCGTCGTTTAGTTTCTCAAATCTCTCTAAACAAGATTAAGAATAAGGAGATAAATTAGATCTCAAATTATCTCTACTAATGTATTAGTTCATCTTCAGTTTTACAACTTAGAAAAATAAATCAATTATTACGATCCAAAAGTACCCACTGAACCAATTATTTATTATTAATTACTCTCTCTGTTAAAATTACCACCTATGCGGAGTGCGTAAGGTATGAAATTAATATCCGGGATGTTTGGTAAATATATATTTTATTAGAAATTTAATGAACAATCCACCTCGCACCTGCCTACGAGGACGAACCTACTAAAACTTACAAAACTAATTATATAAATTTATGTTACCTAATTATTATTCAAATTATATGTGTTAGTAGGTAAATATCTACTATAATAAGTAATTAATTCTAGAAATGATTTGAATATAAAATACAAAAATTGATTCCATACATCGAAATATAATTATTGATAATGGCATACGTGTCAATGCATCGATATATATGTAGGTACTAGATGGGCCCTTTCATAGAAAAAGGTTGGGCGACCGACTATGAGAACGCGTTCCTATCCTGTCTTTGTCCCCATCGTAGCGCTGTCACGGTCGCTCGTCGTGTAGATAATTTGTTACATCTAAAGTCTTATTAGTTTGGCACTGTACAATTTTTATTTTAAGGTGAATGTTTCAAGTCACAATTATACATTTCCAAAAAAACGTTATTTATTCTTCCTATTTAATATTTTTATCCATTGCGCAATCATTTAATTTCCGCGGCAAACTGTATGATATTTTTTTTTTACTAACAGCTGGCCTTACGGCTTCTATGGCTATGGCCTATATTATCTATGACGGAGTCATACGTTTTCAAGCTTTCATTCAAATGTTGCAAGCAAGTTCCCGCTTTTCAGACTAGATGGCGTTGATGGCGTTGCTAAAAATACGCCCACATTTTGTTTGTTTGACAGGGCCCGTCTATGTAAATTGAGGTCGTTGTGTCAATGGCCTTAATTTAACTTTTATAAAATGTTATAAAAAAAGGATCTAATATAGTATATAATATTTTCTAGTTTCCACTACAGCTGTGCCTTTTGTGACCTCATATATTGGGTATATATTATGAGGTCACAAAAGGCAACCTGCTGTAAAATATATGTAAGCCCCTTATTCTGAGGATATGTTATTTCAGAAATTGCATCAAAAGCAGTTTTGAACAAACCTCCACGCTTTACTTATATAAACAACAGCCTTTTATGTAGCGGAACAGTTAGTCTCTGATCCCAATAAATGTTTCTGTCATCAGCTTTGCTGGATGCTGCTTAGAAACCTCTCAAGTACCAATGACTTAAATTATTTTTTCGAATAACATTTATTATCATTTTAAGATAAGGGCCCAGTTGCACAAGACCGATAAGTGTGTTTAAACTAAATTTTGTACAAATTCCCTTTTCATGTCAACTCAGGAATTTAAAACTTAGAAGTTAGTCACAGAGTACATTGAATATAGGGGCAAAGTTAGTTTTAACTTATTTCACCGTTCACGTAACAATAAAGTATAATATAATTATTATAACTAGCTGATACCCGCGTGGAGGTATGAAAAATAGATGTTGGCCGATTCTCAGACCTACTGAATATGCTCACAAAATTTCATGAGAATCGGTCAAGCCGTTTCGGAGGAGTATGGGAACGAAAATTGTGACACGAGAATTTTATATATAAGAAATAAGAATATAATATTTACGTTTACTTTATTACATATTATTTTTAAATTATAAAGGGTTCAAAAACGCCACTCAGAAAGCGACAGCATCCCACGCTCCCCTCACACAAGAGGAGTGAACGATCATCGAGGACTAACGACTGCAGCCATTGTCCGCCTCACCTCATCAACGTGACTAGTTGCGCGCTCACATATTGTGTATGTCTCGTGAAGAGCTTACTATAGAAATGATCCTATGAAGTAAGGTCTTGCTGTTGCAGGCCGATCGGCCTGAGGTCATTACTTAGTTGGTTACTTTCTATGACCTAAATATTATGTGACATTTGACATAATATCGATAACGTGGAATCAGCTGGCTGTGGTCAAAGGTATCTAAATTTTCTCTGGTACGGTCTAGTGGAATGCTTCGGCCGTTGCTACTTGCTAGTTACCTGCAGGCTGCACCCTACCACTACCAGCAAAGATTTTACGTTTCAAAAAGTCAAATATTATCGGTAAAAAGTAGCAAAACGCTGACTTTTGCTATAAGTACTTTTTTTGAGTGGTTAATCGAATGGTGCACCGTGCAATTGACATTTTAAATTATTCACACCTTTCGAGAAGAGATTTCGCAGTAGCAGTAGGTACTAGCTGAAATTTATTTAAAATACTCAATTAAGAACTTACATTATACCTAGATTATTCATATCCATACGCACACTCATTTCTACTTAGTACTCATAAAAGCAACATTTTTACTTTACAGATATTTTGTCTTTTCTACTCATGTCGCTGACATCAGTAATCTCAACGGAAACAAGGTATTGTTGTACCTAGACCCTAGAGACCTAGACCGAAGCTATATCTACTTACGAGTAAAATATAGAAGTTACTTCGCATAATGCTGCCAAGCGGCAATTTAACTAATATTTGAGGCGATAGCGCTACTTTCAGCGTACAAATAGGTAGGTATAAAAGCGGAAAGCGTGTGTGTTTGTTCGCTGGTTTGTACTTCAATCACGCTGCAACAGAGCAATTAAACATAGTGAATTTTCGCATGTGCATAGATTGGGACCTGGAGAGTGTCACAGATTTACCCGACGAAGCAGATTTTTCCCGCGGGAATTTCAAAGGCCTAAATTCACGCGGACAAAGTTGCGGGCGTCGTTTAGTTTCTCAAATCTCTCTAAACAAGATTAAGAATAAGGAGATAAATTAGATCTCAAATTATCTCTACTAATGTATTAGTTCATCTTCAGTTTTACAACTTAGAAAAATAAATCAATTATTACGATCCAAAAGTACCCACTGAACCAATTATTTATTATTAATTACTCTCTCTGTTAAAATTACCACCTATGCGGAGTGCGTAAGGTATGAAATTAATATCCGGGATGTTTGGTAAATATATATTTTATTAGAAATTTAATGAACAATCCACCTCGCACCTGCCTACGAGGACGAACCTACTAAAACTTACAAAACTAATTATATAAATTTATGTTACCTAATTATTATTCAAATTATATGTGTTAGTAGGTAAATATCTACTATAATAAGTAATTAATTCTAGAAATGATTTGAATATAAAATACAAAAATTGATTCCATACATCGAAATATAATTATTGATAATGGCATACGTGTCAATGCATCGATATATATGTAGGTACTAGATGGGCCCTTTCATAGAAAAAGGTTGGGCGACCGACTATGAGAACGCGTTCCTATCCTGTCTTTGTCCCCATCGTAGCGCTGTCACGGTCGCTCGTCGTGTAGATAATTTGTTACATCTAAAGTCTTATTAGTTTGGCACTGTACAATTTTTATTTTAAGGTGAGTGTTTCAAGTCACAATTATACATTTCCAAAAAAACGTTATTTATTCTTCCTATTTAATATTTTTATCCATTGCGCAATCATTTAATTTCCGCGGCAAACTGTATGATATTTTTTTTTTACTAACAGCTGGCCTTACGGCTTCTATGGCTATGGCCTATATTATCTATGACGGAGTCATACGTTTTCAAGCTTTCATTCAAATGTTGCAAGCAAGTTCCCGCTTTTCAGACTAGATGGCGTTGATGGCGTTGCTAAAAATACGCCCACATTTTGTTTGTTTGACAGGGCCCGTCTATGTAAATTGAGGTCGTTGTGTCAATGGCCTTAATTTAACTTTTATAAAATGTTATAAAAAAAGGATCTAATATAGTATATAATATTTTCTAGTTTCCACTACAGCTGTGCCTTTTGTGACCTCATATATTGGGTATATATTATGAGGTCACAAAAGGCAACCTGCTGTAAAATATATGTAAGCCCCTTATTCTGAGGATATGTTATTTCAGAAATTGCATCAAAAGCAGTTTTGAACAAACCTCCACGCTTTACTTATATAAACAACAGCCTTTTATGTAGCGGAACAGTTAGTCTCTGATCCCAATAAATGTTTCTGTCATCAGCTTTGCTGGATGCTGCTTAGAAACCTCTCAAGTACCAATGACTTAAATTATTTTTTCGAATAACATTTATTATCATTTTAAGATAAGGGCCCAGTTGCACAAGACCGATAAGTGTGTTTAAACTAAATTTTGTACAAATTCCCTTTTCATGTCAACTCAGGAATTTAAAACTTAGAAGTTAGTCACAGAGTACATTGAATATAGGGGCAAAGTTAGTTTTAACTTATTTCACCGTTCACGTAACAATAAAGTATAATATAATTATTATAACTAGCTGATACCCGCGTGGAGGTATGAAAAATAGATGTTGGCCGATTCTCAGACCTACTGAATATGCTCACAAAATTTCATGAGAATCGGTCAAGCCGTTTCGGAGGAGTATGGGAACGAAAATTGTGACACGAGAATTTTATATATAAGAAATAAGAATATAATATTTACGTTTACTTTATTACATATTATTTTTAAATTATAAAGGGTTCAAAAACGCCACTCAGAAAGCGACAGCATCCCACGCTCCCCTCACACAAGAGGAGTGAACGATCATCGAGGACTAACGACTGCAGCCATTGTCCGCCTCACCTCATCAACGTGACTAGTTGCGCGCTCACATATTGTGTATGTCTCGTGAAGAGCTTACTATAGAAATGATCCTATGAAGTAAGGTCTTGCTGTTGCAGGCCGATCGGCCTGAGGTCATTCAAACAGAAAGGATCTCCTCAGCGCAATATCATATTGAGCGCGAGGCTTATAACGCCATCTAGCGCTGATGTATGAAAGTTTTTGATGAATAAATTGCGTGAACCGCCATCTATTTTAATACTATCTAAGTATTATAATTATTTTTTTTTATAATTACTCTTGATTTCCTTTTTGTGAAAGTATTTGTACCTGATCTTATATAAATAAAAATTAATGTTGCTAAGCGCAAAGTTTGAGAACGGCTCGACCAATTCGGCTATATTTTTTTTCGTATGTTCCTAAACTTCCACGGAATGCTTTTATAAAAAAAAAAATGCGTTTAATTTAATTTTTAATTTGGTACTGAGATACCTAGTTTACATGCCGGGAAATGGCTGCTACTTTTTATCTCGGAAAATTGAAGAGTTCCAACGGGAATGAAAAAACCGCCATCCACGCAGACGAAGTCGCGGGCATCATCAACTTCCGAACGACCGCACCAATTGGATAATTCTTTTTTTTTTTGTGTTCGTTATAATCAGGACAAGGTTTGTATAAAAAAATTAAGAGTTGCCCCGGGAATCAAAAACCCCAAATGGATGTTTGTTACTCAATCACGCCAGAACGGCTGAATGGATCTGAATCAAATTTGGCACAGCGATAGACTATAGTCTGGAAAAACAGATAGGCTACTTTTTATCCCGGAAAATTAAAGAGTTCCCGCGGGAACTAAAACCCCTCAATCCACGCGGACGAAGTCGCGGGAAGTAGTAGGTAATAATATTTAATTCGTTCTTTTAAACCCATAAATTAAGGCCCGAGTGACCCCAAGCTGGTTCAAATCTAATCGGATGTAAAACACTACCACAGTATTGGTTACTTATAGTATAAGTAATATTATGTATAAGGTATAAGACTTATACCTTATACATAATATTACCTACCGTGACACTACAGAACCATTATACCTACCTACCTACCTATTCAGGCGATTTACATATATATAGTATAGTCATGGATTTTTAACATGTTGAATGAAATAGGTAAATCATGCTAGGATCTTTTATTATGATTTGTTGTTTTACCGCAGACGGCAGAAGTCTGCCTAAGCAATACCTACCTACCTATGACTAAAGCATATTTAGTAGGTTATTTAAAACTTTACAAAAAATGATTCATTAAGTTCGAAATACATAAGTAAGTGGGGCAAGTGGGGGCAAGTCTAAATGGTTTTTTGGTGAGATAACTAGTGTTGATTTGAAACTGTTGTAAATTATAGAGTTTTATGTTATATGCTAATATGTTATAGTTTTGAGTGAAAAAGTATAGTACAAATATTGTACTAGAGTTGACAGAAATCAGTTTGAAACATTGTTTGATTTAAAAAAAGGTTGCAAAGTTTGCACTTCAGAAAAAAATATCAGGGGAAAGATGGAACTACAGTGGGGTAAGATTGATATAAATAGTTACTAGAATCTTATTTATGGCCATTATCCATTCGTGATGATAAATAAACTCCCGGCTTCTACGACCTAAATAGCTTGAAAGTAACTGAAATTAAAAAATCGCCTTGCTTAACAATGATGTTATATACATACAAGTTGCTTAATGCAAAAAATAATAATTCATCAAAAATATAATATCAATCTTACCCCGTAAAAAGGCAGACAGTCTGAGGTTCTCAAATATTTTGATATGATATTTTTAAAAATACAGGGTCACGTTTTCAAGTAGATAAATAAAGATAAAAACGTTAAATTTTTTGTATATTTTTAAAAATACAAAAAATAACACAAATTTAACCATTTAACAAAACACTTCAAAGCCTCGAAGCATAAATCTCAGGTAACGAAAATCAGTCGAACTAGTCTTATATTATCTTATATATTTTTTTTTTTTAATATACTCGCCGGCATATTTAGCGGAACATAAAAAAAAGGTCCATAATTAAAAAAATATGCTTTTATTTTAATATCTACTTACTACACTTCTTTTGTTATTTAAAGTTTCATTTGTTTTACTTAAAATGAGATCACATTAAGAACAGATTTTGCGAGTAAAGGCTATTTGTGAAAAAAGGTACATTTTTGAACTTTTCATGTAACCGGGAAAAGTGAAATTTAATATTAAAATAACAATTAATTAAATTAGAAAAATGGTGATTTATATCGCGTATTTCCTCCACGTGCTCTTATTAAAGTTTCTACCCGTCTAGGCATACTGAGAATGATGTTATCGATGGTCTCCTGGGATAGTCTCCGCCATTCCTCAACTACAGCGATTCGCAGTTCACCCACGTTGGCAGGAGCTGGAATTCTGGACTTAACTTTTCTTTTCAACAAGTCCCAAACGTGCTCTATTGGGTTCATATCCGGTGATCTCGCCGGCCACTCCATAACAGTGATATTCATATCATTAAGATAAGCTTGAGTTACCCGAGCGGTATGCGGCCGAGCATTATCCTGCATAAAAACAAAATCGTCACCGATATATGGGGCAAACGGTACGACATTTTCTTCTTAAACTTCTCTGATATAGCGGTCTGCAGTCAGACTCCCTCTGTCAATCACTACCAAGCCTGTGCGAGCTCCCAAACAAATGCCCGCCCAAGCCATTATTGATCCACCACCGTATGCAACTGTAGTTTCAAAATTTGTCTGAATGTATCGTTCTTCTTTGCGTCTGTATATTCTTTGCCTGCCGTCAATTTGATTTAAGAGAATTCTGCACTCATCACTAAACAATACCTTACTCCATTGGTCCGCGTTCCAAAGTCGATGTTCCTGAGCAAAAGTTAACCTGTTTCTGCGATGATTTACCTCGAGCCTTGGAGCCTTGGCGGGCACAATTGAACCCAAACCAGCTTCTTCGAGCCTTCTTCGTACCGTACGCTCACTTACGGTTACACCCCGCACTGCTTCTAACTCATGTCGGGCTTGGACGGCCGTCAAACGGGGGTTCCTACGTACACGGAGCCGAATGAAACGATCATCCCTACTCGAAGTGCGTCTTTTTCTGCCTTGTCCTGCTCTTCTCACATAAGTACCGGTCTCCCTGAACAGTTGGATACTGCGATGGATCGTTGAAACTGGTCGACGAAGATCTCTGGATATCACTCTGTAGGTTTGACCATTTCTTCGCATTTCGAGTGCGCTGGCAATCTCCGTTGGGGCTAAGTCAGGCATAATTCAGTCATCAACTCCAGAAAGATACGCGATTAAAAAAAACTAACAAAAAACAGTATTTCAATGAAATTTTAAATCAAACTCAGAAGGAAGAAATACTCGGAGTTCGCTCCAGATAAGGTGTATTTGAATAAAATTAAAACAATTGCATAAAATGTGATGTTCAGCTGTTTTCTTAATTTGAAAATATTTCTTTTTAAATTAAATGACGTATAAACCAGCCAGCAACCTTATATGATACTGATATCAAACCTTTTTTTTATGTTCCGCTAAATATGCCGGCGAGTGTATATATAGGTTAGCGCTTGGCTGCAATCAGACTTGCTTGCATAATATTCCTAAGCTACTGCGTACATTGTCATTTCTTTATCCTCCACTCTCCGTATGGCAGTTGTAGTTGATATAATAAGTTGCACGTAAGGATTTTCTGAAACAGTAACGAGTCATTTTCTTCCTGAAACGAAAAACTATTGTTCCACCGTACTTAGCCTCACGTCTTATAATTTTATATCTAACGAAAATTCTGCAAAGAATAAGTGTGTTTATTTTATTTATGTTTGAGTATTAACTGATATTATTATTTTTAGTACTTATATTATACAAAAAAAAATTACAGGTGTTTCAACCAAATTTTAAGATGATTTGAATATTGATCTTTTACTACAATTTGAGAACCAGTGACTTTTTCTATGTATTTTGTTAGCGGGGTAAGACGGAATGATTAATATTACCATCTTACCCATTTAAATTTTGCCGGGGTTAGTTTGAAAGGCACGATAAATCTTTAAATATGAGAAATTGTCTAATTACCTCTATGTATTGCATATCACATTTGAAATATAATTGTCAATATCTAAATACAATCAATGTAACTTATCTGCGTAAAAAGATACAACAAGCGGGGTAAGATTGAAAATCCCAAATTTTCGCGGGAAATGTGTCGTTACAAAAATCACCACGTAACAAACCCACGCGCGTTTTCACTAAGCGGCTGATGAAGGCTGCAAGGCGGGACCTGACTAAAGGATGTATGCAACGATTTTGCCTGTATTAAAATAATTCCTCAATGTTCGGCGCTATTTTCCTTTTTTTATCTTCCCCCATTTTTCATCTTACCCCCACTCACCTTACTTAGCATTTCTAGGAAGTTGCCACTCACAAAACAAAACTATTAACAACATCATATACCTATTCGCTCGTTCCAAACGAGCTTATAACTAAGTAAGTACCCATTAGTATAAGATATAGGTAGGTACCAAATTCTGTATTAGGTACCTATTTCCAGAATACCTACCAAACCGAAAAATAAACAAAGCTAAAAACAATATAGGTATATGATTAATCTACTATACTACTATAGAAAACAATATACCTACATAGCATTGATGTAGAATTTTAGAAAAGTACCTACATACTTACACCTACTGTAACGTGTTTTTTTTAACATCGTTACATTAATTCATTCTTCTTCTTCTTATTTTGGTGTATGGCTTTATTAGTTCCAAACTACCACATATGTTTTGTTTATTTTTGTATGATTTGACACTGACAATGTCTTGTCATTGTCAAGTTTGACGTTTAGGTTGTCAGTTCTTTGTCTCTTTGCTTTTTGATTGACTGTTTGCCTCTGTACTAACAATATATAATATGTATATGCATATATCAAAAAAAAAAAAAAAAAACAGTAATACCTATTCTGTAGACTCTAAAATTCAACTTCATCTCAGCTCACCGAACAGTCTCTTTCGTGCCTTTTCCATATACTCGACACTGGCGAAACAACCTGTGCCCCTGTGGCATACCTAAAAGCCATCATCTGGGAATTAAATTGAATTGACTGTTTGCCTCAGACAATATAGGATTGTTAGTTCTTGCGAGTTAAGAAACCGTAGATTTTGAACCCAAAGCCGGAAAAAGATTGAATTTGTTTTTTTAATTTGTTTTGCGTTGGTTGTATGCTCTCGGTTTTTTTTTGACGTGTGAGACTTCACTTTTCTTCTCTGATTTGACCGGAAGAGTCATGTTTTAATATAAACCTGGAAAAAATGGTTTGAAATTCGATTAAACTCGCTGATGGCGAGTATATTTCTATAAATTAAATACCGGCGTCGTTTGGCGGTAAGTTTTTGATAAAAATTCTTTCAAAATAAGTATATAGAATTTTTCACGAAATTTCGTCACCGAAATTTACACGTGTTTTCTTTTGTTGCAGCCGTTTACGATACGTTTACTTTTTTATGTATTTTTACAATACGTTTAAATATTCGTTTATAACACGTTAATATTATCTATAATTGCACGAACCTCGTCTTTTTTTTATGACGTAATCGTCAATTTTAAGTTGAATTGGGAGTTTATTTACATGGAGTTTGAAACATGATGCATTGTAAGGCGTCTTGATTTTGTATATTCAATCCGTTTTCATCTGCGTGAAATAAATGTGGAGAACGGCTTATTTTAGTATTTTGCCTTAAAACCTTATGTAATTTCATATTTAACTTATATTTTGTTCTTTTCTCTTGAACTAAAATGTATAAAACTTTGTCGTACATTTTTTTTTAGGTTATATACCTAATTATATATCGACGTAAGAAAACGTATTTGCTGTAAGTAGCAAGAATGGCGTAAGTAGACTGAATACACAGCTATATTCAGAAAAATATTCTGCGTCGAATGGTCTGGGTCTCATATCGCTACGACGACAAAAACTTTTAAAATAGGGTATAATTTTGAAAAGTTTACGTGTTCAATTTGCTGTAAGTCACTAAAAAAACGATGTTTTAACACTCTTTTAACTTACAGCAAAAGTGCGGTTTATTATTAATCATCTGATATAACTTACAGCATTCTTATGGAATGAAAGTAACGTGTGAAAAGATTACTTACAGCATTCTTTCAGTCTGTAATTTAAGTTTGCGATAAGGTTACAGCACTTTTCTATTGATGCTTTTAAAAATATTTTCCTTGTTACTACATTTTAGCGAGTTATAAATACCTATTTAGAAAATAAGAAAAAACACATTTTTTAAGGTAGGAATGATATAATTATTGTACACTAGCTGATGCCCGCGACTTCGCCCGCGTGGACTAAGTTTTTTCGATTCCCGCGGGAACTCATTAATTTTCCGGGATAAAAAGTAGCCTTTGTATGTATGTATATTCTTTATAGCTCCTAATGCTGTCTCATGGCTATAACTTGAGAAATTAAGGATTTTCATACAAACTCTCAACCCCTATGTCACCCCTTCGGGGGTGGAATTTTGACAAACTGTGAAACACATATGTTTTCATTTTCAACCCGCAGCTCATATATCAAGTTTCATGGCTATAACTTTAGAAATGAAGGACTTTCATACAAACTTTCAACCCCTATTTCACCCCTTCGGGGGTAGAATTTCGGGATAAAAAGTATTCTATGTCCTACCTCGTAGTATGGGCTCAAATCGTGCCAAGTTTCTTTTGAATTCATTCAGTAGTTTCGGCGTGATGCGCGGCCAAGATACAGACAGACAGACAGACAGACAGACAAAAATGAAAAAAATTACAGATTTGGCTTCAGTATCGAATAATGAGTGCCGTCCAAAAAAAATGTTCAAAATATCTTCAATGAACAGAATTGGAACTGTTACAGTATTATTATAAGTACTAGCTGATGCCCACGACTTCGTCCGCGTGGACTAAGTTTTTTCGATATAAAACCTCCAATTTCCGGGATAATAAGTAGCCTTTGTGCTATTCCAGACTGTAATCTATCTTGTTTCCAAAGTTAATCAAAATCCGTTCAACCGTTCTGGTGTGATTGAGCATCACTCATTCGCGTGGCATAAGTTTTTTTCAATTCCCACAGGCACTCCTTTATTTTCCGGGATCAAAAGTAGCCTATATTACTATCCCACGGTATAATCCCCCTTTAATGGTGAAACACGTACTTCTTCATATTTTAACGAAAGCCCAAATGCTGTTTCATGGCTATAACTTGAGAAATTAAGGATTTTCATACAAACTCTCAACCCCTATTTCACCCCTTCGGGGGTGGAATTTTGAAAAACTGTGAAACACATATGTTTTCATTTTCAACCCGCAGCTCATATATCAAGTTTCATGGCTATAACTTGAGAAATTAAGGACTTTCATACAAACTTTCAACCCCTATTTCACCCCTTAGGGGGTAGAATTTCGGGATAAAAAGTATCCTATGTCCTACCTCGTAGTATGGGCTCAAATCGTGCCAAGTTTCGTTTGAATTCATTCAGTAGTTTCGCCGTGATGCGCGGCCGAGATACAGACAGACAGACAGACAGACAAAAATGAAAAAAATTACAGATTTGGCTACAGTATCGAATAATGAGTGCCCTCCAAAAAAAATTTTCAAAATATCTTCAATGTACAGAATACAGAATACAGTGTAACAGACCTGTTACAGTTTTATTTTATGTATTGATAGATTTAAGGCATTGTTTGACATTTTACTTACAACGAAATTGGTTACGCCGTCGCATTTGGTGCAAGATGCCCTTTGAAAAAATTAAAATGTATGTTCTTAGAGAGCAAGCTATATTTTTATGTAACAGTAATAAACAAAATAATAAACTTACAGCATTTTATTTGTACCACACATAAAAGTATTCTTTATTTATACCAATTAGGTGGTATCAGTAATTTTTTAGAATTAGTCTTACATCTCTTTAATAGTACGTTATTTATTAAATATTTCAATTACAGCATTTTAAATGTCTGGAAATATACGGAACTTAGCTATCTCCATAGAAGTCACTAAACTACTTACAACGTTCTTTAGGTCTTTAAAATGAAAAGTAAATTGCTGTAAGTAATGAAAAGCCTACTGCTAATAACTTAAACAAAAATTTTTTCATTGCTGTTTATGAGTAATATTTTGACAAAACCGTGTTCCAAAAATCATCTTTCTGTCACTGATAAATAAAAAGATATGATTTTTTTTCTAACTTTTTTAAAGTTTTTTGGCTCTGGTGAAAAGTTGGGTTTTGGCTACTTACAGCAAATACGTTTTCTTGCATCGATATGTATATTAACATTGTTTGTTAATCCTTTTTTTTATATAATTTAACCTGATAAAACACTTTGTTTTAGATATGGTATTAACTTAGATTTTTATCCCCTTTTTTTGTATACAAGAATACACAGTAGAACCTTTATTTATTATAATAAATGCTAAATTTTTGTATGATATAATACATTTTATTTATCTCCAACTAGATAAGCTATTATACCTTTTGGAAAGCCCTCCCTTGAGATTAGAGGATCGGTATTTTGCCGCCTGATTTATCTGGTGCAGTGATGCCTGACTGGTAGGGGCTCATTAATTTTTTTTTATTTAGCAATATATTATTATTATTATTATATTTGGTGAGCTGGCGCCCGAATTAAATATGTATAAATTTTCTCACTGGATTTCAATTGAAACGACATTTTTTTTTTTCATTTAATTAACTTTATTTTCATATTTCTTATTACAATTTACAATAGAACCAATGTTTCCTAATAAATTTCTTAACTTTTTATAAGATATAATATTTATTTTATTTTATTTATCTCCAACCGGAGATTTATGATAATGTTTATGTATTGAAGGATTTAAACAAACATAGTATAGGTAGATACCATATTAAGGATATACTCAAAATTTAATTTATTTTCACATGGCATAGAGGAGAGAAAATAACAGAAGGCCAACATCATAAGGACTAATTATTTTTATAGGGTTCTATTTTTATTTTTTGCCCTAATTTTTGTATAGGATATGGTACTTGTATAGCAGTCCGCTTTTTTTTGTAAATATGCAAATTTGCATGTATATATTTTTTGTTTTGTTGTTCTCTTTTAGGGACACGTTTGGTTGCGGCTTTGCAGATGCACCGCATTACCTTATTTTGTATATGCTTGTGTCCGCCATTGTGAACGGGCAAGTATTTTTGTAAATATGTATAGTTTTTTGTTTTTTTTTGTTTTACAACCGAGCCTTGTCTCACATTTGTGGACATGTATGCTAGGTCCTTTGCCATTGGCAGGACGTTGGGTTGGTGATGTTTGTTCTTATGTAACACACCATTTTGTTTTATATGGTGTTTGTTCTTATGTAACACATCATTTTGTTTTATATGGTGTTTGTTCTTCTGTAACACATCACACACACACACATTTTTTTGTTTTGGGTGGTTTATCATTTCACGGCGAGGGTGCTTAGTGTCTTGATCAGTTGCACACCATTCCAAACACCTCTTCTAGATTGGTTCGTCACTGCACGGCGAGGGTGCCCAGTGCTTTGATCAGTTGCATACTAATTCTAGAATCTATTTGTTTCGGCTTAGTTGTGTTAGGTTGGTTTATCATCTCACCGCCTTAGTTGCTTCGTGACTTGATCAGTTGTATATCATTCCTAATCACATACTCTTTATAAATTATATTTCCCTTCTTCGCTAGATTGGTTTATCAACTCACGGCGTTGGTGCCTAGTGTTTTGGTCGGTAGTATACCAATTATATGCAATCTTAGTTTAAGTTATTTTGATTGTCATAGAGTGCTTTTCAATCTATTACAATTTTCGGCTTGTTTTTTTTTTTGTTTTTTCTTTTGGTAACTTAGTTTGACTTTTAGGTAAGGAAAGAAAAAAAAAATTTTTTTTTTTCTTTCTCCTAGAAAGGGGAAATTAAAACGTGTTTTTTTAACATCGTTACATTTTCGAAATCGAAATTTTATCTCCTGCCGGAGATAAAATTTCTTTATTACACTACTTATAAATGAATTTAAAACTGCATAATAATTATTAATACCCCTATATTCAATGTACTTTGTGATTAATACCTATGCTAATCCGCACACAGCAGGTAGGTAGGTACCTAGGAACCTACCTAAGGTTTATAAACAAAATCATTGAACAATCATCATCGTGTCAACAGCATTCATGTCTCATGAGCACTTTAAGTACACATGCCCATACTTAATCAATGAAAATCGATGATGAAAATATAATGAAAAAGCTGCAGCTCTGCCTTTAATTATTCTATTCAAGCTTCCGCCTCCGTAACAAAAAGAAACAGCAAATTCCAGCGCTGTTTAAATCTTTCAAGGAATCTTATGGCTCAAGACAATTCCTGTTTGTTCGGTGGATTTAGCCTCTGCCACCCTCTACGCTATTTCGGTAAAATTACGCACGTGTAAGTAGGTACTTAAAAAAATAAAATGAGCTTTTATTATCTTCTAATAGTTAAACCTGCCTATAGCAATCGGCTCTTAATTTCTTTAGGTCTTTGTCACGATCAGAAGACTTACCCAGTACCTACCTACCTACCTGCTTTGTAGATAATTTGACCTATGTCTAGGGTTGCCAACTTTTCTTCACCGAAATATAGTATTTACAGACTAAGCCATAAAAAATATAGTACATTTCCAAAAAAAATATAGTATTTTATGGAAAACGCAAAAAGTAGACGAAGATATTTATTGATTTTTATAAAAACTATATTTATTTGCACTTCTTGCATTTTTTAACAATTTTTACGACTTTGACTTCTCAAAAGAAAGAACAATATACCTAAGTATAATTGGAAATAATTAATCCCAAAACAAAAATAAAGTAGACCATTGACCAATCATTCGTTTGAAGATACTCGTAGATACGTTCCGATACGCTACATGCTATTGCATCAGTCAAAAGTTAATGAAAAAGCACGTTCATAAATTTATTAAATAAAGGATTTGTTTGTTAGATTTCGGTGATGAAAATATAGTATTTTTGCGTACTATGTGCTTCTTCAACAGTATATAGTACGCAGACCCGAAATACAGTACAACACTATATATTATAGTACGGTTGGCAACCCTACCTATGTCTATCTATATTAAATTTCATCAAAATCGTTAAAACGTAGCAGACTGACACACTTTCGCATTTATAATATTAGTAGGTATACCTAGTTAGGGATACAGATTCAGTCTTGGTGAAGTGCTCTTAAGTCTTACCGGTCTTAGGTTATGACATGACTAGACTATCGCCTGTTTGGATACTAGACTGTACTAGTAAGAGCCGACAAGAAACGCAAATAAACCAGTTCTCTATTCCTAGTTAGTAATTCCTTCCTTTCAGATTTAAATCCACTGTTGTCTTTATTGAGGTTTACCAAAGGGACATTTTATTTATCAAGGAAACAATTATTTATTGAACCGAGCTTAGATCGAGCTTAGTCTTGTCTATGGTTAATCCAATAATGTGGCCGAACAACGGTTCATGCAATGAGGTTTGATGGAGATGAGCTTAGCGCCGGTACAAACAGTGTTACGCAATGGCAAGAACATATCACGAGAACTATCTACCTAACGGCTAGCACCCAGGATTAACCCTTACTTAATGGGACCTTGACGTAGTTAAACGAAAAAAAGGAAAACACAGTTTTTGTGATAAAAATAGATACCATGATCCTAGTAATTAGATGCCCTTTCAGATTGATATTTATTTAGTAATCTAGATCAGTGCTAAGTATATGGTCAATACCTAGGTAAGTAAGTTGTACTTTTTAAACTATTATATAATTCTGGTTCCCTACAGTTGTACTGTGCAAATGTAGGAAAACAGAATCTCTTCATCCATATGTCTTTATAATAAGCTTAATGTTACTCTTAAGTCTTAATGTCTGTAAAATAAAACAAATAAAAACGTAGTACCAAGTGTGTGTCGTGGCCGCCACGCGCAGAGTAGGTAGGGGTTCCGTATTTTCCCGTCACAGTATGCGGACATTTTTAACGTTGGTCTACTATTATTCGTAAACTTGTTACAAAGCTGCTAATTCCATCTACTACTTCCATGAATTTTCCACATGTCCAGAAACAACCGTTTCGCTGGTAGAGGGGGGGACAGGACGGGACACTGGCTGGACTCGACTTTAACAAAAATCCACCGAAAAAATATCTAACGCCTAATTACTTACCTATGCCAAATTATATCTACCTTATGTACTAATAAATATAAATAAATAAATCATTTATTGTCCACAAAAAGTTACAATAGCATTTAAAGGTTTAGCGTCTGATGCCTACGATAAGTTTATAACTCGTGTTATAGGCATCAGTGCTTTCCCCTTACAATCTTCTCTTACTATGATATAGACAACAAGAGTATTAAACATATTATTATATTAATGTGAATACAAGTTATACATAGTGATGTGTATATTCAAAGTGTGTGTGTGTGTGTGTGTGTGTGTGTGTGTGTGTGTGTGTGTGTGCGTGTGTGTCTATACGTATTTGTGTTGACTTGTAAAACAGGATAGTACTTGTTACTGCAAAATAGCCAGTAAATTCTCAGTGCTATCATACGTAAGTTCTTGTAACCACTTTTGTACAATTGTTTTACATTTATAGGAGTTCAAATTGGCAATATTTAATTTTTTATTAATAATGTTATATAGGAAACCGCCAAGAAAGCAATAGAATTTATGAGAAAAAGCGGTATTAAATTTAGGAATTTCGCATATTTTATATTTCCTTCTCTTTTTTTGTAGCTCTTCCAGTACAGATAAATCTAAATGTTTGTGTTGTTTTAGTATTATGGTTTTTATAAATAATTGCCTGACCGTTAGAACCTCTGCTTCTTTGTACAAAGCCGTTGTCGAGTATCTGAAGGGAAGAAATGCGCTAACTTTAAGTATTGCTCTCTGAGCTCTTTCTAAAAGTAGTAATCGTGATTTTGACGTACCACCCCAAGCGTCTATGCAGTATGTCAATAAAGATTGACATAGAGCATAATAAATTGTTTTCATTAACTTTTTGTCCGCTATATGGCGAATGTTTTTGAATATAGCTATTAATTTACGAATCCTGTTGGCCAAAGTCATGACATGCGGTTCAAACGTTAGCTGATTATCTATGATGACCCCAAGGTATTTGATATTATCAGCTCTATTCAAGTAAGGGCGGTTGCATGGGTTGATGTCATCAGAGGTAAGGCAATTGTTAGTGTGGGCTTTAATAAAATAATAGTCTCGTGACGGTTGAGAAGAACGTAAAATGGAGAAAGTAAGATATTTGGTTTTTTCAGCATTACAATATGTTAAAAGATTTCTTCTTAACCATGTTGAAACCATGTCGAAACCAATTTGAGCGGAGTGGAATGCGCTTTCCCAAGTTTTGCCCCAGAAAAGGAGAGTAGTATCATTCGCAAAGGCTATAACCTTTCCATTTGTCAAACTCATGTTGCATAATTGATTTATGTAGTAAACCAAAAAGAGGGTGGGGCCTAATATGCTTCCCCGAGGAACACCATAGGTAACAGGAAGAGAACTACTAGTAAATTGGTCAATTTTGACGCTTTGTGTTCTACCAGTTAAGTAATCGTTAAACAAACTTAACTGTAATCCACGAACACCCAATTGTTCCAATTTAGTTAATAGCAGCGGAATGGAAACGGTGTCAAAGGCTTTAGCCAAGTCAAGAAATATAGCTATGCACTTCATACCCGAGTCTAGGTTCCGGACAATACCATTCGTAAGTTCAGAGACTGCGTCAGCCGTAGACCTTGATTTACGAAAACCATATTGGTTAGGAGAGAGCAATTTATTACTTTCTAGATAATTGATCAGTCTATTATTAATAATTCGTTCCAGTATTTTTGAAAATGTTGGCAAAATAGATATGGGTCTGTAATTACTGACTAGTTTTCTATCACCATTTTTGTATACGGGTGTGATAACAGCAAAGGCGGCTCGCTCAAAGGAGCGCTGGTGCAGTGAACTCCCACAAAATTTAAAAAAATACATAGGTACTAGTATAATAATCAAATAAACTTTGCTATAAACGTTATAAATATTTTTATATAAATCTATTCCCATTGTCATTTTAATCATGAATATCCATAAGTACCTACCTACCTACTTTACTACTTATTTCATCAATCAACACAAATTTAATACTTGGTATTTTTGTTAAGTGGAGCGCTTAGAACAACGCTCCTATAGACGAAAGTTTAGTACAACGCTCTTATTGAAATGTAATGAGAGTAAAAGAGAGCATTCGATGCGAGCGGCGCGTGAGACAAAAGATTTGTATGAGAAATTTGGTAAATATGGAGCGGCGCTCCTGACACGAAGTACGCATGCGCGATATTACCCGACTAAATGACATGGCCTGTTGTCACGAAGAAAGAGTTAAAACTCGCGAGTATATTTTTTATTCGTATTATGCCGGTAAGATGTAAACAAAACACAAAATACGAAAGTAAATTTATTTTGATTTCTTCGCGAGTGCTGTTGTTTTAAATAGTGTACATATTGTGTTGTGTATTTATGTGAAAAAGACTGTGATTTATGTAAATAGTGTAGGCGATTAAATTGGAACAATATAACGTAATGACCGCCGATCATTTACAAATAATTGGTAAGCATTTTCTTTTTTTTTAGTGAACTCCCAATATGATCTTTCACGAGCCGCCTCTGGATAACAGAGCCCTTAAATTTATTTGGAAACTGACCGTGTCTAATAGCTAGGTTACAAAATGTGAACTAATAATCCCGCGAAAATTTCTTTATTTTGCTTAAGTACTAATGCCGGTATATTGTCAATCCCCGCGGCACTTGTTGCTTTAAGTGAGTTAATAAGTGTCAGAACCTCGGCCAGATCCGTTTCCAATAAGACAAATGATGAAGAGGAAGTATTACTACTAAATTGTGGAGGTATTGCATCATTTTTCAAATTGAGCTCGGATCTAACTCGCTCTACTAAAGTTTTACCAATATTAACAAAATATTCATTAACTGTAGAGACGGCTTTACTTGGACTATTATCAATCATAAGTAAATCACGTAAATCTTGGTTATTAGGTTTAAGATTAGTTATAGAAATATTTACTTCCCACGTTTTTTTAATACTAGAGCCTGATTTTTCAAGTTCACTTTTCTCATAATTTGCCTTTTCAATTTTCTTAATAAGTTTGTACAAAAATTTCTATATCTGGTGTAAATGAGTCTTAATGATTCATTCTCAGGATTTTTCTTCGAATTCTTATGAAGTCGATCCCTATGCCTTAGACACCTCAGAAGACCAGTAGCCAGACTTCTGGGCGGAGCTAATGCAACTGGAACGCTTCCAACAAAGATGGCTGCTTTGCTTCGTCTAGCCACACGTCTAGCTCCTCACTAGTTCTGCACTCCTATTATTTTACTTGAATTTTCGAGAACTTTTTAGTTAAAAAATACTTTTTATGAATTAAATTTAAAACCGACACTATGTTTGACACGTCTTCTCGTAAACGAGGTCCGGGGGGAAAAGCAATAGTCTCTGAGCTAAACCGCAGACGGACGGATGGACATGGCAAAACTGTAAGGGTTCCTTGTTAACTACGGAACCCTAAAACAGTAAATATTTGGGAGCATCTCCTACGGTTATTCAAAACACAAGTCACAATCCTCAGTATTGACTATTGAGTAAACCGACGACGCAGAGATAAGGATAGGTAACTTACATAGGTATAGTACCAGCTACAGTAGGTGTATACTCTTAAACCTATCTAGTCATACGCAATAATATAACCACGTTAAGCTGTCGTGTTCAATTTGGCCTTGTACTAATCCTGACAATTCAGCCGCAAACAGTTAATCTCTGGAGTCGGCTCTGAAGCAGCACGCTCAATTGATATAGTGCTTTGTAGATAATAATTTATTAATGTAGAGACTAGATACCTACTAGAGAAACACGGACGGGACCAAGTCAAAGTCAAGATATTTTTTACTTAATTAAATTGAGTTTTAAAAGTGCTTTTGAATCGTCAAAATATGACCACACACAATGACATTGTAGGATGTAGTATTTCGTGCTGTAACACTCCAAACCTAACTTTATACCTACCTACCAACTGATGTATCCGAAGCAACAAAAGCCTTGAAAACTACGTAGGTAATAAAACCCGAGGCTATAAACTATCAGCAAACTTTCATCCAACCGCTGAAGCAGCTGGAAAATTAAGCAATATTTTTGTGGACAAAAACAGCTGACTCTAAGCACTTAGGGTACCTTGTTACGAAGCTTTGGCTACAAAGTTTGGCTAGCTGAGCATGGCATGGCATGCATGCACCGGTAGCACTATGGCGGTAATTAAACAGAGGTTATAGTTACAGATATTGTGATTTATAACCAACTTCCAAAAAAGGAGGAGGTTCTCAATTCGGCACGTATGTTTTTATCTATCATCATCAGTCATCAGTTAATAGTCATCTTATTCTTAAATACTTGTAACAAAAATAATCACAATAATTAATTTGCTCTGAAGAATCAAGTTTTCAATGTTTAAATCAATATTGCAGCCCTGTACAACGCCATCTATTATTATATAATAAAATAGATCTAAATGGATGGCGCTTCAAGCAATAGCTGTAGCTTTAGATCCATCAAACGATTTCATTGATCACCGCTAGATGGCGTTATGAACCATGCACTTAATATGATATTGCGCTGCGGAGATCGTTCCTGTTCGAATGACCTCACGCAGATCAGCCTGCATTATCAAGACTTTATTAGTATTTCACAAGATCATTTCTATACTAATTACTAAGCTCTTCACGAGACATCAGACATACAAAATATGTGAGCGCGCAACTAGTCACGTTGCGGTTGATTAAAGATGAGTCGTACTCAACGACCTCAATTTACATAGACGGGCCCTGTCGAACAAAGAATGTGGACTTATGTTTAGCAACGCCATCTAGTCTGAAAAGCGGGAACTTGCTTGCAACATATGCGCCATCTTGAAAACGTATGACTCGGTCATAGATTAGTACAGATGCGCTTGTCGAAAATAATACCTACATGAGTGTACTCTCTGAGGTAAACGATAAATGTTAGTATGACGTTGTTATTTTTACCACTTTTTTGTTACCAGTTTCCTGGAAAACCATTGAACCGATTATTATGCGGTTTTTTGCTATAGATTTATATAGCTTGTGAGAAGGTTCTTAGATATATTTAAAGGTCAAAGTCCACACAATGGGGCGCTGCAGTTCGTCGTGGGTTTTTTAAATTTAATTATTTGTCAATTGTTGATACTGAAGTTTTGTCGAAAAATTGACAGAAATAAAGTCATTTTTAGGGTTGCGTACCAAAATGATAAGAAAACAACCCTTGTGGTGCCACATGACTGTCAGTCACACTTAGCATAATTCGGTAACTACTAATGCAAAAAACTTGAAATTTAAAATAATAACAGCTAAAACAGTTTAAAATAATCCTCGCCAAACCTTATTGCAAATGAAAGAATTCAAAAATAATTATTAGTACTATTATAATAAAAAGGGGTTGGAATGGGAGAGGTGAAAGAGTACTAATGGATCGAGTCACAGAAAAATACTTCATTTGAAATTATTTTATTTTATACATTTCTAAGTATGCTACTAGCCATCAAAAGAAATATTAAAAGTTATTTTGAGATAAATCACTTACACAGTGTGCATTTAAAAATACGATTAAGTAATAAACACTTGTAAGTAGGTAGCTAGCTGTACATAATAGGTACTGAACAACTTTTGTTCAACGAAATAATAAAATTCTGAATTTTGAATTAACTATTTATTTTTCATCAAATATCAATCAATCAAATCAAAAATAATAATATATAATATATAATATAAATATTATAAATGCGAAAGTTTGGATGGATGGATGTATGGATGTATGGATGTTTGTTACTCAATCACGCCCCAACGGCTAAACGGATCGGGCTGAAATTTGGCACAGAGATAGATTATAGTCTGGAATAGCACATAGGCTACTTTTTATCCCAGAAAATTAAGGAGTTCCCGCGGGAATCAAAAATCCTCAAACCACGCAGACGAAGTCGCGGGCATTCGCTAGTACAAAATAAAAATTATCAACTTTAATAAATAAAAACCCTTTATTTATTGAAGTTGTTTAAACATTAAACTCACGTCAATAACTAATTTTATCTACTCCAGCATCGAAAGTTCCAATTTCGAATTTGACAACTATATCGAATTGAACCCTCTTTCGTGTTTGCTTCTCATAACGATACAGCTCGTTGTATGGGAGCTGTATCGTTATGAGTCGTAGCTGTATCGATTTGGTTATCTTCATAAATAGGATACCTATAGCTTAGCGGCTCTGGGTTCTGGCACTTAATTTATAAAGTAAAAAATTATAAAGACATCCTTGTCGTAGATAAAATCTTGTATGCAACTGTACGTAATTAGTCATTTTAATTCTCGTACTATCCTATTTTGATACTCGGCAAGCCTCGTATCAAAAAACAGCACTCGAATTAAAATGACCCTCATTACGATACAGTTGCATAAATAGCTATTATCATATTATTACAATAGCATAATATTGCGTCTCGGAAGGTATTAATGCCTACTGTCCGTTCTGCCCATCTATGCATTAACTAATCTTGGTTGCATTTTTTTTATCGTACTGGACTGGACTATTCTAGGGCATTAACCCAAAGCCGTAAGGCCAGTTAGTAAAAAAAAAATATCATACAGTTTGCCGCGGAAATTAAATGATTGCGAAATGGATAAAAATATTAAATAGGAAGATTATATAACGTTTTCTTGGAAATGTATAATTGTGAATTGAAACACTTACTTTAAAATAAAAATAATACAGTGCCAAACTAATAAGACTTTAGATGTTAACTTAATAACAAATTATCTACACGATGAGCGACCGTCATCACGCTACGACGGGGACAAAGACAGGCTTATGACAGGTTATAGGAGCGCGCTCTCATAGTTGGTCGCCCGCCATTTTTCTATGAAAGGGCCCATCTAGTACTTACATATATATCGATGGTCGTACTAGGTAGGAGTGGGTAATATCGCTTTTTCTGAATATCGAATCGAAACGATATATTGATATTTGATATCGGATTTCGAAACACTATATTTTCTGAAACTATATATTGACTGATATGCCGTTCTAGCAAATACCTCGCGATGAATATCGACCTCTTTCGATATCGGGTTCGCAACGATTTTTGACAAAGTGGATACTGGGCTAAGGGCTAAGTACAGTAGGTAGGTATCTACTATATATTGTAACTACCTACTATGATCTTTAGTAATATTAGTACATTACCTATAAGTAATGACTACTATTATGAAAATTAAACTAGTAATTGCAGTAGGAATGTAATACTTGACTAATAAAATAAATTGTTGTAAAATTAAATTGTTTTTTAGATACCAAAATAACACAAATAAACCGTAATAACAAATAAATTAATCTCAAAACTTTCAAAACTATGGAGAAACAACAAATAAATGTGCTTACTCGACTGTATACGTGAAACTAAAAATAGAATAAGTACCTACCTACTTCAAATTTTTTTTCTCAGCTAATTTCTTTGCTCTCTAGTTCAAGGCCAAATGTTAACAAACCTACAACATACGTCATTAGTTCATTGGTCAAAAGTTGAAATTTCATAATGCGATCGATCGCGTCAAAATACTAAAAGATACAAAATAATAAAACCTTCAAAAAGACTTAACAAGTTAGAGTTAAGGTTTATAATCGTATGTATTGTATAGCTATTTCGGTTTCACCATCGCGCACTCACTCTTCTACCTAGATATCGTGATTCGGCTCGGCTTCGAATTTCGTTTCCACCGCGATACAATATCGTCGCAAATCGGAATCGGCCGTCGCACAAGCGATATAGTGTTTCGCTCGAATATATAGTTTTAGGTTAGGCCGATATCGGATTTACGATATTGAATCAATATATAGTTTCAATAACTGTATACGTTTCGTATCGCCCACTCCTAGTACTAGGTAAATTTTGTACTGGGTGCACCTAGTGACTACTGACTACTGACTAGTCCAATTCCGTAGAAATACTCGATCCAAATACCTGTTCCACCTAGTCCATAAAGTACGTGTATTTAAAAGTACATAGTACATGTAGATGTAGTGCGTACACTACGCACTAGTAATGAATTGGAATCTTCCCTTCATACTTTACACAGGCTTAGGAGTTAGGACTGTCAACGTGAAGATTTATCGACATTGTTGGCGTATTTATAAGATTACAATTCATTTTTCGAAATAATCAGTTTTTTTTTCGTATTTTTTTTGGCATTTTTGCTTTGTTTTCTGAATAATCAGTTTTTTTTTTTTTTAATCTTATACAATCATTACGCACAAAGTTCTTTAACCACATTACAAAACTTTATGAAAACCGACTTTTAATAAGTCCGATGCGCATAACAGATTACGACGATGTCGAGTAGGTATCAATACGACGAGCGCGGCTTGCACGAGTCCGTACCGTACTTGATACTCTTCACATCACAAAACTAGAGACTAGTGGATGCTATTTAGTATTTAGTATATTTTGGTAAAGTCCCGACTAGTGACAAAGAAGACAAGTGGCAGACAAAGAAAGAAAGACTGCGGAGTCGTATAGTTAAAAAAGGATAGTATATTTTTGCACTCGGCCCGCTCGAAAACTGCCATTTGAATTTGAACCATATTTCAATAAGATTAAAACTAACACGACACGCACTCCTGTTTGAATAAATAATTCTTGTGTCAGTCATTTGAATTTGAACCATATTTCAAGGAGAAAAGAGTGCGCGTCGTGTTATTTATGATCGAAATAATATGGTTCAAATTCAAAGACACGTTTCGAATGGGCCACGGGTGCCGCGTCATATTAATTTTTAAGTACCACAGACCACAATTACTACCTAGCCTCTCTGGGACTAGGTGGATCGAGTATTTTAAAAGTTGGCAACAGGTGCGACCTAGTATCGATAAATTATATACGCCTCATCTCTAACGTTGATGTCAACGGTTCCAGTCGTTAGTCCTCGATGATCGTTCACTCCTCTTCTGCGAGGGGAGCGTGGGCCGTGGGATGCTGTCGCTTTCTGAGTGGCTATTTTAACCCCTATAAAAATATCAGATAAAATAATTACTTAGTTTCGATTTTGATAGGTATTGATAATAATGCGCATCTGTTCAACACTTCAATTACCGATTAGACAAAAAATATCCCGGAAGGAATTATTATTTTATTGATCGTTTCCGCGAGAAGAAACAAAAACCAAATCATCGCGGGATCATGTAAAACGATGAACTATTTAGTACTGGCTGATGCCCGCGACTTCAGGTTTTTTTGGTTCCCGCGGGAACTCCTTAATTTTCCGGAATAAAAAGTATATTATGTGGTAATCCAGTCTATTATCTACCTATTTCTGTGCTAAATTTCATGCAGATCCGTTCAGCCGTTCGCCATGATTGATTAACAAACATACATCCATCCATCCATCCAAATTTTCGCATTAATAATATTGCTCGTAGTTAGATCTCTCAATCGGGATATACGCATACGCAGAAAAAAACTCCAGCTTAATTAGCTAAGTACTGAAATAGGGTAAAAAAAAAATTGTTTATCATAAATATTACGGCACGTCTTTAATCACGGAACTGGGTATTTGATTATTTATCACTCAGTAGACAGTCGTAGTCGTACGAGTAATAGACTTATTCAATTAAAACCGCATCTCGGAAATCTAAACAAGGCTTGTGTTTCTTGTCAGTCTTGCATTGTTATCATTCCACTCGAAATATTGTTTTGCCTTGAACCGTATTGTGGAACATTTCCAAGATAAATCTAATTTGTAGACTCTACCTTGAAAATTTTCCGTTCCTAATAAAAAAACAAAATTCATAAAGATTATCTTCAATATAATGGACAGTTACAATTACGGAACAATACAACAACACCTGTAATAAATAAAATATTATTTCGATGAATGTGGGCAAGTTAATTAATTTTTTTTATCCACTACAAAATAATTAGCCCTTGACTGCGATCTCAACTGGTGGTAACTGGTAACTCAGGTAGGTGATGATGCAGTCTAAGATGGTAGCGGGCTAACCTATGAGGGGTATGGCAATTAGACCCCTTGTCGGTTTCTTCATAACATTACCGGAAAGCGTAATCGCTTGGCGACACGCCTTTGCGGGTAAAGTGGTAACTATAGCCTGGCTGAAACCTGTCAGACCAGACCAGAGAAAATTAAGAAATAATAAAGTCTCATATTGATCCTTCAACGGCCGATATGAGAGATCGGGTGAGTAGGGCCGAATTTTTGTGAGAAATCCGCTCAAAGCCTTTGAGTCAAAGGTGATCATGACCAGCAGGGCGACCGCGTATCTTTTGCATCAATCATTGATACATCGCAATCACCTCTGATTGGTTAACACTCTTCCACTATTGGACGACGTTGGATATATTGGATATTCTATTTTCGGCGACGTTTGTCGAACCTATTATATTATATTTATGGGTATTTCATCGGTGGTATACGAAAGATTAAAAAATTAAGAAAATAATAAAGACGACATAATGAGTTCTTAAATGTTTTCTTTATTTTAATTACATATATAAATTGAGGCAAACTTCAACTTTTCACTGCTTACGTCATTTATAATAGTACATTAAATACAATATTAAAGTGTAACGGCAATCACTTACAAATAACAATAATTCGAATATGATTATTTAGGTACATTTCATAGAAATTTAATATTAAACATTCTATAGAAGCTCGCAAGCTGTGTGTAACTTCGTGTATAAAATTATTTTCCAAGTGTTAAATTAAATAAATTGCTGCGTAAAAAAGTAGGTACGGATTTTTCGTCCCAAACAGTTAAAATTTTTGCCGAAATATTTTCGTAAAGCTCGTATTGACAAAGAAATGACAGATTTACAAAATGTGTATAAGACCAACTTAGCTAAGTAACTTAGGGAGCCTGGGATTGATAAACTAAAACCTAAGATTTTTATACAACCTTATGGAACTTCAAACGGTGTGGATATTAAAATTAGCTTTTTAAAATATATTTAGTCTAGAACGTTCTGAACAATCCCTTTTTACTATCTTGCAAAAGTTATCGTACTCCTTTCTTGTGAATATGGCAAAAATACAGGAAAGTACCTAGGTACTTACCATAATATAGTCTATTAATAAAATGTATGTTTTTTAAAGATTCAAGCCTTGTTTCAAGAGGAGTATGTATGTGATCTTTATTAAATTATTTTTATTCAAAACAAAAGTCAAAAATAAAAAAAATTTATAAAAAAATATGTGTGTTAACTACCTATTTGTTTTCTAAGCTCATAGAAATAGAGGCTTGACACTGTATTAAAAAGCAAATCGTTCCCTAGATTATGCAACATTTCATTAACGATCGTCACTATCATTCATAAGGCAGATTATAAGCTGCTTGTATTGAAACTGTGATAATAATTAAAGTCAATATCGCAAAGCTCAACCAGTAATTGCGATGATCGCAATCGCAACCAAGTTAAATAATAATCTTACCATCCTTCTTCGTCAATTCAAGGCCTTATCAATAGCACCGATTTAATCAAACATCAGTCTCTCTTTAAAATCACAATATCGACATTATATTCGTTTCGCTTTCTAATGTTAATTATTTTAATGCTAAAATATATAACCAAATAATATTCAATTTACGTACAGCGTGAACGACTTGCAAAATTATACAGCGCATCACTCAGGTTTATCGATAAAATTTGTCCGTGTCGCACGCAAAGTGTAGGGCCAATCGACAAAAAACGGCAATCTGAACGGAAATTTCATGGACGGATTATTTAACGTCAATTTTAACACGTTTTAGAGTGACTTTTATTGGGTTAGTGTATGTTCGTGCACTTGCAATGCCTTTTCCGGACGTTAGCATTAAGGAAATCATCGATACCAATCGCAAAAAAAAAACAGCTTGATGTTCCGTAATTTTACATTTAAATGTCAGTCAAATTGGCTACATTGTTAATTATAGTGAAATCACAAACCCCCTATGAGAGAAGTCATAATGGACGATATGACGAGCTATAGAGAGTAAATGGTGTCGTTTGGCCCTACAAATTACGTTTAAGGCTCAAGGCATATTGCTGGAGAGACGAAAATACGTGACACGCCTTTTCTAATATGTTGCAAACTGAAATAAACTTTTTCACACCACTCGCTCAACAACGCCTTATTACATGGCCTGTTATATAAGGTTAAAGTAAGACATTAAATCCCTAGGGTTATAATGTTGTACTGAAAACCATTATTCCCTAGGGTTATAATGTGATTTGAATTTAGAATCATCGCGCATCTGAAGCAAGATCTGAAGGAAATTCTATTCATTCCAAAGAGGTTTTATTCATAATTCTTATTGCTATATCCATAAAGTCTAATTTCGCTAAACAGAATGTATTCTCAGCAGGCACGGCCAACTCGATTTTCGAAAACCGAAGCCGTGGCCCACTAGATTCGCACTGACGACATTTGTTTGTCAAATCGAGTAAGCCACGCCAGCTGAAAGAAGTAGTTGTATCGCGAGGTGTGAAAAGTAGAGTATTCACCGTAGGGGTAATGCTGTATTAATCTTGGGCGCCCCTAATTCCCGCGCTACTCTCAGGATTCTAGATGCAACACCCTCGCTACGCTCGGGAGTTACTCTAAAATCCCTCGTTCCGGGATTTATCTCGGCGCCCGTGACATAATACATCGCATTACCCCCGTGGTGAATAATCTACTATTTTCATACTACTTAAAGTATTAAACATGTGGGAAACAAGACCAAAAACAATGCAACAAAATATGAAGACAGTGTTGTATTCATTTTAGTTTACGAAATGCCAAGTTCATTTGACGTAGAGATCATTAGAAAGACGCGACGCTTTGCTTTGACTCTGTTGCAATGTGCCTTAAGCCTTGAATAAAATAAACACAATATCTAATCACACATTTGAAAAAAATATCCAAAACATCGCATATTCATATAACTACATGCTTTAACAGCAAATTGCAACCTTACCGTAGACGTCTTAAAACTTATCTGAACATAATAATATAATATTATATAGGTAATATAATAATTAATTACGCCTATAATAAATTTGTATTTCCATATAACAATATTAAAAGAATTTAATATCATCTTTGGTAAATTCGAAAATTATGTCCGCGACCATTCTTAAAGTTATAAAATAGATATATATCTTATATATAAAATTCTCGTGTCACAATTTTCGTTCCCATACTCCTCAGAAACGGCTTGACCGATTCTCATGAAATTTTGTGAACATATTGAGTAGGTCTGATAATCGGCCAACATCTATTTTTCATCCCCCTAAATGTTAAGGGTAGTTAGTCCACCACAAAATTTTTTTTTTTAATGTTTTAGACAAAAATTTTAGTTTTTATTTTTTTATGATACAACATACAAAAATACATACAATCCTAAATTTTCACCCTTCTACGATCAACCCTTATTTTTTATATTAGTAATTTAATCATTTTTCATCACCGGTCGATAACTGATCAATCGCCATTTAATCTGTTATTTTAATATGGATATTCAGTAGGTCTGAGAATCGGCTACTATCTATTTTTCATACGTCCACGCGAACGGAGTCGCGGGCATCAGCTAGTATATATATATATATATATATATATATATATATATATATATATATATATATATCAAAAATATCAAAATAAATCAATGGCCAATATTGTCTACTTTACATTTCGTTGTATTTCTGAACATAACGTTCTTTTTAGGGTTCCGTACCAAAATGGTAAAATGGAACCCTTATGGTGCGACTTTCTCCGTCTGTCTGTCCGTCTGTCCGTCTGTCCGTCCGTCACACTCGATTATTTCAGTAACTACCGAAGCTATCGACATGAAATTTGGAATAGTTGTGTATATTAGTGGCCCAAAGACACTGGAATTAAAAAAAAATGGAAATTATTTTTGTTCTTATTTGAAAAGGGGGGAAAATCGGAGGGTTGAAATTTAAAAGTGAGATAACTGTACTGTGTGGGGTATCATTTGAAAGGGTTTACTTTGTACATTCTAAAACAGATTTTTAATTATTTTTAGTCATGATAGTTTTTGATTTATCGGGGAAAAAGTCTAAAAAAATACCGTCCCCCCCCCCCCCTTATCTCCGGAGTTTACCAATCGAAAAATCTGAAATAATTATGGTCAGTAGGAATTTATGTATATTTTACAGGAAAACTATAGCCAATGCTCTAACTAGCATAGTTTTTTTGATATTAACAGTAAACCTCTACAAACAAAGTTAGTTTTGCGGTTCATTAACAAAGGTAATTATTACCGTCAAAGATTGGGTTAAACGCATAAACATATTGGTTTTTGCCTGATTGTTTTGCTTCAGTACCTACTTCTTGAGTACGGAACCCTCGGTGCGCGAGTCCGACTCGCACTTGGCCGGTTTTTTTTTTTATTTGTTCTTAAAGCTAATGTCATGAACTCATAATTTCTCGAGCGTTAGCACCTGTATTAGATACTACGATCCAATTATCTTAAATTTGAATAAAATTAACTCATCATTCGTTTAACATTTAGTACATCATAAACTCTTTCATTTCAGTATACATAAACACTTTTTACCTTCTTCCTTTCTATTGCATCCCTCATCTCATGTATGATTAACGAGACAAATTCTATTGTGTTAAATCTCCTAACTAAATTGACAGGCCTAATATTCCATTACTTTCACTTACACACTTTATGACAGAGAAATCGATATAATATGTATTTAGACCTGTTAATAATTTAGTGATTTTTCCAAAACGAATAAGCGTATTGGTACCTAAACAACATATTTCTTAATAAAGTCTAAAATAAGTTTCACAATATTATATGCAAAGAATGGTAAAACTGCATCAAGGTATCTGCAGTTTAGAGACAACAACCAAATAAGCACCATTATAATTTTTAACCGTCTTCGTTTTGTCTATAAACAATAATTATATCTTCAAGAATGGTATCGGACAAAACTCGTATAATTTGTATATCTCACATTAAAATAACTCTATACTAAAACACAGTTACAATAAAATAACAATCCTACGAGGCAAGTATATATCTGTTATCGTATGAAGTAAAAGATTTACATAGCTAATTTGTTTTCGATTGATCGATTAATCAATAATTCACTATGCCCCGAGAGCTCATGGGAAATTTTAAGGAGACGCTTGAAAAATATTAAAGTTTGTGAGGTGGTTGTTCCGGGTCACCTGGTCAACTAAAATAACTTAAAAAAAACTATATTTTAAAATGTACCTATCTTTAAAGAAAAAAAATATGTCTGTCCACTTAGGACTGAGAGGTATGTTCAAATCTTTTTGATAAACAAAAAAAGACATGGCAGGAAGTGCTAGTGCGAGTTAAAAAAAATTAACATATATAGAGTTGGTAATTTTACACCATTTTCTGGGAGAAAAATGATGGGAAAAAGATTTGTGTATATCCAAATAAACGCAAATTTCAACAGGAAAAGAAAGCCAAAACCAACTGTCTGCTTTTATCACAGACCTCCTCAAAATTGCCTACAAGCTCTCGGTACATAGATTCGATAAAATAATTCCCTAAATAAAACACGTATACCTAATGTGATCTTATTGCATGAAGGTATACTTCAACAGAAGTAAACCTAAATCTGTCGTTACAATCGAATGCACTATATGTATTAAAAACTAATATTTACAAAAACGTAAATAAGGCAAATGCGTGAAGGAACCACAATAACACGTAAAAACACTATTATATTACATCTTGGTGTAATAGTAGCGTGCGATTGCGCAACTAGTGATTTAAGTATAATATTATTTTTTTACTGAAAATAATTTTGTGGATGTTTTCAAGTTACAAATATGTGAAATCGGCGTAACGAATTACTGTGGTGGACATATTATTATGTAGCGAAATTCCGCGTGCGTACCTTTCTTCAGTATCTTATCTGCATGACATCAGGAGGTTATCGGACATTTTAGGGCACGGATATATCGAAAAGAATATTTATGTAATATTAGATTTTCTGATTTGTTGCCAGATAAAACACTGAAGCGGGATCGGATCTAACAGTCTTTTTATACGGGAGCATTTAGGCTCAGGTCAAACAGGCGAATACCGCGAAGGATGCAGTACGCTTTTTACATTGCAAATTCGATTGATCGTAATCACATCGTTGATCGTGATTGTTCGATCACATTGGAGTCAAAGTAAAATTCGAAAACTTCACACATTTTACAGAACATTATGAAGAACTCTCACGCATGCCAGATTCCTTGCAATTCTTTCCTACAGCCTTAATGCAAGTGCCATTTCATTGCTTAAAACGAATCTGAAAAGGTGAGTGCCGGTATTCAGAGATGGTATTCAAACCCCGGTTAGGGGACTCCGAATAGGAGATCAAAGTCTTGACCACTGGGCTATCACCAGTTATGTACGTACCCTGTACCTCGCGGATACTAAACACTATTTCAACACAATATAAAGTAACGCATGCGATGGGAGCGAATTGCATCCCGCATGACATTCGCCTCCGATTGACCCAAGCTTTATTGCTAATTCGATGTTAGTCTTAATATATAGAGCTATTCTTCAGATCTGCTACCTTTAGTGTCAAGAGTAAAACCGATTCTGATAAAATTTGGCAAAGATAGCTTGTTTCGTAGATTTTCAAAAACCTCAATAATATCTTATGAAATCGCAGCCAAATGCTAATGTCTAATTGATAAAAATATTGTCAATTTTGTAAAATAGAACAAATTATCACATAATATTTATGTATCTAAAAACTCAAAGATCAATGGCGTGGGAGTAATAGAGATATATCCATCTCTTTTGACATAGTGTCTATTCAGTTGGACCGTGGCGTGCACAGGTTTTGAAGCTAGGGTAGGCATTAGTTAGTCAGAATACCTATTTACTAGCTGTTTTGATGAAAACTAAGCACATTTGGGTAAGCAGTGCTTTTGCGCCTCTATGAACGGCACGCAACTGCAGTTGGACCACACAATAACAACACCACAGCGGTGGAAAAACTTTTGGCCGTGTACGTATTTGAATTTCTACAGCCGCAGCCAAGAATGGCAGTCGGTATTGAACAAATGTTCGCGAAAGCTGAACGGCTGCAAATAATTGTGGTATGTGTGAATAAAAACACGCGTTTTTGTACAATTTCGTGCCCGAAAACATTTTTGTCCACGTAGTGAGCTTTTGCTTGTGGCACGTCTGAATGAACCCTTAGCATGTTACATCAAAGTAAATCCAGTCCTATTGCAATGCAATAAAGTTCACACATTCACCTCACTTGTATTCGTCCATGAATCGCTTGCACATATGCACGAGGTCGATGAACTTTGGTCGCATGTTTGGGTCGAGGGCCCAGCAATCTTTCATCAGGTGCCTGAATATTTCCGAGGGGCAGCCTTCCGGTATTTGAAAACTGCAACAGAGCAAAAAAGAGGCGGTCAAAAAAAATTGCGTTTGTTTACATATTCAATTGAATTCATTTCAATAGGGATGATGCTATATCAAAAATAAATTATTTCTAACTGATTACTAAATAGAGGGTCTTCCAAAAAACCTAAAACTCACCTAAACCTCGGTTAGTTTTAAGTTTGATAACCATTTTAAAATGTAGATTATAGAACACTTCCATGCAAGAAGTGCGTTTTCAAGTTTGATAAAGAGTTGCTGATTTGATTGAGTTGTCATCATCCCTATTCAGGTTCACTAGTGCAAGTTATTAGTCGCTTCAACTTTTTGCACACAACAGGCACGAAAATATCTTCGAGTAAAAGCCGCAACGTACACCGGCGGAGTGGAGCCATTTATTTATTTCTACCCCTCTTTTATCGATAACAACATATAGACTAAGAGATAGCTGTACTTTTAGTAAATATCGCTAGGAAGGCTGATTTAGTATTTGGCGGGTGTATAGCTCTCTACTGATGGGACAACTAACAGTCTGGCCGCATGCGGCTGGGAAACTGATCACTTATCGTCGCTCATCGTCCAGGAGTGGTACGGCTTTACTGACTCGGGATATAGCTAGCTAGTGAGACAAAGCGAGTTACCAGGACGCCCTCTCGCGGGGCCGATCCACGTCGAACTTGGGCACCTCGTGTCTCGCGCGAGTGAATATCTCCCACGCCGTCACGCCGAACGACCACACGTCGCTCATAGTCGAGAAGTGGTACGGCTTCACGGCTGACTCGGGGGCGTACCTGGTCAATAAACAAATAATATGTATTTCAAATAACAGTTCGAAAAACATCCATACAGTACAATGCAGAAACGATCTCAAAGAGAAAAAAAAGAAGAAAAAAAGTGCAATTTGATCCTCAAAAAGGTTATCGCTCAGTCTTGTATCTGTTAGAAACCAGCGCTGATATACTGTAAAGCCAGTTTGCGTGTAAACTAAAATACGCCACCCATATTACTTGCTATGCTTCCTGTTGAAGATTGTGCCTTACCTGCGATCGGGTCATGAATCTTCTACTCATAGGTTAGGATTTAGGATTTTAGGATGTTGATTATTTCATTAAAATGAATTATCACATAGGTGATAAGTAGTCTTATTTTGTACAGTAATTTTGCATGTAATATAGTTATAGTTATAGTAAAATACGTAAGTAATTTACCTACGATATAGCCACTCATTAGTAAGCGCTAAATGAGGCCTCATCACAGTTTATAGAAATAAATAGATACTTGAATAATCACAAAATATGAATACCCGAGTAAGCGAGCCAAATTATTGTCAATAACAAATCAATATTAAGCATAGCCACGATTAAGGCCGCTTGAGCCTTAAGTAGGAAAGATTATTATTAAAACCTTTGTATTGTTAAGATACTAGTTTTATATCATACCACTAAAGTACAGTAGCTAAAACTATATATTATGATTTAACTAAGTTTATACCTTGAATTATCAAGTTATCAGCTATGAAAACTATGTAGCTATAATAAACCAACTGATTTTTCCTTTACCTATAGCATTAAGTTTTCTATGTGTAGTCGTTTTTGTTCTGTGTATTATTCTATTAGTATTAGTTTTATATTTTGTAATAGTTTTCTATATGTTTTCTATGTGTATTACTAAGTTAAGATTCAATGTTTTAATTATTACGCAATACTTGTTCTATTGGCTAAGATTGATTATTCTAGCTGGTCAATAAAGATAGCGATATGTGTGCGCTTCAAAATACAATAAATACCGGCCTCCCCCGGTCGAGTTACGCACTTCACCACGAGACTCCGAAGCGAACACATCTCCGCTTCCGCAACTACAACAAGTGTTTTTATTTCACTCCCTCGCTGTGGCTCGGGTCACACCGATACTCCACACTTCCTGTTCTCGATTGGTATTGAATTAATATAGTTAACAAACAGTTGAAAATATTCTAATCTTTACTTCTATACTAATATTATAAATGCGAAGGTTTTGACTTTGGATGGATGAATGGATGGAAGGATGGATGGATGTTTGTTACTCAATCACGCCAGAACGGCTGAACGGATCTGTATGAAATTTTGCAAAGACATAAATTATAGTCTGGAATAACACAAAGGCTTTTTATCCCGGAAAATGAAAGAGTTCCCGCGGGAACCGAATAAACCTTGATCCACGTAATAAAGCCAATAAAACATATTTCAAACTGTTCAAGTCAATTCCGGGTTTTAGACCATACTGACTTTTTTTAATATGCATAACAAATACTCACCAGTTAATAGGCAATAATCTCTCAGTCTTTATACGGTACGAATTCTCTTCTTTCGGAATAATCCTCGCGAGTCCAAAATCAGATATCTTCACGTGGTATTTGTTCACTACTAGGATATTTCTCGTGGCCAAGTCGCGATGTACTACGTTTTTTGCTGATACGTGGTCCATACCCTGAAAAAAAAATTCATTGGTTTAAAAAAAATATTTATACGCTTCACTGCAAATTTTTAAAATTCAAACTTGCGTCTGCGTCGAAATTCATTAAAGAATCCCTACTTTTAAACCTGTCCATGGAACACGTTTAAAATTTGTGATTTCCCTTGCAACAAATATATTGTTAGGGTTACCATTACATTTAGGCTGAGCTCTATAGAGCGGAAGTTTGACTATGCTTTGAAAATTCAGAGTACAACTGTACAAAAATAGACAAAGGAATAGTACTACTATTCCTTTGTCTATTTTTGTACAGTTGTACTTTGTGCCGGGGTACCTTGGATCTCACTACTATAATAGTACTAAGATCCAAGGTACCCCAACACAAATTGAAAATTCAACGTACAACTGTACAAAAATAGACAAAGGAATAGTAGTAATATTCCTTTGTCTATTTTTGTACAGTTGTACTTTGTGCCGGGGTACCTTGGATCTCACTACTATAATAGTACTGAGATCCAAGGCACCTCGGCACAAATTTCGGAGAAAATAAAGGTGTGCACTTGGCTGGCGTGGTAGACTTTTATCATTTCTCGTACTGGATAGACAAGTTTTAATAAGAATCACATCTTAATTTTTGCCACAAATAATAATAAGAAATTTACTCAAATATCACATATTATAATTAGAATAGAATATAATAGAATTTATTTTATTTGCTGACCCAACACATAGTAAACATAGATCATACACAGATAGTACTTAAAACAAAACAAATTAGATTATTGTGTTTAGTTGTTGCACTACCCCATGTTCTGTTTTGATAATCTCCTCCTACCAAAGGTTGTCTGAAAGGGGTTTCTTTAGCAATAAGACCGCCTTTGCACCCTTCTGTTTTACTTTCAATCTTTTTGTTTATTGTTTTTGTTTTAAGTGTGTGCAATAAAGTGTTTATCCATCGATCTATCTTATCTCAATCCATCAATGGCCCTGCTGGCTTAAGGTAAGAGAATTAGAGGTAAGCATAAAGAAAATGTCACTTTAATGTAAACTCACCGTAGCAATGTCTTTGGCGTATTTAATCAAGTGCGAGATCCGTAGTTTGTCGCCTTGGAACTTGAGGTAGTAGTTGAGAGAGCCTTCCTCCAAATACTCCATCACTATCAGCACGTCCGACCCGTGGTCCCAGGAGTAACCGAGAATCTCCACTATGTTTATGTGTTGTAACGACTAAAATATAGAAACGAACGATAGAACGATAAAGCGATAAAACTAGAAAGATAGATTACCAGATGATGCCCACGACTTCGACCTCGTGATTCAGTTTTTATTTCGTCCAGTTGGAGACTTCAGCCGTGGTAAGTTACCAGCCACGGCCGAAGCTTAATATGGAATATGAGTTAATTTGGATACCCAAGAGTGAAAAACAATCTTTGACATGTATTATGTGTAAATATGCAAGCTGGCATCCAGAAGGTTAAAGCCGCCATCTTGTATTATCCGCCTTATTTAATTTATCGTGATGTCATAAATTCAATAATCAATAATTATGGGCAATAAACCAATCCGTTCATCATCATCATGAATAATAATAAAAAAAAACTATAAATAGAACAAGTAATAATAATAATATTGCCTGATGTTTACCTTCATAATTTCGAGTTCGTTCTTGAAGTCTTCATATAAACTGCCGTTTCGCTCAGACTCCTGTCGCGTCAACTTCTTAATAGCTACTTCTTTCCTCTGAGATTCTTGGTTGTCGCGCTCCATCCAGCCCTTGAAGACATGGCCATAATTACCCTGAAACAAAACACATGATAATAGGAGGCCACCACCGCAACTCTCTATTAAAAATCATCATTTTAAGCTCAACAGAGTAGATTAGTTAAGTTCCAAATTTCGCGATAAATTTGGCGATCTGTATTTAAAGTAGGCCAATTTTAAATATCTCTGCAAATTCTTTGCTTGAGAAACGATTTACGTCTTTTAAATGCAAAATTTCGAGCGACGTACCAATGTGCAATGCTTTGCAGCAGGGGATATGTCCGCGCTACAAAACGTCAGATTTACGCGTGCTATGGAAAGAGCTATCCTAAGAATTTATTTGAGGTGGATAAACATACATAAATATACGAGGATATATAATATATATGAGGTGGATAAGACTGCGCTTTAGCAAATGAAGCGCAGGGCAACCCTGAAACGTCGACATCCGGAGGATGTCAGATAAAGGTTGGATGTGAAAAGACTAACATTTTAGTCAATCACTGCAATTTTGGCACTATTCAAGAAGCATGATATAATATAATCAGTGCGTTACACTACTGCTAGACTACGTCACTCACGCTGCCGATCTTCTTCGTGATGGAGACGAGGTATGTCTTGCCCTGCGACACGATGGACTCCATAAGGCGAGGCGCGGCCATCGCGGCGAAGTCGTCGGGCGTATCCGCGCCGCCCGCGCCGCACGCGCTGCTGCGGCTGCTGCGCGACGCGAGCATCTCGTTGCGTAACGCGTACGTTAATGCGTTCATGCTCTCGAGGGAGTTGGAGCTTTTGTTGTCCGCGAACTGAAATGTCGGTCTTGGATAAGGCTCTTATAGATACTAGATAATCTCGCCGCCGGCTTTACAACGTTGAAAAAAGGCGCCAGTCTTCAATTACTATGCGTGCCTTGAGACTTGCTCGAGACGTGCATGCAGCCGGCTTTGCAACGTTGCAAAAAAACCGCCGGCCTGCGATGGCCTGTGTGTTATAATTATTGCCTATTTTCACAATACGAGTTACGAGATTAAATGAATGAATGAAATATTCTTATTGTACACCAAAGACATAACAGAATAATCAGAAACAATAAAACAAAAAATATAAATCTGTACAATTGGCGGCCTTATCACTTTCAAGCGATCTCTGCCAGGCAACCAAGTCACATAGGAATTAAAACCAGAGAGATTACTGCGCTTTCATATCTTTTCTAGTTTGAGAAATGGAGTGCAAATAAAATTAATGCGTAAATCACAACAACTTACCGGATTATCATACTGATCGGATATCGTGCCATTCATTGAGGCCGCACTGCTGTCCATAGAGATAAGAGATTTGTTACTACCCGCATCACTTTCGCTCGGAATAAACCTATCACCTGAAATAATATAATCAAAATGAGCACAATTTTTAAATTTACAATTATTAGAATTACTATTGAAGACACATAAGGCTCACAACTTACTTGAAACCGTTTCTGCGTGTTCCATATGGTCTAGAGATATCTTTGGTTCTTCGTATTCATGCACTGGCATATATTCTGGAAAAACAAATTTATCTTAATACACTAGTTTCCTAGAGACGTCTGTAACTAAATCACTACTACTAGACTAACTAGATGATGTCCGCGACTTCGTCCGCATGGAATTCGTATAGTTATTCCTACAGGAACTTTTGAATTTTCCGGGATAAAAGCCTATGTGTTAATGTATGGCATAAGCTATCTCCATTCCAAACAGCCAAATCAGTTCAGTCATTTTGACGTGAAGGAGTAATCAACATCCAAACATACAAAAATTCAAACTAACACATAATGATTAATCATTTTAGACACCGGTATCACTACGTCGCTAAATTGTAAAGCTGAATTAGCAATGGGGTGGGACGCATAGTTCAAACTTCAAAGAACCGATAGACGTAGGTACCTATAGAGTCCTCACCGTGAGCGACCTCGTGCCGGAAAGCGCTGCGCTGACAGAGTCTGGGAAACGAAGCTAGTGGATCAACAGTAATAGGGATGATGCCCATATCAAAAATAAATTATTTCTAACTGATTATGAAATAGAGGGTCTTCCAAGACCTAAAATTCACATCCTCGGTTAGTTTTAAGTCTGATAACCATTTTAAAATATAGATTAAAGAAAAAAAAGTGCGTCAAAATTTGTTGGACTCATAACTGTGAATTTCATACAACTTCCATACTAGAAGTGCGTTTTTAAGTTTGATAAAGAGTTGCTGATTTGATTGAGTTGTCATCATCCCTGTTCCCCAGGCGACGAAACTTTACAGTACAGAGTACTAGCAACGCGACGCTACCACCGGGTCAGATAAGTTTGTAGGACTAAAAACTTGGCTAAGGTTTTTCTTTGACCATGTGACAGCGATAACGAATATGTCATAGAAAGAGAATATTAATATTTTAATTCTAAATCAGTACTTAATACATTAACAAAGTGAATAAAATTAATCAAAAAATTGGCAGTCAAAGGGCCGAAAGAAGTGAAAACGAATATCACACTAATATTATAAAGGCGAAAGTTTGTGTGTGTGTAAGTGTGTATGTTTGTTACTCCTTCACGCCGCAACTACTGAACCGATTTGGCTGAACATAGCTAGCTTATAACCCGGATTAAAACATAGGCTACTTTTTATCCCAGAAAATCCATAGTTCCCATGGGATATTTAAAAAACTCTAATTTTCAACAGTAATCTATAGCTACACCTATAGCTACACACATAGGCTACTTTTTATCCCGGAAAACTAAGGAGTTCCCGCGGGATCCAAAAAACCTCAATCCACGCGGACGTAGTCGCGGGCACCAGCTAGTTTAAAATTTAAAAAAAGACGTGTGGCACTCGGAGACTGCCGCGGTAAAGCTATTGCATAGCATTTTTTATCAACTTGCTATGACTACTTGTGTTGTTGACTTCAAGTTGTTGAAAATATAAAGGCGAAATATTTTTATGAAAAGATGATTTTGGTTGTTATGACTACTTGTGTTGTTGACTTCAAGTTGTTGAAAATACAAAGGCGAAATAATTTTAAATAATTATGTTTTCAATAGTCCGGGTGTCCAAGGGGAATCAAAAGGTTTTTTGGTTTTTTTTTATCAAAAAAACTTTTGATTCCCCTTGGACAACCAAAATCATCTTTTCATAAAAATAGTATTTTTATTTTCAACAAATTGAAGTCAACAACACAAGTAGTCATAGCAACCAAAGTGTAAGGTTTTTTTCGTTACGAAATTTCTGGATTCAGTCTCCACGCTCAAGGCCCGCGATAGAAGCTATGCAATAGTTTAAAAAAAATCTAATTAAAAAAAATATCTAAAAATATTTCAAACTAGCTGATGCCCGCGACTTCGTCCGCGTGGTTTAAGTTTTTTGTTATTCCCGCGGGAACTCCTTAATTATCCGGGATAAAAAGTACCCTATGTCACTCTCCAGGTCCTCAACTATACCCATGCCAAAAATCACGTCAATCCGTTGCTCCGTTGCGGCGTGATTGAAGGACAAACCAACAAACCAACAAACCAACAAACCAACAAACAAAGTGACTTTCGCATTTATAATATTAGTATTTAAACCTTTAAAGTTTATATTTGAAATTAAAGTTTAATTACGAATGCACTATATTTATATTTAAGACCTTTTGTCTTAAGAAGAACGTTGTCGGTCTCGCGTATTCCACATTTTTAACCCCTACCAAAAAGTGCTCAACGCGCCTAACGGACCACAGTCGAGCAGCGACCGCGTCGCGCGAACAGGCTCATGAATAAGGTCCCCGAAAGGGTTCGAAACTAGTCGGGCACTTTTCCGACATACCACGTGAGTGTATCTCGTGTATTATATATGATAGTTCCTTAATTATGATGAGTTGTGAGATTGTGATAATAATAAAAAAACCCGGACGAGTTCGTTGTGGGCTCCTCTCAGACCAGGGCGCGTTTGGAACCCTCGTAGCTTTAGTTTTAAGATACCGTAACCGATCATCACCATCATGTTTTATAACTAAGTAATTTTTAACGTCAATAAGTGTACCTACAGTGTACCTATATTGAATAAATGATTTGATTGATTGATTAATATCCGGTCGTTATGTATATGTATATCGCCTAAAGAAGTTTTCACTTCAATAAAAACGGATCAAATAAAAAAATTAAAAACATATTCTCCAGGCACGCACCTCTGTGCAGCATGTGGTTCATATCTCGCATGATCTCCTGCGGGCGCAGCGGGTCGCTCTGCCAACACTGCCGCATTAGAGCCCACACCTCGCTCGGGCACCGCGCCGGCCGCAGTAGGCGATCGCCCATCTCGTAGCTCTGACAACAACGACATCCTTGCTAATATTATACATAGAAATAGAAATAGAAATAGAAATCTTTATTAAATATTATTAAGATTAAGATTTAATAAAAATGTGTTAGTGTAACTCTGAGAACAACAACATCCTTGCTAATATTTTAAACTAGCTAATGCCCGCGGCTTTGTCCGCGTGGTTTAGTGTTTTTTTATTCCCGCGGGAACTTCTTAATTTTTCGGTATAAAAAGTGGCCTTTATCACTCTCCAGATCCTCGACTCATGCCAAAAATCACGTCGATCCTTTCCTCTGTTACGGCGTGATTGAAGGACAAACCAACAAACAAACACACTTTCGCATTTAGTATTTTAGTATGATGTGTTAGTGTAACTCTGAGAACAAGGACATCGTTGCGACAATGCGGCGTGAGTGTGTCTTTCTCTCTGCTACTTTAATTCTAGTTTTTTTTAATTCCCAAGGGAGCTCCTAAATTTTCCGGGATAAAAGTCTATGTCACTCTCCAAGTCCTCAAGTCCTCAACTATGGCTGAGTTTGCTGTGAGCTCTTCTCAGACCTGGTCGCGTTTGGAACCCTTGTAGCTTGAGTTTTAAGATACCGTTATTGATTATGACCATCACGGTTTATAAGTTATTGTAAATTAATTTTTTTTCATATACATTAATAAAATTGTAAATTAATTCTTTTCCAAAAGAGCAACCGCCGAGTTTCTTGCTGGTTCTTCTCGGTAGGAATGGCATTCCGAACCAGTGGTAGATTCACTTAACGATTCAAAAGCACTTGTAAAAGTTTATTTGAATAAAAAGCATTTTGATTTTGATTTTTAATTGGACGTCAAAAAGTATACAGTAATTTGAATATTGATTTGATTTGACATTGATTATACCCACGTTGATTATACAACAAAGCAACGTTGTTGCGGCGTGATTGAAGAACAAATGAAAAAACTTGCATTTATAATATTAGTATAGTATGGCTGTATCAATTTTCCTAGGTGATTTATATCTTACCCTAGCAGTGAGTACAGGATTCGTGTCGCAAGGTGATTGTCCATATGAGAACACTTCCCATAGAGTCGTGGCGAAGGCCCAGATATCACCCACTACTGATCTCTTAGCAAGACTCATGTCAGGGAAGAATTCCACCGGCATCCAATGCACACTGTAACAAATGTTTAATTAAGTATTTTCTTTTTTTGAAAATTGGGTACTTCTGTGTGATAACGCCAAATATTTCTTGGGACATTGAGAATGGATTTTAGAGCTGAATAAAATTATATTTATTGCAGTCCTATCTCCTGTCCTTTTTGGTTAAAAATGTGTAAGTGAATTTAAGTTAGAATTTAGAAAGGTGTCCATAGCAGGTCAAAGAAATATAGCTTGAAAGGAAATGTAGGGTAGTTGGAAAAATTAATGTGAAACATCATCACAACAGCTATTAAACCAAAAAGTAGCCTTTGATCAATATAGACGAGAAATTAATAGAAACTTGGGGCATATACTGCCTCAGGGTGGGTCCCAGAATTTATGGTCCCCTTCAAAAAGCGGTCTCTGCCAGGGGATGATGCTGTGGCCTACATTCACTTCAGAAAGATCCTATAGCCCTCTGGCCAAGTTCACTGGTCTTTTTATATACGAAACTAGCTGATGCCCGCGACTTCCTCCGCGTGATTTAAGTTTTTTGTTATTCCCGCGGGAACTCCTTAATTTTCCGGGATAAAAAGTAGCCTATGTCACTCTCCAGGTCCTCACCCATACAACAAAAAAAGAATTAGCGAAATTCGTCCAGCCGTTCACGCGTGATGCCGTGACCAAGGGAAATAGGGATTCATTTTTATATATATATAAATATTATGTATTCAGTGGCGTGCAGGTCATACAGGCATAAAAGCACTGCTTAAACCCTATTTGAACTGTGCACCCTAGTAAATTATACCCCCTTACAAAATATTGAAAATAAAATTTATTCTAAGCCCACACTCCTTCAAATAGTTCATATAGTTCCCGCACGGCGTAACTCGCGCCAGTTAAGCGACAACCGATGAACGCCATCTATCGCTAGAAGAGATCGCGCGAAGCCGAAAAGCTTACGAACTATCTGCTTCTATTGCGCGTCATCTTAGGTAGATATCTTTACTCTATTCGCGTCATTCATTCATAATTCTATTCGGAATCATGAAAGAATGACGCGCATAAGAGGCAGAGCTTATAGGCTTGTGATTGGTCAATCGCTAGGGTTCACCCTTGACCAATCACAAGTCGCCGTAAGCGTCTGCCGTCTAAATTGAATTTTTAAAATCGCGCGAAGTTCGAAAGTTAAAACAAACGGTGTTTTTACTTTCTATAATCCAAATAAGTAGCTTGATTTCTTATAATTATAAGCTTATTTTAATTAAATTAATTTATCCACATTATTTCCTTAAGTTTAAGTACGGTTTTAGATCTTAAAAAATTATTAAAAGTGATTTTTGACTCAAATGTAACTTTTTTACGCCATATTTGTATTCTCGTATTTAATACTTGTCAGTTGTCTATGCACGTATTGTTTACTTTCGTGTCAGTTCAATGTTTTGATTTAATTTGTGAATTATAATGTTTTTGCGGGAATAAGTTAGTGAAGTAAATAAAAAACCAATCGGATTTGTGCTTGGAAAGTTTGTGTAAAGGTTTATTCATAGAACGCACTTACTTAATTATTATTTGGAAAATGGAAGAGTATTCGTGCGAAATCTGTATAGGCGCTGTGTGTAAAAGGTACTAAACATTTATTTCCTTTCCCTGTAATGCAAAATTAGATATTATTCGCAATGGGAGGTGTGTTCCTTTGTTACAATATTATCACAAAAAAAAGTAGTAAAAAAAAGAGTAGGTATGTTTCTTTTAACTGGCTGTGTTCACACTAACAGTTTGTTTTGTTTTTCTTGCGTCTTATTTTGTACCTAATGTATGACATTTAAGAGTGCCCTAAGCCCAAACCCTGTGCACGCCACTGTATGTATTACATCGAACATGGGATTTTATACGACACACATTAATGTTTACAGCATCAGGGTTTAGTCTATAAGTTTATGGTAATATTGTTTAGTCCGTAAGTTTTTTCCGTTTTCTGTGTACTTTAAATCACAAATAAAGGTTTTATTTATTTATTTACATCAAGATATTTTTCTGTGAATACTCACTCTTGAGATGTATACTGCCTCAGGGTTGGTCCAGACAGTTTGACAATGATCCGGTCTGCCTCAATCGAGGACAGAAGCAGTCTCCGACAGCGAATAGTGCCGTGGACCACACCCGCTTCGGAAAGGTCCCACAGCGCTCTAGCCAAGTTCGCCGCTACTTTTTTTAGGTGTATTGGTTTTATACGTTCCTCATTTTTCCTAAAAATAATAATGTGAATAAATTCGTGTTTTGTTAACCATATATTTGAGAGACTAGGTCCAATCTAGGACTAGTTCAGCTCAGGGAACGGAATAAATTTTAAATGTACTGGAATGAAGTTTCATATCACATCTTTTGCCACAAAAATATGCAAAAATGTGTCACTCTTATGTCAATTGGGATAAGCAGAGCTTTTATGCTTCTAAATGCACGCCACTGTTTATGGGTGTGTTGCGCCGATTACTGTCACAGTTATATTATTCGTTTATTTTAACTATAATAATTAATATAATAGTCAATACAAAAAAATATATATACCTTAGATAAACATCGAAAGGACCGTACGGTAAAAACTCTAGCACCATAGCAGTGGGTGAACTGAGTGTCACGCCATACAGTCTCACTATCGAACTCGATTGTACGCACGCCCATTTGCTAGCTAACTCGATAAAATCCTGAAAAATCAAATATCAAATCTTACTAATATTATAAATGCGAAAGTTTGGATGGTTGTATGGATGTATGAATGTTTGTTACTGAATCACGCCCCAACGGCTGAACGGATCTGGCTAAAATTTGGCACAGAAATAGATTATAGTCTGGAACAGCATATAGGCTACTTTTTGTTCCCGCGGGAACAAAAATCCTCAATCCACGCGGACGAAGCCGCGGGTATCAGCTAGTAAATATTATAAATGCGAAAGTTTGGATGGATGGATGTATGGATGTTTGTTACTCAATCACGCCCAAACGGCTGAGCAGATCTGGATGAATTTTAGCACGGAGATAGATTATAGTCTGGAATAACACATAGGCTACTTTTTATCCCGGAAAACTAAGGAGTTCCCGCGGGAACCAAAAAACCTCAATCCACGCGGACGTAGTCGCGGGCATCAGCTAGTATTATAATTATAATATTTAAATTATAATTGTCACCGTAAGATTGTAAAGACCGTTAGATTATAATCTAACTCGCGAAATTGTAAACTCTTGAATGATTACAATATAACGGATTATTTTTCGGAAGATTGTAATCTGTTAGGTTTATTAACCCGATAGAACCTAAGTGCCCTACTTGATTATTTATGTCGAACCCTAACCTAACCTACAAGAAAGAGACAAGAAAACGTAAATACAATGAATATTTCAAAAATTGACACTTAAAACATTGAACGGTTCACAATCTTTCGACTGTTTACAATCTATCGAAAAAAAAGCGTTAGATTACAATCTTACGGTGACATAATCATTGTTTGTTAAAATTATAATTCATATTGATGATATTTGATATATTCAGTCATGTAACCTCCCTGATTCACATCAGCTGGATCTATTCTAGTTGATATCTCAAAAGGAAAATGTGAAAAATGCATTCATAATTACCGAATTACATAAAATGTAATTCATAAATGCAATGTTACAGACGTCACTAGAAATTCAATATGCTGGATGTGACAAAACATGAATACGACAAAACAATAAAATCGAGATTTAGCTAATTGAGTTGTTGCTGAAAAAAAAAACATACGCGCCGAATTGAGAACCTCCTCCTTTTTTGGAAGTCGGTTAAAAATTGCATTCATAATTATTACCGAATTACATTAAATGTAATTCATTAATGCAGTGTCACAGACGTTACTAGAAATCCAGTATGCTGGATATGACAAAACATAAATACGACAAAACAATAAAATAAAGATTTAGGGAATTGAGTAATATCATGAATGAATATGAATGAATGAATATACTTTTATTGTACACCACAAAGGAAAATAAACAATAGTAAACTTAGCTAAAAATAAAGTAAGTATACAATTTCGCGGCCTTATCGCTACACAGCGATCTCTTCCAGGCAACCAATATCATTGCAGACAAATTAAGGTCTTATTCTGAAGATTTGAATAGCAAGTTATATAAAGTCTATGGTGGTACTTAATGCAACATTAGTGTGGTTTTAATAAGATATGTTACCAATACCACCCTATCTACTTACTTTTAAATAGTCGTTGGCTCTGTCTCTTTGTAGAGTCTTAAACGCGACTAGCAACTTTTTAGTCTCATCAAGCCTCCATAGCGCTTTGTACGTTGCTGTTATGTTCTCAGAGCCAAGCTTTTCTGAACCTAAAAAATTCAATGTTCATAGTTTACGGTGATATGGCAGTTTTACCTGGAAAGTTTCTCGAGAGTTTTGAAAATTGGTATATTTTATAGATTTCGACGTGCTCTTTCCGAATTTTCACTTTGCCAACTCTTATCTTTGCCGCTCGCGCCACCATATTGGAAAAATGGCGCCCAAAAACCGTTTTTTGACAATAACTCCTTTCGGACTAATTTTACGATGAAAATAGTTATGTATTAAATTAAACTAGAGAAAATTTCCTACAGTTTATGTAGTAACCTTTTTTTGTAAAATCAATAGTTTCATCGTACGAGAGCCGCAAACCAAAACCTAAATTCACCTTCCACAGTTCAAATAAACTTGTATTGTGGGTGTTTTACAGGTCCTTTAAACTAAATTAGATTGAAATAGATTGATTGGATCTAGTTTAATTTTTATTGGTGTATAAAAAACACCAATCAAACCAACAATATTGAGCACCAAATTACTACTGGGTTACGAGTACATACGACGATCACTGAAAGTATGCAGTACAGCCAAAATATGCTGTATATTTTGCGAGTTGGTCTGCCAAACACATTCTTACAGTGAGAAAATTAATTAATAAATTTTTCAATAAAATACTTTAATAAAATGATAAAATTCCACAGTAAATATAAACTTGCCTGTATATAGCAGGATATCTTTGTTGGGAAGACATCTAGGACTTTTGTTGTCTTTTAGTATCTCTTGTAATTCTGCCTGATCAATACGGACCCCTTTCTTTTGAGGCTCACCACACAGTAATAACTGTGATTTGTCTGTAACAATTGATTTAAATAGTAATAGTGTTAGGAACTATAAAACGTTACACTAAAATTTTAACTAAATTGTTGACAAGCGATCGCCATTCCACTCATCAATCGCAATTCATCCATATTATGTCACATAGCGGCTTATGGGTGTGACTCTTTAAAGAGAAAAATTATAATACCAGATGGATGTTAGTTACTCAAACACGCCACAACGGCTGAACGGATCTGGATGAAATTTGGCAAAGACATAGATTATAGTCTGGAATAGCACATAAGCTACTTTTTGTACCGGAAAATTAAAGAGTTCCTGCAGGAACAAAAAACCTCAATCCACGCGTACGAAGTCGCGCGCATCAGCTACTCGTAGTTAACAAATATAAACTTACCATACTCTGAAGGAGGTATGCATTCATTTAGAAATATTCTACCCTCGGGATTCTGATGACAGCTGACTAGCCTTTCGATGCTGAAGTATTCCTCTTTGTTGAATATATAACAATGACCTTTGAATTCCAATCTGTACGTTTCTGTGGTGCTGCAAATAGTAATTTAATTTTTTTAAGTACTTTAATAGCAAACATTAATCATCGTTATTCAACCACCTCAATTTACATAGACGGGCCCTGTCAAACAAAGCATGTGGACTTATTTTACTAACGCGGAATGTGGACTTATTTAACCATCTAGTCTGAAAAGCGGGACATCGCTATGGCGAGGACAAGGACAGGCTTATACAGGTGAGGGGCACAAGTCGGACGCCCAACGTTTTTCTATGAAAGGGCCCATCTAGTACCTACATATATATCGATATCGTTATTCGTTGAACAGTTCTAACTTACCTATTCTTAGTGCAAACGTCCAAGTAATACACATTGTAGTCATCTTGGCACTGTCTGAGAATGTAACAGCCATGCTTTTTGCCGCGTTTCTCTTCCAACTTTCGGTAAGAAAACGCACCTCTAAAACGAGAAGTTATATCGATTACAAGTTACGATAGTATATGTGGATTTAATTTTTTTACGGAATCATCTTTTGCATCTTACCCAACTGGGCCATGACATTTTATCCTTTGCAATTCCTTTAATGATGGTGTTTCGTCGTCTTTTGAGAGATTAAACGTCCATTTTACCATTAACCTAAAAACAAAATTTTAGTAATTGAAAAATATTCTCACCAAATTACTTGCTAAATAAGACATCTTAACGGGCCGGCGGGGGGCGAATTGCCCATACAAACGTAATACCAAAATAATTTGTAATTCGAGAATATTTCCACCATATTATGCGATTATTAAGGTTGAAATTGTATTTATCTAGGTCCCTGGATAATTATCTTTTCAAAATACTTTCCCAAAATTAAATGTAAGCACATTGCGTTTTGCATGTTTTTACGACATAAATGACATGTTTTCTCCTTATTGGTTTCATATTAAAACCAACGATATCTCACGTACTAATTGATCACGAAGATCATTAACACGAAGTTAAAAACACAACAATTTTTCATTCATCATTTTTGGTATTCACGGAACAAGACCAAAATGTATAACAAACTCTGTACGCTCATATTGCTATCGCGCTTGCACGCGATCATGTGTCATCAGCCAAATAGAGATACCAATATACCGGCAAATTTATATATGCGGTTCGAATAGAAGTTGCGAGCGCCGCTCCCCGGCCTCTTAAGAGGCCTACTGTGGTTTTTCTTCACAGATTATGATGAGGTATAGATTGCAATCCCTAAAAGGCATAATACAAAAATAATAAAAAACATTATTTTGTGACCCCAATCATACGGACAAAAAACTGTCGACATTTTAAACTATTCAACCATGCAGCCCTGGGCCATGCAACAATATCACAATCTATTGCTCTAGTGTATGATAAGCTTAACATAGATCCTAACTAAGACAGGATTTTCAGATTGACACCTGTCTGCCCCTGACACATATTATTTGAACATCCCTGGCGAAAAATCGGCTTTCATAATTATGTGGTATGAATAAAACGTACCTATAATATCCATCACACAGAGATATAAATGAAGAGAGTTGTTCCTCAGATTTGAATGTAAAAAACAATGGTGTCCCTCGTCTTGATACTTCTAAACAATTGTCTGCGTTTCTTGTCAAGTAAATCAACTCTTCTATTGCACACACGTGAAACCACTGGAAGGATGAACAGCTAGATCAACTGAGTTAGATAAAATCTAGCAAAAAACATTGCTGTTTGCTATTTTGCCATCTGGCATACCTTGTCAGCCCCTTAGGTAGGTTAGCTTAGCTTAGGTATGTACGATACCCTAAACGTATAAGAATGGATACACAATATTGAGCTCTAATTCAATGCTATTATGGTTAATTTTACTTTGAAGCCGAACTTAGACGATTTGATCGGCAATCCTTACATGATTGCACCTCAGGTATCATATTTTATTTCATGTGAACTGAAGTATCTAAAATTATTTAAATACACATCAAAAATGGCAGAACCGGCAGGTTTTGAACCTGTGTCTCTCTGAGAATCGCGCCTGGAACACCTTTAATCGCTAGGCCACGGTTCAATTACCCGTCAGTGCGTAAATTTGAGATATGCATCTTTAATCCAGTCATTTACTGAGTCTTTGAACTTGGAATCCAGCTTTTGAGCTGAAGTTACACTACAATGTATCGAAACAACACAACATTGTAGGTGGTACTTAAGTAGGTGTATGGAGGTTACTTAAGTAGGATTATTGCCACTCTAGAGTTTCTCTTAAATTTTAATATCTTAAATGCCGCCCAACCGCCGCATATTTTATTACAAACTAGAAGATGCCCGCGACTTCGTCCGCGTGAATTGATGTTTTTTTATTCCCGCGAGAACTCTTGAATTTTCCGGGATAAAATGTATGTAAGCCATCTCTGTTCCAAATTTCATCAGAATCGGTTGAGTAGTTGGGCCGTGAAAGCGTAGCAGACAGATTGACAGACAGACACACTTTCGCATTTATAATATTGGTATGGCAGTATGGATAGTGTTTCAGAAAACTCTAAAACGCGCATCATTCACCAAAATTATGAGTATCCACATATCTGTGGGGTTTATCAAATAAACTTCTTCACTCTGAGCAGTATGGTTTTACTAAAGGTCGATCAACAATTGATGCGGGCGTAATGCTGTTAAAACATATATTCGATGCGTGGGAGAAATCACAGAATGCTATTGGTATTTTCTGTGATTTGTCCAAGGCATTCGATTGCGTTAAGCACGAGACGCTTTTAGTTAAGTTGAGCTACTATGGAGTAAGACACTGCGCTTGGCCTCATTGCATCCTACCTCAGTAATCGCATTCAAACAGTATGTATCAACGACGTGAAATCATCCGGATCAGCCTCACTAATGGGTGTTCCTCAAGGCTCCATTTTGGGTCCCTTCATGTTCCTGGTGTACATCAATGATTTGCCATATTTTGTTCATAATACTTGCGATATTGTACTATTTGCTGATGATGCGTCCTTGATTTTTAAAGTCGATAGACTTAAGGACAACTTTGACGACGTAACTACTGCAATCTCCCAAGTCACTAACTGGTTTACGGTAAACAATCTACTTTTAAATACAAAAAAAACTAAATGTGTTGAGTTCGCATTGCCGGATGCCAGATCCACAAGTGATATAAAACTAATGGTAAAAATGATATGTTGAAAATAGAAGATACTACTGTGTTCCTGGGGGTGACCTTAGACGCAAAACTTCAATGGGGCACCCATATATAAACACTTTCTGGCAAGCTTAGTTCTTCTGCTTACGCTGTCAGAAAGATTCGACAGTTAACTGACATCGAAACTGCCAGGATTGTATATTTTGCTTATTTTCATAGCATTATGTCTTACGGAATCTTACTGCGGGGTAAAGCGGCAGATATTCAAAAAAAAATTGTATTACAAAAAAAGGGCAATACGTGCAATTTATAATTTAAAACCGCGTGATTTCCTTAAAGAGAAATTTAAAGAAATTGGTATTCTTACTGTCGCCTTGCAATATATTTACAGTAATATAATTTTTGTGAAACAGCACATCTATAATTACAAAAAAAATTGCGATTTGCACGATAGGCAAACTAGAGGCCGTAATAGGCTCGTCACTCCATCGCTCCGCCTCAAAAAAGTCAGAAGGTCGTTCGTGGGAATGAGCATTCTTTTCTATAACAAAATTCCACAACCTATTTTAAACTTGCCTATACACAAATTTAAGAAATCCATTAAAAGTATGCTCCTAAGAAAAGCTTATTATACTGTTGAAGATTATGTCAATGATAGAGGAGCATGGATTTGATCGCTCCAGCAACGCTAAGGACAGCGGTTACATATGTACTCATTGATATAATAATTATTGTAAATGAATTATTTAAAAAGAGCAACCACCGAGTTTCTTGCTGGTTCTTCTCGGTAGGAATGGCATTCCGAACCATAGATTCACTTGACGATTCAAAAGTACTTGTAAAAGTTTATTTGAATAAAAAAACATTTGATTGATTGATTGATTGATATCTAGTAAAAAATATACGCACCTACTACTCATGCACATGTATGAGAAATGTATCCTTTTTGTACTAAATAGAACGGGACGAGTCAGAATTTTTTCTGACAGAGAATTTATGCGGCTAACCTTAACCCATCTTCCACAATTTGGCACAAAGATAAAACACAGATACACAATGAACATTGATCTTTGATCTGGAAAATAAACGGTTCCTTCAAAAACCTTCAGATAAAAAACAGTTTACATTATAAGCTCACCTCTCTTTTAACAGTATTATAGAGTCGTATCCCAGGCTGGTGCGGGTGGAATGGCGCCACTACAACCTTTACGGGAACTACGTCACTGCCGTTCTGCCAAACAACATTGTCGAACTCTTCGGCTAAGTAATTTGGCGCTAACCCATATAACTGTTGCAGGTACAAGTTTTTTATGTAACTGGAATTACACAACAAAAAATTAAACAAAATCATAAGATTACGAGTAGGGTATTTGACAAATAGTCAAATCAGCAACTTTTTTTCAAACGTCAAAATGCGTCCTAAGTATGGGATTTATATGAAATTATGAAATGTGACGTCATTAAAGATCGCCGCACTTTTTTTACTTTAATTGTTTGTTTAAAATGATTATTTAACATAAAACTATCAGTCCCCCAGTCCCCCTCTATTTAATAATCACTAAAACATAGTTTATTTGAATAGTAGTCAAATACCCAATTGCAGAGGAAGGTGAACATTTTTGCCTTATGAATGTTTGCAAATCGGATATTAATTAAGCATGTCTAGTTTGTTAGTTAAGTTTGTTTTATATTTTATATTGTGTCCAGTTGTATTTAAATTTTAGGGTACTTTTTGTAGCTTGGGGAGACAAATTGGGCAACTGTAAATCTTGCTCAACTCCCCAGGCGTGTTTCATAAATAAAGAATAACATGCAGCGCGGAGGTCTGCCACATACACAGCTGACAGCACTGAACTAAGTAAGGTTTGAATTTTATATTCAAGGGGCGCCCCAACCTAGGCCTCAACATTGATTTCTTTAGGCATAATTGTTGTCAAGCGCAAGCATATCCCGTTACTTAAAACTTAACTCATTAGCTCTATATGTATTCAATTTATGATAGATTTATCCCACTTCTGATATTATTAGATCACCTTCCAACCCCACGATCTAACGTCTCGCTGATAGGGCAATAATTTATTTGAATAAAAACACATGCAGTGGCCTGGGTTTAGACCATATTGTATTTTTGATGATCCTAAGACCACCTTTATGCCTCAATCATAAATCCTGTAGTTTACAGAGACTTACTTGACATTGTGTCCAACAGAACACAGCTGTGGTAAATAGTCATGTGCATATTTCTTCGGAAAGTGGCCGTGTCGTCTTACAATTACTTTTGGAGTATATTTCTTGTAGTTGCGAACTACATCATTTAATGGCAATTTTTCTTCCGATATCGCTCTTGTCCTGCAACAAAAAAAGACTATTATACAAACAAATCAAAATCTTAAAAAGCTAAACAAATAAAATAAAGTTTAATAATGCTAACAATTTCGACTAAGATGAAAACACATTTCATGAATTGCATGCCTGTTGAAATATTAACAAAACATCAACATTTTTTATAGCTAGTTTTGAATATTCATACTAATCCATACTAATATTATAAATGCGAAAGTGTGTCTGTCTGACTGTCTGTCTGTCTGTCTATCTGTCTGACTGCTATGCTTTCACGGCCCATCTGTTCAACTGATTTTGATGAAATTTGGTAGAGGGATAGGTTGTATCCCGGGGAAGGATGTAGGCTACTTTTTATCCCGGAAAATTTAAGAGTCCCCGCGGGAATCAAAAAAAATCTTAATCCACACGGACAATGTCGCTGGAATCATCTAGTTAAAAAATGCAGTAAATCATAAAAAAATCATCTAGTTAAAATCTATGATTTTGATAGCTTCTAAGATTAATATCCAAAACTACACCTTACTATTCTATATATATAAAATTCAAAGTCCTGACTGACTGACTGACTTATATATAACGCACAGCCTAAACTGCTAGGGTTAGAGACTTGGAATTTTGACAGTAGCTTCCTTTTGTAACGTAGGCGCTCAATAAGGATTTTTCAAAATTCCACCCCTAAGGGGGTGAAATAGGGGTTGAAAGTTTGTATGAAAGTCCGTCGTTTCTCAAGTTATATCCATGAAACTTAGTATATATGAGTTATCGGTAAAAAATAAATAAATACATGTTTCACAGTTTTTGAAAATTCTACCCCCGAATGGGTGAAATAGGGGATGAAAGTTTATATGCAAGTCCTTCATTTCTCAAGATATTTCTCAAATTGTATCAATGAAACTTGGTATTTTGGCTTTAGGTAATAAATAAAAGAAGTACGTGTGGCACAGTTTTTCAAAATTCCACCCCTAAAGGGGTAAAATAGGAGTTGAAAGTTTGTATGAAAGTCCTTCTTCTCTCAAGTTATAGTGATGAAACTTAGCATTTGGGCTTTCAGTTAGATATGCAGAAGTACGTGTTTCACCATTTTTGAAACTTCGACCCCCAAAGGGGTGAAATAGGGGATGAATGTCCTTCATTTATCAACATATTTTTCAAGTTAGGTATAACAACGAAACTTGGTATTTTGGCATTCGGTATAATATAAAGAAGTACGTGTGTAACAGTGTTTCAAAATTCCACCCCCAAACGCGTAAAATGTGGGTTGTAAGTTGGTGTAAAAGGCCGGCGTTTTTCAAGTTAATTAGCCGTGAAACTTGATATTTGGGCTACTGTTTTAAATGAAATACATAATTCACAGTTTTTATAAATTCTATCCCAAAGAACGTTAAATAGTCCTTCAATCACGCCGCAACAGAACACCGGATCGACGGGTTTTTTTTCATGGGATCTTTATCCCAGAAAATTAAGGAATGCCTATGGGAATTAAAAAACTTATGCCACGCGATCGAAGTCGCGGGCGTCCGCTAGTTTATTATAATTTATATGGGACTGGATGATAGAATGATAGATAGATGATGCCTGTGTCTTCACATAGTTTTAATTTTTTTATAAATTCTGTGGGAACTCTGATTTTTTAAATAAAAAGTAGCTTGTTGTATGTCAATCTCTTGAGATGCAGCCATCCAGACAAACATGCTACAAAATTTCACATATAAATATTAGTATAGATTGCTTGTTTCGACAAATGGAATACTGATAACATCTACTTTTAATAATTATTATAATTTACAATCATAAATAAAATGATTATCTAGTCTAAATATGAGAAAGAGATGAAACAATAGGTCTGATAAATAGTGCGAGCATCTCATGTTGTATTTGCTTTGGAGACAACTATCACAGGGTATCCATTGTCTCTTTGACAGGTGCTTAATTACACTTTATGGACAATTGTTTGACTTGAAAATAATGATACTAGTGAAAAATAAATGAGTGTTTTATCCAATTCGTTATTCAGTATAATATACTTAATGCATTTAGGTACAGCAAACCACTCTTTGTATGTGATTCAGACAGATTTAATACAGTCTCAAATCTTATGAGAAATTATATTATTATTACCCATAGTTTTGTTAAACATTTTTATGAACATAGTTACTCAAGTTTCATCAAAATAGTTTATGAATATCTAGAAATTAATTACCATCTAACTAACTATAAGAACTTTTGTTGAACTTTTGACACTATAATTGATAAAATGAGTAATGAATCATGTGTGATACAAATAACTGATATCATGAAGGTCTACTTGCATTTTATTAACCGACTTCAAAAAGGAGGAGGTTCTCAATATGAAGCGTTTTTTTTAGGGTTCCGTACCAAAATGGTAAAATGGAACCCTTATGGTGCGACTTTCTCCGTCTGTCTGTCCGTCTGTCCGTCTGTCCGTCCGTCACACTCGATTATTTCAGTAACTACCGAAGCTATCGACATGAAATTTGGAATAGTTGTGTATATTAGTGGCCCAAAGACACTGGAATTTAAAAAAAATGGAAATTATTTTTGTTCTTATTTAAAAAGGGGGGAAAATCGGAGGGTTGAAATTTAAAAGTGAGATAACTGTACTGTGTGGGGTATCATATGAAAGGGTTTACTTTGTACATTCTAAAACAGATTTTTAATTATTTTTAGTCATGATAGTTTTTGATTTATCGGGGAAAAAGTCTAAAAAAATACCGTTCCCCCCCCCCCTTATCTCCGGAGTCTACCAATCGAAAAATCTGAAATAATTATGGTCAATAGGAATTTATGTATATTTTACAGGAAAACTATAGCCAATGCTCTAACTAGCATAGTTTTTTAACAGTAAACCTCTACAAACAAAGTTAGTTTTGCGGTTCATTAACAAAGGTAATTATTACCGTTTTACATCTTTGGTCGTTACAGTTTTAGTCGTGTTACATCTACAGTATTACGAACGAATCTTAAAAGTACCTAGCTATAACTAACTTTTACAATTTTTATTTTAAAATTGTAAATTGTAAAATAAAAATTGTTTCATGTACATAGTGATGTGACACAATAGGTTATTGTAACTAATTTGTTTTCAATTTACGATCCATACATAACCATATTCGTTTCATAATTACACTGATCTTTCATAAATATAAATTATTCTACGCACGCAGCACGTCCGACCCGCTCTGTGTCTCGGGGAGCACAACCCGAATATACTGGCGTGATCGCAAACGCGTACCCCGCGCCCCGCAGCGATACCGAGGTTACCTTAGCGGTGCTGCGTTTCATATTAATCCATGCGTTTTGTTTAAGAATACACAGTACTCCTGAATTCTTATTGCGATTTTCTGTACTTACTTTGTTTTTTTTGAATATAAAAATACTCTTATATTAATTACACCTTGGTTAAGTTGGTTTAGGTTAATAATTATAGTTAAGTAAGTTGGGTAGGTTATTATATTTTGATTTTATTAGGTATTAGGGTACAGATTAGGTTAGGTTAGGGATAGTTATAAAATTATTTCTTTTACTTATTGTAATTAGAAGTACCTAGTTAATAATAATTGGTTAGGTTAGATTTTTGTACTTAGTTATTTTGCCTTTCGGTAGATTATTATTAGGTCTTACTATCTTTCTCTCATTTGGTCTTTTTTATTAGATAAGGTTTTTTTTTGGACTTATAGTTACTTCTTTTTTTTAATTGGTAATTGCTTTTAACCAAAAATACAAATATGGATATTACTAAATTTTCGTATTTTCTTGGTAATAATTATATTGAAGACGACTGCGTCAGTAAATTTCACGATATTCTCGCTAATAACACTTTACCGTCCACCAAATTCTATATATGAGTTGCTTGTGCCTGACTTGCGAAGACAAGTTCAACCAATTCCACCTGACCAGGAACATTTACAGTTGTTGTTTCGAGATAACAACGACACTGACGTTGAACTTGCCGACGTCGGACATTGGGTGTGTATTCACCACATTGACGGACAGGTACGGGTTTACGACAGTTTGTACGATGATTTAACTCAACTACAATCACTTTGCATGGGTGCCCTTTTCCCTCACGCTCCAACAGTGGTGTTTCCACCTGTTCAAAAACAGAGTAATGCTTTCGACTGCGGTGTATTTGCGATGGCTTTTGCCACTTCGATAGCATTAGGCGAAGATCCGTGCGGCCGAGTATTTAATATATCCTCTATGAGATCTCATCTAATGACCATGCTGCAAAGAGAGACTCTACTATCATTTCCGCTCGAATCCGGCTCTCAATCGGTTGAATCTTTGCAGCGCGTAAATGGGCGTCCGAAAAATAAATACGTCGGTAGTAAAGAGGAAAGAAAACGCATTGCTGAGTGCGAGAAAAAAAGACGGCAAAAATTAAAGAGGTCTTTACCCTCGACATGTACAAATAAAGACGCAGCTCCACTTGACCCTTTTCAGTCCTCATACCTTGTAACTGCATCTCCTACTTATACCGAGAAATATTCAGATAATAATACTTCGCAGTCATCTTCTTTGTCAGATGCTTTCAAAGTGTCTCCAACTTTTACTGAATCAGTCCCATCACGTCATATAAATAATTCAACCTCTACAAGTCATGATTTACTTACCTCATCCTTTGAGCAGTTATCAGAGGAGGATGATAAGAGGAAAAGCAGTCGTGAAAGAAAGCGGAAATCTCGAAAAAATGCAGAATTACGAAAAGCCGAACAAATACGTAACACCTCAGCACACCATAATTCGAGATTGAACCGTAAAGTGCGTAAGGTCGAACAAGACCGCAACACATTATATCGCAGTGTCGCGCGACAGGATGTCGATGTGCGTAGGGCCGAACAAGACCGCGACACATTATCGCGCACTGTCGCGCGACAGGATGTTGATGTGCGTAAGACCGAACAAGACCGCAACACATTATATCGCAGTGTCGCGCGACAGGATGTCGATGTGCGTAGGGCCGAACAAGACCGCGACACATTATCGCGCAGTGTCGCGCGACAGGATGTTGATGTGCGTAGGACCGAACAAGACCGCAACACATTATATCGCAGTGTCGCGCGACAGGATGTCGATGTGCGTAGGGCCGAACAAGACCGCGACACATTATCGCGCAGTGTCGCGCGACAGGATGTTGATGTGCGTAGGGCCGAACAAGACCGGGACACATTATCGCGCAGTATCGCGCGACAGGATGTTGATGTGCGTAGAGCCGAACAAGACCGCAATACATTAGCACATAATGCTGCTCAAAATAACTTTCTACTCAATTGGTCTGAAGTTTGTGAGCGTTTTAACTCTGCAATCATTAAGGGCCAAACTAACGTATGTCACTGTTGCGGTCGCATGTGGCAAATGACTTCTTTAAAACGTATTAGTTACAATAAAAACTAAAAAATCTCTTACTGAAGAATATCTGAAAAGTATTTTCTTTTTAAGCGATTCTGATGATGGATTAGTTTATTTCACATGCCACAAAAACATTTCACAAGGCTCCATGCCACGTCTTGCACTGTGCAATGGTTTAATGTTTCTCAATATTCCATCTGTTTTAAGTGATTTAACACCTCTAGAAGAAAGGTTGGTATCACCTCGTCACGTCTTTTTAAAAATAATTCGAAGAGGTCAAGGGATTGCTTTTCAACATGGTTTAGTGGGAAATGTCGTAAATGTACCCGTGCAAGTTAATACAATGGTATCTGCTTTACCCAGTCATATCAGGGACGATAATGTTATTACTGTCGAACTAAAGCGAAAACTTTGCTACAAACACGGTCGAAAAGAAATAATACGTCCTGAAAAAGTTCGTGCCGCCGCTACATATTTAACACAAACAGAACTATTCCAAGAACTTGAACGAATCTTGGGAAAGTGATGTCGATCATGAAACTGATGCTAACGTTGAGTGCACATGTGAAATGGATATGGATGTACAGCCCGCAGAAATGCCAATGAACCCCGGAAATACTGAGACGCTACTTGACGAAGAGCAAGATGTTGTTATTACGATGGCCCCAGGAGAAGGAAAAAAACCAATATGTTTAATTGACGACCAATATCTAGAGGAACTGGCATTTATTAAGATATTCGGTGGGGAAAAAAGAAAATATGACAAAAAATTAAGTCATTCAGATGTAATAAAATCTGAAATAAGTATATTTGATCGCAGGGAAATGCGTGTGGATTATCTTTTTACCGCACTTAAAAAACAGCAGATGGTCCATATACGGGGTAATATTAGTACATGTTTACGTAAAAAAATTTCACAAGGGGTTCCAATCTTGGCAGGGAACATATTAGATGATAATTTTATTGAAAACCTTGTCCAACATGATGAAGGATATAGGATTTTAAAAGGTATTCGCAATTCCCCTGCACACTGGGAAGCTGAAAAGAAAAAATTATGAGGTATGATCAGACAGTTTGGTGTGCCTACTTTATTTATCACAATATCTGCAGCAGAAACGAAATGGCCAGAATTATTATGCCACCTTAAAACAACTGTCGACAAAGAGGATATATCTCTGCGGGAAGCAAATGATTTATCCTATGAAACAAAATCTCGATTAATTCAGAGTGATCCATATATTTGCGCGGCAAATTTCGAACATCGTTTCAAACAATTAAGGAAAACATGGAACAGTCCAGTAGGGCCCTTTGGTGAATATAAGATTGAGCACTTTTACTATAGAATAGAATTTCAGCCGCATGCGCATATGATGGTTTGGTTACAGAATGCGCCTGTTTTCAAGCCTGGTGAACCTTCATCTATACCTGCAGTTGTTAGTTTTATTGATGACATTATATCGTGCAATACTGAAGTTGTACATGAGTCCCTTATTCAACTACAAGTGCACAAACATACACATACGTGTCGCCCAAAAATAAATAGACCCTGCCGTTTTAGCATTCCTTTTTTTCCAATGGATGAAACCAGATTATTGTTAGAACTAGAAAAAGAGAATGACTCTGTTAAAAAATGGACAGAAGTTGGTATAACGTTGATGAATCAATTGTCTGATATTCCTCCTGAAGTCTAAACTTTTGAACAATATTTAAAGTATATTAATTTATCATTAGACGATTACATACTTGCTGTAAGAAATACCCTGAAGCGACCAAAAGTATTTTATAAACGGCTACCAAAAGATGTGTTCATAAATCCGTTTTCAAAGAAAATTTTAGAGCTGCAGCAATCTAATATGGACATACAGTACATTTTAGATCCATATGCATGTTGCGTTTATATAGTCGATTATATCAATAAGGCAGATAGAGGTATGTCTAACTTGCTGAGGGCTGCTGTCGAAGAGGCAAAGCAAGGAAATTACACAATAAAAAACGCATTGCGTTCAGTGTCTAATGTATTTTTAAATTCCTCGGAAATATCAGCCCAGGAAGCTGTACACTGTTTAGCTGGCTTTCCAATGTCTTTAGGTAGTGAAAGTGAAATTTTTATCAATACCGTTCATCCCGACCAACGCGTTCATATTTTAAAGAAACATCAGACTCTAAAAACTTTAGATCCTCTTTCTACTGATATATTTGAGCGCAATTTAATAGATCATTATACTTGTCGACCAAAAGACGACACATTCAATGGTATGTGTCTTGCTTACTTTGCAGCTTTTTATACGTACCAAAAGAATGTAAAGAACGCTGGTAAATCCCTCGATACCAGAGTCACGGAGTTAATTGATAGTTCCTCTGACTCTAGTGATAAAGAAGAAAATAGCAATATAGGAACTTGGATAAAACTGTTAAATAATGATGGATACATACGAAAACGCAAAATAGCTCGGATTATACGTTACCGTTGCTATAATAAACAGCAAGATCCTGAAAATTATTACCGAGAACAGCTGATGCTATATGTACCTTGGCGAAATGAAAAATTGGAACTTTTGCACGAAAATATTAATATTATAGCCAAATACGCAGAAAATATTGATAAAATAAAAGAAGAGAGCCATCAATTCAATAAAATTGGTACTGCTGAAGAATTTACAAATTTTTGGATGTGGTGAGAAATGTAGAACTAAATGAAGAAGAAACCATTTTAGACATTGCACATTACAGGAATAACCAGCCACTTCAAGATTTTGAATACGAAACGCAAGAAGATGATGTGGAGGATCTTTTAAATTTAAGAATAAACCGGGAAAAAGATGTTGGTGAAAATACATTTGGAGTCATAGCTCAGCCATCTCTTTATTCTAGCGATGAAGTACTTAAATTGACACAAATTTTAAATAGCGATCAAAGAGACTTCCGTTTTACACGTTGGAAATTATTTTGCCCATCAGACATCATCTTCTGCACCTTTATTTTTATTTGTCAGTGGAGGTGCTGGTGTGGGTAAAAGTTTACTCATAAAAGCGTTATATCAATACCTGACAGTAAATCATTTTAACAAAATACCGGGTTCCAATCCCGATGACATAAAAATATTGTTATGCGCTTATCCTGGTAAAGCGGCTTTCGCTATTGGAGGTCAAACTGTGCACAGTGCATTTGGTTTACCAGTAGTCACACTATGCCAGAGATATCAGCAAATATTGCCAATATTCTGGCCTGTAGACTAGCAACAGTTAAACTTATAATATTAGATGAAATATCTATGTTGGGTAGCAAAACATTTCATCAAATTAATCGGAGGTTGCAACAAATATTCCACGTTAATGAAGCTTTCGCTGGCATTTCCATGATTGTAGTGGGAGATTTTCGTCAATTACCTCCTGTGGGTGAAAATTGGGTATTTCAGCCCAATACAAGTAAAAACCCTTTGGCAGTGCTAGCTGGTGCACCACTATGGGAGACGTTTCAAATATTTCTCATGGAGAAAATTATGCGACAAAGAGATGACATAAATTTGCAACAGCCTTAAATAATATGGCTTCTGGTACTATGACTCCAGACGATATTACCATTATCAAAAATCGTTGCTTCAAAGTATTACCAAGGGAAGCAAATGGTGCCATTCATCTCTTTTCAACGAATAGAGAAGTCGATGTGTACAACGAGCAAGCCTTAAGTAAATTAAGCACAGAAGGTTATGAAGTGGAAGCCATAGATAATGTTACAGGTGCTCCAAATGAGCAAGCTAAGCAAAAGGCATTGAAAACTATAGCCGCACTACCAACTATGCAAACTTACGGTCTCCCAAAAAAACTACATGTAAAACTAGGTGCACGCTACATGATTACCATAAATGTTGACACTTCAGATGGTCTTGTTAACGGGGCAACTGGTGTATTAAAGTCAATTGAATTTGGCGTACATGTGGAAACAGGACGGAAACGGCCGTTAAGATTGTGGATTCTTTTCGACGATGAAAGTAGTGGTCAGAATACTAGAAATAAATTCCCTAAACTGAAACAATGCCACAAACAGAACATAAATTTAAATTTCACTCCTATAGAATCAGTGACATACACAATAAAAAGATGGAAATCCTCAAATTTGTCAGTGCAGCGTACACAATTTCCAATAGTAGTAGCAGAAGGAATAACAATTCATAAAAGCCAAGGTGCAACTTTAGAAAAAGTCGTCGTGCACTTAAGTAAAACGTTCGTCGGTCAATGCTTTACGTAGCTTGTTCCAGAGCAACTTCAGCATCTGGATTGTTTATACTACACCGGGATCACGAAACATTCAAACCTCCTGTACCTCCTTTAAATAGTAATCCCGTTGTAAAGGAGATGCAAAGACTTTTGTCATCTTGTTGTCTAGTACCGATATATAGATTTTTACAAGCTGTACCAACTGATACTATTCAAGTTATTTTTCTCAATGTTCAATCTTTTCATAAACATGCACCAGATATAAATTCGGATCCTATTGTCAAGAGTTCCCATATTGCTCTCTTTGTAGAAACCTGGAGTTCAAAAAGTGATAGTGATATAGCATTACAAGGTTTTGAAGTGAAAGCCAGGATAGACGATCCTTTGAATAATCAAGTAAATCGAGGTTGGGGCTCCGCACTATTTGTAAGGTCTGATGGAACATTACAAGACGAGAGTGGCAGATGCCGTTGTTATTGTAATGACGGCCCAGGAGGTGGCCATTGCGAATGTATAGAATTAAAATTGTCGGGTATCCTCATTGTGTCGGTCTATAGATCTCCAAGTTCTGTAGACACTGCTATAGATTGTCTAGATACAGCTATTACCGGTTGTATGAGTAATTTGACGAGTCCATTGATTGTGTAGGTGATTTTAATGTCGATTTTAGCAAACATCCCAGCAACAAAATCTCCTGCTATTTACTCAGTAAAGGCCTTTTCCCTAAAATAATTGAGCCTACAACAGTAGACGGTACAACTATAGACAATATTTTTAGTAATATAAACAATTTACAAGTTGGTGTGGTTGACACTTTTTTCAGTCACCATAAGCAATTATGGCTTAGATTTTAAGCGTAGGTAAATAGTAAAGCCCCTCATTCTTATAGCATTAAATGCAAGTTCCTATAAATATTCATCGTCCAGTAAACATATTGGTTTTTTGCCTTTTCCTGGGGCTATCTTCGTCAAGTAACGTCTCAGTATGTTCGAGATTAACTGACATTTCTGCTAGCTATACATCCATTTCACATGTGCACTCAACATGTATTACATCTTTTCGACCGTGTTTGTAGCAAATTTCTCATTTCTGTTGAACAGTAATGACATTATTATCCCTAATATTACACATTACATCCATTGCACAATGCAAGTCGTGGTATGTTTTTGTGAAATGTTTTTGTGACAATATGTAAAACCAAATAATCCATCATCAGAATTGCTTAAAAAATACTTTTCAGTCATCATAAGCAATTGTGGCTAAGATTTTAAATGAAAATCCCTCATACTTATAGGGTTAAACGCAAGTTCTTCTAAGTACTCGTCGTCAAATAAACATATTGGTTTTTGCCTGATTGTTTTGCTTCAGTACCTACTTCTTGAGTACGGAACCCTCGGTGCGCGAGTCCGACTCGCACCTGGCCGGTTTTTTTTTTATGTATGTCGGTGCATATCACTGTGGTTTTGATTCTGAACCAATTAGATTTTTTTTTCTATCAGTCGTTAGAGGAAGCTCTCGAGGTGATCCCATAAAAAATTCAGACTCCAAATCTTCAACCCTGACACTTAAAAGTTAAAAATAAAAATCTTTCCAAAAAACCGACTTCCAAACGAGTCTGATGCGTCAACTTTGCTTATCTTGGTTATACCATAGTGGTTAGAAATTAAAATTATTTTGTACTTTACAGTGGCGTTGGAAGTCGGTTTTTTGAAAAGAATTTTTATTTTTATACAGAAATATAAACTTGACAAAGTGAAAAGTATAAAAAATTCTTTGCCCTCTGATACACAGTTTATTGAAGGGTGCCTAACAGAAAATAATACTGTGAAAAATAAATTTTAATACTCACATATCTGCAATTCCAAGACCAAGCAGCTCTTGTTTATGATCTGGATACTTGATTTCTGGTATTTTACTCTCATTTAGATCATTTCTTGCTTGTTGAAAATAATAGTCATATGTTGTTTCATCCAATGTTATTAAAAGACCAAGTCGAGGTACCTGTGGCCATATAAGGAATAAGAAAATTAATTATGTAATATTTATCTTGCTAGCCTAGAACAGCCACATTTAACATTTCATCATCGTCCGGAAGTGGGTATCCATTGTTGGATAAAGGCCTTCCTAGTGAGCAACACAACACCGAATCCTCAGCCTTCCTCATTCAGTGACAGGCAGGAGACACCCAATTCTTCACAATAACCATATTCTTTAACAATCTCCCCGGCACAGTGGCGAGTTGTCTTAAAGCGGGAGCTACCAGGTTCAATCCATGGGAGGGTCAATTTGGGAATTTATAATATCTGAATTTTAAGCCCACAACCATCTGCATCATTATTTACCAACAGGTGAGATCACTAACTTGTACTTACTTAATAAAAAATAAATTAAATAAAATCGTTTTATTTCAGGCAGGGACCCATAATATAGAATTAAAATTACAAAATAATAAAAAGATGTAAAAATTAAAATTAAAATTAGAGCTACAACTAGAACTACATTACAATACTAATACCTTATGGTATAATATTCTGTCACTTGGTGTTCTGAGTCTGGTGCACTTTCAGCCAGTGTTTAAAAAACACGTTGTCAGGGGATGCCTGAGCGACGATACTAATCATACAATTTTTAGGGTTCCGTACCAAAATGGTAAAATGGAACCCTTATGGTGCGACTTTCTCCGTCTGTCTGTCCGTCTGTCCGTCCGTCACACTCGATTATTTCAGTAACTACCGAAGCTATCGACATGAAATTTGGAATAGTTGTGTATATTAGTGGCCCAAAGACACTGGAATTAAAAAAAATTGGAAATTATTTTTGTTCTTATTTAAAAAGGGGGGAAAATCTGAGGGTTGAAATTTAAAAGTGAGATAACTGTCCTGTGTGGGGTATCATATGAAAGGGTTTACTCTGTACATTCTAAAACAGATTTTTAATTATTTTTAGTTATGATAGTTTTTGATTTATCGGGGAAAATGTCTAAAAAAATACCGTTCCCCCCCCTTTATCTCCGGAGTTTACCAATCGAAAAATTTCAAATAATTATGATCAATAGAAATTTACGTATACTTTACAGGAAAACTATAGCCAATGCTCTAACTAGCATAGTTTTTTTGATATTAACAATAAACCTCTACAAACAAAGTTAGTCTTGCGGTTCATTAACAAAGGTAATTATTTATTAATAATGGTACGGAACCCTTCGTGCGCGAGTCCGACTCGCACTTGCCCGGTTTTTTTAGAATCGCGAACAGTTTCCCAGAAACCCGCGATTCTGTTGCGTATGATCGCATAGAAATCAGGTACACCAGCGTCGGCCAACATACCCGACGCGCTGCAATACCTCGGCATTTTTAATAAAATGCGGAGGGCATTGTTGTACTGAACTCTGAGGGTGTTAAAGGATCGTTTGGTGTAACTCAACCAGAGCTGCGAGGTATAGAAACTCATACAATATGCTTTAAATAGCGTCACTTTAACATCCTCAGAACATCGAGCAAACCGGCGCGCGAGCATGTTGCACCGTACTGCAAGCGACCTTCGCTCCCGTTCTATGTCTAAATCGTCACTCAGGGATTCCGACAACATGTGTCCAAGATACCTAAACTGCTGCACAACCTGAACCGGTGATCCATCCAAATAAACTGGCGTTACCCTCTCCGGACCCTTGTCAACCCGAAAGATCAACATTTCTGATTTACTAACGTTATATTTCAAGCCATGTGTTTTGGCGTAGTTTTCGCAGATCAGCACTAACTTTCGTAAACCACTTATTGAGGGGCTAAGTAGCACCATGTCATCAGCATAGCATGCAGCAGCAGCATATTAATGGGAAAAAATATATTATTATCCTACTCTCTAAAATATGCAAGTATGATTTTATATATTTTGTTTTTTAGTCTTTATTATTATTACGTATGAGTATTATGGTACTTTTTTTAGTTGAACATTGAAAGGCATTTGTGTTGAGTGGCCCATTTATTACTTTTTTAGGGTTCCGTACCAAAATGGTAAAATGGAACCCTTATGGTGCGACTTTCTCCGTCTGTCTGTCCGTCTGTCCGTCTGTCCGTCCGTCACACTCGATTATTTCAGTAACTACCGAAGCTATCGACATGAAATTTGGAATAGTTGTGTATATTAGTGGCCCAAAGACACTGAAATTAAAAAAAATTGGAAATTATTTTTGTTCTTATTTAAAAAGGGGGGAAAATCTGAGGGTTGAAATTTAAAAGTGAGATAACTGTACTTTGTGGGGTATCATATGAAAGGGTTTACTTTGTACATTCTAAAACATGGATTTTTAATTATTTTTAGTTATGATATTTTTTGATTTATCGGGGAAAATGACTAAAAAAATACCGTTCCCCCCCCCTTATCTCCGGAGTTTACCAATCGAAAAATTTGAAGTAATTATGGTCAATAGGAATTTACGTATATTTTACAGGAAAACTATAGCCAATGCTCTAACTAGCATAGTTTTTTTGATATTAACAATAAACCTCTACAAACAAAGTTAGTCTTGCGGTTCATTAACAAAGGTAATTATTTATTAATAATGGTACGGAACCCTTCGTGCGCGAGTCGGACTCGCACTTGCCCGGTTTTTTTAAGTAAGTATATTCAAAAGTGAGTATCAAATCTATATACAGTTGTGGCCATATAATTAAGAACGATTTGAAGTTCCAGATCTAAATCATTTCATAGTTATGTGTTCCTTCTTAGAAGTAACTACATAGTTATGTTATGAAATAGCCACATGAACAGAGCAAACGGAATTAAATATTCTCTATTGTAAGAAATTTAAATAGTAATGAAGCTGGACAAATACTTAAGAACGATTTATTAAACTGATCGAGAGTTCTTTTATATGAAACTTAGATTAAATAAATCACATTAATGTGAAGAGCGTTTAGGAAAAAAAGCAATTTAATACAATTTAAACTAAAATTAATAATTAGTAGCATGCCCACGGCTTTTAATTACTGCTTTACACTGGCGGGGCACACCCTATAAATTTTTGACATTTCACAAGAGATAGAATTCCATTCTTCTAAGAAAACGTCGTACAGCTCTCTTAAATTGCTACACTGTTGATTTGAAACCTTTTTCTTGACTTCGCACCATAGATGCTTTATTCAATAGAGTCTATTGGGTGTAGATCTGGGCTGTTAGCTGGCCAATCTAAGACAGAAACTGATTGCAATATGAGAAATTCCTTAACGGTGCGTGCAGTATGCTTTGGATCATTGTCTTGCTGGAATGTCCAAATAACTGGAAGCACGTCTTCAGCATAAGGTAACATTGTTTCTTCCAGTATATTTTTGTATTGGAATTGATCCATGTTTCCTTCTATCAGCTTAACAGGTCCAACACCATGTCCAGAAAAGTACCCCCAAATTTTCAGATTTCCCCCACTATGCTTTAATGTTACTTTTGTGTACTTGGGGTCGAATGCTTTATTTGGTGGGCGTCGCACATATCGTATTCCATCAGAACATACCCTGTTTATTTTTGTCTCGTCAGAAAAAGAACATTTTTCCACTGTCGAACTGTCTTGCAAATGCAAGCCGGGCTTGCGTGTGGCACCGTTTCAACATGGGCACCTTTCTTGCTATCCTTCCATGCAACTTTTTTTCTACCAAGCGCCTTTGAATAGTGTGTGCCGAGATTGCTGAAGGGTTGTTTACACCAAAATATTCTTTTCTCAGCTCATTAGATCCTTTTAAAGGATTTTGTTTTGCCAAACGAAAAATATTTCGATCATCTCGATGAGATGACTTTCTCTGTTTAGGTACACGCGGAACATTTGAAGTAGTTCGATACGTGGCAAAATGCTTCACAGGGTGGAAAACCATCGTTTTTGAGCATTGCAGATGGTCGGCTATCTTTTTATACGACCAATTCCTCTCGCGAAGTTTTATTATTACTTCCCTTGTAGATTTATCACAACTTTTATTTTTCCCCATTTTTTTTCATATGAAGCAATCACCTTTAAGACTTTTACAGCACTAAATGGCACCAAAATTATATGAATAGTGACAAACACAGAGCCACAGAGTTCGCTATTTAAATTTGAATAAAAAAATGAACTTTTCAGCGTTCTTAATTATGTGAACAGCCAGTAAGTAGTAATACTAGGTTCAGATCTAATGTATAAAGTTTAACTATTAATTTTTTAGCCAATCATGTGTATCTCCTAACTATCTGACTGCCTCGTTGGTCTAGTGGTTAGCATAGTCGACTGCGGATCACGAGGTCCTGGGTTCGATTCCCAGTCGGGCATAAAAGTTAGGTAATGGGTTTTTCAATGAAGAAATTCTCAGTGCCAGCCTGGAGTTGGAAGTTGGCGGTGTTTCACCCCCGTGCCTCGGAGAGCAAGTTAAGCCATCTGTCCCGGTTATTATCACTAACATGATAATAGTCGTCAAAGCCCGCCAACCCGCATTGTAGCAGCGTGGTGGGTCTAAGCTCTAATTCCCGCTCTCCACTCCGCTCGAGAGTGGAGGCCTGTGCCCAGCAGTGGGACGTTAATAGGCTGTAGTGATTATGTGTATCAACAAATGTACCGCTAGTAAGTATATAAAAGTTTTGCGATACCAAGAGAAATACAAAAAAATAAGTACATGCAATTAGTTATACTTGTAAGTTTGAAAAAATCTTTCCTTTAAATAAGCGTTCTTAATTATATGACCACCACTGTATATAAAAATGAATCCCTATTTCCCTTGGTCACGGCATCACGCTTGAACGGCTGCACCAATTTCGCTAATTCTTTTTTTGTTGTATAGGTGAGGACCTGGAGAGTGACATAGCCTACTTTTTATCCCGGAAAATTAAGGAGTTCCGGCGGGAATAACAAAAAACTTAAACCACGCGGATGAAGTCGCGGGCATCAGCTAGTATCAAATCCATACTATAATATTATAAATGCGAAAGTTTGGATGGATGGATGTATGGATGGATGTTTGTTACTCAATCACGCCCCAACGGCTGAACGGATTCGGATAAAATTTAGCACAGAGATAGATTAGAGTCTGGAATAGCAAATAGGCTACTTTTTATCCCGGAATAATAAAGAGTTCCCACGGAAACCAAAAAACCTGAATCCACGCGTTCGAAGTCGCGGACATCAGCTAGTATTGAATAAATATGAAAATTGTATGTACTAAAACTGCAGTGTTCATAAAGTAGATAATTTCAGGGGTCTTACCTTGAACCGTATTCTCAGTTCGTAATCTCGTGAACTCGAAAGAACTTTGCTGTTATCTTTGAGGAAATAGTCCGTGCCTTTGATCCGTAATGCAAACAGCGTACGCGTCAATGGTGGAATTTTGTACTTTTTACACAAAACTATACACAACTCCTCTGCAGTAAACGTACTCGAGCACGAGATTATGTTGGGCGTAGGATCAGTCACCACCAACACTTTAACTGTATCCCCTGCCATGGTTTTTTTCGTAAACTCGCAAAAAACAAGACGGCGACGCCAACATCGACTGTGATACCACTTCAAACTATTCCATTTCTCTCGAAATTACACCAAAACACTGTTGAAATATTTCGCCTATTTTTTCTCACAATAGAGATAAATAATGCACATATTAATTATTAATTCAATGAAATAAGTGAAATGTTTATTTATAAACCGACTAAGGTCACCGCCAGTGGTCTCGAACGTCATGAAGCGAGAATAACGAGATCGGTAGAGTTGCCAGCTAAAATCGGTATATTTGTACCCAAAATCGGTATTTGACAAAAAAATACAATATAATATTTTAATTAAACTCGTTTATTTATTGAAAAAACACTTACATACTAATTTATTACAATCATACTAAAGTATGATTATTTTTTATACCAGTATTCTTTGGCCATAGCCGCGGTCATCTTCGAATTAATTTCAAAATCATAACAATTAGCTGTACTAAAGAGTTGTTTTGCATGTAATAGACAGAGATTGATTCAGTAGACAGCCTATTTCGCTGTTTTGTTTTCAAAAAATTAATATGTGAAAATATGCGTTCAACGTTAGCGGATGAATGGGGAAGTGAAAAATGTCAGCTTTAAAACTAGTTATCTCCCTTCCCGAAGGGACTATTATGAAAGGGTTAGCAATAATTCATTTTAGTTTAGTTTAGAGATTGTGCACTACAGAATCAACCCCAGTTGTTTCTAATTAATTGTATGCATAAAAAACTCTTTGGTTTAAGATTTCTATAATAGTTGTACAGAAAAGTTTTGCGTGCCCGTTTTTTTTTGCAAAAGAGTTTGTATGGAACATTCTGCACTAGTTCCATCCATACCTACTTACTATTGAGGGCTTCCCCGTAACATTAATCATAAAAGAAAAAGGTTGCCATCTTAAAAGTGTAAAATCGGTAGAAAATTCGGGAGAATTTCCATGTATACTCTGAAATCGTAGAAAAATCGTTATATTTCGGTATTTCGGTAGAACAGAGCCCATATCGGTATAAATACCGAAAAATCGGTAGGTTCGAGACCACTGGTCACCGCCACTACAACTTGTCTCTGGCCACTACAGAGTACCATGAGGTGAGAGGATAAGTTTAGTGATGCACATACCTACACAAAACATCGATAAAACTAGAATATCGGTGTTCAATTATTTTATTGTTAGAATAACATTATTGACAAATTGGTCCATCGTTTTATTAGTAGAAAAGGTATTTGTATCATTGTATAATAATTATTATGTATTATATATTGTATGGTTAGTATATTATTATAACATTGCTACAATCACAAATTGAGATTTTCAATTTTAAAGTGTTGTGATTAGCTAAATAGAAATATCTATACTGATACTATTTACTAATTATTTATAAAATATGATATACAATTCAAAACTATCATATTAAGGTCATAATATTAGCATGTAACGTGTATAGTAAAAACTGAGAAATGTACAGTTCCAAAAAAATAACTGAATACTGACAGCTAGAACTGTACGTTTGGAGTATAATAGTTATGAATTAGCTGATAATAAATACAGCTAGATAACCTCACAGCAATGTGATAAATTGAAAATCACTGTTTCTGTTGCTTTTACATAATGGAAGAAAATAAGTAATGACAAAAACTGTCCAGAATCAGGAGCCCTAATATCTGAAAAGAATTTCTGTGTAACAGTCGCAATAGATTCTGACTCTTCCACTATAAGATTAATGCAGGTTTAATATAATAGGGCTATAAAACAATTGCCAATCTGATAGGAAAACTGCAGGAAGAAAATAGTTCAATTCAATCATTTTTACGTCTGAGAAATGAATGAAGGCAGAACGTACATATTTAATAAAGTAAAGACTAAATAGAGGTTACAGTGACGGAAAAAAAGTAACTTGAAACTGTGACTGTGTTTGAATCGCCTTTATGCATGCGGCCGGATCCCGACAGACAACCACAGGTCTATCGATAAATTTTATCCACACTAGGCGATGACATTTTAAAGAAAGCTAATATTCTGTATTTTTTTCAGATTTTAGGAAAGCAGATTCAATATAATGAAAAAAATTGCGTGCGGAAACATTACTCACACATAGACAAAACTCAGGGCCACACCGTGTTGCTGCATAAAACATTATGTTAATATGTAGGGTTGAGTCGTGTGAAAAAAAGCGACTTAAACGTTACCTATCATTTGGAAGCTATATTTTGTAAGGGTCTTAAAAATAATTATAGGTACTTTTTATGACTTTTTTCATCACAAGCGATCACAACTGCAATGTAGTAACAAAATTTAAAATTGTACTTTCATATAGCTTTTGCCCGCAGCTTCGCTTAAGTTAAATTCAATTTTCATACAAATTTTAAATCCCTGTTTTACGAGGGAATGGATTTTCAAAAATACTTTCTCAGTATCCGCTCCTACCTTTTAACAATTTGTAGTTGGCTAAAGCCTGCCTCGATGGGATAGAGGCCTGTGCTAGATGTCTGTTCCGGGCTTGGGTCCGCAATAGTAATCACCACCATGTGATGGGGATATTATATAAAGAACTTAGCAAACTTGAGCGACTTCAAAATCTTGCTATTCGGTTCATATTCGGCCTTCGTAAATATGACCACGTATCTGAATTTCGTCAAAAGCTCAAGTGGCTTCCTATTCGCCGTCGCCGGGATCTTCATATTCTTTCACTTCTGTATCGTGCGCTATTTGACCCAAAAACTCCCTCTTACCTGAAGGAGAAGTTTAAATTTGTGGGAGATCAGTCCGAAATACGAACAACCCGAAAATTAACTTTATGCATACCATCGCATAAGACAAAGTTTTATACGCAGTCTTTCACAGTGCAAGCTGTTTTATTATGGAATGCTCTCCCATTAAACATACGACAATCAAAGTCACTGGAAATATTTAAAAAATCTGTTAAGTATTTCTATTTATCTCCATAATACAGACGACTAGTTTTAATTGTTAATTTAGTATAGGTAATATAAAATCCATACTAATATTATAAATGCGAAAGTGTGTCTGTCTGTCTGTCTGCTACGCTTTCACGGCCCATCTGTTCAACCGATTTTGATGAAATTTGGTACAGTGATAGGTTGTATCCCGGGGAAGGACATAGGCTACTTTTTATCCCAGAAAATTCAAAGGTTCCCGTGGGAATCAAAAAATTCATCTGTTCAACCGATTTTAATGCAATTTGGTACAGGGGTAGGTTGTATCCCGGGGAAGGACATAGGCTACTTTTTATTCCGGAAAATTTAAGAGTTCCCGCGGGAATCGAAAAAATTTGGTCCACGCGGACGAAGTCGCGGGAATCATCTAGTATATAATATATATTAGTTTATTTTTATGCGTTTATTATAAGTATTATATTATTTGTGTAACTGTTTATGTATTAGTATGTAGGTATTTGTTTGTATGTTTATTAATACATCATCCGCAAGTTAATCTCCTCAACTTCTCCTAATCCTAAGGTTGCCTGGCAGAGATCGCTGCTAAGCGATAAGGCCGCCTTTTTGTATTCTACTTCGTTCTTTGTTTTTTCTATGTATTTATTTGTGTTATTTATGTGTTGTGGTGTACAAAATAAAGAGTAATAATAATAATAATAAACAATGAGAATGCGCACATAGGGTTGCTGCCTGGGGGGCGCCAGGGCACGTATGGGGCTGGCGCTGACGTGACAGCATGCGGACCGCCAGCCACACCCGTCGACCGCCACTACCATCGGGTCGGTCGACCAATCCATCATCCCCATCAGAGGGCTTGGCACCGATAGGATCCATTAGGACCCAATCTTCGGGGCCCGCCGCTGGTGGTTAACGCCGCATGATATGGACGTCTCTAATGAACGAGAATGTCATGCGTGCGTACTACAGGGCGACAGGAGGGGAAACCGGACGGACTGGCTACCGAGCGGCAATGTAACGCGAGTTCCTGCTGCTTGAACCGACTTTTAACTGTCACGAAACAAAACCTGGTAAGAATCCGCTTAATTTTGCACCTATTTTTCTTAGCTACGCTTTCAAAGCACAGAGCACTGGCATTCTTTGGCACGTATCTTACATCTTCCATAATTAATCGGTTATTGCTAAATATTCATAACATTAATTAAATAATTAGACCCGCGATAAAAGCCCAGTGATATTTGACATTTCGAAGACCTCACACTACACTAGCGCCCCTAGCGGCGAATTTAAACGCGGTAGCCCTGATTCTATCAGAATGGAGCTTGGGCTGGACAATTGTGCGGTCTTGCATGTGGTAAGAGGACAGGTTACTCACTCGGCTGAGATAAATCTCGAGCCATCGATCATCAGCACCCTCTCTGAAGCTGAATCGTACCGGTATCTGGGTATGTCGCAATCATTAGTGGTAAATGAGGCGGACATGAAACAGTCTGTTTGCGAGGCCTTTTTTGGCCGTCTGACAAAAATCTGTAAAAAAAATTTGTCAGGCGCCAATAAGGTTCGAGCCCTATAACGGTTGGGTTATGCCCGTTCTCATGTACACCTTTGGCGTGCTCAGATGGACTCAGACCGAACTTGACGCCCTGGATAGAAAAGTCCGCACGACTATGACTCTCTATCGCATGCATCACCCGAAATCGTCTGTGATGAGATTTTATATCCCGCGGAAATGTGGTGGTCGAGGCGTATTAAGCGTTAAAGCCATGCATAACCGGGAAATAGCTAGTCTCAGAACATACTTCGAGACGAAGAGGGAGTCACTTATGCATAGAGACGTCATAGAATGTGATAAAGGACTCACTCCCCTATCCTTAACCAAAATCGAGTAGCAGGCGCCGGTGATACTTAGCACCTCTGACCGGGAGACAGTATGGAAGGAGAAGGAGTTGCACGGACGCTTTTTTAAAGCTCTTAATGAGTCGCATGTCGATAAGAAAGCGTACGTGCAATGGCTGCGCTTCGGTGAACTCTTTGGGGAAACCGAGGGTTTTATCTGTGCGATACAGGATCAGGTAGTTAAGACGCGGAACTACCGCAAGTACATTCTGAGGGATGGCACTCATGACATATGTCGAGCTTGTCGCCATCCCGGTGAGTCACTCAGACATGTGCTTTCGGATTGTTTGGCGCTTGCTAACACTGAGTATCTGCACAGTAACAACAAAGCGGCCAAAATCCTTCACCAGGAGCTTGCTCTGAAGTACGGTACGGATGAGAGGCTGCCGTATTACAAGTACACACCGGTGCCTGTATTCGAGCGTGATGGAGTCCGGTTCTATTGGGACCGGTCCATCATCACGGACAGGACTATTCTAGCGAATAAGCCTGACATCAGAGGCGTGTTGTTGGACCGGGCACAGTCGCGGGTGTTTTTGGTGGACATCACCATTCCATATGACGAGACCCTTGTGAGAGCTGAGACGGAGAAAAAGCGAAAGTATCTCGATCGAGCTCACGAGGTTTCCGCCATGTGGCATGTGGAGTCCACTGAAACCATCCCAATCGTTATATCTGCGAATGGGTTAATCCCAGTCAGCCTCGCTCACCATCTGAGGCGACTGGGGTTCCATGGCAATTCGCTCGCAGCCAGGATGCAGAAAGCGGTGTGGCTAGACTCGGCTAGGATAGTCCGCCGGTTTCTCAACCTGTCACCCTGACCCCTGGCCGTCTGGTCTTCCCTGCCGGGGTGTAATCCTCCGCCCGCTGCAACTGTTTATTTGTGTATGTAAGTTTATTCATTTCTTTGTATTTACGAAAGTTTATTATAACTCTTTTGGCTGTATATGTATTTATTTTGTATGCGGGCGTGAGAGCTAAATTTATCCCCATAATAATAATAATAACAGTACCAACGGTTATCGTGTAAATACCGCCAGTTTTTAACTCAAAGTTCCTACTGACATTAATTTCTTGACACTAAGCCAAATAAATGTTGTAAAACAATCGAATTGGATCATTGTTCCAAAAATTAGGTTTGTAGGTTAATTAAGAAAATTCAACAGGTTAAACGCACATGTTTTTTATTTAATTACAATTGGTGCTTTAGAATGACCAAGTGAATATACAACTGATTAGTGATTCGGAATACCATTTTTAAACGAGAAGAGATACAATATGTACTATTAGGAACCAGAAGTGGATTAAAGTAGAAATCAAACAAAATACTAATCTTTATTCTACAGCGCACTTTTAACAATCTCAAACCGAATATAACTAAAATGGAACAACACAACAACCAGGACTTCAATTTTAACATGAATTAAGGTTAAGATCGACACTAACACAATGTTAAACTATCAAAATTACGAGATGGATGCGTTGCCGATTGCTTACATGCTACTCACATCTGGAGGAGTAAAAGTTGAACTAGGCTGAACCATTAGTAGCTCTGCTATTGAAGGTACAGTGGAAGTAGGTACTTGGGTAAACAGATTCTGGGAGAAAAAAATCATTTTTGTTCTGGAAAAAATAATAATAAATTATTTATAAACAAACATATAAATCAATCTAGGCAACTAAATAAACCTTAGACCACATGCTTATCATTAAAGAGTTTGGAAACTTTAAAATCAACTGTTGGAGAAATACTTGTAAGGGAAAGAAATACCGTACCTACTTGAATTCATCCGCTAAATGAAAAATCAGGTAACTAAATTTGTACCTACTTTGTTCTTACCTCAGCTGTCTTTGGACATGTAAAAACTATAAGGGTTCTTATTTGGACAACGGAACTCTGACAAAAAATACTTACATTTGGTGGAGTAAAAGTTGAACCAGGGAGGGTCAATTTGGGAATTTATAATTTCTGAATTTTCCTTGGTCTGTCCTGGTGGGAGGCTTCGGCCGTAGCTAGTTACGACCCTACCTACCTAACCTACTTACCTCGGCTAACTTTTATTTGAAAATGGTCGGTATGTCACCAGGAGATAGAATAGAATGGAAAACACTAAGTTCTATTAAATCAGCTGTAATATGCTAGGAGCATATAACACGTCTTGATGAATTGGGCTGTCAGTCTTTTCTATTAATATTTTTCATCCATTAGGTTTCTCAAGTATTCATCCTTTGGAAACCTGAAATTAAAAGAAAGTTATAAACTTATAATAAAAGAGTCATCAAGTCCGGCCCTGTAATTTTTTTAAGTTCTCGAAATGTCAACAAAAGATTAGTCAACATAATAATAATAATAATAAATCTGAGGCGACTGGGGTTCCGTGGCAGTTCGCTCGCAGCCAGGATGCAGAAAGCGGTGTTGCTAGACTCGGCTAGGATAGTCCGCCGGTTTCTCAACCTGTCTCCTTGACCCCCGGCCGTCTGGTCTCCCCTGCCGGGGTGTAATCCTCCGCCCGCTGCAACTATTTATTTGTGTATTTATGTATGTAAGTTTATTCATTTATTTTTATTTACGTAAGTTTATTATAACTCTTTTGGCCATATATGTATTTATTTTGTATGCGGGCGTGAGAGCTAAATTTATACCGATAATAATAAAATCTCTTTATTTGCAAAAATTACATAAGTTCACATTAATAATTTGGCCTCTATCTCCCAAAAAAGTAAAAACTGTGTTATGGGAGCTTTTTTTTGCAATTTATTTAAATATTATTAGCTAATGTTGACATGCAAAATAAAGTACAATTATAAAGACGTGTATGTGTGTGGGTGTGTGTGAGTAGTGTTTGTGTGTGTGTGTGTGTATGCGTGGGTGGGTATGCGTGTGTGTGTGTAAGCTAGTGTTTATGTGCGGATATGTTAGTATTTGTTTGTGACTAAGCGTGGAATATCGGGAATTATTGTGGATTTTTTAAAAGTTCTTCAGTATTTTCATAACTAAGATTTTTAAGAAAGGTAAGAATTTTTGTTTTGGCAGAGTAGGAATTACTATTTTTAATAGGGGTTTTTCTATCAATAGCTTTAGATAGTATCGGTGCTAGGAAATTGAAATGACGTTTCGCCAGCGCAGTTTTTATAGTTGGAGTTGGGTATCTGGATACTCTTTTATGGTTTGCTGGTAGAGTAGGGACAGTCTTTTGGTGATACCTCAAAATACTTTTATATATAAATAATTTTCTTACACTAAGAACCTCAGCCTCTTCATAAAGTAAGTGTGTTGGGTATCTATATAAGGTAGTTTTAACGCTACCTTTAGGATAGCACGTTGGGCGCGTTCTAAGATGATGAAATGTGACTTAGACGCTCCTCCCCATGATGTGATACAGTAGGTAAGGACGCATTCACAGAGCGTTTTGTAAATTTGTATCAACCGTTTTTTGTCCAATAAGGGTCTTAGGTTCTTAAAGATTATTATTAATTTCCTAACCCTAGCTGCTGTTGCCATGAGATGAGGAGTCCACGTGAGTTTATCGTCTATTATAACTCCAAGATATTTTGTTGTATTTACTCTAGTTAGGATAGGACACGCACAGGATTTCGTCATCACACGGTTATCTATACCACTACAGGAAGTACTGTGAATGTAAATTAAATGTTGTTTCAGCAGTGCCAGGTGTACTGTTGCTGAAACATATTATGTAGGAACTTTTTTGTGTGTTTAGTGTTAATAGGTGGTTTTCCAGCCAAGTTGCTATTGTGCACAGTCCTTTCTCTGCAGTAGCTTGTACTTTTTTCCAGGAGGTGTCATGGAACAGTAGTACAGTATCGTCGGCATACATTATTAAATCACATCTCGTTATGCTACTCTTACAGAGTTCGTTGATGTAGATTAAAAAGAGCAACGGGCCCAAGGTACTACCCCGTGGAACCCCGAAATCACACACTGCGGGTTCACTTAAGTGATCTCCTATTCGTACACGTTGTATTCTATTCGAGAGATAGCTAGTAAACCATTGTAGTGGAATGCCACGTACGCCGATCTTTTCTAAGCAAGATATTAGAATAGATATTGAAACTGTGTCGAATACTTTCTGAAGGTCGAGGAAAACACCTACGCACTTTTCTCCTTTGTCTAAGTACGCTGTAATTAAAGGTGTGATTTTCAATACTGCGTCTTCTGTAGAGTGTTGTGGTCTAAAGCCGAACTGATTTTCTGCTAATATATTATGTTTGTTTAAATATGACATGATTCGTTTATGGACAATTTTTTCTAAAATTTTGGATATTGACGAAAGCAGAGAGATTGGTCTATAATTTGAGGGCAAAGATTTGTCACCACTCATATGTATCGGTGTAACGATTGCTTGTTTGAGAATATTTGGAAATATTCCCGTTTCTAGTGATAAGTTACATAGATGTGTTATTGGTTCAATTAGGTAGGTATAATACTTTTTTAAAATTATTGTGCTAATGTTACCAAAACCTGGAGCTAACATGTATTTCTACAGAAAACCATAACATTATAGCTATAATATTAGCATGGCTACATATTTCGTCTAAACAACCCTAAATATTAGATATCTTGACCTTGATATGATGCGATAAACGAAAAAAACTCAAAGCTACATGATATCATGAAATTTACTTACCGATGGAACGTTATTTCTGGGGTTTTCCTGTACGAAGCGTTGTAACACAGGGAGACACAACACTTCACCATTTTATTTCAATAAATATTGGCTACTAAACCTCTAAATTTCACAAACAATTTATGACAACACAATGTAACCCCCCTGCCACACACTGCCCGAGAGGTACCTATGGCGAGTAGCGTGGGACGTAGGCAGAGACGTCGTGTGGCAGCGATACTCGCCATAACCACGCTACGCGCTACGTCCTCGCGCATCGCTCCCTGTTTTGTCGGTTTTTTGGGCGCGAGTCAAAGGACTGGCAATATGAGCGCGAGAGGGCTCACCTTTAGTATATGTGCCGTGCAGTAGACAGTTCTTTTTTTTTTACAGAAAGGTATTAATGTAATAAACGTAACGCCAAAATATTTTCCGTCGAATCGTAATAGTTTTCGAGAAATTAATTTTTGAAATTTCGACATTTTGAGGTTAGTTTTCCCGAAATTCATGCAAATCTCTACTTGTTCGTGTGAAAGATGGTGTGAGGGAATTAGGTAGGACTAGGCTAACCTACCTAGGCCGCATCCGCCCCCCCTCCCCCTCCCCCACAATTTTTTTTTTAACTGCCCATAAAGACGACCACCAGAAATCCTTACAGTTGTGATAGAAGGCTGTGATGGAATCAGAGCAGTTTAATAAGTGCTCGCTTAGGTATTTATTGGGCTAATACTACGAACTTAAGTTAAAAAAAAAATTGTCAAAAGGTTGGGTTAGGTTAGGGTTGAACATAAATATTCAGGTATAATATAGGTTCCTATGGGTTACCGAACCGAACTTAAGTAAATAAAGAATTGTTAAAGCAAACATATATGTGAATATAGTTAAGTCATAATATTACTACAATATTATTGTTATTAGACTTTATTACATTTGCTACTACAAGGAATAAAAAAAATGTACGGTTGTTCTTTATGTGGGGGGAGGGGGAGGAGAGGGGGAGGGGGAGGGTATCCCCTGTTTTCTCCCACTAACTACTAAGCACTCGACACCTAACTAAGCAGAGCTAAGCCCGAATATCAGTAAAAATGGCATCTACATTTTGAAATTAAAAAAATTAATATCTCGGAAACTATTAGGATTCGACGAGTTTGGCTTACAGGGGGGGTAGACCACCTCCCTCCCTCCCCTTTCCCTCCTCCTCTTCCCCCTCCCTCGCGGCACCTATACTAATGCCTCCGCCACACTATGCTCCTCGCGCTGCCGCGTAATACGTCCTCGCTCTGCCGCGTAGTTGCCCTCTGTGGCCACACACTGCTCTACTCGCGCGATAAATCGCGACGCTCCGCACTGTCTCGCTCACTCTCGCGATATTGCCAGTCCTTTGACTCGTGCCCAAAAAACCGACAAAACAGGGAGCGATGCGCGAGGACGTAGCGCGTAGCGTGGGTATGGCGAGTATCGCTGCCACACGACGTCTCTGCCTACTTCCCACGCTACTCGCCATACCTCTCGGGCAGTGTGTGGCAGGGGGGTAAAGAACAACCCGCGAGAGACCTGCCACACACTGCCGCTAACTCATTCGCGATCGAGCGCTTATCACAGAGTACTTTTTATATACGCCGCTTATAGAAGAAGGACGTCGCAAAAAATCATGCCGTCGCCGCCGCTGCCGACCGACGCGGAATGGAGTAATGAGAAAACGTTAATATTTATTGAAATAGAAAATTAATAATTTATTTAATAATTAAATTAATTGAATAAAATAGAAATTCTATTCTCATGAGATGGTGGATGACATCTATAGATGTCATCCACCATCTCCGTTGGCGAGGACGACGACGACGACGTATATTTTTTTTATTACATATATATTTATAATTAGCTATGCTAAACAAGCATAGCGCGCACGCAGCCACAGTTTCAACCTCCATTGTGAGTTGTGACGTGTAGCAAGGGCGAATGACCTAGTGCGGAGCGTCGCGATTAATCGCGCGAGTAGAGCAGTGTGTGGCCACAGAGGGCAACTACGCGGCAGAGCGAGGACGTACTACGCGGCAGCGCGAGGAGCATAGTGTGGCGGAGGCTATAAACAAACGCCATACGTCTCTTAGATGTCTTATCCATGGAATTAGTAAGTACTTCGTACAACAGCACTTACTAATTCCATGGTCTTATCGGACTGCCACGCATTGAATTTTTGTCAATATGTGCGTTGGTGTTGCACAGTGTTGCAACAAATAAAAAAAAAGATAGGAACGTAGACATTTTTGCTTGGAGGGAAAAGGACACAGATTCTCATACACTTGTCTATGTAGGTGTGAAATTTATGTTAAGTCTGCTTTTCTTATGTCTGTGATTTTTTTACGCTCAGAAGGGCTGGAACCCAGATCCGTATAGCTAATTATTAACATAGAGTAAATACATATATCAAGAGGAGAATAAACTCAGTAACACGGACGTATTATATTAATATAGTATACTTTGATTTTATATATACAGGATATGAAATATAGAAAAATTTTAGCTTCCGTAGCTTATAAATGGCGTATGGGCGGAACTTAATGCGAGCATTAGGGCTGGTATTATCGATACTTAAATACTCGATATAAAATTATCACAAATATACTTATAAATAATTAAACATAATTTTTGAAAAACACTAGTATTCGTATTTTATAATGAACTAGCTGATGCCCGCGACCCCGTCCGCGTGAATTGAGGTTTTTTGGTTCCCACTAACTCTTGAATTTTCCGGAAAAAAAAACTAAGTACATAGTTGATGTGTTATTCCAGACTATAATCTATCTTTATTATCAGTTGAATGTGAACCTTACAAACAAAACTGTTTCATAACCCTATTAGTTTTAAAATGTGATGTTCAGTTGTTTTCTTAATTTGAAAATATTTATTTTTAAATTAAATGACGTATAAACCAGCCAGCAACCTTATATGATACTGATATCAAACCTTTGTTTTATGTTCCGCTAAATATGCCGGCGAGTGTAGTAAGGTACAAAACTCAAGTTAAAGGTTGATTTGACCTCAGATTCTCAATTAAAAACAAAGTTCCCCTTTTGATATCATGTTTTCGATAAAACTGGTTTTCTAATCCAGTTGCAATAAACAAAATAAGTCCTTGAATCGACTGCAGTCTGCAACATTGGGGCGGGTTTCAATAAAATAAGTTTCTTCAAAATATTTTTAATTCTAGGTATCACAGAAAGTATTTTAATACAATTTTATAAAAATATATAGGTAGGTACTTTAAAATAGCATTTTATTTACTTATCAAGATTGTTAAATACCTATCTTTTATATGTGTATACATTGCGTGAAATTTGTTAATAAGTACGTCTTCTAAAAAATCCCCAAAATATCGGTCCATATCTTCTCTTATCTTATGTAGGTATCTGCAAGCAAAAAGCCTGTTTTTAAACCGATAACGGACAAATGGAAATTAATCTATTTACATAAGGACCTTATCACACTAGATAGCACGCCTTTCACATGCAGTGAAAACGCGGCACACACGCAAATTTTTCTCTACGTAGGTACATGTGAACTCGTTTGATCAAATCGTCAGTTATTAACCCGATAAGTTAACTTATAATGTTGCAATCTTCAATCGAAATCGAGTCTGTAAAATCGGTTCAAATAATAAGGCGAGTGAATCCGCGGATTTGAGGTATTGACTGGAGCAGGCCCGGGGCTCGCAAAGGGCTGTAGCGCCGATGATGATGAAGCCGCAGTTGAAGGAGAAACCAATTGATTGACTGATTGATCAACGTACAGCGTTGAGTTAATACTTTATAGTTTAAGCCGTTGGGTCTAAAATCTTGTGATCTAATAGTATGTACCTACTACGTTATACGTAGGTACTTGTGTAACGTAGAACTTGGCCTTTAGAACCGGTGGTAGGGTGACACAAGTTGTCCTACATGAAATATTTCATATATATGATGAATAAATTATTTCATTTCACTCACTAAAAAGGGTTGTCAGAAATTCTACCCGAGAGCGAAGACTGGGCGGATCAGCTAGTAATAATAGGTACCTACCTACAGTGTATGTACTATATAAAGTAATGCTGGGCTTACCAATATCATCATTAATAGACTGATATGTTGCTGATGATCCTCTCCTTGAGTATATAAGCACAAATCTGAAAGGAAAAAAATACCTTAGTATATTAAATTAATAATTAAATATACCTACCTAATATAAAAATTACACATTGCTCATTAGTAATATTCTTCAGCACACGTGTAATTAGTAGGTAGTGATTGAACAAGCAATGAAGAATTTAAATGATTTCATACGATGACGAATCCAATAATCACCTCTACTTCAAATAATATAGTACCTAAGTACTTAACTCACTAGTTATAAAACTTATGTAATAAACTAATAACTTGTCGAAACAAGTACCTGTCTGTGTTAAGTAAATTCAAAATTGAATATCATATTATTATCATACATAACGGAATGTATGTCTGTCTTTGCTGCGCTTGCACGGTCAAACTTTTCAATTGAGTTAGATGGAATTTGGTACAAAGATAGGCTTGCATCCAAGTCCCAATGGGTTTTCTAAAATACCAAGAATGTTACCATGATACCAATATGATAATAAGATACCAGGTACCAATACAAATTACAATAGGTCGATAGCAAGACATACCTAGTAGCTCAGGCTACTTATGCAAGCGTTGCATGGGAACCCTAAAATAAAAAATGTAAAGCTGATTTTTGGCTCAAGTGTTCCTTGGGGTCTGAGAAATACCTCTTAAAAATTCCCCCTCCCTAGGCCGCGGGCAATATTTTCGCCATAGATGGTTTTCTTCTAGCACTAATATTTTTTGAGAAAATCACAAAAAACTGTGGTTGGGGAGACGTTTGGGGGGGTGGGGGGGAACGCCCGCGGCCTAGGGGGGGGGGGGGGGGGGGGGGAATTTTTAAGAGGTACTTCCCAGACCCCAAGGAACACTTGTGCCAGAAATCAGCTTTACATTTATTTTTTACGGTCAATGTTTATTAGTCCCGTACAAAGACAATATATAAACCAGTATATAATTTATCTATGGTCCCGTACTATGGTACCTACTTGTCAAATTTTGTTATTTTATAAAGGGGTTAAAAATAGCCACTCAGAAAGCGACAGCATCCCACGCTCCTCTACAGGAGAGGAGTGAACGATCATCGAGGACTAACGACTGGAGCCATTGTCCGCCTCACGCTCAGGACACCGCGCCACGTCTCATCAACGTGACTAGTTACGCGCTCACATATTGTGTATGTCTCGTGAAGAGCTTACTATAGAAATGATCCTATGAAGTAAGGTCTTGAAATTGCAGGCCGATCGCCCTGAGGTCATTCGAACAGAAACGATCTCCTCAGCGCAATATAATGTTGAGTGCATGGTTCGTAACGCCATCTAGCGGTGATCTATGAAAGCGTTTGATGGATCTATAGATCCAGCTATTGCGTGCAGCGCCATCTATTTTAATACTGATTTTCTCCAAAAATAAACCTTACTAAATTATCTAATGTGATTAGTGATATATTTTTGTGTGTAGCCTTCAAGCAACATCTGGATCGATTTTAATAATGAATGACATTATGTTTGATTCTTCTATTATTTTAAATAGCATATTATTATATATATCAGTGATCCAAGTGATACCTATTTTGGTCAAAACCTAGTTTTATGCATTTTCAGTTTTTAGGAACCATTACTTACTTATTTATGTTTTTGTACAACAGTCCATCATTCCTGCGCATCCTAACCGTAATCATATTTCATTCATAAATATCTCGAAACTTATATTATGTAAATTATGTTACTTGGATCACTGGATCTTGCTGGCATGGCATTCACTTTCACCCATACTTATCTTTCTTTATCATTATCAAGCGGCATCATCTACACCTATTCTTAAACTTACTCCTACTTAAGCAAGCACGTTTACCTACCTAACGTAAACGCGACTTAGCTTCTTGTTCCTTGGGATGTAAGTTTACATTATCTTCTACACTCCATAGTTTACATTCATAACCAATTAACAAAATTACCCAAAAAAAAACATTTTGCATTACTTACCCTAACATAATCAAACAAGAAGCGTTCATAACGCTGCTAAGAACATAAATTGCTCCAGGAAAAGTCGTCAGGGTAACACTATACAGCGAGTTGAATATAACCGGTGCCAGCATTGGGCCGATGCTCTCAATCGCGCAAAGGAATGCGAAAATTTTGGCGATGTCCTCCATTGGAAAGTTTTTAGTGAGAAAAGATCGCAATAGTGGCCCTGATAAACCTCTAAACAGCGATATTGCAGAACCTGAAACAATATGTTTTTGTTTTTTACGAAGTTTACTTGTCCTCGTCACGAAAATAAAAATAATAATAATTGATATTGGTGATGAGCACATAACAAACGGATTACAAGCGGATTCAAAATTCTGTGGTGCTAAGTAATAACCATTTTCACTGTTTATAATAATAATTTACGTCTAACAGAAGCCAGCACCAGATTTAAACCCGGCCATTAATTAGAGTAGAGATCGTGTAAAACAGAATTAGTCAAAAGGTCTTCTAAACTAAATACTTGACAGGTCTAGATTTGAAATTAATGCGTTGGACTATAGGTACTAAAATTCTACATCAATGGTTGCTCTACTCATAATAATCAATAATGTTTACTTACCCAAATACATATACCAAGACTCAACCGCAAAAAGCTTCAACAAATTATCTGTTGTGGCCGTGAGCAATGCTATCATTGAAAAGGACACATCCCCTAGCCGCAGTCGTTTCTGAACCACAATAACACCAAAGAAACCTCCTAAGAACATTATCAGCGTACTGACTGACGAATATGTTGTATATTGTCGCAATGACCAATGCAACTTCTGTCTGGTATACATGTATTCTAAACCAATTGTCCCGTATATAATCATGATCATAAGTATTCTAATGGCTCCGAGGAGCAGTATTTGTGCACGGCCGTTGTTTGGCCGCTCTTTGAAACATTCTCGAGTCATTTCTTTAACGTACAATATGTCTAGAATTCTTGATGCTCCACCCTGCAAGAGAAAAAAGAATAAAAATAAGTAAGACCCAAAGTCTATCGCCCGAGTCAACAGTGTTACTTGTCGGATTCACGTATTTTCGGGCCGTCGCGGTCGCGTCGGCATAAGGTTGCCTGCCCATAAATTAATATATTATCTAACTACTTACATATCACAATATACTGCCCTTGATAAAAATGTGTTGGGATTGTCCTTCAATAACGGAACTACGGATCCAAGTTTCGAAAAATCAAAGTTCCCAAGGGATTTTTAAATACCAAAATCCACGGGCATCAAGTATCTATTAGTCTAATTTTTGGCATGCAGATAGCTATTATGACGTAGACATCCGCCAAGAAAGGATTTTTGAAAATTTAACACCCAGGGGGGCGGGGGAATACCTACCATATTAACATTCAACTTGGTTCGCCCCGAACTAAGCAACCTCACGTCTTATTTGAGTTATCAGACCTACCAAAAGACGTACAATATTATAGAACATATTATAACGATTTGCTATATTTTATGATCATTTTATATTTGATTTAAGTATTTTATTCTGCCCGAAACATAATTTAAAATTGCCGATGTAGCGCCATCTATGAACACGATTTTAAAGATTTTATTTTTTATTTTAAATATTATATCACTGATGAAATATTATAAAAACCAAAACTGTTAATTTCATGTCTGTTTGATAAAAGACTGATATTAGTATTAGGCGTTAAACTACAGGATAGAGGATATGCCTGAAATTAACTAAGTAACAGCTTTTGTGTAAAGTCGTTTTTGATACAACACCCGAGACAAGCAAATTTGGTAGACCCCAAATCATCAATTTTTGTAGTAAAAATTATTTAAAAATATTTTTGAACTCAGGTTGAAAGCAACTATTCGAGGATACCCCACAAGCCTTGGTTAATCTGAAATAATAATTTACCTCCCATTTGCTGCTATGAGCGCCCTCCTCAATGGATTTTTATAAATTTTCAATAGGTAAAACATAGGTATCATTTCTGAGTTTGAAGTAATTATATTCATTAAATAGCTCAGGATACTTATGCAAGCTTTGTATGGGAACCCTAAAATAAAAAATGTAAAGCTGATTTTTGGCACAAGTGTTCCTTGGGGTCTGGGAAGTACCTCTTAAAAATTCCCCCCTCCTAGGCCGCCGGCTTTCCCATCCCCTCCTTTAGGGGGGGATGTCTCCCTGAGCTCGGTATTTTATAATTTTCTCAAAAAATATTAGAGTTAGAAAAAAACTTTCGATGGCAAAAATTATCTTCATGTCAATGTTTATCAGTCCCGTATACTATTAACGCAGAAGTTATAGGGCTGATCTAACAGATGGACAATCGGACGGCGGACAAGTGACAAACCACCCAAGTAGACGTTTGCTCATTTTTGATTCAGCTGTAGGTAGGTATGTATAAGCAACTACTATTGGCAACTACCGTTTCAATTTACATTGACCATTTACCTATTATAATATGGCTGGCTTATATAATACAGCTGGGCTGGGCAGCGTTTGGAAAATTAAGTCAGGTCTTCTCATCGTCAGTACCTCAATGCCTGAAGACGAAAGTCTATAATCAGTGTGTCCTTCCCGTCCTCACTTATGGCGCTGAAACGTGGACACTAACAAAAGGCTGATCCACAAATTTAAAGTCGCTCAGAGAGCTATGGAGAGGGCTATGTTAGGAGTTTCTCTTAAGGACAAGATCCGAAATGAAGAGATCCGTAAGAGAACCAGGGTCACTGACATAGCTCAAGCCATTAGCAAGCTGAAGTGGCAGTGTCGGCCATGCCTGTCGAAGGAGCGATGGCCGCTGGAGCCGGAAAGTTTTGGAGTGGAGACCACGTACAAGTAAGCGTAGTGTGGGGCGCCCTCCAGCACGATGGACCGACGACATTAAGAGGGTGGCGGGAAGTGGCTGGATAGATGTTCAGCAGTGGACGTCCGCAGGCTGAGATGATGATGATGATGATTTATTATAAGTACATGAATAAAATGTTCTATTATTTTGATAATTACCTGCAATGCCCCTCTTAGTGATTCCATTATCCATATATTAGCAAAGGCGTACGCTACCACGTTCAGTGTAGCGGTAAACAAAAGTAAGTAGACATTTCCAATAGTCAATATTAGGTAAGTACTGAATAAACTCCCACATATTGTCCCCAGTGATATCGTTGCGTCCAGTATTGTCATTCTGAAAATAATTTTAAACTACAATATAAAACATATACCTAGGTACTTACAGTAACTTATCCTTAAAATAAAACTGTAACAGGTCCAATTCTGTACATTGAAGATATTTTGAAAAATTTTTTTGGAGGGCACTCATTATTCGATACTGAAGCCAAATCTGTAATTTTATTCATTTTTGTCTGTCTGTCTGTCTGTCTGTATCTTGGCCGCGCATCACGCAGAAACTACTGAATGAATTCAAACGAAGCTGTCACGATTTGAGCCCATACTACGAGGTAGGACATAGGATACTTTTTTATTTTTATCCCGAAATTCTACCCCCGAAGGGATGAAATAGGGGTTGAAAGTTTGTATGAAAGCCCTTAATTTCTCAAGTTATAGCCATGAAACTTGATATATGAGCTGCGGGTTGAAATTGAAAACATAATATGTGTTTCACAGTTTTTCAAAATTCCACCCCCGAAGGGGTGAAATAAGGGTTGAGAGTTTGTATGAAAATCCTTAATTTCTCAAGTTATAGCCATGAAACAGCATTTGGGCTTTCGTTAAAATATGAAGAAGTACGTGTTTCACCATTGGGCGCTTCTTAATCGCGGCCCCGGCCCGGCAACGACACCGATATCAGTGGACGCATAATTGTATGAAGTTGTATGGCACGCGGTCTCACTGGGACGGCCCGGCAACGACATGCCGTCGCCGGCACCGGCATGTCGTCGCTAGCAAGTCTCCCACTGGTGTCGGGACGACATTTTTATGCATGTGTTGTGTACGCATACAAACGTCCATGTGGGCGTGCGAGTGATCAGAGATCCCGCCCCGCACCCCCTAGGCTCTAGTACACAATTCATTTACATTTTTCAATACAGTTCATTAGTAAATAATCAAAGCTGTCTTTACGCATCCATACTAATGTTATAAGTGCGAAAGTATGTCTGTCTGTCTGCTACGCTTTCACGGCATATCTATTCAACCGATTTTGATGAAATTTCGTATAGGGATAGGTTGAATCCCGGGTAAGGATTTTTTATCCTAGAAAATTAAAGAGTTCCTGCGGGAATCTAAAAACCGTAACCCATGTGGACGAAAACACGGGCATTATCTAGTACGGAAATAATTGAAAAACTTATCCGGGTGACCGGGTCATCGATTAGTTTTCACATAAATTCTAATACACGCCATATAGATATGTTTCTTTTATAGTTGGATGCACCTAAAACTATTTACTGATACCTACTTCTTTTTTTGCGTCTCAATAAACTAGATGATGCCCGCGACTTCGTCTGCGTGGATTAGTTTTTTTGATTCCTGCGGGAACTTCTTAATTTTCCAGGATAAAAAGTAAATATAGCCTATCTCCTTCCCCGGGATGTTACCTACCCCTATACCAAATTTCATCAAAATCGGTTGAAAAGATGGGCCGTTAAAGCGTAGCAGACAGACAGACAGACAAACTTTCGCATAAATTATAATATTAGTATGGATACTACACATATAATTTGTTAAACGCTGCCATCGCTCTTGTTCGCACTTCGCGAGTTCACGACCTACTGTTATAAAATAGGTATATATACCGTGTCGTGCCGGTGTCGGTCAATGAAGAATGTAGGTGCCGGTGCCGTGTCGTTGTGAACTGTCGGTGTCGGTGTCGGTGTCGGTGCCGGGCCGGGCCGTCCAATGAAGAAGCGCCCATTATAGGGGGATTATACCGTAGTAATATAGGCTACTTTTTATCCCGGAATCAAAAAAACTTAAAACACGCGGACGGAGTCGCGGGCATCAGCTAGTTAATAATATAGGTAATAGTTTACCTACTTATTAAAAAGCCTAGGTACTTACCTATAAATATGGGTAATTAAGTACCTATAGGAATACAGCTCGTCTAAAATTTGAATGGATTTTCCCAAACTCGAACACCCGAAATAACACCTACATAGGTACCTAATTCTAGGGTTCATTCATTTTGGGTAAATAATATGGGTAAGCAGTAGGTAGGTGCTATATGTAAACGACCAAACATAATTTTCCCTTAACGTTTCTCTAGTTACAAAATTAATTTTAGGTTGGTTATATTCAATGTACCTACCTACTATGTGGTTGGTATCTATATTCTATACTTCTTTTGTTTAGTGGCTCCGCGTATAGCGTTTGAGCCATAGTTAATTTTTATTTTTGTATCTAGGTATACCTACTTAAAAACATGTTTTTATATAATGCTTTTTAGTACCTAAATAATATATAACCTCGGAATTCAAGGCCACATAATATTTTCCAATAGGAAAAACCTACTCTTTGCAAAGTGATGGCGCTAGGTAAGGACTAAGTTACTTTACTATAGTAGTGTTATTATCTCGCTGCAGACTCGGCCATAAATCATAATCGGATTACTTACGGATGTGCGCTAGTTGCGCGCGCGCAAGGCCGTTATCGATAACGGTGTCGTGATCGATAAATGTCTCTGTTTAAAATTGGCAAAAATGTGTGGAGCATGCAGAATTGCTTCAAGATGAAGACTTGAGAAAAGCACATTTATGCGAAGAGTTCATCGTTCATGTGGATGATGATGACGATTACGACGAGTCAGACATAGAATTTTAATTTTGTATTTTTTGTTTTATAAGTATATAAGTACGTTCTTATGTTTATATATTTAATATGCTGTAATAATTTTATTGGTAATTAAAAAAAACTAAAAAAATAAACGTGTTTTTATTTCTATCACCCATTTATAAAGATACCAAAAAAACAACTATCGATATCACTCATCGGCTGCAGTAATGCACAGGGGCCGTGCCATAGGGCCCGTGAGTGGGAAAGAGAGCGAAACACTCGAATGATTTATGGCCGAGTCTGCAGCGAGATAATAACACTACTATACCTAATGGTAGTTAAGGACCTATAGCAGGTAGTTAGGTTACATAACCAACTTAAGTACATGATCAAAATAGTTTTATATGTAAGTACCTACCTATGTAGAGCTACTTATATAGTTAGGTACTTACTATAATTGCTTACATGTGAAATAACATTACGAAAATCGTCGCTAGGTTTTTTACCGTCCAAATTTTAGCTTTTCATAATTATAACTCAAATAGGTACCTAATTAGAAATAATCTATGGGTAGGTATATTTGATAGCGCTAAGTCGTCGCTACAAACTATAAGGTGCTGCGATAAAAATAAGGAGATAATATCAGATAGCACAAGTAGGTAGGTAGTACTAAGTAGGTACCTATATTGTAGTCTGATGTGAGTGGCCGCAGTAAAATATTTTGGCAATATTATTTGGCACTAATAATACATTTAGTGTAACAAAGGCGAGTAAACAGGTAGGTATATGCGAATACCTTAGGTAAAACGTAATTCTATGAAGTAGGTACCTATTCTATGGTTTCAGTTTGGTTTTTTCTTACACAAAATGTGATCATTGTATGATCATTGATCACGGATCGGTCATTTACGATACCTACCAAAGTAGGTCCAGTTACTCATCATTATCCTCATCAACCCATCGCTGGTCCACTACTGAGAACGAGTTAAGGCCTTAGTCAAGTCTAGATCTCATTCTTGAGCCATGTTTATAAGCTGTTTTTGAGAGTCCTAACAAATCGCATCGCCCGAAGACTTAACGATGACAATTTCCAACCTCCAGAACTGGCTGGGTTCGAAACGGCTTTGGCCCCGTAGATCGAACCCTGGACCCCCAACTAGGAGGAATCATAACTCATCCTAGGAATAATAATGACTAGAAAGGTAGCCTACGTGCAAACCTTCAAAGAAATAAGTAACCTACCTTACCAACCTAAGTAGGTACGATTTGCTAGTAGAAATATCACTGATACAGCAGTAGGTACGCATCGGTCAACATGACAATGTATCCGCCGGTGAAATAACTAGAAGTACCTATCAAACAGCTCTACACAACAGTGACCATTGATAAGACAGTGTCGAGGTAACCTACCTATGAGACGAGCTGCTAGCGGAACTGGTATCACTGATATAGCAGTACGCACCGGTGAACATGACAATGTATCCGCCGGTGAAATAACTAGAAGTACCGACAAAACAGCTCTAGGTACACAACGGACCATTGATAAGAAAGTGTCGAGGTAACCTAGAGTCCTAGACCTACCTAAGAGACGAGCTGCTAGCGGAACTGCAGGTATACCTGATATAGCAGTAGGTACGCAACGCTCAACATGACAATATATCCGCCGGTAAAATAACTAGAAGTAGAAAACAGCTATACACAACTTACCATTGATAAGAAAGTGTCGAGGTAACCTACCTAAGAGACGAGCTGCTAGCGGAACTGGTATCACTGATATAGCAGTACGCACCGGTGAACATGACAATGTATCCGCCGGTGAGGGAGAACGGAACAGCCGTAGCGACGTACCACCACGCGCTCAAGCTCTTCATCATGGCGAAGATAACTATCAAGATACCCGACATCGCCATACCTGAAAGTAAAGATTAGATTTTTTAATGGATGGCAAGAGTAGAGGATGTGAGTTCTTGACAGTATAAGTCAAAGAATCTCTTCAAAAATAACAGGGCTAGGTATCTTCACGAGTCACGACCCTCGGTCTTGGGGTATTTAAAATACTAAAGAGAGTTAAGAGCTAATTTCGTAGGAAGCTTGATACAAAGGTACAATACATCTGTACGATATAGGTATCTCAGGGCAATATATTAAGTAATTCCTGCAGTTTCTGCTCTTCAAAAAAGCGTTTGGATTATAATTTTTAATAAGTCTAGGGGTACCTGACCCATCTACCCACATTGCACTACGCTACTGAGGTATTTTTAGAAATTCGGATGATAAAGTGATAATCTTATTAAATAATTGGCTGAATTAATTTATTTTATACATTACTAATTAGCTCTCGTTGACTGCGATCTCACCTCCAGATGAAGTCAGAATGGAAGCGAGCCGACGTATGGCAGTTATAGATTTCTACGCGGCGTCGTACAGGAACCGCGCCGTTAAGTTTAGCTGTCAAATGGTATTTTCTTGATACTTACCAAACAATGGCCACACTATTAAAGGCTTTCGACCATATGTATCCGACCAGACTCCCAAAAACATGGACAAAACGGCCGGACAGAGGTACTCTAGCACCATTTTCACTGTAGATATATATGTAGAGTATCTTTGAACATCTTCCTCTAGCCCTGCAGTGGCATTGGTTTTTATTGGCGATAGAAAAGGTTTACATTCTTCTTCAGTGTGGCCCAAGGAGTGAACACACGTTCGGTAGAGAATTATGTTGCTGAGAGCCGAACCTAAAACAAGTCAATTACCATCATCATCAACCTGGCCCACTACTGAGCACTAGTCTCCTCTTAGAACGAGAAGGGTTTTGACTATATAGTCCATCAGACTGGCCAAGTGTGGATTAGCAAACTTCACACACCTATGAATCTGTACTCTTGGGCATACAGGTTTGAGTTTCCTCGCGAGAGTATAGTATAGGCTACCTACTTAAATGCTTAAGATGTACTTATGTGAAAGTGCGTGCGCGTGGATAGAACCTTAACCCGAATAGGAGCCCCTTGTTTAACCACTAAGCAAGCACCACTAACTCGGTTTGACGCTTGTTTAGTGTAAACTAGATGATGCCCGCGACTTCGTCCGCGTGGTATGATGTTTTATGATTCCCGCGAGAACTCTTCAATTTTCCGGGATAAAAAGTAGCCTATGTCCTTGTCCTATGTCCCGGTTTAGTAATTGGGCCGTGCAAACTGCAAGCGTAGTAGACAGACAGACACACTTTCGCATTTATAATATTAGTATGGATAAGGAAAACAACGCAACCTACACAAAATATAGGTAGGTACCTACTTATTACTTACTTACATTTTGTTTTAAATCAGTTCACTATTCATTTCAATAAATAATAATTAAGAAATCTATACCGAACCGATTTGCGTTTTTTTACTGAATTGAAGGTTCAAGGTCAGCTAACCAGTTTAGTGAAACGAAAGATACAAGTAACATTATACGTATTTGAAAACGAAACTTATACGATTAGTCAACTATACAAAAATATACCTACCTTAGAAACCACCTACATAGAAAAACTATTGTAGCGGGAATCGAACCTGCAACCTGACAAGAATTTAAAACTTCTATGTTCCTTGCTATGGGACTTTTTGAGGCATGTAGGCCAATTAGAAAAATAAATTACATATACTATTAGCTGATACCCGCGCCTTCTTCCGCGTGGTTTTAGGATTCCCGCGGGAACTCCTTAATTTTCCGGGGTCACTCTGCAGGTCCTCACGTATACTCATGCCAAAAATCTCGTCGATCCGTTGCGGCGTGATTGTAGGACAAACCAACAAACAATACACACTTTCGCATTTATAATATTAGTATGATAGTTAATGCTCTTTTAGAAATAATATTAGGTAAGTAGGTACCTACCTAGGTTGTGAGAAACCATGAACCTCAACGTTCGAACTAGGTACATGAAATAATATGTATTTATAAAATCATACCTGTTAAAGACATAGCGATCATATTAAGAAGCAATGGCAACTCTATAGTAGTTGCTATGGATCTCTTTGGCAAAGGTAAAAGGCTAGACCTGTCCCCATCGTCAGCCATTATTGCTATCAACAAAACTTTATTCACTATATTTTCTTAAAATAATTAAAATAAAATACACCCACTATTCACGCTATCACGCTAACTAAACGTAAAACCAGTCAACCGAACAACAGGTAAACAATTAAATGAATACATACATTCTGAACGGTAAATACAAAATTTTAGTTTATTTTTAAATACGTTAGGGTTGATTACGACAAAATTCGCGTACTTAATGCATCACAGCTGATATTATACTGCTCACTTCCATTGTTTTCGTTGGTAGGTACCTCTACAAAGTTATCATGGACAATTTTAATTTTATCATTACGACTATGACTCATCAGTCATCAGACATTCAATAACGTGATTCCGATATAGGCTTAACTATGTAGACGTAGGCTCTCCTAAGTAGGTAACTATGTTGACGCTAATGCTAATAAGCTAGGTACTTAAAAATGGGTCTGCGTATTTTATAACGCTTAAGCTAATTTTACACAGACAATCCCTTTTTAGGGAACACCTAAGCTTTTAGCCCAATAGGAGAAAGTCTCAGAGTAAGGATACCTAGTAGTTCTCCTCATTGCTGTTACCTTTCTCATTGCTGTTGAACAGGTTCAACTGAGCTTAGGTGGTCCCATAGATTCAGAAAATGTATTTGTGTCATTGGAGGATAAACTATCCAAAATGATGGGAAACATTTAGTGGACAATATGCATATGAGATTGTTTTTTTTTTAAAGCTATTTAGGTATAGTAGTTGTTCTTGTTGAGATGGTTTGGTTTTGATATAGGTACTAAAATTATTCTACATCAATGGTTTTGATAATACAGGCGCAAACTCATTGGTCATTACACTGTTGCGGTGTCGTGTTGAGAAGGGACGGAATTGAAAGCGATCGGAATCATACTAATATTATAAATGCGAAAGTGTGTTTGTTCGTTGGTTTGTTGGTTAATTGGTTTGTCCTGCAATCACGCCGCAACGGAGCAACGGATCGACGTGATTTTTGGCATGGGTATAGGTATGTTATCTATAGGTATATAAAAAATCCAAAGTCCTCACTGACTGACTGGCTGACTTATATATCAACGCACAGCCTAAACCGCTGGAGTTAGAAACTTAAAGTTTTGACAGTAGGTTCCTTTTATTACGTAGGCGCTCACTAAGGAAGGATTTTTCAGAATTCCACCCCTAAGGGGGTGAATTAGGGATTGAATGTGTGTATGAAAGTCCGTCATTTCTAAAGTTATATCCATGAAACTTGGTATATGAGCTACCGGTAAAAAATTAAGAAATACGTTTTTCAGTTTCTGAAAATTCCACCCTTAAAGGGGTGAAATAGGGGTTGAAAATTCATATAAAAGTCCTTCATTTCTAAAGTTATAGCCATGAAACGTGGTATATGTGCTGCGGGTTATAAAATATGAAGAAATACGTGTTTCACAATTTTTGCAAATTCGACCCCCAAAGGGGTGAAATAGAGGATGAAAGTTTGTATGAAAGTCCTTCATTTCTCAAGATAGGTATTATTCAATTTATATCAACGAAGCTTGGTATTTTCGCTCTTGTTAATAATATAAGTGTGACTATGAAGGGTTTGCTCATTTCTGGCGCAAAGGATCGCTGACTTGAAAATGGATCCATTCTTGCCACTATTTCACGCGGGCATAAGCGGTAATAAGCAACGACCTCAATTTACATAGACGGGCCCTGTCAAACAAAGAATGTGGGCATATTTTTAGCAACGCCATCAACGCCATCTAGTCTGAAAAGCGGGAACTTGCTTGCAACATATATAGAAAACGTAAGACTCTGTCATAGATAATATAGGTCATGGCCATAGAAGCCGTAAGGCCAGTTAGTAAAAAGAAACTATCATACAGTTTGCCGCGGAAATTAAATGATTGCGTAATGGATAAAAATATTAAATACTAAATAGGAAGATTAAATAACATTTTTTGGAAATGTATAATTGTGACATGAAACACTTACCTTAAAATAAAAATTGTACAGTGCCAAACTAATAAGACTTTAGATGGGACAAAGACAGGTTAGGAACGCGTTCTCATAGTCGGTCGCCAGACCTTTTTCTATGAAAGGGCCCATCTAGTACCTACATATATATCGATGGTAATAAGCTATTTCTCACCAATTATTATAAGGTATATTTAAATTTTTAATTAGGTTATTAAATTAGCACCCATAACTAACGTAATGTACCTACATAACGTATTTCTACGTGAAGGCTTCACGGGCTTCACCTTTGAACATTACGAAACAACGAATGATGATAATAATCTCGCACCATCAGGGAAAAAAAGCAAGATGAAAATTGCAATTTTACAGGAGAGCAAAAAACTGTTTAAATATCAATAACTTTTTTTTCCGTAGACGCAGAAGCATGTTTTATACATCATTATAAAGATAAAAAAATACTGCACAGGATGAATATATTCGTTTTAAGAATTCCTAAATTAAAAAAAATAACTAATATGTTTTGCGATGAGCTATGAGCTACTTTTCCTAATTAACTCTGAATGCCCCGTAATAAATATTTGTGTTTATGTACTTCTTCCCCTACAATTAATGTATTGTAATAAAAGTAAATCATTTAACAACACTATTGAATTTATTAACAGTTACATACTTTTGGGGTGGGTAAATATTTTTTCATCCCACCATCTCGGAAAGAGTATTTTTACGCTTTGATATCTGAATGCAAAAGCCGTTATTTACGTTTTTTTTTTACAAGTTATGTCATCCTCTTGAGGATAAAGTAAATTGAATTAAGAACATCGTGTGCACGTTAATAAATATCACTCGTCTATGAAGTTTGTGAATTCAAAACATCATTAAAACCTATTTACTTCTACCTCTATGGTGCCGAATTTCCATACAACCGTTTTTAATTTGTTAAAACCTCACACTCGTAACCTTCTTGGTGTAATTTTTTATTTTGCTTTGCGCGCACCATTTTCTTTCACGTCATATTGTTTAAAATTAAAACCTTCCATTAAAAACAAGAAAATTGAAAATAAGTGAAAAACCTAAAATGTGTGATTCTAGTGACGAAGAAGTTAATTTGACGCCAACAGAATTGACTGAAACTGTTAAAAATGCGGAAAAGAGCTTTCTCCCTCAACAATCACGCGAGAAGTATTTCATTTCCTCGCTGAGGTGGGATGAAAAGTTACGTGTTGCACTCGAGTGAAAAGATTTTTCACCTCGTGTTCTTTTGATTCCCTCGCTGACGCTCAGGATTCTAATTTTTGAAGAATCATTCGCTTGCTCAGTCATCAAAATTGAGCACGCGGTTAAAAAACAACTTTTCACTCTTGTATAACAAATAAGTATTACTGCATTGTTTCCTTTTAATATTTTTTGTTTTTACTAAGTAGGTATCTTCACCATACCATTTATTTCATCAAACATTTTTTTTAGTCAACTTTAGTAAACAACAATACCACTCTTCTTTGTTTGTAATATGGATTTATTTTCTGTATATCCAGAGTTATTACAAAATCAGTTACAACTAAAAAAAAGCAAAAAAAGGCTTGTAGACTTTAATTTATTTTTTAAATAGTTATATACAGTATTTTTCAAGCCAAAAAGTATTTGCATTTCTACAACCTTAACCAAAGTATTTAAGGAACTATTATTTTAGTGTTTATACATAACTAGGCTGATGCCCGCGACTTAATCCGCGTGGATTGAGATTTTTGGTTTCCTGTGGGAACTCTTTAATTTTCTGGGATAAAGAAGCCTATTTGTTATTCCAGACTATAATCTATCTCTGTGCCAAATTTCATCCAGATCCGTTAAGCCGTTCTGGCGTGATTGAGTAACAAACATCCATACATCCAAACTTTCGCATTAATAGTATGAAAAAGTATAGATTCAAAGTATTAAAATAATAAAAACACAAAAGAAGATTGCGCTTTTACAAATATTATAAAATTATTAGTAAAATTTTATACCTATTATCAAATCAAACCATACAAAAAAACGAAATAAGGAAGAGTTATTCGCCCTTAGACAATTCTAGCACCTATCACAAAATTCTACAGTTATCACAAAATAGTTGTAAACAGGCACGTAATTATTTACATAAATAAATGTAAGTATATTGCTTTTTAAACAAATTTACAGACAACTGATATACAAGAAATAATATTGTTCTCCATAAAAATCAAGTCAGTCTTATGAAACCATCACAATTAAGGGACAAAAATACAAATATTTTAAGAGTATTGTAGTCGTTATTAAAACCAAAAACAATCAATCTTCATCCAATGAATCAAAAACTTCTAAATTAGGTGTAACATTTTGCGTTACCAAATTTCTATTTAAAACCTTTAATAATGCGACGTTATCAACGACCTCAATTTACTTATGTAGACGGGCCCTGTCAAACAAAGAATGTGGGCGTATTTTTAGCAACGCCATCAACTCCATCTAGTCTGAAAAGCGGGAACTTGCTTGCAACATATATTGAAAACGTATGACTCGGTCATAGATAATATAGGTCATGGCCATAGAAGCCGTAAGGCCCGTTAGCAAGAAAAAAAAATTTATCATACAGTTTGCCGCGGAAATTAAATGATTGCGTAATGGATAAAAATATTAAATAGTAAGATTAAATAACGGTTTTTTGGAAATGTATGATTGTGAATTGAAACACTTGCCTTAAAATAAAAATTGTAGAGTGCCAAACTAATAAGACTTTAGATGTTAACTTATGAATAACAAATTAATTATACGACGCGGTGACAGCGCTACGATGGGGACAAAGACAGGTTAGGAACGCGTTCTCATAGTCGGTCGCCAGACCTTTTTCTATGAAAGGGCCCATCTAGTACCTACATATATATCGATTTGACTGCCTCGTTGGTCTAGTGGTTAGCATGTTCGACTGCGGCCGACGAGGTCCCGGGTTCGAGTCCCGGGTCGGGTCACAACAAGTATTGGGTTTTTCTGACAAGAAATTCTCAGTACTAGACCGGAGTTAGGAAGTTGGCGGTGTTTCACCCTCGTGCCTCGGAGAGCACGTTAAGCCGTCGGTCCTGCGCCTGATCTCTCACCGGTCGTGTCGGATTTTCCGTCCCATTGGGCTATGAGAGTAGAAGGAACAGAGAGTGCACCTGTGTATGCGCACAAACTTGTGCACTATAATGTCTCCCGCGCAGATGGCTAATCTCTCAGGAGATTGGCCGCCGTGGCCGAAATTCGGTCGGGAGGACATTATTATTATTATTATTATATATCGATGGACGGTATAGCATTCGTTTAACATAGATTGATTAAATCTTTATGCAAAATATTCGACTACGTGGCTCTCTATCTATTTAGATGGGCACTACGTACCTAATGGCCAAATCCATAAGACCAAACAAGATAACACATTAATATTAATAGACCAAACAAGATAACACATTAATATTTAATATGAATTTAAAAATATGTATATCTAACAGTATAAGACTAATCGTTAAATAGATTCCTACAGTGTACCTACTATAATATGTATGAAGTAGGGAACAATTTCCAACTATCTGATAACCAGACGAAAGGTGTTTTTATGAAACAAAAAACATGCCTCGAATGCATATTGTTATATGCTCAAGGCTACCTTAAATTTCAGTATTTTTTTTCGATATTTACACCTATCTGATAACCAAACAAAATCCATTCCAATCGAGAGCAGGGATCACAAGGATGGAGAAAATATTATAGGCTTGCCTAATGAAATCCGTTCTAAGGTTAGACTTGCCGAGCTTTAACGTTTGAAAATTCAAACAAAATTCCTCATAATCGTCATTTGATAAAATTGAATTTGAGACGTTAGGAATGTCATCAGATGAATGTTTGAATATTAAATTTTTTAAGATTGGCAAGCCTTACTTTTTAATGAATTTCCATAGGCCACCGTATGTTTAATTGTGCACTATGCTTCCTGCTCTTGGTAGTTGGTTGCTCTTAAATTCCTTTGGTTATCAGAGATGTGTAGATAGGTATCACCTAAAACTGAAAACTTTATAGCTCGAAAACCCTGACTCTTGCGAATTTCCGTAAGTAAGCAACCCTATATTAGTTTTCGTAAACGAGATGTGCAACAGTATAAAATTTACATGCATACGCTCTAAGTTCACAGCATACACTAGCGAGTGAACGCGAATAACACTCTGCCACTTCTTCCCGCAACGACGTATTCTCGTTTACTCGAGATTTTATAAAATTGTATACTTATGCGTATTATTATTTACTTGATCTTGAATTTTTTTCGGACGAAAGAACGCAGTACCTTATCGTTTTTATATAATTTTCATAGTTAAAAGAAGTAATCGCGTGTAAAGTAGTGAAGAAAAAGAAAAAGTGGATAAAGACCATTATCATATTTTTTTTTCTTTATAAGTTATGTTACAGTACAGATAAATATCATAAGTGCCTTAACGTTTACTCAAACATTAATATTTTCGCGTAGATTCACTTATTCCGTTATTTACTAATTAAAAAATCTGAATTATCAAACGATGTAAATTATTATTTCAAGCATAAAAACGCCAATTTTAATGAAAAAAATCTGAAAAAAATTTAGCATATGTAACTTTAGTCGCTCTTTCCAATCATATTAATAACTAAAATTCAAAGTAGGTAACACGACTTATGCTTTTTTACTCTGGGGGTGAGATCTATACTATAGGTAATATTAGAGGTAAAGTTTGTGAGTTTGTGACGTTTAAGGGGGTAATCTCTGGATCTACTGAACCGATTAGTCCAGTCATTTAAGCTTTAATTAGGTACGAATCTTAGAATTCGAGATACCTACCCAGCTGTAAGTCTCTAAATACTTGTATATTGACACCCTAAAAGTTGTCTCAAAACCTACATATGATAGGGTGTACGCAACTATTAAATTTCAAGGTCAAAGGTCAAAGGTCAGTTAATAAAAATTGTCAAATATTTATAATCATTGATTTATCGATAGTTCATCAACTATATATGGCGCGTTCTTTGATCGCGTTTTCGATCGGAGGCACCGGTTGTAATAATATAATTATTGTAACCATCATTATATTTCGAATAAGTTCTCATATCACTAAGATTAGCCTGCCATAATTCGTTTACATTTGATAATATGTATTTGTTTCGAGCAAACTTCCGCTGAACAGGTTTATGAAGTGTATCTTGTGACTGCAACCATTTTCTAACATCTATTTTAGACATTTTACCTCTCATGGCATTTGATAATTTCTCAAAATTTTTTTCATTTGCTTCTTTTGTTGCATCTTCATACTTAGGCATCTTCAATAAATTTTGAATTATCCGGTGAAACTTGTCGGGACAAGTATCGTATTTGCGAGGATTCTTAAAATAAATAATACATATACCTACTTACCTATCTGGAATTCAAAGATACCTATATCTCTTTGACCTTTTCCCTGATGAAATAAGTTTTGAGTACCTAATGTAAAAGACGCTTAAGTTTCTATGATGGCTACCCTTAGTGAAAATATCAACAATACGACCATCAGATTCCCTCATGAGATCATCAATAATAACAAGCTGAGCATCTTTTCCATCAAACATAGAAAGATCCGGAATCCCTTCATGATAGTTAACATTTGGTAAATTGTAAAGTGGCTGCATTTCATCATAACACCAAATTATTTGTGTAAATTCTCTTTTACAAATGTCTTTAGCATATTTTATGAAATTTGTAACAAAATTTGATTTCCCACAACCACTAGGTCCAGCTACAATAGCAGTAAAAGGATGAACAAAATAAAACATTATGACGTGTAGTTCGTAATATGTTTTTAACAAGAATGAATCACTAAGTAGATATTTGTGGTAGATAAATTATCGTTATGAACAAGAAGTTAATGACTGTACTCATTAACCGATATCGCATAATAATTTCTTTATCACCACGTTGTTAGTTAAACTAGATTCTATAGGGAACTTTATAAAGCATTAAAATAAAATGAAATAAAAATCTTAAATAGTTATTTGTTATACAAGAGTGAAAAGTTGTTTTTTAACCGCGTGCTCAATTTTGATGACCGAGCAAGCGAAGGATTCTAAAATTGAATCACGAGCGCAGCGAGCATCGATATATATGTAAGTACTAGATGGGCCCTTTCATAGAAAAATGGCGGGCGAGCAACTATGAGAGCGCGCTCCTATAACCCGTCATAAGCCTGTCTTTGTCCCCGTCTTAGCGCGATCACGGTCGCTCATCGTGTAGATAATTTGTTATTAAGTTAACATCTAAAGTCTTATTAGTTTGGCACTGTATTATTTTTATTTTAAGGTAAGTGTTTCAATTCACAATTATACATTTCCAAGAAAACGTTATTTAATCTTCCTATTTAATATTTTTATCCATTTCGCAATCATTTAATTTCCGCGGCAAACTGTATGAATTTTACTAACTGGCCTTACGGCTTTGGGTTCCAGCCCTAGAATAGTCCAGTCCAGTACGATAAAAAAAAGCAACCAAGATTAGTTAATGCATAGATGGGCAGAACGGACAGTAGGCATTAATACCTTCCGAGACGCAATATTATGCTATTGTAATAATATGATAAAATTAGTTATTGACGTGAGTTTAATGTTTAGCCAACTTCAATAAATAAAGGGTTTTTATTTATTAAAGTTAATAATTTTTATTTTGTACTAGCGAATGCCGCGTGTTTGAGGATTTTTGATTCCCGCGGGAACTCCTTAATTTTCCGGGATAAAAAGTAGCCTATGTGCTATTCCAGACTATAATCTATCCCTGTGCCAAATTTCAGACAAATCCGTTCAGCCGTTGGCGCGTGATTGAGTAACAAACATCCATACATCCATCCAGACATCCATCCAAACTTTCGCATTTATAATATTTATTTGATTATTTGATATTATATATTATATATTATTATTTTTGATTTGATTGATTGATATTTGATGAAAAATAAATAGTTAATTCAAAATTCAGAATTTTATTATTTCGTTGAACAAAAGTTGTTCAGTACCTATTATGTACAGCTACCTACTTACAAGTGTTTATTACTTAATCGTATTTTTAAATGCACACTGTGTAAGTGATTTATCTCAAAATAACTTTTAATATTTCTTTTGATGGCAAGTAGCATACTTAGAATTATGTATAAAATAAAATAATTTCAAATGAAGTATTTTTCTGTGACTCGATCCATTAGTACTCTTTCACTTCTCCCATTCCAACCCCTTTTTATTATAATAGTACTAATAATTATTTTTGAATTCTTTCATTTGCAATAAGGTTTGGCGAGGATTATTTTAAACTGTTTTAGCTGTTATTATTTTAAATTTCAAGTTTTTTGCATTAGTAGTTACCGAATTATGCTAAGTGTGACGGACAGTCATATCGCACCACAAGGGTTGTTTTCTTATCATTTTGGTACGCAACCCTAATATGACTTTATTTCTGTCAATTTTTCGACAAAACTTCAGTATCAACAATTAAGAAATAATTAAATTAAATTAAAAAAACCCACGACGAACTGCAGCGCCCCATTGTGTGGACTTTGACCTTTAAATATATCTAAGAACCTTCTTACAAGCTATATATATCTAATGCAAAAAACCGCATAATAATCGGTTCAATGGTTTTCCAGGAAACTGGTAAAAATAACAACGTCATACTAACATTTATAGTTTATGAGTACTCTCATGTAGGTATTATTTTCGACAAGCGCATCTGTACTAATCTATGACCGAGTCATACGTTTTCAAGATGGCGCATATGTTGCAAGCAAGTTCCCGCTTTTCAGACTAGATGGCGTTGTTAAACATAAGTCCACATTCTTTGTTCGACAGGGCCCGTCTATGTAAATTGTAGTGGTGGGTCGTTGTCGTATTTTTGACGGACGAAACGCAACTGTTTTCCTGGCGACGAAAACGGTTGCAGAATACGGTTGTCGTTGCAACTGGTTTGAAGACGGCATAAAAACCAGCTTCAAACCAGTTGCAACGACGAGTCTTCAAAATGGTAATACATTATCGACTGTACTTCATGGGCATAAAGTTCACTTTTGATTGTAAGAACGAACGTGGAACGAGGACGACTACGTTCGCGACGACATTTGTCGTTGAATAAATTCATTCTCGACTGTATGTCCTGGGCACAAAGTTTACTTTTGATTGCAAGAACTGGTTTGAGAACGAACGTGGAACGAGGATGATTACGTTCGCGACGACATGTGTCGTTGAATCAATTCATTCTCGACTGTATGTCATGGGCATAAAGTTCACTTTTGATTGTAAGAACTGTTTTGAAAACGAACGTGGAACGAGGACGACTGCATTTGCAACGACGTGTGTCGTTGAATCAATTCATTCTCGACTTTATTCTCTTAGATGTAAAATATAAAATCGCACCAAGTTATTCGAAGACTGGTTTGTGCAACGAAAACTGTTTTACCCAGGACGTAAAAACGGTTTCGCCGTCGCAGGACAGAGAACGGTTTTTAAAAACAGTTCGTCGTCGCAACGCCCACCAGTAGTAAATTGAGGTCGTTGGCAGCGAGTGGTTCAAAAGTTAGAATCCTGAGCGACAGCGAGGGAATCAAAAGAGCACGAGGTGAAAAATCTTTTCACTCGAGTGCAACACGTAACTTTTCATCCCACCTCAGCGAGGAAATGACATGACGTGAAAGAAAATGGTGCACGCAAAGCAAATTAAAAAGTACACCAAGAAGGTTACGAGTGTGATTTTTTAACAAATTAAAAAAGGTTGTATGGAAATTCGGCACCATAGAGGTAGAAGTAAATAGGTTTTAATGATGTTTTGAATTCACAAACTTCATAGACGAGTGATATTTACTAACGTGCACACGATGTTCTAAATTCAATTTACTTTATCCTCAAGAGGATAATAACGGCTTTTGCATTCAGATATCGAAGATTAAAAATACTCTTTCCGAGATGGTGGGATGAAAAAGTATATTATTGAAAAAAATTAAACAAAAAAAAATAAAAAGCAAATATTTCATTTTTTTAAATTCTTAAACAAAATAAAAAAATCTTCAAAATATTTATAAAATATAAACACCAAAAAATATTCAGTTTTTAGTCAGCTGGATGTAAGTATATTTGAATCAAAAACTCATTTCACCACCAATACAATACTTATGCTTACCGTGCTTAAATATCGAAACATTGTTTATCTACTCCAGCATCGAAAAGTTCCAATTTCGAATTTGACAACTATATCGAATTGAACCCTCTTTCGTGTTTGCTTCTCATAACGATACAGTTCGTTGTATGGGAGCTGTATCGTTATGAGTCGTAGCTGTATCGATATGGTTATCTTCATAAATAGGATACCTATAGCTTAGCGGCTCTGGGTTCTGGCACTTTTGGTTTTTATTAATTTAAAAAGTAAAAAATTATAAAGACGTCCTTGTCGTAGATAAAATCTTGTATGCAACTGTACGTAATTAGTCATTTTAATTCTCGTACTATCCTATTTTGATACTCGGCAAGCCTCGTATCAAAAAACAGCACTCGAATTAAAATGACCCTCATCACGATACAGTTGCATAAATAGCTATAAACTATGCACCAGCAGTAAAAGAATCTCACCTGACTTACTGGTCTTTGGTATGAAGATACTGGGAAGTATGGATTCGACAGATGAAAAAAATACAGGTTTTATTAAAAGACAGACTCTTGCATCGGAAAGCAAAGAAATAGAAATGATTGGACACTTACATGGTGATATATTTAACCACGTTTTTTTAGGGTTCCGTACCAAAATGGTAAAATGGAACCCTTATGGTGCGACTTTCTCCGTCTGTCTGTCCGTCTGTCCGTCCGTCACACTCGATTATTTCAGTAACTACCGAAGCTATCGACATGAAATTTGGAATAGTTGTGTATATTAGTGGCCCAAAGACACTGGAATTAAAAAAAATTGGAAATTATTTTTGTTCTTATTTAAAAACGGGGGAAAATCTGAGGGTTGAAATTTAAAAGTGAGATAACTATACTGTGTGGGGTATCATATGAAAGGGTTTACTTTGTACATTCTAAAACAGATTTTTAATTATTTTTAGTTATGATAGTTTTTGATTTATCGGGGAAAATGTCTAAAAAAATGGTGTTGAAATGTGCGTTAAATTAATTCGCTCAAGGGAAAATTTTAGTCTTATGGCTTCTTCAACTGATTTAAAACTTAAAAGGTACCTATCACAGATGCGACTCTAGTTCGGCGCGCGCGGATCAATCCAACTGTATTAAGTACTTGCACATCAAAAATTTTAGCATCTACTACTGCATAATATCCAATAACTCGAGTGGAAGTTAAAGTTTTAACAATTCCTTCAGGGATTCAGGGTAAAACACTCGATAATATTTTTCTTGGTTAAGTTCCTAAAAGATGTAGGTAAGTATTGTCGGATTTGTTAGTAATGCAGCATTTAATGGAACTCTTACGAAAAATCCATTCAACTTTGAAAATTATCAGATGAACACATTTAGTTTGTATATTGATGGTCAACAAATACCTTCAAAAGCTTTGCAACCATCATTCGGTAATACCTAATATTTTAAGTTCAGCCTATCATAGATTATTCTGAGGAACGGGAATCCATTTTTTAATGAAGGGAACGGAATATCTAGGGTACAATACGCAAAAGGCTATTGTATTTTAGCATTTGATTTAACTCCTGATTTATCAGCTCACTCGAGTCATATTGGAACCTTATAAAGCATGGTACCTAGTGTTAGGTTAGAAGTTCGTTTTGATTCAGCTATTCATGAAACCATCAACTGTATAGTCGCAGAGTTTGATAATGTCATTGAAATTGATAGAAATCGTAATGTAACAGTTGACTATAGCAGATAAGTAACACTATATTGCAAATATGAAATAGGTTAAGTCAAAACTTGTATTTTTTTTTAAATAATAAAAGATTTAAGTATATATGTAATAAAACACTTGTAAAATGAATAACTATATCTTTTATTTTCATATTAAGTTATAAGGAAAAGTACATTCTATATCCACATTCATGTATGATCCATTGCAGCGTTAAGATATCTGTATCTGTCACGTAGGTAACATGAATACCTTAGAGATAAAGTCGTATCTAAGCAAAATCCATCCAAGTATTGAACACAATGCATATGCTGCGAACCGATTACCAATCTATGTTTCAACCCCGAGTAATAAGCAATCTGGATACTGATAATAAACAGGGATCCCACTGGAAAGCCATGTATATACACAGGAATGGCGTTGGTCAATATTTTGATTCATATGGGCGACACCGACAAAATATCATTTGCAGTTTCTGAAAAGAAATTCCAGGAGGTGGCGGTACAGTACGAGAAGAATACAAAACGAGTTCACTTTAGTATGTGGTCAATATTGTATTACCTATTTGTATTACATGTATTTGGGTTATAGCACTCAGGATTTTTTTAATGTATTCAATAATAACACGCTAAAGAATGATATGTTAGTGTAAGTATAGAATATTTAAAACATTATTTTAACATCAATAAATCTACACTAATATTATAAAGAGGAAAGATTTGTATTTTTGTATTTTTGTATGTAACGAATAAACTCAAAAAGTACTGGACCGATTTTAATAATTCTTTTTTCATTAGAAAGCTACATTATCACTGAGTAACATAGGCTATATTTAGTACTAGATTACTATAGAAATCTTTAGAAATTCCTATTAAAACCAACCGAAGGTGTAAAATAATTAGCCATAAAATGTCTTTCATCGCATACGCTGCGAAGAGTATTAATGATAGGACAAAAAAATGTTCGACAATATTATAGAATATATCAATATCTACAAAAAACTTCGCGAGACCATGTGTCTAACTATTGTAGTTACGTCACTATAACTACTTTTTTACATTTAACAAATTGATAGAATTTTTTTTTTTTTTTCCATTAATATGAGTATATAGTTTATACAACCTATACTCACTAATATTACAATCTAGCCTTACAATTAGACTAATGAGTAACTTTACTTTAACCTAAACTTATTAATTATCTTATATACTAAGAAGTAGTCCATCGACGCATCTTAGTCTTTATTTAATCAATTTAGAGACACTTTGTTCTTGTGTTCTTTAAGGCAGCACTTATTCTACACTTTCACTATTCACTTATCACTAAGCACTATTCACTATTGAGCACTAGCTCAAAGGGTTTGGTTCTTTTAAGTCTCCTCACTAACTGCGTAACGTCGAGCAGCTGAATCGCCTCAACGTTAACGTGATGGTGAAGCCGATGTTCGTGGGCTTCAGCAAACTTCGCAATTATTCTGTCAACATATTCAACTTTAAGGTCCCGGTGAATATTGTCGTTTCGGATGTACCAAGGTGCATTAACAATGTTCCTTAATACTTTGTTCTGAAACCTTTGAATAACTTGCGTGTTACTCTTTTTGGTGCAGCCCCAGAGCTGACAGCCATAAGCCCAGATAGGCATTAAAACTTGCTTATAAAGCAAAACTTTATTGTCAATTGATAGCGAGGAATGTCTTCCTAGCAACCAATGCAGGTTTTTATAGCGAAGATCTAGTTCTGCTCTTTTCTTTTTAACGTGGGTCTTCCAACGTAGCTTAGCATCCAGCGTCATACCAAGATACTTTGCAGTGTCAGCATACGGTATTTTGTGTTTATTCAAGAAAACAGGACAGTACTGTATTTTCTTATTAGTAAAATCTACATGGGTTGATTTCGTTTCGTTGAGTCTTATTTTCCATCTCTTAGTCCAATCGTATACTTTATTTACTCCATTTTGCAATTTCTCTACTGCTTCCTTATGAGAATCACCCACAGCCATAATAGCAGTGTCATCAGCAAAGGTGGCAATAGTACTGTTGTGTAGCTCTGGTATATCGGATGTGTATAGTAGGTACAGGACCGGACCTAGGACACTTCCTTGAGGTACACCAGCTTTGATTTCTTTCAGATCAGAATAAGCTTCGTCTTGTCTAACTCTGAACATTCTGTTTGTAATATAGGATTCAAGAATGTCTGCTAGTGCCTTAGGCAGCATAAGTCTTAGCTTATGAATGAGACCTTTATGCCAAACTTTATCAAAAGCTTGCGCCACGTCAAGAAAAACAGTAGAACAAACTTTATTCTCCTCAAGTGTTTTCTCTATCACATTGATAATTCTGTGGACTTGATCAACGGTCGAGCGTTTTTCTCTAAAACCAAACTGATGATCAGGAATTAGTCTTTTATCTTCTATGATGGGTTTCAGCCTCTTAAGTAACAGCTTTTCAAATAATTTGGACAATATGGGTAATAAGGAAATAGGCCTATATGACGTTGTTTCTTCCGGTGGCTTCCCAGGTTTTGCCATCATGATGACTTCTGCCACTTTCCACAAGTCAGGTACATGCTTTAACCTGAATGCAGCGTTAATGATAGTGGTAAGTTTTACAATCGCTTTTCGTGGTAACTTCATGAGAATTTCTGCAGTAATAAGATCATACCCTGGTGATTTCTTTTTACTTAGATCTAGCTTTGATAGAAATGCCAATCAAAATCAGACCGTGTTATCCATACCATTTATAAATTTTTATCCAAATAAATAATTTAATATTCAAGACTGTCTCAATACCTGATGATTACTTTTTGAATTATTGAAATCGGACTTTCCATTGAAAAGATATCATGAAATAAAAATAAAAATACATGCCGGCGGCGGCCGCCACGCAGCGCATCGAGTAACTAACTCTTCGTGGGGCAGTGCGGGAGACGGGGGTGCACCATTATGAAAAATATGTGTACCTATTTATGTCTACCCGTGCGAAGCCGGGACGGGCCGCTAGTATAAAATAATACTGTAAAAGAATGTTTCCTTTGATTAGGTAGTTACTTCGAGCCGAGGTCCATTGTGAATGGTGAGGTGATTAAGCCGAGTTCGTTATCTAATTACCCATGATAACGAAGTAGGACCACCGCTGCAAGAAAGCTATCTCCGAAAGTATGATAGATACGAGTCTGAGGGTGCGCGCAAACGATTCAAATTGGGGCCTAAACCTTTTTTTTTTAGCGGTAAGCGGGGATCAAAAGATACAGCCGTTTATGCTGCAAATTTTCGAATTTTCTTGCACTCGCAAGGGAATCAAAACCTACAGGGTACTTCCCGTGAACTCAGAATCTTGAAACTTGGTACGAAGCAACGTCTTATAGCACATCTATAGGAAGAATTTCGAAAAGCATAAATTTTTAGTTAGGACATCATATAATAAAAAACCGGCCAAGTGCGAGTCGGACTCGCGCACCAAGGGTTCCGCACAAACATGTAGTAAGTTTTAAATTATTAAAAAACACGTTTATTGTATGGGGACCCCCCTTAATATATATATTTTTTTAATTTTTAGTATTTGTTGTTATAGCGGCAACGGAAATACATCATTTGTGAAAATTTCAGCTTTCTAGCTATCACGGTCTATGAGATACAGCCAGACAGACAGACAGACAGACAGACAGCGGAGTCTTAGTAATAGGGTCCCGTTTTTACCCTTTGGGTACGGAACCCTAAAAACTAGCACACCCGGCCACGCGTTGCTGTGGCTAAGGTTTTTGTTATATTAGTAAACAATTTAAGAGGAACGGTAGGGGAACATCAGTCACGGCGACCACCATGTATTTTTTACATTGATGGCATTTGTAAAAAAAATATGGTGACCTCCATGACAGATTTTCTACTACCATAACCCCTTAGTACAATGAAATTATTATTTACGAACGAAGACGGAAACGTTAAAGCTGGTATAGGTACAAATTCACTGGATTGGGATTTGAAGGGGAAGGTCTATGAACACGATTGATTGAAATTTTCGTACAGTTGATATTAAGTAAAAATCAATACAAAAGAATTAATTTTAAAATTTATTATTTTTATTTAATTTTGTAAAAAATGAGTATATTACAAAGTTGTTAGTAAATAACATGTTACACTTAAACTTATGGATGAGGTAGGTACCTAAGGCAGATAGTCTTAAATCTGTAACAGTAATATTTTGAATTATAAATACTTTTAATTTCAATTTAATTTAGCACTAATCGGTGCACAATAAGTATTTTTGGTTAACCTGTCTTTAGCTAACACAAATAGATACGACGGTTTCCCACCAACGACCTCAATTTACATAGACGGGCCCTGTCAAACAAAGAATGTGGGCGTATTTTTAGCAACGCCATCAACGCCATCTAGTCTGAAAAGCGGGAACTTGCTTGCAACATTTGAATGAAAGCTTGAAAACGTATGACTCCGTCATAGATAATATTATAGGCCATAGCCATAGAAGCCGTAAGGCCAGTTAGTAAAAAAAAAATATACAGTTTGCCGCGGAAATTAAATGATTGCGCAATGGATAAAAATATTAAATAGTTAGATAAATGATTGCGCAATGGATAAAAATATTAAATAGTTAGATTAAATAACGTTTTTTTGGAAATGTATAATTGTGACTTGAAACACTTACCTTAAAATAAAATAAGACTTTAGATGTTAACCTAAGAATAACAAATTATCTACACGACGAGCGACCGTGATAGCGCTACGATGGGGACAAAGACAGGATAGGAACGCGTTCTCATAGTCGGTCGCCCAACCTTTTTCTATGAAAGGGGCCATCTAGTACCTACATATATATCGATGTTTCCCACACGTGAACATGCAAGATATAGTTGCACATGAGAAAAACATGGATTTTCCAAATCTAAACCACAAATGGACATTGTTTGGCCTTGAGACTTATTTATAGACATGGCAAAAGCTAAACGAATTGTTGTTACATCATATAATAAAAATATTTTTATTAATTTTACACTTGTTTAAAATTTTCGACACTCGCAAGGGAATCAAAACCTACAGGGTACTTCCCGTGAACTCAGAATCTTGAAAGAATCTTGACCATTTTTGTATGAGATTTGGGCCATTCTTGCGTCTTAATGAAACTAACGGTAAAACATTGGAAATATACTATATAATATTATATAATACAAAAATCATTAAGATATTAACTGGAAGTTTGGAGTAATCTGACTTTAAGTTTTGAGGTTAAGTTTGGCAATTATTAGGTACTAGCGGACGCCCGCGACTTCGTCCGCGTGGATTGAGGTTTTGTGGTTCCCGCGGGAACTCCTCAGTTTTCCAGGATAAAAAGTAGCCTATGTTTTAATTCAGGTTATAAGCTATCTATGTTCCAAATTTCAGCCAAATCGGTTCAGTAGTAGCGGCGTGAAGGAGTAACAAACATACACACAAACTTTCGCCTTTATTATATTAGTGTGATTATTTAGCCATTTAGCTAATCCATACTAATATTATAAATGCGAAAGTGTGTCTGTCTGTCTGTCTATCTGTCTGTCTGTCTGCTACGCTTTCACGGCCCATCTGTTCTACCGATTTTGATGAAATTTGGTACAGGGATAAGTTGTATCCCGGGGAAGGACATAGGCTACTTTTTATCCCGGAAAATTCAAAGGTTCCCGCGGGAATCAAAAAATGTATCTGTTCAACCGATTTTAATGAAATTTGGTACAGGGGTAGGTTGTATCCGGGGGAAGGACATAGGCTACTTTTTATCCCGGAAAATTCAAGAGTTCCCGCGGGAATCGAAAAAACTTGGTCCACGCGGACGAAGTCGCGGGAATCATCTAGTAATATAATATATTTATTAACATGCAGGGTTCCGAAATACTCTTAGCTTATAGCTCTAATCTGAAATACGCCTACGAACATTTCTTACAGATGTAGAAGTATTACAGATTCTATTTAGTTATCATCACATGTATCTAAAACAAATAGCTAAGCAATACAATACAATATCAATCTTGAAAAGAATATGGAAGTTCATTCGAAAGGAATACAATATAAGATTTATACATATAGGTACATAATATAACATGTATTAAAAATACCTTAATAGTTTGGATATATGTAATTTAAAAAACATTTCGTATTAAAAACTACACAATACTTATATCTTTTCATGGTTGAAAGACGCACAATATGGCGCTTCACACATTTTTGATATAAAATAACACTAAAACAAGGAAAATATATAAATTTCGAATGCCTTTGGCCAGTCCGAGTTTTCGCGTGACCGTGCAGGTCACGGTTTTTATTAAAGGTTTTTAAGTACAGGTCACGCAAACGCTAGCCAAAAATTATATTTTATTATGTAAAGATACTTACCCATAAACTTTACCTAATTAACTCACATACCTACCCAAGATTACTGCGTAAACATGTTGATAAAATGTTATAGTAAAGGCAGATGTACCTATTTATTTGAGACTTATTCGAGATACAATCATATCTAAAATTATGTTTCGTTGGTTAAATTTTCATAAACTATAGAAGTCGACTTCCATCTATAAAATTGCACGAACCTGGAAAAAAATGAAAAATCTATTAATAATTTAGAAATTATATTATTCATCGGTTATTAGATAGACATATTGGCAAAAATAAAAATCATAATCATAAGTTACATCGTCAGCACCGGCTGACTCCTCTCAGAATGAAAAGGGCCAGGGTTTAGTGCATAGACCATAGTCCACCACGCCGGCCAAGTGGAGAAGTCTTAGGCATGCAAGTTTCCTAACAATATTTTCCTTCACAGTTAAAGCAAGTGATATTTATGCTATAATTCCTTACGTCCATGTTAAAGTCAAAGTCAAAGTCAACTAACGTTTATTCAATTTAGGTAGGTATACTACACTTATCGACGTCCAGTTATTTATAAAATACTAGCTGAAGCCCGCGACTTCGTTCGCGTGGTTTAAGTTTTTTGTTATTCCCGCGGGAACTCCTTAATTTTCCGGGATAAAAAGTAGCCTATGTCACTCTCCAGGTCCTCAACTATACCCATGCCAAAAAACACGTCAATCCGTTGCTCCGTTGCGGCGTGATTGAAGGACAAACCAACAAACCAACAAACAAAGTGACTTTCGCATTTATAATATTAGTAAGTATGAAGTATGATTTCATCCCCTATTTCACCCCTTTGGGGGTCGAAATTTCAAAAACTGTGAAATGCGTATTTCTTCATTTTAACCCGCAGGACATATACCAAGTGTCATAGCCATAACTTGAGAAATGAAGGACTTTCATATAAACTTTCAACCCCTATTTCACCACTTCAAGGGTGAAAGTTTGAAAAACTGTGACACATTTACTTCCTTATTTTTTACCTTTAGCCAAAATACCAAGTTTTGTTGATATAACTTGAGAAATATCCTGAGAAATGAAATACTTTCATACACACTTTCATCCCCTATCTCACCCCTTCGAGGGTAGAATTTTCAAAAACTGTGAAACACGTAATTCTTATTTTTTTACCGGTAGCTCATATACCAAGTTTCATAGATATAACTTTAGAAATGACGGACTTTCATACAAACTTTCAACCCCTATTTCACCCCCTTAGGGGTGGAATTTTGAAAAGTCCTTTCTTAGTGGGTGCCTACGTCACAAAAGGAACCTACTGTCAAAATTTCAAGTTTCTAACTCCAGCAGTTTAGGCTGTGCGTTGATATATAAGTCAGTCAGTCAGTCAGGACTTTGAATTTTATATATATAGATAATGGTGATAATCAGTAACGGTATCTTAAAACTAAAGCTACGACGGTTCCAAAGCCGCGGTTCCGCGCCCGGTGTCTGAGAAGTTAAGAGATAATATCCTCCCTTCCTTACTTAAGAGAAAACATTTGAATTTTGAAGATTTGTAGCTTACTTCTCAAAATATTTAGGTACATTAAAATTAAAGCGAAATTATTGCGTATATTTGGTTAACTACAAGCCGTTATCATATTTAAACATATTTTATCATTTTGTAATTAATATCATAATTAACTAAGTATGCCATGTGCGCCACTTGTTTTAATAAAACGATACAATTATATAATTTTAATGGCACACGATAACAGCTCATTGGCGGCAATATTATTACTGTGCAACATCCATGTTAATTTCAGGTCAAAGAATCACATTATGCTTAGGAATCAACTTCCCACATTCAGTTACATGATATTTATCATGAAAATAATACGTGCCTAACTGCCGCACTCAGAATCGCTTACTGATTAGGTACTTATCAAACTCCCTAATAGCAGAGATTTCAATGCAAAATCTACTCTAGCTATTCACTAAGAAAAATCTACCATTATACTATTATAATATTATACTTTACTAGCGGTCCGACCCGGCTTCGCACGGGTGATACTTGATCAAAATAGTCCATACCCAATAATGGTCAGTCGGCACTGAGACGAACAACTCCACCATACGTTCTCAAATTTTGTTCAGCAAACCGTTGTGAACGCTTGGCACTTGAGTCTCCAATACGACGTATTTTCGCTGGCACCCTCGACTGGGAACTATGTTTAGAACTAACAACTAAGTTGAGACTTGATCTGTTAGGCTTTTAGCAGTCTTTCTACAGCAGTTAGATATTAAAATGTTTACAAAAAATGTTGGTATGTTTTCTTGTATTTATTATGTTTGTCTTGACAAATATGACATAAAAGACAGTCTGAATTAATAGACGAATAGAGGTTTAACGTAAAAAGTTTTTAGGTGAATTTTTCCGACTTAATTCACATTATTGCAATTTTCGAAGGGATCTCTAATTTATTTTAAAATAAAATGTAGCCTATGTTACTCGCTGATAAAGTAGCTTTCTATAGGTGAAAGAATTTTTAAAATCGGTTGAGTAGTTATTGAGTTTATCTATTACAAACAAACAAACAAACAAACAAATCTTTCCTCTTTATAATATTAGTTTAGATGAAATGATTACTAACGAGTTCCATAAATAATGATTAAGCGATTCTGAGCGCTGCGGTTAATATAGTAAAGTCTAAACTCAACACTTACAAATAAAAGAAAAATAAAGAAAGAAAAAATGTTAGGTAGTGTAACTATACGTATCTTACTATTCAGTGGAAAGTAGGTAATTATTAAAAAAAAATATTATAATAATAAAATAATAGTAAAGTAACATTAAAACGATAATAGAATGGTAGTATAGTATGGGTGTATATGATTACGCGACTACAAGCTTACGGAGAAGTTTCCCGTCGTTCCGACCACTCGCCAAGGGTGGGTATGGCGGTGGTGTAGTGATCGAGCGTTCGCTATCGCAACGTTGTCAACATCTTGTTGTGTGTGCGTGTGGCAAGAGAAGTTGTGCGATACATAAAATTAATGTATTGAGCAGGTATATTTGCAATAGATCGTTTGAACGCACTGTGTTGTTGGATGCTGTCTAATGTGAGGACCCTTAGCGGACCTAGCTTGAGAGCATCCGACGAAATCTTATCTGCCTCTGGTGGATTTATATATGTCACCGTAAGATCGTAATAATCGTTTGATTATAATATACCTCGCAAGATTGTGAACTGTCGAACCTAGTTAGACGTTCAGATGGGATTGGTTTGTTGTTGAATCAGAGAGCTTGGCTTTCTGAGCGCAGTGCAGTTCGAGTATACTTCTACGTTCCACAAAACGTCTGACTTTACCTTGCGATCTACTTATCTAAATTACGTACGTCGTTCGCAACACTCGAACGATAACCGACCATGGTTGGAAGGACGCTGTTTATTATTGCCGAAGGTTGGATTATGCGTACGTTGCGCCTGATATCTTACTACATTTTGCACTACGCTTGTTCAGCCTCGACACTTCATAGTTTCATGGATTCACAACCCATGTTACTTGTAAAAGCATAGCTTCACGACCTATGCTGCGGCACATTGGCTAAAAACCATGTTACGCACAAACGACATTCTATCACCCATGGTGGTTCCGCGCTGTATTTGGTATAACATACTATTACTGAAGGGTGCATCACGCCTGTGGCTCTGTTACGTTGCGACGAACGACCCTGCAGTGCGTCCGGTGTATCCTTGAAACCTATTACAGGTATATGTGGGAGTGCACCACTCTAAAAATGCAATTATCCAGCTATACGCTGACATAAGTGGAACGCACCACTCTAAAGTATGCTCGTACATACGTTGCGCTGGCCTTCGCGATTGATGACCAAGTGGTTAAAGGGGGGGGGGGGGGCTGTTGACTTTTGGTATTCTTAGAGATGTATTAGTCCATGTATTGATGTGCCTCTAGGGGTACCAAGAGAGGGAAGAAGCCTACCGTTGGTGGCGGGGAGGAGCCAGCCAGCCATCATTTATTTTTTAGAAATATAAATGATGCCATACAAAGCATCTTCCTTTTCTTTGTAAAAGGTTATAAAAGGAAGGTGCTACCACTTGGGTTAGTTCGTAAATATCCCGAAGAGATTTATCTCTTCGCGATCACGTTACTTAATGCCTGTTTTAAGTTAACTGAATTACATCTAAAATCTGTATATAACTTAGTCGTTGGGTTGATTGAATTCGAGGCTTCCGAAACTCTAAAAGATCTTGGTTTATTATGGACACAGCAATGTTGTGAGGGTCTTACTGCTAGATGTATCACGTGCCATTTTAAAGAAATATTGAATATTATAAGTAGAGAGAGGTGTAGATGCTTAGGGACCCCGTCAGGTTGGTTACAGTAGGTATATTACTAAGGAATTACAATTGTCTAAAAATTAAAAAATTAAATTAATGACAAAATAATAATTTTGTTATTAATTACCATGGTTCAATGGTTGAATGGTGAAATGGTAGAATGAGTAATACCTACTAAAATTCTACATCAATGGTAAAAACCTACTGGAAATTGGAAAATGAACGTACTTAAAGCCTACTAATGTATGACTAAAATGTCGTTGACATTTAAAAAAGATCGGTATTGGTAGATTTTAAAGACGCGCTAATTTAATGATTTAGGCACTTAAGCTAATTTTTTTTTGATAATATAATATTATGCTATATGCCTGCCTACCTCGTTGGTCTAGTGGTTGGCATGTTCGACCGCGGCCGACGAGGTCCTGGGTTCGAGTCCCGGGTCGGGCCATAATTAAGTACTTATTGGGGTTTTCTGACTATAAATTCTCAGTACTAGACCGGAGTTAGGAAGTTGGTGGTGTTTCACCCCCGTGTCTCGGAGAGCACGTTAAGCCGTCGGTCCCGGTTATTATCACTAACATGATAATAGTCGTTAAAGCCCGCCAACCCGCATTGGAGCAGCGTGGTGGGTCTAAGCACTAATTCCCTCTCTCCTATGAGAGTGAAGGCCTGTGCCCAGCAGTGGGACGTTAATGGGCTGTAGTGGATATGCTATATTCATAGTTTTATTGCCTTGGAAGATCAGTGATCATTATGCAAGTATTTTAGTAAGACCAGTTCTAGGTCTTAGATTCGGTTTAGTTGAAACTGTTCCCTTAATTCAACAGTTACCAATAAAAGGAAACATGATGGGTTCGTGATCTAGAATAACTGGTTAATTAAAACCTGTACCACGACTTGCTTTTAAGTATTCGATAGCTCATACCCAAGTTAGGCATCCCATTTAAATGGAGAGGTACTACTTTTATTTGCATACCGGGTCATTGTTCTAATATTATCAGACTAGCTCATTCATTTTCGAAATATAACCTTATAAAAAAGAATCGTTTACCGGGATGTTGACTTCAAAGACATTAAAATTTAAAGGCCAATAAATTGTACCACGGGCGCTTCATGTTTGCATTAGAAAAATCGAATAAAACGTAACTTGATGAAGCAAAATATTATGCATTTTAATTGTTACGGATTTCGAATTTCGATGCTTCAGAATATCATAATTATCATTCGTAAATTTTGTACTATGTATCTACGGGTTCCCCGGTCCTTCCGCATACGACTCGACTAACAGAGTTATTTCAACTCTTAGGTTTTAACGATTATTATCAGATGTTAGTGATAACCTGGACCGACGGCTAACGTGCTCTCCGAGGCACGGAGGAAACGAAAAGGTCAAATTCGGACTACCAAATTCGGTCACCCATCCAATTACCGACTTGGGTCAACGTTGCTTAACAATCGCAATCGACTGATATGCGTTGTCGCAACTAGGGCACTCGTCGCTCAACTACCTAGTATCAAATAGGGAGTTATAAACATGGTTATATTAACTTATAGGTACTTAGACTTACCCAAGGAAAATGACACTGAGTCCGGAAATTCCGCTGCTCAAGATATAAATCGCGCCTGGGAACGAAGATATCGTGTACGCGTACAGAGAGTTATAAAGCGCGGGGGATACGAGCGGGCTGACTCCCTCCACGGCACACACTAGAGCGAAAACCTTCGCGATGTCCTGTGGCGGCATCATTTTGCTCAGGAGAGACCTAATCAGAGGCACCGATAGGCCCCTGAATAAGGATATTCCGGCCGCTGAAACAAACAACATAATAGGCTTAAAAAAATATTTTCAACTAGCTGACGCCCGCGACTTCGTCCGCGTGGTTTAATGATGTATCTACAGTCCGCGCGCGAGCTCCGAGGAATCTTATGGAACGTTTAAAAGTAATGAGCTATAGAGTTGTCCATAGCACAAAACGACACTGCTATCGCAAAATTATCTACTCGCATCAAGGTCGAAACTAAAACTGGAAGCGAGCTAGATATGGAGCGACGTTGGAGGCGGCGCAAAGCCTATCTCAGACCCCGACTCCTCGGAGCTCGAGCGCGGACTGTAACTAACACTTGTGTGTGCCTAGCTCCTAAACTTTCTTAGAAAATTTACATTAAACAGTAATCACAGATTTAAGCGTGTAGAGACAGAGAATTTTTGTTTGTAGACTAGCCGCTATTTGGCAATAAGCGAAAGCGATTTTTTTTTATCCACTACAAGTTAGCCCTTGACTGCGATCTCACCTGATGGTAAGTGGAGATGCAGTCTAAGATGGTAGCGGGCTAACCTGTTAGGGGCATGGCAGTTATATTAAACCCATACCCCTATTCGGTTTCTACACGGCATCGTACCGGAACGCTAAATCACTTGGCGGCACGTCTTTGCCGGTAGGGTGGTAACTAGCCACGGCCGAAGCCTCCCACCAGGCCAGACCAAGGAAAATTCAGAAATTACAAATTCCCAAATTGACCCTGCCGGGGATCGAACCCAGGACCTCCTAGGTATACCTCCTCCTAGGTATACCTAATGCAATATTGATAAATTATAACGTAAGTAATAGATATTCAAAGAATTCTAATACAGACTTATCTAGAAGAGTTACGTAGGTATCGACTATCAATCATGCATCATACAATGATAATCCTATCTACTAATATAATGAATGTGAAAGTTTGGATAGCGCTACACACTACGCCACGGAGGTCGTCAATATCCAGTTCCAGTGTATTGTAAAAGGAAAATATCCCAATAAATTCAACTCCCATAAATTGAAAATCAGGCCTTAAAATTTACCCACACACGTCACAGTTACGTAGTTTATAATTTTGATTGTAAGAAACGAAAGAAAAACGAAACTGTGTGAGCACGTGTTGCACTCGAGTGAAAAGATTTTTCACCTCGTGCTCTTTTGATTCCCTCGCTGACGCTCAGGATTCTAATTTTTGAACCACTCGCTGCGTTCGTGATTCAATTTTAGAATCCTTCGCTTGCTCGGTCATCAAAATTGAGCACGCGGTTAAAAAACAACTTTTCACTCTTGTATAACAAATAACTATGTTTATAATTCGCACGTTATAAGAGTTCATAGTTCATAAGAGTTCCTACTTCACCCAGGATGAAACGTAAAGCTGTTAATATACTTACATGTGTACATTTGCCAGGAAGCAGTCGCAAAAGCATTGATCAGAAATTCCGTGGTAGCGGACATGATTGCTATAGTCGCAAACGCCAAATCCGTCACCCCGAACAACCTCTGCACCAACATCACTCCAAAGAAAGACCCGAAGAACGATATGGCTGTATGGGTGGCTGAATAAATCGTGTACTGTTTGATCGCCCAATGGAGCTTCTGTCGCGTATACATGTACTCCAAATCCATTAGACCGTACAAAATGAATATTGACATACTGTTCGCAAATGTTAGCAGGAGAATTTGCGCCCTGCCGTGATTAGGGCGTTTCTTGAAACATTCGGCCAGCATTGTTTTTATTAGCTTAACATCTAGCACTGATCTTACCCCGCCCTAAAAGAAAATTATACAACATATAGCAAAGAAGCAAAAAGTGATGTGATGAAATTTCAAAGTTTAATATCTAGTGAGTAGTAATGTTTTAAAAGGTATTTTGGAACATTTTAAAGTAAGAACTTTGAAGATGCCCAGTCCATGGCAAAATTCCAATAAAAGGCTCTAACAGCGTAATTTGCGAGTGTGATATTATGATTAATGAATTTTGTAAGTATACCTTAAAGTCGCTAGGTAATACAGTGGTGTGTATGGACTATGGTGTAGCATTCAACTATTTTAACTAGGATAAGCAGAGCTTATATGCACCAACCTCAATTTACATAGACGGGCCCTGTCGAACAAAGAATGTGGACTTATTTTAGTAACGCCATCTAGTCTGAAAAGCGGGACAACGCTATGGCAGGGATAAGAACAGGCTTATACAGGCGAGGGGCATGCCCTACAAGTCGGACGTCCAACTTTTTTCTATGAAAGGGCCCATCTAGTACCTACATATAATACATATATTGATGCTTATAAGCCTTCATGTTTTCCAGTTTCCATGCCACTGCTTTAATTTAATCCATACTATAATATTATAAATGCGAAAGTGTGTCCGTCTGTCTGTCTGCTACGCTTTCATGCCCTAACTACTCAACCGATTTTGATGAAATTTGGTACAGAGATAGGTATCCCGGGGAAGGACGTAGGCTACTTTTTATCCCGGAAAATTGAAGAGTTCCCGCGGGAATCAAAAAACATCAATCCACGCGGACGAAGTCGCGGGCATCATCTAGTAATCTATATATTTAATTACCTGTACAGCTCCAACCAATGATTCGTTCAAACAAACAATAGTAAATACATATGCTATCACAAACAAAGATGCTGCTATTAGCAACAAATAAACATTTCCAACTGCTCTCAAGAGGTAAGAGCTGACAACTGCTCCTATAACGCTGCCAGCGGAGACGGCGGCTTCAACTACCGTCATTCTACAAAAAAAAACAATTCAATGAAAAATATTCACAAAAATATTAAGCCAATTTAGCGATGATAGCACAGCAAAATTTCATAAAGATTAGAAGCAAAATGATAGTATGATTTAGTTAAGAAGTTATGACTACATAATTAAGTAGTGATTGATTTTAAGCCGAAATAAAAATGAGTCATTTCAAAGTGAATATGAAATCAATAAAGGCTTGTACAGGACATGAAGCACTACAGACATTAAGAGTTGTGTATGTACAAGTCTTAAATACACCATTCCAATGTTATTTTATCAATTTAATGTCAAAGCAGCCAAATATTTGGACATTTATCCCAAAATGTGAAGTTTTGTGCACATTAAACCGCTCCAGAAAGCCAGTGAGAATTACCTTCAATAAGTGTTACCTAATAGATCGCTTTTCAGTAGAGGTGATGTCACTGACATAGCAAAACGAACCAGTGAATAAGGCAGTAAAGCCTCCAGCCAAAGACATTGGTATTGAAGTGAGTATGAACCACCATGGACCTAGGCTATCTAACATACTGTAGATAACAACCAATCCGCCGGTTATGGACATCCCTAAATCATAGAAATAATTACTTCTACTTATAAAAAAATCCATTACTGAGTGTATGTGTGTGTGTGCACATCAATCATAATATAATACATATGTGAGCATTTGCAGCAGTGTGCAAACTTGGGTTGATGGAACAAAAATATAAGCTCTACAGATTCTGCAAAATATTTCTACTGCATCAAGAAAAATTTAACATAATAGAACAGGTTTATTATAATTCTAGTATAAATTAACCAATAATAAAATTCAATAGATCTACTTATTTATGGACATTATTAAGGCAGGCTTAAATTTAATTACTATCATGTCTTATGAAAAGCAATGTTGAGGTAATGCTTGGAGCTTGCTTGTCTATTTATATTAAAAGATTGCAATTTATCAGGAGTAATTTGCTATAGGAGTCAACAGAACTTTTATTGTAGTACTAGAGGTATATAGATAGAAAATAGAAGATGACAATCCACTACCTTTAGATAAACCCATTATCCTAAGGAATCTAATACTAATATTATAAATGTGAAAGTTTGGATGAATGGATGTTACTTACTCAATCATGCCAGAACAGCTGAACGGATCTGGATGAGATTTGGCACAGAGATAGATTATAGTCTGGAATAACACATATTTGATCCCGGAAAATTAAAGAGTTCCGGCGGGAACCAAAAAACCTCAATCCACACAGACGAAGTTGCGGGCATCAGCTAGTCTTACAATAAGAAGCACAGCTCATTGTGATCATTGGAAAAGATATTACACAGAGATAGAGAAAATCTTAACCTAGTTATATTATGTTATGTACTTACCAAATAGAGGCCAAACAACCAATGGCTTTCTACCATGAGTGTCTGACCAGACTCCAAGGAATAAAGATAGTACAGCAGGAGCAACTGACTCTACAATAATTCGGACCATGGAAACAAATGTTGCATACTTCTGTACCTCCTCTTCTAATTGGTGACTCCCGTTGTTTCTTACTGGTGACAGAAATACCTGGCACTCCTCTTGGGTATGGTTCAAGGAATGAACACATGTTCTAAATAATATTAGATTGCTTATTGCTGCACCTGAAATAATATTTACTTTTGAACACTAATAAGTAGTGTTTATGTAAGTATTTAATGATAAATATATTATTTTGAAATTAGTTTAGTTAGGGAATAAATAAATAATAATTATTCTTTATTGTAAAACTTACTTTTTCTAACTTTGGAGAAAGAGTTAACAGAAAGAGGAACTACTTAATATTATAATCTATACTTACTTAATATTATAAATGCAAAAGTTTGGAAGAATAGATGTTTGTTACTCAATCATGCCAGAATGGCTGAACAGATCTGGATCTGTTCAGCCATTCTGGCATGATTGAGTGTTTGAAATTTGGCACAGAGATAAATAATAGTCTGGAATAGCAAAAAGGTTACTTTTTATCCCCGAAAATTGAGTTCCTGTAGGAACCAAAAACCTTGATCCACTCGGAAAAAGACGCCGGCATTGGCTAGTTTAGTGAAAAACTTTCGTTTTAAATTTTTATTCATAATAACATTCATACCATAGTAGCCACTGTACAGTTATTGACATTAGTGAATTTATGAATATGAATTTTTTACCATAACTGAACAATTTCCAGAAAATGGTTTACTTTTCTTGTAAGTACATTTATTTTGTTGAATATCCACCAAATCTAAGGTATATAAAAAATATTAATCTACTTACCAGACAGAGATACTGATAACATTGTGAAAAATAAAGGAAACTCCATCGTAACTCTGTAAGGTCGAGGTCGAGTCTCACTAACTGAATTAATATTTAGTTCAGTTTCCGTGATGTTTTCATCATCTTGAGCCATTTTATCGAATCAAACGGTAAATAAAAGCGTAGTTACTTTGGTACAATTGATAAAGAAGTGAAAATAAAATATAAATAGTCAATTATTTTCTTTTACAATAGTTTTCATGCTCCCGTGCCTGTGCCCGTGCTCCCGCACTGCATGCTGCTACTACCGCCTGAGCTACACGAGCGCTGAGCCACAGAGTACGTCGGTCGGTACGAGTCGGATATATACTCGTGTGGCTGAGCAGAGCAGTGAGCTTGGTATGGTACTAATAAAGTACTAGGTAGTTTTTCCCGCAACCTATAATCAATGTACCTACTCTGTGCCCGCAACTCAGGCACTTGGAGAAACTAAAATACAATGCATTCGCACTAAATATAAATTATTCAAAAGGTTAGGCCGAGTGTTTTGGCTTGATTCAGTAATGCAATTTGTTGAACATTTATGATTTTTATCACATTTGCTTGGAGATTCATGAATCCAGAATCATGCTGCGATCATGACCGACAACTTTTATACATCCTACTCTATGACCGACAATTTTAATTTTGTTTTGTTTGGTAATTTTGCCGCACGAGCATCACAACATATTATGTTACTTGTCTCCAAGGAACTACTCTCTACCGAGAGCTTGTCTCCAATTTAAAAGTCTTCCTCTGGTTAACTTGTCTCTGGTCTTCCCGTGGCGTGACCCGTATAAAAAAAGTACTCTGTGCTTGTCTCTGATCACAACCAATGTAGGTACTCTTTGATCACCATAGATAATACACTAATACCCTTTGATTAGGTTTATAGAGAGGATGTGTTACATTTTACTCAATTATAGTTATACGATGCATTTTGTTAATAAAACATGTAATACTACCTACTATGAATTCTTACTTATTGAAAGCTACGTTTTTAGAATGAGGCAGGTGTTATGTTATTGCGTGGACGTGTCAGGCAATTGTCGTATGACGCCATCAAATTTTGCTATTGAAGCCAATTTTTTTGTACCTTTAAGGCGTCTGTATTGCTTCCGGTGTTTTGGTTGCGGCTAATTACCAGTTTTGTGAATATTTTCATAATATTTTTATGTGTTTTTGCTTAGTTTTATGCAGTTTTGTGTAATCAACAATGGTGAAGTGCTCAGTTGTGGGGTGTCGTAATAATAGTATTGTAAAACGCCTAGGAATTTCATTTCATTAGTAACATAGTTGTTTTTATTTTTCTTATTGTGGCGAGTATTTTAAGTTATTTCAACTAATTATAGCTTAGTTTCTTCTTTACTGAATCCAAAACACGTAAATTTTTGCACTATCCCCGATAATTTGGATTATTTCATTAGTTTTTGTTTGAGTGTTTATATAGTGTGGGGATTGTATTGTTTACAAATAAATGAGTATCGATAAAATTAAAATTTCATATCACTTTTTTTTTTATCCGCTACAAGTTAGCCCTTGACTGCGATCTCACCTGATGGTAAGTGATGATGCGTTTCACTCTTTCTGTTTCTCACTCAGAGGGGCGGAGAGATGAAATTGAACAGTCAGCTTCTACTTATAATATTGCCAAACTCATTTTAGGCTGTAGCGATGATAACCTTGTGATTAAGACACCCGATCTCCGGGATGGTGTCTCGTATTCGAAAATTACAGTGTCTATTCAAGTGGTTTTTGGTCCCTTAATTGCAGTTATTGTGTATCATTTTAACTAATTAATATTTTTGACTGCCTCGTTGGTCTAGTGGTTAGCATAGTCGACTGCGGATCACGAGGTCCTGGGTTCGATTCCCGGTCGGGCATAAAAGTTAGGTATTGAGTTTTTCAATTAAGAAATTCTCAGTGCCAACCCGGAGTTTCATACAAAATCTCACCCTCTATTTCCCCCCCGTAGGAGTGGAATTTTGAAAAATCTTTCCTTAGTGAGCGCCTGCGTCACAAAAGGAACCTACTGTCAAAATTTCAAGTTGCTAACCCCAGCGGTTTAGGCTGTGCATTGATCCCTTAACGATTTAGTATAGGTACTTTCACTCCACTCTTCCATTTAGTATAGGTACTTTCTGAAATAAACACCTCCATATATTTTTTCTCCGAAAAATTATGGAGAGTTCTTCTTAAAAAACAAATTTTGAAATGGAACCGCACCCGCCCGCGTACACCGCGCGGCCCACTGTCTACTTACTTGCTCTCCTTCTATTCTAGTGTTTACTGCCTACGTGTTCTGAAGTAAACAACACACTGCTATGCTAGCGAGCACAGTGGAAGCGCCAGACTGCCACGCGGCCGACAGACGTAAAAAAAATTCTCATAAGAAAACATAAAACAGAGACCCCTTAAATATCTAAAAGGGCCTTTTAATGTAAATAAACTTTCCAGACATGCATACAGTGTAAGAGACCGTTGAAGTAAAAACACAAAGAAACCTTTGATTAATATCAATATCATACCACTGACGATCGGGTACCTTTGGGTGCCATTGAACTTCGCCATCTTGGCTTTCCTAACAGCAAACCGACAATTCTTCCATACAGAACAAATTTTGTAAAAAATCCGCATCAAAGTCTTGCATAGTTTTACACTTGTAAGCCTCTTCAATATTCGCCATACATTTTCTTTGGAAAAATAAATTCCGCCATCTTGAATTTTTTCCTGTTCATCAAGTAGACCTTCATGTCCTGATCATCTTTTGCCAAGAAACCACTCTTCCATCTTTTTTACTCTCCGAGATAGACAGCGACGAAATTTGTATGGCGGCCATCTTAAATCCGCCATTTTGAATTTTTTTTCAGCACACTGTCAACTGGATGAAGTTTCGAGTGACATTTGGTTGGGCACACCCCACCTATCTTGAATACCCCGGCTCTTCATCCGTCTTCGAAATCCTCAATCATCAGCTCTCTCCGTATTTTTCCTCCGAATGAATTTTTGTCTTCTATACGAAACGATGAGTAAAAAAATTTATTTCATACAAAATTTTTTCATACAAAAAACCTCAATTCACGCGGACGGGGTCGCGGGCATCAGCTTGTTCATTATAAAATACGAATACTAGTGTATTTCAAAAATTATGTTTAATTATTTATTAATTACTTTTTGATAATTTTATATCGAGTAAATAAGTATCGACTTAATCAAAGGTATCGATAATTTCAGCCCTAATGCCCGCATTAAGCTCCGCCCATGCGCCATTTTAAGTATAAAGCAAGCTTCAATTTAATCAGGGCTACCGCGTTTAAATTCGCCGCTAGGGGCGCTAGTGTAGTGTGAGGTCCCCGAAATGTCAAATATCACTGGGCTTTTATCGCGGGTCTAATTATTTAATTATTGTTATGAATATTTAGCAATAACCGATTAATTATGGAAGATGTAAGATACGTGCCAAAGAATGCCAGTGCTCTGTGCTTTGAAAGCGTAGCTAAGAAAAATAGGTGCAAAATTAAGCGGATTCTTTCGAACAGCTAATTCATAGGTTAGTATTTCCCTGGTTCCTGTATGTTTTCTATATAAAAAAGAGTTCTTTTTTTCAGAAATATGCTTGTTTACCGAATATACAGCTATACTTCAGGACCTTACTCGCAAGTGGCGCCAACTAGTGAGCATAAAAACGGTAGCCCTCATTAAGTTAGGGCACATCCTCTCTATACCTAATCAAAGCTAATAGCCCAGGAGGAATATTTTGAATGCTGCGGTATATTTATAAAAGATTTGAAAATTATAATTGTGTGTATATATAGGACTCCCCAATCAAATATAAAAATATTTCTCAACAAACTCGATAGACTGTTGTATGATTTAACGAATAAATTTAAAGAATGCAAATTAGTTATATGCGGAGATATGAATATAAATATATTAATTGATAACTCAAACTCAAAACTCTACAACGATATACTGGCTGGCTATAACATTGTCAATAAAATAAGAAAAGCTACTAGAACTACGTCGCGGAGCGAAACTTGTATCGATCATATGCTTTTAAATATAAATAAATCGACAGGACAGCTACATAACTTATGCTTGTCTGATCATAACACTGCGCAAACTTTACACTTCAACTATAGTAAAGATAAAATAGTAAACGTAAAATCAAAAACATACACATACAAAAGAGACTACTCAAAGGACAATGTTGATATCTTCGTCAATTGCATGCAAAGCCTATATTTTAAGGATGTTCTGGAAGAGCAAGATACAAATAAAGCATTTAATTTGCTGCATGATACTTTGCTACTTTTCCATGGACTTTGCTTTCCATTCATAAAAGTAACAATTAGGCACAAGAAAAATGGTATTAAGTGGATGACTAAAGGTCTTAAAGTTAGTACAAAACATAAACGCCTGCTATATTATGAAGCTTGCTTTAAGCGTGATAAAAATAAGAGCACCTATAAGAAATACTCCGCAGTTTTACGCCAGTGTATTTACTTCAGACAACGGGAATGTAACAAAAGATATATCAATAAAGCAAAAAATGTATGTAGCGCAACCTGGAATATTATTAAAAAAAATGTGGGACAAAACTATCAAAAACAAAATATTAAATGTCTAACTGAAAAAGGTGCGAAAATAACTAATCCCGAGGAAATTTGTAACATATTGAATAAACATTTTATAGCGACATCAAACATACAACATAAAAAGATACGCGCCGAATTGAGAACCTCCTCCTTTTTTGGAAGTCGGTTAAAAACTTCGACAGTAAAGTTAAAAATATAACTTGTAGTTCAAATAACATGTACTGTAGCCCTACTGATCCCTATGAAATAAAGAAAATAATTATGAACCTTAAAAATACCAACTCCACCGGATATGACGAACTAAATACTTACATACTAAAACGCTCTTGTATATTTTTGGCTAAACCTATAGCTCATATCGTAAATCTCTCGATAGAACAAGGCATATTCCCAGACAGACTTAAGCTATCAATCATAAAACCTTTGTATAAAAAAGGAAAGAAAGACGACGCAAATAACTATAGACCAATCGCCTTAATCCCGGTGCTATCAAAAATCTTTGAAAAGGTTATATACAAAAGAGTTTATAATTATGCTGAACATTTTTAACATATTTACTAACGTACAGCATGGGTTTAGACAAAAGAGATCTACCATAACGGCTATGTTTGAGCTAGTCAAGATTGTGTTAGAGTCAGTAGATAAAGGAAAACCCGTTACTGCTCTATTTCTAGATATGTCCAAGGCATTTGATCTTGTCAATCATGAAAAGTTATTAAACAAGCTAGAACATTACGGAATTCGTGGACAAATACACCAATGGATTAAATCATATCTAGACAATAGAAGACAAAAAACAATAATTCAGAATCAGAATGGTAAAAACATCACTGTGTATGCGTCTGAATATGAAAATAATAAATACGGTGTGCCCCAGGGTAGCATTTTGGGTCCACTTCTATTTTTAATATATATCAACGACCTCTCAAGAAACATATCACACCCATCTATACTCTTTGCTGATGATACCACTATAATTGTTCCATGTGAAAACATGCAGACATATGAGTATGACGTAAACAAATCATTGTCAGAAACGATTAATTGGTTAGGGAATAATAACTTAAACGTGAACATATGTAAAACTAAATGTATGCAATTTAAAACCAAAAGAGGACATAATAGGACATTGGATATAAACTATAATAATGAATCAATTGACATTGTAAATAATGCAAAATTTTTAGGTAATAATTTTGACGAACATTGTGACTGGAAAAAACATATAGAGGACATTTGTAATAAACTAAATAAATTTGTGTACCCTTTGCGTCGCTTAAGACGTACAGTATCTCTGGAAGCAGCACTGGTAGCATACCATGGCTACGTCATGTCTGTTATGCGCTATGGAATTATTATATGGGGAAACTCTACTGATTTACAAAAACTTTTTGTGATTCAAAAAAAGTGCATAAGGAGCATATATTTAAAAGGGCCAATTGACTCATGTAGACCGTTATTTAAAACGCACAAGCTTCTCACCCTGCCATGTCTATATATATATGAAATAGCAGTATTCGTACATCGGCACATGGAGTATTTCAAGACCTTCTCGCAACTAAATAATTATAATATATACAAGAAACAAAAATCCACTATGCACTACTAACTATAATTTACAGCAAACGTGTAAATCTCCGCATGCCATGTGTGTTAAAATTTATAATAAATTAGATAACAACCTGAAAAATCAAAATACAAGTAGCTTTAAAAGAAATCTCTTTCGTTGGTTGTGTGACAAATCTTTTTATTCTTTATCTGAATTTTTTAACAATTAATTGACATATTATTTATTTAAATTGGCTTAATGTGACTATTTAAGTGAATTTCATTTTAATATGGACGTTCTTTTTTTTGTCATGATCATAATTATTTTAATCTCATTAGAATAATTTTTAAATATAATACTAGGTATTCCTAATGAGTACTTACATTAAATATTTGCATGCTAATTTATAGTAGAATGTGAAGGACGCTAAAAAATTGTAAATATCTGTACATACTCATATTCAGCAAATAAATAAATTCTAATTCTAATTCTAATACCTGGTACACAACCTCTCGGTAGACGTAGAGACCATAGTGTATTATCTATGGTAGAGACTAGAGAGTAGTATATTCTTTGATCAAAACAGAGACAAGTAACATTTATGATACATCACAATGCTGACTCACAGTGCTGACTCGTCACCACTCACCGTACCACAGAACACTTATACTCCCCGTACCTACAGTGCGACAAGTATAATTTGGTACAGCTGTGCGCCACTGTGCTCAACATCAGTGTTGCCATTGTATAGAACATGACACTAAATTTGGGAAAAAATACATTCATTGCGAATTCTTAGTTTATATGATAATGTTGTCTTTCATTTTGTTTTAAATATTGCTCAGTATTTTTCTATAGTATAAGCACCATAAATCCTAAGTGCAGTATGTTTCGGGATTAGATTAGCAGATTTTTTTTTTAATAATTCATGAGGAGGTAGGTAGTATACTTACATTAAATACATCCTTGTTTTTTAATATGTATATGTCATCGTAAGATAGTAAAAACCGTTAGATTATAATCTAACTCGCGAAATTGTAAACTGTCGATTACAATATAACGGATAATTTTTCGGTAGATTGTAATCTGTTAGGTTTACTAACCCGATAACCAAGTAGTGCCCGGCCTCAGGCTACTTGGTTATTTATGTCGAACCCTAACCTAACCTAGGGCGGAAGTGAGACCACGGTATGAGTTTGTGAATAGCATGGCTTCATCTCTATTTCCAGCACCCTTCTGGAGCTGGACTTGGCGAATGGCCACGTCACGTGGTTGCTGCCTGTTTTGATCTGATTCCCTCTGAAACAGATGTAACTGAAACTTACCGCCGCTTTGCTTGAGGAGTAAACCTCTAAAAATCCCCAATCCAAGGTGTCATACGCACCGTGCCGATGGATGCGTGGCTGAGGGGGTGCTCAGTCTCAAACGGTTGTCTCCTCGAAACCGGGGTGAATCGAGATACTAACTGCCCTTCAGGCGGCATGCGGGGCTCTGTCCTCTGTGACGTCTGTATTTCCCTAGCTTCTAGTGGGAACTGTATGGATAATGTAAATTACATTCAGGATCAAGCCACCCAGGGTGGCAACTCACAGGAGCAGCAGAGAATCTCAGAGGACTCTGCTACACCTGACTTTGCTCAGGAGCCGCGGAGGAACTCGTTGGACTCTGCGGAATCTGTAACTCCACAGACTGAGCGGAGGAACTCGTTGGACTCCGTTCAGCCTGACATCGAAATGGCCGGTGTGGACCAGGATGCCAGGGGCGGTGTCGCCTCGGGCGTGCCTGAGAATACTCCGGCTCCACCATTGTCACCCAAATCGCATAAGCAAAGCGACGCCTTCACGAAACTGAGCGGCGCGGCGCGTAGGCGATTTTGGAAACTTTTGACGAAGGGCGCTCCATGGAGGAAGCTCTCAGTACTGTCAGCCAGCAGATCAAGGGCCCTCCTCCCTCTCAGAGGCCGAACAGCAACCTGAAAAGGGGCAGGTCGGAGGAGGAATCTCCTAAGGAGCAGCCCAAAAAGACAACCAAAACGTCCTCAACGCCGAAGGGGAGGGAAGCCCCAACCCACAGCTACAGGGACGTCACCAGCTCCGTCAAGGTAGGGATCAAGGATTCCGAACCGATGACGGAGGAGCAGATGAACTCGGTCCACGCATCCATCACCAAAGCGATTTGCGAGGAGGGGCGTAAACGCCAGCACGCCAAGATCGGACGCGGACCGAGTTTCACCTCAATCTCTCACAGGCCAGGATGGCTGCTCATCACCTGTGACAACCAGGAGAGCAAGGACTGGCTTGAGAAAGAAATTGAGGGCTGCAAACCCTGGCCGTAAGCTCGGCTCTCGATTCTCCAGGGGAACGAGCTACCTAAACCGTGGACTGCATCGGTGGTAATATCCTCGCTGGAAGCGGGTAATGCCACCGATGCAATATCATGATCTCGTTCCAGAACGAGGAGCTGAGTGCTGAGCACTGGAGGGTCGTCAGCGAGACGAAGGTCGATTCGGGGACTCTAGCAGTGTACGGCATCGACGAAGAGTCCGCTGACATCCTCCGGGCCAGCAACTATATAGCCAATCTTGGCTGTAGGAAGTTGGTGTTCCGGCTCAGAGGTGAGCAGACATCGTCCCAGTCGGGGGCTAGCGCGGCTGCGCCGGCGGGACCGGCGCTGTCACCCCTGGGCCGAGCGGTCTGGGGGGAAACCGCTGGGACGCATGGCGGACCGGACGGGATCCAACCCGCGTCCAAGTGGTCTAGGCGGCGGGAGGGCGGGGCCTGCATCTGCGAGCCCCAGCTCTGTAACCGCCAAGCCCGGACCCAGTGGCCCGGGAAGGAATCCGCCGGAACGCTTTGCGGACGGTGCGAGATCCAGCCCCGGACCAAACGGAACGGGGGGTGGGAGCGCGGGACCTGCGGGTGCGGCTGTCGGCCCCAAAAAGGGTAAAAAGAAGAAATATAAAAAGATGAGGGGAAGGGAACCGAGGGAAACTCCAACCGAGCGAGGACATCCAGGGACTCAATCGGAGAGAGGTAGCACTCGGACCCAACCCTTCATCAAACGAGCCAAGTAATGGCTACTTCGGGCATCCCGGTGAGGTTTCTGCAAGCCAACCTTCATCACGCGGCCGCAGCGTCCGCTGTCTTCGAGCGTTGCCTTGTTGAGGGCAAAGCAGACCTCGCCCTAATACAGGAACCCTGGGTGTCAAACTCCAATATTCTGGGCCTGAACGCTGGGGGTAAGTTATTATCGCACACCAACGGAAGCAGGCCCAGAGCTTGCATTGTTTTCAACAAAAACATTAACTTTCTACCTGTTCCAGAACTATGTACCGATGACCTGGTAGCGGCCTATGTCAATCTCAAGGGGTGGGAGGGGAGGAGAATCATTGTCTGCTCGGCCTACCTACCCGGTGAGATCAAAAACCCCGCAGCTGAGCTGTTTCCGGCGGTGGATTACGCTCGGAGGCACAACGCGGAGCCACTCGTGGGCTGCGACGCAAACGCCCACCACGAAAACTGGGGAAGCAGCGACACCAACGAGAGGGGTGAGTATCTTTATGACTTCCTCCTCGCAAACTGCTTCCATTTCCTGAACAAAGGGTGCACCCCAACCTTTGTTACAAGAGCCAGGCAAGAAGTTTTAGACATCACTTTCGCAACTAATGACCTTGCTAGGAAGATAATGGACTGGAAAGTCAGTGCGGAAGCCTCTTTGTCAGACAACAGGCACATTTGCTTTGGACTAGCCAGCCCCAGACTAACAGCCCCTCACATGGAAACAATCACTTTTAGGGATCCTAGGTGCACCTCCTGGGTGGACTATCACAGTAAGCTGGAGGCTAACTTGGGACTTGCCCCTAAAAGTATCAAAACGCCAGAATGTCTTGATGCTGCGGTGACGACTGACGGCTGTCACCGAGGAGGTGATAAACGTCTTCGAGGACAGCTGTCCCCTAAAGGTCAGAACAACGAAGCGAAAGGCGCCGTGGTGGAGCTCAAAACTAAAGCGGCTTCGTGACAAAACACGGAAACTCTTCAACAGGGCCAAGAAAACTAAGTAATGGGAGATTTATAGGAAGGCCCTGACGGAATACAGCAATGAAATCAGAATCAGGGCCAAAAGAGCATCATGGAGGAAATTCTGCGAGGAAATTGATAGTTTACCTCAAGGCGCTAGGCTAGACTCCATAAAATGCTCGCTAAGGCCAACTCTAACCCTCAGGGTCTTTTAAAAAAACCAGATGGATCGTTCACTCTAACGAGAAGGAAACTCTTGAGATATTGGCCAGTACGCACTTCCCGGGGGCTGTTTCCCTTGAAGACAGGAACGCCTTGGCGAGCACTCTCAGTAGACCTCGACCATAGACCAGAGACCAGAGACCTCTGGAAAAGAGCTGCCATTGTGTTCAGACCCGGAGCTGTGAGGTGGGCTATCAACTCCTTCAACGCTAACAAATCCAGTGGGATGGATGGTATCACGCCTCTTGTCCTGCAGAAAGGTGTGGACCTACTAATCCCACTCCTGGTTAAGATCTTCAGGGTAAGTTACGCCTGGGGATATATACCAGACTCTTGGACTAAAGTAAAAGTCATATTCATACCGAAAACGGGAAAGAAAGACTACGAATTGCCGAAGTCCTTTAGACCCATAAGCCTCTCCTCATTTCTTCTAAAAACAATGGAGAAGGTGCTTGACAGGTATCTAAGGGATGCGCTTCTAATTGAGAGGCCCATTCATCATACCCAGCATGCCTATTGCGAGGGGCGGTCTACGGAAACTGCCCTGCTCAACCATGTTGACAAGATTGAAAAGGCTCTGGAGGACAAAGAAATCGCTCTTGCGGCTTTCTTGGACATTGAAGGCGCATTTGATAACACCCCCATCCGCACGCTGGTGGGCGGGCTGGCCAACAAACAGGCCGACACGACTATCATCATCAAAGGTGGGTGGAGGCAATGCTTTCAAACCGCATAGCCAAGCTTGAGCTAAATAACGTCTCTGCGGAGGTGCTCACGACGAGGGGATCCCCACAGGGGCGTGTTATCGCCTCTGCTGTGGACTCTTGCCGTTGACCAGCTTCTGCAGAAGATGGCTGTGCTCCGTATAGACACCCAGAGATATGCTGATGACCTGGTAGTCACGGTGCGAGGGAGCTGTCAAAGCATGCTCTCGCACCTTTTTCAGAGAGCACTCCTCATCATCAACAAAATATGGTGTAGAGATAACGAGCTAACTGTAAATGCGGAGAAAACAGTTATAGTTCCATTCACTAGGAGGGACAACCTCGACAAGCTCGAGTCGCCTAAGCTAAACAACAAGAGTATACCATTCTCAACAGAGGTTAAATATCTGGGAATTACCTTAGACCAGAAACTAACCTGGAACGCACATGTTGATGGTGTACTCAAAAAAGCCAAAATGGCACTAGGAGTCTGCGGTCGTTTAGCAGGGGATAGATGGGGACTAAAACCAAAAGTTACCTTCTGGCTCTACACAGCGGTGGTGAGGCCAATGATAACCTGCGCCTCAGCAGTCTGGTGTGGCAAAAAGACACAGATTAGTACCCAGAATAAGCTTGGCAGCCTTCAAAGAACCGCCTGCCTCCTTATTACTGGAGTTATGAACACATCGCCAGGAGCAGCTCTGGAAGCTCTTCTAAACTTACCTCCTCTCCACATATTTCTGAGGAAGGAGGCGAGAATGAGTTTGTACAGGATTACCTGCCAAAGGAAGGAATCTGGATCTCCCAGGCACTGAGGGACTTTCGTAACTCGTTGCTTGGGATCCCGGTTTTAAGAATGCCATCCGATATGATGGCCCCTAAACACTACTTCTAAAGGCCCTATAAGGTAGAAATTCCGGACAAGGATGACTGGTTAAACAACAGAATCACTTGGCCATCGGGTAGCATCAAATGGCACACCGATGGTTCGAAGACGGGCAAGGACGTAGGTTGTGGAATATATGGAGAGAAACCCCGGGCTAAGTTTTACCGTAACCTGGGGGTCTACTCATCCATATTCCAAGCGGAGGTTTACGCCATAATAATTTGCGCGTAAACTATCCTGCAGGAGAACTACGGCAACAAAACTATTTACATCCACTCAGATAGCCAGGCAGCTCTATCAGCCTTATCGTCAGAGGTAATTACCTCAAGACTGGTTGACTGCTGCAGGGACACACTGACCACCCTGGCCCGTAGTAACAAGGTGGTTCTTCGCTGGCTTCCAGGGCATATGGGTATAGCCGGCAATGAAAACACCGATACCCTGGCTAAAACGGGCGCTAAGGTAAGGCAGATCGGACCAGAACCGGTCTGCGGTATACCTAAAAGCCTGGTGCAGCTCACCCTGCTGACCTACTACTTCTATGAAACACTCTCTCGTTGGAGGAACTTACGTGGTCTAAACCATTCAAAGGCGCTGGTCAGAACCTTCAACAAGAAAGCCGTCTCCGAGGCGCTAGCGCTCAGCAGAAAAAACCTACACATTTTAGCACGGGTTTTAACAGGTCACTGCGGTCTTAACAGACACATGTTTAACCTTAAGCTCAGGGACACGGATATCTGCAGATTATGCCAGGAATCCTGTGAGACTCCGCTGTATATTATCTGCATTGGCGGGACATTGGTCCCGCTCTAATGCATAAACGAAGCATCCATCTGGGCAAACATATTATTAACCCAGAGGATGCTCCCCGTATTCCAGTCAAGAAAACGCTGCTGTTCCTGGCAGAAACAAGTATTGGCGAGGAAATTTAAACTGGAGGTCACATCACAATAGATCGGAGACGGTCGCAGTGATACAGGACATAAGGGACTGAAACCTCAAGAAGAAGAAGAAGAAGAAGAAGAACCTAACCTACAAGAAAGAGACAAGAAAACGTAAATACAATGAATATTTCAAAAATTGCCACTTAAAACATTAAACGGTTCACAATCTTTCGACTGTTTACAATCTATCGAAAAAAAAGCGTTAGATTACAATCTTACGGTTTTAACAATCTTACGGTGACATATACAAACTCATTAAAATAAATATAATACATCTACTTATATATGATCTTTTTCTAGTTTGTAGTACCTACAGCATAGGGATGTTAGGAGATGCAATAAAACAATTTTGTTTAATAGGATTGATGATGGATTTTTACTATTCACATTTTGAATAAGAGTAATCAAAAGTGATCTTCTACATCTTCAAATTTTGGAGAATTGCAATCAGATGATGTGTCACTGTCACTATCGAGACATTAAAATTCACTAATTCGGTGTCGTCATTGCGATAAACATTATTATTATTATTACTCTTTATTTTGTACACCACAACACATTAATAACACAAATAAATACATAGAAGAAAACAAAGAATGAAGTAGAATACAAAAAGGCGGCCTTATCGCTTAGCAGCGATCTCTGCCAGGCAACCTTAGGATTAGGAGAAGTTTAGGAGATTAACTTGCGGGTGGTGTATTAATAAACATACAAACAAATACCTACATACTTGTGGCGAAACGTCCCATATTATTTGTATGTACTTATGTGGGGTCAATGGACGAGTCGTCAAGTATATATATCGGTGAGTAATTGTTTATGTACTTACATGAATCCCAAATGTCTGGCTGCTCATAGAGTATTGTCAGCCTGATCGAATCCATCTATCTGCTTCGCCTTTGTCAATCTGTTAGTCCGGTCTCATATCTCCTAATTGACCCGTACTTTCTGTAATTTAAAGTAGAGCCGGGCAGACGTCGCTATGACAACGCCCGCCTGGCTAGCCCTATTCATACCCCCGTTGCCAGCGTTATGCCTGGCACTGAAGGTACTACGTTTACATGTCTATCATGCCTATAGTGCCCTGATGACAACACACAAAACTCGAAATGAACGGTTGAAGATTTAGTTTTTACCTTGTATTTACGAAAAAACAAGAAACGGAACTGTGGCCGAATGCCCTGTAGCATTCGAGTAGGTAATCGGCAAATTAATCGGACATTCGGTAATTCTTATTCGAGCTGTTGTGAATAGTAATTATCGAATCGAATCGAACGATTCGAACAACAATGTTGGCTCGGCTCGGATACGATTATTCCGAATTGAAAATATATCGTATCGTACGATGTTAAGACAAGAATCGTTCGACAATAATTACCGTATCGGAAGGTTCTGAATCGGTCTGAATTTGAAAAAAGTAAGTAGATAAGCACAAAAATTATTTTTTAGCTAATTCACTCTAGCCCGAATTTAAATCAAATAAGAAATGAAAAATCTTTCGTGCAGCTGTATACACTAAGTATTAATCTAATTATAGTATGTATTCCAAATAATTACGGACCGTTGATACTTATTTCCGAACTTTATGAACAGGAACATTTATAAATATACCATTAACAAATATGGAATCCTAAAGAAAGTCGTGACCTGCAAACTTGCGATTAACTGAGAATGTTTAAGGCAAAGTACACTCAATGCATAATATAGGAATACGGAACTAATTATTCTTGAAACACTATGATGTTATTACAATCCACTTGTTCAAGAAAGTATCGCCGCCTATATATGTATTTAATCAATTTAAATTAAAGTTTTATTAATAAACAATACCGTACTAAATTTCTGAATAATTAATTAATTATCACTTTATATATTTATTTAATATTCTAACCAGTCCCCTTATAACAATATGTTTCATTAATCTCGATCTGTCTATTACGCACAAGACAATTATTAGTATCCTCAGACGACAAGAACAACAATAATAACATATCATGTCTTAATTTCACCACCGGTTCAGAAAGAAATTGAATTCTAAATACCTACATTCATAGTGTAGGATTTTGGTTTGAATTATCCCGCCACGCACCATCGTGCACCGTCGGCCGCCTTCGGCCGCGACTTGCCCGGCGCCATCTTGGCCGGCGCGTCTCTCTTCATACCACTGGAGCCGTACTGAGCTCGCTCCCAAATTAAAATACTAAAATACATCACATAAGTGCAAATTCGCGAAGAAAAGGCCTGTGGAAACACGTGAAAGTGATGTGTAAATGCTGAACAGTAAAACCAGTGCGCACGAGTGATATTTCCTATCTAAATTATCAAAAACGAAGAACATCGCACGTGGCGGGTGAGTTATATTGGTTAAATCTCATTAGAGCTATCGAAGTATGCATCATTTTTTGGTACCATTCGAATCGGATTGTCCACTTACGAAACCAATATTCATTTATTCTATAATAACTTTGTATTATTTCAATTTTACGTAATTTCAAAGTTGTTATTCACTTTTTACCTACACACTTTACACGTGTTTTACACATTTATTTCAAGTATATATTCAATAAAAATAACCCTGTAACAATTATTCCAACATAATATTCAATATTCAAAAATAAATTCAAGTTTTTACACTTTATTTTGCAAAGTTAAAGTTAATTGCGTCATCTTTTCAGTGAGTCGAGAGGTTGTAGTTCATACCTACCTACTTGAGCGGACGCCATTGTCGTGTCATTGTACATTTAATAGGTATTTCATATTAATTATTATTACGCATCGCGTTGTTGCAAATTTTGTAGTTTGTTGGTAATTTGTCAATATGTCTAAAAATTCTAAAACAGAACAAGACCTATTTAGGTCTCTTCAACCTCACATAATTACTAAGGAATTGTATTTCTTGCGAATTAATTCGTTATTTGAATTAGCTAAGAATGTAAATGTTAATCCCGAATCAAAACAAATGTTTATTTCAAAATTTAAAGATGTTGAAACATGGAAAGCCTTGTTTGAAGGGGCGGTTCATGAAATTTATACTTTAAATAAGAGATTTGATCCTGATTTCATACCTACATATTGTGATTACGAAAACTTCGATACTTTATATTATTCTATTCAAACAGTTGCATCGAGTCTAAATATTTCCGATTCCGAAAACAAAGTTCAATGCGATAAAAAATCTAAGTCTGGCGCAAAACCAAAGTTACCGAAGTTAGAAATTTTTCATTTTGACAGTGCCTTAGAAAATTGGCCTACTTTTAGAGATACGTTTAATACTTTGATACATAATAATTCTGATTTGACAGATGTTGAAAAATTTTATTACTTGTTGTCGTCTGTTAGCGGCCCTGCACTAACGATACTTAAGTCTATGCCTGTCACCTCGGAAAATTATTCTATAGTATGGAGTGCGTTATTTAAGCGATATGAGAATAAGCGAGCGCTAGCTACTAACTACTTGGATAAAATATTTAATTTCAAGCCGTTACAGAACGAGTCTGCGGCCGGCCTAAATACTTTTCTACAGACGTTTCAAGAAAGTGTTAAGGCGCTGCAATTATTGAACATTGCTGATTTGGCACAGTTTATATTATTTTGTATCGGGATCAGAAACCTAGACCCTAGTACGAGAAGGGAGTTTGAGCAGTCAATTTCACAAAATAATATACCCACTTTTACTGAACTGATTTCGTTTATTGAAAATCATATTCGAGTAATTGAGATGTCTGAAGGCCAAGTAAAATCAAAACCGGCTTCTTCTTATAAACAAAGTGTAGGTAGTAAACAAAGTCAGGCATCAAATAATAATTTTTCAAAACAAAATAATAGTTCAAATAAATCAAATTTCAATGTGTCAAAATCTGCCTTTGCATCCGAAGTTTTAAGTAGTGATAATTCTAAGGGCGGGTCCACACAGTTTAAATCAAGGGATTGCCTTTATTGTAAAAAATTACATTCTATTTATAGGTGTCCGGAATATTTGGAACTCTCACCGACTCAACGTTTAGACGCGATAAAACGGTTATCGCTTTGTGAAAATTGTTTACGGGAGCACTCTGTTGCTGACTGTACATCACACGTGAGGTGTACTGTATGCAAAAATATGCATCACGTGACCGTTCACCTCGATACTAGCAATGATACTGCAAATAAAACGGTTGCATTGACGTGTTCGGCCTATTTGACTGTTTTGCTCGGCACTGCCATTATACATGTTGCAGATCGTTGGGGCAAGTACCACTCTGTGCGTTGTCTAATTGACAGTGGGGCTATGACTGGCTACATTACTCAAGAATTAGCGTCGCGGTTAGGTCTGGTTCGACGCAGATGTCACTTTCAACCACTCGGGTTAGGTGGCATTGCGGTTCAAGATTACGGGCTAGCCACGTGTACAGTCAAGCCCACAAACCGAGAAGGTCCTATCTTGTCGACTGATGCAGTCATTGTATCAAAAATTACTGGTGTCTTACCCACCATGCCTTTATCAAATAAAATAATTGATAATTTCAAACATTTATGTCTAGCCGATCCCTCTTTCTATAAACCGGGTCCTATCGACATGTTAATCGCGGGCGATTTGTTTCCCTATATCTATGATGGCAAACGTATTCGACCACAAGAAAGTGGTATGCCAGTAGCTTTGCATTCAATTTTCGGTTACGTCATAGCAGGTCAGACTGTGCTATCTCAACATTCGAATCAGTCTGAGCCTTCTGTCGTTCAAACTGAAAATGAACAAAGTGCATCCAGTGCATTTTGCGGTATTTCAACGCACTTGGATGAAATTATGAGCTCCTTTTGGGACTTAGAAAATATACCTACGGAGGTGCCGCGAAACCCAGATGATGTTCTCGCGGAGCAATTGTTCGATCAAGAACATAGCCGTGACAGTACCGGTAGGTATACAGTCAAGTACCCCATGCGACCGGGTTCTGAGCTTGGTGACTCGCTTCAAATTGCTACTCGCCGGCTTCTCAATTTGGAATCGAAACTCGATCGCGAAAAGGATCTCAAAGCTGAATATCATAAATTCATGCATGAATATGAGTCACTCGGACACATGACTTGTCTAGGTTCAATACGAGAAGTAGATTCGATTTATATCATCCCGCATTTTTGTATTGTCAAACCTTCAAGTACCACGACATCTCATCGTGTGGTGTTCGATGCCTCCTGTCGGACCTCTAACCTCAACTCTCTCAATTCGGTAGTTCTACCAGGTCCTAAACTTCAAGCTGATCTAAATGAGCTTATCATCAATTTCAGGCTTAAACAAATTTGTGTGTCTGCTGATATTTGTAAAATGTACAGACAAGTGCTGATAGAGAAAGGTCAACGGCCATATCAACATATTCTATGGCGTTATTCTCTTGATGAACCTATTAAAGTCTATGAACTTAATACGGTTACCTATGGTGTTGCCAGCAGCCCGTATCTAGCAATTAAGGTGCTGCACACTTTAGCTGATGACGAAGCTGAAAATTTTCCCAAGCAGCCAAGGTCCTCAAAACGGCATTCTTTATGGATGACTTTTTGTGGTCGGTAGACAAGGTTGAAGAAGCTCTCCAGCTTCAGGATGACCTCATCGCGCTATTAAAGAGTGGTGGTTTTCTTTTGCGTAAGTGGTCTAGTAACTCGTTACCAGTTCTCCAGCATCTACCAGATGACCACCGAGAAACTCCACTAGCATTTGATGATGATAAAAATTTCGCCATCAAAGTTCTTGGTCTGCAGTGGTCACCAGCTTCTGATTCTTTCACATTCTCAACTATTCCTCCAAACCCTGTGGTAACAAAGAGAGCCATATTGTCGCAAATAGGTCGCCAATTTGACCCACTTGGGTTTGTAGCCCCTTGCGTCTTCCTCGCAAAATGTTTAATGCAGAAGCTCTGGTCCCAACAGCTGGGATGGGACGAGAACTTGCCTGTTGATCTTGAGGCTCAGTGGCAGCAATATGTCAGTGAACTCCACCTGCTATCAAATTTCAAACATGATCGACATGTTGTTTTCAAAGATCATACTCAACTTCAAATCGTGGGGTTTTGCGACGCATCTTCTAAAGGCTATGCTGCTGTAGTCTATTTGCGTACCGACGGCACGGACAAAAAAGTAAGCTTGTTGATTGCGAAATCAAAGGTCGCGCCTTTAAAAACGGTCTCGATACCACGTCTCGAGCTTATGGCTGCGCACCTACTATCAAAATTAATCAAATATGTGTACAGAATTGTGGCAAACAGACAACAGGTCTCGGAGCTACTTTTATTCACTGATTCGTCAGTAGTACTCAACTGGCTCAATACGCCCAGCCACACACTGAAAACGTTTGTGGCGACACGTGTTGCCAAAATTAATGACGCGGTTCCCAGTTCATGCTGGAATCATGTCTCAGGTGACTGTAATCCAGCTGATGTCTGTTCTCGTGGTGCGTTACCTTCAACACTACTCGAGACGCCAGAATGGTTGAACGGACCTCAGTGGCTTTACGGTGACAGATCAACCTGGCCCATAAAGTCAATCGAGGAGTTCAGGGATGAAAATCCACCGGAGCTGAAACCTAGTCCTGCTCTTGGTTTGATTACAACTCAAACGTCTGAGACGAGTCTCATTTATGAATTAACAGAAAAGTTTTCAAGTTATACTAAATTAATCAATGTTAAATTAAATAACAGTCGTAGTCAGCCTAGTAAGCGAAAGAGTCTTTCGATTATCGAAATGCGAAAGGCTCATGATTTAATTATCAAAAGTGTTCAACAACACCATTTTTCTAATGATATTGCTGCTTTGTCCAAGGGTGAAAAATGCAGCTTAGCCCTTCGAAAGCTGAATCCTTTCATTGATTCAGACAATTTCCTCAGGGTGGGGGGTAGACTGTCTCAATCAGACATGCCCTTCGATAAAAAACATCCCTTACTTCTTCCTAAGAAGTGTAATTTTGTTAACACCCTGATTGATCACACTCATCGACTGCACTTGCATGTTGGTCCGCGTACCTTGCAGAGCATTCTCTGTCAAAAGTATTGGATAATAGCTGCGCGAAGAGCTATACGGTCGCGAACAACCAAATGTGTTGCTTGTTTTAGAGTCACGCCGTCCACTAGGCAACCTATGATGGGTGAACTCCCTAAGTTTCGATCAGAAGATATCCACGCCTTTCATACGGTCGGCGTTGATATGGGCGGTCCGTTCTATATCAAGGAGTCAACCCGTAAAAACGCGCGTATCTCTAAGGCCTATTTGTGTCTTTTTGTGTGCTGTGCCACTCGAGCAGTACATTTGGAAGTGGTATCATCATTAAGCACAGAAAGTTTTTTAAATTGTTTTGATCGCTTCACGGCCAGGCGCGGATTATGTAATTCTGTAATTTCAGACCAAGGGTCTAATTTTGTCTCTGCTGGTAGACATATCGCAGAGGTATCGAAGTTTTTGAAGTCTAATTTCCAAGAATTATCAAACGAATTTTCTAAACGTAATATCCAATGGAGATACAATCCTCCTGCGGGCAGCCATTTTGGTGGTATTTACGAATCAGCGATCAAAATGGCGAAGCTACATTTAAAAAAGACAGTTGGTACTCGAGCTTTAACCTTTGAAGAGCTTACCACTGTATTTACACGCGTAGAAGCAGTTCTAAATTCAAGACCTTTATGCGCCTTATCAAGCGATCCTAATGAATTTGAAACGTTAACTCCGTCGCATTTCTTGATAGGTCGCGATTCGCGAATTGCTATCTGTTCCGGAGTATGATATCACGGAAATTTCTCCCAATCGCTTAAATCGTTGGCAACTCGTTCAACAGATATCCCAACAGTTTTGGCAGAAATGGAGACGTGATTATCTTCATTTACTGCAACAGCGTCAAAAATGGTTTGAAAAAGGTCAAAACATTAAAATAGGAGATCTTGTTCTGGTAAATTCTGATAACCTTGCACCACTGCAATGGAGTCTTGCTCGGGTTACTAAATTGCATCCTGGCCCCGACGGTATAGTCCGCGTGGTCAGTGTTCGGACAACTAAAAACTCTGAATTTACTCGACCTATAGTTAAGCTCAGTCCTCTACCTCTGGAGCAGGACTCAGCTTAGTCATTTACATAACATTATAGTATATATATATTTATTTTCTCAACTTAGCTTCAATTACGTGTATTTTTTTTCAACTTAGCTTCAATTAAGTACATTCTTATTTTAATTAAATTTATTACTTTTAACTTAACATAGTTACAAATATTTATTTACAATTGCCATATACCTATGTTATACAGTCCACAAACTAACTTAACTACTCAAATAACTAACTAACAGTTAAGTACTAACCAACTATTCAACATTTTCAATTGGTATCGTAACTGGTGAAATCCTTTCGGATTTCGGTGGGGGGAAATGTAGGATTTTGGTTTGAATTATCCCGCCACGCACCATCGTGCACCGTCGGCCGCCTTCGGCCGCGACTTGCCCGGCGCCATCTTGGCCGGCGCGTCTCTCTTCATACCACTGGAGCCGTACTGAGCTCGCTCCCAAATTAAAATACTAAAATACATCACATAAGTGCAAATTCGCGAAGAAAAGGCCTGTGGAAACACGTGAAAGTGATGTGTAAATGCTGAACAGTAAAACCAGTGCGCACGAGTGATATTTCCTATCTAAATTATCAAAAACGAAGAACATCGCACGTGGCGGGTGAGTTATATTGGTTAAATCTCATTAGAGCTATCGAAGTATGCAACACATAGTATTAACTCACTATGTTCATTAGCACAAAATTATTTGTAAGTATTTGTAAGTATTTGTAAAAGCCTAATGTTGGAATATTCAATTTAAGGAATTTAAGCACTACCTAGTTTTAATCTATTTAATTTAACTTTTAATTTGTTATTCACTGGTAGTTGGTTAAACTGGTATTTTAGTAATTGACTACTATCACTTTATTATTGGACACAATACAATTGCCATACCACATGTACAAGCGCGATACAATACTCTCCGAGATAGACGCCGACGAAATTTGTATGGCGGCCATCTTAAATCCGCCATTTTGAATTTTTTTTCAGCACACTGTCAATTGGATGAAGTTTCGAGTGACATTTGGTCGAGCACACCCCACCTATCTTGAATACCCTGGCTGTGCTCTTCATCCGTCTTCGAAATCCTCAATCATCAGCTCTCTCCATATTTTTCCTCCGAATGAATTTTTGTCTTCTATACGAAACGATGAGTAAAAAAATTTTTTTTTCATACTTAAAACCTCAATTCACGCAGACGGGGTCGCGGGCATCAGCTTGTTCATTATAAAATACGAATACTAGTGTTTTTCAAAAATTATGTTTTATTATTTATTATTTATATCTTGATAATTTTATATCGAGTGTATATGTATCGACATAATCAAAGGTATCGATAATTTCAGCACTAATGCCCGCATTAAAGTCCGCCCATGCGCCATTTTAAGGATAAAGGAAGCTTCAATTTAAACGTAGACTGAGAGAGATATATAGACCACACCATATTTCCTTTTCACTCCCACATGAAAGAGATGCAGTGTTGGGATGTTGCACAAGATAGAATGAGAAAAAAACATGTTTTCTTTTATCCCTTTCTGCGTGTAACGGTTTTGTTCGTAAAGCACTTAATGTGTTTGGTGCTTTGCAGCGTTTTGCCTATTATAACCCCTTTCGGTTACACGCTGGCATTGATTCTAGAGGTTTAATTGTTCTATGAATTTAAATATGTTAGGGCACATCCTTCTCTATATACCTAATCAAAGGTGCAGATATACCAGTGATAGTGTCATGAATCTGTGTCATGATTGATGAAGGTAGGAAATAGGGAAATACCGTGTACAACTCGCTTGTGCAGCGCGGAGGCAGAGTGTGGCAGTACTTAACTGCAATCAGGTCATGTAGATCGGAATTTGAAGGAGCCGATAACTCGACCACAAGTTTCTTTATTATGTCTGTGACCACAAGATGTCTGTACTCTGTGAGTTTCTAGAAATAAAAATGGCGTTTGGCTCAGAAGGACTAGAATCCAGAGCCGTTAAACCAGTTAAATAAAAAAATGGTAAATGCCTTGTCTATGGACATTTAACTTGTCTCTGATGGACATCTCTGGACTCTGATGGACATTTCAAGTACTTGTCTCTGATTTCAAGCTTTTTTTTCTGGTCGGTGATTTCAAGAAGGCGAGCGTTTCCGTCAACAGTTTCACGTTAAAATACCAGAAATAATATTGCTCAATTTATTGAAGTTCATTCCTGCAGAGGTAAAATATTATTGTTATAAAAGGTATGTAACTAACAAATATACAATATTCAAAGTGAAATAAAAGCCAATCACCATACGATTTTGATGAGTCGTCGCCTGTCATAGGCCGCATCCGCCGTTAGCTCGAGGCTTCCTTTTCTATTATATATTTTTGTCGTATCTTGTTATGTTTTCGAAGTTTCACAATTCCTATGCAGGTATTTTTTGATAATAATAACTGATTTTTAGGTAATTATTTCTCCGGTGCATCATCATCCGACCTATTTTTAGAATCTGCTTTCTTTTTTTTGTGACACGAGGGTTGGGTTAAAAGCCGGTCCTATTCGGACGGAAATTTACGATTACTTATTATTTTTGTAGGAATTAATTTATTTGAAGATGGCAGTGAATGTGTACTCAACAAATGTCACGTCGGAGAACCTATCAAGGCACGATATGTTATCGTGGGTGAATGACTGCCTGCAATCTAACTTTGGTAAGATCGAGGAGCTATGCACAGGCGCCGCGTACTGCCAGTTTATGGACATGTTGTTCCCTGGTAGTGTGCCAATGAAACGGATAAAGTTCAAAACAAATTTAGAGCATGAGTACATACAAAACTTCAAAATACTACAAGCTGGGTTCAAGAAAATGTCTGTAGATAAGGTAAGCCTATTTTTAAGTTCATTCATCAATTCTGATATTGCAAAAATATGTCTCTGTTACTCATGCATGAACTAATCATGATGAAAATCGGACTGAGAAGTAGATTTCCTCATGAATATGGCCACAGTTTGTCATCCTAGGAAAACAAAGGTTTCCTACTGAAAATTGGTGTAATATTAGGGAGAATTGTTATTCACTGCTGCTATATCTATCCAACAGATGTTTTTATTACTCCCTAGTAAGTTGATGTACTATTAATTCTCCTTAAGTTATGACATCATAATTATCGTGATTATGTTTAATGTGTAATGAAATGGAATTTGGAATTCTGAGTCCTACAAGTATCTATTACAAATTAAATAAATATTATTTAGTATGAAACAGGTAAAATGTGTACATACGTTTTTTTTTAATCAAGGAGGTGATTTTTTATATTATCTATTTCTTAACTCTTGAATGGGTTTAGGCCACTTCAGTTCACTATAAATGCTAATGGCCTACTGCATATTCTTTATAAGGAGAACTCCCAACATGCAAAATGTCCTACAGTAACTGTTAAAGCAAGTGGTTCCTATTTAGTTGTTTATAATTCAGTCGCATGCTATATTAATGACTAATTTTCAATTATGTAATAGCTATGCTACAAGTTGTAAAGTAAGGATAAACATTTTGTTTATTATGTTCTAATTAAAACATTTTCAGCACCAACTGTAATTTTGTAGGTAATACCAGTGGACAAGCTGATTAAGGGGAGGTTTCAAGATAATTTTGAGTTTTTGCAATGGTTTAAAAAGTTTTTTGATGCAAACTATGACGGAAGGGAGTATGATGCTTTTGAGGCTCGCGGGGGTATAGCGATCGGGTCGGGTGCGTGTGACAGCGGCGTACCACTGTGCGCCGCCGCGCCGCCGCCGCCGCGCCCGCGCCGCGCTGCGCCTCTGCATCACTCGGGCAGTACGCATCCCGCTCCTAGCCAATCGCATATAGACATGTTATGCATGACCATACCATCACATTTTCATTGTACATTGTCTCAATGAAAGCTACACAAAGGCATTTTCATACTTTTAAATAAAATTACTCTTCTAAAACTTGTGTAAGGAATTTAATCTAAATTGTGAGGTTAGAATGTTGTTACAGCATTGTTTCTTTGCCTTCTCTGCAGCTTTCATTGGAACAGATTTCACACCTTCACATTAGGGTTTCGTCATACCTGAACCGGTTGGTGCTATATTACCCTATTTGAATGTCAACAGGAGCGGTTTTCACCATTTAGTACCACTCACAATATTTTCTTATGTAACAAACATTATTTGTATTTATAAAATTATCCTCGCATTCAATCAGCAATTTTATCTAAAATTTACTACAGATAAGAAACAATCAGAGTTTTTCGCTGTGCTGGGAGCATAACTGAGAGAGGTTAAGTTGTCAAGACCTTTCTGTTGTCATTTGAACAGTCTATGTGCCTTACCACAAGTCTACTTCCAGCACAGGTAGCCCGCATCCCATAGTACATTGTTCTTTCTTTTTGTTTACTTTCCATTGTTTTCTTTCGTAGATAGTACCCATTGACAGGCTGGTGAAGGGTCGTTTCCAAGATAACTTTGAGTTCTTGCAATGGTTCAAGAAGTTTTTCGACGCCAACTACGGCGGCGCGGAGTACGATGCGATGGCGGCGCGCGAAGGATTGCCCATGGGGCATGGCGCGGCCGGCACGCCTGCTGCCCGGGCTGCGCCCCCGTCCGTTAGGAAGCCCGCGGCGCCCGTCGCTAAAGTCGCCGCCAGACCCCAAACCAGTACTATTTGCTTTCCTTATTAGTTTCTTTCGATTTCAATTGTTTTTTCACTGAACATAATAATTTTTTTTTCTAAATAATGATTTTTAGGGTTCTGTACCAAAATGGTAAAATGGAACCCTTATGGTGCGACTTTCTCCGTCTGTCTGTCCGTCTGTCCGTCCGTCACACTCGATTATTTCAGTAACTACCGAAGCTATCGACATGAAATTTGGAATAATTGTGTATATTAGTGGCCCAAAGACACAAATTAAAAAAAATTGGAAATTATTATTGTTCTTATTTAAAAAGGGGGGAAAATCTGAGGGTTGAAATTTAAAAGTGAGATAACTGTACTTTGTGGGGTATCATATGAAAGGGTTTACTTTGTACATTCTAAAACAGATTTTTAATTATTTTTAGTTATGATAGTTTTTGATTTATCGGGGAAAATGTCTAAAAAAATACCGTTCCCCCCCCTTATCTCCGGAGTTTACCAATCGAAAAATTTGAAATAATTATGGTCAATAGGAATTTACGTATATTTTACAGGAAAACTATAGCCAATGCTCTAACTAGCATAGTTTTTTTGATATTAACAATAAACCTCTACAAACAAAGTTAGTCTTGCGGTTCATTAACAAAGGTAATTATTTATTAATAATGGTACGGAACCCTTCGTGCGCGAGTCCGACTCGCACTTGCCCGGTTTTTTAATATTGTTTAAACCATTAATTATTAATAATTATCCCAATATATATTTAAATATGTAATAAAAGAAGTAGATATGTTACTTAAGCGTCCAAATTAATGACTAACTAAACCTTACACATTTGATTCTATTTTGTAGCTATCTCTTCTAAGCTTGTGTGCTTTATATCTTCTTTCTTTATAACTAAATATATATTTATTAATAATGCTCTAAAAATATACTATGAACCATTTCTATATGTTTATGCGTTACTCAGATATTAGATGTTCCTCCAATTCCATACATCATTGTAATCATTTTATGTAGTGTTGTTTTATGTATGTGTTATATCATCTTTATTTATGTTTATGCCCATTGCCCACAATATTATTATTATATAATAGTTTTTTGAATACTTACTAAGATGTGCTAGTAGAAAATAAATTTTATGTTTTATTTAAATTATTGACAGAATTACAGTAAAGTAATTCCCGTAAATAACGTTAAACAAAATCTAACTACTAATATTATAAAATATGTCTGTCTGCTGCACTTTAACAACCCATCTTTTCAAACGGTTTTGATGAAATTTAGTATTTGGGTACCTAACATCTGGGGGAAAGACATATGTTACTTTTTATCTAGGAAAATTATGGAGTTCCCGCAGAATAATAACTTAATCCACGTGAACGAAGTTGGGGGCATCAGCTGGTGTATAATATGCTAATTTATCCCAGTACTCCAGTACTCTCTGTGCTTTATACATACAGTTATTTTTTATAACCATAAAAAATAACTGTGTAGAAAAATGTATGACATGGTTTAACAACATCAATAAGGCTCGGCGCAAACGGGCCACCGACCACAGCCACCGGTGGCTGTCGCGCTACTTACACTACTGTAACTCTTGGCCGCCACCGACCACACGTTTGCAGCGAGTCTATACAAAAAGTATGAAAAATGATGTTAACTGCTTGTCACCTAGCCACCGGTGGCTGTGGTCGGTGGCCCATTTGTGCCGAGCCTAAAGAGTTTTTCATTTGAAGTAAAGTCTAGTTTGGAACCTGTTTAACATTAACATCAGTATTTTTTAACCTCCGACCTTTGCCATAAAGCTTTCTATAATTTAGATTTTTGTATTTGATTCTTCAAATTAATGATGGTCCTAAATGCAATTCAATAAATATTTCTTGGCCATGTAGCAAACTATCTTAGCTGTCACTATAGCTTGGTGATCGATCACACAGGTTTCCTAGCGCAGCATTAACTCAAGCTCTGTTTTAAATTATGTATAGACTAATTAAGTGTTATATTAATGAAAATTTTTGAATTGATACTCGCCGGCATATTTAGCGGAACATAAAAAAAGGTCCATAATTAAAAAAATATGCTTTTATTTTAATATCTACTTACTACACTTCTTTTGTTATTTAAAGTTTCATTTGTTTTACTTAAAATGAGATCACATTAAGAACAGATTTTGCGAGTAAAGGCTATTTGTGAAAAATGGTACATTTTTGAACTTTTCATGTAACCGGGAAAGGTGAAATTTAATATTAAAATAACAATTAATTAAATTAGAAAAATGGTGATTAATATCGCGTATTTCCTCCACGTGCTCTTATTATAGTTTCTACCCGTCTAGGCATACTGAGAATGATGTTATCGATGGTCTCCTGGGATAGTCTCCGCCATTCCTCAACTACGGCGATTCGCAGTTCACCCACGTTGGCAGGAGCTGGAATTCTGGACTTAACTTTTCTTTTGAGCAAGTTCCAAACGTGCTCTATTGGGTTCATATCCGGTGATCTCGCCGGCCACTCCATAACAGTGATATTCATATCATTAAGATAAGCTTGAGTTACCCGAGCGGTATGCGGCCGAGCATTATCCTGCATAAAAACAAAATCGTCACCGATATATGGGGCAAACGGTACGACATTTTCGTCTAAAACTTCTCTGATATAGCAGTCTGCAGTCAGACTCCCTCTGTCAATCACTACCAAGTCTGTGCGAGCTCCCAAACAAATGCCCGCCCAAACCAATTGATCAACCACCGTATGCAACTGTAGTTTCAAAATTTGTCTGAATGTATCGTTCTCCTTTGCGTCTGTATATTCTTTGCCTGCCATCAATTTGATTTAAGAGAATTCTGCACTCATCACTAAACAATACCTTACTCCATTGGTCCGCGTTCCAAAGTCGATGTTCCTGAGCAAAAGTTAACCTGTTTCTACGATGATTTACCTCGAGCCTTGGAGCCTTGGCGGGCACAAATGAACCCAAACCAGCTTCTTCGAGCCTTCTTCGTACCGTACGCTCACTTACGGTTACACCCCGCACTGCTTCTAACTCATGTCGGGCTTGGACGGCCGTCAAACCGGGGTTCCTACGTACACGAAGCCGAATGAAACGATCATCCCTACTCGAAGTGCCTCTTTTTCTGCCTTGTCCTGCTCTTCTCACATATGTACCGGTCTCCCTGAACCGTTGGATACTGCGATGGATCGTTGAAACTGGTCGACGAAGATTTCTGGATATCACTCTGTAGGCTTGACCATTTCTTCGCATTTCGAGTGCCCTGGCAATCTCCGTTGGGGCTAAGTCAGGCATAATTCAGTCATCAACTCCAGAAAGATACGCGATTAAAAAAAACTAACAAAAAACAGTATTTCAATGAAATTTTAAATCAAACTCAGAAGAAAGAAATACTCGAAGTTCGCTCCAGATAAGGTGTATTTGGATAAAATTAAAACCATTGCATAAAATGTGATGTTCAGTTGTTTTCTTAATTTGAAAATATTTCTTTTTAAATTAAATGACGTATAAACCAGCCAGCAACCTTATATGATACTGATATCAAACCTTTTTTTTTATGTTCCGCTAAATATGCCGGCGAGTGTATAAAACTTTATTGTATTACTTTTGATAACAGCTGTGCGTCATGTAGATTATATGTTTTTGATTAAATAAATAAATAAAATTAATATTTTGCAGTTGTAAAGGCCAACAGCACAGTGAGGTCTCCACCAGTCAACTTGTCCAGATTGAATCAAAGTGCAAAGGGAGACTCAAAACTTGTTGACGAATTAAACCATCAGGTAAGATAAATCAAATAATAATAATATTAAATTCAACCAATGGGTTGAAATTATTATAATTATTCCTCATCATACTGAGCACGAATCTTCTATTAGAATGCGAAGAGTTTGGCGGTAGTCCACCACTATGGCCAAGTGCGGATTGGCAGACCTCACACTTGAGAATATTTTGAAAAAACTAAGGTGTGCAGGTTTCCTCACCTTTTTTTTTTTTCTTCACCAATAAAGCAAGCGATATTTAGAAATGCATGGCCGAGGATCAAACTCCAAGACACCAGCACAGGAGGCCGAACGTCTAAACCACGAGGCTATCACCACTTATGATGAATACACTTGTGTCTTAGGGTTGCCATTGCAAAATATGTTTTTTTTTTTAATTTTGTGTTAAATGCATAATACTTTTGCTAAGCATTGGAAGTTCCCTCCACTAGGTGGACTCGAAAAACTGTTGAAAGCCATCGGTGCATAACAACAGTGTTTATGGAAATCCTGACAGGCGACCTTAGTCCAGCTGTGGACGTATATCGGTTGAAACGACGTTACTTAGGCTATCGGCACAGCTATAAAACTATGGTGTATCTGTGTTTGATAGCCAATGTGATATTTATGTAGATACTAGCTGATGCCCGCGACTCCGTCCGCGTGGGTTGAGGTCTTTTGGTTCCCGCGGGAACTCTTAAATTTTCCGAGATAAAAAGTAGCCTATGTGTTATTCCAGACTTTTTTATCTGATTCCAGATTGATAGTTATAATCTATCTCTGTGCCAAATTTCATCCAGATCCATTCAGCCGTTCTGGCGCGATCGAGTAACAAATATCCATCCATCCATCCAAACTTTAGCATTTATAATATTAAGTATAGTAGATATAGATGAACAGTTGTGCACTCAATACGTGCAACCGATGATGCATAATATGAAAAAGGTAATGCGCTTTCTAGGTCAAGGCAAACATCCCAATTACGAGTTTATAGTGCCCTTGCCTTTTTTGTCTTTTTATCTTACTTATTCAATGTTACACACTTTATTGTGAACATAATATCGTTAATAAAATCACATAAAATGAGTTTGTACGACATGATTCTGTAATCATGCAAGATCATTATGCCAAAATTTTGTTAAAGAGGAAAATTCTAAGCTGGATGTACATGTACTAATTTTAATCGTCTAATTCGGTTGGTCGCTGATACCTAGATTGAATTAAGTAGTACTTCTACTACTTGGTATTCTTATTACACTTCGTCCCAACCCAATTTCGCCCACGACACGACTCGACTCATAAAGCGACACCATAACGAGACAATCATATTCATTATAGGATTTAGCGTGCGAGATAATGGGATAGAATACAAGTTATATTTATCTCATTCTCTCGTAGGTTACTTTTCTGAAGTTTCACTTCTGCCTTGTGTGAATTGCACACACATTTTTTCTTGTTCTTGATGCTCAACATCTTTTCAGTGTTAATTTATTATTTATCTTTGTTTGCGTTAGGTCAACGAATTAAAGGCAACGGTTGATGGTCTTGAAAAAGAAAGAGATTTCTACTTCGGTAAACTGCGAGACATAGAGGTGATCTGCCAGGAGATGGAGGAACAACAGAACGCTCCAATAGTTCAAAAGATTTTGGACATCTTATATGCAACTGAGGTAAATATTGTGAGTCTTTTTTAACTAACTACGTATTTTTTTTTAATTTGAAAGTGATATCTAGGATCACTTTAGTAAACATTCTGTCTCAAGTGAGGCTTTTATTTCGCATATTAACGACACTGAAAAAGTTATGTGTAAGGTATATTATTGTACGTTCATCTACTCTTTTCTCTTGTGGGCTCTTCTCGAACCTTCGTGGAACCTTCGTAGTATCATCATCATGTTTTATTAGTAAGTAATTTTTAACGTACCAATGTGTACAATAAGTGTACCTACCAGTGTACCTATATTGAATAAATGATTTGGTTGATTGATTGATATACGAACCGCTAGGGTATGGAACATCCAGCGCACGTGTTTTCTGCCACATATAACTTAAGTATCTTCAAGGCAAAAGTGAATAGGCATCTTCTAGGCAAGCGCGTTCCAACCTAGACCTCGTCATAGCTTTGTACTAAGCATGATTGTCGTCAAGCGCAAGCATATCACGCAATAAAATAAAATAAAATAGTCATAAAACTTAAACTTAAACTGACACTGTAGAGTTTGAACATTCACAGCTAGTTAATATCATCAAAGAATTTTCATTCATTGATATGGTCAAGCTTTATCATTAAACGCCACCGTTTCATGGTCAAATGGTGGTTTCAAATGGTGGATTATTTCATTAGAGATTTGACAGAATTAATTATTTATATGAAATAATCAATTCTGTGATATGGGCACGCCGCACAACACAATATTCTTTAATTCACGTGCTTCACTTGGAGTGAAAAGTGAAAAAAAAACAGTGAAGTGAAACACCAAACTTGTTAACATCTTTTTGCGTTAAACGTTTCTTATTTTCTTTTCAGGACGGATTCGCGGCTCCCGAGGAAGTGGACGGGGAAACCCCCCACCCCCCGGAGGAGGACGAATATTGAAAGTGTAACATAAATATATGTACGCGTATCATAGTGCTCTTTGTATATTATAAACTCGAAATTATATCGCTTAAATCATCAACAGGCATCAAGCGCTTAGTATTTCACAGCCAATGAGTCGTATACAAGTAGTCGGAAATATGTGCGCAGAGGGCAGTCCAGTGCAGTCACCAATTAATATATTGGTGACTGGTATGTAAGCGGTAATATAATTATTGAAAACCTTTGATATTATCCATCTCATTCCTTTCCATTGACTGACAAACTGATAATACTGTAGAGGTTATGAAAGTTTCCAACGATAGCAATACATCGATCAACAAATTCGTACTATGCACGGAACTTGTGATTGTCACATTTCGTTAAGTGACAATAGGGTAATTCAGGGTCTGTCATAAAAAAAAATCGTACAGTACATTGCGTCGCACATAATAAGTATCTATGTTTACCACATTTAATAGCAGAAGAATCGTTTCATATCGATAAAATGAAGTTTTTAAAATAATGTGGTTTGGTAAGAACAAATGAACAAACATACAGGAAGAACCTTACATGTATTCCCTGTACCTTTCAAGATACGAACGAACTAGGCAATTACTTTTACTGTTATTTCCTTTCATTTCGCAACGTGAACATCTTTTGGTTAAATGATTTTTATTGTAAAAGATAATTTGGACTCTGGCCTGAATGACTTCCAGAAGTTCCTAGAATATTACATTAATCATATAAATGGGATTAAATTGATCGATGTATTTGAAAATATCTATCACTTATATATATTTAGTATCTATACACATGGCTGTGTCATACGTAAGTGCATTCCTTCTACATATTATATTTAGGAGCGTTGTTTCTTGGCTGATTCTCTTCCTATTCTTGTTTGTTTGGTAGGAATATTTCTTAGTTACTTAATGGAATTCTAAATATTATTAGTGATGTAACGAGTATTCATGTTGAAAAAAGTATTATTCTATATGACCATGGTTTTTTAAATAAAATCCTTACAGAAAATTCTCAATTTAGTTTCGATGCCATTCTATTTAGATTTCCAGTTTTAATTTTGGCTATATATCTCTTTATAAAAATCTTATTCAATTTTTTTAATATTTTAAATTAACATAAATTTGCAAATAATGTGATCACTGATTTACGAAAACTAGTTGAGATTTCATTTATGTATTAAATCACAAAGTCCCAAGTTCGCGAAAGAGGAATCATTAAAAAATATTTGATATTTGTTACATCACTACTGCATGGCGGATAGGGTTTTAATGTGCAATGGTGCAGAAAGCGTGCTTTTATGTATTCGTCTTGAATCAACACCATTGGGCCAGTGGCGCCTTTGTAAACGTGCATTTAATAGGTTGTTATAATTCATGGAAGAGATATACTGTTACTTGTTTGTGTTATCGTATCTAAATTTACTGAAAATTTTACTTTGGTCGTAAAATACTCTATAAATGTAACGAATATTCATATTAGAACTCATAATTAAGCAAATCACAAAATCACACGTATTTGCTTGAAAGGACAGTTTTTACTTAGTATATTAATTTTTTTTGGAAGTCATATTATTGTGCAACTGATCATGTAGCATTAAATAGTATTTTTTAATGTTGACAATTTTTATTGTTAAACTACCATTTGTATTAATATTCCCGAATGATTAAAATAAGTATTCGTTACCTACATTAAGTACTGCTCTTTTACATAATGGCAGGTAATTAGATCTGAATACATTTTGAATTAATTTCGGGCTGTTTAAAAATGAATAGTAGTTCGATTCAAAATATATAAAATATAGGTAATGGACCCTAATTTAACATGAATTAAGAGACTTATGGTTTTATGCACTAATAGTAACTATAACTAACGATAGAAGGTACTTTAATGATCAAAATATGATATTTTGTTAATATTAGAAGTTTCTTAGCGCCCTCGTTGCGTTATTAAGTAGGTATTAATTACGACTTGTCGGCGAATAGATGTTATCGCTGGTTAAACATATAATAATAGACACCTAATTTATTTACTTTAAGCGTTCATAAATTGCCTTAACTGCAAAATATTAAAGCCGGATTTCAGATTATGGGAGTCTTATCAAATAAATAACTAATTAATATATTGGTCTTTTATTTACTCGAATTATCATAATTATTAGTACCTATCACAGTAACAGCGAAGCGTATATTCACCATTAACAGCGAATTGAATTCTCCCGTAGACCTACTGAATTTTCATGGTACTAAGTAATACCGTGAAACTAGCCAACTTTGCCCGTTAAAATCAAATAAATTTCGAGTTTTTTTCTATGGAAAGTAAAGTATTTATCCATTTCTTACAACCATATGATTATACGCAAGCATTCGATTTGTATTTTATTTTTTAACATTTAAACCAAAATTTGTTCGATTTTAATGGCGGGCAAAATAATCTGGACTTAGCCAACATTGCCCACAGCGAGTTTTCACACAATTTACCTCTTAAAAATACGTAACAGACACCATGACAAGAATGTAGGACAATCTTGGCCTAGGTTCTAAAATTTTGTTTGGAGTATACATATTTTAGCAATAAAAGGAGTGGGCAATGTTACCTAGCGATTATTTCTATTTTCCATACATGGACAAGCTCCATCGAGCAGTTTTAAATTTTAAGGGTTGTCACGTCAGGAAATTATTGATTCCAATAAATAATATTTTAACTTTTTTGTCGTGAGTGGGACCACATATTATTATATAATAATATGCATTTGGATAAATGTTTTTGAAATAAGAAACGATATTTAAATCAACCACTAGGTTCAAACGAAATTTTTACTAAAGTTTAGGTTTAAGAGTAAAGGTTGGAAGCCTAAGAGGGAAAAGATTTAATTATATATCAAATTTTTATAGGCTGTCCGACGTCTTGATATTCTTGGCGAATATTCTGAGCTTGTGTTTGTCTATCTAAAATTAAAGTTAAAAAAAAACAATAGAAAAGTGGCACTCTATGATAATAAAATATAGCTTATTTGCATCGGGAATAGTATAGTTTTTATCAGTAGGAATAGTATACTTAGTATATTCAGAATCGGATCAGTGGCAATACAAACAATGTGACAAACTTCGTCATCTAAGTAGGTATTTGACTATGATAATATTTACTTTTAAATTTTCAATTAAACAACGTGTTTTTGAAATAACCGAGTTATTTGGAGTTTTGTAATTACTTCAAATTTAAATATTATACATATAAACCGATGGAATCCAGCCGAATATGGCTTAAAAAGTAATAAAAATCTTTATTTCAGGGGTGCTCTCATAGAAGCGGATATGAAGAAAAAATATTTTTATAGCGTTACATAGGGTTGCGGTTTATCATTTTAAAGATAATTAGGAATAGAGTCCAAAAATATATATTTTTAAATTTTTCCCCTAAAATTGACAAAATGGGGAGTTCTTCAAAGTGGAGATTTTCTAACGTCCAAAGTTGACCTCAGAACTCTAAATTTACTGAAATGCTGAGCCTGAAACTTGATCAATTATTTGACTTATATCCTGTACTTGAACAACAAATACTAAAATTAGATAAATATTATAATATGGAAACGAAATTATTTAATTTTTAATGAGCTTTAGTATTTACAACAGAACTTCACAATTGTGTCAATAGATGGCGCTCATGGTCAAAATTAACTATTACAATATTTTCTGAAAGGCTGAGTCTGAAACTTGTTCAATTATTTGAATTATATCCTGTACTTGAACAACAATTAATACTAAAATTAGATAAGTAAATATTATATGGAAACTAAATTATTTAATTTTTAGTGAGCCTTAGTATTTACAACAGATCTTCACAATGATGTCATTAGATGGCGCCGCGAGGTCTCAGTTCGGGGCGAACCACTAGTCTATTACAAAATATCTAAATATGACAGCCCTGAGTACTTTTTGTTAACGGGCAATGTTGGCATGCACAGGTTTGGAAAGTTTAGGGTAACTTTGCCCATCATCTGAAGTTATGATTTATATAGATCTGAATTCTGAAACTATATTTAAAATGCTCAAGAATTGTGTACTTATAAGTTACAGTAGGTAACATAAAGTTACTTGCGTTTTTGCTATGATGTAAAACCCACATTATAGAATTTTAGTAGGTACCTACTTTACTCAAGAAATTTGCCACCCAAAACAGGCACCACACTTGACAATTTCTGACGGGTTATTGAATGAACTTGGGAACGAATGCGATACGCAAAAATGTCACAAATATAATCTATTTTCAAATTTTGACTGTTGCCATAAAACTAAAAAAAAAATGGCCCATTTTAGCGGATTTGCTAGGTAGTTGACCATTTCAGTCAACAATTTCAATCAAATAAATATTATAAATGCGAAAGTTTGGATAGATGGATGTTTGCTCAATCACGCCCCAAGGGCTGAACGGATCTGGATGAAATTTGGCACAGAGATAGATTATAGTCTGGAATAACACATAGGCTACGTCGACGGCGACATTTGTCCGCGTGGATTGAGCTTATTTGGTTCCCACGCCCACGGGAACTCTTTAAAAAGTCACTCCGGCGTGCCGCGTGATTGAGTAGCAGGCATCCATTTGAGGTTTTTTGGTTCCCGCGGGAACTCTTTAATTTTCCGGGATAAAAGTAGCCTATGTGTTATTACAGATTATTATCTATCCCTGTGCCAAATTTCATCCAGATCCGTTCAGACGTCTGGCGTGAGAGTTTCGCGTTTTTAATATTAGTACCTAAGGCGAAGGATCAGTACTTATGGCCCTTGCACTACGTTGCACACGATGAAGTGTAATAAGTGATTTTATAATTGTTACTTTTAAAAGAATAAAATTCCCAAATTTCTTAAATAAACGTATAATTAATTATCCATACATTATACAAAGAGTTTTAAATTATTTCATAATTGTTAATTTATAATTTATTTTTTATGAAATCTATAAATTTAAGAACAATCTGTGCAGTGTGCATATCTATATATACCTAATCAAAGGTGCATATAATTAAAACAAAATGGCACTTTAAAGAAAAAATATGCAAATTTATAATTATAATTCATAATTATAATGTAAAATTATTCCATAATTTGTAATTAATTATGAACTCGTACTTACATAGGTACCTACCCTACCTACAATCCAAACAAAATGTTACCAAAATGACAAAAACAAAATACGTTTAATCAACTTTATACCTAATCTTAAACAAAATAGATTTACAAATACAGTTCGTTTCACATAAAAAACCGTTGTATGTTTAGTTGATTTTCAAGTGGAAACTGAATTTCAAAATCGGTAATCGGATAAGCTGTTTTTCTTGGAATAACGTTAGATGCTAAACTCCAATGGGGCAATCACATAAATGACTTATCGAACAAGCTTAGTTCTGCTGCGCGGTTAAAAAGATTCGTCAGTTGACAGATATAGAAACGGCGAGATTAGTTTATTTTGGTTACTTTCACAGCATTATGTCATATTATGGTATTTAATTATTATGAGGTAATGCTGCTGATAATCATTCTGTTTTTGTGCTGCAGAAGAGGGCTGTTCGAGCCATATTATATAATATGGGACCTAGAGACTAAGAGATAAATTTAAAGAAATCAATATTATGACAGTGCACAACCAATATATGTTTGAAAATTTAGTATACGTGCATAAACACATTGATAAATTCAAGAAGAAAAGTGAGTGTCATAATGTCAATACTAGAAATAAAAATAAACTTGTAATGCCTACTTCTAGGCATAGTAAAACTAGTAATTCATTTGTTGGAAACAGTGTCCGCTTCTACAATAAGCTCCCAGAAGACATGTTGAAAATGTCTCTCAATAAGTTCAAAGTTAATGATGATTTGTGAAATGGTGGTAGAGACAAAAAAAATCCCGGCTGAGTTTGTTGTGGGCTCTTCTCAGACCAGGGCGCGTTTGGAACCCTCGTAGCTTTAGTTTTAAAATACCGTTACTAATTATCACCATTATATTTTATAAATAACTCGACGTCAATAAGTGTAGTTTAACTACCTAAATTGAATAAACGTTATTTGACTTTGACTGTGATTCGGGAAAAAGGACAGTTTGTATACAATATTAATTTTCACCTACCACTCCTACCAGCTCAGAAATTGCTTCACTATCTAATACTTTTAAACGAGCAATTCTTGCATATACCTATAGTATAATCTGAATCCTGGAAACGGCTATGTGGCGGATTTCGGGGGCGATAAATCGATCTAGCTAGGATTCACTTTTAGAAAATGTCGTTTTATCCGTGTTTTCAGGCAAACTGCTACAATATCATTAGAATACGAAGGAAAATTTCGCCACCATTACAAGGATTATTAGCTCAGATGGGAAACCGTCGCGAAACCAGAAGCCCCTGGTTCTAGTCCAGATTTCTCTAATCCGATTATTTCTTTCCCTTTTTTAAAATATAATATAATATATTATTCAAAAAAATAAAATATATTTTTTTTTTTAAATATAAAAACACGATTTACCAAAAAAAATACCGAGCAAAGCGGTTATCCAGCTAGGTACTTTAAATTTAACAATACGTAAGTTGGCTCAATCTGGGCGCTTATACTCAAGAAGGAAATCAGATAGCGTAAGTTTAAGGTAAGTCAAGGTAAAGTTAACGAGGCTGTGCTAATTGCTATGTCGGTCGAGACTTGTATAGTACTTTTCTGCAAGGAAACAATAAACTTGCCTATTAATTCAGGAACATAGTGTCTTCTTCATATAAACTACCTATTCATTTAATTTCTTCAAAAGAGGGATTACTTTATATGAAAACGTCCGGGTCTACTGACGCAATTAATCATTCATGGCGTCTAGTGGCCCCATATTGAGGCACACTTTAGGTTCACAAGCGGTAGGCAAGGGTAGTATGCACAGTCACTCAGCAATATTCTCGCGTGAAACGAACTGTACAGTCAATAATATAATCGATACTATCAGTTCACATTATTCCAGTTAGCTCAATCTTCAGTGCTATTCAAATAATATGAACCCACTGTTAATGTTATAATGTTGACTTATAAAAATAGTTTAAAGCGGTCCCGCCGTAAGAGTATTAACGATTTAGCTTTAGATTCATTTAAGATGTGTATAATTTATTGTAACAAACAACGGTACATTATGTAAACCGTTACCCTTGCGGTTATATCCTTTGGTAAACAGTTATAGGTAGTTTTTGTTTTATCATACATAAATATTTATATAATTGCCTAGCAGGGCTAACATAAATGATATTTTAAATTTAATCATAGATAATTTGTTTCATGTGTGTTGTATTCTGTGCTTTTGTCATGATTTTATTCTGAATCTCCACTTTAATCTATTCTTAATTACCTCTTATTTTTAGTTACATTACAAGAGCTTAGCCTCTCTTTTCTGCTTAAGTCTAATACTTTCTCTTGATGTATTACATTTATTAAATTGATTTTCTGATGATTTGATGTTGTCTGTTGATGAATTGTTTAAACATGCTTTTCTTTTCTGCTTAAGTCTCATACTTTCTCTAGAAGTATTACACTTAAGCGATTCAATTTCTGATGACTCTTTTGTAGACGTGTTGTTTAAATTAGCTTTTTTATTCTGTTTATTCCTTAGACTTTCTCTTGATATGTTAAATATTGATTCAGATTGTTTATTATTATTTTTACTTGAAGGTGTTCTTAGCTTAGGCTTTTGCACCTTGTTACTTTTTTGGTCTTTTAATTTGTAGTTCAAGTTATTTGAAATCTTATCTGTGTCATTTGTGTTACTTGTTATTGTATCTGTGTGTAAATTTGCTTTATGTTTCGAACGAGTACTTTTATTTAACATATTATAATCAGTTACATTCTCTTTATTTTCTTGTTGCTTATTATTGACAAGCATTTTGCCTTTTAATTTCTGAGTTTCATTATTTTCTTGTTGTTTATGATTATCAAGCATTTTGCCTTTTAATGTCTGAGTGTCATAGGATCGTGTGCTTTGGTTCATTGCAGGTTTGCACAAGTTTCGTACTGATAATATAGTGCCACTTGGTCTATTTTTAGCTCCAACTCCATTGGTACCATTCATCAAAAAATGGGTATTCCTTGGAACTGAAAAGAAAAACACAATATTTTATCAACATTTTAAAAATCAGAGCGACAGCATCAAGACTAAGAGCTGCAATATATATATTTTTTGTAACAGGTCTAAATATAAAAAATACATTGAAACCAGTCATTTCAAGCATAGAGACGATTTTTTTTTATTGTAAGGCAGGCTTGCGCTTGACGACAATCATGCTTAGTGCTAGGCAATGATGAGGTCTAGTTTAGAACGCGCTTGCCTTGAAGATACTTAAGTGGCAGGAAACACTTGCGCTGGGAGGTAATTCCACACCTTAGCAGTTAGTATCAGAATAGTCAATCAAAACGATGGTGTATAAAATCCACATTTTCTATAATCTATAATAATAATAATCGTAAAAAATATTTTAATTTGAAATAATATTTTTTTATTTTAATTTAACTTTAAATATAAAAAATCATACTCTGGTCTTTTTCCAAATTTTTTTGTGAAGATAGAGTTACTCTATCTTCCATGTCGCTTTCAAAGTCTGTATCCCAAAAAGTTTTCACAAAACTTCTTGCTGTTGTCTTATGTTGTGTGATTGGATCTGTAAAAATAATAAATTTTATTTGTATTTCTATGTAACTATGTAAACTTGTAATTGGTAAATAAAAGCTATTCATGTACATTGGACTTACATTGTTTTTCACTCTGTTCAGCATTCGTTTTACCTTTGTCTTCTTGTGTGACATTAAATATTTCTTCATCAGTGTAAGTCTCACTTCCAGCATCATTATCACACCTTGATATATCTATAATGACATCCCGCTTACCGTTTTTTACCGGGCTTTGTTTACTGGCTTCCTTCTTATTCGCCACATTTGTATTCTTAACAGTTTGTCCTTTGATCTGGTCGCCATGTTTACTGGTTTCCTTATTTGCTACATTTGCATTGTTCGGAATATGATTTTTGTACTGGTTGTTATGTTTATTAGCTTCCTCCTTATTTGTCACATTTGTATTGTTCAGAGTTTGATTTTTGATCTGGTCTGGGGGTAAAAGTTTGTGTAACAAATCCATGTAATTGTTATCACTGATGTCACGGTTTAAGCAAGACTGTGATGTGAGCTTTCTTACTTTATTTTTCTCTCTGCATGCTCTCAATGCCTTTGTTTGAGGACTGTTTACACCTAAACTATCACTACTGATATTCTTATTTTCAACTATATCCAGTTTTTGCGTGAATAGTTTTCTTTTTGTGAAACTAGGTTTTGAAGACACAGTAGAGTTGTGTGTTTCGTCAGCAACAGAGTTGTTATTAATTGAATCAATATGATTCTGCAGGGCTTGATTTGTTTGCTTATTGGTGTCTGATTTCTCTTTTGAAGTAAAAACTACTTGAGGCATTTCTTTCAATGGGTTAGATAATGATTCAACATTGCCATCCAGAGGCTGAGATGATTTTGCAATCAATACTTCTGGTTCATTGTCTCTTACAAGAGTTCCAAATTTTCTAACAGGTAACAGAGGTTTCTTAAAATTAAAGTCTTTAGTATTTGTTGCAATCTTTTTCATGGTTTTTGAAGATAAACTTTTATTTTGCTTTACAGGGGACATCGTCAACTTCTTTCTCTTACTTTCAGGATAGCTAACACTCTCTGTTTCAAGAACCCTCTTCTGTTGTAATGTTTTGGATAGTGTCTGATTGACTCTACTTGTACTTGGTCCAAAGATCTCTTCACTTTCATTGTCGGATTCTACAAATTGGTTTTTACTGGAAAACTCTTTCTGTCGAGCTGCTTTTGATTTTACTTTGTAAGATATTTCATAAGTTGGATTTGCATTAGACATGTTAAACCTTTGAATTGGCAGAAGTAATGAAGTATCTTTTGCTAGACGGTTTTTTAGGGTCACTGGTGAATTTTGACGTTCACTATCTAGATCTTTGTGTGTTTCTGGTATGTCAGGGAATCTATCGTCATATGGAACATTTTGCTGTTTACAATGTGGTAAAAAACTATGATTAACAATCCTGCTCTGAGTAGTTATTAAATTTATAAAAGAATTCTGTTTGATGTTTTCTGTACAGCCTGTGTAGTTGTCATTTTCTCTCACTTGTGATGTTAATTTATTCAAATCAATTCTTGGTGACCTGGCTCTGACTTTTGGTATATTTCTGGTATAAAATGCTGAACGAGTAGATGTACAATCATCACTGCTCACAGAAGAGTTACTTCCTTCGGCTCCTGATTCACCACCGGAATTACGTCTGCAGTATTTTAAAAACGATTTTAAATTTCTACGCTTTCCAATTCTTTTCCGCATCCGACTTTTTTTAAAGGCGGTGTAGGCGTCATGAATCATTCGTTCATCGTTTTTATTAAATTTATAATTTTTTAATGCTAATGCTATATCTGCAGCACTCACAGTTGTGTTAGAGTCTGGAAAAATCCAAAATTTATTTGAAATTGGTAAGGTACTTTGTTACTCTTGAACCTTTGAAACTAATGTAAGTTTCATTGGTACAATACAAAAAATAAAGATCAAATAAGATAAACACACAAATATAATATTTTGATCACACATATTACATACATATTGGAGAGTACACCTAACAAGTTCTAAGTGTGAGTACTAAAACTTATTAAAATAATGGTAAAATTAATTGCAATGAAAATAGGTTTTGCCGTGACCCAGGAAACGGGAATTAGGTATTTGACAACTATTCAAATAAATTATTTTTTAGTGATTATTAAGTAAAATTAGAGGATCTCCCCTGTTAGTTTTATGTTTGAAAATCATTTTAAACTATTTATTGAAGCAAAAAATGTGCATTGAATTTTGATGACATCACAGTTCAGTATTTCATACTATAGTCCCATAAACTTATCAGACATGGTGACAGCGTCTCTAGTAGTAGGGGAGCCCAAGAGAGGATTTTTCCCCCTTTAATAATCTGCCGGCAGATTAATATAAGGGGGATTCTTTGGATCCTATAGAGTACATTCACCTTATATGAGCCCTGTACAATGATGTCTGTCTAGGACAGCAGATCAGAATAGTAAAAAAAAAAATCATCAGAAATACTCAAAATACCTGCAGTATGGCAGCACCAGTATTTAAGGGGTTATTATAAGGGTTAGCAAACGGTTTATTACTAACATAACATAACTTTCTACTTACAATTACTACGAACTGACATTGGCGATCGACATCTTGCATTAATCACTGATCCACGAGAGCTCATAGCACTTTGAGGATATGGCTGTTGGTAGGGCATTCTAGAGTTAGGGAAGCTTCTCAGAGACATAGGTGATGTCTCACTTCTAGAATACACACTCCTTTGATCAAAGCCCATGAATCTGTGTGGCATGTTGAAGTTTGAAGTCATCATGTTAGTGTATGATCCATAACTGGATTTGGGTAACTGAGTATGAATAACCTGCAAAATTATTAAATACACCTTTGTTCATTTGACTTATGTAGTTAAGAGGCCTGGGAGCGGCGCTCGTAACTTCTATTTGAACCACAAATATGAATTTGCCGGTATATTGCTATCTCTATTTAGCTGATGACACATGATCGCCTGCAAGCGGGATAGCAATATGAGCGTACAGAGTTTGTTATACATTTTGGTCTTATTCCATGAATACCAAAAATGATGAATGAAAAATTGTTGTGTTTTTAACTTCATGTTGTTATTCTGTAACTTAACAATATAGGCTATGTTCCTGATCAATTAGTACGTAAGATATCGTTGGTTTTAATATGAAACCAATAAGGAAAAAACATGTCATTTATGTTGTAAAAACATGCAAAACGCAATGTGCTTACATTTAATTTTGGGAAAGTATTTTGAAAAAATATTTATCCAGGGACCTAGATAAATACAAGTGCAATCTTAATATCGCATATTATGGTGGAAATATTCTCAAATTACAAATAATTTTGGTATTACGTTTGTATGGGCACTCTCCGCTGGCACCTCAAGTGGAAAATTTTCCAATCGGAAGTATATTCTTTAACAGTTTGGTTTGTGCTGTAGCTTTTCAATAAATACACTTTATCAACAAAAAAATTCTTACACAAGTCAGACCGCAATGTAGCTCTGTAGGAGTAAGGCAGATAGTTGTAATAATAAGAGCCTGGTTCAACTTAATCTGCCAACCTATTGCCACTATGAATCTTCACAGGATTATATTACCAGATCTGTGTACAATCAGTGTCTCAGGAGTTCTAATGCTTAGAAGGAAAAACTATGCAAGTGATAGCCTTAACTGGTAGTAAACTAAAAGATCCTTACTAATATTATAAATGGGAAAGTGAGTTTGTTTGTATGTTTGTTCCGCTTTCACGCCGTAACTACTGAACCGATTGCTTTGAAATTTTGCAGACGTAAAGTTAGAAGTCCGGATTAAATAATAGGGTACTTTTTATCCCAGAAAATTAAAGAGTTCCCGCGGGAACTAAAACTCCTCAATCCACGCGGACGAAGTCGCGGGTATCAGCTAGTACAAAATAAAGGAATAAAAAGCTTTAGTATACTGGACGCGATTCCGCTCGAGCGGAACAGGAGGTGGGGCCGCGGGGCCTGCGGGCGCGGCTGTCGGCCCCAGGAAGGGCAAAAAGAAGCAGAAGAGGAGGATGAGGGGTAAGGAATCGGGGGAAACTCCAACCGAGCGAGGACATTCAGGGACCCAACCGGAGGGAGGTAGTACTCGGACCCAACCCTTCATCAAAAGAGCCAAGTAATGGCTTCTTCGGGCACCCCGGTGAGGTTCCTGCAAGCCAACCTCCATCACGCGACCGCATCGTCCGCTGTCATGGAGCGTTGCCTTGTTGAGGGCAGAGTAGACATCGCCCTAATACAGGAACCCTGGGTGTCAAAATCCAATATTCTGGGCCTGAACGCTGGGGGTAAGTTATTATCGCACACCAACGGAAGCAGGCCCAGAGCCTGCATTGTTTTCAACAAAAACATTAACTTTCTGCCTGTTCCAGAACTCTGTACTGATGACCTGGTAGCGGCCTATGTCGATCTCAAGGGATGGGAGGGCAGGAGGATCATTGTCTGCTCAGCCTACCTACCCGGTGAGAACAAAAACCCCGCAGCTGAACTGTTTCCGGTGGCAGAATACGCTCGGAGACACAACGCGGAGCTACTCGTGGGCTGCGACGCAAACGCCCACCACGAGAACTGGGGAAGCAGCAACACCAACGAGAGGGGTGAGTACCTTTATGACTTCCTCCTCGCAAACTGCTTCCAGCTCCTGAACAAAGGGTGCACCCCAACCTTTGTTACAAGAGCCAGGCAAGAAGTTTTAGACATCACTTTCGCAACTAATGACCTTGCTAGGAAGATAATGGACTGGAAGGTCAGTGCGGATGCCTCTTTGTCAGACCACAGGCACATATGCTTTGGACTGGCAACATCCCCTCACATAGAAACAATCACTTTTAGGGACCCTAGGTGCACCTCCTGGGTGGACTACCACAGTAAGCTGGAGTCTAACTTGGGACGTGCCCCTAAAAGTATCAAAACGCCAGAATGTCTTGATGCTGCGGTGACGGCTGTCACCGAGGGGGTGATAAACGCCTTCGAGGACAGCTGTCCCCTAAAGGTCAGGACAACGAAGCGAAAGGCACCGTGGTGGAGCTCAAAACTAAAGCGGCTCCGTGACAAAACACGGAAACTCTTTAACAGGGCCAAGAGAACCAAGGAGTGGGAGACTTATAGGAAGGCCCTGACGGAATATAGCAAGGAAATCAGAAGGGCCAAAAGAGCATCATGGAGGAAATTCTGCGAGGAAATTGATAGTTTACCTCAAGGCGCTAGACTCCATAAAATGCTCGCTAAGGCCAACTCTAACCCTCTGGGTCTTTTAAAAAAACCAGATGGATCGTTCACTTCTAACGAGAAGGAAACTCTTGAGTTATTGGCCAGTACGCACTTCCCGGAGGCTGTTTCTCTTGAAGACAGGAATACTTTGGCGAGCACTCCCAGTAGACCTCGAGCAGAGGACTGGAAGAGAGCTGCCATTGTGTTCAGACCCGGAGCTGTGAAGTGGGCTGTTAACTCCTTTAACGCAAACAAATCCAGAACAAGTTCCAAACTTATAGGGATGGATGGTATCACGCCTCTTCTCCTGCAGAAAGGTGTGGACCTGCTAATCCCACTCCTGGTTAAGATCTTCAGGGCAAGTTACGCCTGGGGATATATACCAGACTCTTGGACTAAAGTAAAAGTCATATTCATACCGAAAGCGGGAAAAAAGGACTACGAATTGCCGAAGTCCTTTAGACCAATAAGCCTCTCCTCATTTCTTTTAAAAACAATGGAGAAGGTGCTTGACAGGTATCTAAGGGATGCGCTTCTAATTGAGAGACCCATTCACCATACCCAGCATGCCTATTGCAAGGGGCGGTCCACGGAAACTGCCCTGCTCAACCTTGTTGACAAGATTGAAAAGGCACTGGAGGACAAAGAAATCGCTCTTGCGGCTTTCTTGGACATTGAAGGCGCATTTGATAACACCCCCATCCGCACACTGGTGGGCGGGCTGACCAACAAACAGGCCGACACGACTACCATCAGGTGGGTGGAGGCAATGCTTTCAAACCGCATAGCCAAGCTTGAGCTAAATAACGTCTCTGCGGAGGTGCTCACGACGAGGGGGATGCCCACAGGGGGGCGTGTTATCGCCTCTGCTGTGGACTCTTGCCGTTGACCAGCTTCTGCAGAAGATGGCTGTGCTCCGTATTGACACTCAGGGATATGCCGATGACCTGGTAGTCACGGTGCGAGGGAGCTGTCAAAGCATGCTCTCGCACCTTATTCAGAGAGCACTCCTCATCATCAATAAATGGTGTAGAGATAACGAGCTAACTGTAAATGCGGAGAAAACAGTTATAGTTCCATTCACTAGGAGGCACAACCTCGACAAGCTCGAGTCGCCTAAGCTAAACAATAAGAGTATACCATTTTCAACAGAGGTTAAGTACCTGGGAATTATCTTAGGCCAGAAACTAACCTGGAACACACATGTTGATGGTGTACTCAAAAAGGCCAAAATGGCACTAGGAGTCTGCGGTCGTTTAGCAGGGGACAGATGGGGACTAAAACCAAAAGTCACCTTCTGGCTCTACACAGCGGTGGTGAGGCCAATGATAACCTACGCCTCAGCAGTCTGGTGTGGCAAAACGACACAGATTACTACCCAGAATAAGCTTGGCAGCCTTCAAAGAACCGCCTGCCTGCTTATTACTGGAGCTATGAACACATCGCCAGGAGCAGCCCTGGAAGCTCTTCTAAATTTACCTCCTCTCCACATATTTCTGACGAAGGAGGCGAGAATGAGTTTATACAGGATCACCTGCCAAAGGAAGGAAAACTGGATCTCCCGGGCACTGAGGGACTTTCATAACTCGTTGCTTGAGATCCCGGTTTTAGGAATGCCATCCGATATGATGGCCCCTAAACACTACTTCCAAAGGCCCTATAAGGTAGAAATTCCGGATAGGGATGACTGGCTAAACAACAGAATCACTTGGCCATCGGGCAGCATCAAATGGTACACCGATGGCTCGAAGTCGGGCAAGGACGTAGGTTGTGGAATTTATGGAGAGAAACCCCGGGCTAAGCTCTACCGTAACCTGGGAGTCTACTCATCCATATTCCAAGCGGAGGTTTACGCCATAATAATTTGTGCGGAAACTATCCTGCAGGAGAACTACGGCAACAAAACTATTTACATCCACTCGGATAGCCAGGCAGCTCTATCAGCCTTATCGTCAGAGGTAATTACCTCCAGACTGGTTGACTGCTGCAGGGACACACTAACCACCCTGGCCCGTAGCAACAAGGTGGTTCTTCGCTGGGTTCCAGGGCATATGGGTATAGCCGGCAATGAAAACGCCGATACCCTGGCTAAAACGGGCGCTAAGGTAAGGCAGATCGGACCAGAACCGGTCTGCGGTATACCTAAAAGCCTGGTGCAGCTCACCCTGCTAACCTACTGCTTCTATGAAACACTCACTCGTTGGAGAAACTTACGTGGTCTAAACCATTCAAAGGCGCTAGTCAGAACCTTCAATAAGAAGGCCGCCTCCGAGGCGCTAGCGCTCAGCAGGAAAAACCTACGCATTTTAGCACGAGCTTTAACAGGTCACTGCGGTCTTAACAGACACATGTTTAACCTTAAGCTTAGGGACACGGATATCTGCAGACTATGCCAGGAATCCTGTGAGACTCCGATGCATATTATCTGCCAATGTCCCGCTCTAATGCATAAACGAAGCATCCATCTGGGCAAACATATTATTAACCCAGAGGATGCTTCACGTATTCCAGTCAAGAAAACGCTGCTGTTCCTGACTGAAGCAGGCATTGGCGAGGAAATTTAAAAATGGAGGTCACATCACAATAGATCGGAGACGGTCGCAGTGATACAGGACATAAGGGACTGAAACCTCAAAAGAAGAAGAAGAAGAAGATACTGGACGCGGAGTTGGACGTTCATATTTTTTTTACAGAAAGATCTTCATGTGGTAAGCCTTGCACTAAAATATTTTACGTCGAATCCTAATACTTTTCGAGAAATAATTTTTTGAAAATTCGCAATTCTTCAACACTTTTCACTATTTATTACGATATTTGCCATAGATTACAGACTCATTGACGTTTAGTTGGCGTACTAAAGTTTCGTTTTACGTAATAAAATCCGTTCCAAACTTATAAAGTATCACAAAATGCTAATAATCGTATTCAAACCATAAACAATGTCTATATCGATTATTGGAAAAACGGAACGCGTGCATTGGCGCCAAAGTTTTCAAATAACATTATTGAATTTAAATTTACGAGTCATCGTTTTACGCGCTTTTCAGTTGAGAACAAAGTAAAGGTTATAGGTATACCTTGGAGGGGGTGAGAGGGAGAGGGTAAAAGCTAAGCGGTTTTCCTAGCTTCTCCACTTCCCTTTTTAGGTACCACTCCCACTCATGCAAGAGCGAGCGAAGCGAGCTGGGGACTGGGGGCACTCCGACTTGGATAGTTTAGGTGACGAAAGACCCCGCCATCCTCTTCGTGGTTATTTCCTTTTAATACCACCCAGAAATAAGGAGCCCCGCGAAGCGGGGCTCCGTCGACCGAGCCTTGGAGGGGGTGAGAGGAAGAGGGTGAAGTCTAAGAAGTTTTCCTAGCGTCCCCACTTCCTCCCCCCTACTCCCCCTCCCCCTCTAAAGTATTATTTAAGCCATTATTACGATAAAATTAACTTCATAATTAAAAAACTTGTGAGAGGGAGAGGGTGAAAGCTAAGCGGTTTTCCTAGCTTCTCCACTTCCCTTTTTAGGTACCACTCCCACTCATGCAAGAGCGAGCGAAGCGAGCTCGGGACTGGTGGCACTCCGACTTGGATAGTTTAGGTGAGGAAGAGGATTGCGGGGTCTGAAAGACCCGGCCATCCTCTTCGTGGTTATTTCCTTTTAATACCACCCAGAAATAAGGAGCCCCGCCTAGCGGGGCTCCGTCGACCGAGCCTTGGAGGGGGTGAGAGGAAGAGGGTGAAGTCTAAGAAGTTTTCCTAACGTCCCCACTTCCTCCCCCTACTCCCCCTCCCCCTCTAAAGTATTATTTAAGCCATTTATACGATAAATTTAACTTCATAATTAAAAAAATTTCAAAACTTTAAAAAATTATTTCTTGAAAACTATTGAGTTCCGAAATTTTTCCCTTGGAGGGAGGGTTCACCCCCTCCCCCCCCCTCCGCCGCGTCCAGTATACTAAAGCCCAACCTAAAAAGCTCCATAGACTTCGTAACAAGCCAGAACACAGGCAAGTAATAATAAAACTATTATTAAACGTTATTATTAGTAAACGTCAATCGTAGATGTGGATAGAAGTATGCATACATCAGCTCTTAATTTCACTTACGATATTTTCATGAGGAAATTTATGAAAACTATTTGGCACTAAGTCATCATCAGTGTCAGACATTATTGACGAAATATTAACCTTAGAGCGCATGCGAGCTTACAAAAAATATTTCAAATGTACACACTACACTAGCATTGCACTTAAAACTTCGTGATTTTAAGATCCTGTTTTCATATATATAATCACAGCACAAGGTTTAGACCAGGTTAAGACTTATACTTCAGTTGAATTCCGAGCATAAGTTTGGTTGTTTGTTTGTTTTAAAAACTTGAATGCTGTGTTGCTTGCACGTTGCTTGAAGCGTTTTACAACGGCCATTTACTTCAAAGAAGATGCTTTGTATATCTGTGGTATATTTTCTTTGATTTTATATTTGTTCATTGATCAGACTCAGAGACAAGTAACCTTAAACATATGATTTTTTAAAATTTAAACAGAGAAAGGCGATAAGTCTGTGTTTTTGCATACTCTTGATTTTCTCTGAGTCTGAGTTTGATTGTTCTGAGATTTTTTTTATTTTACAGGTCTTAATTCTCAGAAGGACTAGAATCCAGAGCCCTTAAACCAGTTAAATAAAAAACAAAGTCTTAATTATTAGTCTATGATTTTATTCTGTAGGGCTAGAACCCAGAGCCGTATAGCCAGTTATAAAAAAAAATATTTGACAGCAACATTTGACCATAGACATCATAAAATATCAGTGACCTGCAGCAGGGCGACCGCGTATCTTTTGCATCAATCATTGATACATCGCAATCACCTCCGATTGGCTCAATTTATGGTATTCTAGCTGCGTCAATGGATTTCGACCAATAGTAGATTAGTGTTAACTAATCAGATGTGATTGCGATGTATCAATGATTGATGCAAAAGATACGCGGTCGCCCTGCCGACATCTGAGCGACCGAAGCTGTACTCCGAATAGGTAAGTGTAGGTACCGAATATGTAAGTAATAATATGTATGGCATAGAATAAGAATAAAGTAAAGCATAAATAATATATCAAATAAATATTATAATTAATGCGAAAGTTTGGATGGATGGATGTATGGATGGATGTTTGTAACTCAATCACGCCCCAACGGCTGAACGGATCTGGCTGAAATTTGGCACAGAGATAGATTATAGTCTGGAATAGCAGTTAGCACATAGGCTACTTTTTATCCCGGAAAATTAAACAGTTCCCGCGGGATCCACAAAACCTCGATCCACGCGTACGAAGTCGCGGGCATTAGCTAGTAATATATATCTTTTCTGTCTACGATCAACGATGTATGTTATGTAAAGATAAAATTAAAAACAACCACAGAGGTAGTATAGCCGTGTGTAGTGAGTGCGTGCTTCAAAGCAAGAACAGTAGGCACCGGTAGGATCATAGCATCGTTCCGTCAGCAAGCCCTTTAGTCAAAGGTTATCTATGGTCAAAGGAACGCTAGCGCTGAGAGCGCCCATCGCGAACTCAGGACCGAAATTCCGTTTTTAAACTGGAAAAAATGGTTAAATGTGTCATAGAAACATGCAAACATGATTCTCGTTATCATAATAAACATAATTCCAACATCACATTTCACCGGTTACTCGTATTTTTTAAACTTTCATGTAAAATAGAAATACGTATCGCGGGGGTGATACAGACGTGGGACGCAAGGTAACATAATACCGCCTGCACCGCCCCGCAACCCCGCTACGATAGCCGACTGTTCACCGAATCGAATAGTGATGTGATACATTCGACTCGGGCGCCGTCACAGATATCGGCGTTCCCTGGGATCACAACAGAGAAAATTGATAACAAAATTTAAAAAAAGTTAGCGCCATAGGTTTTGAAATTCGTTAATGTTGATCCGAATCAACGACCTCAATTTACATAGACAGGCCCTGTCAAACAAAGAATGTGGGCGTATTTTTAGCAACGCCATCAACGCCATCTAGTCTGAAAAGCGGGAACTTACTTGCAACATATATTGAAAACGTATGACTCGGTCATAGATAATATAGGTCATGACCATAGATGCCGTAAGGCCAGTTAGTAAAAAAATATATATCATACAGTTTGCCGCGGAAATTAAATGATTGCGAAATGGATAAAAATATTAAATAGGAAGACTAAATAACGTTTTCTTGGAAATGTATAATTGTGAATTGAAACACTTACCTTAAAATAAAAATAATACAGTGCCAAACTAATAAGACTTTAGATGTTAACTTAATAACAAATTATCTACACGATGAGCGACCGTGATCGCGCTACGACGGGGACAAAGACAGGCTTATGACAGGTTATAGGAGCGCGCTCTCATAGTTGGTCGCCCGCCATTTTTCTATGAAAGGGCCCATCTAGTACTTACATATATATCGATGATCCGAATACGTTCAAATTACGATTCAATTTCGATTTAGGGTTCCATGAGATCATAAATCTTAAAAGTCAGCGCTAGATTGAAATTCTTTGTTAGTTGGGAAAATTTTCTTCAAAATCGATATATTTTGGGGTTCCCTGAGATCACAAAAGAGGAAAATGTACAAAGACAGCGCCATATTCAAATTTTTTGTTATTAGGTCGATTTCGTTCAAAATCGATATTTTGGGGTTCCCTGAGATCTTAAAAGAGGGAACTGTTGCCAAAATTAAAAAAGGCCAGCGCCATATTGAAATTCTTTGTTATTGGGCCGATTTCGTTCAAAATCAGGGTTCCCTGAGATCACAAAAGAGGTATCTGTTACCAAAATTAAAAAAGGCCAGCACCATATTGAAGTTCTTTTTTATTGGGCCGATTTCGTTCAAAACCGAAATTTAGGGTTCCCTGAGATCACAAAAGAGGTATCTGTTACCAAAATTGAAAAAGGCAAGCGCCATATTTTTTTGTAACATAATTATGGACAGAAACTAAAGATAAATATTAACGTATGATAAGAAAGAATGTTTATTAAATTCAAAGAATTTATTTTCGATACTTTTATAGTAAAAGAATCAAACTTATACTTTTATTTTATAATAGCACATTAAAACACAGGTTTGCACCTTTTCTTACATATTTTATGCATTCGATATACATCGGATATATATCAATCCATACTAATATTATAAATGCGAATGTGTGTCTGTCTGTCAGTTACGCCCAACTACTTAAACGATTTTGATTAAATTTGATATCGAGATAGGTTACATACCGGGGAAGGACATAGGCTACTTTTTATCCCGGAAAATTGAAGAGTTCCCGCGGGAATAAAAAAACAATCCACGTGAACGCAGTCGTGGGCTTCAGACTAACGGACAGACAGAAAGACACACTTTCGCATTTATAATATAAGTATGGATATACGATCGATCATTAAAAACGTATCGGCTTAATCCGCGTGGAATAAGTTTTTTTTAATTCCCACGGAACCGCTTTAAATTTCCGGGATAAATATCACTCTCCACGTCCTCAACTATACCCATTCAAAAAATCGCGTCTTGCGTTGCTCTATTGAGGCGTGATTGAACAAACCAACAAACAAACACACTTTCACATTAACAATATTAGTATGATAGGGTACAAACAAACGCAAACAATAGGTACCGTACCGTTCAGATGTATTTTATCGACTTCGCACTTGCAGCGCACTATTGCCCATCCCTATTTTTTACATGTCTATGAATATTAGTAGCTATAGTTCACTTGCCTACGCCGCGCACAAGGAGTGCGGTGCGATAGTAGTACTCTTTACCTTATACTACCTCTATGAAAACATCAATCGTTTGTACATGCTGACTTATAGCCTAAAATTAAGCGTCAAGTGTGGTGTCAGCTGTCAAATGTCAATCAAAGAAAAACATTGATTGGGGATGGATTTTGAACATTAAAAAGTTTTAAAAATTAATAGTGATAAAGTTCATAATTTATGTGATTATGGCTCTCAATACTCGCTTATTTGTAGGCAATTTGCCAGAGAATTTTGATGAGCATGCTCTTCGAAATGCATTTTCATCTTACGGAGAGATAACAAATTTTGACTTGAAGTGTAAAAAAACTGGTGTTGAGACGGATAACAAGAAAAGCTTTGCTTTTATTACTTTATCCGCATCAAATTTTAACGTGGAATCATGTAAGTTTAATTTTATGTGTTTTACGATGAAAACATTTTTGAAATTGCGTCAACACCTAACCTAAATTACCATTTCTCTCACTGCTACAATAAATAAATCTGTTGTAACCATTTTACGTTGTTCACTGCCCTTTAACCTAAAGTTTACTTACCACATTACCAACTTTGCTCAATGTGTTTTTCCAGGTATAAAGTATTTTTCGAATGAAGATTTCCAAGGAAATAGACTATATGTAACAAGAGCTCGTGAAAGTTTTCTGGAACGATTACAACGAGAACGTGAGCAGTCAAAAAATAATAATGTTGGAATGGTAATTATTACTCTGGTTTAGTATATGTGCCGCGCAGTAGGCGGTTCATTTTTTTTTTTACAGAAAGGTATTAATGTAAAACACGTAACGCCATCTAGGACGCGCTCCCTGCCCCTCCCCCTCCCCCACCCTGTTAATTTTTTTGTTTTACCCCCCGGAAAGTCGACCACTCAGAAATCCTTACAGTTGTTATAGAAGGCTGTGATGGGACCAGAGCAGTTTTATAAGTAGGTACAACATTTGTCAACAGGTAAGGTTAGGTTAGGGTTAAACATAAATATTCAGATTTAAAAAGAAATGTAGCCACAAAGGCTGGGGCAGGAGCAGAGTGGAGCACAGCTCCCGTTTTAACTGCCCGGAAAGACTTAACCACCGCTTATTGGGTTAGTATAGTAAAAAAAATGTATTTGTCAAAAGACTAGGTTAGGTTAGGGTTGAACGTAAATAGCCAGGTAGGCACTTAGGTTCTTAAGGGATTAATATTATACCAAACTTAAGCAAACATTTATGTGAATATTTTAATCATAATATTACAAGGTAATATAATATTGTTATTAGACTTGTCCTAAGAGGAAGTCATACATTTGCTACTGCAAGGAATTTTAAAAAATGCTCGGTTGTTCTTTAAACTATGTGCGGGGAAGGGGGAGTGGAGGGGTGAGGAAGGGGGAGGAGAGGATCCCCTGGTTACCCCCACCGACTACTAAGCATTTGCCACCTAACTAAGCTGAGCAAAGCCTGAATTTTGGTAAAACTAACCTTAAAATTTTGAAATTTAAAAAATCAATATCTCGAAAACTATTACGATTCGACAGTTTGGCTTGGAGGGGGGTAGACCCCCACCCCCCGCACACCTTCCCCCCTACTCCGCGGCACATATACGAAACCACAACCACAAAATATTTCAACTGCTTATTTTACAGAGTAAAATCATCCTAAAGGAAAGTCCTGTCATCTAGGCCTACACTTTTATTTTACTATCTAATACCTGTGATTTCGTCTGCATAGACTCAGGTTTTTGGTTCCCGTGGCAACTCTTTAATTTTACGCAATAAAAAGTAGCCTATGTGTTCTTCTTCTTCTTCTTCATGCCCTGGGGTTATTTTCCGCACTTGAACGTAGGCGTCCGCTGTGCGTGAAACCGCTGGTGCGACTCCCCGCTGGATCACTCCAGCCAGCCGAGCTCACTCCAGAATCCGAGCAGGCCACCCAGGTCGGCGAGGACTTCCGGTAGTGTTGCTGGGGAGCCAATGTCGGCTTCTCGTTGGGTGGAAACACCGCTGCACTCGAGCAGCACGTGTTTTGGTGTCTCGTCGCTCTCCATGCTGGCCATGCATAGAAGGCTGTCGGTGATACCTAGAATAAATAGGTGTTTGTTTAGAGTGCAATGTCCTGTTATCATACCTACAACTATCCTGAGTTTGACCCGGTTGAGTTGTAGTAGTTTTTTAGTTCAATGTCCTGTTATCATACCTACGACTATCCTGAGTTTGACCCGGTTGAGTTGTAGTAGTTTTTTAGTTAGTATAGAATTTGGGCTGGGTATCGCCTCCTTTGTTTGTCTGCAGTCTGTAGTATTTGCCCATAGCTCGGCATGTGTACTTACGGTTTGTTTCCTTATCCAGGTTTTGTATTCACTGAAGGGTATCGGGACGATCGGGTTGGGTCCCGCTACCTTCAGGTTTGAGGCTCGTCGTGCTAGTTCGTCGGCTGCATCGTTTCCTATGTTCTCACTGTGACCTTTTACCCAGCCCAGTGATACTTGGTTCGATTTGGTCAAAATCTGTATTGCATTGTGACAGTCAAGAACGAGCCTAGAGGTGGTCGTGTTTTTTGCTAAGGCTCTTAGTACTGCTTGACTATCACTGTTAATGTTAATTTGAAAATCTGTTACCTGTCTGTTGGTCAGAGCCATGGCTGCTACTGTGATGCCGACTCACTCCGATTGAAAAACCGAGTTATTCTTACCAAGAGCGTGGGCTATGTTTATGTTTAGTTCTGGACAGTATACTCCTGCACCTGTTTCCTTGTTCGTTTTTGACCCGTCTGTGTACACATCTATTATGTCTATGGCGGGTGCTTGGGTTGTGTTCTCTGCGATGTTAATCTTGTACTTTTTCTCAATTATATGTTCTTTCTGTGTTTTATCACATAGCCTATGTGTTATTCCAGATCATAATCTATCTTCGTCTACCTCCTGCCCTTGTCCCACACTACGTGGAATCGGCACAACATGTTTTCTTCTTCCACTCACTTCTGTTATCCATCAACCTGTCATTCACCCCTTTTATACGCATATCCTCTTTCACACAATCCATCCATCTTTTCTTTGGTCTCCCTCTACTCTTTTTTCCTTCCACATGCATATCTATCATTCTTCTAGTAATATGCCTTTCTTCCCTCCGCATTACATGCCCATACCATGCTAGCCTATTACTCCTCATCTTTTCTATCACTGGCGCTACTTTCAAACTTCCCCATATATATTCATTCCTAATCATGTCCATTCTAGTCACACCACACATCCATCTCAACATTCGCATTTCGGTCGCATGTACTTTTCTTTCATCCGTCCTTTTCACCGCTCAACATTCTGAACCATACATTGCGACAGGTCTAACAACTGTCTCATAGATTTTCCCTTTAAGTTTAAGGGGCATTCGTGGGTCACATATTACACCCGAGACATGTCGCCATTTCATCCATCCCGCATTCACGTCTCGGTCAATATTGCCGTCGCGTCGTTTTGAAAGAGCGAACCAAGGTACCGTAAATCGGAACAGACCGGTAGGGATACACCATCTAAGGCAAATTCATGGAAACGGGAGGGGCCACCAAAGTCACAGAACAGATGTCCTGTCTTCGTTTGGCTAATCCTCAGGCCAACACTCTCCAATCTCTCTTGCCATTTTCCCAGTCTGCTGGACCTCAGACGCCTCTTCCCCGACGAGTACGATGTCGTCAGCGAACATCATGCACCAGGGTGCCTGCTCCTGTATGTCTGATGTGAGAGCATCCATTACCAGGAGAAACAGGTAAGGACTTAAAGCCGATCCCTGGTGTAAGCCCATTTCCACATTGAACCTGTCTGTAACGCCAGCTTCTGACCGGACCCTTGTGCTCGCTTCTGCATACATCGCTTTCATAAGCCTCACATACTTCTCTGGTATTCCTTTCACTTTCATAGGCCACCACAAAACCTCTCGGGGAACTCTGTCGTATGCCTTCTCAAGATCGACAAACACCAGATCATAATCTATCTCTTCGCTAAATATCATCCAGATCCATTCACCCATTCTGGTGTAGTGTAATTGAGTTGCAAACATCCATCCGTCCATCCATACTTTCACATTAATAATATTAGTATGGAAGTATAGATATTCTAAAAAAATAAGTCATTGGTTTTACATATTATAATATCTACACATACATGAGTACAAAAAAACAGGCTGGTCCCTTGATTTTATGAGATCTCCATTGCGGCAATGATACCATGTGTCAATGCCTACTAGCCTTTAACAATTCATTTATTACAGACCCTTGGAGATGAACATAACTTATTTTATATTTTTATTTGTGTGTTATTGAAAGCATTTTAAAATTATTTTTATTTTGCAAAAGTGGTCAAATTAACAGAAAATCTTAAATATCTGGCTATTAAATTAGCTTGTATTAAAAACAGTATTGATTACATTTAAGAATCAAGAAGAGCCAGTTAAGAAAAAATATAATGGAGAACACCATAACACAAATAAGAGAAAGTATGATGAAGAGTTCAATGAAAGTCAACATAATAAATCAAAAGTGAAACCCACACATAAAAATCTCCACCAGGCAGTTATAAACAAACAGCCTCATAATCAAACCGATCACATTTCTAATGAAAAACAGCTCAATAATTCATTTGAAAACAAACAAAGCAAAAAATTCGAGGATAGTTATAAAACTAATGATACTTCATTCCAAAATGATGAAAAGAAACAAAACTCGGACAAGAAAAGGATGGAGTCAATGAAGAAGAAGAGGCAAGAGTTTAACGAAAAGAAAAATATCATTAAAACTGGGTTAGTGAGTATTGTAAGTAGCAAAAATTTTGGTTGTTTTATTTTATAACTAATGGTATTATGTATATTAATTGAGCACAGTACTATCTCATTATCACTATAAAGTTTTTTTATTCATAACAGTTGCTAAGGAACTTATCTTAAGTCCACAGATTACAAATAGATTGATTTTTAATTTCGGTAGTAAGTAGTCCCGCGGATGAATGATCAGTCTCATTCTATCTGTATTAAGGAAGTACTTATGACTTTATGATTAACAGGATAAGCAGTCAAATAAAAAAATAATATTTTCTGATAATGAAGAGGATAGTACAGTTCAAGAAAATTCAACAGCAAATGGCTATATCAAGCAAAGGAATCAAACACCAACCTTATTTGATGATGGAGGCAGTGATGATGAAATCAATTTTGAAGTCAAAAAACAATATGAAGGGAAGAAAGGTCAAAAGGTATTGCATTTTTCATTCAGTTTTCATATTTGAAAATCTAGGCACGTTTTCTTGATTTTTGAATTGCTACAGAATTTCTTGCTGTAGTGAAATCATTTAGAACCAGTTGGAGTAAATAAAAGGAAAGTACCTAAATTAAAAAAGTAAATTCAAGCTCAAGGAAACACCTATGCCTGTTATATCTGCTTCTGCCCTGTGCTATGTTTTCGCCTGCGCCTGCTGTGGAGCATAGCATCTATCTGGGGAAACAAATAGCACATCCTAAAACCATGAGTGAGACAATAGATCTCAGTCACAATGATGCTGCTGTACTTTGTATCAGCAGGGAAAAATAAAATAGAGGCAGTCACAATGGATCAATAACTTATCAATAACTTTTTTTTCTTTTATGATCAATTATAGTGACCATACAAATGTATGGTCACTATAATTGATCATAAAAGAAAAAAAAATACGCGCCAAATTGAGAATCTCTTCGTTTTTTAAAAGTTGGTTAATAAGGCTAACTTGATTTATTTTACATTCACATTTCTATATTTTCAACTTTTAAAAATATTCTAGTTGTTGTTGAAGCATGAAGTTATTGAATTGATCTTACAATGATGTAGGTATTTTTTTATTTCTAGGTTTTAGATTTACAATCCAGATACAAATCCGACAAACGTTTCGCCTTAGATGAGAGGTTTGTCGAGGATTCTGAAAGTGAAAAGGATGAAGGTCAGACTGGAGAAGAAGATGTAGACTTAAATCAGGCAGACGAAAAATCTATACAATTGAATATATTGCAAGATTTACTAGGTGTTCCTATTAAATCAAAGGCAACTCATGCTACAAATAAAACAAAGTAAGTTTACTAATCTAAGAAATTTTGTAACACTTGTTGGTGCGATGCATAAATATTTGACTGCATAAATGTTATTCAGTTCAAAAACATTATTTCCCCTAAACCCTAACTATACCCCAAATATAGCTTGATCAGTTGTTCATATAAACTGTTCAAAATAATATTTCTACTTACTAAAGATTTCTTTTGTCTTATTTTAACTTATATTTGAATCACAAATGTTATATTTTTAGAACCAAACTGGGAATGTTACGTTTTGATCCTACCCAACCAGAGCATGCCAAGTATTTAGTCCCAGTAACTACTAAAGAAAACACAAAAAAATCGAAAATAAATAAATCAAAAGAGTGTAAAGAAGAAGAAGAAAGTCAAAAGGAGCCAGAGCACATTGTGGAAAAGGTAGAAGTGTCCAAGGAACAATTTTACAAAATAAGCGAAAGTCTAAAGGAAACTATGACACAGCCAACCACATTTAGCTTGAGGAGTTTGTTTAGAAAAGAGGATGATGACCAGCAAACAGGTATTTTTGAAAAAAAAACATTAGTGATTTTAATCTTGTTGATAGGCATAGGGGTGAATGGCGGCTTGGCACTGGAAAGCGCCGCGTTGGCAGACTATTTGGTCACGTGATCCAAGAAATTCACTTACGGCGGCGGTGCTCTCGAGGGCACGCGAGTCACAAGAAAGAGAGTTAAAGGGGCATCTCTTATTGCGACTATATTTTTTTTTTCAAAAGAGCAACCACCGAATTTCTTTCTGGTTCTCCTCGGTAGGAACGGCATTCCGAACCAGTGGTAGATTCATTTGACTATTCTTATGCACTTGAAAAAAGTCTATTTGAATAAAAATCATTTGAATTTGAATTTGACTCAATAAAGTGCAATTCTGCTCGTACAACGAGTCTCTTGCAGTTTGCATGCTCGATTATACACGTTAGTAAGACGGGTGTTGTGAGAGCTGAATTGGACTTTTTTGCATCATAACAAGAGTCGCTATTTATTCAAACTTCTTAGTGGAGTGATTCTTTTATAACTGGAGAATACTACTGGAGTTTACTTGAAAAAAAATACGCGCCGAATTGAGAACCTCCTTCTTTTTTGGAAGTCGGTTAAAAAGAGCACTAACCTTTGAACCTGTTCTTTGGTGATTAGTGCATGCTAGTGTAAGAGCAGTGCAACAAGTGCATATTCACACAAGTTGACTCTGAGACCTCACTTCGTTCAGTCAAATGTCCTTTTTCACTATTATTTCTATTTCACTCTAAAATGTTTGTTTTCACACAGGAGCAACTCAAGAAGACGCTACTAATTATATTCCCCTGGAACATAGTAAAGAAACGAAATTTAAAAACCCTATGGATCCTGGTGAAAGGAACCCATTTGTGTATGATTCATCTGAATCAGAAAATGAGGAAGATAATAAAAATGATATGAAACCTGCACCAGAGACCAATGAAATCAAAACAGTGTGGAGAGAAAAACTGTTCTTTTCTCCAACTGATCATCGTTTAAAAGGTACTCATATTACTCTTTATTTTTTACTTTTCTTGCTATCCAGATTCAAAAAGTAACATGACCGTGTGGCCTAACTTCAGTGACTCTGCCGTTTGTAACAATAGTCTAGTAATATTATGGACTACTCCGTTTGTAACAATAGTCTAGTAATATTATGGACTACTTATATAGTCTAACAATCGTCTAGTAATATGTTGAATGATTGTGGCTAGTTACAACCCTGTTTGTACATTCATGTCACCAACCAATATAGACATCCAGTACCAGACAAGTAAGTTTTAATTTATAGACTGCCTTAGCCATACCCCTTTGCCTTTCATAGTCTGCATCATTGGATGAAATTTCAGCTAAGCAACTGACATAAGAAAGTACGAGGAAGTGTACTTGTAGCTATAGGATCTGATGATAATCTCAATTTAATTTTTACAGTGATGTACCAATTTGTATTACAGATGGGTTGATTTTCTTTGGAAAGCCTCATGAAAATGAAGGGCAAAAGGAGAGAAGGGAATTGAAATCATTAATGAAAAAGAGAATTTACAATAAAGAGAGGAAGAATACAATGTTCCAGAAAAAGATTGGTGGAAGAAAGAAAACTATGGGAAGTAAATTTAGGAAGAATTGAGTTTTACAATAAAATACTATGTAAATTTTATGTCGTTTTTATTTATAGATTACCAAAAAATGTTTACTAATACTAATACATTATAATGCAGTTTATCTCTTCTTCCAAGTAGGCTTTTTCCTTGCCCCTGGTTGGCCAGGCTTCTTACGTTCACGTCTTCTGTGATCTCTAGTTAGTAAGCCTGCAACTTGCATGGCTTCCAACATATTTTTATCAACAAAGCTGCGTAGACCCCAAGCGATTCCCCATCTTATAGCTCCTGACTGTCCTGAGGGACCACCACCCTCTACATTAGCTATTACATCAACTTTATCTTGCATCCCTGTGAAAATTAATGGGAATATAACTTGTTCTCTAGGCTGTGTATCCTCGAAATATGTCAAATCTTTTCCATTAATAGTTATCTTTCCAGTCCCTGGAGATTTAATAGTTACATCACCCCTTGCCTTCTTCCGCAGGCATTCATAGGTTGTTATGAAAGCACAACCATTTTCGTCATAGCTCGGTTTAGGGATTTCTAAAGCAAACCTCAGATTAGAGATTGGCTTTCTATATTTTTCAATGAAATCTTTACACCTATACGAGTAAGGCAGGGAAACTAGTCTGTCCATAACCAATTTAAAGTTATCATATTCCAAATCATTTATACTCTCTACTAACATCTGTTCAAGTTGTTCTTTGGTTAACCAAACGCTAGAGCTTAAATTGAGACTTGCATTTGGATCTGGCACTTCTTTCTTCCGGATAACCTTGTCTTCAAATTTGTACAACAACTGTATATTTTCAGCGGCATCATACAACAGCTTGAAGAAGTTCGGCTTTCCTGTGTAAAATAAAAAGTGATGTGGGCGGCCGGCTTCATCAAATTCTGCAGCTTTTCTCGCGGGAAACACTTCTTCTGGTGGCCTCATGAGCGGGCGCGCGGCTGGGTCGTAAATACCGCTCGGGAACAAGTATTCAATAGCACGATCAACATCTTTCTGAGTGAACGTTTCTGGGTCTTCTCCCATCATATTTGCGAGATGTCTTTTACCAATATTGTATTCAAACTGTTGCCTTTTCATAAATTCATCGTGTTCCTTTGCCCTCTCTAGATAGGCTTTCATAGCTTTGCTCACCTTCTTCTTCTTGCTCAGCGTCTCCCAGTCCGTAAAGCTATTGTATAGATTATCCTTAGGCGAAGTCCCTTTCGTGCTGTACATGTAATAAACATTTTCTACACAAGATTTTTTTGCAATGGAACTTGTAAGCCCTGTAAAGGGCAGGGCGTGTTTTAGGGAAAATTTTATAACCAGCGACATTCTATTTTGAAATAAATACATATTTTAACATCGTTTTGTTTCCTCGTGTCTTAAAAAGTCTAAATTCGTAGAATTCGCAAAAATATGGAAAAACGTAGTGATTTTCTCTTTGTGGCAAAATCTAACCTATAATTTCTATTTTATTTAACTGGTTTAACGGCTCTGGATTCTAGTCCTTCTGAGCCTATAATTTTAGCTTAAACATGACCACAGAACACTTAATCCATACTATAATATTATAAATGCGAAAGTGTATCTGTCTGTCTGTCTGTCTGCTACGCTTTCACGGCCCATCTGTTCAACTGATTTTGGTGAAATTTGGTACAGGGATAGGTTATATCCCGGGGAAGGACATAGGCTACTTTTTATCCCGGAATATTCAAGAGTTCCCGCGGGAATCGAAAAAACTTGGTCCACGCAGACGAAGTCGCGGGAATCATCTAGTTAATAATAATAATATCAAGAGTGACTAGTGAGCGAAATTAGTACCTACAAAAAAAACCTTTTACCTATGCAGGCTAATGCCAAGGAGTGACAGAGCGAGAAAATTTGACTTGTCTTGCTCTGCTCCTCGTTTTGACCCGTAGAAGAGAAAGAGATAGAGAACAGGCGTCAGCGTATAAGTATACGATAGCGATAGCACACGAGTATATATCCGAACAGAGGGGAAGCTTCCTAAGAAAGTCGAAAATGTATACCTATTCTGCTAGGGTTGTCACCTGATGCATGTCAACAATCGCTGGAAAAAATAAAAATATTATATAGTTATACAATGTATAATTTCAGTTATATCCTGAAATTGAACAACAAATACTTAAATTAGACAAATATTATAAAGAAACGAAATGAAAAATATAAGGGATGTACTTAAAATCACTTAATAAAAAGGTACCTACTTACAATTAAAATTATATGGGAGTAATGGGATACCATGAGGTTCGGGGCGAATCACTAGTTATTTGTTGTATTAACAAACAAACAATTAAAATGACAATTAAACAATTAATCCCCCTACAGATGACTGGCCCTAAACAATTTTTTTATGCTGTATTTTTTAAGATTTTTATTGTTTCTCCTAATCGAGTGGTATAGCCTAAATCTTATACAGAGTTTTTTTTAATATTCGACCGGGAAACAATTACATGGCATCTCAAACCGTAAATATCCAATCCTTTTTAATATTTCATTTGCAATGTTTTGTATTCCAAACTGTGCAAGTATTCGGCATTTTTGTTGAAACATAACACTATTTACGTAAATAAATCTAAAAAGTTTTATTTTTAATACAAAGTTAGTAAACTTGTTCAATCACGAAAATGTCCATCTATTTATTTTAATAAAACGCACGACTGTCAGCCCTTACGTTCGAACCCGGACTGAAGCGTCGCGAACCCAGACGGCGTGTCGGTGAATGTGTCGGTGAGAGCTCACGCACACATCGTTGCGCTATGCATGGGTGAAGTCGCCGCGAGCCGTTTGTATGAAGCTTCCCCTCTGTCACAGACATAATAAAGAAAAGCAGACTTAACATAAATTTCACACCTACATAGACAAGTGTAAAAGAATCTGTGTCCTTTTCCCTCCAAGCAAAAATGTCTATGTTCCTATCTTTTTTTCTATTTGTTGCAACACTGTGTAACACCAACGCACACATTGACAAAAATTCATTGCGTGGCAGTCCGTTAAGACATCTAAGAGACATATGGCGTTTGTTTACATAGTGTTTTCATAAATTGTTTGTGAAATTTAGAGGTTTAGCAGCCAATATTTATTGAAATAAAATGGTGAAGTGTTGTGTCTCCCTGTGTTACAACGCTTCGTACAGGAAAACCCCAGAAATAGCGTTCCATCGGTAAGTCAATTTCATGATATCATGTAGCTTTGAGTTTTTTTCGTTTATCGCATCATATCAAGGTTAAGATATTATTTAATCTTTATAGTTGTTAAGACGAAATATGTAGCCATGCTAATATTATAGCTATTATGTTATGGTTTTCTGTAGAAATACATGTTTTAAGCTACTGTTACACATGCTCTAAAATAGTAGTAGCAAATGTAAAATGAACAGTTTACATTTGCTAGCAATAGGCATGCTAGTTTTAAGTATGCTCTTGAATAAGCATGCTCAGAGCAAACATCCCAAATACACATGCCATTTTAAAGCGTGCTTTCTCGCTCAGTTCAAACTATAGGTCATGGACAAAACTAAAAGTCATGGACAATCAAACATCTATCCGTATGGAGCTGAATAAGATCATCCTTTTGCTGGCGATGCAATGCATCCAGAAGCTTATGTCAGCTCGGCAAAAAAAAAAGAAACCGAAAGATTTGGGTCGTGATTGGATATCTAGAAGACAAGAATTGGGAGCAAGCGCTTAATTGCTTACAGAAATGCGAGTAGAAGATGCCACGGGTTATAAAAACTTTATGCGGATGCTACCGCATCAATTTGACTGTTTACTCTCTCAAGTTAAAAGCGCTATACAGGAATAAGATACACACATACGAAATGTAATCCCAGCTAAAGTGAAGTTGGAACTGACATTAAGATATCTAGCTACTGGAGATTCTTTACATACATTGGAAGCACTTTACAGGGTTGGAGGATCTACTATATCGATATTTCTACCTGAAGTTTGTAAAGCAATATACAGTGCTTTGAAGGATTATTTTTAACAACATTACTTTTATACTGCGGTATGCGGGGATTCCACAAGCACTCGTTTACTTACTACTTATTTTGGTATAAATTGACAAATTTGAGCGTTTTTTCGTCGCCCCAGCGAGACATTTTGCATGAAATTGTGCACGCGCACCTGTTGCCAAGGACTGATCGCTACTAGCATGCTCAATAAGCAAACCTGTTTAAGGTACTGACAGACATGCTCATTAGTAGCACGAAAGCATGCTAATAATAAGCTTTTGCTCATTAATAGCAAGTGTGTCGTAACGTTGCTAGTAATGAGCATGCTTAATTCGAGCATGCTCAAAAATCAACAGCCGTTCGATTTTTGAGCATGCTTCCTGAGGCGCGGGTGGAAAGGGGTGTGCTTTGAGCACGTCTGTACAGGTTTTCTTATGAGCATACTTATTGTCACTTCGATCTCGGCTTGGGAGCGCATCACAATAATTAAATAATAATAATAAAGTAATTTACATTAAAATGGCGCGTTGGGGAGAAGACAAAACATTGATTTTTGTAACTTATTATCGAAGTTATGAGTGTTTATGGAACAAAAATTCGCCATTGTATAAAAATAATATAGCGCGAAATAATGCTTACGAAAATTTATTACAAGACATGAACGACCCAAATTTAACTATGAAGCTTATAAAAACTAAGATTAAAAACCTAAGGTCTAAGCCAAGAACCTGCGTTTAAATAGCATGTGTGTTCTGTTGTTTGCTTAAAGTATGCTTATTCGTGAGCATGCCTAAAATAAGCATGCCTAAAATAAGCATTTGTGTACAGTGCAAGAGCATGCTCGTTTTGAGCATGCTTTTTAGAGATTAATTAGCATGCCTCTAATGAGCATGTCTGTCAGTACCTTTAGACGCACTTAAAGCACGCCCCCTTCCAACCGCGCCGCAGGTAGCGTGCTTAAAAATCACACGCCTGTTGATTTTTTAGCAAACTCGAAATGAGCATGCTAATTTAGAGCAACATTCCGACACACATGCTACTAAGTAGCAACTGCTCAATAGAAGCATGCTTTCATGCTTGAAATGAGCATGTGTAACAGTACCTTTATGTTAAATAATCCTTTGTTGACATTTCGAGAACTTGAAAAAATTACAGGGCCGGACTTGACGACTCTTTTATTATAAGTTTATAACTTTCTTTTAATTTAAGGTTTCCAAAGGATGAATACTGAGAAACCTAATGGATGAAAAATATTAATAGAAAAGACTGACAGCCCAATTCATCAAGACGTGTCACCTTTAATATGCTCCTAGCATATCACAGCTGATTTAATAGAACGTAGTGTGTTCCGTTCTATTCTATCTCCTGGTGACATACCGACCATTTTCAAATAAAAGTTAGCCGAGGTAAGTAGGTTAGGTAGGTAGGGTCGTAACTAGCTACGGCTGAAGCCTCCCACCAGGACAGACCAGGGAAAATTATTCAGAAATTATAAATTCCCAAATTGACCCTACCTGGTTCAACAACAACTCCACCAAATGTAAGTTTTTTTTTGTCAGAGTTCCGTTGTCCAAATAATCACCCTTATAGTTTTTCCGTGTCCAAAGACAGCTGAGGTAAGAGAAGAAGTAGGTACAAATTTACTTACCTGATTTTTCATTTAGCGGATGAATTCAAGTAAGTACGGTATTTCTTTCCCTTACAAGTATGTCTCCAACCGTTGATTTTAAATCGACATGCCAATGATTAGCGATGTGTCGATTTATATTTTTTTTGACTCGAGTTACTCGAGTTCGTAAGGCCACTAACTCGAGTCGCAACCCGAGTTGACTCGACTCATTGACTGTCTCCCGTCGGGCGTCGCGACTCGAGTCCAAGCCTCAAGGTAAGGCGCGGCAAGCGTGTGCCGTGTGGCATGAATTGGAGCGACGAGTCGACTCGGTGTCTTTATAGCCGTAGCGGCTTAGACACCGAGTCGACTCGTTACAACAACAACCAATCACCAATGTTGCGTAGCGGCGTAATTAAGATTTATGATTCAGGCTCCCAGGGTTACAGGTCGATAGGTAAGTATGTTATAAACGAAATATAGCAGGTATTTGTTACTAAAATATTTAATTGTTGAAGTAGTACACTTAGAGGTATTAATGGCACCATTTTTCAATCTTTAAATAATAATTACCTATTTAGTTTAACTAGAACGTGTACAAATCTTAAAACTAATCAATATTACAGTCTTGGGTTTTATAATTAATTTTTTTTAAATGATCAAATTAACATAATACTTATTCCCTATGGGAAACTTTGATACTTATAATAGTAAGGTTGTGTTAAAATTGACAAGCTCTATGTGCTTGTCAATCAAAACAAAACTAAAATTAATACGAATTAATCCGAACACTGCAAAGCGAGCTCCGAGTTAACAAGGCGCGCGCGGGAACGTGACTCGGTTATCGGAGATGCTCGGCAACTCGGCGCAGGCCGCAGCTCGACTCGAGACTATCGAGGTGATGCGTCATGCAACGCAAGTCGCGACCCGACCACGCGAGCTGCGAATTCACGACGTGAGTACGACTTGACTAGGGTTGTTAAAAACTGGACTCGAGTTGACTCGTTTACGATTTGACTCGAGTTACTCGAGACAAGTAACTCGAGTCACACATCGCTACCAATGATTCAGTTTCCAAACTCTTTAATGATAAGCATGTGGTTTAAGGTTTATTTAGTTGCCTAGATTGATTTATGTTTGTTTATAAATAATTTTTTTTTTCAGAACAAAAATAAATTTTTACTCCCAGAATCGGTTTACCCACGTACCTACTTCCAATAGCAGAGCTACTAATGGTTCAGCCTAGTTCAACTTTTACTCCTCCAGATGTGAGTAGCATATAAGCAATCGGCAACGCATCCATCTCGTAATTTAACATTGTGTTAGTGTCGATCTGAACCTTAATTCTTGTTAAAATTAAAGTCCTGTTTGTTGTGTTGTTCCATTTTAGTTATTTTCTGTTTGAGATTGTTAAAAGCGTGCTGTAGAATAAAGATTTGTTTGTTGTTTTATTTTTACTTTAATCCACTTCTGGTTCCTTATAGTACATATTGTATCTCTTCTCGTTAAAAAATGGCATTCCGAATCAGTTGTATATTCACTTGGTGATTCTAAAGCACCAATTGTAAAGTTTATTTAAATAAAAAACATGTGCGTTTAACCTGTTGAATTTTTTCCTTCTAACCTACTAACCTAATTTTTGGAATAATGATTCAATTCGATTGTTGTAGAACATTTATTTGGCTTACTGTCAAGAAATTAATGTCAGTAGGAACTTTGAGTTAAAAGCTGGCGGTATTTACACGATAACCATTGGTACTGTGCTATAAATAATATCCCCATCACATGGTGGTGATTACCATTGCGGACCCAAGCCCGAAAAAGACATCTAGCACAGGCCTCTATCCTATCGAGACAGGCTTTAGCCAACTACAAATGGTTAAAAGGTAGGAGCGGATGCTGCGAAAGTATTTTTGAAAATCTATTCCCTCGTAAAACAGGGATTTGAAATTTGTATAAAAATTGAATTTAACGTAAGCGAAGCTGCGGGCAAAAGCTATATGAAATTACAATTTTAAATTTTGTTACTACATTGCAGTTGTGATCGCTTGTGATGAAAAAAGTCATAAAAAGTACCTATAATAATTTTTAAAACCCTTACAAAATATAGCTTCCAAATGATAGGTAACGTTTAGGTCGTTTTTTTTCACACGACTTAACCCTACATATCAATATAATGTTTTATGCAGCAACAAGGTGCGGCCCTGAGTTTTGTCTATGTGTGAGTAAAGTTTCCGTGTGTTTGAAATTACTACGCATTTTTTTTCACTATATTGAATCTGCTCCCCTTTATAAATCTGTGCCCTCTGTGGCGATAGTCTCGATGCGATATTTTCATAATGGTACATAAGTATTTAACGACACAGGATTGTTTGCCCTGTATTAAGCTAATGCTAATGTGGGTTGGGATATAGTATACCACCCGCGACGGGGGGAAAAGGGGAAGGGGGGAGGGGAGGGGGGAGGGAGGGATATACCCCCCCTCCAAGTAAAAGTAACTATAATATTGATACGCAAAACCAAATAACTTACCTTTATTCCTTTTTAGTTTATTATATCTATAACCTTTAAAAGTTTTTTTTAACCTTTTAACCTTTAAACTGAAAAGCGCGTAAAACGATGACTCATAAATTTGAATTCAATAATATCAATAGGACACTTGGGCGCCAACACACGCGTTCCGTTTTTCCAATAATCGGTACACGTCATAAAACTCGATGTTTTACGATTATAAACATTTTATAACACTTTTTATGTTTGGAACGGATTAAAATACGTAAAACGAAACTTTAGTACGCCAACTAAACGTCAATGAGTCTGTAATCTATGGCAAATGTCCTAAGAAATAGTGAAAAGTGGTGAAAATTTGCGATTTAAAAAAAATAATTCTCGAAATGTATTAGAATTCGTAGTAAAATATTTTAGTGCAAGGCTTACCACATCAAGGTCTTTCTGTAAAAAAAATATGAACATCCAACTCCGCGGGTAGTATACGGGTAGTAGCTCAGCCCTATTATTATAACAATGCCTTCTATAAGCTTTATTCTTACTCTAAGATTTAACCCGGAGAATTTGACACAGCAACCCTTTGAGTTTTTTTTTAAATTTTAAAACTGGCTTTACGGCTGTGGGTTCCAGCCCTTCCAATAGTTAGACCATAGAAGTTTGACTATGACATTAATACCATGGTCTTTTGTCTTGGATAGGCATCCTGCACTTCCGTTCTCAGCGGAAGTTCAGGATCAGGAGTCTCCTTGGAGTCTCACAGTTCTCAGATTGGGCTGTCTATGGTATCATAACGATTGCGATTTTAAAATTATTACGGTATAATTACTGTAATGTAACATTTTATAATTAATGATATAGGCAGATTATATTATATTTTTAAGTTTTTATAAATAATTCAATGTCACAAATAAACTCAAACTCATATTGTTATATTTTTTATCTACTCCCATGCTATACCTAAATCCTCTGAAACAGGTTCTGAAACAGTTGCCAACATTGAAACACCCAATGTCCAAATAAGTGTTCTGTGCCTAATAACCACATCATCCTGATAAAGGGTGATGTAATGTTGTACTGAATTTCTTATCAAGTAACAACACTCCTTTGGTTTTTTTTCGATCCCCTCTGCGCAAAGGGTTTACTCAACACTGTTGAGTGTCTGGTGTCTGTTAGTGTTGAGTCAACAGTCAGGACAGACAGGACACATCTGCTCGATGCGTGGTATCTGTACATAAGAATAGGCATGATGACAGTAACCAAGAATCAATTAAATTATCAATTTATCTAATGAATTAGGATTCATGGATTATAAAAAACCTATTTCTTTTTCTTTTTCGAGTGAAATTGCTATTTATTTTGATAAAATAAAACTATCATCATCATCATCATCACTACAGCCTATTAACGTCCCACTGCTGGGCACAGGCCTCCACTCTCATAGGAGAGCGGGAATTAGAGCTTAGACCCACCACGCTGCTCCAATGCGGGTTGGCGGGCTTTAACGACTATTATCATGTTAGTGATAATAACCGGGACCGACGGCTTAACGTGCTCTCCGAGGCACGGGGGTGAAAACACCGCCAACTTCCAACTCCGGGCTGGCACTGAGAATTTCTTAATTGAAAAACCCAATACCTAACTTTTATGCCCGACCGGGAATCGAACCCAGGACCTCGTGATCCGCAGTCGACTATGCTAACCACTAGACCAACGAGGCAGTTAAATAAAACTATAAAATACAACAATCCGCCATATTTGATGAAACACCAAGAAGCGAATGACGTCACAATTGTTTGTTTTCGAGCTTTGTTTACTGCACACTGCACAGAGTACATTGGTAAAATCAATAGTGACGTCAGAAACGACGCCATGACACCGCCGAGCGTTTTGGCGTGAATTTTAAAATTTTAATTCAATTGCCAATTTTATCTACCAAACCTTATTTTTCTGCTGAAATAAGATATTTTTCGAAATAGTAGATACTTCCGAACATAATCTGACCATTTTTCAAAATCAGTCATCATGCCTATTACAAAAAAAAGAACATCTATACGAATTTCAAAAACAGAACATTGTCACGGGCATCACTACCAGAACGCCGCGCGCTGTAAAAAAAGTAGGTTATTACAATTTTCCCCGCCATTTTTATTCGTTTTTTTTATTGTTTTGTTAACAAAAAAAACCAGCCAAGTGCGAGAGTACAAACCTGTAGGTATTATAAGTGAGAGTTATAGTATTTTTATTCCACTTATCTATTTTAATTTCAATTTAATACCTCTACGCGTTCAGACGGAAAGGGGTAGTACTAAGTTTAAAATTATTAAAAATATTTTTATTATATGATGTAACTAAAAATTTATGCTTTTCGCAATTTTTCCTTTATCTGTGCTATAAGACGTTGCTTCGTACCAAGTTCCAAAATTCTGAGTTCACGGGAAGTACCCTGTAGGTTTTGATTCCCTTGCGAGTGTCGAAAATTTGCACAAAAATATTTTTATTATAATTATGGTGTAACTAAAAATTTATGTTTTCCGCAATTCTTCCTATATCTGTGCTATAAGACGTTGCTTCGTACTAAGTTTCAAGATTCTGAGTTCACGGGAAGTACCCTGTAGGTTTTGATTCCCTTGCGAGTGTCGAAAATTTGCATAAAAATATTTTTATTATATGATGCAACTAAAAATTTATGTTTTTCGCAATTCTTCCTATATCTATGCTAAAAGACGTTGCTTCGTACCAAGTTTCAAGATTCTGAGTTCACGGGAAGTACACTGTAGGTTTTGATTCCCTTGCGAGTGTCGAAAATTTGCATAAAAATATTTTTATTATTTATGATGCAACTAAAAATTTATGTTTTTCGCAATTCTTCCTATATCTGTGCTATAAGACGTTGCTTCGTACCAAGTTTCAAGATTCTGAGTTCACGGGAAGTACCCTGTAGGTTTTGATTCCCTTGCGAGTGTCGAAAATTTGCATAAAAATATTTTTATTATATGATGTAACTAAACATTTATGTTTTTCGCAATTCTTCCTATATCTGTGCTATAAGACGTTGCTTCGTACCAAGTTTCAAGATTCTGAGTTCACGGGAAGTACCCTGTAGGTTTTGATTCCCTTGCGAGTGCAAGAAAATTCGAAAATTTGCAGCTTAAACGGCTGTATCTTTTGATAGCGTTGGCTTAGAAGCTTGATATTTTCACAGCTCCAAGGAACCGTAGACCTGAGTATGTGATATGAATTTCAGCTTGATACCTCCATGCGTTCCTGAGAAAAAGGGTCTTGACACACAGACGGACGGACAACGAAGTGATCCTATAAGGGTTCCGTTTTTTCCTTTTGAGGTACGGAACCCTAATGAGCGATTCAGGTTTTGATAGCACACCGCCAGATATTTCAAACGTTGCAAGAGACATTTCCAACAAACTACTACCGGAAAAATCAAGAAGGCGGAAAAATGAAAAAGCGTATCAAGATTTTATCAATTGGAAAATATCAAAGGGTAGTAAATCATTTTCTGAAGAAGTAATTTTAGTTTATTTCCAAGACCTTTCAGAGAAATATAAATCTTCATCCCTATGGACCTTCTACTCAATGCTCAAAAGTACCTACGCTGAGTATTTACTCATAACGTGGATATCTCAAAATATTCAAAATTAATTACTTACCTTGTTAGAACGTAAAGGAGAAGGCTATACCTACAGGGAAGAAATCGAAAACGTTTTCACCTGATGAAATAAATAGGTTTTTAAGCCAAGCGCCTGATCAACAGCTATATCTAGCGATAAAGGTATGTTAGTTACTTACTTCATTATAATGTTATTTCCTTGTGATATGATGAATAAATTACAATATTTATTATATATTATTGTTTCAGACTGCGCTAATATTCGGAACCATGGACGCATTCCGCCGTCAAGAATTATACGCTTTGTTATATTATACCGACGTACAAATAAATGAAACTGTAATTGTAGTCAATGTAAATAATACAAAAACCAAAACAAACCGCACATTTACTATTACAGGCAAATATTTAGAAATTTGCAAAAAATATATAGCACTGCGCCCGGATCTATGCAGCAATCCGAGTTTTTTTTTATAATACAGATCTGGAAAATGTACTTATATCACAAAAGATAGGCATAAACACATTTAGCAGTTTGGGTAAAACAATTGCTAACTATTTACAACTTCCTAATCCTGAGTTGTATACAGGACATTGCTTTCGCAGAACATCTGCCACAATATTAGTAGATGCCGGAGGAGACATAACAAGTTTAAAACGGCACGGCGGATGGAAGTCTACATCTGTTGCAGAGGGCTACATTAATGATTCTATAACCAACAAAATCCACGTGTCGAATGTAATTTCGAATTCCATAGAAAATAAAAATAGTGAAGTGGTTAATATAAATATTCTGCCGAGTACATCGGGATCGGGACCTTCCAACATTAAAGAACATCAAGTGAATTTTAATAATTGCACTATACAAAATGTTAATTACTACTACATTAAATAATTCTTTCATTAATACTTAGTTTATTTGTATATACTCAGTAGTGGATGATATTAGGTTACTGGACTGGATGTTTTAATGTTAGCAGTAAGCTAACTATTTTAGAATCTGTTAAGTATAGAGGTTTCATATTATGAGTGTAGATAAAGTCTTGTATGCAACTGTTGATAATTAGGTATTAAAATACTCATATGATACTATTTAATACCCACATTCGTGTTTTAATACCCCTTATTACACAACTGTTGCATAAATGACTAATTGATAAACACAAAATATTTTTTTCAAATAAACCATACGAGTGCGTTCAAATCGTTCAGTTAATCTACCACTGGTTCAATGAATTGGTAGATTCCTAAAGTATAAATAATATAGCGACGTGAAGCGAAAGGTAGCCCAGCCCGCATTATTTCTACATAGAAGAATATTCTACGTCAGCAAAGTTTGGTAGTGAAAAATGCTCTGCGCTGCGCGTCGCAAGATATGCTAATTATTATCACGTTACGATAATTTCAGTCCTAATAAATTTATGAGTCCTACTACTATATGTCTGTTGCTGAAATTACAAGTAGTAAGGTATGAAAAATACAATAAATTGCTGTTATTATAGATTTTATTATTTTCCTTACGTTTTATCTTAAAATATAAAATCTATTTATCTATGTGAGTGTGCTATGTTTTCCACAATACTGCGTCAAAAATGATTGTAACATTTTCATAATAATTTGATAATGTGTGTTTCGTTAATTATAGGTAAGTAGGTATATGTAGAGCAGTTTTCAGTATCCTTTTCATCAAGTTTTTGGAACGGCCGGCACTCGCGCTTGCACGTTTTCGGCATTTTTTTATGAACTTTCGAAAACGTTTTTGGTATCGAAATAATAATAAGAGGCGTACTTTTAGCGTAGACGTTTTAATATCTTGTCCTTTTGCACTTTGCTTGGAGAAGCCATGTGAAGGAGGTGAAGTAAGGTTAGTAAGGTTAAAGTCAATTTAAGTTTGGATATTTCCGTTCATCTGAATTATTAGTACACGGAGCGTTTTATCTAAACTAATATTATAAAGAGGAAAGATTTGTTTGTTTGTTTGTAATGGATAAACTCAAAAACTACTCAACCGATTTTAAAAATTCTTTCACCTATAGAAAGCTACTTTATCAGCGAGTAACATAGGCTACATTTTATTTTAAAATAAATTAGAGATCCCTTCGAAAATTGCAATAATGTGAATTAAGTCGGAAAAATTCACCTAATTTAACTTCTTACGTTACATATATTTTGGGGTTGGTAATTTTAATAACATGATTTTAGTCTAGCTGTACTTACCACATTAGGTGAACCGTCTACTTGTATGATCGTTATTTACTTACTACATAGAAAAATGCACACTATTCTTATATTATATTATAATACATCCAAATGCCTTTAAGGAATACTGTACAAGTGATTATAGATATGGAAATATTCGATTCTCTTCTCTCTTTTTAACTGTCACAGAAAGCCATAACACCGAACTTGGCTAGAGTTATATGTGCGTATAGCAGAGGCGCCACTGTACTCAAACCTAAAGGAAGGGAACCATTCAGAAGTAAATGCGACAGTCACATCATAGCTATCAAAGCCCGGTACTAGGGCCACTGTTTAATATTTAGAGCGAGTCCAGAATAAGTAACATGTTACAGAACTTTTGTTGCATATTGCGTCCACATTGTTTAATGTAGCTAAAAATAACATTGCAACATAATATAACTAATCTATGTCTGCAACTGCTATTCATTTAGTTGGTTTTACGATAACATGGTTACTTAGTAGTGTGTCCACACCATGCTATATAGAGCTGCATAGCAAATTCAGTGTTTATCATTGTTATATATAACATAATATTAAGTCAGTCATTAAAAATGTTATTAAAACATATAACCAGTTTCTATAGACAGGACCACACCTTACATGCCCACACAGCTAAAACGCGTCAAATAACGACGTTATAACACAGTATGTTAAATAGTGTGGATCTATCTTTAGTGGAGTAAATGCTATACAAACAAAGACTAGGAGTAAGGGTGTGTTCACACTAAACCCTGTGCTTTTCACACTAGAAGCGATGCCAAAACGCGTACTCGATATGGGTTACGTCGGCTCGTCGGACGACATCAGCGCTTCCGATTGTTCGTCCAACTCGGATATATTTCTGATGGCCCTGTGAAAAGTTAACTAGGGTCAGGAAAATGCTTTGAATGAGTATACAAGAACTAATCGTTAATTATAGCGTACTAGATGATGCCCGCGACTTCGTCCGCGTGGATTAAGATTTTTTGATTCCCGTGGGAACCCTTTAATTTTCCGGGATAAAAAGTAGCCTTTCCCCGGGATACAATCTACCCCTGGGGGGTTACTATGAGCTCTTAAAGCAGGACAGAAATTAAACTGCAGCACAGTTCAATGCAGTGTCTGCCTACCAGTTCAGTGCCTTGAAGTTACGTGCAGTTCAATATCTGTCCAGCTATAAGAGCTCATAGTAACCCCCCCTGTACCAAATTTCATCAAAATCGGTTGAAAAGATTGAAAGGACAAACAGAAACACTTTCGCATTTATAATATTAGTATGGATTCACATTGTTTAATATGCTTATGACGCCCGTTTTTTCATATTCCAAATTGTCTAAAATAACCTAGAAATTCAGTATTGGCAAATTTCAAGGGAGCTGTTGGAAGCCGCTTGATACAAACAGCATAAGATGATTCTCCAAAGGACAATGGACGTGTTTCGGTCGGTCTATCGGCTACTTAACATGGCAATGAGCCAAGCAAAGATATTGATTCAGCAAGTCATAATTATAGCAGCGAAGGCATAGATTCGGTGTGCCAACCTAAAGCCGCTATTCAGACCCCACCCTTGAAGGGTTCGTTTAATGCCCCCCCGGTTGTGTAAGGAAATCGTATTCGTTTTTCAAACGTATAATTCTGCTGTATAAGGAGTTCATAGATGCCTTTACGTCAAAAAGCATGTATGAATTCCTGAAACAGTTCGAGTTATACGTTTTAGCTGTCAAATGATAAGAATTTGCTTAGACAATAGGGTTATTATATGATGCCTATCAAAAATAAATTATTTCTAACTGATTCTTAAATAGAGGGACTGCCAAAAGAACTAAAATTCACATCCTCGGTTAGTTTTAAGTTTGATAACCATTTCAAAATATAGATTAAAGAAAATAAGTGCGTTGAAAATTGATGACGTCACAAGTGTGACCAAGTGTGTGAAGTGTGTTTCATACAACTTCGATACTAGAAGTGCGTTTTTAGGGTTCCGTACCAAAATGGTAAAATGGAACCCTTATTAAGTTTGATAAAGAGTTCTGATTTGATTCAGTTTTCATCATCCCTATTGGGCCTCTGGTTACCACCACCACCACCACCACCACAGCTGGGCACAGGACTCCACTCTCGTAGGAGAGCGGGAATTAGAGCTTAGACCCACCACGCTGCTCCAATGCGGGTTGGCGGGCTTTAACGACTATTATCATGTTAGTGATAATAACCGGGACCGACGGCTTAACGTGCTCTCCGAGGCACGGGGTGAAACACCTCCAACTTTCTAACTCCGGGCTAGTACTGAGAATTTCTAGTCAGAAAAACTCAATACTTAATTATGGGACTCGATGCAGGACCTCGTCGGCCGCAGGCGAACCTGCTAACCAGTTGGCTGGTTCTGGTTACCAGTTGGCTGTTAAATATTTATAAATAGAGGTGTGAAGTGTGAACTCACGTGAACCCGTCCGCAGCGCGCAGTCTGGCAGTGAGCCAGGCGAGGGGCGCGGGCATGGCGGCGGGCAGCGCGGCGGCGAGCCAGCCCGCGGCCGCCAGCGCGCACGCCGCGGTGCGCCACGCGCCGCCGCCGCCGCGCCACGCCTCCACGCACGCGCACAGCGGCAGCATCAGCGCGAGCGTCGCTGTGGCCGTCTGCGATGACGTCAGCCAACGACCCCTGCGTAGCTTACATTGTTTATAGCACACATTGCTTTTTTTTTAAGTGAAAATGTGGAAACGCGAGACCGGCACCGTTCTTCTTAAGAATAAATAGTACATTCGTAATTAAACTTTAATGCCTTAAATTTTAAGGTTTATATTAATAAGTGCTGTGAAACCGAGACCGACACCTCGCGTTGTTACGAAGACAAAAGGTCTTAAACATAAATATATTACATTCGTAATTAAACTTTAAGTCCTTAGTTTTAAGGTTCATATTTGTTTTTTTTTTAATTAGTAATATAAATTGTATATTCGTTTTCACTTCTATCGGCAGTCCCTATGACCGCCAATTTTTTTTTAATCTATTACAAGTTAGCCCTTGATACGATCTCACCTGATGGTAAGTGATGATGCAGTCTAAGATGGTATCGGGCTAACCTATATTAAACCCATTCCCCTAATCGGTTTCTACACGGCATCGTACAGGAACGCTAAACCGCTTGGCGGCACGTATTTGCCGGTAGGGTGGTAACTAGCCACGGCCGAAGCCTCCCACCAGGCCAGACCAGAATAAAGTTCAGAAATTATAAATTCCCAAATTGACTCTGCCGGGAATCAAACCCGGGACCTCCGCACTTTGAGAAAATAGCGTTCAACACTTCACCAGGGAGGTCGTCAAAATAGGTAAACTTTTTCAGTTAACCTCGAGTAGTGCCCTCAATACCTCTCATAATATCACCTCTGATAGAATACTGAGAATGACGTAACTAACGTCAGATCTGCACGATTTTAATGATCTCATATTTTACAAGCTAAGACGACCGTCGTATATAGATTTGTTTTTAAAAATTGAGGGTTTCAAGTCTGAGCATTTTGAAGCTCTGGAAACGAAAATGATGTAGTTTTGTTGTCTCGATAGAAATTTGCGTTTTTATAACATAAATTCGTGAACATACCACAGCCAAAGGGATTCAATCAACAGCGGTCCAATAGCGCCGTCCAGCAGCAGCCAACTCCACAGTCGAGGCGAGGGTAGTTCAGCTTTCTCGATGCCGCCCAGCGCTAGCAGGCCGCCAAAGGCCCAAGCGAGACACCCACATGCGCAGCCCACTAAACCTGAAAACAAGTTCATTGGTGCCATTGATGCCAGTCACTGTAATGTTTTGCCACTTTAAGGTTCATAATTGAGTATTCGACAAACAGCCAAATCAGCAACTGTTTTTCAAACGTCAACAGTCAACACGCGTATGAAATTCTGAAATGTGACGTCATTAAAGTTCGACGCACTTTTTTAATTTAATCGATTGTTTAAAATGGTTATTCAACATAAAACTAACAGGGGACGTGGATATTATGACTTTTGGTAGATCATCTATTTAATTTTTTATTTGAATAAGAAGAAGGTCGATATGTGATTTGAATAGGCATAGACTATATCAAAGATTTTTTTACACATATCGGTCGCTGCAGTGGCTATACTGTGTATGTGGATGTAGAAATATTTTTATATTTCAAACCTAGTATTTTTGACTACAAATTCGATGATGTTTTAAACTTGATATAATATGGAAATGAGTTTTACTATAAAAAATTGCTAATACTCTTAGACCCAATTGCACAAGGCCTTTTTTAAGCAATTTTTTATATTGACTTAGTTATTTTTTTAAAATGCTGTCAGTATTATTATTGTTGCACTTATTGTTAAAACTGTTTTTTTATTTGTTTTTTTTTTTCCCTCATAAGACTACGATCTAGCTTAACTAATTGGCTAATGAGAAGTTTCATTTTAACTTAAACTTATAATTTACATATCTAAAAAATAGATGCTTGAAACTAATAAATACTTTGATTTGCCATTTTAGACCTTATTGTATGCAGTGTATAAATAATCCAATTTGAAAACAGATAAATATTTCCAGACTGCGACTGTGTATGGTACAGACAAAACTTCTTTTATTACATAACAGACCGAGGTATACAACACAGTGAGATCTATTTCTAAGTACGGATTCTAAGATTTGGTAAGTACTTACCAACAAGCAAGCATGAGTTGATGCCATCTCCTTTTCTTAACTCTTGTCGAAATAGTATGAGATGTACAGCATAGCAAAGTGCAGATCCTAAGGCTGCCAAAATGGCAGTCCAATTGCTTTGGTGACTTTCTGTTACTCCTAAAACCACCTGAGACAAGAGAAACTTACATTAAGTAAAGTTTTTTTAGGAAGTGGGAATATTTTTAAGGCATGCGATGCGGCACAAGACATTTGTTCTCAAATTCAAAATTTGACTTGTAATGAAAAATCGAAAATTAATACAATGAGACAAAAAATAGCACAAGGGCTTGAAGCATACAGAAGTTTTTTTTAGAAAATAAATTATCTTATGCCAGCTGTGAAGTATTCATACTTCGCAGCTGGCACCTCACACCAAAGAAAGGATTATTTATAAAACTCAGTCTTTAAAATGTGGTCAAAAACATTAAGTGCGAAATGTTTTTATTATAATACTAGAGGTCGCCCGCGACTTCGTCCGCGTTCAATTGTTGATGTCCTATGAGGTTATGAAATTTTCCCGCTGCAAACAGCTTATCTACAGAGGCTTTATATAGCTTATCAGGTTTTTTTATTATTTAAAACTAATAACTTAAATGCTGATTTTCATGTCTATACTTCAAAATCATAAAAATTGTATGTAACCTTTCACCCCCATTTCACCCCTTTTGGGGTGAATTTTTGTAAAATTGCTTATACAGGTTAATATTATTTAACGCTAATAACCTAAATCGCGATTTTCAAGTCCCTAACTTCAGAAACATAGGACTTTCATGCATACTACAACCCCCATTTCACCCCTATTGGGGTGAAAATGCTACTGCTACATTTTCGTAAAATTGCTTATGCAGGCTTTTATTATTTATAACTAATAACTTAATTGCCAATTTTCATGACTCTAACTTTAAAAACAAAGGACTTTCATACAAACTTCCAACTCCTATTTTAACCCCTTAGGGGTGGATTTTCTCAAAACCCTTTCTTAGCTGGCGTCTACACCATAGAAGCAATTTATAGTTTATATAGTTCCTGAGATATCGTGATTAGTCAGTGAGTGAGTGAGTGAGTGGTATTTCGCTTTTATATATATAGATTATGTATATAGATTGTATATTGTTCTTAGTATTCATTATTATATTTAGTATTTTCGCTACACCTGTCTTAAAAACAAAAGTAAGCATCGATTTCTCTCTTTCTAATACTTACCAGACCAGCGGTCGTGAGCAGGATAGCAACAAATTTTGAGAGTGAGAAGCGATCGTGCGGCACTTGAGCGAATATCGCTCCGATGGACAGAGCGAACGCTCCCGTTGTCGACGTGTACAGCGTGGCTGAGCATGCGGTCGTGTGTAGTAGGCTTAACCGGTATAGGTAGTTTGATACAAACCACTGGAAAATATAAAATAATTATACAAGTAACTGACCGCGTTTAGCTTGCGTGGAATTGGGAATTTGACAATTAATCAGATCAGGTACTTTGTTTTTAAACTTCAAAACTCGCTATTATATATATGAAATACTTAACTGTGATATCATCACAATGCACTTTTTTATCAAAGGCAACAAACACACTTTTTTACTTTAATCGACGACTTAAAATGGTTGTCCAACATAAAATTAACATGGATACATGGATATAACTTCTTATGGTAGGTCCTTCATTGATTAATCATAAAAAAATAATTTATTTGACACGTTGTCAAATACCCAATTACGAAAAATGGCCCATGACGCGGAAAGGGACAAACAGGCACAGCGCTCACATACAGGATGCAGTGACACCGAGATTGTTATCTGCAAATCGCGCGCCGATCGATGAGCCAGGCGATTCTTGGCCCTATAATCGAGCGACGTACATAGCCGCAACGCAAGGACTCATCTCACTGTCTCATTGTCTCTCAACTCCACAACATTACTAAAGGCAAATGTTAAAGGGCTAACTTGTAGTGGAACAAAAAAAGTATCGCCGACCATGACAGCAGCGCCTCGCCCCGGCAAACAGAAGACGAGCGCGAGTTTGAGGTGTCTCGCCGGGTGGCGGCGGCGGCGGCGCGGCGCTGCGCGTACTCCGTGGCGCGTAGCGACGCCGACCACGACAGCCGCGCTAGCAGCGCCTCGCCCGCCATCGCCGCAGACATCTGCGTCGCGTCTCACTCACCGGCAAACAGAAGACGAGCGCGAGTTTGAGGTGTCGCCGGGTGGCGGCGGCGGCGGCGCGGCGCTGCGCGTACTCCGTGGCGCGTAGCGACGCCAACCACGACAGCCGCGCTAGCAGCGCCTCGCCCGCCATCGCCACAGACATCTGCGTCGCGTCTCACTCACCGGCAAACAGAAGACGAGCGCGAGTTTGAGGTGTCGCCGGGTGGCGGCGGCGGCGGCGCGGCGCTGCGCGTACTCCGTGGCGCGTAGCGACGCCGACCACGACAGCCGCGCTAGCAGCGCCTCGCCCGCCATCGCCGCAGACATCTGCGTCGCGTCTCACTCACCGGCAAACAGAAGACAAGCGCGAGTTTGAGGTGTCGCCGGGTGGCGGCGGCGGCGGCGCGGCGCTGCGCGTACTCCGTGGCGCGTAGCGACGCCGACCACGACAGCCGCGCTAGCAGCGCCTCGCCCGCCATCGCCGCAGACATCTGCGTCGCGTCTCACTCACCGGCAAACAGAAGACAAGCGCGAGTTTGAGGTGTCGCCGGGTGGCGGCGGCGGCGGCGCGGCGCTGCGCGTACTCCGTGGCGCGTAGCGACGCCGACCACGACAGCCGCGCTAGCAGCGCCTCGCCCGCCATCGCCGCAGACATCTGCGTCGCGTCTCACTCACCGGCAAACAGAAGACAAGCGCGAGTTTGAGGTGTCGCCGGGTGGCGGCGGCGGCGGCGCGGCGCTGCGCGTACTCCGTGGCGCGTAGCGACGCCGACCACGACAGCCGCGCTAGCAGCGCCTCGCCCGCCATCGCCGCAGACATCTGCGTCGCGTCTCACTCACCGGCAAACAGAAAACGAGCGCGAGTTTGAGGTGACGCCGGGTGGCGGCGGCGGCGGCGCGGCGCTGCGCGTACTCCGTGGCGCGTAGCGACGCCGACCACGACAGCCGCGCTAGCAGCGCCTCGCCCGCCATCGCCGCAGACATCACGCGCACCTAGCGAGCGTTACATGAAGCTGTTAGTTTAGAGGTATAAACGTTACACTTATACTTATTATGAGCTTTCACATCGATAGGACAAGCGAAACACAAGGACAACGCTATAGATATGTAAATCGAACGTGACTATAAATGCCACGACGTATTTTCAGTGGAGAGTGGTCTTCGTTCGCTTCATTACATAGAATTATATTCTTCTATCGATACTGTAAGTGTAGAGTGACCCCGCGCGTTCCGTGTACGGTTTAATCTGCTTTATACCTATCCTTTACACAGACATAATTACTTTTTTTACACCTGCACAATATGAAAAGAAATGAGCTTACACCTCTCGAACTGTATTCGTACAGTAACACATAGAAGTGCAAACAGCTCACACATCACCTATTGTACGTTAAGGATATTCACAAACCTTCACGCAAATGCCAACAAAACTTTCAAATAAATTGGATGAACGATGTGCGAATGCATCTAAGCTGAAGAACATTGTAGGTATTTGTAACATAATAGGTACTTTTTGCCTGCAGCTATTGACAAACTATTTTCAACCGACTTCAAAAAAAGGAGGAGGTTCTCAATTCGACTGTTTTTTTCTTCTTTTTTAGGGTTCCGTACCCAAAGGGTAAAAACGGGACACTATTACTAAGACTCCGCTGTCTGTCTGTCTGTCTGTCTGTCTCCAGGCTGTATCTCATAGACCGTGATAGCTAGAAAGCTGAAATTTTCACAAATGATGTATTTCCGTTGCCGCTATAACAACAAATACTAAAAATTAAAAAAATATATATATTAAGGGGGGTCCCCATAAAATAAACGTGTTTTTTTCGTATTTTTTTAATAATTTAAAACTTACTACATGTTTGTACGGAACCCTCGGTGCGCGAGTCCGACTCGCACTTGGCCGGGTTTTTTAATGTTTGTTACCTCAGAACTTTTGACTGGGTGGACCGATTTGGATGATTCTTTTTTTATTTGAAAGGGTATACTTCCCAAGTAGTCCCATATAAATTTTAACGAAATCGGTCGAGCGGTTTTTAAAATATCAAAAATATCAACAATAAAATAAGTACTTTGTATAGCGCGTGCTTGTTGCTGTAAAGTTGGCGCGGGAGTTTGAAGTTGGTTGTTTAATAATTTAATATAAAAAATTATTTTTAAACAATCGACTTGAGAATTTGGAACTCCTCCTTTTTTTTGAAGTCGGTTGAAAAGAATTTCTCATATCAAATTATTCTCCATAACAAGTGGTATTTATATGTAAGTATAAAAATAGTTTTCAACAGGTCGAGCATGCACTATAAGTTAGGTAATTTATATCAGCTTCAAAATAGGTTTTCATAAAAATTGTGGGCTAAACAGTTAGGTACATTTCCGAATGAATTGATTAAGTACTTATTATAGTGTTGATAAGAACAATACAAATATTGCTCTTTATCTTTTGTTCTTTACTTACTTTTTATACGATTTTATCTTTAATAGCAAAATAATGAGGTATGATAAAATTAACTGCCTTCAAAAGTAATTTGCTTCTGAAAGATTTAAGCGGTCGCTAGGTGCATTATGTATTTCGAAGCTTGCTTTGATGAATAACTAGCGAATGCCCGCGATTTCGTCTGCGTGGTTTGAGGTTTTTTGGTTTCCGCGGGAACTCTTTAATTTTCCGGGATAAAAAGTAGCCTATGTGTTATTCCAGACTATAATCTATCCCTGTGCCAAATTTCAGTCAGATCCGTTCAGCCGTTGGGGCGTGATTGAGTAACGAACATCCATACATCCATACATAAAAACTTTCACATTTATAATATTAGTATACATATCGATTTAGACACAAACTACAATTATACAACTTTTGTCCACACACAATTGTCATGGATTCTCAATCTATGGAGATGCTTACGCATCACCTACGACAACGCCTGCACTCGATATGACGCGACGGTATCAAACAATAGCTGACCATTTGCTGGCACATGTTGCAGGGTAGATAAGTTTGTCAATTTCTATGACGTCGTATCACGTCGCGTCGCTTTCGTCGCTCACCTGGGACAACAGGTCAACGTTTCTATTCAGCTTTACGATAACTAGGCCTAAAATTAGAACATGTATTTTACTATTCGCATATTTGCCTCTGCTTACGAGTTCAGCGCTATTCCACCTTATCTCAATCTTTCATATGAGAAACTTTCACTTATTCAGTTCGACTTCTTCAGCCACGTACAGCGTAACCAAAATGGTCCAGTGAAATGTGAATGGAGCTGAATAATTAAGTATATGCTATTTCCACTCCAAATTAGTTCAATCGTTGTAGTGTGAAGGATAGTAGGATTAGGATATAAATATATTAAACTATTTTATAAAACAAAAATAATAGCGGTGTTATAAATACCTCAGCCACTTTATTAAAGCGCACAGCTCTTGGTGTTGCATCATCACTATCTGTTGTCTCTCCGGCTCGGACAGGGATGAATGTAGAATCACCCTGAAAATCCTCAAAATTAAAAACAAATCATGTACAACCTAAAATTTCATGATATTAAGATTTATGATTAACTTACTAAAGAAAATTGTGAAATATGAACAGAATACTTATTTCTTACTTTTAGGATTGCATTATATTATAATTTAATACTAGATACTAGATCATGCCCGTGACTTCGTCCGTGTGGATTGACGTTTTTTAATTCCTGCAGGAAACTTTTAATTTGCCGGCATAAAATGTAGCCTATGTGTTAAGTCAGGTTATAAGCTATCTCCATTCAAAAGTCCCTCCAAATCAGTTCAATCATTGCAGTGTGAAGCAAACATCCAAAGTTACAAACATCCAAATTCATTCATAATTTACAGCAGAATGTTGACAGTGCCCAGGCCATGTTTATTTTGTGAAAAAGTCAGAGAGCAGCAATTTTTGAAAGTCTCTGCATAGAAATGAATAACATGAAGCCATAGAATTAACACATTTCCACCCAGAGAAAATAGAATTTACATTAAAATATTGTATTTAATGAAGAAGGATTTTAATAAATAATTAAAAATGTATAGTTAATCTTATGAAAAAATCTTATGTACCAGATTGAGTGCTGTTTGGGCTCCTACTTGGGTTGGGTAACCCCCCTGACTGGTAGTTTCCTAAAAATATTTAATGTACATAAAATAGCAGTCCATTATATCTTTTATGAGAATATATTCATCATATATCATTTTGTCATTTGTGACTTAGCATTAATACATGTTATATTATTCAATGTATAAAAATATGTAGGAATTGCCCACAAAGAAAAATCAATAGTTTCAATATAAAATATTAATTAAATAAAGACAATTTAAGACAACAATAAACGAAACCTTGAAATTGATTATGATTTTATTGATGTATCATAATAATTATTTAAATAAGTATATCTCACTAGTAATCTTCAAGGTTTTTGGTCCAGTTCAGTAATGAAACCTATGCTTCAAATGTTTATTTAATTACTTGTGCATAACCCAGTTACATTTTTAAATTATTCACATAAGTATTGATTACTTTACAGCTAATTCTAAAACTGGTTAAGAACATTTCTCTTAACAGAAATAGCAAATAACTGTTTCATTCTATCTCATTCTCATATTTTTTACTCAATATTTTAATGAATTGGTTACTAATTCATTTTAATTAATTAGTTAGGCACATCAGTTAATTAGTTCATCATAAAAGTGTGATTTCATATCAATAACTGCTATAATCTAACTACTTACCAAACTGTTGTTAGCTTCTGTGTAGAAGTTTTCATCATCTGTTTCTGCAGTTGGTTCTATAAGTTGCTGAAAGTAAAATTATATCTCCAATAAAAAAGTATTTTACTTTGAAAGCCATTTCATGACAATGACAGAGACTAGGTAGAGTTAGACTTAGGCTTCAAAACAGAAGGTAAAACACATTTAATGTAAAATCTCTACAGTTTTATATCTTCTTTTGATAAATATACTTTGTTTTAAAGATAACAATAACTCCAGCATCTATTATGCTTACACAAAGCATAATCCGTACTAATATTATAAATGTGAACATGTGTTGGTCTGTCTGCTACACTTTCAGGACCCATCATTTCAATCAATTTTATGAAATTAAGTACAGAGACAGGTAGCATCCCGGGGAAGATATAGGCTAGTTTTTATCACAAATATATTATAGAGTTCCCACAGGAATTAAGACCCTTAAGCTCACTCAGACAAAGTCACTGATCATCTAGTTCTGAATAAAGAAATGCATGTACAAAATATTCAGTATGTATCTTACAGTGTAATCTGCAGGCTGGCATGGATCCCTTGTTGGTGGTGTGAAGCATAATACTAGTAGATACACTAACAGCAGTGAACTCCTTACATATGTCACTAAGAAGGGTCTTTCCAGTTTCTTTTCTATATAAATATACTGAAAAAAGATGAAGCTTAATGAGTTAGATATTTAGAGTAACACTCGATTAGACATAGTTAACCATAAGACCATATGTGTAAGCTAGACTTAAGTCCTTTGTTGGTCGACCAAATGATATAAATGTGTCTCTAGGCTAAGAGAATAGTTCCGATTAGCAAAGATGTGATGTTTTATTTAAATCCTGAATATAATACTAATTGATTAACCCCTTCTATGATACTTTTGTTATCAGTATTTTAAAACTGTTATAAACAGTGACATACCTTTGTTAGTTCCGATGAGACCACCCACAGCACACTGACAAGAAATAAAATAAATAGTCCAAAGGCAAATTTCCTTTTGCTGAAGTTTTGCACTTCATCTTTAGGGTTTTTGTTATTTGATGTCACTCGGAAATAGTTATGGCATAAAGTCAACATTAAGAATATGTATTAATAATCAAGTAATATCCTGAATAAAAAGAGGCTAGGGCTAGCTTTTGTTCATTTAGATTTTTGATATGAAATGTTTAACGAATGATGGAGAGAAAAGTTTGAATATAATCATCTATTTACATATCCATACACTTGGAATCACTGAAATTATTCTGCAGTTGTACGTGATCTAAATCAAAACTCTGGCTCGTTCGTTATTGATGGGCGAAATGGGAATCTCAACAATGGCTTTAACGGTTAGCTGCTGTAATGTATTGTTTTCCGAAGATAAAATTCACCGAATTCCGTAAATGAAATTGATAAAATCCATGAACAAAATCCACTAAAAATCCAATAGCTGAATAGCCACAGCCATGAGCCAATAGCCTTGACATGTGCTTGACATTGTCATTGTCTCAGATAAAAGATTTGTCTTTGTCAAATTCATGTCAAATTCACAAATTTAATTTTTGTACGCTCAGGCTCTTCGTTCCAGCTCGTCTGAGCCAGAGACAAGTTAATGGTCTGAGCCTGTCAAATGTCATTGCCGCAGTCTTGCCACAGCAGGGCGATCGCGTATCTTTTGCATCAATCATTGATACATCGCAATCACCTCCGATTGTCTGAATTTATGGTATTCTTGCTGCGTCAATGGATGTCGTCCAATAGTGGAAGAGTGTTAACCAATCAGAGGTGATTGCGATGTATCAATGATTGATGCAAAAGTTACGCGGTCGCCCTGCTGTCGATCTGCTGTCCAGACTTCCAGAGACAAGTTAACCAGAGAGTTAAGTTGCTGCTGTCGATAACCTAAAAAAAACTTTATTCTATCTGATCGATTTATGTTTGTTTTTAATTATAAAAATGGATGTAGTTAAATTAATTGGCAAATATTTAAATACACCTGTAGGCACAGTGTGTTATAACACCGATAAAGTACGTTTCTGGTTCCTTGATAAGTCATAGTTTGTGGTATAATACAACCAATTCCGTGATCAATGTTTCTGATCAAAGCTTTTTTTACAGGTTCTAACAACAGTCCTAGATAAAGAGAATGTCGAAGGGTTTGCCACCATTATATTACGACTAGCGGCTAAGAGTGGTATCTCTATGAGTCAAATGCAAACTTTACTGAGTTACCAATGGTTAGAACATTTATCTATGTATGCAAACCAAGCGCACGCAAACCCCACTTTTGCCAAAACCTTCCTTCAGGTACACGTATTTTAATTTTAGTAAGCACTTTTATTGTCAGAATGCCACTGTTATAGAAAGTGTTTTTTGTAGAAGACAGTTATAAATATTGTATAAATATCCAATTGATTTAACCTTGTAGCAGCACCCCTTTATTGCTTACTTGTAGCACAATACTGTTAAGTTCTCTAAAAAGATCAGAAGAGTAGTCATCCAAATAAATGTATGATCAGCTGTTCTAAACGAAAATGGTGTGCTATGATGCTGTCAAACTTTAATTAAAATTGGTTGTCAAGATAAAAAGAATCCATACTCTTAATTATTATAAACTAGATGAGTCCCGCGACTTCCTCAGCGTGGATTAAGTTTTTTGGTTCCCTCGGGAACTCTTGAATTTTCCGGGATAAAAAGTAGCCTATTTCCTTCCCTGGGATACAACCTATCCCTATACCAAATTTCATCAAATTCGTTTGAACAGATGGGCCGTGAAAGCGTAACAGACAGACAGGCAGACAGACACACTTTCGCATTTATAATATTAGTATGGATTTGTGTGTGGACTTTCATGCCCCATCTGTGCAACTGAATGTTTGATGAATATTGGCGCAGAGATAGGTTACATCCCAGGGACATAAGTAGGATACTTTTATCCAATCCCTGCAGAGTGTAGATATCAAAATACCTTAACCATTATGGTTTATAAATTTATCATTGTATTTTTTTTTAAATATTATAGGGATTTAACAAAGCATTACAGAAAAACACATTTCTGACAGGGAATCATTTGACAATAGCTGATGTTGCAGCATATTATACAATATATCCTATGATGGTAAGTTGAAATATATTTTTGCAATCATATCCATTCATAATAAAAATAAATTATGGGCGTGCATGGATTTCATGTTTTATAGATCCAATTGAAATGCCTTCTAGTTTTGGGGAAAAAAATTAGCGTTATTCAAGCCTTTTATAGTTTTGACCAAAGTGGCTATACTTCTAATAATAATATTATAATATTTGTTACTCAATCATACCAGAATGGCTGAATGGATCTGGATGAAATTTGGGACAGAGATAGATTATATTCTAGAACAACACATAGGCTCCTTTTTATCCTGGAAAATTAAAGAGTTCCTGCAGGAACCCAAAAACCATGATCCATGCGGATAAAGTCATGGGTGTAATATTTTTTTTTTTTTTATCCACTACAAGTTAGCCCTTGACTGCGATCTCACCTGATGGTAAGTGATGATGCAGTCTAAGATGGTAGCGGGCTAACCTGTTAGGGGCATGGCAGTTATATTAAACCCATTCTTCTTCTTTCTTCTTCTTCTTATTGAGGTTTCAGTCCCTTATGTCCTGTATCACTGCGACCGTCTCCGATCTATTGTGATGTGACCTCCAGTTTAAATTTCCTCGCCAATACTTGTTTCTGCCAGGAACAGCAGCGTTTTCTTGACTGGAATACGGGAAGCATCCTCTGGGTTAATAATATGTTTGCCCAGATGGATGCTTCGTTTATGCATTAGAGCGGGACATTGGCAGATAATATGCAGCGGAGTCTCACAGGATTCCTGGCATAATCTGCAAATATCCGTGTCCCTGAGCTTAAGGTTAAACATGTGTCTGTTAAGACCGCAGTGACCTGTTAAAGCTCATGCTAAAATGCGTAGGTTTTTTCTGCTGAGCGCTAGCGCCTCGGAGGCGGCCTTCTTGTTGAAGGTTCTGACCAGCGCCTTTGAATGGTTTAGACCACGTAAGTTTCTCCAACGAGTGAGTGTTTCATAGAAGCAGTAGGTCAGCAGGGTGAGCTGCACCAGGCTTTTAGGTATACCGCAGACCGATTCTGGTCCGATCTGCCTTACCTTAGCGCCCGTTTTAGCCAGGGTCTCGGCGTTTTCATTACCGGCTATACCCATATGCCCTGGAACCCAGCGAAGAACCACCTTGTTATTACGGGCCAGGGTGGTTAGTGTGTCCCTGCAGCAGTCAACCAGTCTTGAGGTAATTACCTCTGACGATAAGGCTGATAGAGCTGCCTGGCTATCCGAGTGGATGTAAATAGTTTTGTTGCCGTAGTTCTCCTGCAGGATAGTTTCCGCGCAAATTATTATGGCGTAAACCTCCGCTTGGAATATGGATGAGTGGAGCCCCAGGTTACGGTAAAACTTAGCCCGGGGTTTCTCTCCATAAATTCCACAGCCTACGTCCTTGCCCGACTTCGAACCATCGGTGTACCATTTGATGCTGCTCGATGGCCAAGTGATTCTGTTGTTTAGCCAGTCATCCCTATCCGGAATTTCTACCTTATAGGGCCTTTGGAAGTAGTGTTTAGGGGCCATCATATCGGATGGCATTCCTAAAACCGGGATCCCAAGCAACGAGTTATGAAAGTCCCTCAGTGCCTGGGAGATCCAGCTTTCCTTCCTTTGGCAGGTAATCCTGTACAAACTCACTCTCGCCTCCTTCCTCAGAAATATGTGGAGAGGAGGTAAGTTTAGAAAGCTTCCAGGGCTGCTCCTGGCGATGTGTTCATAGCTCCAGTAATAAGCAGGCAGGCGGTTCTTTGAAGGCTGCCAAGCTTATTCTGGGTAGTAATCTGTGTCGTTTTGCCACACCAGACTGCTGAGGCGTAGGTTATCATTGGCCTCACCACCGCTGTGTAGAGCCAGAAGGTGACTTTTGGTTTTAGTCCCCATCTGTCCCCTGCTAAACGACCGCAGACTCCTAGTGCCATTTTGGCTTTTTTGAGTACACCATCAACATGTGCGTTCCAGGTTTGTTTCTGGTCTAAGGTAATTCCCAGATACTTAACCTCTGTTGAGAATGGTATACTCTTGTTGTTTAGCTTAGACGGCTCGAGCTTGTCGAGGTTGTGCCTCCTAGTGAATGGAACTATAACTGTTTTCTCCGCGTTTACAGTTAGCTCGTTATCTCTACACCATTTGTTGATGATGAGGAGTGCTCTCTGAATAAGGTGCGAGAGCATGCTTTGACAGCTCCCTCGCACCGTGACTACCAGGTCATCAGCATATCCCTGGGTGTCAATACGGAGCACAGCCATCTTCTGCAGAAGCTGGTCAACGGCAAGAGTCCACAGCAGAGGCGATAACACTCCCCCCTCTGGGCATCCCCTCGTCGTGAGCACCTCCGCAGAGACGTTATTTAGCTCAAGCTTGGCTATGCGGTTTGAAAGCATTGCCTCCACCCACCTGATGGTAGTCGTGTCGGCCTGTTTGTTGGCCAGCCCGCCTACCAGCGTGCGGATGGGGGTGTTATCAAATGCGCCTTCAATGTCCAAGAAAGCCGCAAGAGCGATTTCTTTGTCCTCCAGAGCCTTTTCAATCTTGTCAACAAGGTTGAGCAGGGCAGTTTCCGTAGACCGCCCCTTGCAATAGGCATGCTGGGTATGGTGAATGGGCCTCTCAATTAGAAGCGCATCCCTCAGATACCTGTCAAGCACCTTCTCCATTGTTTTTAAAAGAAATGAGGAGAGGCTTATGGGTCTAAAGGACTTCGGCAATTCGTAGTCCTTCTTTCCCGCTTTCGGTATGAATATGACTTTTACCTTAGTCCAAGAGTCTGGTATATATCCCCAGGCGTAACTTGCCCTGAAGATCTTAACCAGGAGTGGGATTAGTAGGTCCACACCTTTCTGCAAGAGAAGAGGCGTGATACCGTCCATCCCACTGGATTTGTTTGCGTTGAAGGAGTTGACAGCCCATCTCACAGCTCCGGGTCTGAACACAATGGCAGCTCTCTTCCAGTCCTCTGCGCGAGGTCTACTGTGAGTGCTCGCCATGGCGTTTCTGTCTTCGAGGGAAACAGCCCCCGGGAAGTGCGTACTGGCCAGTAACTCAAGAGTTTCCTTCTCATTAGAAGTGAACGAGTCTTCGAGGGAAACAGCCCCCGGGAAGTGCGTACTGGCCAGTAACTCAAGAGTTTCCTTCTCATTAGAAGTGAACGATCCATCTGGTTTTTTTAAAAGACCCAGAGGGTTGGAGTTGGCCTTAGCGAGCATTTTATGGAGTCTAGCGCCTTGAGGTAGACTATCAATTTCCTCGCAGAATTTCCTCCATGATGCTCTTTTGGCCCTTCTTCTTATTAAACCCATACCCCTATTCGGTTTCTACACGGCATCGTACCGGAACGCTAAATCGCTTGGCGGCACGTCTTTGCCGGCAGGGCGGTAACTAGCCACGGCCGAAGCCTCCCACCAGGCCAGACCAAGCAGAAATTATAAATTCCCAAATTTACCCCGCCGGGGATCGAACCCGGGACCTCCGCACTTTAAGGCAACAGCGCTACACACTGCGCCACGGAGGTCGTCAAATGTATGTGTAATGTAATCCTTACTAATATTATAAATGGGAAAGTGAGTTTGTTTGTATGTTTGTTCCGCTTTCACGCCGTAACTACTGAACCGATTGCTTTGAAATTTTGCAGACGTAAAGTTAGAAGTCCGGATTAAATAATAGGGTACTTTTTATCCCGGAAAATTAAAGAGTTCCCGCGGGAACTAAAACTCCTCAATCCACGCGGACGAAGTCGCGGGTATCAGCTAGTGTAATATAAATGTACTTTTAATAAAATGTCAATAAGACGAAAAAGTTGCGTTGTCATGGTGATTGTTTTTTAACAAACTAAAACCAAATAAAAATTGTTGAGAACGACAGAGTATTTTCCCTCACCGTACGAGCATCCTTTACAACGGGCATCAGCTAGTTATTAATATAAGGTGTATTCCTCATAACATTGAAAGTCATGTCCCCTTTTAACAAATATTAATAATATAATGGCACCACGTTTGTGGTACACCTCAGCAATCAGCATACACCTTTGCAGTACATAGAATTTTAAGATTTTTTATTGAATTAGTGTTTTTTTTTCAGGAACGTCTGACAATTTTAGAGCAGGAATCTCTGGTACACGTATGCAGGTGGATAAAACACTTACAATCTAAACCCAAACTGTGTGGAAACAAGCCTCCATTATTATTAAACACATTAAACTTATCAATCCTAGCTCCAGCCGTGCATTGAAGCATACTTAATTACTCATTTTTATAATGTTGATAAATGTACTAAGGCTCAAGGCACATTGAAGTTGAGACAAAGCAGAGAAACATACTTATTATCTTTTCTAAAAATATTATGTTCCGATAAAAATGAACCTTATCTTCACCTGAATAAATTAATTTGTGTGAACTTCAAAATTAATAACAGTAATAGTGTGTTAATTTAGTAATTTTTCCTCATGAACACGTGTTACAACTGTACGCCATGAATCAAGAAATGATTACTTGTAAATTCTTGAATTTTCTTTACTTGATTTGATTCAGTTGAAATAATTCAGTTAACTTTTAAAAATCGATGCATTTTAGACATGACGCGTTTTGTTGCACCTACTCTTCTGCAATGTGCCTTAAGCCTTTATTAATTTGCACTGAAATTTTAAATAGATATGAGACTTTTTTTATCTGAGAGTGCTTGTTTTATTTCTACAAATGTATGGATTAAAGACAAAAGTATTGTCGCTATATTTTTTAATAGTGACCCATGTGTGTATCTGTGTAAGTACATAAATCTTTATTTGTCGCTAACAACAGCTATCGTGGATATATGTATGTATTTTATCAAAATCGATTCTGCAAAGGGTTTACAATTTTTCGACGACTTTGTCTTAGTTTTTACATTGCAAATTCCATTGATCGAATTGAGTGTTCGATCAAACTAGAATCTAAGTTAAATGAACCTTAACTGCGTTGATTTAGAGCTCCATGTCGTGTACGCATTCACAGCATCGCTCCAAATGATACGTTTCGAAATTAAAATCGGTTGTACTGAATCAAGAGCTTTTGGGTCTATTTTAGAAGTAAAATTGAAGTTAATGTGCGCCCTTTAAAGGTTAGCCTGCTACCATCTTCGACTGCATCATCACTTGTAGCCACTAGGAGAGATCGCAGTCAAGGGTACGTCTAAGGAAAACAGATAATAAGGAAAACAGGTTGTAGATACTAGATAGATAATTATGTGCACTTTGCATTTTTAATACATATTAGTATTAATTAAGTACTAAGCCCAGCTAAGTAGGTATATACTTTATAATTCACGAGATGATGTCTGCGACTTCGCGTAAATTAAAATTTTATTTAATCCCCGGGAGAACTCCTTAATTTGCCAGCATAAAGTACCTAGCCTATAATTCCCCGGGATATTGTAACCTACCTCCATACCTACCAAATTTTATCAAAATCAAAAAGATGGGTCGTAAAAGCGTAGCAGACTGACAGACACACATTTGTATTAATAACTAGCTGATGCCCGCGACTCCGTCCGCGTGTTTTAAGTTTTTTTGATTCCCTCGGGAACTCCTTAATTTTCCGGGATAAAAAGTAGCCTATATTACTATCCCACGGTATAATCCCCTTATATAATGGTGAAACACGTACTTCTTCATATTTTAACGAAAGCCCAAATGCTGTTTCATGACTATAACTTGAGAAATTAAGGATTTTCATACAAACTCTCAACCCCTATTTCACCCCTCCGGGGGTGGAATTTTGGAAGACTGTGAAACACATAAATGTTTTCATTTTCAACCTGCAGCTCATATTATATCAAGTTTCATGGCTATAACTTGAGAAATTAAGGACTTTCATACAAACTTTCAACCCCTACTTCACCCCTTTGGGGGTAGAATTTCGGGATAAAAAGTATCCAATGCCTACCTCGTAGTATGGGCTCAAATCGTGCCAAGTTTCGTTTGAATTCATTCAGTAGTTTCGGCGTGATGCGCGACCAAGATACAGACAGACAGACAGACAGACAGACAGACAAAAATGAAAAAAAATACAGATTTGGCATCAGTATCGAATAATGAGTGCCCTCCAAAAAAAATTTACAAAATATCTTCAATGTACAGAATAATTGGACCTGTTACAGTTTTATTATTATTATTATATATAATATATATATAGCTGCTCGTGCTGATTCATTGATTGATCACCTCTCCTGAACAATTTTGTATGAAAAAAATTTTTTTCACTGACCATTTCGTATAGAGGGGAAAAATTCATGAAGAGGAAAAATACGGAGAGAGCTGATGATTGAAGATTTCGAAGACGGGTGAACAGCACAGCCAGGGTATTGAAGATAGGTGGGGGGTGCTCGACCAAATGTCATTCGAAACTTCATCCAATTGACAGTGAGCTGAAAAAATTATCAAAATGGCGGATTTAAGATGGCCGCCATACAAATTTCGCCAGTGTCTATCTCTGAGAGTATAGAAGATGGAAGAGTGGTTTCTTGGCAAAAGATGATCAGGACATGAAGGTCTACTTGATGAACAGGGAAAAAATTCAAGATGGCGGAATTTATTTTTCCATAGAAAATGTATGGCGAATATTGAAGAGGCTACAAGTGTAGAACTATGCAAGACTGCGGTTCCTTTTCAAAATTTGTTTTAAAGAAGAACTCTCCATAATTTTTCGGAGAAAAAAAATATATGAAGAGCGATGATGATCGAGGGTTTGAAGGATGGGTGAGGAGCATGGGCAGGGTATTAAAGATAGCTGGGGGTTCCTCAAACAATAAATACTCGAAGCCTCATCCAATTGGCAGTGAGCTGAAAAAAAATCCAAAAAGGCGGATTCAAGATGGTGGCTATACAAATTTCATAGGTGTCTATTTCAGAAAGTATACGACATAGATGGAAGAGTGGAAGTAGGAAATATGCATGACTGATATGGTTATGTTACAAGATTTGTTCTGTATGGAAGAATTGTCGCTTTGCCGTTATCAAAGCCAAGACGGCAAAGTTCAATTTTCACACAAAGGTACCCGATCATCAGCGGAATAATATTGATATTTATCAACTAAGGAAGGTTTCTTTGTGTTTTTACTTGAACGGTCTCTTACACTGTATGCATGTCTGGAAAGTTTTTTTAGATTTAAAGGCCCTTTTAAATTCTTAGGGGGTCTATTTTTTATGTTGTTTTATGAGATTTTTTTTTATGTCGGTCAGACGCTTGGCACGCTGGCGCTTCCACTGTGCTCGCTAGCATAGCAGTGTGTTGTTTACTTCAGAACACGTAGGCAGTAAACACTAGGATAGAAGGAGAGCAAGTAAGTAGACAGTGGGCTGCGCGGTCTACTACGTGGTCCGCTTTAGCGGGCCACGCACCCACGCGCCCTACTAGTAAGTATATATAGATACCTATACTCTAGGTCTAGATCATCTCCGCGATTTAGTCCGCGTGGATTAAGGTTTTTTGATTTCGCGGGAATTCATTAATTTTCCGGGGTAAAAAGTTAATAGATAATTTAGTTCGATTGTGTACAAGTACCTACAACAGGATTCCCGAGCAGCTTTTTCATAGGTAGGTACCTACTTATTCTAAAATAATAAAACTGAGACCTATTCCAGTCGAATTAGTTTTTTTTATGTACAACAAAAACTTGGGTTGGACAAGTTTATTGCTCTGGGACTGGTTTTTGATTACTGTCAGTGTGTGGCCCAGGTGAGAGCGGGAGCGGGCGCGATCAGCGGGTAGAATAGGATGCGGCCGCGTGACTTAAAAAATTCATCAGTCGTTAATATGCATTATGCACTATCCCTTACACGCTATCACACGCTATTACACGTTATTAACGAGTATGTCTAGTGGTTAGCACGTTCGATTGCGTATTCGTCCTGGGTTCGATACTAAGTACCTACTTCAGCTAAGAAAGTCTCAGTACCTACTAGCCCGGAGTGAGGAAATTGGCGATGTTTCCAGTTTCACACCCGTATTCGAACTCGATGGATAAGTATATATATTGTCACCGTAAGATTGCAAAGGCCGTTGGATTGTAATCTAACTAGCTATAACTGTCGACAGATTACAATTTAACGCATTTTTTTTCGGTAGATTGTAATCTGTTCGGTATATTAACCCGATAAAACCTAAGTGCCCAGCCTGGGGCCGGGCACTACCTGCTTCTTTATGTTGAACCCTAACCTAACCTACAAGAAAACGTAAATACAATGAATATTTCAAAAATTGACACTCGGAACATTGAACGATTCACAATCTGTCGACAGTTTACAATATCGCTAGTTGGATTACAATGTAACGGTTTTTGCAATCTTACGGTGACATATAGATTTCAGTGATAGCATCTCTTCGCCTGTTGGTACCTATTCAAGATCGCTAGATAGGTACTAGTGCTACAGACGATGTGTACCTACCTATGATATTATTATAGAAGGCTTCTAAGTAAATAGTGTCAATATGTATGAACATCTTTCGATTTCGGCCTTGGACGATCAACTTGGTATCCGTAGTTCCATCCCATCCCCAACATCTTACACCAAGTGTTGGTTTTAGGTACAATGCCAGCTGTCCCGCTTTCACCTACGGATTATAGACTCAAGAGCTTGAAAATAATACATAATTGTAAAAATGATATTACCTCTATCGAGTTCAACCACCGTTCTCCCTAACATAAACTTCCTTTAATAGGTAGGTACCTATTCAGGTACGCATCAGAAATGTTAAGTATTATAGCGTCGCTCGTTTCTTCATGGATCATTAATTTTATTTATACCTAGTTTAAAATGGTATAATATAAACAGGAGCATCTTGAAATTGACGTAGGTATTTAAAATATTTCCCAATTATTAGGTACCTACTCTTTATGATTGTTAGTTGTTAACGATCGAAATCATCTATTCTTTAATTTATTATACTTATTCTATTCTCGGGGAAATCGGCTAGTCTTGTTCGCTATTCACGCAAAATACATGGTCGAAGCAAAATTACAATAAATTCTGGAAATCACAGCATCAAAATAATGAGATTGATTGATATTGACGGAATACTTAGGGCGCCGGAGATTTTCGTTATTTTTATTATGCTTTAAACCTAGGTATGACCGACGTCAAGTGAGACCACAGTGAGACGCAGGGGACCGATAGATCTCAGGCGGCGTTAAGACCGTGGCGTGTGGAATTATCTACAAGTCTACAACTTACAAGAGACTTATGTCCAGCTGTGGACGTCTATCGGTTGACGACGATGATGACGTCTACAGCCATAAGTAGGTATTTAGACTATAGATAAGTAGCTAGCTAGCTATAGATAAGAAGATATTAGTCTAGCTACAAGTGCAAAATACACACTGTACTACATATAGATTTATATACTGTGGCGGATTATAGCGAATTAAATTTCTTGTTCCTTCATTATCATGGACTGACGCAAAGTAAAGCCTACTTCTATCCAATATACTTAGATAAGTAGGTCTGGTGAAGTATCTATGATGATAGGTAGGTAGGTAATCCCCAAAAAATAATACCTAAGTACCTAATGAAAACTCACAGCAGATTCCAATTTATTTCAGGCATCCAAGCCCGTACCCCCATGGGGGAAAGAGCCGTTGCCGAAGCAGTTGTACCCTCATGAGCTGAAAGATGTCGACCTGAACAAGCCAGTCGTGTATTTTCCACAACCGTTCTCTTTTCCAGGATATCCAGTTATATTGTACTTGTAGCTAAAATTGTTAGTTTGACAAACAATTGAATTTTGAGCGGATGGCTGCATAAGTAAAATAAGTATGTGTGTATTGATTAAAAAACTGTAGTTAGCCCGACTATGGAACATAATTCAGACACCCCAACTTTTTTAAAACGAATCGATTGACAAAATCGGCTCAGTATGGAGCTCCGGTTGAACATACATAAATATACCGTATATGTCACCGTAACATTGCAAAAACCCTTAGATTGTAATCTAACTAGCTATATTGTAAACTGTCGACAGATTACAATTTAACGCATTATTTTTCGGTAGATTGTAATCTGTTAGGTAGGTAGGTATATTAACCCGATAAAACCTAAGTGCCCGGTGTCGAACCCTAACCTAACCTACAAGAAAGAGACAAGAAAACGTAAAACACAATGAATATTTCAAAAAATTTAACTCGGAACATTGAACGGTTCACAATCCGTCGACAGTTTACAATATCGCTACTAGTCAGATTACAATCTAACGGTTTTTGCAATCTTACCGTGACATATGCCGTAATCGGGTAAAAAAGGTAGGCACCTCTACCACATAGGTATTATGAAATAATAGTTAGCCTCTACCTAGACCAGAATTTAATGGAAAACCACTTACACAGTTTACACAGTAATCGTAACGTGCTATAGTTACTTTATGTACCTACACCTACACGTTTTAAATATACCTATTTGTGCTATTTATATAAAATGAACCTTCGAATAAAGTTTTCCGTATTTAAAACGTGATTTAAAATTTGCCTTTCAGTAAGTAGGTACCTATTTAGGAAATTAAAAAATAACTTATAAACTTTACAAACTTTATTCTGTTTTGCGTATTATCAAAATCTAAGCTAATAATAATAATCTTTATATATATTATATTATAATACTTAAACGTCTTTACATTATAAGAGACTGAGTTAAGAAGCAATCAATAATTTTTAAACGTATCAGGTACTTTGGGTTCCATTATTTTTTCTATCCGAAAATCGAAGCATAAGACAGCTTTCTAGCTTATTTGAATAGTAGCAGCCGTTGTCTTCAGATTCTGGAATGTGAAAAGCTTTAGGTATTTAAATTTCGACTGTATCTTTTAGACACTAGATGTCCTAGACCTAGACACTAGACACTAATTTAATAGGTACCTAGTCGCTCCTAGGCCATCAGCCAGAAAATAGTAGACCATGAATCTACCAAAATATGTCTCAGGTCTTGGCTGGCTTTTGTAAAATATACTTATAGGTACCTACTTAATAATTTATTTAGTAAGTAAACTGTATTTTATGTGTTTTATACTTACCTACTATGAGATCTGTTACCTGAGATAAAATAAATAAATGAATAAGTATACTTAGCTATTCACCAAAAAATTAACGAAACCTACATACTTCTTACATAGACCGTATAGGTATATTTTTTTTTCAAAATAATTAATTAAGTAGTTAGGTAGGTATACCTGATTCTAGTTCCTGAAAGCAAGCGCGAATCTGGTCCCTCAACAAGGCTCTCGACTGCTGCGAAGTCACCGATGATTGTACCTTGTTCCACAGATCCGCTTCTCGGGGGATACCCCTAGAGTCCACCTGTGGAATTTCCGTAATTGCTCCTAACTAACTCAAACATAAAGGTCATCGCTCGTTAGTTATAACCGCACCACTTCAGCCCCCCGATTGAGTAAGGAAATCGTATATAGGTAATCGTTTGTCAAACTGATAATTCGACCTGCAAGAAGTTCATAGATGCCTGCACGTCAAAACGCATGTATGAACTCCATAAACAATTCGAGTAATACGTTTTAGGCTGTCAAATGATTACGATTTGCTTTGAAAATTTGGCCTCTCTGGTCAGTACGGTACTGTCTTGTGAAGCGGTTGCTAACGCTCGTAGGACAGGTTTCAGTTGTTACAGCATTGGTGCGACGAGGTAATATTCCACTACTTGTTACCACTACAGCCCATTAATGTCCCACTGCTGGCTCAGGCCTTCACTCTCATAGGAGAGAGGGGAATTAGAGCTTAGACCCACCACGCTGCTCCAATGCGGGTTGGCGGGCTTCCAATGCGGCAATTACTACTAACTACTTGTTAACCACTCTTTAATAACGAGGATTTGGCCCACTGTTATTAATTAGTGATAACGGCTGACTCGGTGCGCCGTGCGACTATGGTTAGATTCCCCATAGTTCATTCAGATGAAACTTCACAATCTATAAGTCCTAATCCATCATAACTACAGGGGTGTCTACGCCAGTTGCATACATGCGCGCCTGTAGACAACCAACTGAGCTGCTTTTAAAATAACAGCAGCCTTGTTTGCTGCATCGGAGCGGTGTGGATATAATGAGTGATGACCTTTGCCTACACGTGTTTATTTAAGTGCAAAAACCCTTCTTACCACTTGTAAGTTGGCGAATACACATTGGCTGAGGCACTGAAACAAAAAGTTACTAAGTAATGTAAAGTAATTATGGTAAGTAGTATTTAAACAACTTAGAAAAAAATTATTAATATTAATAGTTGACTCCACATTTTCGTTACATAAAGAGTCAGAGGTTAAAATAATTCGTAGTGTCACAATGGGACTAAGGAGAGCCGAGTGCCGACAAAGAACTCGAAGAGTATAATAAGACTAAAGAACAAAAGATGCTATGTCGTCTTGAACAAGTACCTGACGGTGAAATCCTTAGGAAACCATATTTAACCACATATCAAAAATAAGCGATCCTAAACATTCAAACTTTATAAATGCGAAAGTGTGTTTGTTTGCTGGTTTGTCCTTCAATAACGCCGCAACAAAGCAACGGATCGACTGATTTTTTGCAAGGGTATAGTTGAAGACCTGGAGTGACATAGACTTTTTATCCCGGAAAATTAAGGAAGTCGCGGGCATCAGCTAGTTTACTATATATATATCTAAGAATCAGACGAAGTTTTGTAGGTGTGTATTTACGAACTTCTCCATACCAACTCAGCTGTAGAGTAAGCTCATTTTTGTTGCGGCGTCTTACCTGTTCATTATCATCCTTACTAATAAGCGGTTCATTTCTTTTAATCCTTGCAGAACTTGCGTAGTAATTCCTAGTTGGGTTGGAATAAGAACGTCCAAGCACCGGTCGAGGTATTGTATTGACGAGTTTCTCTCCGCCATCGCCGGCCCCATAGTCAGGATACTCATTATTGGACCTATTTAATACATGCATCTTACTGTAGTTAGTATTACGTCCATCGTGGTTGTATTGGTTCATCTCTTGCTTGGTGTTAGCGTCGATACGTAGGGATGGATCTTCGCTAACGTTTTCGCTGGTTCGCCGTTGGCGTTTAGCATTTTCGTCAGCTTTATTATTTACGTTGCAATTTCGTAAGGCCACATCGATGTCTTCTTCCATCAAATGGATATTTCCATCGTTTGTACACGATGTGAAGACCGGAAACGTGAAGAGAAGTATTATCACTGTCACCATATCTCCGACGATAATAACGTGGACTGGTCCATGTGAGGCATTGATGTAGAATTTTAGTACCTTTGTGAGGTTTTAAATTGGGAACGCACAGGATGTCAAGTCATTATGGCTGACAGGTTACTGGCAGGATAGCGTTATAATTGCAGTTGATTAGGTAAATTAGTCAATTATTAAGTCACTGCATCTGAATTCATGTTGTTGATGAATGCCCCTGGTACATTTATTGTTTGAGGTTGTATAACGTTGAATTGATTGATAAAGTAGGTACCTACCAATATCATGTACTTTTTGATAGGTACACTGATGATGCAATACCTAACACGTGTAATCACAGGTACTTTAGGTAAACTTAACATTAATTGATGCTGAATAGGTAGGTAGGTACCATGTGCAGGGAATAGGTGACAGGTTCAGTTATCATGGCTTGGATAATTACCACGCTGGCTCTTATGGTGAGCGCTGCGGTCTTACATTGGGAGGCCCTGGAATTGATAGCAGGGGCCACTCGGGAATTTATAATTTTTAAATTGTCTCTGGCCTGTTCTGGTGTATGGCAACATCCGCCGCTAGTTAATAGTTATCATCATACCGCCAAGCGATTTAGCGCTCGGGTTCGGTACTATAGTGCCATACCCCTGCCAGGTAAGCCCACTACCATCTTAGACTGCATCATCTAGCTACCAAGTGAGATCGCAGTCAAGGACAAACTTGTACTGGAGTAATTAATATTTATAAACTACTCGAATACCAACAAATTGATACAAACTAATCGCTGCTTAGTACGTCAAGAGCTCAAGACTCTACCATTGGTTCGGAAAAAAGATTCTACTGAGCGGAGACGGAAAATGACGTCATTTTAAAATTACGTCTGTTTAGAATGCATGTAAGTAGGTACTTACCTAATTGGTGATGAGTTTCTTGCCGGCTCTACATTAGAATCTGCTTCACAAACTAGTGTCAGTCTTGACGTCGTTATATTTTCCGAAGGTAAGTAAGTAGGTAATACACGATGTACGGCGTACTTGGAATATATTTTAAGATATTTGAATTTGAATAATTATACATATATTACAGGCTCGACGTTTTATCCGGCGCGCTAGAATGACGCGCTTTATTAATGTACTTAGGTAAACATAAATATTATGAATTTAAACATACACTTAAATACTTAATCATAGTAGGATGTAAAACATTGATTAATGGAATTCCCACATACACGTAGGTATAGTGCTCATCAAACGATTATTTATCATAAAATTATTGTTCAACATAGTAGGTATTTAGCCGTCTTCGTACCCTAATCAACTTGATTTGTGATTTACCTACCTGCGATGATCGTATAAGTCGTAAGTCATAACGGTGCATGTCATTTATGTTGGAAATTGGAATTTAATTATGTACTACTTACGTTACCTACCTGCCAGTCTTAGGAGGTAGGTACGTTCTTTCCTTTCAGTCGTTCAACAGAGATGTCTAGACCGTCATTCAGCAAGACGATTAGTCTAAACTCTAGACAGCAACGCGGGTGGCAGGGAGGTGACGGAGGAAACTGGCAGAATTTTTAATACAAAATTATGTCACTCTAATGTCAATGTAGGTACTTATGCAATTCAATTTCCAACCTCTCAAATCTTTTATGTGAGTCGAGTACCGTACCAGCTAGGTGCTGAAACTGTCTTAGTAGCCGGGTCATGTCATTTCAATGGGTGTCGAATCGTCGATGGTATCAATATAATATAGGTAGTATACTTACTTACGCTGTGCGACTACTAGCGTAGAAGAAAAAGAAAATAAAACAAAGTAAAACATAACTAACTCTATATTAAATCTGACAGTTAGAGATCTTTGACTTTATAATTTTCCACTTGCATACCTATAAATACTATCACTAAACGCATTAGTTTTATTATAGCCCTTATATCTACGCCATTTATCCTTTGCCATAATGCCCCCATTTGCCATTACCCCACCCGCCCCACGCTGGTTTCGAATCACTACCATACACCCTAATACCAGGGCGACTTCCATAATATGAGTTGTATCCACTGCCCGCCAGTCCTGGCTTGGCAGGACTTCCGTAACTGTCGGCTACACTCATGTACCCGCTAGTTAGAACCCCAGTACCAGAATTTCCCCCATACGATCCGGTAAGATGGAATGTTAAAGGTATATGCAGGCCTCTCAGACTCGTCGGACGGTAGCTATGCCAAAATGTTTCAGCTAGTTCCATGGTTTCAGGAGGTTCCGTAGATGTTTTCTCTGCTTCTGCGAAAATAGATAATTCCTACATAATGTATGTAAAATATCTTTAGTGTTTAAAAAGTTTGGATGTTTGTAAGTTTGTATGTTTGGATGGATTACTTGGCTAAAAATTTGAATAGAGATAGCTTATAGGTACCCTGAGTTTGTGGGTATAAACTACACATTTTATTCCGGAAAATTAAAGAGCTTCCGCGGTATTATAAAACGACGAATTCGCGCATTTAGTATTTTATCTACTCCAGCATCGAAAAGTTCCAATTTCGAATTTGACAACTATATCGAATTGAACCCTCTTTCGTGTTTGCTTCTCATAACGATACAGTTCGTTGTATGGGAGCTGTATCGTTATGAGTCGTAGCTGTATCGATATGGTTATCTTCATAAATAGGATACCTATAGCTTAGCGGCTCTGGGTTCTGGCACTTTTGGTTTTTATTAATTTATAAAGTAAAAAATTATAAAGACGTCCTTGTCGTAGGTAGATAAAATCTTGTATGCAACTGTACGTAATTAGTCATTTTAATTCTCGTACTATCCTATTTTGATACTCGGCAAGCCTCATATCAAAAAACAGCACTCGAATTAAAATGACCCTCATTACGATACAGTTGCATAAATAGCTATTATACATTCATTCAAGTAGGTATCACCTGGTGCATGCATAGTACTTAGAAATTCAGCCTGCCGCATAGGAACCATGATGAACTATCAGAGAGGTAACAGGTTATATAACAGCTATCATGTAGGTATCTACGAGCGATGAGCGTAGCCGAGGCAGGTGAAGTCAGTTTATTGTAATTAATGTTAAAAACGTAAGTTTGATGTTAATTATTTTTAATCTCTTTAATAATTTATTACCAACGCGGTTTTCTGGTTTCTGACTTGATATTTATAATGACAACAGCCGTTATAATAATTATTTCACCACACCTCAAAAGGCAATTATGTACAACACTTTTTGTAACTTTTCGTTGTTTGAGACTACGAGTTAATGCCCTCTAAAGCCTGAAACACCAGGTGCGATAAACAGCAGGTGGACTTTGAAGACGGATCCTGTTGTTGAACAAGGAATGGCATGGAATCAAATCAAATAAATATTATAAACGCGAAAGTTTGGATGGATGATTGTATGGATGGATGTTTGTTACTCAATCACGCCCCAACGGCAGAACGGATCTGGATGAAATTTGGCACAGAGGTAGATTATAGTCCGGAATAACACATAGGCTACTTTTTATCCCGGAAAATCAAAGGGTTCCCGCGGGAACCGAAAAACCTCAATCCACGCGAACGAAGTCGCGGGCATTAGCTAGTAGAATATCAAAGCTTTTCATGTGAAAAGACCGCGTACGACTCACACCTCTGAAGTTCCGAAATACCGTGGTCTCCGCGCGCATGTAATACCTAGGTATGTGAAGTGCTTGTTCTAAACTAATCGTGCACGCGTAAGGGTAGTCTAATCTAAAAATAAACGTAATTATCTACCTCAAACAACCTCAAATGTGTAGACTCAGGCAAGCGCACATTACGGCGGGGGCGGACGCCGGACCGCATCGCGTATCAAATAGCCTCCCACATCACTTTCGTACATTTTATAGAACTACCTATCACACACTTCAGGCGGGTCGCACCGGGCCGTCGTATACTAGTATGGCGTCTCGCCGGTAAACCGTCGCTCACGTGTTAGCCTCAATTTGGAAAAAAATGGCTCGTAATATCGCTGAACGGATACTTTTTTTACAGACGTTTTAATCTACTACACGTGCAAAGCAAGGAACCTGTCTTCTAATGGCGTTTTTTTTCCGAAATCGTGATTTCGTCAATCTTGTAGGTACAAAATAAGTACCGCATTATTATATTACGATGATCAATCAACAGGTGTCAATTTTAATGATCAACGATTTGCTTTTTAATACTTATGGAAAAGACTGGCACGGTAACTGATAAATCCCTAGCCAGACTTTTGTTACGTTCTTCTTTTAAACGACCTCCCTGACGCAGTGGTGAGCGCTATGATCTTATAGTGGAAGGTCCCAGGTGCGAGTCTCGCAGGGTCAATATGGGAATTTAGGGAAAGATGTAAGCCAATTGCCAAGCGATTTCTACTATTATTTATTCTGTAGTATAACTAGTGTAGTAGTTCACGCGGACCAAGTCACGGGTATAATTTAGTCGTATATAATATGAGGCTTCAGTACAATGAATGGTAAATCGATGCTTGAGTATGAGAGTGCAACTGTGCGGACACACGTTCACTCAGCATAATGATAACGTATCTGCGGAGTAGGCTAGCGTTTGGGAACCCGCCATGGCCGAAATTCAGTTATAGAAGGAGATTTATGTAGGAGTCCTCTAATCTAAAAATGACCGTTTTTAACGTTCGCGTTTGGCTAGCAGATCCGGTCGTAGAATTCATGTCTATTTTTTGGGTATAGCTTTTATATTAAAACAGCATTACTGAGCATTTCGTGCTTATCAACCGACTTCAAAAAAGGAGGAGGTTCTCAATTCGACTCTATTTTTTTTAAAATGTTTGTTACCTCAGAACTTTTGACTGGGTGGACCGATTTGGATGATTCTTTATTTATTTGAAAGGGCATACTTCCCATGTGGTCCCATATAAATTTTATCAAAATCGGTCGAGCGGTTTTTAAAATATCAACAATAAAATAAGTACTAGTGTGTGCTTGTTGTTGTAAAGTTGGCGCGGGAGTTTGAAGTCGGTTGTTTAAAAAGATTTTTTATATTAAATTATATTCATTGGAAGGGCGTTCAATTTTAGATGAGACGACCTCTAGTACTGTACTACTCTAGTACCTACTCTAGTAGTTATTTACCCTGTCCTATAGACGAAGCAACCATGCTGTTGTCTTCATGGATTCTACGCTGTACGGCTCGCGTCCATATCTTTTCTGCATCATTATTGTGCGTGGTAGTGAGTGGCGGACTTGGAGATAAGTACAGTGCTGGATCTAGTACAACTCCTTCTATAATGCTCACTATTCCAACTACACAGAAGATTATCTGAAAATAATTTAGTTTGTAAATATAGTTACTAAATAGATGATGCCCGCGACTTCATCCGCGTAGAATAAGGTTTTTAGATTCCCGCGGGAACTCTTCGATTTTCCGTGACAAAAGTAGCCTACGTCCTATACCGGGATTCAATCTATCAGTATACCAAATTTCATCAAAATCCGTTGAAAAGATGGGTCGTGAAAGCGTAGCAGACAGACAGACACACTTTCGCATTTATGATATTACATAGTATGAATAGGTAGGTGGTCAGTTCATATTAGCGCAGAGTCGAGAAGAAACAAAGCATCAAATTAACACAGTATAAGTACTTCACTGTTCAGTGTTGAGTGTTAGCCATAAAATCTAGATAGCATGCGTTGTGGAGATAGGGGTCCACCATCACCATCGTCAATATGTCTCAGGATGAGAACGGTTAAGGGTTTAGGTCTAATAGCCACGTTGGCCAAGGCGGATTAACTCGTTAGAGAACATTTTGCAAGAATCACCGGCGCGCGTGCTGTTTTTATCACGCTATTTTCCTTCATTAACCGACTTCCAAAAAAGGAGGAGGTCCTCAATTCGGCGCGTTTTTTTATATGTATGTTACCGCATATCTCCGTGGTTTCCAAACCGATTTGAAATTATTTTTTATTTGAAATTTTAATTTATTTATTTTAGGACATCCGACAGGTTACAATACAATTACAGGAAAACTATAGCTAGTGAATAGAGTGATAATATATTATGCATTATTACCCACTTAGAGGTTGCGACAGCTTGCAATATATTTTTAAATCACTCTATGGGTCGGAGAAAAAATAATAAAGAGGAAAAGATACAAAAAAAAAAGTTGACGGTAAATTAAAAGTGATGAGATCCAGCAAGCTGTGGCAGACAGTTAACCGGATCTATAAAGATCCGTTACACAAAAAAACAATTGAATGCTAAGAATTATAACTATACAGTATATAGCGTAAAATGTAATGACTGCCTCTTTGGTCTAGTGCAGCCTACGAGGTCCCGGGTTCGGAGTCCCGGGTCGGACCATAATTAAGTATTGGGTTTTTCTGACTAGAAATTCTCAGTACTAGCCCGGAGTTAGGAAGTTGGCGTATAATTTTTATAGAAGTTCACCCCCGTGCCTCGAAGAGCACGTTAAGCCGTCGGTCCCGGTTATTATCACTAACATGATAATAGTCGTTAAAGCCCGCCAACCCGCATTGGAACAGCGTGGTGGGTCTAAGCTCTAATTTCCTCTCTCCAATGAGAGTGGAGGCCTGTGCCCAGCTGTGGGACGTTAATGGGCTGTAGTGGTGGTGGTGGAATTTATAGCTTTCACTTATAACCCTAAAACTGATTATTCGTTAAGTATGACACAGTTTATCGTTTTTAGCGCGGATTAGAGATCCGCGCTTTTTTTTTTAGAGAGTCAAAATATATGCCACGCATTTTTTTTTTAAATATCGGCTAGCACTTGGCTGCAATCAGACTTGCTTGCAAGTGGTGATGCAGCCTAAGGTGGAGCGCGCTTGCCTAGAAGATGCCTATTCACTCTTGATTTGGAGGTACCTATACTAAAAGAGGAGGGGAAAACGGAAGCCGGGAGGGCATTCCATATCCTAGCGGTTCGAATTAGAAACGAGGAAGCAAATCGCTTCGTACGAGCCCGCGGAATTTCGACTGCATAAGGGTGCAGACGTTGTCGATGCCTTGCGGTTCGGTAATAAAAAGGTGACGGAGGAACCAGATCGAATAGCTCTTGAGCACACTCTCTGAAACATATCCTGTAGAATACCGACAGACAGGCAACTTTGCTGACGCGCCATTGCACATTAACACTGCGCTACTACTTAAGTATTATTACTAACTGTGGGATGACCTTAACAATCTGCATTAGGGGTAAAGACTTGCGTACAAGCCATAAATGCTGTCAGCTAAAAAAAGCTCTAAGGCTTTCCGGTTTTGTTGGTTTTAATTTTCGACATTTTGTTCACCGTACCTTCGCGTTTTAAATAAAACTGGCCAAGTGCGAGTCGAAGGGTCCCGTACCATCGTATATTAACTTTTAATATACGATGTACTTTTTAGTTAAACATCTACTTTCGTAAAAGAAATATGTGAGCCGCTCAAAAATTACGTATCTTGTATGGGATGGGCCCCTTTATTTTTTATTTTGTTGATAACAGCGGCAATACACACGACGACGTGTAAATTTCAACTGTCTGCCTATGTTATATTACTGTCCATGAGATATAGCCCGATTGCCATCGGGGCATATACCTATCGGGCAAACAGACAGACGGACGAACGGACAGCGGAGTCTTAGCCACGGTAATATTAATAATATTACCGTGTCTTAGCTTAGTAATAGGGTCCCGCTGGCACCCTTTAGGTAGGGAACCCTAAAAAATGTTTCAGTGGGTATTTGGTCGAATAACTCTTTGTTAGGCTTTCTTGTAGTACCTATTATACGTACTAAAATAACTTGTGTCTTGTACATACTTACATTCATGGTAAGATGTCTAAGTCACTGCACTTATAAAACACTTCCACGTGTTATTCGATCGAGATTGGGAATTATACTAACAAAACTCCCATAGTTACTCATAGTTAAATGGTTTGGGATGAAGGAATGCCCTTTCTACTTTCTCCTGTTTGGGATTTTTAACCTACCTGCATGCCTAGTTCAAGGTCGTCAAGGTTGTACCCACAATAATATAATGGAAAGCTTATAAAAATAACTTGGTATGATAGTAGATATAAATGAATATCTCTCTTCATCGTATTCATTACTGAGGGTCGTGACTCGTGACACCATTTCATTAATCACAATGGTAGGAGTTTTCTTGGGATAACAACGCGGTGGGTTCCCATGTCCTTCCGCATACGACTCGACCAAAAGTATTTAAACTCTTAGGTTTATTACGATTAAGTATTATCAGATGTTAGTGATAATAAAGTAAAATAATAAAATTATATAAATACGTAATATTGTACCTTCTTATATAAGTATACCCTAAGTCACGGTAATATTGTTATTACCGTGCCTAAGTATAGTTTTTTGAAAATACATCTGGCTAGAGCCTAGGCGTTAGGCGTGACGGTAGACCGCATTCGGAGCACAAAATATACGCATACTCATTATTTTGTGGTACTACAAATCATAATAAAGCTTTGTCGCAGGTACGTCGCGTCGTAGTGAAACCTCATAATCTAAAATCTATGCTACATTTTAAATAATAATATATTAACGGGCCGGCGGAGGGCGAATTGCCCATACAAACGTAATACCAAAATAATTTGTAATTCGAGAATATTTCCACCATATTATTATGCGATTATTAAGATTGAACTTGTATGTATCTAGTTCCCTGGATAATTATCTTTTCAAAATACTTTCCCAAAATTGTAAGCACATTGCGTTTCGCATGTTTTTACGACGTAAATGACATGTTTTCTCCTTATTTGTTTCATATTTTAAAACCAACGATATCTCACGTAATAATTGATCTGGAACATAGCCTATGTTGTTAAGTTACAGAATAACAACACGAAGTTAAAAACACAACAATTTTTCATTCATCTTTATATTATATAAAAATGAATCCCTATTTCCCTTGGTCACGGCAACACGCGTGAACGGCTGAACCAATTTCGCTAATTCATTTTTTGTTGTATAGGTGAGGATCTGGAGAGTGACATAGCCTACTTTTTATCCTGGAAAATTGTGGAGTTCCCGCGGGAATAACAAAAAACTTAAACCATGCGGACGAAGTCGCGGGCATCAGCTATTCATGTTATATAATAATATGAATAGCCAAGCTGAGTCTGAACTGGTTTGGACGTCCGCCTCCAATTTGCGTAGTTAATCGGAGCCGGGGGCCGGGGCACAGAACATATTATCTACGTACTATAGGTATAGTAGGTAGGTACTATCAACTATAACGGGTATGGTATGGCTATGGCTGCGGTTCGAACTACGAAGGTAGGATTGTGTAGGTAGGTACTTTAGCGCGAAGAAACCGTCCTGCACGACCGAGACCTCTTCATAATGTATTCAAAGGAGTATGAAGTCTACCAATCCCCACTTGACCAGCATGGTGGACTATGTCCTAACACCTTTTCTGAGCTAGGCCTAGGAAACTCGTGATCATTACTGGGCGTGCGAAGAGTTTTATGTTGATGATAATATGAAAGTTGTGTTATACTTACGTAATACCCTCAGGGTAACTTTAGCCCCACAGGCCTGCAAGATCCCACCAACCACGAGCTTCGTTCACGATATTAATTGATCTTTCATTTGTTTTGGATCCTGAGATCGCCAAAGTGTAAGTCAAAATCACACATATTAGGAACTGTAGCAGGAACTGCACCTGAAAACAGTTAATTTATACTGTCCTAAGGTTATGTTTTACTTTTATTCATTTTAAGTATGCTTCACAAAAAAACTTACTCTTTTCATTGCAGCGAGTTACGGGTTTAACAATTAATGAAGGAAATCGAATCGAGTTTATAATCGAATTCGATGGTTGTTTGGAGATAAATTAATAAAGGTCTATGCACTTGCCGTATTACTACGCGCAGACAACTTAGTCGCGTTTTCAGTCCAAATCGCAGATTGACGCATAAATAGGTAGTATCGATACAAACGCACGGTCGCACATAATTAACTCGCGGAAAACGCGATCGCGCTGCTGGTGCGGAGTTTAATAGTAATGGATATATAAAACGCGCGTCAACAACGCCTCTGTTCGATACGTGATCGATATGTCACCGTAAGATTGTAAAAACCGTAAGATTGTAATCTAACCTTTTTTTCCGATAGATTGTAAACAGTCGTAAGATTGTGAACCGTTCAATGTTTTATGTGTCAATTTTTGAAATATCCATTGTATTTACGTTTTCTTGTCTCTTTCTTGTAGGTTAGGTTAGGGTTCGACATAAATAACCAAGTAGTGCCCCGGCCTGCGGCCTTCTATCGGGTTAATAAACCTAACAGATTACAATCTACCGATAAATAATGCGTTATATTGTAATCATTCGACAGTTTACAATTTCGCGAGTTAGATTATAATCTAACGGTTTTTACAATCTTACGGTGACAGATACATAATACCTATTAAACGTCTCGTGACTGAAATATGGACGTGTCTAATAACTTAATAAGTTTCTGGCTGCCTCTGATGCGCTTGTGGCTCGCGTTACAAATGCGTTTGTATCGCGTTGTTTGAGCGTAGAAAATGCAACGTGTGCATAGACTCTAAGAAAACGAGTTAGAGATACGCCGATAGTTAATTGGTGAGTCTGAGTTGATAATACCTTTAATTGGTGAGTTGATAAGAGGAATGCATCATGTTCTGATGCTTATAGTAGCTTAGTTGCCACACATGTGAGAATATAAGGAGGGTCCAGAAACGTAGTCCTAGATGCTAGGGCTACGTTGGGGCCCTAGTGTAGACTCCAGGGTAGGGCAATAGGGAGTCAAGTTTTATTAATTGGGCTAAGCTCGTCGCTTTCTAGTGCCTTCATTCACCTTCTATTCGCTGTATTGCTTTATTCAGGAGTCAGGACCTCTTACGAGAGCTTCTAGCTTCGCGTTTTGCAAGGATATGTACTAGAAGTAGGACAGACTAGACTGCTGTATAGGGTCGGGGTGCTCAGACTTCGTTTTATAATAAGTACCTAGTCGTGATTCCGGAGTTTATGATGTGGGTATCCATGGGCGTAGCGAGGTACGGGCAGAGAGGGGGCAGATTGTTATATATTGTGTTTTTAATTTTTACCTCACTTCCGACCACTACTAGGTAATGTGAATTGTTAGATACTAAAAAAAATATAGTGTAGGATTTTCTGTATTTGCCCCCCTCTATATAAAATCCTGGCTACGCCCTTGTGGGTATCTGATATTTTTGTGGATAAGTGGAGCCACGACCGGCAAAATTTATAATCCCATTCCCATATTATTTTCATTTGAAGCTGTTTTAATAAAATCGCTAAATGTTGACATATTTACTCAATCTTGCTAATTAAATTTCAATAAATTATCCTAATAAATAGTTACAATCTTTTTTAAGAATGTAGTTGTTTTGTAAAACAGCTAATTGTAATTAACTACAATGTCGGTGAAAGTAATTAATACTTATTATACTTCGCTGTAATCTTTATCTTAATACATACTTAAGCATATACCTTTAGTTTACAATAAAACAAAACATAGACGTAATTAAACTAGAACTTTATTAGACAGGAAATCATCACAGAAACTTTGTTAAAGGACTATTTGCAGCTTAGGATAGGTAATTCACCGCCCCCAGCCACCGCCACCGCCGCCTCCGTATCCACCTCCGTAGCCACCTCCAAAACCACCGCCGAAACCGCCACCACCTCCGAAACCGCCTCCGCCGCCATAACCACCACCTCCTCCAAATCCACCTCCGTGACCTCTACCGCCACCCCAGCCTCGTCCACCGCCATAACCATGATGACCATGTCCACCGCCCCAGCCTCGTCCACCACCCCAACCTCGGTGTCTCCATCGAGATTCAGAGGCAACTAAACTCTCTGTGTCCGTCTTCGGCTTAGTATCATTAATTTCAATCTCCTCTGCTGGGTAAGGTAGGGCTTTAGCGTATGCGACGCATACGCAGGCGATTAAGCCGACGTATAATAATAACTGCAAATAAAAATAGATCATTTCATTAATGAACTCGAGATAGGTATCATGGTTTGTGCGTATGTATTCCTAGCACTTTCTTTCGTGACCTTATAATGGCATGAATGCGAAGTCTTTCAAGCAATGATCTTTCAATCACTAGCCCGCTTTTAAAATTCTAAGGCCAGCTTCTGATAATATCTCTTAGGTACAGACTTCAAAGAGCGTCGTAATACAGTTCAGTAGGACCTATTTAGGGACGGTTCTATCAAATAAAATAATAGTTCAATCTACAAGCTGTACCAAGTTACCAACCTAAGGTGGAGGATGCGAGTGGGACGGTATGGCGTTAGAATGGAATATTTAATGGAAAATCTATAAATAAACGCACTGTTCTTAACTAGTTACCTATCCTTAAAATTACCAGAGTAATTGTAAAATAAACTTTTTTAGGGAAAAATTAAAATATCCACATATAAAATAGATTTCAGATCTCCAAATTTTTAAAAATCTGAATCCCGAATCTTCAAAATTAATAAGAAACGTTACACGAATTAGAAACACAACCCCATGTTTCTTTGTACATCCGGGGCGGTTTGAGTTCTCTATTTGTCACTACGCTGTTATGACAGTCAGTCAGTAATCCTTTTATAGAATATGAATGATATATATGTCTTTTTGTCAAATTATACACACAGAAAAACACACATAAGATTGCAAAACCTAGAATAACACCCGTTAAGTTTTGCGAGATCAGCGCTTTCACAATAGATTTAACTTCATTTATACAAAAAATTTGAGTAAAGTATTATATTTTGTTTTTACTTACAGTGTTCATGGTTGCGAACGGAATACTGTGGTGGTGGTATATGGTTCCAACCTATTTATACAGGTCTACGAACACCGTTGTGACTAATCCGACGAAGGTAAATAACCTGGCAAGCTCATCTCAAGTTAATACCGTATACACATAGGTATAATTATATTTACTCGTAATATATGTAAAACGCACACTTAATTGCAATATTAGCACTGTAGAGTCCTTTGGCGTATATTTTGTGGTTTTTGTTACTTGTCTGAGTCTTAGTTCGACTTTTTTTATAGTTCTTTGTAAAAACCGATTCGGAGTATGGGTTTAACATCACTTTACCCCTGTCATACAGGTTAGCCCGCTACCTGCTTAAACTGGATCACCTACCATCAGATGAGTATAACTAGGCTAGGCTAACTTCTAGTGGATGAAATAAAGGCTTTATGCGATAGAATTGAGCTAATGTTGAAACCATCAGCGTTGGCATCTTTATGTGGTTGACGTCCAGTCAGCTCGAACGAAATGGTCCTGCTCTACGTTCCTGATTCGAACCGCCAGGATGATGGAATACCCTTCCAGCGCATGTAATTGTATTCCCTGCCACGTATATAACTTAAGTACCTTAAGTTCTCACTTCCAGCATTTAAAGTTCAGCTTGTAAAGTTTTTACATAGAAGATATTTATTCGGATATTCGGATAAGCTAGCGCTTGACTGCGTTTTTACCTAAATACTATTTATCCTTGATAGATCGCTAAATAAGTCGTTGTGCACGGCGCACTAGACGTTCCTACCACTGACTAAACAATGAATCAAACAAAAGGATTTGTATCACCTGAAAGGTACAATTACGAGTAAGTATTCTGTGGTAGCACGTAAAAATTACAACCCAAACTTCAAAAATGCCAAAGTTCCTGTGCGCTTCATGGACCTACGAGTACTTATTTATTTAAATTTCCATCCCAATATGGGTATGCGAAGTGCGAAGGAAAGCGGCCCTTAAAGTGATAACGTCGTCCGCTAATTATGATAATCATGAGTGATGAACTCAGATAATCAAGGATTTATTTATTTTCAAATGCAAATGTTTTTATTCAAATAAACTTTTAAAAGTGCTTTTGAATCGTCGCCATGGCCATGGTTCCCATGTTTAATAATTTCGTGATCCACGCCACGGCTGCCGCGTCGATGCTGCACCAGGTCATCACCTCAAGTCTCTCACCGAAGACCAAGCCCCGGATCTACGGAGCCTATGTGCGCTCGCGGCTGACGTACGCGGCTCCCGCCTGGTATGCGCTCTGTTCTGCCTACCAGAAGAGCCGCCTACAAGCCCGGCAAAATAAGTTCTTGCGCGTAATCGTGGGAGCTTCGAGGTACGTGAAGAACGGCGTAATCCAACGTACGGACGGCCAGGTCTCGAAGCCCGTACCCCTGATGCTGTGTTTATTGTTTCCTCGCAAATTAGAGAAAAGTACTGTACAAAGCCGACCAAAATGGCAATTCAGTCGTATACTTAAAAAGATCGCGGCAGGCACGTCGTCCTTTAAAAATCAAATAGTCAAACAGTCAAATAGTCAAATAACGTTTATTCAATTTAGGTAGGTATACCTACTACACTTATTGACGTCGAGTTTTTTATAATATATAATGGTGATAATCAGTAACGGTATCTTAAAACTAAAGCTACGAGGGTTCCAAACGCGCCCTGGTCTGAGAAGAGCCCACAACAAACTCAGCCGGGTTTTTTTTTTCATTATCACCATTTCACAAATCATCTTAACTAAGGAACTATCAGAGCCAATAGATCAAATCATTGCCAAGCTTCCTTGTCATTTAAGTAATCCTTTACATGGTAATAAGATTTTTTAATGAGTTTACGTTTTACATTAACTTTGAACTTATTCAGAGACATTTTCAACATGTCTTCTGGGAGCTTATTGTAGAAGCGGACACTGTTTGCAACAAATGAATTGCTAGTTTTACTAAGCCTAGAAGTAGGCATTACAAGTTTATTTTTATTTCTAGTATTGACATTATGACAATCACTTTTCTTCTTGAATTTATCAATGTGTTTAAGCACGTAGGTACCTATACTAAATTTTCAAATATATATTGGTTGTGCACTGTCATAATATTGATTTCTTTAAATTTATCTCTTAGTCTCTAGGTCCCATATTATATTACTAGATGATGCCCGCGACTTCGTCCGCGTGAATTGATGTTTTTTTAAGATTTAAACTATCCTATCTCTCAAGTTGGATCGAACTGCACATGGTGTGCGAATTTTATTATAATCGGTTAAGTGGTTTAGGAGTCCATTGAGGACAAACATTGTGACACGAGATTTATATATATTAAGATATGGCTCGAACAGCCCTCTTCTGCAGCACAAAAACAGAATTAATAGCAGCATTACCCAATAATAATATACCATAATATGACATAATGCTGTGAAAGTAACCAAAATAAACTAATCTCGCCGTTTCTATATCTGTCAACTGACGAATCTTTTTAACCGCGTAGGTATGCAGCAGAACTAAGCCTGTTCGATAAGTCATTTATGTGATTGCCCCATTGGAGTTTCATGGAATCAATCACTTGGAAAGTCCTCGGCTTCGCCTCGTCCTTCCAATATTACTCAGCCGTAAACTGCTTTATTTTCGGCCTGGGATACCTAATGTACTTACTAACTCTTTTTTTGGGTTTTTATTCTTACCAACCCCAACGTAAAAGTTCCTAAGTAAATTGACCAAATGTATAAAAACTAGGAGTAGTTTCATACACTCTCAAACTTGTGTAACTGACGCGTTATCTAATCTATGCTTTAATATTATAATATGCGAAAGTTTGGATGGATGGATGGATGTTTGTTACTAAATCACACCAGAACGGCAGAACGAATTTGGATGAAGTCCCGAAGTCGCGGACATCAGCTAGTATATAATACTACTATCACCAACTTGTTTAGTGCTTTACGATGTAACGTGGCTTTGCAGCAAAATAGGTGCTCATATTATGAAGTCGATTTTGTATTTTTTAATTATTTAAGTAGGTATTCCATTAAAAATTTAGATCTAATCTAATATTATAAATGTGAAAGTTTGGATGTATGGATGTGTGGATGGATGTTTGTTACTCAATCACGCCCGAACGGCTGGACGGATTTCGATGAAATTTGGGACGGAGACAGATTATAGTCTGGAATAACACATAGGCTACTTTTAATCCTTGAAAATTAAGGAGTTTCCGCGGGAACCAAAAAACCTCAATCCACGCGGACGTCAGCTAGTAAATATATAAAATTCAAAGTCCTGACTGACTCGTTTAAATCAACGCACAGCTGAAACCGCTGCGCGCTGGCCCTAGAGACGTGAAATTTTGAGGGTGTGTTCTTTGTGAAAAGTAAGTATCCTCTAGGAAAGGATTTTTCAAAATTCCACCACCAAAGGGGTGAAATAGGGCTTGTAAGTTTGTATGAAAGTCCGTCGTTTTTAAGTTATATCCATGAAACTTGATATTTGGGCTACCGGTTAAAAATGAAAAAATATATTGGTTCCTTTATTTTAGTACAAAATATTTTTATCGTTAGTTATAATCTACGAAACTTGGTATTTTGACTTTCGGTAAATAATAAAGAAGCACGTGTACACAATTTTTAAAAATTCCATCCGCAAGGGTGTTAAATCGGGGTTAAAAGATGCATGAAAGTCCGTCGGTTTTCAAGTTATAGCCATGAAACTTGGTATTTGGGTTTCCGGTTTAAAATGATGAATTATTTTTTCATAGTTTTTGAAGTTTCTCTTCCAAAGGACGTTAAATAGAGAGTTTGTCATTCAATCACGCCGCAACAGAGCAACGGATCGACGTGATTTTTTGCATGGTGGTTACTTTATCACTACAGACGAGGACCTAGAGAGTGACATAGGCCCATTGAGTGAGTGACATCTCTTCTTATCCCGGAAAATAAAAATGCCTGTGGGAATTAAAAAACTTATGCCACGCGAACGAAGTCGCGGGCGTCCGCTAGTATTATCAATAGGTAAGTACTAAGTAGGTACATACTTACGTAGCGTGTCTAGTCAGCTGAGAGTGGAGTTATAATACAAAAATATGAATTAGTGCGTTTATTCAGTGGTTGACTCCTAAATCCTAAAAGGGAATGTATATCCATTCCCTTTTAGGATTTATAGGCATACCTACTAGAGGTTGCCCGCGACTTCGTCCGCGCGTACAATTATTGATTTCCTATGAGATTAAGTAATTTTCCCGCTGCAAACAGCCTATCTATAGAGGCTTTATATAGCTTATGCAGGTTTTTTTGCTGATTTTCATGTCTATAGGTACCTACTTCAAAGTCATAAAATTTGTATGTAACCTTTCACCCCCATTTCACCCCTTTTGGGGTGGATGTTCGTAAAATTGCTTATACAGGTTATTATTATTTTAAGCTAAATCCCGATTTTCAAGTCTCTAACTTCAGAAACATAGGACTTTCATACAAACTTACAACCCCCATTTTACCCTCTGTGGGGTAGATTTTCATAAAATTGCTTATGCAGTTTATTATAACTTAAAACTAATAACCTAAATCCCGATTTTCAAGTCTCTTACTGCAAAAAATTGCAACCCTTATGCAAGCTTCCAACCCCCATTTCATCCCTATTGGGGTACATTGTCGTAAAATTGCTTATACAGGTTTTTATTATTAAAACTAATAACTTAATTACCAATTTTGAAGCGTCTAACTTCAACAACAAAGGACTTTCATACAAACTTCCAACCCTTATTTTAACCCCGTAGGCGTGAATTTTCTCAAAACCCGTTCTTAGCTGGCGTCTACACCGTAGAAGGAACAAGTCTTTACGCTTTATAGTTCCTGAGATATCGTGATTAGTCAGTGAGTGAGTGAGTGAGTGAGTGGTATTTCGCTTTTATATATATATATAGAGAAGAAGAAGATAGATGTCACCGTAAGATTGCAAAAAACCGTTAGATTGTAATTTAACTAGCGAAATTGTAAACTGTCGACAGATTGTTCTGAACCGTTAATTGTTCTGAGTGTCAATTTTTAGGGTTCCGTACATCAAAAAGAAAAGCGGAACCCTTATAGGATCACTTCGTTGTCCGTCCATCTGTGTGTCAAGACCCTTTTTCTCAGGAACGCACAGAGGTATCAAACTGAAATTCATATCAAATAAGTACTCAAGTCTACTGTCCCTTGGAGCTGTGAAAAAATCAAACTTCAAAACCAACACAATCAAAAGATACTGCCGTTTATGCTGCAAATTTTCGAATTTTCTTGCACTAGCAAGGGAATCAAAACCTACAGGGTATTTCCCGTGAACTCAGAATCTTGAAACTTGGTACGAAGCAACGTCTTATAGCACAGATATAGGAAGAATTGCGAAAAACATAAAAATATTTTATGCAAATTTTCGACACTCATAATTGAATCAAAACCTACAGGGTACTTCCCGTGAACTCAGAATCTTGAAACTTGGTACGAAGCAACGTCTTATAGCACAGATGTAGGGAGAATTGCGAAAAACATAATAAAAATATTTTTATGCAAATTTTCGACACTCGCAAGGGAATCAAAACCTATAGGGTACTTCCCGTGAACTCAGAATCTTGAAAATTGGTACAAAGCAACGTCTTATAGCACAGATATAGGAAAAATTGCGAAAAGCATAAATTTTTTGTTACATCATATAATAAAAATATTTTTATGCAAATTTTTGACACTCGCAAGGCAATCAAAACCTACAGGGTACTTCCCGTAAACACAGAATCTTGAAATTTGGTACGAAGCAACGTATTGTAGCACAAATATAGGAAGAATTGCGAAAAACATAAATTTTTAGTTATATCATATAATAAAAATATTTTTATGCAAATTTTCGACACTCGCAAGGGAATCAAAACCTACAGCGTATTTCCCGTGAACTCAGAATCTTGAAAATTGGTACGAAGCAACTTCTTATAGCACAAATATAGGAAGAATTGCGAAAAGCATAAATTTTTAGTTACATCATATAATAAAAATATTTTTATGTAAATTTTCGACACTCGCAAGGGAATCAAAACCTACAGGGTACTTCCCGTGAATTCAAAATCTTGAAATTTGGTACGAAACAACGTCTTATAGCACAGATAAAGGAAAAATTGCGAAAAGCATACATTTTTAGTTACATCATACAATAAAATATTTTTAATAATTTTAAACTTACTACCCCTTTCCGCATGAACGCGTTGAGGTATTAAATTAAAATTAAAATAGATAAGTGGAATAAAAATCCTATAACTTTTACTTAGATACCTACAGGTTTGTATGGAACCCTCGGTGCGCGAGTCCGACTCGCACTTGGCCGGTTTTTTTAAATATTCATTGTATTTATGTTTTCTTGACTCTTTCTTGTAGGTTAGGTTAGGGTTCGACAGAAATAATCAGGCAGATCACAATCTACCGAAAAATAATGCGTTATATTATTTTAATCTGTCGACACTCTACAATTTCGCTAGTTAGATTACAATCTAACGGTTTTTGCAATCTTACGGTGACATATATGTGTTCCAAACGTATTTTTTTTATTTAACACCATTTTACACTCTCAGCTTTCACTCGACAGACTCTATGTACAGTAAGAGTAATATAAACAGTGCTATTGCCCAAACATGAGACTATGAAAATGCAATTTGGTTTGCACAGTATAGGTACAGTAAAATAATGTATCAGTAGATAGTAGATATACTAGTTACTTTTAACTATAATTATAACTAGCTGATGCCCGCGACTCCGTCCGCGTGGAGGTATGAAAAATAGATAGTAGCCGATTCTCAGCCCTACTGAATATACATATGAAATTTCATCAAAATCGGTCAAGCCGTTTCGGAGGAGTATAAACACTAAAACTGTGACACAAGAATTTTATATATTAGAATTACCGAAAGAAAACCAGTGAAGTAAGTAATTTAACTTAAGTATGTATATTTATTTATTCCAAAATATTATGTCATCACAAAAAGGGCATTTTCCAGAATTACTTAGGTACTATTGGTTTAAGGTTTTTATTGGTCATAAGACATTACTGAGTGCAATATAAACACATTTTTTTTGTTCGCTCAATATATTATCGCTAAAACCAGTACTACTGCAGTACTAGTAAGCAATACTAGCAGAAATAATTTATTGAAACGACAAGTTTCCAGATTTCTTACTGATACATAATAGTTAAGCTGGGAACGGTCATAATACATATATTCTCACTAGTATTACTATATTAATAATAAAAACTTATCTGTAATTTTCAAAATTGTCTGACAAATTATAACAATATTATATATTACCAAATATTAATGCCAAACTTGCAAGTTGCTATAGAAATTAAATCACCGTCCATAGCCACCGCGACCGTAACCACCTCCGCGACCGCCTCCGTATCCGTGACCACCTCCGTACCCGTGACCACCTCTGCGACCACCTCCGTAACCACCTCCGTAACCACGATTGGGCGAACGCTTGTATCGATCCTCAGCTGGAAGTAGACTCTCTACCTCAGCATCGGCACTGAGCTTTGCGTCATTGCTCTCAACTTCCTCTGCTGGATGAGGCAGTGCCGTGGCATAGTATGCCAAGCATACGCACGCGATTAAGCTGATGTACAATATCTGCAAATAAAAAAGAAATACGAATAATCTTTTCCCACTACCTGTAAAGACAAGAGGAATGTAATAAACCTATGTATTAAGTGAAAGTTTGGATGTTTGTAAGTTTGTGTGTTAATATGTTTGTTACTCCTTCACGCCACAACGACTGAACTGATTTGCCTCATGGCTGTGGAATGGAGAAAGCATATACCCTGAAGAACATAGGCTACATTTATCCCGGAAAATTATAATTCCCGCGGGAATCAAAAAAATCTTAATCCAAGCGGACGAAGTTCCTTCAAGACTCAAGATTAGGTTGCTGCGTTTGTAAATAAGCCTCTAATAAATCTGGGAGTGATGTCGAATTTTTTGGGAATATTTTCTTTTTAGGAGTCCGCGATATATTGTTACTTACCTACTTTGTAGGTATTGTGGAAACTGAGGATCTAGATTCTGGAATTTTGCGGTGACTTAGTAAGAATAACCAACTTTCAACTACATTCAATGATTCAATCAAAAAAGGGAATTCCCAACAACAGGCACAAACAAAGTTTTTAACACAGGCGCAAATTAAATTAACTGTAAACACCTTAAAATTTTCACGCCGGTAATTTTTATTTGTACAATATTTTTAATGAAGATTTTTTAAATTATTTCACTGTAAAATAGTTGGTATTTGTTGGGGCAAAACAAATAATTAAAAAATTCTCATTTATTTTTGTAATAATATTTGGACCTTCATATTATAATTTATAAACAAAGTAGATATTTTTACATAAAACTAGCGGGCCCGGTAGACGTTGCCCTACTCTGAAACTAGAACCCGATTACAGTGCCACTTATCGGGTCAATTGTGAATATAAACTATCCCGGGACCCACTCAAACACACACAAAGAAATTCCATTAGAATCGGTCCAGCCGTTCTGAACTACTAATGCGCTTATAATATATACATTTGGCAATTATTGATTTTTATTTATATGTTATGTTGATTAGGTACTTACAGTGTTCATGGTTGCAAACAGAACAGTGATTTGATCGTTGGTAGTTCCGACCTATTTATACGAGTCTAATACGCATAAATAATATAGCTTGCGAGTTGTGACTAATTCCAAACAAGAAAATAAGCTCATCTTAGGGCTAGTTCAGACTTCAGACACGTCAATATCCGCGCGGATTCAAACCATACGGATCTTACGGCCGGTTTCTGAATTAAGAATTTCATGTTGAGTCTGTCTCAAAGACTACTTAAGGACTAATTAAGCAAATTTTTGTTTCGGAATTGATATTGTGTAAGGTTTGAGAGTTGGAACTTGCTGTTTTTGCTTGAATGCTTAATTCAGAAACAAAAATTTGCTTAATTAGTCCTTAAGTAGTCTTTGAGACAGACTCAACATGAAATTCTCAATTCAGAAACCGGCCGTTAATTACACAAGTAGGTAATCTGAGTTTGCCTCTACCATCATTAGGTACTTGGGCCTATATTTCACATTCGCCAACTAAACATTAACCGACCAATAAAGACATTTTACAGAATTCCTATGCAACAAATCTGTCAAAAGTATCAAAACATCCAATTTATTCCTCAGTTAAACGCTTGCGGAGATTGCTAGAAACAGGCCCTAGGTTCGTTGGTCTAGTGATTAGGACATAGCATGTTCACTGCGGCTGGCGAGGTCCTGGGTTCGAAACTATAATTAAGTATTGGATTTTTCTGACAAGACATTCTCAGTAGGTACTAGCCCGGAGTTAGGAAGTTGGCCATGTTTCACCCCCGGGCCTCGAAGAGCGCTTAAAGCCATCGGTCCTGCGCCTGATTTCTCTCCGGTCGTGTCGGATTTACCGTCCCATCGGGCTATCAGAATAAAGGAACTGAGAATGCACCTGTTTACGCACACAATTGTGCACTATAATAATATTATCTCCCGCACAGATGGCTAATCTCTCTGAAGATAGGCTGCCGTGGCCCGTGACCGAAATCGGTCCGGAGGTCATTAAAGGGCAAAACACACAGGGAACGGGCGCGGGTCGGGCGCGGGCCGGGTCGGGTGCGCGGTGGGTTGAATTCCTTGTATTTATTGGACGACATCACACAGAACGCCGTCGCGGGTCGGGCGCGTGGCGGGTGATGCTGTTTTATGTTATATATTTTATTATTATTATGTTCTACCCATAGATAACGTTCTACCAGTACCTCGATAGTTTGCCACTGATTTGCGGTGATCGCAGTTTCAGTTTGCAATACGCTTGCGATATGTCACCCTCACCAGTGTGCTTACTCAGTTTTTACATTGCAAATTCGATTATTCGTATTGACCGTTCAATCACATTGGCGTCAAAGTAAAATGAACCTTAACAGCATTGAATTAAATTCACAAATTCAGTAAAACTGATTTTAATTTGGAATCGTACCGTATTCATAAACGCATAAACGAAATTGAGCTCTATCTCAATGATTCTAAGGTTCATTTTACTAACGACGATGCTAATGTCATCGAATTCTTATACACTATCAATCGAACAAAAACTCAGAGTAAGCACACTGAACATCCGCATACTTACCGCGAGGATTTACCAACGCGTTGCTCTTTGGTTCGTTCAAAACGCGCGGCTTTAGTCCATGCGTTTCCTATACGTCCATAAGGAGTCTTGACACAACTCCTTAAGTTAATTCCGTGCACAGAATTAACCATACCCACAGGTAATAATTACACTTAATTGTAATAATTACAGCTCCTTATTATAATCTTTTTGTGCATATTTGGGGTTTTTGTTTTTGTTGTGTGTATTAAGGCTGGTCGCCGATGCTGGTCGCCCATCGGCTATATAAATTGGCTTAGCGATTGGTTTTTGTTAGAGAAACTCAGCAATTTTTTAGGCTTACAACTTTCATTGAGACAAGTAAGAGCGTCCGATTGATAGCTTTTATGGTAGTTGTATAGAACGAAGCCCAAGTGCTGCCAAAGATATTTCAAAGAAATTTTCTGGTACAAGCATAATATTAAGTACTACAGAATGTAAGCATTGTGGGCCCAGTCTAAAGTCTGAGTGTTAATTGAAGATGCCTCATCTGTGTAACAGCGGTTGTTATTTTTTCCTGTTGAAATTATCGTTCTCGAGTACATACTTCGCATACCTATCTTTGTGGTAGGAAGATTTTTCGATTATTCGAGTATTCAGTTGCTTGAGGATGTAAATTTGGATATCAAAATTACATGTAAAAGTAAGTGTGTAATAAGGTGTATTTTACTATACTATAATTATATATTTTTTTGTGTTTATTCATCTTTGGTGACTACCCTGGGCAAAGTTACGGTACGTCGGGTACCCACGGTAACAACAAGCCTTATATAAGACCTGCTGCTATAACGAATCCTTAATGTAAGGGCTAATTAACCAACATTATCATCCGCGTCAATTAAGGTTTTTTTGATTCCCGTGGGAACTCCATAATTTTCCGGGATAAAAAGTAGACTATGTCCTACCCCAGGATACAACCTATCCCTGAACCAAATTTCATCAAAATCGGTTTAACAGATGGGCCGTGAAAGCGTAGCAGACAGACAGACACACTTTCGCATGGATAGTATGGATTGACCTATAATGGACCTGACAAGCTCATGATGTCACAGCGTGTTAGACGGTAAGGTCGATAAGTTAACGTGCCGCTGGATAGCCAGAGTCGACCGAGAACCAGAAGCTAAGCAAAAAGAAGCTCGTGCGAATGTATGGATGGAAAAATCGACACAAAAGCGTAGCGTTCGTAGCGCTGATGATAATAATGACAATGACTCAATACTCAATTTATTTACCTACTAGCTGATGCCCGCGACTTCGTCCGCGTGGCTTCGGTTTTTGCCGAGAGAGTTTGCCGTATCGACGGGATGAACATTAAATGTTTGACATGTACGATACCCATGAGCATTTTGTATGGGAAAATCAAGGGAAAATGTTTTTTCTTTTATTTAATTTTTTAGATTTTCCTGTGTTTTTAATAGTTATTCTGCTATTCAGGATGGAGACAAATACAACAAATAAAAAACTATGAAAATCGGTCCAGCCGTTCTAGAGTTATAAGTGTTCGAACAAACCTGACTTTGTTTTATATATGTCACCGTAAGATTGCAAAAGCCGTTGGATTGTAATCTAACTAGCGATATTGTAAACTTTCGACAGATTACAATTTAACGCATTATTTTTCGGTAGATTGTAATCTGTTAGGTATATAAACCCGACAAAACCTAAGGGCACTACCTGGTCATTTATGTCGAACCCTATAACCTAACCTACAAGAAAGAAACAAGAAAACGTAAATACAATGAATATTTCAAAAATTGACACTCGGGAACATTGAACGGTTCACAATCCGTCGACAGTTTACAATATCGCAAGTTGGATTACAATCTAACGGTTTTTGCAATCTTACGGTGACATATATATTAAGAGATTCCATGTGTCTCTTAATATATATGTCACCGTAAGATAGTGTCTATAATGCAAGTTAAAGTGTCTCTTACGTCCTGTTTTGAATCTACCACCTATCTCTTTCTACTTACTCTATTTGATTGAAGAGATTCATGGATTTAGTATAGTCAACTAGGTCGGATGGAACATAATCTGTGAAAGGAATTTAAAACCAGCGACGAAAGTTGAGCAGCTAACTTTAACTTACATCATTCATATTATTCATACTAATATTATAAATGCGAAAGTCACTTTGTTTGTTGGTTTGTTGGTTTGTTGGTTTGTCCTTCAATCACGCCGCAACGGAGCAACGGATTGACGTGATTTTTGGCATGGGTATAGTTGAGGACCTGGAGAGTGACATAGGCTACTTTTTATCCCGGGAAATTGAGGAGTTCCCGCGGGAATTAAAAAACTTAAACCACGCGGACGAAGTCGCGGGCATCAGCTAGTAATATATATAGATATATAACTTCATTTAAGAAGCAAATCTTATTTTTATTTCCATGTTATTAGTATTTTATATTCTTATTTATATTTTGTAATAATAACAAGTATCTAAAAAAACTAAAAAGCAAAGCCACGACGAACTGCAGCGTTCCTTTGTGCACATGTCTAAGCACCTATTCAGAAGAAAAATCGCTTTAAAATCGGTCCAATAGTTTTCCAGGAAAAATGGTAACATAAAAGTGCAAAATCAAACAAAAACACGTCTGCGTTCCGTCGGGGTAAAATTCACATCATTGATTCCAAGTTATTTTTTTAACGGTACTTATCGATCTCAGAACTACTAAGGTATAGTAATAATTGTGAATTTGATCCTTTTTCTGAATTGGAATGGAATCGGAAAATGATGATGATGATGATATGGGTACATACTTAATAAGTACTACGCGCGTGTACATTTCTTTGGTCGTGTTGTTGTAGGTATATGGTCTACCAGATAGTATTAAGAGGGCGTAGAGTGTGGTAGAGTCCTTGTGCCCCGTAGGTCAGAACTGTCAAGGATGTAAAGCGGTCCACTGACGATCGCGGCCGATAATATCTCTGCTGTTTTAGGGACTGTATATGTACGACTGTACACTCACACGTACAGGGATCCAGAAATATCATAAACGTAAACAACTTAACAATAATGATTTTGCATTATAATTTTTCCATCGTATTAATCCAAGCATACATGGAAGTTTCCTTTAAAAGTATACTTAACACATAATTGAGGCCTATTATTCTTTTGTACACCGTCTCTAAACTAAACTAAAATGACAGCTCTATTTATATTGCTATCGCTTTCATAATAGGTACTCCCTGCAGAAAGGGGCACTACATTTAGAACTGTCATTTTAGTTTAGTTAAGATAGCATTAAACAGAAAGTGGTCAAAATACGTAGAATAAAATATATAAATACTTACATGCATAAATATAACAGTATTTTTATATATCGTGCTAAAACACTAGAGGTTATTGTACTAATTAATATTTAGACTCATTAATTTTGTGGCTTCTTGACTGAACTAAATGATATGACATTTATAAGGATAATACAACTTAAAACCGTTATTTAGATAAAATATTACGACAATTTAATTAAAAATTACATGTACGAGTAACTGACCAAGCAAAAATTTATTGTTACGACAAACTTGACAGTTATTTAAATAATACTATATTTTCATTCACAGTTATGGAAATAAACTACTATTTAGGTAGGTGAATTTGCATACCTATCAATACCATAGAATATATTATTAGGATTTATAATAGTACATAATACGTAAATAGTAAATACTACTACAACAAATTACGATTTCCGGCTCCACTGGCCATTGCTCTGACATGCTTGACACGCAAAAGTCTATTTTATAGGGTTCCGTAACCAAAGGGTGCCAACGGGTCCCTAAATACGCCTCCGTTGTCCCTCCTTCCGTCCGTCTGTCAGCGGGCTGTATGTCATGAACCGTAACAGATAGACAGGTGAAATTTTCACAGACTGCGTATTTCTATTGATGCTGTAACAGAAACAATAAAAATTCAATGGAAAATAAAAAAGGGGGACCCCATACACGAAACGTGGCTTTTGACCTCTCTTGTTTCTTTCGCGAAAGTATTTGAAAATCTTGTACCTACAATGGCACGGAACCCTTCGTGCGCGAGTTCGACTCACACATGACCGGTCTATTTATACTATATCAAGTATTTAAATTCCTAGAATTGACGGATTTATGGACTGGACCAACTGGTTAAAAACCCAACATTTCATAAAAAAGTTTAATGGCTAAGTTTCTAGTATATTATGTCTGATAATAAGCAAAGGTCAAGTCAAGTATATACCTACAATACTTGGCTGTTGTTATTAATTTCATGTTTTTATTCTAGGAGCTAGTCAAGTGTGTGAAGTGTCAAATTAGATTTTTGTTTGCAATTTTCATATCGATGGTCATAATATTTACTGAGTGCGAGGATGTAGTTATGAATTACGATGTACCTACTGTACGCGGAAATTACATGTTTATGGCCATACGTGTGACACATTTTCGTTTGTGTTTATTTATTTCTTGATGCAAAATAAAGTATATTTTATTTCAAATTTGAAATGCGTAAGTTTGGATGGATGGATGGCTGGATGAATGTTTGTTACCTACTCAATCATGCCAGAACGGCTGAACGGATCTGGATTCTGGCTGAAATTTGGCACAGATATAGATCGTAGTCTGGAATACATACATAGGCTACTTTTTATCCCGGAAAATTCCAGAGTCAAAACCTCAATCCAAGCGGATATTTTATCTTTCCTTATATCTTCGTCATGATCATCATCATTTCAACCCATCACCGGCTCAATACTGAGCACGAATCTCTTCTCAAAATGAGAAGGGTTTGGCTATAATCCACCTCGCTGGCCAAGAACTGATTGGCAGACTTAACGCACCTAAGTTTGAGAATATTATGAAGAACTCTCGAGCATGCAGGTTTCCAAGTGATAATTATTTTCATTAGATATTTCCATATTATGGTTAAGACGACACTAAAAAGGATTTTTAAGCCTGACCCTCCAAATTCGGTCACCCATCCAGCTATCGACTTGGGTCAACGTTGTTTAACAATCGCAATCGAATATTGATTGACACAACTACAGGCCACTCGTCCATCCTAAGATGTAGTGGAATAAAAAAAGGTAAAACATCAGTTTCAAAAAAGTTGGTAAGTAGGTACCTAATAACAATAAAAATAATTCAAGTATGCGTACTTGTCAAAACAATACGCTTCGGATCACCTTCGGTTGCATGAAATAAATAAATATCTAATGTTTAAATCTTTACTTAGTAAAGTTAGTATTTTTTATTTAAAAGTCTTAATAAGATATCTTAATGATATCATGGTAGGTACATCATGAATATTTCATTTGACTTAAAAGTGTTTTTTTGCTTATGGGTATACCCAAGTTGGGTTTGCTTTTTTGTTTAAAATTTTAACTAGGTACTTAACGTTAATTAATTACTTCATCTGTAATCTAAAAACATTTTAATGTGGTAAACTACCTACACTCATCATTAATATAGTTACTGCAACATTCTGATTTCTGAGATACGTTTACGATACGTTTATTATCATGTTAATTATCTATTTTTAACCGACTTCAAAAAAGGAGGAGGTTCTCATTTCGACGAGTTTTTTTAAGTTTAAAGGAACTGTTTAATCATTTCATTTGCCCGTGTCCGAGCACTGCTAGTTGAAATAATTATTCTTAGAATAGAAAAATTCTTTCCAAAAAATCGCCTTCCAACGCCACTGTAAAGTACAAAATAATTTTGATTAACTCGGTGATTTCTACCCACTATGTTGAAGTCGGGCGAGTCTGATGCGTAAACTTTGCTTACCCTTGTTATACCCGCCCGAAATTATCTGTTTGAATTGCGGATTATAGGAAATCAAGCTTCTTGTTATTTGGTTACCATGGATTTCTGCACCATAAATCTTTTTCCTTTGAAAGGTTTGGGCTATACTTAGGTACACATTGTTATTTTTGCTGTATCTCGGTTTATTATAGCTCTGTGAAATCAAACTTTAGTTCCAATGGCTGTAATCCCAGGTACAGCGTGGTGTTCAAAAATAGTTTTGTGTGTCACAAGTTTAAAGTAAACTACTGACCTTTAAAAAATTTCAGCTGTCTATAGACATATCTGTTTTTAACAGATTAAAAATGACTATTGTTATGTTTGCTTTTTGTGGCATAGAATGTCACTTTTTTGAGCAAGTGGTACGAAAAGTATTATTTGTTTGCTTGTCGCCGCCGCAAGACAACCTATTCTCCTTAACTAAGATAGGTAAATAAGATCTTAGAACATAATATGAGACAAAAAAACAACCTTGAAAAACCCAGCTACTTCTGTTAAGATTGCCATCAAGTACGTAGGTAAGTAAACTTGTGGGTTTGATTCATACCGCTGGCAATTTACGCAGATGTATATCTTCAGACATAACTTTAGGTACAAAATGACCACAACACTGTTAGAAATATGTTATTTGTCTATGCTCTACCTCAGACTCTTTGACATAAGACACTATTGACATTGACAAGCCTCCTGTCAATCTTATATTTATCATTCCTTAATTGACCGTCTTGTGTGTTTGTGCTGTCTCCATATTTAATATTTAAATATATGATGTAATAGATTATTTTATCAAGATATAACAATTTAATCCTTTGACGCTGATGTCTGTATATTTGTTTCGTGAAGAAATAAAACGACATAATAGTATCTCACACTTTTATTTCGATTCTCTTCTGTGAAGACACGTGGAATCCACTGCTGCAACCGACACTCTGTCTAACAGGTTACAAGACCCAGAAATTCGCAGAAGGACAAACGGATTTGTTGTGAGTACTAATTATAATCACGATGTCTCAATCAGCGTCATCAAATATGGGCGGCAACAATGGTGTGACTAACATAACCCAAATCGAAAGACTTGAGGGCTTATCCAACTACATTAACTGGAAATTTGCTGTAAAAATGGTATTGGTCTTGGAAGGTCTCTGGAATTGCGTGGAGGGCACTGATACAGATGTTGTTCGTGATGGTAAAGCATTGGCTAGAATTTGCCTCAGTTTACAACCGGCTTTATACCAATATGTAAGGGGCTGCAAAACAGCAAAAGAAGCATGGCAAAGGTTAGCTGACAGTTTTGAGGACAAAGGCTTGTATCGACGTGTACTCCTTCTACGCCAGTTACATCGCGTGGAGTATAGCCATTTTCCAACAATGTCAGATTACATTGATGGTGTTATGCGCTTGGTCCAGCAACTCGCTGATATTGGCAAAAACATTGAAGATGCTGAAGTGGCAGAAATCATATTATCAGGATTGCCTCAAGAATATGACATTATAGTCTCAAGCTTAGAAACAGCATGTTTAACCAATACTCTCACAAGCGAGATTGTCAGAATGAGGTTATTACAGGAAGACCACAGACGCAGTACTGATTCTAATTCAGCGGCTTATGTAGCAAACAAGATGAAGAAGAATACCAGCTGTTCTTATTGCAAAAAGGTGGGGCACAGTGCAAAGCGTTGCTATAAGAAGAGAAGAGATCAAGAAGATAAGAATGCAAAAGAGGACCGCACTATGTTTGCCTCAGCATTCTCAGCAACTGCAGCAGCTTCTAATGAGTTTATAATGGACTCTGGTGCATCGTGCCACATGGTTAAGGACGAAAAGCTGGTCATGCATGCCAGGGATAGGTGCTGTAGTATTTTTGTGGCAAACGGCCAAAATATGTGCAGTAGGTCTGTTGGTGATGTTTCACTTTCTTCATCTGTTAAGCTGAAAAATGTTTTGTATGTACCTAGTCTTTCTAATAATTTAATTTCAGTTAGTCAAATTACTGATAATGGTTATGTTGTCATATTTACCAAAGATGGGTGTACAGTTTATGATAAAGCTAAAATTACTGGCAACCAATTATTCTATGCAAGTAAAATAAATGGAATTTACAAGTATAAGTCTAAGCAAGGTAGGTTCTTACCCCCAGAGTATTCCATTCCCCTTCGGTGTATGCAGGGGACAGAGATTGCTCACAGTGCTGCCGATGTGTCATCAAGTTTGTGGCACAAACGGCTAGGCCATCTGAATTTTGCAGGTATGCGTATACTTAAGGATTCGGATCAATGTTCAGGTGTAGTCTTTCAGAAGGAAGACAGCTGCCTGAGCAGCTGCACTTCTTGCCTGTCAGGCAAGATGCATGAGGCATCTTTTCCTCGGGCAAGTGTGAGGCGAGCTGCTTCTCCCTTGGAGTTGGTCCACTCCGATGTCGCAGGGCCGTTGCAAGTCAGGTCGTGGGGCGGAGCCCGCTTCTTGTTGACATTTACTGACGACTATACGAGGAAGACCTTCGGATACCTCATGAAGTCTAAGAACGAAGTAAGTTCCCACTTTATTACTTTTAAGAATATGGTTGAGAAACAAACTGGTTTGCCTATTAAGATACTCCGTACAGATAATGGCACGGAATATTGTAATAATGACCTTACTAGCTACCTTAAGAAGGAAGGTATTGTACACCAAACCTCAGTGCCTTACTGCCCCCAGCAGAATGGGGTGGCAGAGCGTGTCAATAGGACATTGTTTGAGAAGGTACGCGCTATGCTGCAGGAATCTGGTTTGTCTAATCGCTTTTGGGGGGAAGCTGTCATGACAGCAATTTATTTAAAAAATAGATGCCCTACCACCGCGTTATCAAGCGGTATTCCTGAGTGTGTTTGGACTGGATCTTCTGTAGATCTCAGTCATTTGCGCGTCTTTGGCTGTGTAGCTTATTCTCATATTCCTAAACAAAAACGACGAAAGCTCGATGCCAAGGCTAAACCTTATATTTTTGTAGGTTATGGTGAGAATTGTAAGGGATATAGGCTTAGTGACCCATCTGATCCTCGCATTGTCATTTATTCAAGGAATGTTTCCTTTATTGAAAGCGAGTTTCATGTAAACCACACACAAGGAGTTGAATTGGGGAATCAAAATAATTCAATTTTATATCACAATTTAAATTCTAATGATACTGGTATTTTTAATAATAATGAGTCAAATAATTTAATTAATAATGACATTCCAAATTTATTAGAATTAAATGAGAATAACTGTGATATTAATGATAAGATTAGTGATAGGTCTAATGGTTCCTCTGATGTTTCAGATGCTGACTTAACGCCACCTGCGTGGTCCACGCTATCTGACCAGTACTGTATTGGCCAAGGCAGCTCTTCCGGTGAAGGTGATGAAGTCTTTTCTCTGCCGGAACCGGAGTTTGTATGTCAAGGAGGAGAGCCGACTACATTGGAAAGTACTACCGATGCGTCTAGCTCACAGCGCCCTGTACGTAGTACCAGAGGTAAATTGCCAGAGAAATTTTCTCTTTACGACCTATCTACTATGTTGGCTGAGGCTAGTTCACTGGACGATCCTACTTCCTACGAGGAGGCCATGTGTTCACCAGACAAAGAAGAATGGTGTAAGGCTATGAAATGTGAGTATGATGCTCTTATTAAAAATCATGTATGGGAGTTAGTGGATCCACCAAAGCAAGGTAACATTATTAAATGCAAATGGGTTTTCAAGAGAAAATTTGATGCCGCGGGTGCATTTAATAAGTTTAAAGCTAGACTGGTTGCTCGTGGTTTTAGCCAAAAACAGGGAATAGATTACTCTGATACTTATTCTCCTGTAGTTAGGCATTCTACATTAAGAATTTTGTTTTCTCTTGCAACAGAGCTCGATTTGCTATGTAATCATATAGATGTTACTACAGCATTTTTACATAGTGAATTAGAAGAAACAATTTTCATGGAACAGCCAAAAGGTTTTAATAACCACCATAATAACAAAGTTTGTATGCTAAAGAAAAGCATATACGGCTTGAAACAAGCAAGCCGTGTATGGAATTCTAAAATACATAAGGTATTATGTGCAAATGGATATGAGCAGAGCAAATGCGAGCCCTGTATTTATATAAAAAGGTCTGTTAAAGAGTTTGTCATAATAGCTCTATATGTTGATGATTTTTATGTATTCCATAACAATTGTATAGACAATGTTTTATCATTATTACTAAAACATTTTGAAATTCAACATATAGGAGAACTTAAGCATTGCTTAGGTATAAATGTAACTAGGCAAAAGGACCTTTTAATTTTAGATCAATCAGACTATATCAAACGTCTATTGGCTAAGTTTAAAATGAGTGAGTGTAAGCCTGTAACTACACCACTAGCTGTAAATTCCAAATTTGATAAGTCAGATGACGAATGTTTAGATGAAGATATCTATAAGTATAGACAGCTGTTAGGTTCTTTAATGTACTTATCCGTCTGTACTAGACCTGACATATCATATGCTTGTAGTCAACTTAGCCAATATAGTACATGCTTTGATATGGATCATTGGCGTGCTGCTAAACGTGTGTTAAGATATTTAGCAGGGACAGTAAATTATGGCCTTTATTTCTGTAAAGGAAATAATTTAAATGTAAGTGCCTATGCAGATGCAGATTGGGCCAATGATCTATGTGATCGCAAATCTTATACAGGTTTTGTCATTAAAATGGGTGGCAACGTTGTTAACTGGGAATCTAGAAAGCAACGTTGCATAGCTTTGTCTAGTACGGAAGCTGAGTATTTGGCAATCAGCGATGTGTGCAAAGATATCTGTTTTGTTAGAAGTTTCTTGTCAGAACTTGTTGACAAAACTTTGGATGTTGTAGTATACAATGACAGCCAGAGTGCTCAGAAATTGTTACTGGTAAAGGAATACTCACACAAAAGAACAAAACATATAGATTTGCGCTACCACTTTGTTAAAGACCTTGTACAAAAAGGTTTAATAAATGTAAAGTATTTACCAACAGACAAAATGGTAGCAGATGTGTTAACAAAACCATTGAGTAGTGTTAAACATAATAATTGTGTATCTGATTTGAATCTAATGTGTATTAACTAGCTGTTATGTGCATGTTTTTGATAGGGCTTTGCAGTTTTATATAAGTGTGTTTATTTCTCTGTATATATGTTATCTGCTCATCATGTTAGATATAGCCGTCTCTTAGTGGTAGAGTTGACTTTATCTGATGTAGAGCATAAGGAGGAGTGTTAGAAATATGTTATTTGTCTATGCTCTACCTCAGACTCTTTGACATAAGACACTATTGACATTGACAAGCCTCCTGTCAATCTTATATTTATCATTCCTTAATTGACCGTCTTGTGTGTTTGTGCTGTCTCCATATTTAATATTTAAATATATGATGTAATAGATTATTTTATCAAGATATAACAATTTAATCCTTTGACGCTGATGTCTGTATATTTGTTTCGTGAAGAAATAAAACGACATAATAGTATCTCACACTTTTATTTCGATTCTCTTCTGTGAAGACACGTGGAATCCACTGCTGCAACCGACACTCTGTCTAACAAACACTACTATTGTTTGCCGGCTTATGCTTTCCTTCAAAACAAGTTGGAACTTTGAACAGTTGTTGGAGCTTGCAGGAAGGTGATGAGTCAAAAACAAGAGGCATTGCAGCTTATGCCAGTCGTCAGTAAGTATATGCTTTGTAACTTGTATAGTAGAGATTTATAGTTTTCTTGTATATCGCAGCCACGCGCCTTTGCCGCAATGTGGATTGAAGGCTCCCGCAGCCTCTCAAGGAACGTGGCGACTTGCGGTTTATGTGCTAGCGAAAGTATTTCCGTCTGTCTGTACCTACCTATATCTGTTACCACTTTACGACACAATGTCTTTTAACTCTTCTTGAAGAATATTTGGCATGGAGAGACTCCTAGAGTCTTTTATATCCTGGGGACAATGAGAATTCCAAAAACAAAATTCGACCGAACCATGTCACGGGCATCAGCTCGTACGTAGATTTTTATTATTATAGGCTGACAAAAGGCAGTTCTTCCTTAGTAATAAGTAGATTGTAAATCGGATCGCTTGTTTTTTTATAATATACTTAGTGAAATCTTATAAAATAACAAGTAAGCAAAAAATACAAAATTAAATGTTTACAATCATTTGATAGTGTAACAAAAAATGTGATCATTTTTTTCAACGCAATGTTTTTTAAATATTTGTTTTTTTGATGTAGACGTTGTCGATGTCATAGGCGAAGTCGATATAGTAGAAGATTGCGTGGCAGTTGATGAAGTAGAAGATTGCATATTAGTCGATACAGGAGACGTTTCCATTGTAGTAGATAAGATGGAAGATGGTTTATTAGTCTTCGTTGACAAAGAAGTCGTCATCAACAGTTTTAGTCTCGACGTAACGAAACTTGAAATTTTTGCAATAGTATCTTTTGTCGTGAACTCTTCTGTAACAGATTCCGATTTGGTTGTAAAAATTGTTTCAGTTTGATCCATTTTTGTGACTTGATTGAAGAGATTATCAAAGGAGTCATCGCTATTGCCGTCTCTGGCTGGTGGACGTCTAGGATTAATAAAAGGTCCTTGCCAATATCCACATTCTAGTCTATCACCCCGAATTCTACATCCATTGCCGAAATTTATTATTTTATTAGTTATATTTCCAACATTTTTATTATATCCACATACGACTCTATCTTCTATTGCTTTGCACAAAGTTTCATCAAAATCATAACCTAAGCAAGGCTTCTTAACATCTTCGAGTGCGTCGACAGAGATTTTTCTTGAACTTTTCGACATTCGCAGGTATACTTTTGGCTTACTTATTTGTTCACTAGTTTTATTACGTGATTTTTCATTTGAATCGATGGAAAACTTTTTTGAATAGTTAGACACTTGGGGGAATATATTTGCTTTAGTTACATTTAATATACGCGGTTCAGGTTGGTAACTTGTGTAGTTTTTTGTAATATTGGCTTCATATAATAGGGGGTCAAATAAAATAGGCCCAAGCTTAGGTGCACATTCATTTACTACTACATATTTTGAGAGAAGCACGCATATTACCTGAAAAAAAAAGTTAAAAAACAGTTTCTTATCGAGGACATTGGATAGTAAAATAATAATGAATCATCGACATGTATTAAATTAAATATTTAACTCGTGTGACTTCTAGTGTCTAAAAATTATGATAAATATTAAAATTTAATTTACATTATACCTAAACGCACTACATAATACGAAGGCACTCACCAAAATTGTTGACATTGTTCGTACCTACATAAAGGTTAAACTTCTTCTCATTAATTTGTTTGATGTTTTATGGTTCTGGTATAGTTGGAATCAAAAGTTCTTTATATTTAATTTAATTTATAGGTGAAGTTTAAAATAAAATGAGTATTAATAGTTTTTATACCACGACTTGAGCTGTTTCTCAGTATTAAAGCAGAACATTATTGCCATCTGAGATAAATAATGTTTAAATAGCTCAAAAGTATAAGCACTAGATCTCGCATTGGATCATTGCAGAGTTCCTCTTTCAAAGACTCTGAGACCTGGCTCTGACAGAGAACTCTGCTCTGTTACCAATTTACGGCACAAGAATATCTAACTGATCTTGACAATATTTGGATATTTAGGTATATAATATTATTGTTCCTCTGTCTCAGGCTGAGGTCTCAGACGTTGGCTACAGGTGCTTGTATATAAAAAAACCGGCCAAGTGCGAGGGTTCCGTACAAACCTATAGGTATATAAATAAAAGTTATGGTATTTTTATTCCACTTATCTATTTTAATTTCAATTTAATACCTCTACGCGTTCATGCGGAAAGGGGTAGTAACTTTAAAATTATTGAAAATGTATTTTTATTATATGATGTAACTAAAAATTTAAGCTTTTCGCAATTTTTCCTTTATCTGTGCTTTAAGACGTTGCTTCGTACCAAATTTCAAGATTCTGAGTTCACGTCAAGTATCCTGTAGGTTTTGATTCCCTTGCGAGTGTCGAAAATTTGCATATAAATATTTTATTATAGGTATGATGTAACTAATAATTTATGCTTTTCGCAATTTTTCCTTTATTTGTACTATAAGACGTTGCTTCATACAAAATTTCAAGATTCTGAGTTCACGGGAAGTACCCTGTAGGTTTTGATTCCCTTGCGAGTGTCGAAAATTCGCAGCATAAACGGCTGTATCTTTTGATTGCGTTGGCTTAGTAGTTTGATTTTTTCACAGCTCCAAGGAATAGTAGACTTGAGTATTTGGTATGAATTTCAGCTTGATACCTCCATGCGTTTCTGAGAAAAAGGGTCTTGACTCTTGACACACAGACGGACGGACAACAAAGTGATCCTATAATTGATAATTGTGATATTGAGGTACGGAACCCTAAAAAAGTATAATTTTCTGCTTATAAGTGTCCGTTTTCTGTGCTAGTAGAAAAATACTTTTGCGATGATACAGTTTTACAATAGAGTTTATTTATATTTTTGTGTGCTCTGTCGATTCATAATTTGGTTTTAATGCGCATTAGTGACAATTAATGTCACTCACAAAGATGTAAACAGTACAAGGATCTGATCTAAATAAAAGTTTGAGAAGTGGGGTATTTAGTATGTAAAATGATAAAAAATAAATCAATGTTTCTAATGTAATTATTACAAGTAGAAGCTCTCTTAAAAATTGTTAAAACGTTCCGATGATATAAATTATTAGAATCTTTAAATCATGGTGCTACGCTTTATTGGGTCCTGTCGACTGAAATGCATGAGATAAGGAGTGAGTAATAATAACAACGAATGAATAAACATTTCACGTACTTACTCTCTTTTTAATAAAATAAATCTTCTTATCAGGAAAAGAAAAAATAAGATATCCCCAGATACATCCTAAACCCAAAAAGAAATTAACTTGTTGGCAAAAGTGTAGACGAAGGCTGTGTAGAAGGTGTCGTATTTGGCTATGTAGAAAAGTTAAAAAATGTTTTAAAAGGTTAATATTTGGCAAAAATGATTCTAACTTAAAGAAAATTAAAAGAGGCGGTTTTGGTTTCGGAAAAAACATAGCGAATAATTCTGCCGATACACTTTATGGAAGTAAAATACAGTCCAAAACAGGTGTTGCGATAAAGAACGCCCTTGCTAATGAATTTGATGCATATTCTTTATCCAAATCTACAGGTCATAAGATTAAGTCCTATGTCAATAATTTTCGAAATAATTATTTAGATTTATCTTTGGACTCTAAATTAAAGTTAAATGGTAAAAAAGAAAAACTTAGGAGTCTCGTTGATAAATATGAAAAGAAGGATAAAAGTTCTGTCATTACTCTTTTCAGGAATAAAAAAAAATCAACTAAAAGTATTGCAATGAAAGACGTACATGCTAATGAAGCAGATACATATTCTTTATATAAATCTAATGGTAAAAAAAATAAATCATATGCCGATAACTTACGAGAAAATAACTTATATTTAGGTTTATCAAAAGATTCTAAGTTAAATTTAAATGCTAAGGATAAAGAGAGGTTTAGAAATCTTGCTGAAATATTTGAAAAGAAGAACAAGTTATTCCCACAACAAGATTTAGAATTTCTTGAAGATATTGGCAAGTTAAAACGTAAATTTTCACTAACGCCATCGAAAGGTGTAGTTTTACAAAACATGGTAGATGATTATAAAGTGGGAAAATTTTCTTTTTCTAAAATTCCTGATAAGTCTAAATTGAACATGGACATATTTGATAAAAAAGATCTCAACAAAATTTTGGCTCACTATGAGTCTGAAAAGAAAAAGCAACATAGTCCATTTATAAAGCAATCAAAATTGAAACAACTGAAGTCGGACCTCCGAGATAAAATTAACTTCCTATAAGACTAGAGATAAAACTAAAAATGAAGATTTATTCAGCACCTTACTGTACACAGCAATAAAAATTAATTGAATTCTTTCATTTGTGATAAGAGATGCTTACAAGCTACGGTGCATTAATTACTATGGTGGGCATTTTTTTTATAAGTATTCAATAAGAAATTTCACGGATATAAAAGTATCTTTAAAAAATTATACATAGGAATACTTTTTCTTTCATCTTTAAAAAAATATCTTATTATGGACTAAAAATATATTATACTTACTTAATTTAATTTCAGATAAGTGTAACAACGGTGATATCTTTAGTAAAAACAATTCAATGTACTTGTCAAGGTGTTCCTAGTAAATTAAAAACAACACAATTTAATGAACAAAAAATAAACGATGCACCAGAACAGGTTACAGAAAAATACCGTAAGCGCTGTTGCCCTTACGATTTCGACGGCACAGTCTGCCGCAATGTGGGAAATAGAATTTTATGCGGCTATAATAGAAATATAGGCAGCCCAAGTGAAAACGATGCAGAAGTAAATTTAAATAATGGGTGCCGAATTAAAAATGGAAGATTAGAATGTGGATATGATCAACCCCCCTATACAAATTTTCGCAGACCTCCCGGCTGGGACAATGTTGAAGAACCTCAAGGCACAGCTCAAAGTTCGAAAGAAAGTCACGAAACAGCAACAGTTAAATTTTTAAAACTTTATAGTAAGCTAGGTACTGTAGCACCAAAATTTACTACACAATGTCTCGAGATTAGGGAACGTATTGTGTGTAAACCTATATAAATATAAAGTGAAATTTTGCTTATATTTTTCTAGTTGAATAAAATGACCTACCTGATCAAAAGTATTCAGTGACATTCTATACATGATGATTAATTACTATAGCGTTTCAATCTTGAATTATAAAGACCATCAATTTTCACTTTTTTTATTTGGTTAAACATAATAATTTATTTTTATAAATAGTACAAGTAATATAAAAGGTAATAAATAAAATAAAGTCAGACACTTATTAATTAATTAATTAGAAATAATTCAAAAAGGACAAAGCAATGTTAATACGACAGAAAATTGCTTGAGTTTTCGACTAGGAGCTTATAATAAATAGTTGATAGTCAGGCCCCTCTTTCCCACTCTGGGCAATTGCCTAGGACCCCGCGGGCCATGGGGGCCCCCTAGGTACTGCCACATCACCAACCGATAGATAACCGATATTCATTAACCATAACTATACACTTATATTACGTTCAAAATATACCTCAATAGTAAGTTAATCAGATCAATCATTTAAAATTGATCTTGAAGTTTTTTTACCTACTCTTTACACGTTTTAACAAAATAAACAGAGGACTATTTTGTTAAAACAGGCATAATATGTCTTTTCATAGGGGCCCTATTATCCTAATGTGCCCAGAGCCTCAAATAGGTTAAAGACGGCCCTGTTGATAGTCATAACTTTAGTGCTACCATATTGTCTTTGGTGCTACCACAGAAGAGGTAATAGTACAATAGTTCCCTACTTAAGATAAACTGAAAATAGGACAAACGTGGGAAAAATATCAATACTAATACATACCTACTTATATTATAAATGCGAAAGTTGTTACTTAATCACGCCAGAACTGATCTGGATGAAAGGCACAGAGATAGATTATAGTCTGAAATAACGCTTATGCTACTTTTTATCCCGTAAATTTAAAGAGTTCCCGCGGGAACCGAAAAAACTTCAATCCACGCGGACGAAGTTGCGGGCATCAGCTGGTATCAAATATGTTTTTAACAAAAATCTCACAAAGTTACATTGAGAATTACTAGAACTATACCAATACTTACCTCCTTTATTATCTAAGATAAATACCTACATGCATTTGTAGATACATTGATATTATGAAAGCATTTATCTACTTTTTTTATCTAATTGCCCAGTTATCTTGTTAAACTTTTTCCCGAGAAGTACAATATTATAAAGTATGCAGCGGGGCATTGTAATCCTCGCCGATTAATAATAGTAATGGCCCATTATTTAAGTCAATGCTATGGTAGGTAAGTCTCATAGTGAATTGTTTCACTTCACAAATATGTATACTTAATTAGGTACATAGCGGTTAGATAATTACCTCGGTTTCTCTTAGAAAATCGCATTGTCAGTAATTAGCGCAATCATTAGGGTGCCTTTCCACCAGAGAGGTGCTACGTTACTAACACAGTTACTAAGTTATACGGATGTGTACACACACACTACACTACACAGTACATATGTACTAGATAGATTGAGGCTACAGATTCTATTTTAACTTGGTCTTGGACCACCTTACCTTCATGTAGAAGGTATTTCGGTAAAAACCTATTTGTTATTGTTCTTTGTATAGATAATAATATTATAACAACTACTGTTACTAGTATTTAGGGACTTGGTAGTCTATGGAAGAGACTTAAAAAAGCAAAGTTTTCTCTGTTCATTTCTGATAAGAACTTATTATATTAATATTTAATATAATAGCCTAAGGTACTATAATAATTAATTATACCACCAGCCGCACCGGCCATGACTTATTTCTTAAACCGGCCAAGTGCGAGTCGGACTCGCGCACCGAGGGTTCCGTACAAACCTGTAGTAAGTTTTAAATTATTAAAAATATTTTTATTTTAAATATTTGAGTTGATTGAATGAAAGGTAAATTGCGGTTTACGATTTATGTGGTATTAAAAAAAAACTACTTACTAGATCTCGTTCAAACCAATTTTCGGTGGAAGTTTGCATGGTAATGTACATCATAAATTTTTTTTGTTTTATCATTCTCTTATTTTAGAAGTTACAGGGGGGGGGGGGGCACACATTTTACCACTTTGGAAGTGTCTCTACTTACCAAGTTTCAACAGTATAGTTCTTATAGTTTCGGAAAAAAGTGGCTGTGACATACGGATGGACAGACAGACAGACAGACATGACGAATCTATAAGGGTTCCGTTTTTGCTAAATTTGGCTACGGAACCCTAAAGAGGGTTTCGGGCGGTGGCCGGTGGTACGGTAGTGGGGTCCGTCACGTATCGGACGGAGTGTTTCATTTGAGTAAATAGTCTAATGCATCTAACGACCCCTCGAATCCGGGATGTGTGTCGTCCGCGAAAAAGCCGAATATCTCCTTCATAATCCTGGACTCCTGGTCATCTTTAGGGAATAAATAGTCCAAGTAATTTGTGATAGCGTCTGACAAGCTGCGTTGTTGTCCTGTCATGGGGTAAAATCCTTTGAAAAATTCTTGCACCATGCTACAGCTGCACACTGTGGCCAGTATAAGTAATGTCACTGTTCTTAGAGTTGTTCTTCCAGACATGGCTCTGTAACAAAATATAAAAATATCAATAAAAAAAACTTAGCTGCTCTTATTATTTTACTAGATGATGCCCGCGACTTCATGTTTTTTGATTCATGCGGGAATTCTTCAATTTTTCCGGATAAAAAGTAGCCCATGTCCTTCCCCGGGATACAACCTAACCCTGTACCAAATTTCATCAAAATCGGTTGAACAGACACATTTTTTTGATTGTCTGCGGGAACTCTTCAATTTTTCGGGATAAAAAGTAGCCCATGTCCTTCCCCGGGTTGTAACCTATCTCTGTCAAATCAAATTTCATCAAAATCGGTTGAGGAGTTGGGCCGTGAAAGCGTAGTAGACAGACAGACAGACGGCCAGACAGACACACTTTCGCATTCATAATATTAGTCTAGTATGGTAGTATGGAATTTACTCTACTACAAGATGGCTACAAGTTAGCCCTCGACTGCGATCTCACCAGTGATAATAATTAATGATAATATTAATTAGTGATGCAGCAGCAAGATGTTAGAGCTGGCTGACCTTGTAAGAGTATGGCAGTTATTAAACCTAGATTACACGGCATCACTGGGTAACCTAGGTGGTCACAAGCTAAGACTTGAAACTGGGGGAATCTTTCAGCAGTGGCCAGTGTTCACGAAACCAGATACAATTACAAATTATAAATTCCCAAATTGCAGCTGCCCTACCCCCACTTTTAAGAGAATAACCTCGCTTTGTTAAGTTTATGCTTGTTCCGATAGTGGATTTTGACTAGATAATTAGCGAAAGAAAAGTCGATCGTATACACGTAGGTTATAGTAATCACTTTACCGTAATAGAGCCTCGGATCATACTGATAAAATGAAAGACCAGATATTATAAGATCTTAATCAGGTTCTTCTTTTTTTATTTTAAAGAAAGCTCTAAAAGCTTTAGGTATGTACTATGTACCTATGAATTTATTTATAAATCATTAGAACTACGTAGCGAATTATGGCAAAGACTACTTATACTAGGTATCTAGACACGAATGCAAGTTTCCCGATTCGTATAACCATGTACCTACCTTGGAGTAAAATATTAGTAGGATAATTAATGAGGTTTATGTAACTGGTTCCCATTCATAGATAGGTATCGTTTCAATGATACTACAATTTAAACTAATCCATATTATCCGTCCAATGCAAACGTCTGTTTATTTGTCTGATACAGATAAATAAACCTATGACTACTATCAAAGTTTCGCTTGCTTCCAGGAAGGATTAACAAGGACACAGGAATTATAGGATACTTTCTAACCCGGGACTAATGTTGGTTTACCCGAGCTGAGTTCTGACACTTCTGAGATCTTTGAACCAAGCGTAGAACTGATGCTTGATGAAAGAGAGTTGAAATGATTTCAAAACAATTTTGCAAATAAAGAGTTAAGTAATTTATTTATTTTGATGGGACTTTCGCTGGCAGATGCAGAACTATAAAATAGAGTAGGTAAGTAAATCAAAACTAATATTATAAAGAGGAAAGCTTAATGTTTGATCGAAAAGCGTAATTTCACCTCAAAAACCATTGATGTAGAATTTTAGTACCTCATAAACTCAATTTTATTACTACCAAAAAAAACGACTACCTATTTACCTACTTTGTTAGAGTAATTGTTTAAAATACAGGATGCGTACTTTGTCGACAAATTTAAATACATTGGAAAGTGTGTCCACACTTTTTCGGAGAAAATTACTTAGCCTTATTTGGATAAAACGTCGCATCGATTTCGACGCATCTGCCCTATTAGCCAAATACATTACCTACAAATTACAAGTGTACCTTGCACGTGCTACACAATAATCCATACTAATATCCATACTAATATTATAAATGCGAAAGTGTGTCTGTCTGTCTGTCCGTCTGTCTGTCTGTCTGTCTGCTACGCTTTCACGGCCCATCTGTTCAACCGATTTTGATGAAATTTGGTACAGGGATAGGTTGTATCCCGGGGAAGGACATAGGCTACTTTTTATCCCGGAAGATTCAAAGGTTCCCGCGGGAATCAATAAATTTATCTGTTCAACCGATTATAATGAAATTAGGTACAAAGGTAGGTTGTATCCCGGGTGAGGACATAGGCTACATTTTATCCCGGAAAATTCAAGAGTTCCCGTGGGAATCGAAAAAACTTGGTCCACGCGGACGAAGTCGCGGGAATCATCTAGTCATCTATATATATAAAATTCAAAGTCCTGACTGACTGACCGACCGACTGACTGACTGACTGACTGACTGACTGACTGACTGACTGACTGCCTGACTTATAGGTACATCAACGCACAGCCTAAACGTACAGCGCTGGTCCTAGAGACATGAAATTTGGAGAGTGTGTTCTTTGTGAAGACTAGGTATCCACTAAGAAAGGGTTTTTCGAAATTCCATCCCCAAAGGGGTAAAATAGAGGTTGAAAGTTTGTATGAAAGTCCGTCGTTTTTCAAGGCCTTCTTTTCTCAACATATTTTTCAAGTTACCTATATCAACGAAACTTGGTATTTTGGCTTTCGGTAAAAAATAAAGAAGTACGTCTGTCACAGTTTTTCAAATTTCTACCCCAAAGAGGTAAAATAGGGGTTAAAATTTAAAGTCCTTCATTTCTCAAGTTATAGCCATAAAACTTGGTATATGAGCTGCGGGTTAAAAATGAAGAAATACGTATATTTTCACAGTTCTTGAAAATTCGACCCCAAAGGGGTGAAATAGGGGATGAAAGTTGGTATGAAAGGCCTTCTTTTCTCAAGATATTTTTCAAATTATATCAAAGAAACTTGGTGTTTTGGCTTTCGGTAAAAAATAAAGGAGCACGTCTGTCACAGATTTTCAAAATTTTACCCCTGAAGGGGTAAAATAGAGGTTGAAAGTTTGCATGAAAGTCCTTCATTTTTCAAGTTATAGCCATGAAAGTTGGTATTTGGGCTTCTGGTTTAAAATAAAAAAAATACATGTTTCACAGTTTTTGAAAATTTTATCCTCAAGGACGTTAAATAGAGAGTTTGTCTTTCAATCACGCCGCAACTGAGCTACAGTTCGACGTGATTTCTTGCATGGGTATAAATGAGGACCTAGAGAGTGACATATTTATTTTATCCCGGAAAATTAAGTAGCGCCTTAGGGAATTAAAAAACTGAATCCACGCGAACGAAGTCGCGGGCGTCCACATAGGGACACACATAACACTGTTTATTAACTCCTATTATTTCGACAACTCACAAAAACTCCTCACAAAAACAAAGCTAAAATACGAATTAATTAGTGTGCCTACCTACTATTAGAGCGGTCAGTAAACCTCGACTCCACGTAGAGATTTTGTAAAGCGCGTTCATTTCACATCTAATTTCAAGTATGGACACTAGAAGTTTGAATATGAAGCAAGTACGTAAGTATATATATTAGATAAGATAATCCAATGCCCCTTGAGAAATGCCCCTTGTTTTAAAAATTAGTTTAAAATATCCGCGTAGTTTACAAACACTGAGAATGTTAGATCACACGTTATGTTTTCCGCGTACAATAAGTGCGTGGGACTGGGATCCAATTCAACTGAGTAAGTCGATTAGAACCTTAATCTTACCGATAATATCTATTAGTAATAACCCATAACCCTGATTTTATTAATGCGAAAGTGTGTAGGTCAACTTCGCTTTCACGGCCCAACCTTTGGAGTAATTTTTATTTATTGTCCCGAAAATATCAAGGAGTTCCCACGAGTTTTTCAAAAACCTAAATCCACGAGGACGTAGTCGCGTGCAATATCTAGTACCTAATTCATTGTAAGCTCGGTAGAGAGTAGTATATTCCTTGATTGTAAGTAAGTAAACCAGTGTTTTCTTCACTATGGGTAGCTATAAAATAATGAATATAATATTAAATTAAGTAGTGTGTTTCTGATCCATGCGGGTTTGATTCTTAGGCCCATCTTAACAATAATCTAACACACATCTTTGACAATAGTTTTTATCTAATCTACATAATATTATATACTTAACTACGCAAGCAGGTATGCTGATACAAAAGAAAATATTAATAAGATAATTCATTAAAATCATTTAAAAAAGGAATCTTGTATCGTTTGCTATAAGTAGGCATATTGAATTTAGTGACATATTTTTCTTTTTCACAGCAAACCCTCTTAATTATTGATACCCATATCATGGGGGTCATTGATTTACCAACTAATTGGTAAGTCAATAATGGGGGTGCGTAAAAATAACTAATCCGCCAAATTGAATTTAGAATGACGTCACTAACTATAATCGTGAATTGTCATTCAAATTAAACGTGTATGCAAAATTTCAGCTCAACCAGTTGGGGACAACTGTTTTAAAATTCAGTTGCAAGGTAAAATGACTTCAACTAAGTTAACTTGTGATAATATTAACACGCTTTTTTAAATAAGTACTTAAAACTATCATACCAAAAATGACACTCCTGTAAGTACACTTCAATTAAACCAATCACTATGAACGTCCGATTATTTCTTGTACTTATAGATGTAAGTATACAATGCAATAAAGAAAATATACCATGATACATAACACACAGATGTACTCCTCAGTGGATATAACTTAAGACTGTCGCATGTTATGTCCACCACTTTCACGCAAGTGGTAGTGGTGGCAGGAAATTTGCATCAGTTATGAAATACAACGTTATATTTTCTCGATCGCTGTTGCCCAGTGGTGTGAGCTGTAGACTAAATCACTAAACCAATCAGGCAGTTAACAAGAGATTAACCACTAGTTCCTGGGTTCGATTCCTGGGCGATTAAGTATTGGGTAATCCACAAGGTTTTTCTGATAAGAAATTCTCAGTAGGTACAAGACTTACAACTAGCATAGAATACTCGATAGGTAGTATACTACTAGCCCGGAGATAAGAAGTTAGTAAGCGGTGTTTCACCCCCCTGCCTGGGCGAGCACGTAAAGCCGTCATCGGTCCGGTCCGCTCGTTCTCTCTCCGGTCGTGTTCCTGGATTTTCCGTCCCATCGGGCTGTGAGAGTAAGGGAATAGAGTGTGCACCAGCCATGTTTGTGCATACACTTGTACACTATAATATCTCCCACGCAGATGGTTAATCTCTCCGGAGATTGGCCGCCGGATTGGTTCGATGCAAATTTGGAAGCTCATAATTTCGAAACACATCTACTGAGGTCTGGCTTTAGTTTCTATCAAAAAAGACGCATTGAGAAACTATTTCGTATACCGCTACGGTAATTGTGGGTTTCACAGTTCCAGCTCCTTTATGGGTACCTCAAAGGAAGGTCGAAGGCCATCATCAGGCCATCATGACAAGTTTGTAAAGTGACTCTTAGCACCTGTCACTTAGCACTTGTTACGTGACCTGACAGCAAAAGAGTTAAGGATGTAATAATTTATCATTGCTCTAGTCAGGGATATTTAGCTCTCGTTGGCAGTTGGCATCTCAGGCAACCAAGGACCACTGACCACCTTTCGTGCCTCGATGAAGAAACAAAACACAACACAGTTTTAGGTTCTGTAATTTGTATCGGTGACAAATCTTCCATCAGTTCAAAAATACCAAAATAGGTATTTAATTATTTAAATCATAGATTGAACCATTTAATATGTATAAGTTAACATAGATGCCGTTTTATTGGACTACGGTAGTAAATAATTACCTATAATGAGTCTAATCATAGACTTTAGTCCCATTAAGTAGCTTGGACAGTATGAAAACGATTAAACGTAATAAGGCATAATCGCCGGCCTCTAACTGTCATTAGTCACAAAACAAATAATTAAAATAGATATATTTTAAACAAGTTTCACTGGCGTTTTTTTCTTAGATTATAATTCCGCGCATACTTTCGAAACCAGTCATATTACTTTCCAACTATTTAATTGTTTACTTACACTTATTTTAGGTTCCACCTCACGTCCGCCTGTTTATTGATTTATTCATTAGTCCATGCCTTAAACAAACTTCGCGTGCTAAATAATTATCAAGTTTACGACCAAAATATTATGGTCGAGAACTGGGTATTTATATGTACTAATATAAGCCAGGGGATTTCCCATTCGAATATTCCATTACCCACCGGATTTTCCAAAAAAATTACCCCCTTTGAAATCACTTCATAAAGGAAGAATCTTTATCAAATGTGGTATGCTGTAAATTAACTATAACTTAGTGAGATATCTATTCCGGTGCACCCATTTTCTTTTGAAATAGGTATCAAATCTAGGTTTGAATGAGTTGATCTTAATCGACCACAATGATTTTCCTTGTCCCAGATTTAAGCTTGAAGAAATGGTAGCGTGTTTGATCGTTAATGATCTTTTTTGCGACTACAATAGTGACTACATTATGAAATTGTTTATTTAAAGGATCTCTAACAATTTTCCATTCATAATTCCCTTGATTGTATTAGTGAGTGATCAAATATGAAATTTTTTACTCAGGTATAGTTAGTTCGGTAAAAATTAGATACTTTGTTTAAATATTGCTATATTATATGTAATTTTTAATGCATTTTATTTTATGTTTTAGATATCAGTTCTTATCATCGCAGTTCAATGGTGTTGTGAAGTGAAATGTATTAAACCTTTTGTAAGGAAAAAACACATTTATAAGATTTTCCATTTTGGATTCGTCCCCTTGCCGCCGAAACACTTTTCTTTGGAATTCGAGAAGTTTACTCCGTTTAAGCATGAATTTAAGCATGCTATCAAAAAAAGGCAAATTGACCAGGCTGAGCTATCACCGGTAACCAATGAAGTACTGGCTGTAGAAGATGCACCTTTAAAAATACCAATGACGCATTTGCTAGAAAAGGCAGAACCAAAGAATGTGGGAAAATCACCAGCTGAAGTGTTAATAACCTCCGTTGTAGAACCATTAGAACCTGGTAAACAGATTTCATTTTTATTGCCAGTTGATTCTGAAGTGGTCATAACGCCTGCGATAAAAGATGTTGTGGCCCCTGTACCACACGCTGTTGAAGTACCTGTGGGTCCAGATCCTGAACTTAAACCCGCAGAAGTCGCTCCACACTCCAGTGCTGTCGTAGAAATATCTCCAAAGCCTATAGATATTCTGCCACCGCCAGAAGTTAAGCCTATCAAGCCTAATGTGGTTTTGACTACTTCAATAGAAAGTACTATACCACCGGTACCACCAGTGCCACCACTACTGGCAGATCAAAATTCAAATACTCCAGTAATAAATAGTTATCCAATTGCACCATTTTTATATACCAATATAAAAGGGACCCCGTTTTACACTCCAGCTTCTAATATTATACCATTTATAACTCCAGCTGCAGTTCCCATTCCAGAAGCTGTTTTACCGCCTGCTCCGCCGTCCGTAGTCAAAGAAGTTGTCCCAGTTGTTACAGAAGAGAAACCTCCTGTAGTTTTAGAAGAAATTCCTCCCATTGTCAAAGAAGAGCCGCCACCGAATTTCTTTGTGAAAAGCTCCCGTTTTGTTATATATTTAGGCTCCATGATGCTTCAAATGCTATCAAGATTTGTAAATGGTGAAATAAATCTTAATCGGATACCTTTACCATCTCCATTGCCCGGTATACAATAAAATAATTGATAAGTAAATGGGTTTAGTAATGTTGTAAAAAAATATAAAGTTTTATTTTTTAAAAAGGCAAACCTCCAGAACAACTTCATTTTTTAAAGTTAATAGTTAATTTTTTCGCATAACGCTCAATTAATGTCATTATATCAATCAATCTTAATAACTAGATTAGATATGTTCAGTTCGTTTAGTTTTTTGGTTCAGTAACGGCGACCATAGCCTCCAAAACCGCCGAAGCCACCAAAGCCACCTCGTGGAAAGCCGCCTCCGTATCCACCGTGGCCGAAGCCTGGACCAAAACCGCCTCCGGGTCCAAAGCCACCCCCGAAGCCACCATGTCCAAATCCACCGCCATATCCACCCCCATATCCACCTCCGAAGCCTCCACCGCCAAATCCTCTGCCATAACCACCGTAGTATGGATATGCAGTTACTACGCACAGCATGAGAGCGAGTAATGTTATCAGAAAGATTCCCTGAAAGAAGATAACATTAGATTAATATTCTCGATCATGAGATCTAACACATAAAAATACCATTACGAGTAGATTAATATTATCTCATTATCTTATCTCTTACTAATAGATAGTTTAGCAATAAAAATTATGTTACATATTTTGGTAAATCTTTAGTATAGTTATCTAGGTAATTTTTGTAATTAAAAATATGTTTTTTTAAATAAATAATTAGTGAATTATATTGTATATTCACAACATTAATTGAGAAACCTTAATAACATATAAGTAGATCAAATTAAAATCTAAACTAAATCTAAATTAAAAACTAAAAACTAAACATTAAAAATATCATCCATCCCGCTGCAATGCAAATTTTTAATTAAAATGTTTACAAAAATTGATTAGAATATAAGTAATATATTGATGGATTTTTTAAAAAAGCACAGGTTTATTAGTTTTAAGCTATATATGATATTCACAACATCATGAAACTTCTCCAATGTACTCATATCAGTTCAATAAAGAAAGAAATGCTGATAATATCCGAATATAGAATTACAATAATTAGGAAAACACCTACTTTACATCATAATTGCGTCATAAAATGAATTAACTGACTGACTAAAATACTTATCAATGTAATGCTTTGAAAGTTTGAACCATGAGATTTTGCATTTAATCTACATGCAAAATCTCAAGTTTCTCTACACATATAGCATAATAGCAGACTTCCAACAAAAAAGCATTTTGAGAAAATCGTCTAGGTTGGTACTTGGACTAAGTCGTGGAAAACCCTAGTGTCAAAAATATTCCATTTCACTTTAAAAACTTAGTCAAAGTCGGGTTTTTTGAAATAACGATAACTGCCTAAAAATCAAGGAGATTATAAATTTCACTTACTTTATATGCCATTTTGAGAAAATATTTTTTTCACTGTCAATCCTATTGTATTGAGCACTCTGCAAGGACTGGTCTTTGTAGCTTAGTAGGTTTACATTTAAATACACTACTGTGAACAAATTTGGGAATTCTCTATATTATGGATCCAGCTTGAGTACCTATCTAATTAATAAGGAGGTGCGATTCACAACGTTTGTAAGAATTAACATTGACGTGTGAAGCTGATTTTTCTATATTTGTATGACTTGAGATGGTCACATTACAGCTCTCTGAAGCTCCATGTCGTACCGATATCCACAACTTAGCGGTAAAATGTTCATGGGTACCTACGAAAACGCGTAGCTCCATTCCTTTTAATCAAGACAGGGGATACAATTTGTATTCGCTGCCTTTGAACTTGTACTTACGTAATTCATAGCGAACGCAGTACCATTCTTACTGTGACCACCCCTTGCTGGGGCCTTATTACGTAAAATCATTGCTACAATGTAACGATCGCAATCGCCTCTGATTGGTTAACACTCGTTCGCTTTTGGGCATAGTGGTTGCAGTAAGAATACTATAAATTCAGTCATTCACAACAATTGAGACTGACAATGAAATTGCTGAAGGTTGTATAATATATTATAATAGGAATACTGGTTTCACATGAAGGCATAATATAGAGACACAATATGAACGCGCATTCTGGAATAGATCAGCAGGGCGACCGCGTATCTTTTGCTTCAATCATAGATACATCGCAATCACCTCCGATTGGCTGAATTTATGGTATTCTTGCTGCGTCAATGGATTTCGTCCAATAGTGGAAGAGTGTTAACAAATCAGAGGTGATTGCGATGTATCAATGGGTATGTTCCAAAATACACTGTGAGCACTGTAAGGTGTGACGTCAATTTAGTATACTGCGAAACCGTTCCTTTATAGTTAGCTATACTGGTCACTGTTTAAAACGGAACGCAGCCAGCACTGAGAGCACCTTACCTCGAAAACGCCAGTGCTCACAGTACAAAAATGGCGACGATTTATGACGTCATATATTTCCCTAGGATACTGCGGCAGTCCATAACGGGACGAATTTCTCCCCAGTAAGAGCACTGAACAGTGCTCTCAGTGTATATCGGAACATATACATTTGATTGATGCAAACGCGGTCGCCCTGCAGTGCTGTTCTGTTCTAACTTCTAGAACACCTACTTACTTCTACACCAACAGAAGCTTACAAACGTGGGTTTGTAAGCTTCTGTTGTTTGTTTAAGTAGGTTTGCTAGAAGTGGTTCTAGCAAACCTACTTAAACAAACATCCAAACTTTCACATTTATTATATTAGTAGATAGGATTATTATTGTATGATGCATGATTGATAGTTGATACCTACGTAACTCTTCTAGATAAGTCTGTATTAGAATTCTTTGAATATCTACCTATTACTTACGTTATAATTTATCAATATTGCATTAGGTATTGACGACCTCCGTGGCGCAGTGTGTAACGCTGTTGCCTTAACGTGCGGAGGTCCCGGGTTCGATCCCCGGCAGGGTCAATTTGGGAATTTATAATTTCTGAATTTTCCCTGGTCTGGCCTGGTGGGGGGCTTCGGCCGTGGCTAGTTACCACCTTAACGGCAAAGACGTGCCGCGAAGCGATTTAGCGTTCCGGTACGATGCCGTGTAGAAACCGAATAGGGGTATGGGCATAGAGGTAATGGTATGGGTTTAATATAACTGCCATGCCCCTAACAGGTTAGCCCGCTACCATCTTAGACTGCATAATCACTTACCATCAGGTAAGATCGCAGTCAAGGGCCAAAATGTAGTGGGCCCTTGACTGCCCTTGTAACAACATAAAAAAAATTGTAAGTATATAGCTCTTGACTGGAATAATATTCAAAAATGAAACCACGGGTAATAAATTCGTATTTTTATATATGTTTATTAAACCTGTTACAATGATAAAACTGTTAGTTTAATAATTGTGATGCAACAATATTAAATTGATTCAAGATATTCAATATTTGCCAGGCTTAGGGTTACTGCCATATCCTGAAGAAGATCCACTTGAACCGCCGTAGCCACCGCTTGAACCCCCTTGACCTGTACCAGATCCATGGCTTCCACTAGAAACTCCCAATCCAGTTGAACCACCTAAACTTCCACTTAAACCACCGTAGCCACCGCTTGAACCCCCTTGACCTGTACCAGATCCATGGCTTCCACTAGAAACTCCCAATCCAGTTGAACCACCTAAACTTCCACTTAAACCGCCGTAGCCACCGCTTGAACCCCCTTGACCTGTACCAGATCCATGGCTTCCACTAGAAACTCCCAATCCAGTTGAACCACCTAAACTTCCACTAGGACCACCGTGGCCACCGCTTGAACCACCTTGACCACTTCCAGTACCTCCTACACTACCAGACCCGCTTGAACCCCCGTGGCCTGTACCGGATCCATGGCTACCACTAGAACCTCCCAATCCAGTTGAAACTCCTAAACTTCCACCAGAACCGCTGTAGCTACCGCTTGTTTCCCGTTTGCCACTAGTATGAGACCCATGGCTACCTGTAGCTCCTGATCCTGCCCCACTTCCGTAATTGCTCCCGGATCCATGGCCACCTACAGAACCTCCTAGTCCATGTAGGCCTCCACTAGATCCACTTCCACCAGAACCAAGGTTTCCGCCCTCGGACTTGCCAGATAGGCCAGTAGAGCTCTGGACTCCCCCTTTGTAGTTTTCTCCAAGCGCTAAGGCGATGAGGGCTACTGCAACGCCCACAGTAAGTGTTGTCTGAAAAGTTTTATTAACAGAAAATTAAACTTCCTAAACATGAGAATAATGTGGCTAATTCTATTCTACACAATCTCTAAACTAACTTGACGGGTTTAAATGTATACTAATAGATTTAGCATCTTGTGCTTATTGTTTCAATCGTGATACTCCAAGCGGAAAGATTCCTTTCCGCTTGGAGTATCACGACAGGGATAGCAATACATTTAGGCATGACATTTTATTTTATAGATTGTGTACTTAATCCATACTAATATTATTATAAATGTGAAATGTTGCCTGTCTGTCTGTCTGCTACGCTTTCACGGCACATCTGTTCAACCGATTTTGATTTTGATTGATTTTGAAATTTGGTACAGGAATAGATTGGAAAATTTTATCCCGGAAAATTAAGGAGTTCCCGCGGGAATCAAACAACTTAATCCACGCTGACGAAGTCGCGGGCATCATCTAGTGAAGTTATACTTTAGTAGCAGAACTACCCACTTTGAGTGACGCAGGCTCAATCAAGTATTTATATATAGGTACCACAGACCATACAACCATGAACCAATTGACTGAACATAGCGTGCCCCCGCACCAGCCAAACGTTAGCAGTATGAGTACTAACGCTACGTTTTGTGCCTATAGCGGCCCTCAGTCCGTATTCGACAGTGCTCGGAAAATGATCGAGTAAAAAACGAAAAATAGGCCTCTCTGTGGCGTTAAATGGCGTGGAAAGAGAAGCAATACCTCCAGCTATGTAAAGGATGGGATAACATTTCAATAATGTAGTTTTGTAATAATAAATCAAAAACATCAATACGCAAAAAAATAAAAATATTTACAAAAATGAAATCGAACCCGTTGATGTCTTTCAGTTTTTCTTTGTCTTTAGAAAATATTAAAAGGGGCAAAAGATTCCACAAAAGGTAGTTTTGAATTTTTGATGCGCCAAAGTACGTAAATAAAGCAACTGAATGCAAGAAAATCACCCTTTTACACGGGCAAACTATACTAAAATGCGAAAGTTTGGATGGATGGATGGATGTTTGTTACTCAATCACGACAGAACAGCTGACCCGATCTGGATGAAATTTGGCACAGAGATAGATTATAGTCCGGAATAGCACATATGCAACTTTTTATCCCGGAAACCTCAATCCATGCGTACGAAGTCGCGGGCATCAGCTGGTTATGAAATAAAATAGCATCCTACGTGAGTATGTAACTACCGCTAAAATTATTACTAACAAAAATTACCTAAGCTCCGTCGAAATGATATTATATTAAAGTTTGAAATTTTCCTTACCTTGCTGAACGTCATCTTGATATTGTCTTGAGATTATGGTTTGTTCGACCTTTATATACTAAGAGTTAAGACCTAATGTATTCTGTTATTTTCCTATGAAACTCGAACACGTTACATATCATAAAAGAATAATTGAGCATTTTATTAATTCTTTTTATCCTTTTGCACTGGTCCAGCTTCGAAAGAATAATCACAAATAGACGCTCATTTTAACACAAAAGGAGTTGTCACAGTTTGTCCGTCTGTCATCTTTAGCTATATTTTATTCAAGACATTTTATTTATAAAATAAATGAGTACTACAACACATTAACATCCCACTGCTGGGTTCAGGACTCTCATAGGAGAGAGGGAAATGGAGCTTAGACCCACTACGCTGCTCCAATGCGGCTTGGCGGGCTTTAACGCCTATTATCAAGACGGGACCGATGGGTTAACGTGCTCTCCGAGGCACGGGGGTGAAACACCACCAACTTCCTAACTGCGGGCTAGTACTAAGAATTGCTAGTCAGAAACCCAATACTTAATATTGGCCCGACCCGGGACTCGAACCCGGGACCTGGTCGGCCGCAGTCGAACCAGCTAACCACTAGACCGACGAGGCAGTAAAAATAAATGATCCAGATTTTCTGTGTAGGTATATACATGTCACTATATCCCACTAAGGCCAGGGACTTTCAGAAATACTCGGGTGTCAAGCCGAAGCGCCCCAGCTAGTTCTAAATATCTGATTATTTACTAGCTCCTGCCCACGACTTCGTTTGTATGAATTAATATTTTTTTATTCCGTAGGAATGTCGGAACCCAATTGATTCATTGTTCTGTCCGAGCCCTCCAAAAGACCCCTTAAAATATTTGACTATTTCGACGATTACCCTGGAAAAAACAGATAGACAGTCACATTATGGTTACCAAGCTGAGTCTAGGTACCTATTTAAGTTTGTGTTTTTTTTATTACCTATTTTTATAACCTACCTAAATTTACGCAAATAAACCGGCTTCTGGTTAGGTACATCTGGTGTTTGGACCAGATTTATCGTGTACCTACCTACAGAATGGATTGACGGTCAATCCACGCTGGAGATACACGGTCGTGATAGAAAATCTTTATTGGCAGCTATAGACACAAAATGTACAAAATTAAAAACTGTAAGTACTTACTTATTGTTGGGTACATACTTAGAAATTGTAAGTTTGTACAGCAGTGCAACGCAACCGACAGGTGAGTCACTCAGCTTTTGTTGACTTTTGGGGCTTCTGGGCCCGTATTCTCTAACTCAGTGACTATCAAAAATGAAAGCCACTGACATATATGTAATATCCACTGAAGGTTTACTATGAAATGTTACTTTTTATTTCATAGTAAACCTTCAGTGGGTATTACATATATGTCAGTGACTTTCATTTTTGATAGTCACTGAGTTAGAGAATACGGGCCCTGGCCTTTCAGACTTAAAACTGGCGATTCCGCCAGGACTCGCGTCAGAGGTGCCAGATCATAGAGGTAGGTAATAAGTGTGCTGATGTCCCAACGCTGCTTGTCAGTGACCTCCTTTAGATGCGAATGTCAATGGTATATACCTAGCCTTTATACAAGTAAACTGTAAATAATAATTTAAATTTATGACTAAATGATGTAAGAGTACAACTAAACTAGAATAAGATAATAATATAATAATAATAATTATAAGTACACAGCTTAAAGAATTATTAAAATAAATTATTTGAAATCAGTAAAATAGAACGCTCTTTGGAAATATTGACGCTCCGTATACATATCACCGTAAGATTGTAAAAACCGTTAGATTATAAACTAACTCGCGAAATTATAAACTGTCGAATGATTACAATATAACGGATTATTTGTCGGTAGATTGTAATCTGTTAGGTTTATTAACCCGATAGAACCTACTTGGTTATTTATGTCGAACCCTAACCTAACCTACAAGAAAGAGACAAGAAAACGTAAATACAATGAATATTTCAAAAATTGACACATAAAAAATTGAACGGTTCACAATCTTTCGACTGTTTACAATCTATCGAAAAAAAAAGCGCTAGATTACAATCTTACGGTTTTTACAATCTTACGGTGACATACACTCAATTTGAGATCCGGCGATTCAGAGCTAAGTCGCGGCCATCAGCTAGTAATAAACATAACTCCGAAAAGTTAGAGGTGCAGCTTCCCCGGGGATTTAACTGCCGACTACCTTTAAATTCATTAATTTTACACAAGCGATGCCCCTTAGGCATCCAAGTACATAGGTACTGTCTATCATTATTCAATAGAGGAACTCTGATTTGGAGGCCCCAAAGACGCGAGGGCCGGGCCTGACCGCCCTCTTTAGTCCACCACTGGTAATCAAACTGGCTCCGTTCTATTTAGCAGTGAATTAATATATAGACGATGTTGTGTTTAATGAGGATTAAGACAGACAGACAGACATATTACTATAGGCAGACATTAGACATTCAATTATATTTTTATTTTTGTAATTTATTTTCAATTTTAGGTAAATAACGATATAATATTATAATCTATCGGTTCATACGTTTAATAAGGGTTCATATTATAGCGACTATTCTATTTACTAAAGACCTTTTTTTTTTATGCACTACAAGTTAGCCCTTGACTGCGATCTCACCTGATGGTAAGTGATGATGCAGTCTAAGATGGTAGCGGGCTAACCTGTTAGGGGCATGGCAGTTATATTAAACCCATACCCCTATTCGGTTTCTACACGGCATCGTACCGGAACGCTCAATCGCTTGGCGGCACGTCTTTGCCGGTAGGGTGGTAACTAGCCACGGCCGAAGCCCCCCACCAGGCCAGACCAGGGAAAATTCAGAAATTCTAAAATTCCCAAATTGACCCTGCCGGGGATCGAACCCGGGACCTCCGCACGTTAAGGCAACAGCGTTACACACTGCGCCACGGAGGTATTGCATTAGGTATACCTAATGCAATATTGATAAATTATAACGTAAGTAATAGATATTCAAAGAATTCTAATACAGACTTATCTAGAAGAGTTACGTAGGTATCAACTATCAATCATGCATCATACAATAAAAATCCTATCTACTAATATAATAAATGTGAAAGTTTGGATGTTTGTTTAATACTAGAAGTAGGTTTGTAAGCTTGGAAAATTGACTGTTTGTTACTCCTTCAGCCCGCCAACCCGCATTGGAGCAGCGTGGTGGTTCTAAGCTCTATTTCCCTCTCTCCTATGAGAGTGGAGGCCTGTGCCCAGCAGTGGGACGTTATTGGGCTGTAGTGGTGGTGGTGGTGGTTACTCCTTCACGCCGCAACGATCAAACCCATTTGGCTGAAATTTGGAATGGATATACTTTATGACCTAAAATTAACTCGTGGGCTATAAATATATCATTAGACTTATAATTTTTATAATTTTTATCCCGGAACGCGTCGAAATCAAAACCGGGCATCATCTAGTATTATAATACCTATGCGAAAGTGTGTATTGTGTAGGTATGTTTATCAGAAGTCTGCTGCGCTTGTTCACATCTTCTCAACCGATTTTGATGAGATTAATAAGATTATCATCATTGAGATGACTATTAATAATATAACTGGTCTTTCCTTTTAAGATACAATGTTAAACATTAACACTCCATTGACAGTGGGGCAGCTATAGGTACTTATAGAATATAGATGGCTATATTTCACATACCCACACTACAATTATTGTGAGTTGTGACCGCTCCGCCTCGTTCCGAACACATTCTATCAAAAGCTGACTGTTGTCGACAATAATTTACCCTCATGGACCTATAAAAGAACTCCCCTATTAGTCCGAGATCCGAATGTACCTCGACCTTCACCGATCTGTTTACCAGATGATACCTACTTTTTTATTTAATAACAGATAAATACGCCTAAAATAGGTTGCCTATCAAAATCCGGTCCAGGTTATTTTTAAATTAATTATTTTTTATTATAGACAAGTTTATCGTAGCCAATCCGTGATCCGTGAAGTTATCTATGGACTATGGTAAGTTCGTAAGTTACCATACTCCACAGAACACTTATACTCCTAGCGGAGCCATAGTCTTTATGTGACTTCACGGATCTGTTAACCGCTTAAGTTATATATCGAAATATAGGTAATTTTATAACAGAGGCGATGGTATACTTAGCATGGACATATAAAAGAACTCCCCTATTAGTCCGAGATCCGAATGTACCTCGACCTTTACCGATCTGTTTACCAGATGATACCTTTTTTTTTTAAATTTAACAACAGATAAATACGCCTAAAATAGGTTGCCTATCAAAATCCGGTCCAGGCTATTTTTAAATTAATCATTTTTTATTATAGGCAAGTTTATTGTAGCCAATCCGTGATCCGTGAAGTTATCTATGGACTATGGTAAGTTGGTAAGTTACCATAGTCTATAAGTGACCTCACGGATCTGTTAACCGCTTAAGTTATATATCGCAATATAGGTAATTTTATAACAAAGGCGATGGCATACTTAGCATTGGCCATAATAAACTTGTCAAAAAAATTCATTAAAATTAATTTATTTAAAAATATCTTGGACCGGATTTTGATAGGCGTATTTACTATTTATCTATTATAAAATAAAAATATAAAGTAGGTTTCATCTGGAAAACAAATAGGTGAAGGTCATTGTATATCCGGCTCTTAGACCATAAAATATGTTGCCGACGTGCGCCGACGGTATCAGCTTGCAGTATACTTAGGCTAATTAGGCGTACCTATGAAAAAATGTCACCGTCAGTGAAATCTTTTGCGAATTTCGTTGTATGGCAGCAATCGACTTTAGGTCCAGCGCCACACAGATAGTATAATAACATACACTACTCATACACTACTGTATTTAAATTATAAATACCTACAGTACGTATTGAAATATCTTGTTTTAAAAAAAAGAGCACCTGCTGAGTTTCTTGCCGGCTCTTCTCAGCAGAATCTCCATTCCGAACCGGTGGTCGAGTCAAAGCATGACATAAGAGACACGTCTGTGCATGTCCTACATGTTATAAATAAATTGAGTTTTATTATCTAAATTTATTTAGTCGTAACTGTGCATCCGTGTGTCGGATGTGTCCATCTTGCTGCGCTGCGTTTCACAAATGGTTCACAAAAGCAGTTTAAAACATACGGCCATAAAAACAGTGTGGTTTGTAGTGGATTTGTAATGTTTTTTTTCATGCCTGGCAACAATGATGTTATAATCATTGCCTGGCAACGTTAAACACGTCACTTCACGCTATTGTAAGCAGATATAACATGCGAAGCGGTCATTGATGCTGCTGCTCAGCAGGGCGACCGCGTAACTTTTGCATCAATCATTGATACATCGCAATCCCCTCTGATTGGTTAACACTCTTCCACTATTGGACGAAATCCATTGACGGAGCAAGAATACCATAAATCGCAATCACCTTCCATTGGCTGAATTTATGGTATTCTTGCTGCGTCAATGGATTTCGTCCAATAGTGGAAGAGTGTTAACCAATCAGAGCTGATTGCGATGTATCATTGATTGATGCCAAAGATACGCGGTCGCCCTGCTGGTTATTCATTTAATTGTACTTTATCAATTTACACAAACACCGACGTAACGTCATAATTACCGATACTGTACCATACTCCATAGACCAGTATTGCCTAAGTAGACGATCGAGGCAGTGATACCATGTACATAATTCCATCTACCAGTACATATGGAAATAATAGGTAAACAACTGCATGGGTAACAATATTTGTGTTTACAATTATAATAATTAATACATACCCATTACCTGTTTTTAGGGTTCTGTAGTCAAAAATGAACCTTCAAAGGTCAAAGGGGTTTGAATATTTTGGCCTACCTAGCGTTCCGCTATTTTTATTTTATTTTCGAAATATCGGCCAAATATTACCTACATGAGACAAAATCTTCTACAGCGTCAGGTTTCCGAGATATTACCTGCCAAAGTTATAGTCTACACGATGATGACCTACCAGCACATGTTTTGTTGGGGTGTTTGGATTATCGCTGAAAAGAACTCAACCACCAGATTGTTTTCATTTTATCTCTTGATTCCCTCATTTGATCACGTCACGTCATGAAAATCTTCCCATCAAGGGCTAGCTTGTAGTAGATAAAAAAATAACCACCTCAAACTGTAGTCATGTAAATACAAAACCCGAAACCGTGAGCCAGAATGCCTAGAAAAACTTCTAAGCCGTTACTAGCTAACTACGACACTTATTTAACAAAAACAAAGAGACTTTTAGTCATAGATGAGGCAATTTATTTCCATCAAATCAAGGCTAGGTAGGCTAAAAATTTTTCATTTTTCAAGCAATGTTTAGCAAATAATACCTATGAAATTAAACTGTTTTAAAACTGGGTTTATCCTTCGTTTCTTTCTTGATGAAGTAATTCACTTCTGGAAATGCAAATGGTGGGCGGTAATATCCGTTCCACATGTTATAATAAGGATTATTTGTATAAATTCCTGGGTAATAAGGTGATTTGTCGTCATGAAGGAACAATTTATCGTCTTTGTCCTTGTGTTTTACTGGCTTTGTACGATCTTCGTATTCAAAGATTGGCCGCCATTCTTCTCGTTCTTTGTACGGTCTATCTCGTTCTTTTTCAAGTCGTTCACGTTCATTTTCACAATGTTCTTGGTCGAATTTAAATCGATCTACATCTCCATATGGCTCACTGTATACCACAACAAATAAACATACTATTAAGAAGGAATAGGAGAACATTTTTAACTCCTAGATCCTTGTAATACCTAATTTGAAGTGACTACTTGGATAGCCTTAGTGAGCCTATTTATGTATTGGTTACAGAGCAATTATCATTATCAGCACGGGGTTTACCTTACGTTAAAGTGTTGTCTTATCGGTGTCTCGATTATGAAAAATAATTGTTTTTGGATATTGGAAGGATTTTCCCAGATTGCTTTTGAAAGGACTTACTACTAAGTTATACTTGTAACTAGTTAGTTACGTAATAGCAGATTGTTCATCAAGGGACTAAAATGAGCCATTTGATACATGATGAGAAGAATTAACACTAAGACGCATGTTACTTACATTCAACCAAGGATGAATGATGCAGTCAATTTAGACATTTACGGTCATAAATAATTTAATAAGTCTCAGCAGTGTAAAGTTCCATTTTAAAAATAAATTCAAATTATAATGAAGTTTGTTTCAATTTTTTCCAAGAAATTATTTCAAAAATGAAAAGCATTTTCTGAGTGGATCTTATTAACATAGTGTAACTATTTATTCATTTCATACAGTGGGTCGACGCTCATACAAATGGCAGACCTGACTAGTGACTACCATCATACCATGACAGTTACAGTATAGCAGTCCTAGATGTACGCGGTATTGCATAAAAGTATTAGAGTGATAGAATTTTGTATTATAATAATTTAATATAAAAAATTATTTTTAAACAACCGATTTCAAACTCCCGCGCCAACTTTACAACAACAAGCACACGCTATACAAAGTACTTATTTTATTGATGATATTTTCGACCGCTCGACCGATTTCGATAACATTTATATGGGACCACTTGGGAAGTATGCCCTTTCAAATAAAAAAAGAATCATCTAAATCGGTCCACGGTAACAAACATTAAAAAAAATACAGTCGAATTGAGAACCTCCTCCTTATTTTAAAGTCGGTTGAAAATCAGCTAGTTTCCTTCTAGAGCAAGATCCCGCGACGATCAGACCTTCGTTATTTATTGAAGCTGAAAGTTTTTCTAAGTATGTCTATAATAGAGCTATAAACGATCCCCGACTATGAAGTTTGGATCGCGGTTGCTTTGGAAGGTATTAGAAAAGGTGGCACCTCAAATTCGTTAAAGTCATAATACTTAAACGAATTTGATTCGCTCTGCTTTTTTATATTTTTCTTTGGCATAATATTGGAAACCACGTTGTCCATTGTCAGACACTTATGTACGATAGCAACCCCCTGTTAGACACTCTTAAATTATAAAACAACAGGGTGTTTCATACTCGCTATTTCATAGCTCAGATTAATGTTTCAGCGGGAACCCGATGGGATATTGCACTGCTTTTTACGTTCAATACTTAACTGAGAGGCCATGGACCTAGCTCTTTGATCTCAACCCGTTGGTCTTCTATCACGATATATCGTGCACTTTTTGACTACATCCTCCGTAGTGACTAGTGACCTCATTTTGACTACAGTAAAAAAAGATCCTCGGCTGCGTTTTCAATCATAGCATCATTGATGGTAATCATTGAAGGTGTATTATCTTTATCAAGTGCATGTTACTTCACTTCGATTCCCTCATTTGCTTCTCATAAAAAAAGGAATCCAATCACTGACCGATATTGTTTTTCAAATTCTCGCGAAAATTTTCACAGGTTTCGCATGAATACCAAATGATTGTAATGAAAAGTACTTATAATGGAATGCCGACTTAGAGTTAACGATGTCATTAGTAATTTGTAGGTACGTAAATAGTAAATACCTGGTGGTGAAAATATACCTACCAGGCATCCAGTTGTTGGTGATGTTTGTGTTTACAAACAAGGTGATGGAAAGGAAAGGTGGTATAATAATATGATTGTCTAAATAACTCTTACAAACACTGAGTAGGTACCTTCCCGTCGTAGACTCTATAGAACACACAAAAAGATCCGGCGTGTCTTCGGTGCTCTACGGATTCCCAACGGGCAACTCATTTTACAAAACGGCACCCGAACAAGAACGAGTAACAAACATACAAACTTACTTACATCAAACTTGAAATGCGCTCATAGTTTACTTTATGGACGATTTTTTTAAATGAATTTTAGATTATATATTATAAGTAAGTACATATAATATTATGTACTTATACATATATATACACACACACACACTATATATATATATGTAAGTCAAAGGGCGCGGCGCATGTTTGAATGATTATTATTTATTAACGGAGCAAACTGAAAACCAGCGCCTGGTATTGTTGTCAGTGCTCGGCAATGCTGAGTTTGCTACCTATTATTGCTTATTGTTAGATTTTAACACAGATCATCATAATATAGAATAAGTGCATTTATTGTACATAATAGTAACGTATAACAATAGTGAAAGCAATTAAGTCATTATATTATTAGTAGGTATTTATATTATTATTATATGTATATTGATATGGCATAGTTAACATTTGTATGCAAAGTATAATAGGTAATGATTAGGTAAGTAAGTATAATAATTGAAACTCCCTAAAGTAGGTATGACACCAATAAAATTCATAATGATAATTATTAATGAGGTCTCATTAACGCTCAATTGTTGTTTTATTTAATCGGCATTTTATTTATATTCTGTTCAAAAATGATAATGAACTAAAACATGCGACATCTATTTTATTTTTTATTAGGCTTAAACGATCTTGGATAATATAAGTACATCCAAGTTTAGATCCAGATTGATGGTAACTAAGAATAGGTAAAGTTCTTAGATATTCATTGCATTTCATTAGATGATTCCCGCGACTTCGTCCGCGTGGAACTCTTGAATTTTCTGTAATAAAAAGTAGCCTATGTCCTTCCCCGGGATACAACCTATCCCTATACCAAATTTCATCAAATTCGGTTGAACAGATGGGCCGTGAAAGCGAACAGACAGACAGACAGACAGACACACTTTCGCATTTATAATATTAGTAATAGTATGGATAATGATTTTATCGCCTTTTCAATAATGAAGAGACGTTGCTTGTGTAAACGTAAACACTAATAGTTATCACGGAAACCAGATTTTCAGCTGCATACTTGTCCAAGGCTGCTGATTAAATATGGGACCAATTACCTATTCTGTGATGGGGCATATAGACGTTACCATTACAGTATAGGCGTTACCATTGTACTTATAACCTACTAGAGGTCGCCCGCGACTTCGTCCGCGTACAATTGTTGATTTCCAAGGAGATTATGAAATTTTCCCGCTGCAAACAGCCTATCTATAGAGGCTTTATTCTCGTATAGCTTATGAAGGTTTTTTAATTATTTAAAACTAATAACTTAAATGCTGATTTTCATGTCTAAATACACTTCAAAATAATAAAAATTGTATGTAACCTTTCACCCCCATTTCACCCCTTTTGGGGTGGATTTTCGTAATATTGCTTATACAGGTTTTTATTATTTAAAGCTAATAACCTAAATCCCGATTTTCAAGTCTCTGACTTAAGAAACAAAGGACTTTGATACAAACTTACAACCCCCATTTCACCCTCTGTGGGGTAGATATTCCTAAAATTGCTTATGCAGTTTATTATAACTTAAAACTAATAACCTAAATCCTGATTTTCAAGTCTCTTACTTTAAAAACTTGGAACCCTTATGTAAGCTTCCAACCCCCATTTCACCCCTATTGGGGTACATTTTCGTAAAATTGCTTATACAAGTTTTTATTATTTATAACTAATAACCTAATTGCCAATTTTCATGTCTCTAACTTCAAAAACAAAGGACGTTCATATAAACTTCCAACCCCTATTTTAACCCCTTAGGGGTGGATTTTCTCAAAACCCTTTCTTAGCTGTCGTCTACACCATAGAAGGAATCTACCTTTCAAATTTCAAGTACGCTTTATAGTTCCTGAGATATCGTGATTAGTCAGTGAGTGAGTGAGTGAGTGAGTGGTATTTCGCTTTTATATATATAGATAGATTCTGTGGCGTTACGTAGAAGAATTTCTGCGCATAGGTACCTACTACTGTCTGTAGGCAGGAGCAGAAATAACAATTGCCGGCGTTCCTTTCTTCGTATTTGCCACCAAATGGATAGGAGAACCATCCGATACGCAGGTTCTTTCTGACGAACATTATTTTAATTTCAGTAGGTAGGTGGCACCAGTTAGCCCTTGACTCCAATCTCACTTAAAGGTACACACCTTGTTCAACCCTCTCACCAAAGGTTGCCAGGTGGAGATTGCTCTGTAAGCAATAAGGCCGCCTTTCCTTCGTGTGTGCAATAAAGTAGGTAGGTATTCATCTTTCTATCTATCTCACTTGGTGGTAAGTGCAGTCTTGTAGTATAAAGTCTTGTAATGATGCAGTCTAAGATGATAGCGGGCTTACCTGTTAGCACTATGGAAGTTATAATCGACTTCTATATGTCACCGTAAGATTGTAAAAACAGTTAGATTATAATCTAACTCGCGAAATTGTAAACTGCGAAAGATTAAAATATAACGCATTATTTTTCGGTAGATTGTAATATGTTAGGTTATATAAGGTATATTAACCCAATGGAACCTAAGTGCCCGGCCACCTGATTTTTTATGTCGAACCCTAACTTAACCTGCAAGAAAGAGACAAGAAAACATATATACAGTGAATACTTATTTCAAAAATTGACACTCAGAACATTGAATGGTTCACAATCTTTCGACAGTTTACAATCTAACAAGATAAAAAGCGGTAGATTACAATCTTACGGTGACATATACATGGCATCATACTAAATCGCTTGGCACGTCTTCACATAACAAACTCTACGATCAAACGTTCAATGTTTTCGATACTGAATCGCTAAGTACGTACGTAGTTAATTGTTATTATTCTATGGTAATCGTACCTGAAAGGCACCTGAAATGTACTTTAACCCTTCCGGGCGTCCGTGTTTCGTAGGAGCTTTTTGCTCATTACACGCTAACACACTTGTTCCGCCTCTCTCTTGAAACTGCCCAAGGCTTGGAGGTTGCAAAGGTGCCACTACCGAAAATGAAGAGTCGTGCTGATCCGGCCTGTTGCCACAGAGTAGCTATTACAGACCTATTGCTAATTCATGCATCCTCTGCAAGAGTATGGAACAACAAGCTCCTAGCATACCTAGAAGAAAACGATCTTCTGTCAGACGGGTTTCTGAAAATACACTTCGGGAACTTCATAGTGTATGCCACACGGCTGCCACGTAGGTATGACTTAATACCTTCAAGGCAAGAGTGAATAGGCATTTTCTAGGCAACCGCGCTCCAACTGATTGTCGTCAAGTGCAAGTCTATCTTGTAATAAAAAAGTAAAATGAAGTAGCTAAGCAATAGCGAAAATTTTCAAGACAGGCTTGCTCCAACTTTGACTACCTAGCTACTCAACTGTCGCTTAGTGAAAGCCTAACTCGCAATAAAAAAATTAAGGACACTAATACTTAAACCATTTTAGGTTCAGGCAGGTTGGAAAATGTATAGTACGTTGTTAAGGGTTAAATTATAAACTTCAGGACAGATAAGATAAAAAAGTGGAGCGTATTTTGTTATGTACTCGTAAATTGGCGAGGATATCCTCGATTACTGTTTACCCACTTTATTAAGCAATTAACTAATACTGTTAACCCAATTTATTAAGCACTTTCTTATCCATGCAAGATATAAGTCTCGCATTTTATGTAGCAACTTCATTCAGCCTTTATCCAGTCACCATGGTTAATTCCAAAGTAAGTTCAACTTGAGTATTAATTTTAAACTTTTTAAAATAAATGTTTTAAAATCATTATGTATATCATAGTACCTATCGATCGTTTAGCTTAAAGTAGTGGAGCACTTCGTGACATGGGGGCGTTCCATGAAAAATTCATAATTTCATATCACTCTCACTCACTACAGCCTATTAACGTCCCACTGCTGGGCACAGGCCTCCACTCTCATAGGAGAGCGGGAATTAGAGCTTAGACCCACCACGCTGCTCCAATGCGGGTTGGCGGGCTTTAACGATTATTACCTATCATGTTAGTGATAATAACCGGGACCGACGGCTTAACGTGCTCTCCGAGGCACCGGGGTGAAACACCGCCAACTTCCAACTTCGGGCTGGCGCTGAGAATTTCTTAATTGAAAAACCCAATACCTAACTTTTATGCCCGACCGGGAATCGAACCCAGGACCTCGTGATCCGCAGTCGACTATGCTAACCACTAGACCAACGAGGCAATTTCATATCATCTCATAGGAATGGCATTCCGAACTATTCACTCCACAATTCAAAAGCACTTGTCCGATAAAAGTTTATTTGAATAAAAAATATTTGAGTTCGAGTTTGAGTCAATTACTATTCGCCATATCATATACTTAACTATGAATGTGCAGTCCGATATGGTTAATGCCGTTTGACCATATTATCGTACTAAATGTAGGATACCCAAAAATGTGCAGAATGCAGATGTAAAATGGATGGGCCAGAAAACTTGTTTCGTCACACCTTCAGTCAGCACCTTCTTTCACGCATTGCAAAATCACTTAAGGGCCTACCTCTTAAGCGGGCTTCAATAGTAGATTGTGTTATAAGGGAGCAAAATAATATTTTTACGGCGAGGGCGCTTTTTTGAATCCAGAGCGAAGTGAGGGATTCTAGAGTAGAATTTCTAGAGTAGATTCTTTAGTAGAATCCTGAACGTAGCGAGGGATTCAAAGTACGTCGAGCCCAAAACTATTTTGCGCCCGAATGATACACTCTACTTTTCATCACCCTCTATGAGAAAATAAAACTACAAATCCATCCGACATCCTCTTCAGATACGCTATTAATTTCGAATATGAGTCCAGTTTTACGTCGTTATTAGAACTGACTGTTGATTTTAGCATTGAGTAGGTACTCCAAAGAGTGGAAGGTTGTTTAGTTTTGGCTAAGTACTGGAAGTAGGCCAAAACACAGATTCTGAACAATTCTTGGCGCCTCTTGCATTTCTCCATTCAATAAAATGACCATAGGCTTTCTTATATTTCTCCCGCGATTCTGCAAGTAATAGATCACATTTCTTGCGTCAGTTCTAATAATTTCAGGAATTAATTCTATACTTTCACTGTCATTTGAAGAACTCATTTTTCAAAATAAAACCGTGAATTTTTAACAATCCGAGAAAATATACGAAAACGCGGCCTGTAGTTCGCGCATTTTTAATTTGGTTTCCTTTTTTTTTATTAAAAAAAAAGGAAACCAAATTATAGCCGGCGCGGCGGCGCGACTATTCAGTCTCTATTCAAACAATATTTGCGTTCGATTTCTTTAGCGCTGAACACTAAGATGTTCCAAATTGAAAAGATAATTGCGGCGCACTTTTTGAAATAAAGAGGATTAAAAACTCATTCCCGCCCGCTAAAAGTTTCTTATAGAAAACACCACCTTTGGGCGCATGTAAAGGCGAACCAAGTCGTCCTTTTCGAATAGATGGGATGAAAAAAATATTATTGAAGCCCGCTTCTAATAATACTACTACTAACTACTACTTACTATTTTGAAAGGTTCTAATATATCATAAAATTATAGGTTATCATCAGCGCTATTGTGCTTGTATGCGTAATTCAGACCCTCGACTGTGCTCGAGTGAAAAGAAACGCAGTCGAAGAAGAACCTGCCAAAACCGAGAAGGAGGCCAGCAACGGAGAAAAAGCGCCCACGGGAACTTCTGATAAGAACCCTTTCGCGTTATTTGATAAACTGGGGCCCTTCAAGGAAATTTTTGGCTTTTTTACAAAGTTTAGTAATAAGAAGGAATAATCTTACCTACTTGAAATGTTTATATGTACCGACATTTTTGCAAACACTTTCTAATATTGGAATCTCAATATCATGGAATCGTATTTAAGTTTAATATAAACTAATTATAAACAAATCGGAAGTTTTTTTTGTAATGAATTACAGTTCTTCATACATGAAGTCTTCGATGTTTGTTTGAGAGACTATCATAGACTCCATCGGTCGTAGGTTTAGTAAAAAAGTTAGTGTCTAATTTTTGCATTTTTAGTTGCCCCGATTCCCAGCTAAGGTAAGCTTTTTCAAAAATGTTTTCATATAACCTGCATTGATGATTCAAATGTCAGTTTCAATTCCTGTTGAGCCACCTGAAACTAGTCAATTTCAGACGAATACGTCATGGAGCGGCTAGAAAACCTTCACTTTCTGCCCTAGGGCTGAAAATGAAGGTTTTCTACAAGCTGAATGACGTAGCAGCCCTCCTTTCAATCCTGTCAGAGTATCTTTTGTTTATTTCAAACCTTTTTAATTCTCATTTTACCCATCAACTAAACTGACAGATATGATATTTTGTAAACAACATCCTAGGAAATAAAACAAGTAAATAAAAAATACAATTTTAATAAAACTCGCACTTTTAATGCAGATTATATGAAAAATAGTGTGTGCGCCAGCCGCCATGGGATGAAACACGATTTCAGATTTCGGGTGATGCCAGCCCTCCCTTCGCTCAAGCAGGCAACTTCACCCAAATCGTCCTGTTTCACCCCTAAGCACACAATATACTATTGAATGCAAGTATTCTTACATTTAAAAAAAAATGTGTCGTTTGTAAAAGATAGCTTCAATTTTTTTTTTTTACTTTTCTTCATGACCCGTTTGTTTTCCACTCTGTATATACCTATAAAGATGAGAAGAAAGGTAGGTAAGTATCAGCGTGACTGCATAGAGATGACCTCCCTGGTACACAATAATTGTGAGCGCTGAATTTTCTTTGATCTGGTCAAAGATTTTCTTTGATCTGGTCATTGGCCGTAGCTAGCCACCCTACCGGCAAAGACGTGCCGCTAAGCGATTTACCGGTCCGGTATTATGCCGTGTAGAAATCGATTACTTATATGGGCATAATATACCTGGCATACCACTAACAGGTTAGCCCGCTACCATCTTAGACTGCATAGTTATTTACCACCAGGTGAGTACGCAGTCAAGGGGTGACTTGTAGTGAATCAAATTATACGATAGGCCGTGTTTGCATGACCAGGTATTAGGCATATCATTAGGCATTAGTAACAGAACACAAGAGCCTCGTCACCTCCGTTGGGTATTATATCAGTCATACACATTACCCAATTTAAAATATACGAGTAGGTACGCGTTCGTAAGGGTATTGCAAGTAAAAATCCGGCATATTTTAGGCAGACAAGAGATTATCTTTTTTTTTTTTTTTTATATGTATAGCTAGCAAACGAGCAGGCGGGTCACCTGATGGTAAGTGATTACCGCCGCCCATGAACATTTGCAGCACCAGAGGAACCGCCAATGCGTTGCTGGCTTTTGAGAAATTTGTTTATCCTTCCTTTGAAGAGCCCCATATTATAATCATGAGGGAACACAGACGATGGAAGCTGGTTATGCGTTTTGATACTAAGTTTAATTTTCCTTCAATTAGATTAAACCCTTAAATAAATCATTTCAATTTTGCGGTATGCACTAAAACATTTATAAAGAATCTAGATGATGCCCACGACTTCATTAGACTGAGGTTTTTTAATTCCCGTGGGAGCTCTTCAATTTTCCGGGATAAAAGTAGCTTAAGTAGGTATGTGATGTAGTTCGTCCACCTACTGGGGGTTTTGCAAACGCATGCCGAAACGGCTCCCAAGTTTCGGATATAGGTACTATGCGAAACCCCTAAGAGTCAGGACCTTAGAAAACGAACAAAGCATAGATGCTAGAGCTTTAACCGACCCTCAAGGAGCTACATTGGCCATGTTTCCATCGCGCCTTCTGTGTAATAAATGCTTAATTCAGAGAAAACATAAAAAAGAGTCATGATAGTTGCGGTTGCGTAGCTCAGTCTGCATTATGGGTTCCTGTGAGGTTCAGACCTCAGCTTAGCATCGTCGTCGCCAACCGATAGATAGACAGCCACCGCCTGCATCCCGCGACCCCCTACGACTCACTTGATATCGTCCGTCCACAGGGGATACGAACAAAGACAGGGCTTTTCTTATGTGTCATACAAATAAAGAGTTTAATAATAATTAACCAGCCGTTCAGTTACAGATAAAATTCCATGGGGGGTATTTTTGATAACTCAATTATTTAAGCTTGTCTCCAAAGGAATTTTATCTTGATTTGGTCATTCATGGTCGGGCGTATAAACCTTAATAATTGTTTCATGGCAATAAGAATTCTGTAATAAATCAGAACCTGGCAAATAAAATAAAGAATAAAATTGAAAAATAAAAAATTCGTTGCAAGTGAAATAGATTTAGGTCGTAAATCAAATAATGCATTATTTTTTCAATTTTTTGACGATAAATGGGTACCTTAGTAACAACTAGCCATTGCTCGCGGCTTTTCTCAAGGCTTAAGTTAAATTTGATTTGTTTTCTGAGCCCCTATTTTACCCCTTAGGGGTTAAATTTTTTTTCATCCCATCCATCTCGGAAAGAGTGTTTTTACGCTTCGATATCTGAATGCAAAAGCCGTTATTATCCTCTTGAGGATAAAGTAAATTGAATTTAGAACATCGTGTGCACGTTAGTAAATATCACTCGTCTATGAAGCTTGTGAATTCAAAACATCATTAAAACCTATTTACTTCTACATCTATGGTGCCGAATTTCCATACAACCGTTTTTAATTTGTTAAAAACTCACACTCGTAACCTTCTTGGTGTACTTTTTTAATTTGCTTTGCGCGCACCATTTTCTTTCACGTCATATTGTTTAAAATTAAAACCTTCGATTAAAAACAAGAAAATTGAAAATAAGTGAAAAACGTAAAATGAGTGATTCTAGTGACGAAGAAGTTAATTTGACGCCAACAGAATTGACTGAAACTGTTAAAAATGCGGAAATGAGCTTTCACGATAAATTGATTATATTTTCAACTGTATTGAAAATTTCTTTTAAATGGTTGTTGATTATATTTAATTACCAGTTTTAATTTAATTATTTTCAACATTTGACAAAAATCGAATAGGCTGTATATGCGTAGGTACGAACCCGTAGCCTAGTTTCGTTGAAAAAAAAATATGTCGGTGTAAATACGCGCCATTTGCTGAAATTTTTTATTTTTTATGTGATAAATTGATTATATTTTTGTACTATTTCCCACAACTGTATTGAAAAACGTCGTGTGATACACGGGTGTGAAGGTTATTGCAAACTAGTGACATTAAAAACCCTCACCTTCGGCTCGGGCTTATTAATGACAGTTCGTTTGCAATAACCTACTTTCCACCCTTGTATCACAATATGCTATAAACATCCTTTACCTGTAGGTACCAACGCCTTTGCATACATACGTCCGCCGCCGATACATCAGTTTTTCACTTTCATAATATCTTATTTCATAAAATCTAGACTATATAGGCACTAGCTTTCTCTACGATTTGGATTTAGGTTTTTGAAAGATCCCATGGGAACTCTTTGATTTTCCGGGATACTGTCATAGCCATCCCATAGCCATTTTTATAGCCTTGTTTCCTTCTCCGGGATATCTATCTCTGTTTATCAAAATCCATTGAACAGATTACCGTGAAAGCGTAGCAGACAGACTTGTCTACACATTAGCATTTAATACATTTAGTAAGTAACTATTGATATAGATTTTATTGGGAATAAAATAGTACTTACAGACGTCTATCTAAATTCTTCTGCTCTCATTACGAGAGGAGAGTCGTGCTTAGTTATAGGTATAATGAGACGGAGATGTGTTGAATATATGATGATAACGAGTTAATTTGAATAAAAAAAACATTTGAATTTTGAATTTCTACATCGTATTCCTCATTACTGTGACCCCTTATGTCGTGACCCCTTTCCATTAATCGCATAATGGTAGGAGTTTTCTTGGGATGATAATGCGGTGGCTCCCCATGCCCTTCCGCGTACGAATCGACTAAGAGTATTGAAACGCTTAGGTTTTTGTAACGATTATTATCAGATAAAAGTGATAATAAGGGAAGTAAATTTTAAGTATTTGGTCAGGTAAGTATATCTGGAAAAATTCTGTTGGCTAGCAGCCCTTGTATATCACACGCATATTACGCCTTGTCATTTGTCTGCACGCTTATTCGACACACGTGCGTGACCAGAGCAAATTCGTGATTTCCTGCTGGTGCAATATATCCAGTAGGACATCTGATTCTTTATTGAGAACACGACTGCCTCAGCTAATATTATTATAAAAGTGTTTATACTTTATACCCTTTAGAAATGGAATTACGGCTACCTATTTTCTTATGCCTTGTAAGTGCCTGTTTGTTTATCTGTTATGTCTAGACTCTCATCTCCAATTCATATATTTTTTCTGTTTGCAAAGATAAAGTTACTCGTAGAAGCATAAAGTTATTAATATATCCTTAGAAAGGTGTGTGTATTGAACCTATGTATTGTTGTCGCAGCCCATCAGGGATTGTTGTTGATATGCCAGAATAGACTGTATGGTTTTTATGGTTTAAAGGATATCCCGCTACCATCTTGATCGCAGTCTAGGACTAACTTGAAGTGGAATAAAAAGGAAGTCGGTTAGAAACAAATCTTATCTCTGACGGCCTCTCTCCTCAATTGGTTGAGCAATTTTGAATTCTTGATTTACCATTTCCATCGTTATAGCTTTTGATGGACCGCGAACCCCTTAGATTTTCTCGGACAAAAAAGGAGCTTCCTGTCATCCTTTGTACTATGTGAACAGGTAAAAGATAGACGGACTGATGGACGGATGGACAAACGGACAAAAACCTTCATGCCAATTTCTTTTCAATCGGTTACTCCTTACATATCAGTGACCTACAAATTATGTGGCTAAATCAATAAGGATATAGGTACCTAAGTTTCTTATTTTTTTACAGTGTTTCGCGGCTGTTATCTTAGCACTGCCATCGGATGAGATCCGTGTGAAACGGGACGTGATGGAGTCCATGAAAAACGCGTGGAATGAGGTGGTGAAGACTTTATCTGACGCGGGTGATGCAGTTGTGCACGTTTTCAAGCCCACAGAGAAGAGTTTAGTGGACAAAGTTGCAGACAGGGTCAAGAGCCTAACAGATTAACATGTTTAGGTATAAATGATGCTTGTAACATAATATTTTGTTACAGAACAACCTCTAAGGACCACAAAACATATAGGTAGGATATCATTATTCATCAGCCCAACGTCGGGTACTTGACCGGCGGATCGGCGTGGGATTGGCACTTGGCAGACTTCACACACCTTCGACCTTCCTTACCTTGACCTTCGAGAATGTTATGAGGAGCTCTTAGGTAGTGGGTAGGTAGTTAGGTACTGTGCAGATTTCCTCAGGATTTTTGATGATGACGTTGAAGAGAGTGATATCTAGCTTATGAATTTTGTTTTTTGAAAATCAAAAACGTTTTTCATTTTTTGCACGACTTAGGACCAAAAAAGGAGGAGGTTCTCAATAATTAGAAGTGTTTTTTAAAATGTTTATACTCATTAATGTATTGTTAAATGCAATGAAGGAACGTGCGCATTGAAAATTGGACTCTCGACACTAATTAAATAATTTGCTAATTGCGGCGGCCTATGTATGAAAATTAGCACTTTATTATTTTTGCTACACATAAATTATAAAATAACGTGTAAACTATACCTAAATGCATGGCTAACTCAACTTTGTTTATTATGAGTAGCCAAGATAAGATAGTTACAAAATATAATGAACAAAAAGAAAATGTCTTTTTTTAGAGAAGTCTTTTGTGTAGCGTGGGCTATTTATTTTTTGTTGGGTATAGAGTTATAGACTATAGCAGCAACCATTCGGTCTATAGCTATTTATATAATCACCCACGTAATGCTTCCCTTCCCTAAAATTGACCCTTCCCTTCACTTAGGTATGTGTTGAGTAAGGTTAAAGACACGTTTACCTACTGCCTTATTAAATACACCTATCGGGGAAATTAGGAAATGTAATAATTTAAGACGCATAACGCTGCTATTTTTCAGGCATTTACTTATTTAAGTGGCGGTCTTTCTTCATAAATAGGTACTACTGACCCAATGAATCTTATACCTCTATGATAGGTACTCTAAACATTAATAGTTTGCGCTCGTGATTCAAAAATTAGAATCCTGAGCGTCAGCGAGGGAATCAAAAGAACACGAGGTGAAAAATCTTTTCACTCGAGTGCAACACGTAACTTTTCATCCCACCTCAGCAAGGAAATTCGGCACCATAGAGGTAGAAGTAAATAGGTTTTAATGATGTTTTGAATTCACAAACTTCATAGACGAGTGCACACGATGTTCTAAATTCAATTTACTTTATCCTCAAGAGAACGGCTTTTGCATTCAGATATCGAAGATTAAAAATATTCTTTCCGAGATGGTGGGATGAAAAATATTTGACGTTGAGCGCTCTTGTCTTAATGTGGGAGGTCCTGGGTTCGATTCCTGGCAGGGTCCTTTTGGGAATTTATAATTTCTGAATTTTCTCTGGTCTAGTCTGGTGGGAGACTCCGGCCGTGGCTAGTTACCACCCTACCAGCAAAGACGTACCGCCAAGTCACAGTATTGGTATCTATACATACAGTATTGTAACTCGGCCGTGTCCTTGAATTAAGTACCTGCAGCTGCGCGGTACGTACACACGCGATAGGGCTGCCCGCCTACAGTACTTATTTTAATTTCATCTACCTACCTGAGTTTCTTGAGATTTGTAATCCGTTAGCAAAGATGTGAATGAGATTTAACGTTATTTTATTTACCTGCCAAAAGACCACTAAAATCTAATATACATAACTCAGAGTTCAGATTTTGTATTTCGTTTTATATTGTAGGTATTTGTAATACTTTTTCCACCCTATCCACTTATTAATTTACTAACCAAAGTTTTTACTCGATGAAAAAGCGAAATAACTACCTATTACTAAAAGAAACAAATTGCGTACTAGTAGGTACCTACTTATATAAACATTATTTTATATTCTTATCTTTCGGAGTACCCAGGTCACGGTAATATTATGTATCCTACTCGTCATATTAACGTACTTAAACTTATTTTTAATCAAAAAATCGCGCGGTTATTGTTAAAAAAAACACAACACCGTCCGTTCGTCACTGCGGCACAGTCGCGACTGTCTGCATGCCAAGCGCGTGCTGAGATCGAGACGCGTAGACATAGCTCGCGCTTCGTCCGTTTGTATGAAGTTGTAATACTGTATACATAATATTACCGTGGCCAAGTGATTTAGCGTTCCGGTACGATGCCGTGTAAAAGCCGACTAGGGGTAATGGGTGTAATAATGACTGCCATAACCCTAACAGGTTAGCTTGCTACCATCTTAGACTGCATCACCACTTCGCATCAGGTGAGATTGCAGTGAAGGGTTAACTTTTAGTCGTCAGTCAGTTTTTCCCGAGATTTTTTCAAATTTTCTAGAGAACTTTGCCAAATCCGTCCAACCATTCTCAAGTGAGGCGCTTATTATAACGAACAGCATTTCATTTTTATTTTTATAGAAGATAATAATATCTTTGGTATCACATACCAAGTACGTACCTAATTGTAGAGGTCACATGTATAGCGGCGGCGTATTGAAAAAGGTGGCTCTAATCTGGGTAATAATAAGACAAATTAATTTTACTTAGGTGATATTATCAGGTTATATACCTAAGCTCACAATAAGGCGGGCGTTGCATTATGGCAAAATACTTACTTCACACAATAGAGCAAATTCGTATTATATCCCACGCATAATCCGCCCAAAGCAGCAGGGTAAATAACAGAGGCGTCAATTATCTAGGATCTCGATCTCGCTGACCGCAACAGGGTCCTGTCATGCTTTTACAATGTTTTTTTTATTAAAAAATCATCATCATCAATTCATCATGCTTGCGAAGGAAATCTTATACAAAGCGAGCCTACGAGGCCCAGTGGAGCGATGTGGTGAGCGGAGGTGGTGAGCGAAGCGAGCCGCCGTTATCTGTACTGTAGCGATTAGCGACATATGGACATACCACACAGCAGGTTGTCTGCACATTTATTTATATATATAATGTTTGTTTCTGTTTTTATGTCACATTTTTCTTTGATTGAAGAATGTAGACTAAGTTAATATATTATATAATGTATTACTTTCGGCGTGATTTGGGCCGTAAGTTCTATATTGTGGTCTATTTCAATAACTACTAAGTGAAAGTTTTCGTCAAGATTGATTCTGAGGTTGAGCCCTAATTAGATGACGGACTGACTTTTCACATTTCATACGGACGAATTTCTTCTTTTCATGTAGGTTATTTTGTAGCAAGACTGCAGACAGTTGGTGCAATGCGTGAAGTAGGTATTGCATGAATACGAATAGATCCTTGAACTGGATTTCTTTCCATATTAATACTAGCTGATGCCCGCGACTCCGTCCGCGTGAAGGTATGAAAAATAGATGTTGGCCGATTCTCAGACCTACTCAATATGCTCACAAAATTTCATGAGAATCGGTCAAGCCGTTTCGGAGGAGTATGGGAACGAAAATTGTGACACGAGAATTTTATATTTAAGAGAAGATGTATCTTTTGCATTTTATGTCTTGCTCTTGGATAAATGCTTAATCTACGCCGTTTAAAATTGAGCTAGGTATAAAGTTTGTGACAAAAATTCTAAGAATATTTGAAGACTTAGTAGGTAGATAATATTAACTATTCACTAGGTTAGTCGTATCTATTCAATAATGGCTCACAGCGTGATCAACTTTTGAAAGTAAATTACCTACCTAAGTATTCTGTTTTTTGTATTTGTTTTTTTAACAGCAAATAAAATGTCTAATAATCTTTAATTTAGCTTGTTTTAACTTTAATCGATAACTTTAGTACTTAACTCTATCTTCGGCATCATAATATCTATTACTTACCTAGGTACGTAACTGTATGCAGCTGCAACCGCGCAAGACCACGCGGCTATAGGTAAAGTATGGAGTGCATATCTACTGATATTATCTACTTGAAGCAAATACCTACTTATCTCTATCCCAATTCGACTAACAAATTTGATAAATGGTATACCTACCTAAGCTTCAAATAGGTATTATGAGTGCGCGCTTTATTCTACCTTTGTGGGCAAGATGGTCTTGGATGGATGGATGGATGTTCGTGCGGTCTGACGGCAGGACCAATCTAACTTGGAATTTGGGCGAGAAATATTTTTTAATTTTTTTATGAAATAATATCAGAAAAATATTGTCAGTGGTCGACCAGACCGAGGGCTCATTAAATACTGGTACCTATATTTTAATATTGTACTATACTTATCTATATTTATGACTTCAGAATTTTTTCCTGTTTCATATTTTGACATCCCACTCGATATACCTAATCCTAATAGCAAACATTTTAGAGAGAACTTTAGAGATTTGAGAGACCTTTTTGGGTGTAACATCTGTCTTATCGATTTTCTTAGGATAAAATGTAGCCTATTTCACCCGGATCATAATAACAAATCGAATGACACCTCAATCATCAAAATCGGCTCAGTAGTTTAGATGCTACGGTAGAACATACATAAATACACACATACATAGGAACATACATGTGTAAATAGACTGCTAAAATCATAACCCTTCTTTTTGGCTTTGTTCTAGTCGTGTACAAATTATGCGGTTTATTAACACCTATTTAATCGAGTACTAATGGCATTTTGATAAGATAAATTAAATTAGGTTACCAAAAATATTTTGTAATAAAAACAATTTAAACAAACGTATTAAAACTTTTATTGCCGACCACATATCTCATGTTTTCCACATACAAAGCAACAAGGTACCTAATAAATAAACCTAAACCTAATACATATACCATTTCAATAGTATATTGTAATCAAATTACAATGGTTGTGCAACGATTCATACGTCACTGTGATACAGAACGCTGGAGTCGAGATCAAAACCGACACTTTTACGTTCCGCATCAGTGGGACTATCATGGGTATCACTTATAATCTCTATTAATTTATCAGTCCTCGGCTGCAAATTTGCCAAAGTTCCCTCAGGATAGTCCGGCCTTTTTTCATAGCTGTAATCCTCTTTATGACGCGATGGCATTATGAAAATGCCAGCACTAACTTCCTTAGATTCTTTAGTACTATTTTCCTCCATTTGTTTTTGGGCAATCTCATAATTTTTTCGCCGCAAATCCGATATATTGTACTGATATGATTCCGATTTGTGACGCTCTTTGCAAAACATGCAAAATGCTATCCAAGCGATCACGAATACCGCCTGAAATAACGAAAGCACATAATATAATCGTTATTAGTAACGCATTAAAACTAGGAATAGGACGGTATGATTACCCATCTTAAATCTTTAAGTAAAATGCACGTAATTGAGAATTTCATCATTTTTTTACAAAATTTTTCTAAAAAAATCAATACAAAGTATTTTCAACACAATTTAAATCAAAATTTCTAGATGTGACGATACAATATGGCGGAAATTCAGTGATATTATTTTAAGTTTAAACGCGTAGTAGATATAGGTAACGTAATTGCTTACCAGTATCATGGCGCATATGAGTCCAATAATGTACGTGGACATAATTGATGGTCGCAACGTTTAAAATGAATCTAGAACCGGCATGTGAGACGACTACACGAGTATTGCTTTCGAGATTGGAACAGTTGCTGGCGCGATCGCATGCTGGACCGATGTCTAACGTCGTTCCCAATTAAGCCAGTTGTTACTCCTAGTGTGATGTCATTGGATTGATTGAAGCAGCTTCATTTGGCACAATGAGCACCAATATTATTTCGTTTAACTGTTAGCGTTATTGGAATTTCCTGAGAGATTCCTTGTTGTATGGAGTTTCCCTTATCGCGAGTTGCCCGGCTTGCGTTAAGTTATTTACTGACAGAGCGTATATTCCATATTAAGTAGTTACTTGTTAATTGTTGTTGTAGATAATTGATATGAGAGATTTCATTATTTTATTATAGGTAGGTACTTAGCGTCCTCCGCGGAATTACTAAAATGAAAACAAATCAAGGTCGAAAAAAACTTGATCAACATTGATTTGTGATTTTTCTACAGAATCTTTTCGAACTGTATTTTAATTTTTACTCTGTGCTAAGGGGTTACAAGTTTTTCGTTCTACTCACACAATTTTTTCCAAAAGAGCCACAGGTACTTAATACTCAGTTTTCCAATCAACGTGCAAACATCACCTGATTTATTTTATTTTATAGGTAACGCATGTTGTAATTATGAAGCCTACCTACGTAAGTACGTAATACAACATACTCTTGTCTAGTCTCTATATACCTACCTATCGGAAAACGGGTGATTTAGGTACACCTAAGAGCTAATGATCGTAATAATATCTGGTGTCCCCACATAGGATAGTTCACGCGTGAGTTGAATGCAGAGTAGGTAAATGCATTCTCTGCATTCAACTCGATCTGTAAATAATACGAAAATCTCTTAAACCCCTTAAAATAAAAAAGCTCCGGGTAAGTTCAACAGTCATTGTAATAGAAACGTGATATGTACCGTTTTCTAACTTCGAAAGTGGTTTTGACAGCTAAAGCGACAAAATTCTACTAGTTATATGTGAAACAAAAACCATGTAACTTTATCGACACTCGGTTATTGGTTACAAGCGACTGGTGATATAGGTAATTCTATATACACTTTAACGTTGGGTCTTGGGTAATGCGGTTAAAACTTGAAAGACTGGCTTCCTGACTGATCTTTCAAACCCAAGTTCTAAGTTGAACGAGTTGAAGAGATTTAAGCGGTGATAGCCGCTTGCTTGCAATTAATTAACCTCCAGGTTTCCTCACGACGTTTTCCTTCATGCCCGAGAGTTCTTCAATGTCCCAAGAACGCGACCCCTTTTAGCTAGGTGAAGGATGACATCAAACAACGGAATAGGTAATAAGTACATACGCAATGCATCAAACGAATCGCAGGGAGTCGTAGGAACCAGCCCCTCGATTGTCTAAAAGTTGCCGATCATATCGTCAAAGTGCGGCGTCATAGTAACATAAACCTAATGGTTTTCAGCATTGAATTAGAGCTCAATTTCGTGTATCCATTCTCATCCGTTTAGGGTATCGTACATACCTAAACGATTTGATCGGCAATTCTTACACAATCGCTGTATGTAAAATAAAAGTCCCTACAAGGAGACCTAGTATGTCCAGTGCAGCTGTGGGTGTGGATCGGGTTGACGACGATGACGATGACGATGATAGTACAGATAAACCTGTAATGATTTGCAAATTCTTATCCTTATGTTTCAAGTTGCTGAAGTCAGCACTCAGCTATACTTACTTACTTCGAAATAAAATAGTGGTTCGCCCCGAACTGAGACCTCGCAGCGCCATCTATTGACATCATTGTGAAGTTCTGTTTTAAATACTAAGGCTCATTAAAAATTAAATAATTTCGTTTCCTTATAATATTTATCTAATTTTAGTATTTGTTGTTCAAGTACAGGATATAATTCAAATAATTGATCAAGTTTCAGGCTCAGCATTTCAGAAAATTTAGAGTTCTGAGGTCAACTTTGGACGTTAGAAAATCTCCACTTTGAAAGCCCCCCATTTCGTCAATTTTAGGGGGAAAAAAATAATAATTTTGGACTCTATTCCTTATTATCTTTAAAAAGATATACCGCAACCCTATGTAACGCTATAAAAAATATTTTCCTTCGCATTCGCTTCGATGAGAGTCCCCCTGAAATAAAGATTTTTATAACTTTATAAGCCATATTCGGCTGGAGGCCATCGGTTTATATATGTAATGAAGTATCTAATTACGTTCAGTAATTCAGAAGTTATAAGGCTTTGACAGACGGACGGACGGACGGACGGATGGACGGACGGACAAAAAATTCACTTAAGTAGACTCGGAGACCTCCGCTTCGCTCGGTCAAAAATTCCTTCCAAAAAACCGACTTCCAACGCCACTGTAAAGTACAAAATAATTTTTATTTCTACCCACTATGTTGAAGTCGGGCGGGTACAACAAGGTTAAGCAAAGTTGACGCCTCAGACTCGCCCGACTTCAACATAGTGGGTAGAAATCAAAATTATTTTGTACTTTACAAGTGGCGTTGGAAGTCGGTTTTTTGGAAAGAATTTTTATTTCTAAGTTTTTAGTGTCAGGTTTGAGTATTTGGAGTCAGAATTTTTTATGGGACCACTTCGAGAGCTTCCTCTAACGATTGTCCCGGACCTTTGGAAGGCATACGAGGGGCCGAAACCAACTCGCAGAGCCCCGTTACACAATTATTTTACTCTAAACGAAATGTGACACCAACCAGCGAATATCCCCATAGGCACTATGCGAGTGCACCCAAGGACAATCCCCGGTTAGTGCAGGACTATTGCAAAATATGGATTAATATATGGATTAAACATGGATTAAACATGGATTGCTATAATGGACTGGCGAAATGGGTCTATGGAAGTACTATAATTATTATAATGATGTACTAACGTTTAAACCATTTTGCTATTTCAAAAGTATAGGCGTCGATTAATTGGTCAGCGTGGGGCACTATTATGTACTATGTTCAAATCCTTTCTCATTCTAAGAGAATAGGTACTCGTGCTGAGTATTAGTGGGCCGGCAACAGGTTGAAATGATGATGAAGATGGTAGATGGTATTATTATAAATGGGAAAGTGCGTTTGTCTGTTTGTCGTCTTTCACAGGTCATCTTTCAACCGATTCCGATGAATTTTGGTATTGAGACTGAGATAGGTTGCATCCCAGGGATAGAAATAGGCTACTTTTTATCCCGGAAACCCACGCGGACGAAATTGTCACGTAGTACATAATATCTTCATTTTATATTATATTTCAGAGGTAATCACTTCAAATTTTCGTGTGATAAAAATAGAGGCCACCTAAGACGAATCAACATGAGGGCAGGGGTCAAGATCGCAACATCCGGCGGGTGCGCTTGATTGGACGATTACCTATGTCTGAATTGTATGTCATACACAACGATGTATATGCCTCTATGTAGGTATAAAAGCGTGTTACAAAAGAGTACCTACATAGGGAAGAGTTCAGTCAAGACGTAGCTCTTGCCTCTTACCTACCTACCTATCCTTTTGTAACACTATTTTATTATCTTCACCTGCTTCTTCTTACTAACTAGCCAACTGTTTAATTATGTAAACAGATATTGTAAGTCGAATTTAACCAAATTGTAATTGCCGTAATTAATATGTAAGGTGAGTGGGGGTAAGATGGAAAATCGGGGAAGATAAAAAAAGGAAAATAGCGCCGAAATTTGAGGGATTATTTTAATACAGGCAAAATCGTTGCATACACCCTTTAGTCAGGTCCCGCCCTGCAGCCTTCATCAGTCGCTTAATGAAAACCCGCGTGTGTTACGTGGTGATTTTTGTAACGACACATTTTCCGCGAAAATTTGGGATTGTCAATCTTACCCCGCTTGTTGTATCTTTTTACGCAGATAAGTTACATTGATTTTGTATAAATATTGACAATTATATTGCAAATGTTATATGCACTATATAGGGGTAGTCAGTAAATTTCTCATATTTAAAGAGTTATCGTGTCTTTCAAACTAACCCCGGCAAAATTTGAAGGGATAAGATGGTAATATAAATCATTCCGTCTTACCCCGCTAACAAAATACATAGAAAAAGTCACTGGTTCTCAAATGTTAGTAAAAGATCAATATTCAAATCATCTTAAAATTTGGTTGAAACACCTGTAATATATTATTTTTTTGTATAATATACTAAATACTAATATCAGCTCATACTCAAATATAAATAAAATAACCACACTTATTCTTTGCAGAATTTTCGTTAGATATAAAATTATAAGACGTGACTAAGTATGGTGGAACAATAGTTTTTTGTTTCAGGAACATGTCAGAGAATCCTTACGGGCAACTTATTGATTATTATATCTACTGCAACTGCCGTACGGAGAGTGGAGAACAAAGAAATGACAATGTAAGCAGTAGCTTAGGAATATAAGATAATATAAAGCTAGTTCGACTGATTTTCGTTACCTGAGATTTATGCTTCGAGGCTTTGAAGTGTTTTGTTAAATTGTTAATTTTGTGTAATTTTTGTATTTTTAAAATATATACTAAAAATTTAACGTTTTTATTTTTATTTATCTACTTGAAAACGCGAGCCTGTATTTTTTAAAATATCATATCAAAATATTTGAGAACCTCTGGCTGTCTGCTTTTTCACAGGGTAAGATTGATATATTATATTTTTGATGAATTATTATTTTTTGCATTAAGGCGATTTTTTAATTTCAGTTACTTTCAGGCTATTTAGGACGTAGAAGCCAGGAGTTTATTTATCATCACGAATGCATAATGGCCATAAATATGATTCTAGTAACTATATCAATCTTACCCCACTGTAGTTCCATCTTTCCCCTGATATTTTTTTTCTGAAGTGCAAACTTTGCAAGCTTTTTTAAAATCAAACAATGTTTCAAACTGATTTCTGTCAACTCTAGTACAATATTTGTACTATACTTTTTCACTCAAAACAAAATTATTAGCATTTAACATAAAACTCTATGATTTACAACAGTTTAAGATCAACACTATTTATCTCACCAAAAACCATTTAGACTTGCCCCCACTCACCTTATCTAACTATTTAATACATAATTATATACCACCGTCATCTGTAATACAATGCAAATCATATTATTATAGTTTAAAGCTTTTCGACTAAGTCACATAGATAAAATCAATCTTCTGCTTTTGTTATTTTTTTGTTATAAAAAATCAATAATGAAATGGCTACCTACCCATAGATAAAACATCATCAGCTTGACAATGAACGTATTATTTGTTAATTTTATTGTGTACCACTAATATTGTAAATTTTAATGCAAACTTCATTTTTTAAATCAATTGAGTACTGCAATTCGATTTCACACCACTCTCTTTCGAATATAAAAATTATCTTTTCTTCTGATTGTCTGGTGGTGATGATTTTTTCTTACAAAATCTTTTGATGGTTGGTACTTCGTAGCGCACTAAAACGGAAAAATTTGAAAAGGGTAACTCAAGGGTTTCAATTGTCCTGTTTGGACAATTGAAATTATGACAGTGCACAACCAATACATATTTGAAAATTTAATATAGTACGTGCATAAACACATTGATGAATTCAAGAAGAAAAGTGATTGTCATAATGTCAATACTAGAAATAAAAATAAACTTGTAATGCCTGCTTCTAGGCTTAGTAAAATTAGCAATTCATTTGTTGGAAACAGTGTCCGCTTCTACAATAAGCTCCCAGAAGACATGTTGAAGATGTCTCTGAATAAGTTCAAAGTTAATGTAAAACGTAAACTGGTTGAAAAATCTTATTACCATGTAAAGGATTACCTAAACGACAAGGAAGCTTGGCAATAATTTGCTCTAATGGCTCTGATAGTTCCTTATATATGATGATTGTGAGATGGTGATAATAAAAAAAAAAACCCCGGCTGAGTTTGTTGTGGGCTCTTCTCAGACCAGGGCGCGTTTGGAACCCTCGTAGCTTTAGTTTTAAGATACCGTAACCGATTATCACCATCACGTTTTATAAGTAAGTAATTCTTGACGTCAATAAGTGTACCCACAGTGTACCTATATTGAATAAATGATTTGATTGATTGATTGATTGATTGGACGGAACCATAAAAAATATCTGTCGCTGCAAGTTGGCTTGATGCGAGATGGTCAAATTTCAAGGTCCTACTCATAATCAATTCGTTGCTTAGCAAATAAGACATAAGTATTTGTATTTACCACTATTGCGACCAGATACGTATGTATTTTTTTATCTACTACAAGCTAGCCCTTGACTGCGATCTCACCTAATGGTAAGTGATGATGCAGTCTAAGACGGTAGTGGGCTAACCTGTTACGGGCACGGCAGTTATTGTTAAACCATATCCCTAATCGGTTTCTATACACGGCATCATACCGGAACGCTAAATCGCTTGGCGGCACGTCTTTGCCGATATGGTGGTCACTAGCCACGGCCGAAGCCTTCCACCAGGCCAGACTAGGGAAAATTCAGAAATTATAAATTCCCAAATTGACCCTGCCGGGGATCGAACCTGCCGCACGTTAAGACAACAGCGCTCAACACTGCGCCTGGTAGGTTAGGAGGGCAATTAGATTATTAATTTAGAGGTAATTCTCTGTATAACAAAGGCTACTCGACCATGTGACTTGGTCTCATAATGTTAATCAGATTGTCAATAACCTTCATAGGTACGATCGACTTCACCGCACGACTCCTGCTCGGCTGCGAGTTGCGACATCCATATTCCTTATCGCCTATCATATTATCACAAGCTGATAAGCTCGAGCACCGTGACTTGTGCTTGGATTTGGGTTTTTATTTAAAAAACAAAATAATTATAACAAAACTAGCTGATGCCCGCGACTTCGTCCGCGTGGATTTAGGTTTTTCGGTTCCAGCGGGAACTCTTTAATTTTCCAGGATAAAAAGTGGCCTATGTGCTAATCCAGACTTTAATCTATCTCTGTGCAAAATTTCATCCAGATCCGTACAGCCGTTCTGGCATCATTGAGAAACAAACATCCATATAAGGTTTTTTGGTTCCCGTGTGAATTCTTAAATTTTCCGGGATAAAAAGTAGCCTATGTGTTATTCCAGACTATAATCTATATCTCTGTGCCAAATTTCAACCAGATCCGTTCAGCCGTTCTGGCGTGATTGAGTAACAAACATCCATCCATCCATCCATCCATCCAAACTTTCGCATTTATAATATACTAGCGGTCCGCCCCGGCTTCGCACAGGTAGCACTTGATCAAAATAGTCCATATCCAATGGTCAGTCGGCACTGAGACGAACAACTCCACCATACGTTCTCAAATTTTGTTCAGCAAACCGCTGTGAACGCTTGGCACTTGAGTCTCCAATACGACGTATTTTCGCTGCGATCGCCTGGGAACAATGTTTAGAACTAACAACTAAGTTGAGACATTGATCTTTGATGCTTTTCGCAGTCTGTCTACAGCAGTAAGATATTAAAATGTTTAAAAAAATGTTGGTAAGTTTTCTTGTACTTATTATGTTTGTCTTGACAAATATGACATAAAAGACAGTCTGAATTAAAAGACGTATAGAGGTTTAACGTAAAAAGTTAAATTAGGTGAATTTTTCCGACTTAATTCACATTATTGCAATTTTCGAAGGGATCTCTAATTTATTTTAAAATAAAATGTAGCTTATGTTACTCGCTGATAAAGTAGCTTTCTATAGGTGAAAGAATTTTTAAAATCGGTTGAGTAGTTTTTGAGATTATCCATTACAAACAAACGAACAAACAAACAAATCTTTCCTCTTTATAATATTAGTTTAGACTAGCTGATGCCCGCGACTTCGTACGCGTGGATCGAGGTTTTGTGGATCCCGCGGGAACACTTTAATTTTCCGGGATAAAAAGTAGCCTATGTGCTATTCCAGACTATAATCTATCTCTGTGCAAAATTTCAGCCAGATCCGTTCAGCCGTTGGGGCGTGATTGAGTAACAAACATCCATACATCCATACATCCATCCATTCGCATTTATAATATTAGTAAGAAGTATACAGTATCAGTATAGACATTCTTCTTTATAGTCAAAGAGGGGATACAAGTTGTATGAAAGCAATCGACTTTGGATCCAACGTACGACAGGATAGTATAATAAATAATAATAACTAATCTAAGTGTTTTGCTAAGGGCCACTGCTGAGTTTCTTGCCGGCTCTTCTGAGTAGAATTGATTTCCGAACCGGTGGTATAGTCAAAACATGACGTAACATAAGAGACACCTGTATAACTTTGTGTCCAGCGCCCGACATGATAGTTTTATAACCAACAGTGTTTTGCTTTTAAAAAGACGTCATGTTACGTCATGTTTTGACTCTACCACCAGTTCGGAAACCAAATTCTACAGAGAAGAGCCGGCAAGAAACTCAGCAATTGCTCTTTTTAAAAGCAAACCACCGTTAGTTATTTTACTATCATAACTTAAGAGACACCTGCTTAAATGTATACCTAACCTACATGTAATATATAAATTGAGTAGGTATTGATCATAAACGCGAGGATCGATATAGATTGACCGATACTTGAGAACGTAGAGGTATGGCCCCACCAAATACCACAAAATACCCTTAATAGATCTACACGGCATCGTACCGGAACGCTAAATTACCTCGAGGCTATGGAACGCCTTTACCGGTATTGTGGGTAATTCGATTTATCAATGTCGTACTGTACCTACATAGATGTTAATTTTATCGTGTAATTTAATAGGGTAGTCAAGTCTCGTTATTCGGATGTTTCGTTCTGTTTCTATCATGCGGAAGTAATATATTGTTTACATTCATTGCACATCGAAACAACAACCTGAGGCACGGTTTTAGAATTTAAATACGTGTTTAAATAATAATATGATCTTTAATTTACGTAATGTCTGTTTTTCGACCTAGGTCTGCAGTGGCCGTGAGTCATTCAGCATTCTTGTCGAACATCCTAATATTTTTTATATTATTACTAGCTGATGCCCGCGACTTCGTCTGCGTGGAATAAGTTCTTTGAATTCCCACGGGAACACATTAACTTTCCATTACAAAACTACATGTCACCCTCGGTCCTCAACTATACCCGTGCAAAAAACACGTCGATCTGTTGCTTTGTTGAGGCGTGACTGTGACAATCACACTTTCGCATTTATAATTTTTGTGTATGTTTTTCCATCAATCACGGCGCAAATGAGCAACGAATCTGCCCCCCAATTAGGTAAGAATCAATTATGTATCTATTCTCATGCGTTTAGGTATGTACGATACATGCTGGTATGGTTTATATTTTACTTTGAAGCCAAAATTAGACGATTTGATCGGCAATCCTTACATGATTGCACCTCAGATTCAAAATGTGATTTTTTGCATAGATTTAATTAAATACGTCTTGTACTCTGGCTCAGGCTACTTTTCATTGGGGAAAACCAAGGATTTTTATAGATAGGTAAATACGTCTAAGCACAGAATACCAACTGTTGTCTATAGACTCTAGATAGGTATGCTTATTTTAGATTTTTTGGCAGTTTGGAAATCCCCATCGATAATTACCTACCTAGTACCTACCTGTTCGGTAAATACTTAATTATTCCGACTTTATTTCGCTTGTAAATGCAGTTTTCAACAAAGAACAGGATGTGGTTTTAATAAAAAGATTAGAAGTACCGAATAAACCATCCGAAACTGCTACGAAACGAATAGATTGCCATGTCAATCGCGATTGCTCGACGAAAAGTTATAATCTTACTAAGTACCTACTTAATATTAGGAAAAAGATGATGAACGATGACTGAACAGAGGCCCAATTGTTTAAGAAAATCGTAATAATTTGAAATGGGTAGTATTTCAACGAGCGAAAATAAATTTAAATTATAGGTAAAAACAGAATATAGTGTACCTACTGAAATACTAAGTTAGCGACAGGCTGTGGGCGACTACAAATATTGAAAATGTTGACTTGAAAATACTAATTTGAGTTACTGGTTATTCAGAACGATCAGTTTAATAATTCTTAAGCGAACACTTTTCTATTAAGGGGCAATTTTATGGCTCACATTATATTCAACATTATTTACCTATATTATTATTATATACCAATTAATACCTATATTTTATATCAAGAATAAATCATTCGTCAAATTCGCGATTTTAAATAATGTCGGTACATTTTACAAACTTTAGTGCTTCTGTAAATTAATTTTTTTAAACTTAAGTTAAGTATATTAACCCGATAGAACCTAGGCCGGGCACTACCTGAATAATTATGTCTAACCCTAACCTAACCTAAAATTTTGACAAATATTGTACTTATTAAACAAGATTAACAGAGATTTTGTACGAGACGAACTTATCTGTTCTGCTATTTTCAAAATAATAATAGGTATACTAAAATGGAAAAACAAATATCTCAAATAGTATTATCAGTACCTAACAATACTAATAGAATACCCTAAAAGGTATATTTTTGAAGCACTTAATGTATTAACTCAAACCGGTTATAAAGTTACTTACTTAGTTTAGTAGTCGCTAACTCAGTATTTATGTCGCTAGCTTTAGTATTTCATACGGTCACTTACAGTCGTCAGTTAATTTTTTAGTCGATCGATTAATAATAGTCCATTTGAAAGTATTACTCGAACTGTTTAGGTAAAGAGTTCATACACACTCTTTGATATGTACTATAGGTTATACCTACGTTTGACAAACGTTTACAATTACGATTTTCTTACACAATCAAAGGGCTGATTTGGCTGTAGATGTAAGTAATGAATATAACTTACACTCTGAATGACATAATATTTACTTATATATTTTTGCCAAAGGTAATCGGAACAATACATACTCTTCATTAAATTCCGAAAAATGTAATCTGAGTTCCCACGGGCTACGCTAAGGTAATACCTATAGTAGCTTTTCTTGGGATATGGGATTTAAAAAAACGCGAACGCCGCCGTGGCCGTCGGTGTCGACGTTGTCCGGCTACAGCTGTACTATTGCCTATTCTGTGGTCCGGCCCGCATCATTACCAAATAAGCCTACATACCTGTTTTGTTCTGTACCTTTTCTGTGTGAGAAATCTCTAGAAGGTATCTTATTTCCGGGGGGTGTATTTAGGTTATGTATGATTAATACCTACCTACAAAAACTCCCTCGGTGGCCACCCTCAGCGCATGTTGGGAGGCTAAATCATTGAAAAAAAAGTAAACTTGGGTAAAGCACCTACAATTTTTTTTTCCGAAACCTTTTCTTCAAATTGGTATTTTAGGCACCCACAATCTTATTTTGTATTTTTAGTCTGAATATTTTGATAGCGTCAAATATTAGAGCGGGGTCAGAGCGATGCATGCTACTTTAGGTGCTCTGGTATTTTTATACATATTTTTTGAGTATTATAATACATTACTCATTGCAGAAAAATGCATGATGATGATATGATGACTCATTGCAGAAAAAATCTCTACGACAACTCAATGTACCTACAAACCTACTAATACTTTTAGCTACCAGCTAGCTTTAACTAAGTACATATTTTTTTCTTTCTTTTCATAAAGCAGCAGGCACATATTTAATTGTAGGATAATAATGCATTGGAAGACCAGAGCATTTACTTTCAAATACAATCGACTATAATCGATGTAGGTATACGATTTCGAATCTTACTTTACTTACCAAGAAACTTTATTGAATCCAATATCTTACAATAAACGTTTTATTTGTTTATCGTATCCAACGATCTAGATCACCTAGATCGAAGCACGGATGAGACCCCAAAGTCGATTATTAGTTTTTATAGTAGGTACTTACCATTTTTTAGAGTACAGTACATTGGTAGGTAGGTACCTACTGGATGCATTATGGGATTTCAACATTGTGAGAAGTCAACAAGTGATCCTTAATCTACTGATGTTATTAAAAAACGACCAAGTGCGTGTCGAGTCACGCGCTGTGTAGGGTCCCGTAGAATTAGCCGTTACATTATGAAGCGAACATTTTATAGGTATGTTGGTCTACTATTACTCGTAAACTTGTAAAGCCTACTTAGCTGTGATAGTTTTCCCTTTAACTTCGTTATATTATACCTATATATTAGGTAGGTTTGTAGGTACCTACTGCTGCTTAGCTGTTTAGCTTGCAGGGACGAGGGGACACGTGACTCATTAGTAGGTACTTTAAATCTAAATACCTATTTTGGAAACAGACCTCAGCATCGAAAAATGGTCCCCACTCCCACAATATTTTGAACGACCTATCACCCTACACTAGGTATGGGAAAGTCGAGAAAAAAAAAGCAACCCCGCTTTACGTGTAGGGGAGGTACTTACTTACCATGGAAATAACTTAATAGTTGGAACCTAAACAATTGTTTTTTTCAAAATATTATTATTATGTCGGCGTAATTAATATGTGTTGTATTATAGCCCGCCAACCCGCATTGGAGCAGCGTGGTGGGTCTAAGCTCTAATTCCCTCTCTCCTATGAGAGTGGAGGCCTGTGCCCAGCAGTGGGACGTTAATGGGCTGTAGTGGTGGTGGTATTATAATAACACTATACAAACGTGTCAACAGGCCATGGAGCGTAGCATCCTAATCATTAAACTAATAATTTAATATAAAAAATTCTTTTTTAAACAACCGACTTCAAACTCCCGCGCCTACTTTACAACAACAAGCACACGCTATACAAAGTACTTATTTTATTGTTGATATTTTAAAAACCGCTCGACCGATTTCGATAAAATTTATATGGGACCACTTGGAAAGTATGCCCTTTCAAATAAAAAAAGAATCATCCAAATCGGTCCACCCAGTCAAAAGTTCTGAGGTAACAAACATAAAAAAAAAAAACAGTCGAATTGAGAACCTCCTCCTTTTTTTGAAGTCGGTTGAAAAATAGATAGATAGATATTTTATTTGGTCACAAAAACAATTAACAATTTGTGCTTACAAAAGTAAGTCAATTGTTGACTTATTATTGTCTAATACAAAAATTCGTGTACAAATAAGGCTCCTAACTCAGCACAAAGCAGCAACAAGCTGCAGCGCTGGTTTTTTGATCGTTAAAAATGTCAAAAACAAATAGGCGGAGAGGTAACTCCATTAGAAATAAAACCGAAATTAAAGACGCTATAAGTCATAGTATCCAATCGATGCCAGCCACCCTCTGGATATCATCGCTCGAAATCCGAAAGAAAAGCCCCGGAAAGAGTACGTTGGCGCTACTTGAAAGAGGCCTTTGTCCATCATTGTTTTTTTTATTCCACTACAAGTTAGCCCTTGACTGCGATCTCACCTGATGGTAAGTGATGATGCAGTGGTACCAGGCTAACCTGTTAGGGGTATGGCAGTTATATTAAACCCATAACCCTAGGAACCCTAATAACATTACCTAAAATTTCTTGGAACCGCCTAAAGAACACCTCTTTTTTTGTCGACAACTCAGTGCCGGTCATTGAGGGCACTCAGCTGTTTTTATTGTTTTTTACAATCGTACAATTTGGTTGGAGGATCCATTCATAATATCTAATTAATATGCGTTTTCCTCCCTATAACAACATATTATATAAAAGATTGTTGGACGATATCACATGCAGTATTAGCACAACCTAGGAACAGTAAACTCTAAACGTAAGTCTGCTTCTTTTGCATCAACTGGTTGCCATTTTACTCTAATAATAATAGTTCTATTTTATTTATTATTATTTGTTTTTTTGAAACCGGCAAGCGGCGGAAGTATGCCTCTCTCATAGAGATTTACATATTTGTTCCGTTTGCCGTGGAGACCCTGGGGCCATGGAGTCTTAGTGGCAAAAAATTTTTACGAGATATTTCACCGCGGTTAAATGCCTCATCTGGTGACAGAAGGGCTGGCTAATTTTTTGCACAAAGGATCAGCCTGGCTATCCAGTGCGGAAATGAAGCCAGCATTCTTGCCACCATTCCACGCGGGCATGATTTATATAGTAATTATGTAAGGCTAGCTAGCATTAAGTTCTATTGTATTATTTTTTTGTTTTATAATTTTACTATATTCTAGAAATTGTGTCCACCTTCGTCTGTGTATTCTAAGTATTTAGAACGTCATATTCAAGCATTTATCAAATGTTTTATTTAAGTACTGTGACTTAAAATCACAGCCATACAAAGTCGGGATATGGCAATTAATTTAATTCTAATTAAGTACTTTACTGAATGACGCCCGCGGCTTTGTCCGGTTCGATTTAGGTTTTTGATTCCCGCAAAATCTCCTTGATTTTCAATGATAAAAAGTACTTGGCCGATGTCTTTTCCCAGGATGCAACCTATCCTTGAACATCTGTTTCTGGTCGTGAAACGTAGCAGACAGACAGTCACACTTTCGCATTTATACTATGGTACCTATAGATATAGATAACTAGAGGTTGCCCGCGACTTCGTCCGCGTACAATTTCTGATTTCCTGAGATTATAAAATTTTCCTGCTGCAACAGGCCTTCTTATAGAGGCTGTATAGCTTGTGCAGGTGTTTATTATGTAAAACTACTAATCTAAATGCCGATTATCATGTCTCTGACTTCATAACATAGACCTTGTACATGATTTTAGAACCCCATTTGACTCCCTTTGGGTTGATTTACGTAAAATTGCTTGAACAAGTTATTATTATAAAAATAATAACCTAAATTTTATGCCGATTTTCAAGTATCTAACTTCAAAAACTTAGAACATTCATGTAGTTAAGCTTCCAACCTCCATTTCACACCCTTTGGGGTGGAATTTCGTGACCCCTTACACGTGGAACCCTTACACAGGTTGTTATTGTTAAAAACTAGCTGATGCCCGCGACTTCGTCCACGTGGTTTTAAGTTTTTGTTATTCCTGCGGGAACTCCTTAATTTTCCCGGATAAAAAGTAGCCTATGTCACTCTCCAGGTCCTCACCTATGCAACAAAAGAAGAATTAGCGAAATTGGTCCAGCCGTTCACGCGTGATGCCGTGACCAAGGGAAATAGGGATTCATTTTTATATATACATATATATAGAAAAGATTAAAAACTTAAATGCCGATTTTCATGTATCTAACTTTAAAAACAGGACTTTCATACAAACATCCAACCCTCAATGCACCTCCTTAGGGGTGAAATTTCTTAAAACCGTTTCTTAGCTGATGTCTGTACTATTGAAGGAATCTAGGTACCTTCCAAATTTAAAGTTTGTATGCTTTATAGTTCCTGAGATATCGTGGTTGGCCAGTGAGTGAATGAGTGATATTTCGCTTTATAATATAGGTACGTAAATTATTAATAATAGTTCCGCTGGTCTGCCGTCTGCAGTTGGGTGGGTATAGATCCAGAATTCCTCTGTATTGATACAATACAATAAATATATAGTAATACACTAAGCTCATCCGCCCGCTGTATAATATGGTTCCAGGATCCGGATAGGTAGCACAACACCACAATTATTTAAAGTTCAAAGATAGTTGCACCCCGACCGCTAATAGAATACATACTATAATAATTACAATACATATTTTTTATGTGTCAGTGTAGTTTTTAAATGTGGTGTGTCGTGTAATGTGCCAGCGACATTGCGACCGAAAAAGGTTGCATATACCTACCTATATTGAACAATATTTATAGTTAGATAGCCTGGCAACTTCTGGATACTTTCAAGGAAGATTTCATATTAAGGAGGTCAAACTACATATTAGAGGTAGAGGTATTTGGTGAAAACAGTCTAGTATGTTTTAAACAAAATACGTAAAAACAGTATTCAAAGATAGTCAGGGATTAAACCAGCACCTCCTTAACTAATCTTATTGCGGTAGGTACTCGATAGAGAGCATTGCGCAAGGGAGGCACCGATGCGTTCTTTATGAGATGTTGGAGCCTCCCAATGCATGCAGATGGTGGCAACCGAGGGGGTTTTAGTAGGTACAAATCCTACATAACCCTACTTCTCCCCCCAGAAGTTGGGTCTCTTAGGAAGATCCCCCTCGAAAAAAAAAGGTAGGTACTCGATAGAGGGAAAAAATTGTAGGAAACATAACTTGTCAAAGAATAATTCACAAATTCCACGCATGCAGCACTTTTATAATAATTAAACGTGCTTTCCCTGCACAGACGTTTCGTTCTCTCCAGTCGCCCAGTTGAATAATTCAAGGTTACCAAGATTAAAGCTAAGAACTTAAGAAGGGTATTTTCTCATTTTAATAGCATGCAGACAATCGTACTTCTGGCGACTTTGGTGGCAGCGGCGCTGGCCATGCCGTCTGAGACCTATAATCCTCAGTATGACAACTTCAATGCCCAGGAGATAGCGAATAATAAGCGTCTGCTTCTCAACTATGTCAAATGCTGGGTCGGCGAGGGGCCATGCGTCAAGGAGGCAGCCGATTTCAAACGTAATTACAGGTTTTATCTTGATAATAAAGCGATCACCAAGTTCATGTTTCTGTCAAACATATTTTACAAGGCAATGTACTTACAATTTTTTGCTTACCCAAAAACTCAGCCTAAGTGGTCTGTGCCCAAAAATAAGTGACAGTTTTTAAAATAAGCACATCGCTTGTAAAATTCTTGTGAAATATTTTTGTTGGTATTATTTGCTGAAAATACTAGTTTGTCATTTCACATGTTTCGTCGAAAACTATTAATACACTCTAACTCTTTTGGCTATGTAAAATATTGTTCCGAGTTGTAAAGTACCTGGTAACAAAATTGTATCGCCAAAATCAACCCAATCCTACTCTATCTGTGTTCCTCACAATTTTGAATATAATTAATTGTTTTTTTCTGATCTGGATGGATCTGCATATTATGGAAAGGTAATCTCATGCTTAAAATTAATCTGCCATTTTAATCCCTTCCAAGATAGACCGCTCATCCTCATCATTTATCAACTGGTGAGTTAGCAGCGTATATGAACTTAATTAAATTTGTATTTTGTATTCCAGAAATGATGCCCGACGCACTTCAAACCAATTGTGGAAAGTGCACACCTAAGCAGCGTCAGCATATACGCACTATGGCGCGAGCTATACAGAAAGATTTGCCCGATAAGTGGACAAAGCTAGTGAAGCAGCAGGACCCGAAAGGCGAATATAAGAAATCCCTTGAAGACTTCCTAAACGCCGACGACTAAGTAACCAAGGACGACAATACTTATTTTTAAATAAAACTTTTCACAGCATTGCCTAAATAATTATCAAGATACCTCTACGACGACGTGAATCTGGAAAAGTATTGTTCTGTCTGTCAAATTATATGCTTTCAACGAACCTTGCTGCAATGTTCTGTAATATTTTTCCTTATTAAAATAATTGTGATTAACTATATTATCGTTTGTGATTATAGTATTATTATGGTACTGTTCTGTAAACCAAAATTGAAACTAGACGGAATAATTAATACTTAATTGCACATATATTTTCAAGCGTTACAATTTCATATTTTTTGTTTCAATGTTCTATGTGAGTACATATTTATATTTTACTAGCTGATGCCCGCGACTTCGTCCGCGTGGTTTAAGTTTTTTGTTATTCCCGCGGGAACTCCTTAATTTTCCGGGATAAAAAGTAGCCTATGTCACTCTCCAGGTCCTCACATATACAATACAAAAAGAATTAGCGAAATTGGCCCAGCCGTTCACGCGTGATGCCGTGACCAAGGGAAATAGGGATTCATTTTTATATATATAGATTATAAAATAAAAACATACTTTTTAATCGATAAATAATATAAGGTTACCTAAAAACATTTTTTTGATCCCAAAATATTTCCATAATTTATTGTAGGTAAATCTTAAGAGCCCAAGTACTGAAACATTGTTTTCTGTTCCGACGTTTTAGGATAGGAAAAATGAAAATTTCATTACCAAATTAATACCATTCGCTACTCAGTTAAATGAAGTATGACGTAATTCAAAAAAGTGGTCATAAAATCGTATAGTAACTACAGAAAATTATCGGGAAATTCATGGAAATCTCAAAAAGGCGTTATCGCGTTCCGACTATTGTGATTTAATCTAAGACCTTATTTAAACAAAAGTTATTTCAAATTAATCATTAAAGATCAAGGAACACTTTAATTAAACAATATTTTCAATACAACTTAAAGTTTTTGTACAATCTGGTTCCAAAGATCCCTCATACGAATTTTTCATACAAATTTACACTGGCTCGTCCAACCCAAATGTCAAAACTTATAGCCTAAGAGATAACTGTATTTGTGGTAACTATCTTTTGGTAACTATAATTATATCTCCTTACTATTAATTTCCATGTTTCAGATTTATGTTAGTATTATCACAGGTGGTCTAAATGGTTATATACGAGTTATTTTGAATACTAAAAAATTAAAATAACTTCAATGGGAGATATTTAAATACTACACATTATCACATCAAAGCGGCGACACTTGAGCTATTTTTAACCCAAGACGGAACGAACGGTATATATTATTATGTGTTTGCCCTAAGAGGTTGTGCGATTGTTTGTTTGTTTGTGTACTTTTTAGTTACCATTTTCCTGGAAAACTACTGGACCGGTTAGTATGCAGATTTTGCAATAGATATGCATAACTTCTGTCAAGGTTCTTTAATATGTTTTAGGGCATTATATTATATAATGAATTTTTTAACTGATATATTTTAATAATAATAATAATAATAATAATAATTCTTTATTTAACAGATAAAAATCCAACAAGACAATATAAAATAATAATAATAATAAAAACATAAAAGTACTTATAAAACTAGAAAACTTATTTCTAGCTTCACTTCCTATTTGCGTCCCGGTGAACACGCCGCCAGTGGTCAAACATCAGTCCTGACATATGCTCACCGATGATCTCAAGTATGACGTTATTCGACTGTCGCAATCTGCTCCAGAAGGAGGCTATGCGATTCCGAACAATCGCGAAGAAGTCAGGAACCCCCGCCTCGGCGAACATGCCCGACGCGCTGCAGTATCTCGGCAATCTCATTAGGATGTGGTATGCATCATTATACTGCACCCTAATGGTGCTCATTGTCGATCGCTTGTATTTCGTCCATAATTGACATGTATAAAAACATTGACAATATGAACGAAATAGTGTTAGCTTGACGTCTTTACTGCATTTGGAGAACCTGCGAGCAAGCATGTTACACCGAACCGAGAGGGCTCTTCTCTCTCTCTCAATGTCTAAGTCATCCTTGAGGTCACCGGTGAGAACATGGCCTAAATATTTGAATTGCTGCACTTCCCGAACTGCAGAACCATTCAGATAAACCGGAGGCACCCTCTCCGGACCCTTTCCGGCTCTAAATACCATCAATTCCGATTTCGTTACGTTGTATTTCAACCCATGGTCGTTAGCATAACGACCGCAGATTGAAAGAAGTTTTCTTAGCCCACTTACCGATGGGCTCAGGAGCACCATGTCGTCTGCATAGCTAAGGTTGTTGATACATACGTTTCCAATATGGCAGCCAATTTTAGTACCCCTGAGCTCCCGTATAAGATCGTTGATGTAGACATTAAAAAGGTCCGGAGAGGTAAGCCCACCTTGGCGTACGCCACATTCTAGTCTATACCCACTAGAAGTCGCGTCACCCCACCTTACATGGTTAATTTGGCCGCCGTATCAGTATCTTTACAGACCATTTATTCAGAACATTTATTTATCAGAATATTAAAGTTTAACACAATTTGACACCTCTACAGCTCATTACCATTTGGCCATAGTCCAACACGCTGGTCAAAAAAACTACTGAGCCGACAAAGATGCAGTTTTGTGTTGATAAAACTACTTCTGCGAAGATTTAATTGTTGTTACAAAGTTATAAGGTCACAAATTATAATGGAGCGCTGCAGTTCATCGTGGGTTTTTTTAAATTTTAATTTTATTACTTGACGTACTACTTGACGTACTTAACGACGTATTACGTCTTTGAAAGGCAATATCTAGTAAACGCCCCGATGAATAGAGTCAGTTTTTATACTGGTTACTTAGGTACAGCGCATACATTAATACTATACTAGAATAAGCCTTCCTAGTTATTGGTCATTTCTGGTAACAATAACTCGTCTTTGAGCGGCGATAAGTAGTCAGGTCCCCAGCCGCTTGCAGGCAGACCATCACAAATTCCACCAGACGATAGTTACTGTTCTAAACTTACGTAAACATACATATCAAAAATTCGCGGAACCGGCAGGATTTGAACCTGCGTCTCTCTGGGAATCGCGCCCTGAGCGCCTTGACTATCGTGTGTGAAGCACTGTAATTAAATTATAAAATTTAGTTTAACGCAAAATATGTCATTCCTCGTTCAATGAGTTCCATCGAATATGGGCCTTGAAAGTAGTTTCGATACTGCAATGTATCGCTACTGGATGGCATAAACAGTCGCGTTAGAAGACTGGATTACAAGATGCATATCTCAAATTTCGGCACTGGTAGGTAAGTGAACCGTGGCCGAGTGGTCAAGGCGCTCAGGGCGCGATTCCCACAGAGACGCAGGTTCAAATCCTGCCGGTTTCGCGAATTTTTGATATGTATGTTTAAGTGAGTTTAGAAACTATCCTCGTGTGTGAAGCACTGTAGTAAAATTATAAAAGATAGTTACTGTTGTGAATGATACGAGCACTTGATGAGACCTTACATTTATTATTACTGAAATATAAAATATATATGTATTATATAAAATTCACATCATCTTTTCCTTTTATTTTTTAAAATAGATTATAAGTACATCTAGTTTTATTATAAGTTTATAATTGGCTTAGATATGTAATTATATTTAAATAATACGTATCTAATCCTAATTTATTTTTACTGAAATACCAACATAACAATATTATATGAAAACCACATCAGCAGCTATCTCTTAGCCTATATATTTTTTGGGATAATCTCATTGATTAAACCAACCTACTAATTGAATACATAGTAATAAATTATTATAGGCACGGGTAACACGGGTTATCATCATCGGATCTACAGGCTACAGCCCTTTTTTGGGTCCGAGCCTGGTCCAGAAGATTTCTCCATCTATTTCTATCATTCGCGCTCAATCCGTTTTGCTAAGCACATCCAACCATCGAAGTTTTGTACGACCGATACTTCTACGCCTATCTGGGTTCGACGATTAGTTTCTTTGCCGGCCGCTGATAGTCCATTGGTTGCAAGTGTCCAGGATGCAAGCTATCTCCGTACAAAATTTCGTTAGAACAATTGAGCAGAATATGAGCCATGAAAGCGTCGCCGACAGATACTTTCGCGTTTATCTTATCTTAATATATATAAATCTCGTGTCACAATGTTTGTCCTCAATGGACTCCTAAACCACTTAACCGATTATAATAAAATTCGCACACCATGTGCAGTTCGATCCAACTTGAGAGATAGGATAGTTTAAATCTTAAAAAAACATCAATTCACGCGGACGAAGTCGCGGGCATCATCTAGTACTAATATAAGTATGGATTTACATTTTACACTTATGACGAGTGACGACCGTCAGCTCTACAACGAAGCAAAAAATAAAACTTCCACGTATTAATGAAATTAATTCAAACTAATTTATTTTTGTTAATTTTTTCGGAGGCTTGTAGGAACTGGGCGAACGCTTCTCTGAACTCTCCCTTGGGATCCTCTTTGTTGACGAGTTCCTTCCATAGTTCAGGCAGTTTGGTCTGGAAGGCATGAGCCACTGTGCGAACTAGGTGCTTCTGTTTAGGCGTACATTTAGCACAACTCGTTCTTAGCGCTTCAGGAATATTCTCTGGAAATACAGAACGCATCTATTAATAAAACTAGGAGCGTCTAGTCTTCGAACCTAAATGGGCAAATTTATTCAAAAAACTATTATAGAACTAGGTGATGATGAGATTGGTGGTTTTCATTCCGGTGGGAACTCTTCAATTTCCCGGGATATAAACTGTCTCTGTACCAAATTTCATCAAAATCAGTTGAGTAGTTGAGCTGTGAAACAGACAGACAGACACACTTTCGCATTTGTAATATTAAGAAAGTATGGAGTACGGATTTGTAACAAGCGGCGATAGCCTAATAGTGTAGATGTTGGGCCTAATGTTCAGGTGGTCGGGGGCTTGGTGCTAGGACACGCAATTCTAACTTTTCTAAGTTACGTGAGTTTTAAGAGGCGATTAATATCACTTGAGTGAAGGAAAACATTGTGAGGAAACCTGCAAGCCCGAGGAGTTCTTCATAATGTTCTCAAAGATGTGTGATGTCTGCCAATCCACACATGACCAGAGTGGTGGAATGTGGCTAACCGTTCTTAATATGAGAGCTGATGGGCTGAAATGATTAATTTACTAAAATGCTATGATGTTACTCAAGGTAATATTTTGTTACCGTCACACTGTTAAACGATCTTGGCAAATCAATGTTGTTAACAAACAACATTGATTTGCCAAGATCGTTTAAAAATAATAAAAAAATAATTTTCTAAATGATGCCTTCAAAAACGGCATTCAAATGAAATAGGTACCTATATTAAAGATTAACTATTAATTTTATTTAGTCAAAAGTATAATATTCTGACCGATAGGTACTTACTGAAAACGACATTATATATCATTAAAGGTAACAAATCCAGTGCTAACCCCTCATCTTACCCCTTAACCATAAAGTCTAAGCTGGAATGACAGACACAGGTCTTCACGAATTGTAATTGGTTTAGGCAATCGTCAGGAATGCCGAGAGTGCTAAGCAAAGGACCTTTGGAGTCACCGTCTTTGCATGTTGTGTCTGCAAAGTTCAAAACCAAGACACTCTACAACAAGGTATACATATAATTTAATTGTCTGGTAGGGCATTAGTAACAATATACAGCAAGATATATCTTCTTTAAGGTATATCTGTTTCTATATCTTATTTGTATCACAGGTTCACAGGGAACGGTAAAAGCAATTCTTACTTTTAATGTCGGATCCTTCTGTCGTGCAGGGTCCTTCATCGAGGAAGCACTTGCCGTAGCTCCTGAGTAGACGCACGTTTTCCGCTAACTCCTCAGCGTCGAAGTTGTCGTACTCTGGGTCGTAGGTGTGCGACGGGACGGCCAGTGCCACCGATACAACTGTTGCTAATACCACTATTGGCTGCATACTGTTTTAAAAAAGAACACTCTAATCATTGACTTAATAATACATGGACTTGGTCAGCGCTAAAAAGTGTCCGAACCGAAAGAGATCCAAAACGCGAAAAGGTTTCCAATCGCACTTCAGTCTCGTGTTTGTCATCAGAAAGAACACTCGTCAATAATGCCGCACTGAGATAAGAAATCTTGCAAAAACTACCCGAGTAAGGTGAGAAAAGAAGATGGTGTATCATATTTTCAGTAATTAAACATTTATTAACGATATAAAGGTATTATTTCGCTTAGAAACATAATATTCCATCCAAAATTCAATTAATTGTAAAAACAAATGGCATAACCAACCAAAATGAACAAAAATTTACTATCTGTCCTTTTCTAATACACTACGCGCGTATAAGACAGAGGGAGTGGAATATTTTTATCAAATTTATCGCTAGAAGCTGCATATGATAAAAAAATGGGCGACCGTCAGTCGAAGCTACGCGGATAGCTTATTGCAAGCAAAATTAGGCTATATCATAATGATCTAAGACACAAATTACAATGTTTTAGTTTGTTTATAAAAATATACATGTATACTCGTACATATAGGTTTTCTCGGGACACGTTTTTCGTAAATTTTGCATTACACCCGAAGTCCATGTATTATTAAGTCAATGACTATAATAAAAAAAATAAACCATACTTTTGTTTAGTGTTTATCCATAGGTATGGGTATAGCGAAGATATACAACACAAAATATCGTACCCCATACGACGCGGACCGTCGGACGTCCGGTGCGCGTCACAAAAATACCAGACCAGAGGGTTTGGTATTTTTGTGCAATGACAACATACAAATATTTCACAACTTGAAAAGTTACACTGTGACCTTTTAATACCTCTCTCTTTGCGTCGTATTCCTCATTAGGTGCTGAGGGTCGTGACCCCATTCCATTAACCAAATAATGGTAGGAGTTTTCTTGGGATAATAATCTTGGGATTTTAATACCGAGCTACCTAGTAATTAACATGAAATTTGTTTTCTTTTTCACTTACCTTATTATCACGGGAAGTATTTATCCTAAATACCTAATGCTTATTTTTCACACTTGCTTTGTAGTTGAGCAACTTTTCACAGCAACAATATTAAAAAACTAAATTAAATTAGAATTTATCACGTTTATATCTCGTCTATATTAGAACTGTCAGCATTTTTCAGTTACATGATAATCATACAAACGCACGTTTAGATTGCTGAACCAGCAGAATCCTTTACGTGCGGAATTACATCAAACAGTAGAGTTGTCGCCTTCCTAGAGTAGCTGGTTTTGTTTTGTTTTGGTATTCTAAATTGAGTTAATTATTGTCAGTGGATTTTGCTAATTTCTCTTGCAATTCCGGTACAATTTAAAGGTAGGTAAGTAAGCAGGTATTGAGGCTGATTCTGTATAACAAAATCTCTAAACTAAACTAAAATGGCAGCTTTAAATCTAGTTCTGTCCCTTTCCGTAGGAAGTATTATGAAAGGGTTAGCAATATTTGTAATGCTCTAATTTTAGTTTAGTTTAGAGATTGTGCACTATTCGCGCGCGAGTTTAATGCAGAGTAAATGTATGCGTCACCATACATTTGGTCTGCATTCAAGTCCTGCGCGAACTATAGGTAGTAGCGTTGGAACTAACGGTCGCCTTTGGGTCAGGCAACGTTACGCAATAGGCAATGATGCTGATCAGAGATGTATGCTGACGCCAGATTTGTTGTTCCGTTCCGTCGTACGGAAAAACGGTGAAAACATAAATAGATATTAGATTGCAGTTTTTAAAAATCAGCAAAAAAAAAAGTGAACATATTGTGTGTGTGGGTGGAGCGATTACATTATCAGCTGACGGGTGACTGTAATCGTTTTTTTAAATGTATATAGTGAGCAAACGAGCAGGCGGGTCACCTGATGTTAAGTGATAACCGCCGCCCATGAACATTTGCAGCACCAGAGGAACCGCCTATACATTGACAGCTTTTTGAGATATGCTAATAGCATTGGCCTATGTCCAACAGTGGGTACTGGCTGATGATGAATTATAGGTAAATTATTTGCCACTTAAATCTGAATAAACATTTATTTATTAATAAAAGCTGTGTCGAAGTATTTTCGGTCGGGATTGTACAATTTATTCGCCTCTTCTATAGAAACACCTTTTCTATACGCATAGATCCAGGACGCCATCTTGAACTTTTGCTCATAGCTGCATTTTGGGCACGCTTCTTCGATAGCTTTAAAAAAATTATCTGAAAAGGGAAAATTCAGAATTAGATTAGGAAATCCTAATCTAAGTTTCGTTCAATCCATCAGTCCGTCCGACCACGTACAGATGTCAACTTTTGTATGTGTCACCATACATTAGCTGATGTGCACTCAACTCGCGCGCGAACTGTATATTAAATTGAAAGCAATTGTTTCTTCTATAGGTATAATGTGTATAATTGGATATCTCGTAGCTGGATGAGGCTTAACATTCTGTTTTTTTTTCTTATTGGATTTGCAACCAGGAGATAATTAAAACCTAGTCTTAATCCGATGGCTTGCAGGTTAAATAAGGCTAAATCCCATAATTTCGAATAATATTTAAATACTAGCTGATGCCCGCGACTTCGTCCGCGTGGTTTAAGTTTTTTGTTATTCCCGCGGGAACTCCTTAATTTTCCGGGATAAAAAGTAGCCTATGTCACTCTCCAGATCCTCAACTATACCCGTGCCAAAAATCAAGTCAATCCGTTGCTCCGTTGCGGCGTGATTGAAGGACAAACCAACAAACAAAGTGACTTTCGCATTTACCTATAATATTAGTATGATATGAAGTATGATACGGTAAATCTCTATAGTGATGATATCTTAGATCCTTAAGCTTTGGTTTATGTACCACGTTGTTTTTTTTGGTAAATAAATCATTTATGATAAAAAGAGGTAAAGTTTGTGAGTTTTTGAGGTTGTATAGGGGGTAATCTCTGGATCTTCTGAACCGATTTTGAAAATTCTGGTACCTATAGAAAGCCACATTAGCTGTGAGTGTCATAGGCTATATATGAACCCGAAGTTCCAGTGGGAATTATAAAAACTTATTACACGCGAACGAAGTCATGGGCATCTGCTAGTCATACAAATATTATAAATGCGAAAGTGTGTCTCTTTGTTGGTTTGTTGGTATGTCCTTCAATCAACGGATCGACGTGATTTTTGGGTATACCTGGAGAGTAACATAGACTACTTTTTATCCCGGAAGATTAAGGAGTTCCAGGAGAATTAAAAAAAACTTAAACCACGCGGACGAAGTCGCTGGCATCAGCTAGTTTATTATAGTAAGAAACTAACCACTAGTGCTTGCTATATTTTCTAAACATTTTTCATCCTGGCGGCCCCGACAGTCGAACAGATTTTGTAGTGCAGGCGAGTTTGCAAGCACGGTGGGACCCTGCATTGTATCGGCGGATACGATGGCGAAGAAAGCCCACAACGCAAGGGTTTTCATTTTCAGTGATGATTTATTGGCACCTAAAAACAAGTAAAACAAAGCATTAAAAAAAATTATGAGCATTAATTTTTAAACTATGGTAAATTGAAAGGTAAACGAGCACCGTCTTTCTTTGGACCTTGATCTGACCATTTGCTACAGTACCTACTTTAAGAAACATCTTCGAAAGTCTACAAAGTTTCTGTTACTATACCTTCCTGCTCTATCATAATTCACAATTAATATTTAATACCGACCGATCTCTACCAATAGGTAGGGTAGGTACCTCTACTATGCCACAAAGTAAAAACGTCTGCTGCACATAGGTATTCTCTACACAATACATAATATCAAGTAGAAAAGTCAGAGCTTATCAGCTGGATGGAAAGCAGACGGTTCAGATTTGTATGGGGCGTAGGCGTAGTCTTGTACAGGTAGGGAAATGAAGGAAAATAAATTACTAGAACAGTTTTTATCAGCCAAATCTACGAATTCGTCGTAATTTCAGTGGTAAATTTTTTTAATCTTTCCAAGTTAAGCAACACTAAACATGAGTGGGTAGCAATGGCGGATTTATATTTTTTGACGTTTTCCATAGAAAAACCCGTTATTTTGACAGTGACTGTCAGAAATGACATTTGATACATTTCGCGCCTACTGCCTTCTCTGTGCCTGAAGTTTGTCATCTTGGAAACATATCAAAAACTTGAAATGCATTTTTTATTTTTTTCTCGTTATTTACTTTACTGTTCTAAATTATAATATTTTTAATACAACTATGTATTTTCCTCTATTCATGGTAGAGTGTACAAGAGTAGGCCTAAAATGAACCTTTTCCTTTAATTATTACACACTCGCACTCCCACTAACAAAGACACACCGACTTGGAACAGACGAATATGACTTATTCTCTACACCTACTAGGAAAAGTCAGAGCTAAAAGCCTTAGCAGCTGGTTGGATACTAATTAAATCAAACACAGTACCTATTATTAAACACTCACAGACAGGCAGACTTTTAACCTCTCATTTTACGTCGGGAGTTAAAAAAATATTCTAAGATTAAAACTCAGCGGGAGTCAATTACCTTTTTTTCGTTTTCGGAGATGTGGTCAATGAAATAGTTGAATTTCACCTTTATATAACAAATATGTAATAGAAAGATTAATAATAAGATAATACTAATTAGGTACATGATCAAGAGTTAATGTGAAAATTAATTTACGTTATCAAAATCTTGGAGAGCAGTTTTATAAATGACAAAGAATCACACTCAACAGCCACAAAACAGTGGCTAGCTTGACATTTTTAGACTTTAGAAACCAGGCGCCAGAGTCCATACAAATATTATAAATGCGAAAGTGTGTCTGTCTGTCTGCTACGCTTTCACGACCCATGTTTACGGCCGATTTCGATGAAATTTAGTATTACAGATAGGTTGCATGCCGGGGAAGGGCAAAGGCTATACTTTTTATCCCGGAAATAAAAAAAACACTTATGGGTACTGAGCGGGCGAAGTCGTGGGCATCATCTAGTAACTAAAAATAAAATCTAAATAAAAACTATAGCATTACAATTTTTTTGAAAACATATCAATCAAAATTATTTTCTTTTTTTCTTTCTGTTAAATATCAAAACTAAATGATATTTTTATATATAAATAACTTATAATTTAGAATAATTATAATATTTACAATAGGAATGAATTGATATGAGTGCTTACCAGTCAGTAATTACCTAAGTGCCAAATTGTACCCAAAGAGAAATATTGTATAGATAATTATAATATTATTGTAAATTTATTTAAATATGGGTTGCTATTTATTTCGATAAATACAAAATTCTTACTTCAAAACTAAATGATATTTTAGTTTTGAAGTAAGAACTTACAATGAATACCTACTTACATTCCGCGTGCATAATATTATTATCATGCAGTTTTTCATGACATCAGCTGCCTATTACTTATTCTAAACGACTGGGGGGTCACATTGCAAAGCAGGCACGTTGTAGACTGTGGTTTAATGAATGGAAGGTCCCAGGTTCGATCCCCAGTACAGGTGATTTGGAATTTCTCAATAAATTGACCTGTCTGCTTCGGTCGTGGCTACTAACCACCCTACCAGCAAAAACATTATCTAGTTATTCATAAAAAGGAGTTAAAAAATAGGTTGTCGATAACTTAGTAAAAGACCGACATTCATATCAAGTATTTACTATTTTTCTCGGAAAATTCAATATTGTCGATTGTCGATTGATGATGATGATGATGATGATAAGTTGATAACTGGTTAGCCCGCTAGGCCGCTACCGTCTTAGACTGCATCATCACTTACCACCAGGTGAGATCGCAGTCAAGGGCTAGCTTGTAGTGGAATGAGAAAATAGAGAATAGCTGGTATACCTAGCAATTAGGTACAGCTGGCCCTGGTTAACCTAATACCGGAAAATAGTAGGTAATAATAATGCTAACAAGTCTGCACTATCTATGACATCGCAAATTTATTTTAAAATAAACGTTGCTAATTAAAAGGTGCAATAATAGAGTATTACTATAAATATCAGGGCACTTTGAATCGTTTTTATTTCATAAGTTGTATCGTGCGTACAAGGACCTCAGGTTTGTACCTTTTTAGATACAAATAAAATTATAAGTTTTGTACATCCTATTTTGGCAAACATACTACTATCCAACACATTAGCATTCTCATCTTTAGCCAATACTCACCCACAGGTTCGGCTACCTGTGGGTGCCGTAGATCGTTTTTAGGGTTCCGTACCCAAAGGGTAAAAACGGGACCCTATTACTAAGACTCCGCTGTCTCTCTGTCTGTCTGTCTATCTGTCTGTCTGTCTGTCTGTCTGTCTGTCTGTCTGTCTGTCTGTCTGTCTCCAGGCTGTATCTCATAGACCGTGATAGCTAGAAAGCTGAAATTTTCACAAATGATGTATTTCCGTTGCCGCTATAACAACAAATACTAAAAATTAAAAAAATATATATATTCCCCATACAATAAACGTGTTTTTTTCGTATTTTTTTGCTCAATATTAAAAACGGTAACAGGTAGACGGTTCAAATTTTCACAGAATATTAACTTGTATATTACCTTTCAAAATAAATAATTAAATATCAATAAAGTAAATATTAAAGGGGGGCTCCCATACAACAAACGTAATTTTTTCATATTAACAGTAAACCTCTACAAACAAAGTTAGTTTTGCGGTTCATTAACAAAGGTAATTATACCTACTTCTTGAGTACGGAACCCTCGGTGCGCGAGTCCGACTCGCACTTGGCCGGTTTTTTTAAGTGCTCTTTGACTTTTCTCATCCAATCGATGCGAGCAGCAAGTTAAGGCGGACCCTTGGTCGAGTGTCAGAGAACAAATGGTAACAGGGCATCCCCCTAGACTAGGGTCCAAGCCACCGGGAGCGGGAGCACTATACAGTGAAAAATAATTTCCGGTGGATGCAGAACTATTGCTTAAAATGAACACTAGGTAATCTACTTACTTCAGTAGCCATTATATTAGTAGCTATTGTAGGTTTTACCCGCGACTTCGTCCGCGTGGATTACACAAATTTCAAACCCCTATTTTACCCTCTTAGGGGTTGAATTTTCAAATATCCTTTCTTAGCGGATGTCTACTGGATGCCAAGTTTCATGCCAAGTTTCAACTCGATCCATCCAGTGGTTTGAGTTGTCACCTTTTCCTTTTAAATATTTAAGATGTTCTGCTGCAGGCCAAAATAGAATGAAGATCCTTATACTGTTCGCGTTTATCGTCTTAGCGGCGGCTCAAGAGTATTACACAACTGGCAACGATCATCTGGACGTGGACGCGCTCCTCGCTGACCCGGCTAAGACGAAGCAATTCTTGGACTGCTACCTAGATCGAGGACCATGCTCAGAACTGGCGATGAGTTACAAACGTACGTATTCTATTTGTGTTGCGGGAAACCATTGTTTTTTATTCCACTACAAGCTAGCTCTTCACAGCTATCTCACCTGCTGGTAGGTGATGATGCAGTCGAAGTAGCGGGCTAACCCGTTAGGGGTATGGCGGAATCTACACGGCATTGTACTGGAACGCAAAATTTCATGGCGGCACGTCTCTGCCGGTAGGGTGGTAACTAGACGTCACCTAGACATGCCGCCAAGGGATTTAGCGTTCCGGTACGATGCCGTGAAGAAACCAATTAGGGGTACGGGTTTAATATAACTGCCATGCCCCTACCAGGTTAGCCCGCTACTATCTTAGACTGCATCATCACTCAACATCAGAAGAGATCTCAGTCAAGGACTAACTTGTAGAGAATAAAAAAATTTGCCTCGAGAAAATTCAGAAATTATGAATTCCTGCCGGGGATCAGACCCGGAACCTCGCATTTGCCTATAAGACCACAGCGCTCACTACTGCGCCACCGTCGTCGACCATGAAAATAAATTATAATAATTATAATATAAGTAACGAATCATTTGGACAATGTATAGTTTTTGTAAATATAGATTTTTTATAATAGGTTTATTTGAAAATATTTAAATTATTATTGTAAATACTATTATATTATTATGAGTTCTTAGAGTTAGGTACAACAAGAAAGCGTTATAGTCTCATTCATTAATCATTATCATCACCTCAACCCTATGAGAAGGGTTTTGATCGTAATCCACACATGCTGAGTGATTGGCAGACTTCTCACACCTATGAGATCAACTCGAACTCGATAAAGAACTCTCGGCATGGATTTAATGTTTGAAGATGAGCAAGTTTTAAATCTTGCTCCCTAGAAAACACTAACGTTGAAGTTTCTCAAAAAATGATGAAAATCTTTAAAGGTCATTCTGATTACTTTGCAAGGATAATACTCTGATAATATAATATCATTTTTGCAGGAATTGTTCCAGAAGCCGTTGCACAGGCTTGCAAAAAATGCAACCAAGATCAGAAGCATATCTTCTGGAAGTTCCTGAAAGGTATAAAGGTTATATTTCCTGAGGATTACCAAAGTATCAGACAGAAGTACGACCCTGATAACATATACTTCGAGGATTTGGAAAAAGAGATATCAAAATATTGAATATAGATTATGTATATAATTACCTATCCGAAAAATAATTCAGTATTGATAACCATTGGCTGTTTTGTAAAAAAATAAACGTAAATATTTTGTTTTATAATTATTATATGATGTACCTATCCCTAGTTTTTAAAATTCTTCTACTTCTATTAAACACCCGCCACAATGCTATTAGCTGTTTTTATTTTTATTTTTACTAACCTAATTAGGAGAAGTTTTTTCTAGTACTTGTTATTTTTGTTTATTGCAACACTAGAGAATTCCTGCGACTTCGTCCGCGTGGATTAAGATTTTTTGATTCCCGCGGGAACTCTTTAATTTTCCGGGATAAAAAGTATGTCCTTCCCCGGGATACAATTTACCTCTGCACCAAATTTCATCATAATCGGTAGAACGGATGGGCCGTGAAAGCGTAGCAGACAGACAGACAGACACACTATCACATTTATAATATTAGTATGGATGCTTTAATTATTTATAGTAAATATTTACATTATACCATAGAAATACAGCTAAGAAGACTTGTTAAAAGATTTTTGAGGTTCCTGATGAAAATTCAACTTAATTGGGATGTTACAAACGTGCGTGTTACTTTTACAAACGTTTTGATCATATAAATATTTTAATAACCGATAGATTCCACTCCTGGTAATCAAACATGGTTTTCCAATAACTTTCCGTAGAACACGGTCTTGTACCGTTTGCATCCAGAAATCATACGAGTACTTCAAATCATCCATCTGCCTAGTGCCTACTGAGGGTCTTCTTATGTGACGCTGTTTGTCACTTGGTTTTCTATGGATCTCGTTAGGTATTTCTGAATTTATCACGCACATATAATACTGCAATTCGAATTGATCTCAGCAACATAATTCACCTCACATCAACTATACTTTTCCTCGATCATTAGTGAGGATAACCAAATTGATTTTTCCATTAATTTGTGATTATGTAATCAGACCTATATAAACGAAAAAAAAACTGATACATCACCAGGATACATTTCTGAAACCATAATATACCTAGTCTACATTCTGTAGAAAGAGGTAGGTTTGATGGAATAAGTAATCATCAGGGTTTCGTGTGATTTTTATTCTTCTACACTTGCTGGTGTTACCGCCCAAGCAGAGAACGGTGGCTGTGTCTATGCAGAGGTTTTAAGTACGGCTATAACAAAACTGGTTTCGTAGTTTTCCTGCAAGTCGAAGACAAGAGCTGCATCCAAAACTATATTAAACCTGGAAACTTAAAAGACGTAAACCTCTTTATCAAAGTTATCTCAAATCATCATCATCTTTATCGTTTCAGCCTGCGGAGGTCCATATTATGAATATTTGCATTTCTAAAGGCATTTCCCATCCCACGCTGCGTTTGCTTGTACACTCTCAACTTTAAAGCTTCTAGGTCCAACGGCCATCAATTCTACGACAAGCAACTCAAAAAATCTCTCAAATTTGTCTATTATTTCAGGTAAAACGGTACTAAAGACTCAGTCAAAATGAAAATCATTATCCTGTTTGCATTCGGCGTCCTCGTGTCATCCAAACCACCGAATCAATCTCCGCTTGAAAACAAATTACTACAAGAAGTTTATAACTGTCATCCGGGTGAAAAATGCGCTGACAAAATAATGAGCACCAAAGGTAAGTCATACAACTAGGAATTTAGTTTGAACAATAGTAAACCTATTATTTGTACCACATAACATACACGAGAGCTACCTAGAAAGAATAAGAATACCTACCTAAGAATACCTAGTTACGTCTAGTATTTCGTTAAACTGTGGTTACGTGCAGTAACATACACTTCTTTATCATCAAGTCATACCTACCCTACAGCATTTGGGTTGAAGAGTTGGAACTCAGGGTTCACTCTTTATCATCGGACTCTTATATTATTGTGCGATTTTTTCCAAGAGTCGTTTTAGAAAAGCAATATTGTAATCAAATTTAAATCTATATGTTTGAAAGTGAAACTGTTTTGGTGTAAAAAACTTACGTTCTGTTGCCCGCGCCTTCGTCAGGGTGGATTGATTTTTGGTTCCCTCGGGAACTCTTTAATATTCCGGGATGAAAAGCAACCTATTTGTTATTCCAGACTATAATCTCTCTCTGTGTCAAATTTCATCCAGATCCATTCAGCCGCTCTGGCGTGATTGAGTAACAAACATCCATCCAAACTGTCGTAATATAATACTACTAGCTGATGCCCGCGACTATGTCTGCGTGGATTGAGGTTTTTTGGTTCCCACGGGAACTCCTTAGTTTTCCGGGATAAAAAGAAGCCTTTATGTTATTACAGACTATAATCTATCTCTGTGCCAAATTTCATCCAAATCCGTTCAGCCGTTCGGGCGTGATTGAGTAACAAGCATCCATCCATACATCCATACATCCATACATCCATACATCCATACATCCATCCATCCAAACTTTCGCATTTATAATATTTATTTGATGGAATAGTATAGATAATAATTAAAAACACTTCTGGGCACATAATATGTTTGATGAACCAATTCAAACCACAAATTTCGTTTGCAGATAATTTTTCAGATGCTATCGAAAAAGCTTGCCCGAAATGCAGCTCCGAACAAAAAAGCAACATGGCGCTTTTTATAGATGCAATAAGCAAGGGTGTATCCGTGGGAGAAGCGCAAAAACTGTACAATCCAGATAACAAATTCTTCGATGTTGTTGATAATCCTGACACAGCTTTCACATTTGACGCGACCGTTAATGCGTCGTAAAATACAACGACCTCAATTTACATAGACGGGCCCTGTCAAACAAAGAATGTGGACCTACTTTACTAACGCCATCTAGCCTGAAAAGCGGGACAGTGCTATGGCGGGGACAAGAACAGGGGAACAGGTTAGGAGCGTGCTCTAAAGGTTGGATGGCCAATTTTTTTTCTATGAAAGGGCCCATCTAGTACCTACATATATATCGATGGTGAAATATCCTTCGTAACAGTCTGAACAAGTATAAATTACAAATTTAACACAACCCCCGACATAATGGAAGTAGGTAACAGATTAAGAAAAAAGCTGATGACCTTCAGACGGATGAACAGATTTTCATGAAACATGGCTAAGAACACTCGGGATAAAATTATCTATGACACAAAAAAACTAAGCGATAATCGGTTTATCCGTTTGGGCGCTACGATACCACAGACAGATACACAGGCTCGTTAAACTTATAACCCTCTCTTTTTGCGTCGGCAATCGACTGTATCATTCTTTCTTCTGAAACTTAGTATTGTCTGTCTTAGTATACTTAGTCTGATGAAAATCATAAATTTAGAACCTGTACAAAATTAAATGTAACTGTAATAGCTTTTATATTCAATACAAAATAAAATCACACACTAGATTAAACAATATCTGTATTTCAATTGAGTTTCAATTTAAAGGTCCCCCGTTGATAAAAGATGATTCAACTTGCCTGCATGCGTTGATGCTTAGATATAGGTCGGTAGGAATGAAATGCGAATCATATTTGTCTTTTTAATTATTGGTTTACACAATCTGGTGTATGATAATAAATAGTAATTCGTTGATGATGGCTCCGAAATAGTTTAAGTAATTAACAAATTAATATGATGTTAGAGTCATTAATATTTGAAATATGGAGTATAAATGTCGAATTTAAAACATATTATGGTCAGTAAGGCGCATATTTGACAAGACTGTACTCTCGTAAGTAGATTACCTTTACAACTAATAAATGCTAGTAGCTTTAGAGAGTAAGAAAATGGTTTTTACGAAAATTATTTATGACACCCAGAAGGGTACCCTTAATAAAAATTCATCACCTTTACTTTGAGTTCTTCTTTTCTTTCTTTTTTATCATCTCAACCAATAGACAGTCCAATAACGAACATGAGTCTTCTGTTGAGAAGGTTTTAGGCCACGTTTGAGAATATTTTGGAGTTCCCTCACAATATCTCTTTCGCAGCCCAGAGCAAGTAATGCTTAATTATAATTTAAGCGATAACTATTGTTATCAATGCACATAAAACTGAACAAAAAAGCGACTGACTGTCTAACTAAAATATCTACAGCTCAACAGGGCTTGAAAATAGGGAAATTTTGGAATTTTGGGAAATTCAAACAATCGTTGAAAAATCTTTTTTCTCGCATCCAGAATTGCGAGAAATCTATTAGTTAATAAATAATGGTTGTATAACTACATCGATTTATGGTTGTTTATAAATATTTTGTAGGTCTCTCAAAATGAAGGCCATTATATTATTCGCGTTATTCGCCCTGGCTGTTGCAACTCAAGAAGAATTTTACCATTCCGATGATACACTGGACATTGATGCAGTGGTTTCTGAAACTGAGAGGTTGAAGCGTTTCGTTGATTGCTATTTGGATAGAACGCCTTGTACGGAACGCGCTGCAAATTACAAAGGTATGAGTATACAATTATACATACGTATTTGCATCACTAACACTACCGTATTTGTCAAGATTGTAGCAGTTTATTTATTTTATTTTATTTATTTTATTTATTCATATGAAAACAAAAAGTTACAAAATTACTCTATTTGGTGTCGCATAAACTCACCTGAGTTTTTCTGTACACCAACGAGGATTCGACATTAGGTGGACTATAAATCATACTTAATATTATAAATGCGAAAGTCACTTTGTTTGTTGGTTTGTTGGTTTGTTGGTTTGTCCTTCAATCACGCCGCAACGGAGCAACGGATTGACGTGATTTTTGGCATGGGTATAGTTGAGGACCTGGAGAGTGACATAGGCTACTTTTTATCCCGGAAAATTAAGGAGTTCCCGCGGGAATAACAAAAAACTTAAACCACGCGGACGAAGTCGCGGGCATCATCTAGTAATAAATATTTTAAGTCATAATTATTACCTACAATGCTAAGTATAACTATTTCTAATAATGTACTAACAAATAAGCAAATTATCTACATTATTAAATAAATATATAACTACAACTATTCCTAAAACAAATAAGCGAACATATTAGATGCCTACCCATATTTGAAAATACAAAATGTTACAGAGAGCATAAAAACTTGTTGACAATATTCTCATATGGCTAGTTTTTATGATTCATAATACAGGATGATTCAGGCCTGTTAGTTGTCAGTTCAAGTTAAAACCTTTTTAAATAGGTACGTAATATATCGGTAAGATATTTTGTGCATTATGAGTATTTGGTAAGTGTAAGTTGTATAAAGAATAATAATAAATTAGTTTGGTAGTTTGATAAAACAAGAACGTAATTCACCGTTTGTAGTCTTTGCTAAGCTACCAATAGAAATACATATAATGGGTAATTGCCTATGTTACTATTGCAGTATTCATTTGTTTTATGGGAAATTTAATCGCAAATTGAAAAAGAAGAAGGAAAGACACTATTACAACCCTTTAACCTTAAAAAATATTAAAAACTAAGAAAAACACACGTGAACCTATTGGTATTGTTTTACAAAGGGCCATAATCTTATTCCATAGTCTTTTTCTGGTATTTATTACTTATTCAGCCTGAAACAACCGTTCAGGGGTTATACTTTATTGTTTTGTACGACAAGGTCTTCTTCTTTAAAACTACAAAACCTGACTATGAACGTGCCTACGGTTTAAAGAAGAAAGTTATGGGCAGAATTTTATAGGTTGTCTCTACTCTCTATGAGTATTGTTTAACTTACAGTAGAAAGTATTTTCAGATAACCCATGACCCATCCGAACCGGTCAGCTTTTCATACTTATACAAACATCTCTCTCTATCTTATCAACCCATTGCCGGCTCACTTCTGAGCTTGAGTCTTCTCTCGGAGTGAAAAGAGTTTAGCCATAGTATAACCACGCTGGCCAAGTGAGGATTGGCAGAATTCATACAAGAATCTCACGCGTGAAGGTATCCTTACGATGTTTTCCTTCACCGTTTGAAGCAAGTGTTATTAATTTAAACGCACATAGCTCCGAAAAGTTTGAGCGTGCCCGGGGATTGAACCCGTGACCCCATACAGGAGATCAGGTGTCCCACTAGGCTGTAACCGCTTCAAAAATATACAAACCTAGGTGATTAAAATGTATCAGTTTTTTACTTCGTAGTCATAATATAATATTACCTATTATTTACAGCATTGATACCCGATGCATTAGTTACCAAATGTATAAAGTGCAGCGAAAAACTCAAGCATTTGGCACATGGATTCCTTAAGGGACTTAAGGCTGCTCTACCTGAAGAATACATCAACATGAGATTGAAATATGATCCCGAAAACAAATACTTCGACGATTTCGAAAAGGCAGTTGAGCCTTATTAGGTCCAACAAAGAAAGTTCTAGAATTCTAAATGTTTTATGGATTTATCATTATCACTGTTTCAAATAAAATATTAGTATTGCATCGATGTATTTTTACTTTCTTTGCGTATCCACGTAACCACTTCATATTCTATGGTTCCGTAGGAGCCCCTATAGCATAGAGTTTATATATTAGACCTGTAGGTTTCATCAATGTGTCTGTTTGTATGCCACAGTCATTTTAATAGTAAACTATTAGAGCTATATTTTAAGTTGTGATAATATTATCGAAAAATATATTAATTTATTTGAATTGAGTAGCCGCAGTTGCCACGAGAACAAAACGGTGTTTTGTTACAGGCTGTAACAAAACGCCGTTTTGTTCTCGTCCGTACGTATATACTTGCTGTAACTTACAGCAAGTATATACGTACGGACGGTTACGGCGGTGATAAGGATTAAGGATTTTACTTAGTATACTAAGTAGTAAGTATAAAAATTTTAGCAATTATTTACGTCACGTTCATTGCTATTAAAAATTATGAAGGCGTAAGAATTTATTTAACAGCAATCAACGTGAATACATAATAATTGCTAATATTTTTTTACAGTATGTATGTTCATAACGTCTTTGAGAGGTGATATGATGATATCTAATGAAAGGACCGATGTATAGCGTCAGTTCTTATACTGTTTACGTAGGTATTGCGAATACTTTAATACTGTACAAGAATCAGCTTTTCTTATTATGGTTCATTTTTAGGAACGATAACACGTCTTTGACCGGCCATATCTAGTGAAAGGTCCATCAGCATGGGGTCAGACTTTCACTACCATTATCAGTGGAGAGTGAAGCACCCACCTATTACTGAATCAGCTTTTCTAGGGATGGTTACCAAAAGTGCAGCTATCTCTTAGTCTAATTTACACAGGATTTCATATGAACATATGGATGAAGTCTGCCTTTTTCTCTCTAGGTAGGAAGTTGTAAGTAAACTAGTGTAAAGAAGAAACTGATAAAGTTTTTTTTTATATATCTAAACTAGCTGATGCCTGCAACTACGTCCGCGTGGATTGATGTTTTTTGGTACCCGCGGGAACTCCTTAGTTTTCCGGGATAAAAAGTAGCTTATGTGTTATTCCACACTATAATCTATTTTTGTGCCAAGGATCCAGATCCGTTGAGCCGCTCTGGCATGATTGAGTAACAAACATCCATCCATACATACATCCATCCATCCATCCATCCCAACTTTCGCATGAATGTAGTATTAATAGTAATGGGTAATAGATTTTGCTAATTAAAAAGAGTTTTCAATGTCCGTCATCAGGAGGCTTTTTAATTTTGGCCCGTGTTCCGTTCAGCCGTGAAAACGTAACAGACAAGTAGACGGCCACCATTATCCACTTTATAATTGTACTAATACTAGCTGATGCTCGCGACTCCGTCCGCGTGGAGGTATGAAAAATAGATAGTAGCCGATTCTCAGACCTACTGAATATGCATAAAAATTTCATAAAAATCGGTCAAGCCGTTTCGGAGGAGTATGGTAACTAACATTGTGACACGAGAATTTTATATATACATATAGAGAAGATGGACGGAGTATGGATTATGCATACTATTGTATTGTACGGGAATAAGTATAAAAGGACTGTTTTAAATGCGTGTGTACATTTTGACTTTAAATTCCTTAGTGGTGGCACACTACACAGCTGATTTTTAAGGTAATTCTTATTTGATTATGTAAATTAATACTTGGACCTTGATTAGGTACATTTTTACAGTCAGTGAGCACGGACTTTGTCTCTATAAAAATCTCTTACCTAGAACTTCCTAGAAGCGTGGGTAAAACTGCAGTTTAGGTATTTTATTCTCTGTTTTAGTATACTATTATAATTTGTACATGCATAGGTAGTTTTGGTTATTTAAATTCTAATTATAAATAGGTATTCATCATACAAATATTATAAAATAGCTGATGCCCGCGACCTCGTCCGCGTGGTTTAAGTTTTTTGTTATTCCCGCGGGAACTCCTTAATTTTCCGGGATAAAAAATAGCCTATGTCACTCTCCAGGTCTTCAACTATACCCATGCCAAAAATCACGTCAATCCGTTGCTCCGTTGCGGCGTGATTGAAGGACAAACCAACAAACCAACAAACCAACAAACAAAGTGACTTTCGCATTTATAATATTAAGTAAGTATGATGATGCGAAAGTGTGTTTGTTTGTTGGTTTGTTGGTTTATTGGATTGTTGGTTTGTCCTTCAATCACGCCGCAGCGGCGCAACGGATCGACGTGATTTTTGGCATGGGTATAGTTGAGGACCTGGAGAGTGACATAGGCTAGATTTCTAACCAAGACATAGGCTATTTATCCCGGAAAATTAAAGAATTCCCGCGGGAATCAAAAACCACGCGGACGAAGTCGCGGGCATCACCTAGTTTATTAATAAAACATAATTATTTAAAAGATTTTATAATTAAGGATAAAGATATTTTTTTATAAAAATAATTAATAAACAAGTAATAAAATTAAAATTTTTCAAAAAACCCACGACGAACTGCAGAGCTCCATTATACCTTTGACCTGTTTAACTTTGAAACAACAATTAGAACTTAGCAAACGTATAGATTACATAATATCTAAAACACAAAACTGCATTTTTGACGGCTCAGTAGTTTTTTTGACCAGCGTGGTGGACTATGGCCAAACCCTTCTCTTTCCGAGGCGCGCTTGTCACGACAAATCTAAAGAGTCCAAATATGACGGGTTTACGATGAGTTCCTATGACCACCTCCTGGCTCCATCATGAGACCCTGGGCAGCATCTAGGTACAAAGTTCTTATCGAGACAAATCTAAAGAGTCCAAACGCGACGGGTATACGATGAGAATTTAAGGAGTTCCTATGATCGCCTCCTGACTCCACCATGAGACCCTGGACAGCATCTAAGTACAAAGCGCTTGTCACGACAAATCAAAAGAGTTAAAATGTGACGGGTTTACGATGAGAACTTAAGGAGTTCCTATGACCACCTCCTGGCTCCATCATGATACCCTGGGCAGCATCTAGGTACAAGCTAAATATATCTAAAACAAAAAGCCCGCATCTAAATCAGCACAGTAGTTTTTGAAAAAAATGGTAACATATTGAAAAAATAAAATCATAGACTACAGCTCAGCTTTGTTGTCTATGGTCCTAAAATATATCTAAGAACCTTCTCACAAGCTATACACATCTAATTAAAAAAACCGCATTTCAATCGGCCCAGTACTTTTTGTGAAAAATGATATCATATCGAAATATTAAAATCATAGACTACAGCTCAGCTTGGTTGTCTATGGTCCTAAAATATATCTAAGAACCTTCTCTCAAGCTATACATATCTAATGCAATAAACCGCATCTCAATCGGCCCAGTGCTTTTTGTGAAAAATGGTAACATATTGAAAAAATAAAATCATAGACTACAACTCAGCTTTGTTGTCTATGGCCCTAAAAATATATCTAAGGACCTTCTCACAAGCTAAACATATCTAATGCAAAAAACCGCATCTCAATCGGCCCAGTACTTTATGTGAAATTTTTTAACATGTTGAAAAATTAAAATCATAGACTACAGCTCAGCTTAGTTGTCTATGGTCCTAAAATATGTCTAAGAACCTTCTCACAAGCTATACACATCTAATGAAAAAAAACCGCATTTCAATCGGCCCAGTACTTTTTATGAAAAATGGTAACAGTGGTTGAAAAATTAAGATCATAGACTACAGCTCAGCTTTGTTGTCTATGGTCCTAAAATATATCTAAGAACCTTCTCACAAGCTATACACATCTAATGCAAAAAACCGCATCTCAATCGGCCCAGTACTTTTTTTGAAAAATGGTAACATGTTGAAATATTAAAATCATAGACTACAGCTAAGTTTGGTTGTCTATGGTCCTAAAATTTATCTAAGAACCTTCAAACAAGCTATACGTACCTAATGCAAAAAACCGCATCTCAATCGGCCCAGTACTTTTTGAGAAAAATGGTAACAAAAAAAGTTCACAAACAAACAAACAAACAAACAAACACACAACCTCTTAGGGCAAACACATATACCGTCTCCGCTTCGTCGAGGGTAAAAATATGTGAGAGTAAGATTCAGCCTAATGACAGCTGTTATTAGGTACTTCTAATTACATACTTGAAACTAAAAATTAAAAGAAAGCTCGTCTCTTTTGTTTGAAACCTTGGTTCATTAGAGAATATTATTAATCCCACCAAAAACATTTCATGTAAAATTGGTTGCCAAAGACTCACAAGTGCATAATGCTTTCACTGTTAAAAAGTTATGAGATCTCTAATTAGAGCCAAGCCCGAAGGTGAGCTCCTCTTTGTGCTGCGCATCATAACCCACGGAGTCTGTCTCAAGTTCAAAGTACATAGTTCTAAATGCTCTTTACTGTGTACCAAACTAATAATATTAAATAACATGTAAGTCTATATATAAAACTTGTCCCTAGAACCTCTAAATCTTGGTAAAAAGGTATGGCTTGGCCGTTTAATATTCGTCGAACATTTCCTGACATAACATTTAAGTCATTAAGGAATAGTTAGGGCGACATATACGAAACGGCCAAGCCGTACCTTTTTACCAAGATGTAGAGGTTCTAGGGACAAGTTTTATATATAGACTTACATGTTATTTAATATTATTAGTTTGGTACACAGTAAAGAGCATTTAGAACTATGTACTTTGAACTTGAGACAGACTCCGTGGGTTATGATGCGCAGCACAAAGAGGAGCTCACCTTCGGGCTTGGCTCTAATTAGAGATCTCATAACTTTTTAACAGTGAAAGCATTATGCACTTGTGAGTCTTTGGCAACCAATTTTACATGAAATGTTTTTGGTGGGATTTCATTTATTTTTGGCAGGCGCCCTAGATTTTTTGATTTTTTTTAGCTGATTTTCCTGTACTTCAGCTAATCCTTTTTTCATGGCCCACCCTAGAGTCCTAGAGATTTTGATTTTTTTCGTAAAAGTGAAAAAAAAAACCTAAACTACGTATTTCAAGTACCAATAAATCTGAAACCATAAATGCTAGATGATTGATACTTGGTAAGTTTAATAAATCTGTCAACGACATGTTATCCTGAAAATTACAGCTTTCTACCATGTTCCGTACCGAAGTTATGACTGTTCTAAAATACAAGGAAATGCTGTCAGATTTGCACCCCCTATACGAGGGGTTGGAGATGAAAAGATTCAGATTTCTTAATTTTCCTGTTGTTTATATGCAAATTCTAGCCTACATACCAAATTTCAGTCTTCTAGCACTTCAGGAAGTACCTTTTTTCAGTTGATGATCATCAGTGAGTGAGTACGAAATCGACGTATTTTAGGTAATCAATAAACTGAAACTATAAATGCTAAAAAATTGAAACTTGGTATATTCGGTAAGTCCCCCAACAACATCTTATCCTGAAAATTTCAGCTTTCTAGCGTCATTCGGACCGAAGCTATGACGGTTCGAAAATTCGACGAAACGCTTCGAGAAAAGGTAGGTAGTGCCCCGTTTCCTTTGGCTCGTCTTTGGCGGGGACACTCCCGTGTCCCCAGATATATTGCGTTACAAGTGGTACGTGCCTTACCTACTAGCCTACCACTATAGATTTATCTGTCACGAACTTGGGGAAAAGTATAACAAAATGGACTGTCCCTTGGTTCGTGATATTGTTTTTTATGGTTCCGTACCTCAAAGACAAGTGTGTGTCAAGACCCTTTTTCTCAGGAACGCATGGAGGTATCAAGCTGAAATTTATATCAAATACTCAGGTCTACTGTCCCTTGGAGCTGTGAAAAACCAAACTTCTAAGCCGACGCAATCAAAAGAATCAGCCGTTTATGCTGCAAATTTTCGACACTTGCAAGGGAATCAAAACCTACAGGGTACTTCCCGTGAACTCAAAATCTTGAAATTTTGTACGAAGCAACGTCTTGTAGCACAGATAAAGGAAAAATTGCGAAAAGCATAAATTTTTAGTTACATCATATAATAAAAATATTTTTATAAACTTACTACCCCTTTCCGCATGAACGCGTAGAGGTATTAAATTGAAATTAAAATAGATAAGTGGAATAAAAATAACTTATACTTATATACCATAACTTTTACTTATATACCTACAGGTTTGTACTTTGTACGGAACCCTCCGTGCGTGAGTCCGACTCGCACTTGGCCGGTTTTTATTATTTATTTTTGATTTTTTTTATGATAAGACTATACTCCCGCAAGTAGTTTACCTTTACAACTATTAAATGCTGGTGTAACTATGTAATGTATGTGTACGTGTATATATGTAAATGATATGTAACTATAGAGGGTTTTTAGCATAGAGGTAGTATTAGGAAAATTATTTATAATGACACCTACTAGAAGGGCACACTAAGAATAAAACCATCACCGAAATGTGGAGCCTTTGCTTTGAGTTCTTCTTTTCTTTCACTATTATCAACATAACCAACACCTGGTTCGAACATGACTTTTCTGTCGGGAAGGTATTAAGGCGCTGTGAGCTCACGAGATGAAAAACACAGGCGCGGGGGGGTGAAATCGAGCAAGCGTATGTCGCAAAAAATGCATGAAATCATTGGTCTCAGATTGGGAGCACCCCTGTGCTACGAGCACAGATGTCCGTGTGGAAAAGAGGTTGATAAATTTGGAATTCACGGACTCTCTTGCCAAAGGAGCGCCGGTAGGCTTTTTCGGCATGGCTCTCTCAATGATACGATCAAAAGGGCTCTTGCCACCATAGATATTCCTGCGCTCATTGAGCCGGCAGGGATAAGTCGGGATGATGGCAAGAGACCTGATGGATTGACGCTGGTTCCCTGGGAACGGGGACGGGCGCTAATGTGGGACGCAACATGCGTAGACACATTGGCCCCGTGTCATATCAGGGAGACAGCATCAAGGCCGGGAGCCGCAGCAGAAAAGGCTGAAACCGGCAAGCGGCGGAAGTATGCCTATCTCATAGAGAGTTACATATTTGTTCCGTTTGCCGTGGAGACCCTGGGGCCATGGAGTCTTAGTGCCAAAAACTTTTTACGAGATATTTCACCGCGGTTAATTGCCTCATCTGGTGACAGAAGGGCTGGCTCATTTTTTGCGCAAAGGATCAGCCTGGCTGTCCAGCGCGGAAATGCAGCCAGCATTCTTGCCACTATTCCACGCGGGCATGATTTATATAGTAATTAGGTTAGGCTAGCTAGCATTAAGTTCTATTGTATTATTTTCAATAAATAAAAAAACAAAAAAAAAAAAAAATGAAATCATTTGTATAAAAAAAATTATAATTTTTCAATACAAATGAATTCGACAATGTGTTTGATATAGAAATATGAATTTTATCGTTATATTTCTTGAGCTAATTTTATTGGTTTCAATAACAATAAAAATTGCTTTAAAAGGTAGAGGTAAGTTTAAAATGAATTGCAATGTAGAGATTTTTTTAAATTGTGTTTTGAGAAATTTTGCATGAAGGTTCCTACAAAAAATACCCTCTACGAAATAAGTTGTAGACCCCTACAATTACTTTTTCCCGCTATTGGAAAATCTTTATTCACGCACTCAAAATTGTAAGAAATCTATTAGGTAAGTAGATACTCATTACTCGTAAAGGTTGTTTTCAAATATTTTGTAGGTCTCTCTCAGAATGAAGGCCATTAAATTATTCGCGTTATTCGCCTTGGCTGTTGCAACTCCTGAAGAGGTTTCCGATGATACTCTGGACCTTGATGCAGTGGGTTCTGAAACAGAGATAATGAAGCGATTTCTTGACTGCTATTTGGATAGAACGCCTTGTACGGAACGCGCTGCAAATTACAAAGGTACGTATTTGCATCACTAACACTACCGTATTTGTCAACTTTTTAGCAGATAAAACAAAAACGTAATTCGCCCTTTGTAGTCCTTGCTACTACCAATAAAAATATGGGTAATTGGTGCCTTTGTTACTATTGCAGTATTCATTTGTTTTATGGGTTTAAGAAATCCCGTGTTAACGATTTCGAATCGCAAATTGAAAAAGAAGGGAAGACTACATGAAGACTATTACAAACCATTAACCATAAATTAAAAATATTACAACTATGAAAAACAAACGTGAAACTGTTGGTATTGTTTTACAAATGACCTTAATCTTATTCCATGGTTCTTTTTCTGGCAATCGTTCAGGGGTCATACCTACTTTATTGTTTTGTACGATGAGGTCTTCTTCTTTAAAACTACAAAACCTCACTAGAAACGTGCTTACGGTTTAAATAAGGTAGTTATGGGCTTTAGCATTTTATAGGTTGTCTCTACGAGTATGATATAACTTACAGTAGAAAAGATTTTCAGATATCCCATCCAAACCGTTCAGCTTTTCTTATTTATGCAAACATCTCTCACTACTGAGCTCGAGTCTCCTCTCGGAGTGAGAAGGGTTTGGCCATAGTCTACCACGCTGGCCACGTTTGGATTGGCAGACTATACATGTAACACCTTCGAGAACATTAAGAAGAACTCTCAGGCATTGGTATGCTCTCTTGCGTGAAGGTGTCCTTACGATGTTTTCCTTCACCGTTTGAAGCAAGTCATAATATTTAATTAATTTATTATATAATTTATTTAAACGCACTTAGCTTCGAAAAGTTTTAAGTGCATGCCCGGTGATTGAACCCGCGACCCCGTACTTGAGGTTGGGTGTCACTAAGCTATAACCACCTTAAATAATATACAAACATTCATAATATAATATTACCTATTATTTACAGCTATGATTCCCGATACACTAGCTACCAAATGTATAAAGTGCAGCGACAAAATCAAGCATTTGGCACATGAATTCGTTAAGGTGCTTAAGACTGCTCTACCTGAAGAATACATCAACATGAAACTGAAATATGATCCCGAAAACAAATACTTCGACGATTTCGAAAAGGCAGTTGAGCCTTATTAAGAAGTCCTACAAAGAAAGTTCTAGAATTCTAAGTGTAACAGTCATAAAATCATTATCACTGTTTCAAATAAAATATTAGTATTGCATCGATGTCTTTTTTATTTTTTTGCGGATCCACGAAACCACTTCATATTATATTAAGGTTCCGTAGGTAATCTATAGGTTTCAACGACTCGTCTGTTTGTATGCCACAGTCATTTTAATAATAAACTATTAGAGCTATATTATAAGTTGCGATAATACTACTTATCGAAAAATACCTATATGAATTTATTTGAACTGAGTAGGCGCAGTTGCCACGAGAACAAAACGCCGTTTGCTCTATCAAATTCTATATGTAGGTATACTAAGTAAAATCCTTATCAACGTGGATAATATAAGGTCATTATTAATACATCCACAGATAAGTACTTTTGGCACGGGACTTGCAAGTTGCAGCTCTGCTAGTGCTGGTCATTTCAAAGTTTAGTCACAAAATTTAACAAAATTGATATCCAAAATACCTATGTAAACAAGATGATAATTCGTCGTACTTAGTAAATTATAAACAAACAATAAATATTATTTGTATTTGTTTGAGTTGGATGCTTTATCTAAAGAGACTACTTTATACCTACTTCTTATTTCGAAAACATACCAAATGTATGGATAAGAATACCGTTGTCATAAACCATATTCCATACTAATTTAATACTATTAACATTATAAAATAGATGATTCCCGCGACTTCGTCCGCGTGGATTTATGTTTTTTTATTCCCGCGGAAACTCTTAAATTTTCCGGGATAAAAAGTAGCCTATGTCCTTCCCTGGGATATACCTAACCTATCTCTGTACCAAATTTCATCAAAATCGGTTGGGTAGTTGGGCCGTGAAAGCGTAGCAGACAGACAGACAGACAGACAGACACACTTTCTGATTTATAATATTAAGTATGGATGTGATAGTGTGATGTCCGTTTACCATAACTTAGCCCATCCTATTTACCTAGATTTTTACAAGTAGGTAGGTACCTACAGAGATCTAGCATCCAGGATCATGATCATGCTTTTTACTATATTTTATCGTTGAAATCAAAGAGTTAAGTAACTACCATAGCTCCAGTGGCTAATTATGTCATAGTATTATACAGTAAAAGCTCTTTATTCGCGAGGTATACATTCGACCGTAAATATACCGCGAATACAGAAACCGTGAATTTGGAATGTTTATCTAAATGGAATTATAGGGGATACGTTCCTAGGTGACAAAATAAAAAACTTGATTAATTATTAAATCAATTTTAATTGCAGTTTTGAAAATATTGATTACTTAGGTAATTAATTATTGATTGATCAGGCTTTGGCAATGGTTTAAAGAATTTTGCAATATTTTCTTGCTTGGCAGTTTTTATAAGCTTCTTCAATTCAGACTGGTATTCAGCAGTGATATTAGCAACATACTTTAGGCATAGTTGTAATAAGGTCTATGTATGTAACTTTTTTATTAGTCCATTTGCGCTTACAAAGGATATTGGGTTGGATACCTATTAGAATCCTTTTTACCCTCGACGAAGCGGAGACGGTATATGTGTTTGCCCTAAGAGGTTGTGTGTTTGTTTGTTTGTTTGTTTGTTTGTTTGTTTGTTTGTTTGTTTGTTTGTGCACTTTTTTGTCACCATTTTTCTCAAAAAGTACTGGGCCGATTGAGATGCGGTTTTTTGCATTAGATACGTATAGCTTGTGAGAAGGTTTTTAGATATATTTTAGGACCATAGACAACCAAGCTGAGCTGTAGTCTATGATTTTAATATTTCAACATGTTACCATTTTTCACAAAAACTACTGGGCCGATTGAGATGCGGTTTTTTGCATTAGATGTGTATAGCTTGTGAGAAGGTTCTTAGATATATTTTAGGACCATAGACAACAAAGCTGAGCTGTAGTCTATGATCTTAATTTTTCAACCACTGTTACCATTTTTCACAAAAAGTACTGGGCCGATTGAGATGCGGTTTTTTGCATTAGATATGTTTAGCTTGTGAGAAGGTTCTTAGATATATTTTAGGACCATAGACAACAAAGCTGAGCTGTAGTCTATGATTTTATTTTTTCAATATGTTACCGTTTTTCACAAAAAGTACTGGGCCGATTGAGATGCGGTTTTTTGCATTAGATGTGTATAGCTTGTGAGAAGGTTCTTAAATATATTTTAGGACCACAGACAACAAAGCTGAGCTGTAGTCTATGATCTTAATTTTTCAACCACTGTTACCATTTTTCACAAAAAGTACTGGGCCGATTGAGATGCGGTTTATTGCATTTAGGACTTCGTGCGATTACAAAACAGGAAACTGGTACCAAAATTTAAAAAAATCAGCGCCATTTTGAAATTCTTTGTTAATTGACCGATTTCGTTCAAAATCTATATTTAGGGCTCCCTGGGGTCACAAAACAGGAAACTGGTACCAAAATTTAAAAAAATCAGCGACATTTTGAAATTCTTTGTTAATTGATCGATTTCGTTCAAAATCGATATTTAGGACTCCCTGGGGTTACAAAACAGGAAACCGTTACCAAACTTTAAAAAAACAGCGCCATTTTGAAATTCTTTGTTAATTAACCGATTTTGTTCAAAATCGATATTTAGGGCTTCGTGGGATTACAAAACAGGAAAATGGTACCAAAATTTTAAAAAAATCAGCGCCATTTTGAAATTCTTTGTTAATTGACCGATTTCGTTCAAAATCGATATTTAGGGCTCCCTGGGGTCACAAAACAGGAAACTGGAACCAAAATTTTAAAAAATCAGCGCCATTTTGAAATTCTGTGTTAATTGACCGATTTCGTTCAAAATCGATATTTAGGGCTCCCTGGGGTCACAAAACAGGAAACTGTTACCAAAATTTTAGAAAATCAGCGCCATTTTGAAATTCTTTGTTAATTGACCGATTTCGTTCAAAATCGATATTTAGGACTCCCTGGGGTTACGAAACAGGAAACTGTTACCACAATTTTAAAAAATCAGCGCCATTTTGAAATTCTTTGTTAATTGATCGATTTCGTTCAAAATCGATATTTAGGACTCCCTGGGGTTACAAAACAGGAAACTGTTACCAAACTTTAAAAAAACAGCGCCATTTTGAAATTCTTTGTTAATAAACCGATTTCGTTCAAAATCGATATTTAGGGCTCCCTGGGGTCCCAAAACAGGAAACTGTTACCAAAATTTTAGAAAATCAGCGCCATTTTGAAATTCTTTGTTAATTGACCGATTTCGTTCAAAATCTATATTTAGGGCTCCCTAGGGTCACAAAACAGGAAACTGGTACCAAAATTTTAAAAAATCAGCGCCATTTTGAAATTCTGTGTTAATTGACCGATTTCGTTCAAAATCTATATTTAGGGCTCCCTAGGGTCACAAAACAGGAAACTGGTACCAAAATTTTAAAAAATCAGCGCCATTTTGAAATTCTGTGTTAATTGACCGATTTCGTTCAAAATCAATATTTAGGGCTCCCTGGGGTCACAAAACAGGAAACTGTTACCAAAATTTTAGAAAATCAGCGCCATTTTGAAATTCTTTGTTAATTGACCAATTTCGTTCAAAATCGATATTTAGGACTCCCTGGGGTTACGAAACAGGAAACTGTTACCAAAATTTTAGAAAATCAGCGCCATTTTGAAATTCTTTGTTAATTGACCAATTTCGTTCAAAATCGATATTTAGGACTCCCTGGGGTTACGAAACAGGAAACTGTTACCAAAGTTTTAAAAAATCAGCGCCATTTTTTTTTTGTTATCACCGTAATAAATGAATTCAGTTTAGTACAGTAAAATCTGTACTACTTGTAAGTCTAACCACAACCCGTGAGCTGCTTAAGCAGCTCGCGCCCAGGGCGAAATACTAGTTAGATATATATAGCCTGAGAGAAGGTTCTTAGATATATTTTAGGACCATAGACAACCAAGCTGAGCTGTCTCTATGATTTTAATATTTCGATATGTTACCATTTTTTACAAAAAGTACTGGGCCGATTGAAATGCGGTTTTTTTCATTAGATGTGTATAGCTTGTGAGAAGGTTCTTAGATATATTTTAGGACCATAGACAACAAAGCTGAGCTGTAGTCTATGATTTTATTTTTTCAATATGTTACCATTCTTCTCAAAAACTACTGTGCTGATTTAGATGCGGGCTTTTTGTTTTAGATATATTTAGCTTGTACCTAGATGCTGCCCAGGGTATCATGATGGAGTCAGGAGGCGATCATGGGAACTCCTTAAATTCTCATCGTATACCCGTCGCGTTTGGACTCTTTTGATTTGTCCATTTGAAAAGGGTTTGGCCATAGTCCACCACACTGGTCAAAAAAACTACTGAGCTGTCAAAGATGCAGTTTTGTGTTTTAGATATTATGTAATATATACGTTTGCTACGTTCTAATTGTTGTTTCAAAGTTATAAAGGTCAAAGGTATAATGGAGCTCTGCAGTTCGTCGTGGGTTTTTTTAAAATTTTTAATTTTATTACTTGTTATTAATAATATGTATGTACCGATGTACCGATTATATCCGCGAATATAGGAATTGGGTCGCAATTTTTTAATCCGCGAATAGTAATAAAAAACCGGCCAAGTGCGAGTCGGACTCGCGCAACGAGGGTTCCGTACTCGAGAAGTAGGTATAATTACCTTTGTTAATGAACCGCAAAACTAACTTTGTTTGTAGAGGTTTACTGTTAATATCAAAAAATTACGTTTGTTGTATGGGAGCCCCCTTTTAATATTTACTTTATTGATATTTAATTATTTATTTTGAAAGGCAATATACAAGTTAATATTCTGTGAAAATTTGAACCGTCTACCTGTTACCGTTTTTAATATTGAGCAAAAAAATACGAAAAATACACGTTTATTGTATGGGGACCCCCCTTAATATATATATTTTTTTAATTTTTAGTATTTGATGTTATAGCGGCAACGGAAATACATCATTTGTGAAAATTTCAGCTTTCTAGCTATCACGGTCTATGAGATACAGCCGGGAGACAGACAGACAGACAGACAGACAGCGGAGTCTGTAATAGGGTCCCGTTTTTACCCTTTGGGTACGGAACCCTAAAAACGCGAATGAAGGAAGCGCGAATAAGGAGCTTTTACTGTAGTATATTGTTATAAATATAAATCTAATTAAGTTATTTAAGATTTTATGAGATGGTGATAATAAAAAAAGCCCGGCTTAGTTTGTTGTGGGCTCTTCTCAGACCAGGGAGCGTTTGGAACCCTCGTAGCTTTAGTGTAAAGATACCGTACCTAACTGATTTTATCACCATCATATTTTATTTTATAAGTTACTGAACATCAATAAGTGTACAGCATACCTACCTAAATTGAATAATTAATATACTTTGATTTCATAAGAACATATGGATGAAGTCTACATTTTCCTCTCTAGGTAGGAAATTGTAAGTAAACTATTGCAAGAGGGCACAGATCAAGAATCCAACGAAAATAATGTACCTACTTAGTCAGCTAGCTGCTTAAAAACCAACCTATTATCAATGCAAAGCACGTGCAAATTACAATGAAAATAAAACCTGCTTATACCTACCTAGCAGAAATAAATTAGCATTCAAGACATGTGACAGAATCTAGTCAAAATTGATTTGGTAGATGCGCTAAGTGGGTAGAATTTTAATTTTTAAATACCCATGGCTTTGCCCGGATTGGATTTCATTGAAAATATCGTGGGAAAACTTATCTTTAAACCTTGGGTTTTACTTACAAAATATTATACTTAACATTATATTTTTTGAATACGCAAAAATATAATAAACTAGCTGATGCCCGCGACTTCGTCCGCGTGGATTAAGGTTTTTTGGTTCCCGCGGGAACTCTTTAATTCTCCGGGACAAAAAGTAGCCTATGTGTTATTCCAGGCTATAATCTATGTCTGTGCCAAATTTCATCCAGATCCGTTCAGCCGTTCTGACGTGAGCGAGTAACAAACATCCATCCATCCAAACTTTCGCATTTATAATATTAATATTAATAATAGAAGTAGAAGTAGATGCAATCTTTGATTTTGATAGTTAAATTTCTAAGTCGAGTTCTAAATGTCCCTTCAGGAGGTCATCTAATTTTGTGCCGTGTTCGGTTGAGCCGTGAAAACGTAACAGACGAGTAGACGGACACCATTTCCCACTTTAAAATTTTATTATTATGGATGGATCATGGAGTATGGATTATGCATACAGATATTGTACGGGAATAAGTATAAAAGGACTGTTTTAAACGCGTGTGAACATTTTATCTTTAAATTCCTTAGTGGTCACACACTACACAGCTGATATTTAAGGTAATTCTTTTAATTCTATTTAAATTCATTTAATTGGACCTTGAATTTTTAACACTCAGTGAGCCCGGATTTTATCTATAAAGGCTATTGATTATAACATTTAGAAAGGAACTAAGACGACGAGGAACTAAGAAGTTTATATTGCAGGAATCGTTCAATGGTTTATAAAGGAAGAAAACCCCGCTGAGTGTTATTAAATTAGAGGGTGGAAATTGGAGATAGGGGCGAATAAGCACCCCTTTTGGGTTTTCCAATATATCTCCTAATCTTAGCAAAATTTTGATATATTGTAAATGATATTTTTTGTAGAGAATCAAATTTCCCATCGGAATAGCATTTTTTAAATATTGAAAAAGTAAAAAAATACAATGCCAAAACAGTCGAAAAAAACTTGAAAATAAAGCCAACATTTCGATTTTTTGACTATTTTTGCTTTTTCACCAGTCTCTTTTCTTGGGCTGAGATAGGTAAAGGCATTGCTTTAGATAAAAACAAGTAAACTAAATTTCCTTCATAATGCGGGGCTAAAATATTTATTTGATTAAAAATTGACTGAGATATGGCCATTGTAACTTGGCTTTTGTCCGCGTGGATTGAGGTTTTTGGGTTCCCGGGGGAGTTTCTTAATTTTCCGGGATAAAAAGTAGCCTATGTGCTATTCCAAACTATAATCTATCTCTGTGTCAAATTTCACTGCACTAAAAACCCGTGAACGACTTAGTTCCTTATTGACCAGTTTTTTCTCTTTACCTAGAAGCGTGGGTAAAAAAAACTTCAGTTCAGGTATTTTATTCTTTTAGTATATTAGGTACTCCGTACTATTTTAATTTAATAAAAATAGGCATCTTCTAGGCAAGTGCGTTCCAACCTAGACCTCATCATTGCTTTTCACTAAGCATTATTCTCGTTGAGCGCAAGCCTATCCTAAAGTGAATTAAAAATAATAACGTTTTAAATGCATAATACCTATCTACACTTATTATTTATTAATATTATAAAGAGGAAAGATTTGTATTTTTGTATTTTTGTATGTAACGAATAAACTCAAAAAGTACTGGACCGATTTTAATAATTCTTTTTTCATTAGAAAGCTACATTATCACTGAGTAATAGGCTATATTTAGTACTAGATTACTACAGAAATCTTTAGAAATTCCTATTAAAACCAACCGAAGGTGTAAAAAAATTAGCCATAAAATGTCTTTCATCGCATACGCTGCGAAGAGTATTAATGATAGGACAAAAAAATGTTCGACAATACTATAGAATATATCAATATCTACAAAAAACTTCGCGAGACCATGTGTCTAACTATTGTAGTTACGTCACTATAACTACTTTTTTACATTTAACAAATTGATAGAAATGCCGATCAAAATCAGACCGTGTTATCCATACCATTTATAAATTTTTATCCAAATAAATAATTTAATATTCAAGACTGTCTCAATACCTGATGATTACTTTTTGAATTATTGAAATCGGACATTCCATTCAAAAGACATCATGAAATTAAAATAAAAATACATGCCGGCGGCGGCCGCCACGCAGCGCATCGAGTAACTAACTCTTCGTGAGAGGGGCAGTGCGGGAGAAGGGGGTGCACCATTATGAAAAATATCTGTACCTATTTATGTCTACCCGTGCGAAGCCGGGACGGGCCGCTAGTATTATAGTACATAGGTACCTATTGATTAATGCTTCAATACCCAACCAAAATAAAAGTCGCCTATACCTATACCTTTTGTATCTTCAATACGTGGGGTGATAACCTATGTAAATCAAGGTCTGTTTAATTATTATTGTAACTCTAAAACCATAACATTATCTCAGTGAGGGTTACCATCTACCCAAACCTTTCCGGATTTGTCTACTTTCTTTCGTGCTTGTCCCGGGTTTGTATGATGAAGTCTCGAATTATTTTTATGTAAGCGGGGTAACTCTACAAAAATATTGTTATTGTTACCAGGCGTTAGATAATTCAGTTGGATTCTTAAATTCAGCTTATTAAGACTTAACGGCCTAAGTAGTTATATGCATGTAAGTTTATACTTAAAATTAATTTTTATAATAATAATCTGGTTGCCAGTAACTATCTCTTAAGTAGGTATATAATTATTATCCTGATAATACAAATAAGTGAATTACATGTTTACATAATCCAATTACACCTCTAATGAACTGTGTAATTACAGTTTAATGTAACATTTAAATGTAAGAGTACATTCTTATATTTCTTTAGCTCAGGCTACAGCAAGCTTTGTATGGGAAACCCTAAAATAAAAAAATGTAAAGCTGATTTTTGGCACAAGTGTTCCTTGGGGTCTGAGAAGTTTCACTTAAAAATTCCCCCCTCCTAGGCCGCGGGCTTTCCTATCTCAACCCCCCCCCCCGCCCCCCCCCCTAAAATGTCTCCCTGAGCGCGGTATTTTATAATTTTCTCAAAAACTGTCAATGTTTATTAGTCCCGTACTATAAGGCGTAAGTCGTTATTTTGTTCAAGGGATTGAAACGAATACCTATGTAAAAACTTATTTGTTTCCTTACAGAACTTAAAAATGAAGTGGGTTTTAATACTTTCGGCGTTAGTGGTTTTAGCTACAACTGAAGATAAATACACTCCAGAAAATGATGATTTTGACGTTGAAGTTCTGGGCAAAAATCCCGAGGCACTAAAGAGCTTCCTTGAATGTTTTCTTGACGGAGGTCCGTGCGATAAGACATCTGCTGACTTTAAAAGTGAGTAAAATTTTAGTTTATTCTGTATATAAATAATATAAATAATTGGTAAGTACTATAATAATCTCAATAAAATATAATTAAAATTAACATTTCTTTAAATAACCGGGACCGCATGGAGAAAATCTCCTTCCTACCACGCTGGCGTTGATGTTATTGGGGGGTCCAGAAAGAAGCAGATTTAGAATTTGCAATAATTTCAAATGCAAATATTATATATAGGCACATTAGCACTAGGGCTTCCGGTATTGGCTATACCGGAATCCCAGACTTTTTTCGTCCGTTTTCAATACAATATTGAAATGTCTAATACCGGGATACCGGTATTGGTGACACTATAAACGAAACAGTGACTATTGTAGATATTTCTTGGTACATGCTACTGTTTTTATTCAGCTAAGTTTAAAACTTGTATCTTAAGCACATTAGCTCAATAAGAGCACTTTTATTGCCATTGACTAATGAAACGTTCAGAAATCAGTTTTTTATACAATGCAATTTTTTTATTAAGATTTATTTTCTTAATTTCAAACTAACTATTAAAACTCAATTAAAATAACTATTGATTTTTAATTAATTTGTATTTTGACTAAACTATGTATATTTACGAGTAAAAAATTGCATTTCTTTCCGGTATTAATACCGGTATTGAAAAAAACCGGTATTCGAAACCCCTATAGCACTACACATAGGTACGTAAGCGTTGTTAAATGAGTTAGGAAACCAGTTGAGCTACGCTTGATGGCATTTCATTAAAATAATTCTAAAATATTTTACTGAAGAACCTTTAAGTTATAATTAATAATTAGTATTAGGTAAACAGGTACATATATATGTACCTAATATGTAATAATAATTAAAAGATATAAAACGCCCAGATCATAGAAGAATCAATCTCTTCTCAAGTTGATCTACTAACATTTCTGATCTATAAATCTCTGTTTTTCTTACGGTTCAATTAAAAACAGGATTGTTTTATAACAGTTTTTAATATTATTAAAAACTATTGCCGTCGTTAAATTTTATTATAACTTAAAGCGTTATTATTAATACACTAGCGGTCCGCCCAGGCTTCGCACGGGTAGCACTTGATCAAAATAGTCATAACCAATAATGTTCAGTCGGCACTGAGACGAACAACTCCACCATACGTTCTCAAATTTTGTTCAGCAAACCGCTGTGAACGCTTGGCACTTGAGTCTCTTGGAACTACGAGTATGTTTAGAACTCACAACTAAGTTGAGAGTTGAGACCTGGCTCTTTTAGCTAGTAATATAATAAGTCTATGCTCTTTTAGGCATTTCGCAGTCTGTCTACAACAGTTAGATATTAAAATGTTTAAAAAAATGTTAGTAAGTTCTCTTGTATTTATTATGACATACAATTGACAAATATGATACCTATCAGTCAGGATCAGTCAGAATTTGAATATAATAAAAAAATAATAGACGAATAGAGGTTTAACGTAAGAAGTTAAAAAAATCAAATTATTATTGCAATTTTCGTAAGGATCTCTAATTTTTTGAAAATAAAATATAGCCTATGTTGCTCGCTGATAAAGAAGCTTTCAATAGGTGAAAGAATTTTTAAAATCGGTCGAGTAGTTTTTTAGTTTATCCATTACAAACAAACAAACAAACAAACAAACAGATTTCCTCTTTATAATATTAGTTTAGAAGTTTAGACAAAAACTGACATAAATAGTAAATTGTAGGTCAATACTTGCTAAAATAATGTTGAAACCGGTGCCACCACCATATTTAATATTTTGGCGTTATATTCTTAAATTTTTTAATCGATGGAATCAAATTCTCATCAATTTAAAGTTCAAATTAGCTTTCAAACGAAAAAGATTCCATTTTTGTTTTACGATATGCAAATCAGGTGCATAATATCTTTGCTCCTGAGTTCATATTATTATTCATACATACGAGTATATACAGAAGCTCGAAATCTACAGATTTCGTTAACCAGCTGTACTCAGTACCTACTCGTGTTACAAACTTCTTAGTTACTTTTCTTTTGCAGTAAACATAGCGGAAGCAGTCGAACAAGCCTGTGCAAAATGCACAGAGGCGCAAAAACACATTTTCAAAAGGTTCTTGGAAATAGTTAAGTTGAAGGATCCTAAGGGCTACAAGGACTTCCAGCAGAAATACGACCCACAGAACAAGTATATGTCAGCTTTGGAGTCTGCTATCTCAAGTTCTTAGGACATCGATGAAAATATTATACTCTAAATGGATGTAAACAAGATGAATTATAAAAAATAAAAAAGCGCGCCTGCCATACAAACGCCATATAGATTTTTTTTAAACATTATATCCTGTGTTACTCCGGAATCCGGATGATATAAGGATTCTAACGATACACGTTCAGGAATTTGGAAGTTATGGTGGTATAATAGAAAGTCTTTGAGAAAGTCACATACATATATGAACCCTGAAAGCATTACACTCCTCTTATCTTTTTTTTGAAAGCATGACACTCAAATAAAAAGTCACACTTGGTATGGTTGTCTAGTGTTTTATTTGGTTAACATAAAGTTTGGAGCTTGACACAAAAGAAATTGGAGAGGTTGTCAATTATACTAATTGGTTTTACAAAATCTCTATCTTAACTTAGTGGCAGGACTAAAAGAATAAGCCATTGTTTATACAATAAGTGAAAGCATAATAGTACATTATGGTACAAGTGAGTAATCATCAATACACACGTGTATCATACGACGTTTTTCAACACAATTATGAAGAAAATAATGCTAAAAAGTAATTTTATTTTAGTAGATAAAAAGTTTATTTCGGGAAACAATTAGTATTTTTTTGCTTTTGGTGAACGCAAACTTTCATACTTCTTAACAATTTCATAGAATGGACCGTGCATAGTGAACGACCTCGGTATTTTATTTTTCGTGATAGGTATCTTCACTGAAAGCATTTGGCCATGGTTCTCTACGTCTTTTACAGTTATAGGTATTTGTTAATTCTTGTATCCTACAAGCACCAGTTACACCAAATATTAAAGCAACCTGGAAAAAAGAAACAATAATTATATAACACAACACAGGTTGAAGGATATTGGTTATCGAGCATCTTTTATAAATTTTTCAATATCGTCAAACGATAAAACCTTTGATTTTTTGCTTCTAAATCCATCGGATAGTCTCTTTAGATAAGCTGACATTGTATGTTTTTAAGTCCACTCCGTTCTTTGTTCGTACTGTACTTTTTAACATTGAGTATATATGTCACCGTAAGATTGTAAAAACCGTTAGATTATAATCTAACTCGCGAAATTGTAAACTGTCGAAAGATTACAATATTTAATGCATTTTTTTTTGGTAGATTGTAATCTGTTAGGTATATTAACCCGATAGAACCTAAGTATCCGGCCTGCGGCCGGGCACTACCTGGTTATTTTTCGAACCCTAACTAACCTAAGCTACAAGAAAGAGACAAGAAAACGTAAATACAATGAATATTTCAAAAATTTACACACAGAACATTGAATGGTTCACAATCTTTCGACAGTTTACAATCAATCAATCAATCTTACGGTGACATATGCACCACAAAAAACTAGATTTGTACTTAGAAGATAATCCTTTAAAGTACGCCATGAACACATTTTCTGAAAAAAGACTGCGTATTTTTGTTGTTTTGCCATTGTTTGAAATTTTGGTACGCTAATAGATATTTTTCCTTAGAGTTTTCCGGTAGTAAACTTTCCATAACGTTAAGGGCTTCACATCTTATATCGGGCGGTGTACAACATATAAATCATTTTCTTCATAATTGGTACTTGTAGACATTTTAATTACTAAATAACTGTAATTTCAAACGAGTTGTGAAAATTTTTTAGCAATGGCGGGAAAAATTAATCAGTTTTCCTATGCGCGCGCATCTTACAATGGCGATCGGCCATATACAAAAAAACCGGCCAAGTGCGAGTCGGACTCGCGCACCGAGGGTTCCGTACAAACCTGTAATAAGTTTTAAATTAAATGTTTTTTTTTTTAAATATTTGAGTTGATTGAATGAAAGGTAAATTGCGATTTACGATTAATGACGTATTAAAAAAAAACTACTTACTTGATCTCGTTCAAACCAATTTTCGGTGGTAGTTTGCATGGTAATGTACAACATATATTTTTTTTAGTTTTATCATTCTCTTATTTTAGAAGTTACGGGGGGGGGGGGGGGACACACATTTTACCACTTTGGAAGTGTCTCTCGCGCAAACTATTCAGCTTAGAAAAAAATGATACTACAAACCTCAATATCATTTTTGAAGACCTATCCATAGATACCCAACACCTATGGGTTAGATGAAAAAAAAATTTTTGAGTTTCAGTTCAAAGTATGGGGAACCCCAAAATTTATTGTTTTTTTTTCTATTTTTGTAAGAAAATCTTAATGCGGTTTACAGAATAAATCTACTTACCAAGTTTCAACAGTATAGCTCTTATAGTTTCGGAAAAAAGTGGCTGTGACATACGGACGGACAGACAGACAGACAGACAGACAGACAGACAGACAGACAGACATGACAAATCTATAAGGGTTCCGTTTTTGCCAAATTTGTTTACGGAACCCTAAAAAGCGCGACGCGAAAAACCAAAAAGAAGTAACCTCATTCTAAAAGAATGAGCTTTCTTTTTTTGGCTTTTCGCGGATAACGTTTTAGCCACGTACAATAATCGTACCTTTCTGATATAAGGTCAGGTGAGTACTATTCCTTTTGCAATTAATCATCTTGGGACAGTTAAGTTTTAAAAGTGTCTCCCCATGGCTAAATATGGTGACCAGTGTGTAAGTGTTAAGATTGTATAACATACGAGTCTAGATTAAACTTTTGAGGTTAAAAACGTTACGTAAAAGCGTATTGTGATGTGTGCTAGTTTAAGTCAATGTTTTTACAACACTCAATTTTATTAAGAACATGTATGTACCTACCTAGGGTCATCTAAAATTCTACATCAAATCCTAGGGTGACGTCCAGCTGTAGATTGAAAAAGCGATCTAATTTTAAAATTATTAATTTAATTTCAATAATTCCTATTAATATCGTTTAATCTTTCATGTAACGTTACGACTTGTTTTTACCCAACTACGAGTATTACCTACTGTGTGGGGAATGGGATAGATGCCTTTTCAAAGGGATGCAAATGTCCAATATGTAAAATTAAAAGGTTTTATTTATAATATTTTGAAGATAAATCGAACACCTCACATCAAACAAAAACGGATTCCGCGTCTAGACAAGTACTGCCTTCTATTGAACACGCAAAGGGAAATACACAATTCCGATGTGATGAAGTACCTACTTAGCAAAATACAGTCAGCATTTAAATCATTGGCCTACAAAAAGTGTATGAAGTATATAATAGTCTATAATATTTACCTATATTTTATAACATTGAACATTTTTTTAGGGTTCCGTACCAAAATGGTAAAATGGAACCCTTATGGTACGACTTTCTCCGACTGTCTGTCCGTCTGTCCGTCCGTCACACTCGATTATTTCAGTAACTACCGAAGCTATCGACATGAAATTTGGAATAGTTGTGTATATTAGTGGCCCAAAGACACTGGAATTAAAAAAAATTGGAAATTATTTTTGTTCTTATTTAAAAAGGGGGGAAAATCTGAGGGTTGAAATTTAAAAGTGAGATAACTGTACTGTGTGGGGTATCATATGAAAGGGTTTACTTTGTACATTCTAAAACAGATTTTATTTTTAGTTATGATAGTTTTTGATTTATCGGGGAAAATGTCTAAAAAAAATACCGTTCCCCCCCCCCCTTATCTCCGGAGTTTACCAATCGAAAAATTTGAAATAATTATGGTCAATAGGAATTTACGTATATTTTACAGGAAAACTATAGCCAATGCTCTAACTAGCATAGTTTTTTTGATATTAACAATAAACCTCTACAAACAAAGTTAGTCTTGCGGTTCATTAACAAAGGTAATTATTTATTAATAATGGTACGGAACCCTTCGTGCGCGAGTCCGACTCGCACTTGCCCGGTTTTTTTAAACTTCAAATCTTAGTAACTACCTATGTTTTTCTGAATTCGTCTCAATCGTTTGCTAAATAATAATACCTATATGAATTAGCAATTTACGTTAGTGTTTAATGTGATTGTGTACTCTTTTATGTAAATAGCAAAGACAAATATTTTGTCATTTACATAGACACAAAAACCTATTGAAATTTTATGGTTGACGTCTGGAACGTATTTTTTATCCAGTAGTATAAAAACCCCGCACAGTTCGCGTGAGACTCGCTCAACAAGAATTCCGTAGCTTAGAACGAGTCATTAATCATTATAAATGGTTAAAAGTATTTGGTTAAGTCAATGTACTGATCTCTGCTTTTGAGATACCTACTTATCTCAAAAGCAGAGATTATAATGTTCGCAAAAAGGCGGCCACTGAAAATCAGCGTTGGGGCACCTGGTACCTCAGATGTGCGCCACTATAGTGGTTTCGTGTCTGTGAGGCCCGGAGTCCCAACACTAGCTGAGTGGCCTGTTTGTTGCACTGCTGTAGGTACAATACAGTTGATTTTGTATGTGTTTAGTTTAAGTTTATTTCTGTACAGTGCCTCAAATAAAGATTTTTCTTTCTTTCTTTTTTCTAAATTGGGATCGCACAATAATTAGGTAGGTACATTGACTTATATGTCAATGGGTAGGTAGGTAATACAAGGTCACGACTTGACGATTTAAACAATCTTTACTAGTTAGAGACTACGTTTCTAGCCGATTTTTTTCGACGCTTATAAATAATAATGTCTTAAAATTCGTACATTGGCAACAAGGATAGGCCAGCCTTTACCTATTCGAAATTCCGATTTCAAGCCGAAAACATTAGTAACTAGGTAACTAGTAACTACCTAGTGTCAGCATTACGTTTAAAATTAAGATTTAATTTTTTTTAAAGATAAAAGACTAGCTGATGCCCGCGACTTTGTCTGCGTGGAATGAGGTTTTTGGTTCCCGCGGGAACTCCTTAATTTTCTGGTATAAAAAGTAGCCTATGTGCCATTCCAGACTAATCTTTCTCTTTGCCTGTGCCAAATTTCATCCAGATCCGTTCAGGCGTTGGGGTGTGATTGAGCAACAAACATCCATCCATCCATCCAAACTTTCGCATTTATAATATTAGTATACCTAGAATGCTTTTTTATTCACTGATGAAGAAATTAAATTGATATTTGACTCATTCGATGAACTTCATTCGGTTCGCTCTTTGGTGACATATTATTTGAATAATTTGGATAAATACGAGTATTTTGACGTTTGAAATTCAGTCTCCTGCCGGCAGACTAAGCGATTGTTGAATACTTTTGTGTTCAGCTCGCAATTTGATTTTATGGTGCCGATAGCAATCGGGCCTGGTGAAATGATTACTGTCGTACACTAAATCTCTCGCTACAGAACCCTAGCATACCTGCACTATTTTTTATGTATTTATCATAAAATCTGAATCCGGATTTCGCCTACACGTCCATCACACGTCTAAAATTGATGTCGAGTAGATCTGTTAATTTGTATTAATACCTATCAAAATACCTAAATAAATATAATATTCGGCACTAACAGACTTGAGTATCTTTTCGGCTTCTTCTCCGCCACATTACCTACTCAGAAAATGTAAAATCTTAGATCCAAACACAGATTCTACTGTAAAAAAATTGAATAATTAAGTATTTCAGCATAGGTAAAATTTGCAACAATAAATGACTAGCTGATGCCCGCGACTTCGTCTGCGTGGATTGAGGTATTTTGGTACCCGCGGGAACTCTTTAATTTTCCGGGATAAAAAATAGCCTATCTCTATCAAGACTATAATCTATCTCTGTGCCAAATTTCATCCAGATCCGTTCAGCCGTTCTGGCGTGAAAGAGTAACTAACACACATCCATACATCCTCACAAACTTTTGCGTTTTATAATATTAGTAAGGATTACTGAGTGCATCACTGAGAGTGCTCAGTGCACTGAGTGAGAGCATTCATGGGGAAGAATTATTATTTATAGGATTAATTATTTATAATAGAACGCTGTCACTGAGATAATCGTGGTCAATGTTATACCTATACCTACTTATATTTTATAACTATAAACATGATTAATTCGGTTTGGAGAACATGGTTATGTTGTTAGCGGCCAAGGATTTACGTGTTGTATCAAAATCAAATTTAATTAAGTAATTTCTTAGCAACCACTATCTTATTTTGAATTTAAAAACATAGTTTACCACAATCAGCTTTGAAGCTGGTTAGATTTGATTTATTTTATTAGTTAAGTATACTGTATAGCTATAGCCAAACTACTGATTTTAATATTTCATGCCTGTTTAACTTGACCTATGAATGAATAATTCTAAACTTTGATTTTAGTCTAAGATCCCGATATACGACGACCTTCACCGAGCTGGTTAATGGATGAAACCTACTTTTTATTTTTATTTAATAATAGATAAATACGCCTAAAATAGGTTGCCTATCAAAATCCGGTCCAGCCTATTTTTAAATTAATTAATTTTAATTAATTATTTTTTTTAAACGATTATTGTAGCCAATGCTATACCATCGCGTATGTTATAAAATTACCTATATTTTGATATATAACTCCAGCGGTTCCGATCCGTTAAGTTACCTAAGGAGTAAGGACTATGGCAAGTTGGTAATTTACCATAGTCCACTTCACGGATTTGTGTTTTGATAGGCAACCTATTTTAGGCATATAATTTATTTATTATAAAAAAAAAAAAAAGTAGATTTCATCCATTAACCAGCTCGGTGAAGGTCGTCGTATATCGGGATCTTAGGCTATTTTGTGATTGTAAATAAATGCAGAGAGTAACTGAAGGTCGTAATACCATCTAAAAATAAATAACTTTTTAAAATGAATTTGTTTGTTTATGTAATGTTTTGTACTTATAGTAGTAGAAGTATTTAATATAAGTACTTAATATCAATCAAATAATAAATGCGAAAGTTTGGATGGATGTCTGGATGGATGTATGGATGTTTGTTACTCAATCACGCGCCAACGTCTGAACGGATTTGGCTGAAATTTGGCACAGGGATAGATTATAGTCTGGAATAGCACATAGGCTACTCTTTATCCCGGAAAATTAAGGAGTTCCCGCGGGAACCAAAATACCTCAAATGGATGTTTGTTACTCAATCACGCCAGAACGGCTGAACGGATCTGGATGAAATTTGGCACAGAGATAGATTATAGTCTGGAATAGCACATAGGCTACTTTTTATCCCGGAAAATTGAAGAGTTCCAGCGGGAATCAAACAAATGTATCTGTACAACTGATTTTGATAAAATTTGGTACAGGGATAGGTTGTATCCCGGGGAAGGACGTAGGCTACTTTTTATCCCGGAAAATTAAGGAGTTCCCGCGGGAACCAAAAAACCTCAAACCACGCGGACGTAGTCGCGGGCATCAGCTAGTTAAAAAATATACTACAAAACTGGGAATTATATTGAGTCTCTCAAGTAACATTTCAAACCTTACGAGTATAAAAACTTTTCAGTTACTACAAGCAAATACAGTTTTACTAGGACTTGTTGGAATATATATTTAGACAAACTCTTTTAAACAAAATTAATATAATAGTCATACTTATTTGATGATGGTACTTACACTACTTACTAGATGATGCCCGCCACATCTCCCGCATGTATTGAGGATTTTAGGAATCCCGTGGGAATACATTCCTATGCCCCGGATTCATATCTCTGGCCAAAATCGTTGAACAGATGGGTCGTGAAAGCTAAGAAGACAAATTTAGGTAAAGTTACATTAAAGTACTTCGACACCGAAAAACTCGTGTCTTGCAGGGCTTGCGGATCCTTTCGGTTTTCCAATAGTTTTCTAGCGATACATCCAAAACTTATGCGAACTAAATACTTACGTGCGTGAAATATTCTCCACTGAAAAAAGGTTTGCGCGGAGAACATTCGAGGCTCTTATGAAATATGAGCTACGGTGAACTTCGACAGTGTCTCGAACCGCGAAATATGTTATGCAATTTTTGAACTTCTTATATCAAGAAATTGACCGACTTTTTGTCATACCTTAGGTCATTAGGCTGATTATGTGTTTCCCTGTCCTAAAATAAACGCGTGACTGCACTGAGTTTTATTTGAAACTTCGGTCTATTGATTAATCGCGACGACGCGACGCGACGGTCTTGCGCGGTCCATCCACCTAGTAAGGGTTCTAGGCTACGCTTCGTTTTCCAAATTCTAGTGCGGTATCATCACCATCCATGCAGTTTGGATATTGTGACTTTAACTTACGGTTCTTCGAACTATCTGCCCTGATCATGGATATATGTATAGTTCGCGCGCGAGTTGAATACAGAGTAAATGTATGGTGATTGGTGACACATATATTTACTCTGCATTCAACTCGCGCGCGAACTATATAATGATAAAGATATCGATACTGTAGGCAGTCAAAGTCACGTTCGCGGTACACCTCTGGGTGCATTTTGCAAGGCAACTCTCGGGCCATAGAGCTAAGCTAATTCTATCCATGGTCCAGTTGCATGTTAGGCGGATAAAATTTCGTTACGGTCACCTTTAAAATTTGACAAACCATAAAAAGCAAAGTCAGTTACACAAGTCAATTTTTCATACGTCCGTGATTACAGATAAAGGTAATATTTTGGCCAGAAAGTTAAGAAAACCTGATTTAACCGCCTTTAATGCAACTGAGCCTAGCGGCACTTGTGTAATTTTTCTCTATCTACCTGTCGCAGTGGTGACCGCTGTGGTCTCATAAGACGGAGAGCCCGCGATTCGATCTCCGGCAGGGTCATTCCGGGAATTTAAAATTTTCTCTGGTCTGGCCTTTTGGGAGGCTTTGGTCACGGCTAGTTACCGCCCTAACAACAAAGACGTTTCGCCAAGCGATGCATTCCGGTATTAGAATCCCTTGTAGAAACCGATTAGGGGTATGGGTTTAACTTACCTAACTGCCATACCCATAGTTGGTTTTAACCCGTTAACATCTTATCTCAACGGCTTGCTTGTATGAAATAAAATAGTTATTTGTGATAAATGGGGCCAAAGAAAATTTTTGTTCCCCGAGGGCGCTATTTTGAATTCAGAGCGAAGTGAAGGATTCTAAAGTAGAAAATCCTGAGCGAAACTAGGAATTCAATATACGCCGCCCGAGAACAAAAATTTGGCCCCGAGTGACACACACTATTTTTCATCATTACCTATGAGATAAAGCTAGGAGTATCTATCAACCTACTTTGTATGGACATTACCTATACGTTTAAGCACCAATCAGAAGCACGAACGCGGAACAATCAGAACAGAGAAATGAAAAGTCCCATGGGCCTAAAAATTACATTTTGCTCCCGCTATCCTCTGAAGCCAATATTCGTTTTTCGAATAGGTATGATGAAAAAATTCAGACAATTACATAATTATGTAACGTATCGAGGTGCTTATTGGAAGGCACCAAAAATAATTTTCCGGAAAATTTGGGGAAAAATAAATCTGCTCAATTAAGTTACACCTACTATAAAGATTTTCGAAAAGCTAAGTTTTAGCTTAAGCGTTAAAAAATAAACCCCAATCTTGGCGAATAGAGTCACTAGGTATCCTATATGGTGTAAGGTGAATTCAATGTGACAGGAACATTATATTTATTTATTTATTGTGTTTAGTTTAGGCATGCACAGCTTTTTGATTGAACGAATGATCCGTACACAATTTGTACTAACGAACATGACGACTACGACCAAATATATCTTCTATTCGCATTTTTTGTTAGCAAATTCCCAAATTGGATTAGGTATTATACGCAAAAACTACACCGAAGTGCGTCATAACATAATATTATTATGTAGATTGTAGACCATAAATAAAAAACAAAATATTAAAAAAAAACTAATGGGGTAACAACAGCCATTGAAAAAAAGAAGCCATTAGAAATCGACGAATTCATAAGTTCTCAACACATTTTCCTGGTTTGTCTCTTACTGATGAATTATATTGTCTGTCTATAAAGCCAAAACCTTTTTTCAAAGTTCAAAACTGTAGGATTTTTGGAAAGTAATAAAGAGGACTATAGACAGCACTGCAATAAAATTACTATTTTAAAAGTAACGGTCCTATAAAATAACGGTTTTAGGATATTTTTGGGCTTACCGCGGTTTTTTTCGGCGTCTGGAGCGTTGCTCAAGAGCAAATGGATGACTTTTATGCAATGATAAGGAAGAAGACGTTTTCAATTCTGGCAAGACTGCATTAGAGCTCAAATTGTATCCTGAAGATGTTAGCGGGGAAGTTGGACTTGCAGATCCCTAAAAGCTTAGTCCGCTAGCATCTTAGACTGCATTATCACTTACCATAAGGTGAGATTGCAGTCAATGACTAACTTTTAGTGGATATAAGAAAATAATGAATTTATTCCAGTTAAAATAATAAATATTTAATACCTAGACCAGTAACAAAAAATAATAATGATAAAAGTTTATTTAGGTTGAAGATACTTTGCGACCACGCACGGGAAAGCGCAGCGTTGGCAGACCCCCTACTCACTGGACAGACGACATCAAGAGAGTCGCAGGGAGCCGCTGGATCCAGGCGGCGCAAGACCGAGGCATGTGGAAATCCTTGCAAGAGGCCTATGTCCAGCAGAGGACGTCTCTCGGTTGAGGATGATGATGATGATGACGAAGATACTTTAAGGGTTAACCATAATATTACGAACTCTACCCTGAACGGAAAGCTAGAATCACACTTTACAGCTGAATTTTGCAATTTGTTCCCGCTGTCTATGTTTTTGCTTTTTAAAATGTAGATAAGCCTATTTTTTCAAAGTTTTCGGTCTGGGTTTTACTCTTTATTTTGATTAAGTATACTTACAATTAAAAATATCTAACCAGCATGCGTTCTAGCTGGAACGTTATTGCTCTATGATTTTCTTCCTCATTTACCAACGCCAGGGGATTTTGAGTTGCTCAATTTAGTTTCCTGGTAATGTTCAGCACCAAATCGTATTTGATATATTTCGACAACAAAGAGGGGCCTCGATATATGCTAATGTTTGTCAAATAAAGGTTCTTATCTACATTGAAAAAAGGCTTAAATTTCCATACGTTTATAGCTCTGTATTTGGTCTGTAAGGTGGCAAAGGTGGTGGTTTAATGTTCGTCAATATAAAAGCACTGTCGCTTTCTGCCTCGGCTAGTTCTTTGGGTCCTATAGAGAGTAAAAGGTGGGTGAACGAACTGCATTATTGCAATCAGTGTCAACAGCTACCGATTTGTGATTGTGTTACGCAACAATCGACTCGATGCTCTCGTAACCCGGTGTGATACTTACGGATAATCTAGATTACGTTTTCATTCATTAATACTTGAATTAATTATTCATTTTCATTTGTGAATCGTGTGATATAATTATGTACCTTATTAAAATACTCATTGGTATGATAATGTTAGCTGGCTTTTAGACCAATCTGTCAACTAAAATCGTCCAAAAATTTATGCTAAATCTATACATTTGGCTATAAGATATTTTTTTTATTTCTTACGTTATCCATCTTGTGCGTCGTGATAGTCATATATCTTCATCTTAGTGCATACTTACTTGATGGGTTAAGATAGATATATTTACTTCGTTTATTATTTTAAAAAATGTACTGATTCTTACGTACATTATTTGTACATAATCAATAAAATTGATTTTCCCCATTACTTAGTAATCGTTGTTTTTTTCAAATGAATAATCGATTGATATTGATCTTTTGTTTTTTTTTAATTAATAGCGTCTTGTGTTTGATGAAGATGTCTCACCTCATTAAAGCCCCAAGGCATTCGTATCACGTATTCGATGCCCATGGAAGCGATTCGCATTGTCATTAAGAACTCCTTGTTTAATATTCGGAATGGTGATACTTTGCTTCATTGTATTTCAATCGGATAAACCCATTACTAACTTATCATTATATTCTTAGTTCCTTTTTTTCACATATTATTCAGTTTTAAATTCAACGGGTACGTCGTTCCCAATTGCATCCAAACTTACAGATTAGCGTTTTTTTGGAATCCCGTAGCGAAAACTCTTGTATTCCTGTGTTAGTTAGTTGTCTAGATCACAACTTGCATAATCAGCTAAACTGTTTGTGAAAGTTAAGGTTATTAAAGCGTGTAATACACATTATAAAAGATTATTTGTTTGAAATAACAGACAAATGCTTCGGTTATATTATTAATATTTAGATTTGGTTCGTTTCGGTTTTTAGTTTTATTTTTTATTTCAGTAACTTTGATTGTAATTTCACGTTTCCTTTTATTTTCAGTATAATTACAATGAAGTCTTACATTGTTTTGGCTTGCCTGGTCCTGTCGGTTTACGCCGCAGACAAATACAACTCAAAATATGATAACTTCGATGTAGAAACCTTGATTGGAAACGAGAGATTGCTCAAATCATACATCAACTGCTTCTTAGATAATGGCAGGTGTACTGCCGAAGGAAACGATTTCAAAAGTAAGTTTAGTCATAGCAATTTTTTTCAATCCCTAATTAAATTCTAGCATCGTCATCTAAGCTAATTCGATGGCACGCCCTCGGTTACTATCACACCTTGGTGGTAGGTGATTAAGCAGTCTCAGATAATAAGTAAACGAGATAATCAATCAAATCAAATATTATAAATGCGAAAGTTTGGATGGATGGATTTATGGATGGATGTATGGATGGATGTTTGTTACTCAATCACGCCCGAACGGCTGAACGGATCTGGATAAAATTTGGCACAGAGATAGATTATAGTCTGGAATAGCACATAGGCTACTTTTTATCCTGGGAAATAAAAGAGTTCCCGCGGGAACAAAAAACCTCAATCCATGCGTACGAAGTCGCGGGCATCAGCTAGTTTTGAAACAAAAAAAATCCCCAAACTGTTCAACAAAATCTGTAAAACGCAATTCTCACCATTAATTGAACCTGTGCCACAGAGGCTGCCAAAATCTAATCTAATATCTTTGTAAAATTTCTAATCGAAAATAAAACAGCATGTAAACAAAATATTTATTTAAGTTACCAATTATTAGGGAAGCGGTTAAACGAATGGTCTGTCATAGTTGACTAAAACCAGACGAGAGTATAGTGTGTTTCCTTATCCATATTATATCATACAGCGTACTACATACGAAAACAAAACGAAGTAGATATTATATGTCTACTCAATTGTGTAGACTTTAAAGGATTTTTTGTTGGTAAAGTGTAAATATTGTGTATGTTGTCTGTGGTGTCTGCCAATCCCGATGAGGCCTGTATGGCGGCCTAAACTATAACTCATCAAATAAAATATTATTTATTTGTGATTTATCTCCCAAAAGACGTAATATCAACATCGCCTGTTAGTTTTATGTCGAATAACCATTTTTAACTATCGATTATATTAAAAAAGTGCGTCGAACATTGATGACGTCACAATTTAGTATTTCATACAAAATTCCATACTAAGCACGCGTTTTGACGCTTGAAAAAAAGTGGTTGATTTGACTAATTGTCAAAGACGCAATAGGAATTTTCTACCTATAGTACTTGCTATATAACGCAAGAGTCAGGTATATTTTATTATTGAAAATAGGATATGCTATTGCACGATTGGTAAAGCAAAGACCATTATCCTTTCAACACATCCGTTTGTAATGCTAACGAATACTTACCTATGCCGTATGTGCTATGTTTGCAAAGTGCCACATATTTATTCTGCATGGGCTCAGAATGACTGATTGCTTATATAAAAAGGTCGAGGTCAAGGTTGTTGTACCTTGTCAAAAATTTGTATGAAACGTAAATTTAAATCGAAAAACGCAATACCTCAAAGTGAGCATATAACACCCTGTCATACCTACAGTTCGCGTGCGAGTTGAATGCAGAGTAAATGTATGTGTTACCATACATTTACTCTGCATTCAACTCGCGCGCGAACTATACGCAAACTTACCTACATACCTACTCATAGATATTGGTATATTCCGGTAAGTTTGATTATAAATTAGTGACTAATTAGCGATTCCTATTAAAAAGTTGGCTATACAATAATTTAATATGCAAAGCCATGACATACATGATATAAGCTATGACATTTAACCTTTAAAAACTCAGACAGATGAGATATTTCACGGCCTTATGAATAAACATAGAAAAAGGCCAGTGACGATGATTTAAATTTCAGATGGAGTGAGTAGACCAACGCTTATCCAAGTTATTACATACTATATTTTCTTTATATTATAATGAAGCACTTTTATAGTAGGAACAGCTCAGAGGAGAAACACAAACAGGTTTAGTAAAAAAGCAAGTTATCAGAAAGAGCAATTTGGCAGACATTGGGATTAAGGCAAAAAAGATAAAAGCGGGTCATATATTTTAGTATCCAAGCTTACAAAAAATAGGAAGGTGATACGAATATTATCTTTGATTGATAAGAAACCAGCTTGGGGTAGTTTATAATGCCGATGATCCTGTTAGTTCAATAAACAATATCCACAACCTTCTTATTACGTGAGCAATAATCTCTATAGAAAATCTAAATTTTCTTTTCAGAAGCCCTCCCAGAAGCCGTGGAAACGGTTTGTGCTAAATGCACTGAGAAACAGAAGTTAAACATCAGAAAGGTAATCAAAACCATCCAGCAAAAGTACCCGAAGCAATGGGTAGAACTTCAGAAGAAAACCGATCCTACTGGCAAACACCGCGACAGATTCGATAAGTTTATCCATGAAAACTAAATCAATACACTATTTAAGGAGCTGGCAAACTAGAGAGGACTAGCAAGGCAAAAAATTTAAAGATGAAGCATCTATTCGATTGTTCGCTAAATCGAAAAGACACATTTCGATGTTAGCTTTTTTTTCATTTAGGCACATGACGATATCATCATCGTCATTTTAATACTTAATAAAATGTCAGGATAGGGTAAGGATTTTTTTTGTGCTTTGATAGTCAAACCTTAGTATAGTATGTTTTGGTTTTCTTCAGTTTGCCAACTGCTCTTTTAGTTACTCAAATTAGAGATAAGTGTTCTATATTATAATATTACTTACTTAAATTGCAAGTTATTTTTAAAGAAGTTAATTTTCACCAAGTGAAACATTTAGAGCACCAACCGAAACAAACTTTAAATGCTATAAAATAGTTTGAATCGTGCAGACGAACCTGCAGTCTGTAAGTAATTAACTAATTAGCCTACATGGAAGTTTAACTTTAATTGGGCGACTTGATACAATAAAAATATGGTAGTTACGAGCACCTTGACGATATTATTTAAACATTATTTATTTCCGATAAAATTGTATGCATCCCTTATTACTAGTTGCGTTATTGTGATAAAGAAATATGATATCTCGTTGTAAAAGAGAGGAATCAATTTTGATATGATGTGAAGAATAATATTTACGTAAAGGTAATGCATTTGTGTTTTTTATAAGCAATGGTGAAAAATTGTTATTTATTTAACTAATAATTGGTATTGACTGATTTTAATAAACAATGAAAATCTATTTTTTCTTTTTCTTCATAATAATAACCATGACATCCCTCCCTGTTTTATTATATACTGTAATACGTCCTGAAATTATACAATTTCAGGCCGAGATTGTCGAGGTAATTTTGGGTTTTAATTAAATATTTTATTCGACTATATGTAAGTTGAACCAAAATGGCAGTCTTCTGCGCGATACATTGTACCAACTACAGAGCCGAGCGTATGGGCTCGCGGCGCCCCTCATAACTACCGCACTTCGTTTGACATCCGAAATGTGTTTCTGCGCGGTGTTCAACTGTGGTTCAACTTACGCCGCGGCTACTATACATTGATTGGACAATCAAAACTTTTTGCGTTTATCTAGTTATATCACACTTTTCAAGATTCCAATCACCGCCTATTATGGAACTAGCTGTTATCGGACCCTATTCGATTGTATTGCAGTTGCTATCTATCGTTAGATTTACTGATGCGTGTAATTTATTTCAACACGCGACCTCTCTTGATGCAGTTGTGAGAAGTAAATCGGAAAATAATCTAAAAAGTACTAGTTTTACACTGAAGGGGCGATGGGCGGGGAATTCAGTAAAAACTCCTGTGGCCATACTGCCAACGCTGTTTCATAATCGTTGACTTTCGTGTTTTAAAATTATAATCCTTATTTCAGGAACTTCAAGGTACATGACATAAAACTGTAATTTTGAGTAATACTGCTTATGTATTGCTTTACGCGTTGGCAGTATGGAGTCTGATCTGTTAAAATGGCAGCGTTGACAGATTAGGTGGACAAACAGCAACCGGCCCAAGATAGCGCCGCGGCGTGTGGAAGACCAAGACCTATTGGATGAAGTTGGCCGCGGACGACCTCTTATAGTTAACCAGCAATCAAGCCTTTTAGGTTATCTTGTCGATTAAAGAAACGCGTTTCAATATCGTCTGAGCTCGCCCTTAGTCGACCAAAATCGGAAAGGTTGGGCAAGTCGAGGCAAACAGCTATTGCGTGTGTGTTTGTGTGTCAGGCGGGTCAGTTGCGCAGTTGCAATGTGACGTAATACATTGCTTGTATAACCATCTCATAATCCCAGTCAGTTTCAATCAATATTGGTAGTAAACAGAATGGTTCGCAGAATTCTCAGAATCTAATAGAAATGTTGAGAATATCTCTATAATGCCTACCAGGAGTCGCTGACTCACAGAATTCTCAAACTTTAGTAAAAACTAATAGGATAGACAAGTATTAGGGTACCTATAGGTACAGTAGGAATTTTTGGCAGGCCCTACTCTATGGCATAAATCTATGGGTAAATGTTTCCTGCGAGCAGTAAGCGATCAGTAATTTGATACGATAAGTAGGTACTTAGGTAGTGTGAGAAAAATGGTTGAGTTTTTGTTTTGTGCTTATAAACTGTGAAATTAATAACCATAGAGTAAAATAAAGATAGGTACCTACGGGTTTTATTATGAATTAAATAATATAAGTATATTATTTTTTTTGTTATTTTTTCTAAATCATAGCGAAGATGCCTTTTAAACTAATCTAATTTTTATGTAATTAAAGTTTTTAAAATGCTTTATTTCAACAATTTGAATGACGTACCGTGTTTACGTACAAGTAAAATTACGAGATGTTTTTTATAAGCGCCGCCCGCGTTGAGGGGCCACCCACGAAATGGCGGATCGGATTTCGCAGCTAAGACAGGAGAATTTTCAAAATGGCCGATATCAGGCGAAGAGATTGTAATTATTTTAATAAACCGGTCAAGTGCGAGTCGAACGCGTGCACAAAGGGTTCCGTACCACCACACAATTTAATTTTTTTAGGTACTAAATAACAAGAAAGATTTCAGAGGTAATCAGCTGTGAAATAACTGGGCGCTAAAATGGAAGGGCCTCACAAACAATTTGTGATTGCGGAACCGTAATTAACGATTTCTTCCTATACTTGTGCTGTGAGACCTTGCTTCTTGCCTCTAGATCAACCAGAAATACCCCAAAATACCCTATAAGGTAATGGGCCCCTATTTCGTGATAGTACGTTATTTCGTGAGTTTTGTTTCTGGAGCAAAAAATAAGTAAGTAATTTAAATATTATTTATTTAAATTATACATTTCTATAAATTCTCTATCATTTAAACTGTCAAAAAAATTAAGTACCAACATTTTGGTTGCTAAACTGAAAGCAATACGACCCTCGAAACTCTCAGACGGCCACAACCAGCTGTGGGGCTTGCTTTTATTACTCGTCACCGTAAGCATAGATTAATTATAAATAATGTCTTTGCCGTAAGGGTAGCGCTCTTATTTCTTAAGCTTACAGAAAGGCATGGCTAAGTTCATTTGAATAAAACTTTGAATAGGGCTTTTATGTGTTCCTTAACAATTGATTTGACTCGGAAAAAGTTACATAAAAACATAGAATTCCTTGAAAATTGCAATAAATCGACTCATGAAATAGCGGTCATTTTATTTTTCGTGTGTTCCCTAGTTCGTGACACTACCGAATTAGGGATATTCAAGATACATTTTTGTAGCTTGTGCGTTTATATAATAATTAAGATAATTTAAATCTAAATTAAAAAAACAGATAAGTAGTGTATTTAATTAAGTTTCTTAGGAGCTAAATTCATTAGGTATATAATATGTTTTGTTCACTAGAATTCTTATAATACGAGTTTGAAAGTGACCTGAATTTACATAGAGGTAAATTCGCACAGGTACACCCAGCCTAATTTTGTTTGTTATTCGTTTCATATTAGGTATATTTGTATATTTCTATCATTTAAAGAGTAGTTAATAGTTAATTTACATAATTTTAAAATGATCTACAACATTAAATGCGGGAATTTTCAAAAATCAATATCACGAACCAAGGGACAGTCTGTTTTGTTATACTAGTGGTAAGCTAGTAGGTTATGCACATACCACTTGTAACGGAATATATTAATAATATTCTTTAATAAACTAAAGTTTCAAACAAAAGAGACGAACTTTGTTTTAATTTTTAGTTTCAGTTAGGTAAGTACCTAATAAAAGATGTATTTACTGTTAGCAGGCTGAATTTCACTCTTACATCTTTTTTATTAATTATTTTTATAAAAAATATCTTTATATCCTATATATTAATTATTAAACCTTTTAAATAATTATGTTTTTATTATTAAATAATCTTAACTCGCTCTAAAAACTTTATCCCGAAATAGGAGCCATGAATTCACGAACTTAAAAGCAGAGCAAAATTTTATCACGAAATAGGGTTCAAACAACAGGTCCACAAATAAATTAATATAAAAAAACTACGAAACAAAACTACATAACTGATGCATTAAATTACTTACTGGCAAAATACCAATATTGAACACACAAAAGCTTTCAAACTGATATAATGTTTGGGAATATATTTAAAAAATCTTAAAGTCTTAGGAGCCTTAGTATACCGAAAAGACGGACACTTACGTTAGGTTTTGATTTATTGGCGAGTGTCAAAATATGCATCATAAACGGTCATATCTTTTGATCGCGTTGACAGGGACCGTATACCTACAGTTCTCGCGCGAGTTGCAGTACCTAGGTAAATGTGTGTCACCATACATTTGCTCTGCATTCAACTCGCGAGCGAACTGGAAGTATTTTATATTAATTTCAACTTGTAGACTAAGAGATAGCTGCACTTTTGGTAACTATCGCTTAAAAAGCTGATTTAGTAATAAAGGTGATTTCACGTTGATTGCTGTTAAATAAATTCCTAAGCCTTCATAATTTTTAATAGCAATCAACGTGACGTGAATAATTGCTAATATTTTTTTACAGTATGTTTGTTCCTAAGGTATTTGAGAGGTATCTAGTGAAAGGCCCGATGGATAGCGTCAGTTCTTATACTGTTTACATAGGTATTGCGCATACTTTAATACTGTACAAGAATCAGCCTTTCTAGTTATGGCCCATTTTTGGTAACCGTGCAGCGACCATATCTAGTGAAAGGCCCATCAGCATGCTGGCAGACTTTCACTATCGTCATCGGTGGACAGTGTAGCACCTACCTATTACTGAATCAGCTTTTCTAGGGATGATTACCAAAAGTGCAGCTATCTCTTATAATATTGATACCTTCACGCGTTCCGGAGAAAAAGGTGGTGGACAGACAGACAGTCAGACAGACGGACAACGAAGTGTACCTATAAGAGTTGATTTTTTTCCTCTTGAGTTAGGTACGGAACGATATAAATACATATATTATTATCTTAAAAGTCCGGTTTCACATGAAACGTAGGGCTGCAACATGTTAGGGCTTTGTTGATGTACCTATTATAACTAGTGGTTCGCCCCGAACTAAGACCTCGCGGTATCCATAAGATAGTTTTAACTATATCGTCGTCCGTAATCTAACTTGACGTAAGGGACAAATAGCTACTTTACAGGAGAGCAAAAGAACATTTTTTCAGACTATATAGAAGTGAGTTTAAATATGTTTCTGTACAACTTTCAGTCCTCTAATACTTAGTATAATCTATTTATAAGTAAAAGCTTTAGTTACAAAGATAGCTTGTTCCTTACGTCCAAAAAAATATATATTATGTCCTTTAAGCCCTACCTTTTTTATTGCATGTGTGTTTAAAATGGCGTTAAGTTTCAATATTCTGATATATATAGAGCTATTAAACTAGCGTAAGTGTTTAACAGTTTTAAGTATAACTAGTACCTAGTTGCATTTAAGACAAACAAAAGGTACCTAATAAAAATAAAGGAAATAAAATAACAAGTTGTTTATAATATTTTTATACAAGGTTATTATATTATAAGGTTTTATTTTATAACTATAGTTTTTCATTATCACAACGAATATTTAAAACTGCCACATTCCATTCCAATAGAAATGTTATTTTATAATAATTATTAAGTATATCTTTTTCTAAGAATCTAATCTCATCGCAAATTGAATCTAAAAGATTGAAAGTTAAACCGACTTCACCACACACTTAACAGTCAATATCTTGAAAACTACTGTACCGATTTTGATGAATTAGCACTGTTCCCTAAGTTGAAGTAATTGTAAGCCAATGAAAAAGAACGGTCACAATCCGATTAATAGTTTTAGAGAAATCCGCGGCCAAATTTACATACATACAAACATATATACACTTATGAAATTTTGTATATTTGTTTGAAAGCCCTTATAGATTATATAAATTTTTTGCAGTTCTACTAATCTTTATATATATAATAATATTATAAATGGGAAAGTGAGTTTGTTTGTATGTTTGTTCCGCTTTCACGCCGTAACTACTGAACCGATTGCTTTGAAATTTTGCAGACGTAAAGTTAGAAGTCCGGATTAAATAATAGGGTACTTTTTATCCCGGAAAATTAAAGAGTTCCCGCGGGAACTAAAACTCCTCAATCCACGTGGACGAAGTCGTGGGTATCAGCTAGTATTATATACATACGTGTCGAAAAATAACCTCCTTCTTTTGAAGTCGGTTAAATAATTATTCCTTTTCATTATTGGTGCTTGTCACTTGTTATAATGTGAGACCTATTGCTTTAGAATGTGGCAGTTTTAAATATTCTTTTTGATAGCATTTTAGAATAGTTCCATCGACATATATTTTTAAAATTGTTTTATTTTTTCAGTGGTATTAGGAGTTAGTGTTCATGAAGTTTTGATATTTTGTTAGACGATGAAAGTGAAATCTAGCCTTACAATCCGCTTAAATGCTCAATTACTTAACTGCTAAAAGTTTTACTAGAAGCATTATTTTGTTCCCTTTTAGCTGTCCGCTAAAGTGAGACAGGCTTTACTATTTAGTAACTTCTTCATAATAAAGCAATATTTTTATGTTTATTTTTAATTGATATAATGGAAAATTTTCACAATTTTATTTGAGTTCATAAGACGTAAAAGCCATTCAGGAACAAAAAAATAAGTTTCTTATTGATGTAAGGGTCGGAGCATTTTTACTTTTGTCCTGTACGCGATATTTCTATCCTATGTAACGCTATAAAAAATATTTTAAATCGCAGTCGCTTGTAATATGAGAGCCCCCCTGAAATAAAGATTTTTATAACTTTTTAAGCCATATTCGGTAGTATCAAAGTACCTAATTACGTTCAGTAATTCAGAAGTTATAAGGCTCTGACAGACGGACGGACGGACGGACAAGTGCAAATCCACTCAAGTAGACTCAGAGTAAACAATCTTTCTGCTATGGCTACAAAAATTGATAATAAATAAGGAGAAATATGTAGACCGAGATTTTTTTATGCTCAATAAATGATCGAACCCTCGACAACCTGAGGAGGCCGAACGTCTTAACCACCAAGCTATCGACGCTTGTGCTGGGTAACTACTTGTTATTAATTTTAGATGCTACACCATCCGAATCTTTACTTCGTATAATATTAACGTAACTACACTAACACTACCTAATGTTTACAAGTCAAGGACTATCATATAATACCTACTCAAACAGATACTCTTTCGGATATATTATTATTTATCAGTGTGGAATAATATTCCAATTAGTGTGATAAACCTGAATCGGTAATCTTCTCGGTAGGAATGGCATTCCGAACCAGTGGTAGATTCACTTGACGATTCAAAAGTACTTGTAAAAGTTTATTTGAATAAAAAAAAACATTTGATTTGATTTGATTTGATTTGAATAGCTTTAACCATTGTATGACACATATAGGAAACAAAAACAAGGAAGAATTAAAACATAGGTCTAATTACAAAACCCAGATTGCAGTAATAAGTAGTAGTCACGCATAAGCTGATTGATTGACGATGCTTATAAAAGATGGAATCCCATTGTAGTAGATAAGTTGTTACTGCAGAATTTCCATGGTAAGGAGGTCATGTCATTTTCTCAAAGATACTATAACTAAATATTAGAAACAACTCAGATTTCCATACTTTTCATACTTTAAATCATGCAGAGTAAAAATATTTTTTAATCCTAAGGTTGTCTGATAGATTTATTCATTGCCAGTGTAAAAATAATTTGCAGACTAAAATTTGTTTTTTTATTACGCCCCTACAAGATATCCCTTTGACTGCAATCTCACCGGATAGTAAGTGACGATACAGTCTAAGATGGTAGCGGGCTAACCTGTTATTAGGGATATGGCAGTTATATTAAACCCGTACCCCAAGTCGGTTTATACACGGCATCGTACAGGAACGCTAAATCGCTTGGCGGTACCGTCTTTGCTGGTAAGTTGGTAACTAGCCACGGCCGAAGCCTCCCATCAGAAACTTGCTTGCTTGACGATTAAATTACTGGTTCTTAATTATCTTTGTCTTCTTTAAGTAGATGATTATTTTATTATTTTACAGATGTACACCAAACAGAAAATTGTGTTACTCATATTCACTTTAATAGCTGTAGTCATCACTTCTAATGTTAACTTTGAGAACCTGGACATAGAAAGTCTCCTCAGCAATGAAGAGCAAGCAAAATCTGCGTTTGGCTGTCTCATGGATAAGAAACCGTGTGGAGAATGGCAAGGGTTACTAGGTACGTAAAGAGAACAAACTGATTTTCAAATGCGAAAGTTTGGATGGATGCATGGATGTATGGATGGATGGATGGATGTTTGTTACTCAATCACGCCAAGACGGCTCAATGGATCTGGATGAAATTTGCCACAGAGATAGATTATAGTCTGGCATACATAGGCTACTTTTTATTCCGGAAAATTAAAGAGTTCCCTCGGGAACCGAAAAACCTCAATCCACGCGGATGAAGTCACAGGCATTAGCTAGTTGCGAAATAAATAACGAACAACATGCAACAACATATTTCTGCTGAAACTTTTCCGATACCAGAGCATCTGCAGGAGTTTTTGATTCTTAGTTTTCGGTTCCCGCGGGAACTCTTTAATATTCCGGGATAAAAAGTAGCCTATGTACTATTCCGGTCTATAATCTACCTCTGTGCCAAGTTTCATCCAGATCCGTTCAGCCGTTGGGGCGTGATTGAGTAACAAACATCCATCCATACATCCATCCATCCATACATACATCCATCCAAACTTTCGCATTTATAATATTTATTTGATTAGCTGATATCCCTTAAGGATAGTAGATCTGGACCAAATAAAATATCATGCTAATTGAAAGTTGTTTTAAATCTGCCAAAATTCTCCTTCAAAATATTTAATCGCAAACATTTTGTAGAGGTAAATTGCAGTTAATAAGTTGAAAGAGAATATAATATTGTTTGGCCGCTTGGAGATGTAATTACGCAGTTTATCCAATGTATAGTAAAAACCGTTCAATTAACTGGTAATTGTAATTGTAAACTGTCGAAAGATTGTGAACCGTAACAACTGCTTATATTTTTAAACCTATTGCATAGCTTCTATCGCGGGCCTTGAGCGTGGAGACCGAATCCAGAAATTCCGTAACCAAAAAAAACCTAACACTTTGGTTGCTATGACTACTTGTGTTGTTGACTTCAAGTTGTTGAAAATAAAAAGACTATTTTTATGAAAAGATGATCAAAAAATCTCAACAAAGAGGTTTTTTGATTCCCCTTGGACACCCGGACTATTGAAAACATAATTCTATAAAATTATTTTTTCAACAACTTGAAGTCAACAACACAAGTAGTCATAGCAACCAAAATCATCTTTTCATAAAAATATTTCGCCAAGTTGATAAAAAATGCTATGCAATAGCTTTACCGCGGCAGTCTCCGAGTGCCACACGTCTTTTTAGGGTTCCGTAGCCAAATTTGGCAAAAACGGAACCCTTATAGATTCGTCATGTCTGTCTGTCTGTCTGTCTGTCTGTCTGTCTGTCTGTCTGTCTGTCCGTCCGTATGTCACAGCCACTTTTTTCCGAAACTATAAGAACTATATTGTTGAAACTTGGTAAGTAGATGTATTCTGTGAACCGCATTAAGATTTTCTTACAAAAATAGAAAAAAAACAATAAATTTTGGGGTTCCCCATACTTAGAACTGAAACTCAAAAATTTTTTTTCGTCTATCCCATACGTGTGGGGTATCCATGGATAGGTCTTCAAAAATGATATTGAGGTTTGTAATATCATTTTTTTCTAAACTGAATAGTTTGCGCGAGAGACACTTCCAAAGTGGTAAAATGTGTGTCCCCCCCCCTGTAACTTCTAAAATAAGAGAATGATAAAACTAAAAAAAATATATGTTGTACATTACCATGCAAACTTCCACCGAAAATTGGTTTGAACGAGATCTAGTAAGTAGTTTTTTTTAATACATCATAAATCGTAAACCGCAATTTACCTTTCATTCAATCAACTCAAATATTTAAAAAAAACATTTAATTTAAAACTTACTACAGGTTTGTACGGAACCCTCAGTGCGCGAGTCCGACTCGCACTTAGCCGGTTTTTTTCTTTAAATTATTTAATTGCAAATATTCAGTAGAGTTTGAGGCTTCAACGGATACAGTATGGAGCTATAAAAACAGATGCAGGCATCAAAACTTTGTCTAATCGTCTTAATAAATAAAAACTTCTTTAATATGTTTTCAGATACGATCCCTGAACTAATAAAAACCAACTGCAGTACCTGTACTACAAATAAAAAAAAGAAGTATGACCACGTATCCAAAGTTCTCCTCGAACGGAATCCAGAGTTCTTTAATGCTTTAATGTTAAAGTATTCTGCAAAAGAAAATTCCAACGAATAAAGGATAAACAATGATACCTAATAATGGACTTTATTTATTTTATTTTATCTTCTGTATGCATAAAAGAAGAAACTAACTGATTGATAGATTGAAAACTTGAAGAGGTTTTGCACGGACCCCGGCTTAGAAAAGATTTTATGTAATTCCTCAGCTGAATTATGTGAACATATAAATAAACTAGTGTAAAACATTCATGTTATAAAATCGTTTCAAAGCGTTACATGTTACGCGAAAAAATGTTGGTGTTGTTCCGTAGGAAAATGGTTCAAGTAGTAAATGTTGCAACATAGCTTGTTTGATTACAGCCGTCAGCACCCCTCATTTTCTGCCAATATGTAATAAATACCTACCTACTTAATAATCTGCCTATAATAATTAGCAGAAATTGCATCATAATCCATACTTAATATTATAAATGCGAAAGTGTGTCTGTCTGTCTGTCTGCTACGCTTTCACGGCCCAATTACTCAACCGATTTTGATGAAATTTGGTACAGAGATAGGTTACATCCCGGGGAAGGGCAGGCTACTTTTTATCCCGGAAAATTGAAGAGTTCCCGCGGGAAACAAAAAACACCAATCCACGCGGACGAAGTCGCGGGCATCATCTAGTGAAAATATAATTACATATTGTACTAGATGATTCCCGCGACTTCGTCTGCGTGGATTAAGATTTTTGATTCCCGCGGGAACTCTTTCTATCTATATATAGATATATATAGAATATGCTTCGATGACATGATATGTTAAAGTTATTTGGATTAAGTATAATCAAACCCGTTCGATTCCCAGCTTAGGTAAACTTTTCGAGAAATGTTCGAATTTAGACATTCTTATTTTTTTAAAAAAAACAATAAAAAATATAAACGGCTGTTTCCTTTCACTGAAATTTGCTATAACTTTTTCGTTTTAGTTGGTTCTATTCCCGGTTCAGGTGAGATTTTTTTCAAAATATTTGAATGCAGCAGGGCGACCGCGTAACTTTTGCATCAATCATTGATACATCGCAATCGCCTCCGATTGGCTGAATTTATGGTATTCTTGCTGCGTCAATGGATTTCGTCCAATACTGGAAAAATCTTAACCAATCAGAGGTGATTGCGATGTATCAATGATTGATGCAAAAGATACGCGGTCGCCCTGCAGATAATATTATTATTTTATATAATATACACATAGAATCTCTCTGTTCAAGGGTTAGAAAACTAATTTACATATTTTAAAACTTACGTGATGTGACCAATTATGAAACTGTACTCAAGGTGAATAATGCACTTTGTAGATCAATTTTGACATACTGCATTTCAAGTTGGGGTGGAGCAGGTAAAACTCATATGCTGGCCTTGGAGCGCGCGCAGCGTGCAGTTCTAAAAGTAGCCACATATAAGCCTTTCAGATATCCTACTGCAGATCTATATAAAGAATGTAAGGTACTAACTGTACGACAGCTATATATTCTGAACTCAATCATGGCTCAACATGGTAAAGTAACTCAACTAGTTGAATCTAACCCAGTACCCAAGCGAAGACAGGACAAATGTTTTGACATCCCGAGGGTAAAAACTAGCTTAGCTCAACATCATGCAAAGTATCTTCGTCCGTTTATTTACAACAAAGTTAGTATCTAAGTACATCAAAAATTTCAAATCGCTTACAAGTAGAGAATTCAAGGTTGCAGTTACGGATTATCTAAAAACATTGAGTTATGAGGAAACTGAGAAGCTCCTAAAAAGTATATAATAACTCACAAACACACACACACACACAAACACACACACACACACACACACACACACACACACACACACACACACACACACACTTCCTCACAATTCATACAGAATATTACAAATAGGTATACTTACATAAACTATAGCGTGTTTTCTTTTATGTAAATTTTTGGCTGAAGTTGATCCTCCGGAGGGAATGCAGACTTCTGCAATACAAGTTTTATCTTAGTGCAGAGTCTGCGCATCAATCTGTGTGTATATTTATACAAGCCACTGCATCTCAACTTTGTTGTGCCCTTAGTTACTAAGGCGCATTTGTAAGTTTGTAAGTTTGTGAAATAAAAATATTAAAAAAAAAATATATATATATTATTATTATATTTTAATAAAAGATGTCTTTGAACAAGTCTTTCTTCTTTCTGCTTTCTTCTCAAGTTCTTTGTCTTTGAGATGTGAAATTTGATATCTTCAAATTTCAATTTTTTATGTACTTTTCATCCATGACCACCCATGGTTTTGTCCACCCTGTTAGTATGTGAATAGCATTATTATGTACTGTTATGTATGTTGACTGCCTCGTTGGTCTAGTGGTTAGCATAGTCGACTGCGGATCACGAGGTCCTGGGTTCGATTCCCGGTCGGGCATAAAAGTTAGGTATTGGGTTTTTCAATTAAGAAATTCTCAGTGCCAGCCCGGAGTTGGAAGTTGGCGGTGTGTCACCCCCGTGCCTCGGAGAGCACGTTAAGCCGTCGGTCCCGGTTATTATCACTAACATGATAATAATCGTTAAAGCCCGCCAACCCGCATTGGAGCAGCGTGGTGGGTCTAAGCTCTAATTCCCGCTCTCCTATGAGAGTGGAGGCCTGTGCCCAGCAGTGGGACGTTAATAGGCTGTAGTGATGATGATGATTATTATGTACTACAGTGATTAGTAGGTAGTAGTATTATAAGTACTTCAACTTTATTATGATGACAAGAGCGTGATTTGACAATTGATAGCATTTTTATCTGTGAGCAATCTAAAAATTACCATACGATCTTCGAGGATTTCCGAAATCAAAAAGTTCTGAGATCTTCGAATATTTAATATTATAACACCGCCTCCCTGCCTAAAATGGTGAGATTTGGAATTATCGTGCCCAAACCCCGTTAAAAGCATTAACTATACAAAAATATTTCCTGGATAATAAATTTAAACAGGGTCAGGCCAAGAGTATTTTTTTAGACATCCAAACCAGTTTAAATTTTAAGTACATAATGCATTTGAAAAAGAGGAGAACATTGACTTTCGGAGTGTATGTATAGGAAATTAAAGCTATAATATAATTATTAGGTAGTAATAATTCTAAGATTATCACTTTTAAGAGAGTTATTTAAGAATACTACAGATAACCTAATTTTCTCCAAGAAACGTGGTGAAGTAAATTGTTGGCCCAAACAAAAGCCAAAAAACAAACTAAGAAGAAGATAACCTTATTTCATGCTCCATGTTAGAAACTTTGTTCGTATGTTAAGATATCTCGGTTTCTACAGGATATTTACTCGTAGGTAATAATAATGGTTCTATTTGATGAATCCGATGCATTTTTTACAGTTACAGTAGTAGATTTCATTTACTAAAAAGACATTGAATTGAAGTAGGTACCTACACTAATTCTTCCTGTGCTAAACCCTTTAATTAATTGTTGAAATAATGTTAGTAGGTATTCGTTCGATTTCGAAGTATGTCACGATCAATCTTATAAATGCGAAAGTTTGGATGGATGTATGGATGGATGGATGTATCGATGTGTGTTACTCAATCACGCCCCAACGGCTGAACGGATCTGGCTGAAATTTGGCACAGGGATAGATTATAGTCTGGAATAGCACATAGGCTACTTTTTATCCTAGAAAATTAAAGAGTTCCCGCGGAATTTTATAATTTTATTACAGTGCTTCACACACGAGGATAGTTTCTAAACTTACTTAAACATGCATATCAAAAATTCGCGGAACCGGCAGGATTTGAACATGCGTCTCTCTGGGAATCGCGCCCTGAGCGCCTTGACCGCTAGGCCACGGTTCACTTACCTACCAGTGCCGAAATTTGAGATATGCATCTGTAATCCAGTCTTCTAACGCGACTGTTTATGCCATCCAGTAGCGATACATTGCAGTATCGAAACTACTTTCAAGGCCCATATTCGATGGAACTCATTGAACGAGGAATGACATATTTTGCGTTAAACTAAATTTTATAATTTTATTACAGTGTTTAAGTAAGTTTAGAAACTATCCTCGTGTGTGAAGAATAAGCCTAGCCTAGCGTTCAAGGCGCTCAGGGCGCGATTCCCAGAGAGACGCAGGTTCAAATCCTGCCGGTTCCGCGAATTTTTGATATGCATGTTTAAGTAAGTTTAGTTCCCGCGGAAACCAAAAAACCTCAAACCACGCAGACGAAGTCGCGGGCATTCGCTAGTAAGCACATAAATACAGATTAAGTTCACAAGAACAAAAAATAAGTTGATGCGGCCTTCCGTTCACTACTTTCTTCTGTTCCGGGCGCAGTGGGCTTTGTATGCGGCCCGTTACATCGACCTGGGACTGGTTTAGAGAAATGCTCACAGTTCACCCCACTGTTCGTAACGGCCCATACCGACACTGGCCGTGGCAACCGAAGGACCCGCGCAGACTTTCTTACTTTCTTCAAACAGTAAGTAGCTATTTCGTTTTCAAACGTTTCTTGCTTGCTTAGAAAGTGACGCTCCACTTAAACTGCGGAACGGGTCAATATTTATCGTGTTTTCGTATTTTGTGTTTATCAGCTAAGCAGCTAGTTTTATAAGATAAATATTTATAATAAAACCTTGAGAAAACCCATAACTATTCTTCGAGAGCAGTAGGATTTTATACTATTTCTTAATTTTTTCAAAACGTCCTTGTTATACTCATTAATCCGCAGAGGGAAGGTTAAACTATTTTTGTGCCATAGTTCTTTAGTCGTTTTAATTAAATACATTTTGTAGGTAATGAAATACTAAAATCAACTTTATCAAAACACTCTTTCGGCCGGTTTCTGAATTCAGATTTTCATGTTGAGTCTGTCTCAAAGACTACTTAAGGACTAGGTAATTAAGCAATTTTCTGTTTCTGAATTGATATTGTGTAAGGTTTGAGAGCTAGAACTTGCTGTTTTTGCTTGAATGCTTAATTGAGAAACCGGCCCAATATCTATTCAGAAACAAAAATTGGCATAATTAGTCCTGAAGTAGTCTTTGAGACAGTTCAACATGAAATTCTCAATTCAGAAACCGGCCGTTTGTCATTTTGAATCTTTTTGAGTAATCTGCAGGGCGACCGCGTATCTTTTGCATCAATCATTGATACATCGCAATCACCTCCGATTAGTTAACACTCTTCCACTATATTGGACGAAATCCATTGACGCAGCAAGAATATACCATAAATTCAGCCAATTGGAGGTGATTGCGATGTATCAATGATTGATGCAAAAGATACGCGGTCGCCCTGCTGGCTACCACGTCTGGATTTGAACTGTAACATTTAAAAAAATAACTAAAAAAGTGTAAAACAAATAGGTAACATACCTACTTATTAACACAGCAAATCATACTTACTTCTTATATGTATATAAAATTCTCGTGTCACAATTTTCGTTCCCCTATTCCTCCGAAACGGCTTGACCGATTCTCATGAAATTTTGTGAGCATATTGAGTAGGTCTGAGAATCGGCCAACATTTATTTTTCATACCTCCACGCGGACGGAGTCGCGGGCATCAGCTAGTAATATTATAAAGGCGAAAGTGTGTTTGTTTGTTCTTCAATCACGCTGCAACAGAGCAACGGATCGACGTGATTTTTTGCATGGGTATAGCTGAGGAACTGGAGAGTGACATAGGCTACTTTTTATCCCCAAAAATTAAGGAGTTCCTGTGATAGTTAAAAAAACTTACTCCACGCGGGCGAAGTCGCGGGCATCAGCTTGTAACTATTAAATCGCAAGCAGCCATTATACACCATAAAAATAAATTGTTAATTCTACTATTATTGAAATAATAACAATTGTTTGAATAATAATCACAACGAGTTTGTCATGTAAATTAGCATTATAGGTATGCTAGTAAGGAGTTTTTCCGAACCATAATTATTGTTCCTAACAATAACATTTAATTGGCCGGTACAGGTATCAGATCAGCCTTTACGTCATTAGGTACTTCATTAGTCTTGAGATATTCCCTCAGCTTGAAATCTTTGTTTCATTAAGACCGTAGGTAATTAATATAAGAGACGATTCGTTGTCAAAAGAAACTGATCGTTATATAGTTATATTATTATCCAAAGTCTACATCCGATGTCGTTTTGTTATCTTTCCTTGGAGATAAATAAAGGGCTGTAATGTTATAAATCATAAAACTCGGTCTAAATAATCTGTGGCAGTTTAGCAATTTAGTATGATGCTGCGTAAAAATAATTAGGGGAATAAAAAAATAGTCTGGGCCTCATTTTGATAGGCAACCTATTTTAGGCGTATTTATCTATTATTAAATAAAAATAAAAAGTAGGTTTCATCCATTAACCAGTTCGGTGAAGATCGTCGTATATCGGGATCTTATAGACTATATTGTTGTTTTGTTTTTTGTCAGAATTGGAATGCTTTATTTTCAACCCATTTTAGAAAAATTGCATCTGTTGCTTAGCTCTTGCCAAGTGGCAACGAAATGGCACGGCGGTTTCTCCATATCAGTATACATACGAGAGCAAAAATTCGACTGCTTTTCATAGCTATAATAATCGGTCCGAGCTCCAGTTGTCCCTATCGGGTGTTATGGAACGCTATTCGAGGAGCAATTCGGCAATGTTATTGTTAAATAACTCTTTCAATGTCATTTCGTCTTGAGCCAAACCGAATCAAACAAAAAAATTCGAGATATTTAACTGAAAATTATTTTTTTTCCCACCAGGACAAAATGAAACATTGGTTGTTTTGCGTCTATGCGCTGACGGTGGTGGCATCCTCCATAGCCCAACAATACCAACAGTTCAGTCCAGCGCAGCAGCAATTCATCAACCGATATGACAACTTTAACGCCGACTCTATCATACAGAACGACAGGATTCTACTAGCTTATTACAAATGCGTCATGGAAAAGGGCCCCTGCACTAAGGACGGCAAGAATTTCAAACGTAAGTTGCTTCATTTCCCTATTTAGTTTTGCATAAATAAAATAAACTTCCTCGTTTAACTGTAGGCTTGTTTTGCTGTCTTGAATCTAAATGGGTGTAATAAAATAAGGAAGAATGCTAGTATCTAACTAGGTAACCACACAAAAGCACTGGCTTGCAAGTTGCATATTTATAAACTAAAACCGTATTCGTACAATATTTGAGGGCTAGGAATTCTTGGGAATGTAATCATAATGATTTTAGACCTAAATACTGATGGCGGTCAGCAGGCTGAGTGGGAGTTTACTTCACTTATTTAATCGCGACAACGTTAACTACCTAATAATATATATATTTATATGGAATTAATCGATCAATACAATTCGTAGAACTTATGACGTAACGTTGTCGCGATCGAACTACTCATTAGAACTTAGAAGACAATAACTATGAATAAACATAATCATGATTGGTCTTTAGAAGTTCCCTGATTCTAAAAAGAGCATTTTAAGGGTTCCGTACCTCAAAAGGAAAATCGGAACCCTAATAGGATCACTTTGTTGTCCGTCCGTCTGTGTGTCAAGACCCTTTTTCTAAGGAACGCATGGAGGTATCAACCTGAAATTCATAAAAAATACTCAGGTCTACTGTCCCTTGGAGCTGTGAAAAAAATAAACTTCTAATCCTACGCAATCAAAAGATACAGCCGTTTATGCTGCAAATTTTCGACACTCGTAAGGGAATCAAAACCTACAGGGTACTTCCCGTGAACTCAGATTCTTGAAATTTTGTACGAAGCAACGTCTTATAGCACAGATAAAGGAATAATTGCGAAAAGCACACATTTTTAGTAACATCATATTATAATAAAAATATTTTTATGCAAATTTTCGATACTCGCTAGTGAATCAAAACCTGCAGGGCACTTCTCGTCAACTCAGAATCTTGAAATTTGGTACGAAGCAACGCCTTATAGCACAGATAAAGGAAAAATTGCGAAAAGCACAAATTTTTAGTAACATCATATAGTAAAAATATTTTAAATAATTTTAAACTTACTAATGTTATGAATTTCATTTTGCAATAAAAATACCATGTCTTTTACTTATATACCTACAGGTTTGTACGGAACACTCGGTGCGCGAGTCCGATTCGCACTTGGCCGGTTTATTTTTATGACTATTAACTAATATATCATGTGCACTAGAATTAAATTGATGTTGTTGTTATTTTGTTCAAAGTTACAAACGGCGACTGAATTTTCTAGTCTTTCATCATTTAAAAAAATTTACTCTCACGGGACCAAGCCTGGAGACAAGGACTTTAAGAGATATTTAAATATTTAAATTCTAAGATTGATACCCATAAAAATTACCCAACAATATTGATTAAAAATGCAACATTGTGATTTTCCAGGTGTGCTACCAGAAACCTTGCAATCAGCGTGTGGGCGGTGTTCTCCCAAACAGAAAGACGTAGTGCGTAAGATGCTTCTCGGCATCAGGGCAAAGAGTGAGCCTCGCTTCACTGAGCTTCTAGAGAAATATGATCCGACACAAGTCAATCGAGAAGCGCTCTACGCATTTTTAGTAACGGGAAATTAGCATAGATATTAATTACTTAGTCCTGAAATACACACATTGCGCAACGGAACTACATATATCACACTGAAGCCTGAACGGTGCGTTACAAGTTGATATGTAAGAAACTGTGAGGATTTTTGTTAAGTTAAACTTTACTGCGACTGGCAGGTTTTTCAAATCTTTTATTGAGAGTCGGCTGATGGTAGCTAACACCGAAGATAAAAGTCAAGTGTGTCAAATCACTGTGAAAGTTTTTACTATTCTAATTGTTAAGGCCACTTGGTGTCCACTAGCTATCAAACTTACAGAAGTCAGTTTTAGCAAGAATCAATTGCACAGAGTACCCATCAACAAACTTAAGAGGAAACGGGAGGACGGTTTCCCCATACAATCTTATTTATCTGTTTCTCCGTGGATAATAATTTACAATAGAGAAAATATTTTTGCACCATAAAATTTTTTAGGTGGCCGTGCCATGTCCCTGTTTTGTTTTTTTTTTCAATAAATTAATAATTTTAATGTCAGGTTCCTTACCTTTAAAAATGACAATAATGGCTCAGTTTTCGCGCCATCATCCGACATCCCACGTATACAAATTTTGACATATATAATTAAAAAAAAAAGAAAAACATACCGACATAGCTCGAGTCCTTCTTAAATTAGTCATGAAAACAAAAATTAAAATCGGTACATTTTTGGAGGAGGAAACAGAAAAATACGAGAATAAGAATTCGACTGTTTTTCACAGGTTTATCGGTCTAAGCTGCAGTAATCCTTATCGGGTGTTATAGAATGCTATTCGAGGAGCAGCGTGACGGTAACATAATTGTTCAATACCTATTCTCAAAGTTTCCCGTTTATACCGTATCCTCTTAATCCCCACAAGTTCCTCGCAGGAAGGTCGATTTCTTTTCCAATTATGGCAGAATATAACATTAATCTCTGAAAGCTTTATTGCTACTTGACTATAATTGTCAAGTAAAACTTTTATAATTTCTAGAAGCCGCGGACTCGTTTCCATCGCGTTTTCTGTTTATTTCCGCTTTAATTTAATTTAAGAAACAATCTATCCACAACTGAACTCATCTGTATGAAATACCTAAGCTTACCAATCGTAGATGGGCATTAAAAATAAACCGTCAAATAATGTCCAGTTAAGCATTTACCTGCCTCAAAAGAATTTAAATTTTAAGTTTTTTTAAAAAAGTGTATTTTTATTTGAGCAATTTCGCAAACTCATTGTGGAAAAATATTAAATGCATAATTATAATAATAACTTATACTTATAAGAAATAAAATATTATTCAACTAAGGATTAAAAGACGAAGTTTCCTTTCAATTACTTCGAAACACTCATACATTATTTCCTGGGACGCAGATCATTGATGATTTAATTATGATCAATGCCTGATATAATAATATCGAATGCGAGCATCGGACTGTAATATATTGTCGTAACAAGGTCATACCTACTGCATGTTTACATTCTGCATAGTGCTTACCATTCCAAGAAACGTGATGAATTGAAATCACACATATAAATGCAGGAATAATAGCTCTGTTCTAATCATACTGCACAACAACTAGATCTAAGCAATACATACAATTGGAGTTAAGTATTAAAATCTAAAAATGAAGTTTGTAATAATAGTCATGTGCATGGCCGCTTTGGCTCTGGCAGAAGACAAGTATGATTCGTCGACCGATGAAATAGATCTCAGCGAAGTTTTCGGTAACGACAGGCTGATTGTTGCATATTCAAAATGTCTGATGAACAAAGGGCCTTGTACTTCACAAGTCAAGAAACTCAAAGGTAAGAAATCAATTTAGATTTTAAAATGTTTTAATTATTGTAATATCACAGGTAATATTCCCGTTCTCTTCTCGAACTAAACTGGTGGAGTCTAAACCATGATCAACAACATTCGGAGATATATTTTATTTAAAAAGGTTAAATGTTACACTTCTAATAAAAGCAATAATTAATATTATTAATATATTACGTACGTAACTGCATAAGAAGCATAACATAACTTCAAAATTCTTAAAGTGAACCTCTTCTTCTTAAATGATTAAGTTTATCAACTATTTAAAACTTAACATATTAACTTCTGCTCCCACTTTCGTGTGATTTTTTATATTCAACCAAAGATCGCCTAAAAGTTTCAAAACAAACCCATCCTTGGGAATGATACTTCTTAGCCATCTCCCAAATTATTTCAAATTCATCATCCCCTAATGTATCTCCAGCGTTTTCAAAAACTGTTCGAACAAGTTTTGGATCCCTCTTTGCGTACATATCACGATGATTCACTCTCAGTAAAGTAAACATACTGGGACTTAAACATGCTTTTGCATCAGATTCTTCAGGAAGGTAAATTCGCTCCGCTTTACAACAACCATCGGGAGTGACTGGATATTCTTTGTCAAAATATCTCCCTGATGGTGTTCCAGCCATAGGTCCCTTGTCATAACCTAAGTCTTTGAATGAGTCGCTATATATTGTTCTATAGACTATACATTGTAAATCTTGTATCTTAGGTATATCCGGACACGGTTCGTAGTGATTAATTACATGGATAAATTTTTTATATTCAATTTGTGTTCCATCAAACGCATGCCAGATAGACAAGAGGGGCTCGAGAAGGGAAGCATTAAACCGTATATATTTATCATTACATTGTTTATAAACGAGTTGTTTTTGTAACCAACCACTTTTACAAACATCTAAATATTTAAGGTTTAAGTAAAACTTGCGATAAAAGTTTCTATCAAAACGCTTTACTAAGCCTTTTCGTAATGTGTTTAAGTGACCCAGACATTTTTTTATTTCATCCTTATACGGATTTATTTCACAGGTTCTCAGGCATTCCGCAAGATTATCTGGACGAGATAGTATTCCAAAAGCGTATCCTTCAGGTACACAATTAATATTTTTATTCGGGGTTTTTGCAATCCCCAATCTAGCTTCTGTTAAAAATTGATATTTAGCTTGATTTTTGAGAATGGGTGTTTTCAAATAAGTACCCTCAATTACTCGATCGTCTCTTAGACAGCATTTCATCAATTTTCCAGATGGATCTGCATCAGTTTTATTTCCAAAAGTGGCAAAAGGATCAAACTTACAGTAGCCACGGTTAATCTGATAGCCTTCTTTTTTTGAAATGGGAGTTTTATCAAGAATTGGAATATTTGGCATAATTGTGTCGTATACATTTTCATGATCTACATATTTTTTACCCAAAACTTTCTCATATATTTTGAAACCCTCCGGCAGCGAAGGTATTTGGTCAGGAATTTTACCAACTGCCCTTGCCCAGTATGACTTATAGGTCGTACACTTAAAATCTTCTACCAACGTTTGAAATTTAGTTTTTACTGGAGGATTGAGAACATCGCGTCCTTCATTAAACATACCTGCATGACGCATGTCACGCTTTTGTGGACACCTCAATGGTGGTAATTTAGTAACTTTAGGCATAGGTATTATTGCATCTCCGATAAGAGCATTCACTTCATCTTGCAAACAATATTGTGTTAGTAGACCTTTAACGCTCTGTTCAGGTTGAGCAGATGGCTTGCCTGCTGCACATATTTTAGAATCACGTTCTATAAAATGTCCCATATTACCCTTACCACCGCTTGTTTGATTAGAAAACTTTGTAGCCATTCTTCCAATCCTTTAAAAATATAATATAGTTTGAAAGAACAACGTTACGTTATTGCGGATAACAGTATAATTTTTAAACAGTTATTAACAGAGGTCTGTAGTTGTTCAGAACATCCGAAAACATGGAAAAATTTATTACGCCAATAATATAATATCGTAGATACTAAATCTTTAGTCTGTGAAATTGATTATTTTAATGCTCGTTTTACATAATATAGCACTATCATCAAATAATATACTACTCTCTACCGAGAGACTATCATTGATGCAAAAATTGAACGTGAACTTGAAACATGTCAGCTAATTCTATTTTTCTTTTTTTAATTTCCTTATCATGTAGACCTCCTATATATAAAATCAAAGATGTAGACATGGATTGATCATGTAGAGTACAATAAAATGCTGAGGTAAAATGGCACAGGCTAAGAATGTTTTATTGCACGGTTTATAGTTCACAGACATAATAATCCATGTAGGTACTAGATGGGCCCTTTCATATAAAAAGGTTGGGCGACCGACTATGAGAACGCGTTCCTATCCTGTCTTTGTCCCCATCGTAGCGCTGTCACGGTCGCTCGTCGTGTAGATAATTTGTTATTCTTAGGTTAACATCTAAAGTCTTATAAGTTTGGCACTGTACAATTTTTATTTTAAGGTAAGTGTTTCAAGTCACAATTATACATTTCCAAAAAAACGTTATTTAATCTTCCTATTTAATATTTTTATCCATTGCGCAATCATTTAATTTCCGCGGCAAACTGTATGATATTTTTTTTTTACTAACTGGCCTTATGGCTTCTATGGCTATGGCCTATATTATCTATGACGGAGTCATACGTTTTCAAGCTTTCATTCAAATGTTGCAAGCAAGTTCCCGCTTTTCAGACTAGATGGCGTTGATGGCGTTGCTAAAAATACGCCCACATTCTTTGTTTGACAGGGCCCGTCTATGTAAATTGAGGTCGTTGTAATAGTCCCTTTATAAATCTGTGTTATAGTTAAGGCACAGCACTGACATATAAGGTCATACTATATTATCTCTATGGTCATACCACAGTGGTAGGATGGTAGGATACATCAAAGGTAATAATTTCCTACCTCCATGATATACGTCTCTATCTGTGCTCTATACGTAGGTACTTCTGTTTTGTTGTGTAAGTATTGTGCGGACGTTTTTAGCTTCCTATATAACTCTATAGTAACGATAGTCGTCCTAATATGCCCAATCCACCACTTGCACCACTATCGTTTCGAGGATTGTGACAGTTTGTGTTTGTTTGAGGTCAGTGGTATGCATAGATAAGTTCCTGAGTTCCCTCATAGCTCCCAAACGAGTCAAATCACAGCCGTTCCGCATGTCATTAGCTATAACATTTTATGACAAAATTACAATGTGTAAAGTATTATATACCAAATAAAAAATATTATAGTTACACGGAAAGGAATGGAATAAGTTTTAAAAACCAATCCATTCCAAAATATAAATAAACTAGTTGATGCCTGCGACTTCGTACGCGTGGATTGAGGTTTTGTGGTTCCCGCGGGAACTCTTTAATTAGCCTATGTGTTAGTCCAGACTATAATCTATATCTGTGCAAAATTTCATCCAGATCCGTTCAGCCGTTCTGGCGTAATTGAGTAACAAACATCCATCCATACATCCACACATCCATCCATACAAACATTCGCATTTATAACATTGATTAGTATAGATAATATTATAAATGCGAAAGTGTGTTTTTTTGGTGGTTTCTCCTTCAATCTCGTCGCAACGGAGCAACGGATCGACGTGTTTTTTTTTTGCATGGATATAGTTGAGGACCTGGAAAGTGACATAGGCTACTTTTTATCCCGGAAAAAAGGAGATCCCGTGGGATTTGAAAAAACATAATTTACGCGGGTGAAGTCGCGGCCATCAGCTAGTATTAGAATAGGTTTGTTAATAATCTCGTAACTATATACTTATTTTACAGAGAAATTGCCTGAAGTTATAGAAACACGATGCGCAAAATGCACGGATAAGCAAAAACAGATGGGAAAACAATTGGTACATGAAATTAAATCCAAACATCCTGAAATTTGGTCGGAATTATCTTCTTTCTACGATCCTCAAGGAAAGTCCCAGCATGCATTGGAAGAGTTTCTTAAATCTTAATATGCAATAAAATATGGGCAATTAAATAAAACGATTTGTTTTACGAAAATAAAAGATCATTATAATTTGAAGAATTAATAATTGTATTTATTTGCTGTTTCCTTTTCCTTATTCTGATGTGAGTAAGTTTGTAACGCTCGTCGAAATGTTTCGTAACAGACCCAGCCCTGTGAATGGTATTTTTTGGCTTCTTCCCATACAACACTAAACTTTTCATCGTCTAATGATTCACCGGTGGCTTCAAACACCCGTTTAACGACATGTGGTTCACGCTGAGCGTACATGTCTCTGTGATTTACATGAAGCAAAGTTAGTACACTCGGAGACAGACAAGCCTTCATGTCAGACTCGTGAGAAAAATGTGCTCTATCAGCTTTACAACACTTTTCTGGTGTTATCGGATAATCTAAATCTAAATATCGACCTGATGGTAACCCTGCCATTTTTATTTCATCCGCTTCAGCACAGGTCCTTGTCATATCGGTGTACGTTGTGTGAAAGTCAAGACATTCTAGTGGTAAATCGGGTATTTTTGGAATTTCTGGGGAGGGTTCTCGGTAATTAATCACATGAACAAAGGTTTTATATTCAATTCTAGAGCCGTCAAAGGCTTGCCACATGGAAAGCAATGGCTCGATTAAGGAAGAATCAAATCGTATCAACTTTGATGCACATAATTTATACACAACATCTTTCGGAAGCCAACCAGATTTTTCAGTATCGTAATATTTAAGATTTAAATAAAAACTTCGAAAAAACGTAGGTAAGAAGCGTTTCGATAAGATTTTTCGCAAGGAATTAAGGTGACCTAGACATTTTCTGAAAAAATCTCGACCTGGATTAATTTCGCAATACGTAAGACATTCAGGCAAGTTGTCAGGTGCTTTTAGTTTTCCAAAAGTATGTCCTTCAGGTAAATTACTAATGTTATTATTTGGGGCTAAGACAGTACCAATCCTACCTTGGTTGACCTCTTGATGGTTAGAGAGAATTGTATTTACTATTGTTCTTTTACTTGTCCCAAGTAAATTTCTGTCATCAGTTAGGCAACACTTTGCATAAATACCGCGTTTATCAATAAAGCTACGATGACCAAACGTTAATTCCGGGTTGTATGGAGGAGAACAATAGCCGCGACTTGCCTGAACTCCAGGTTTATGCGTTTGAGGAGTTTTATCTATTGGAGGCTCCTTCGGCATAACTATGTCGTAGAGACGGCCATGAAATTCCGTTTTCTTTCCAAAAGTTGTACCTGAAATATCGAAGCCTTCGGGTAACATTGGCACAATGTCACCAACACGGCCGAGTGGTTTCTTCCAATACGAAGAGTATGAAGTATCTTTAAAATCATCAACGAGAGTTTGGAATTTTGTTTTTATTGGTGGATTTATAAGCTCTGCAACTTGTCCAAATGGTCCAGCGAAACGTTTATCACGTGGAATCGGAAAACGTAATGGTGGCAAAGGTTTTGGTTTCTCAGGGGGTATAATAGCATCATTAATAAGAGCATCAACCTCATCCTTTAATAAATAATGTTGTAAGGAATCCGAAACCTTTTCATCAGGCTGGGCTGTAGGAAGTCCAGCAGCACATATCCTGGGATCTCTCTCAATAAACATTCCAAGATTTCCTTTCCCACCAGAAGTAGATTTTTGACAATCTACAGGCATGATGAATCAACAGCATATAGCGTATGCATAAATTTCAAATATAACTATAAAATTAAGAAGTTCATGAATATAAAATTGCGTGAAAAAATATTTTTACTTTAATAATATTGGTTTGACTACAAAACTCACTGACAAAACTGCGCTTACATTTTTGTCAGTTTTCGGAAAAGCATAGACCTCAGATTAATACATCTTCATAAAAAATATATAATAAATCTACCAATACATCCATGACATAGACCATAGACTTACAATTTCCCTTTGCAATTTCCTTTGACATAATCAAAGATAATAACCTGTGATAATAACTTATAATATCCACAGCTTAGATATATCTCAATAAGATCCCAATATACCTACGTCGACCTTCACCGAACTGCTTAGTGGATGAAACCACAGATGAAACCTACTTTTTATTTTTATTTAATAATAGATAAAAACGCCTTAAATAGGTTGCCTATAAAAACCCGGTCCAGACTATTTTTAAATTAATTAATTTTTTGAAAAGTTTATTGTAGCCAATGCTATACCATCGCGTTTGTTATAAAATTACCTATATTTTGATATATTTACTCAAGCGGTTCCGAACACAGGTTCCGAACCGTTAAGTTAACTAAGGACTATGGTAAGCTGTTGGTAAGTTACCATAGTCCATATCATGTAACTTCACGGATCGGAACCGCTTGAGTTAACTATCAAAAAAGTATTATGTACAACCAGAAACTTCAGGTGTTTAGGCTGGCGCCGTGGAACTAAGATATTGGTTCGGTCAATACTCGAAGAATATAGTATTTATTAATCTATCCACATCGCTGGTCTAGTACTTAGCATGTTCGACTGAGGCTGACGAGTACGCGAGCCGGGCCATAGTTAATTATAGGAGGGGTTTTCTGACAAGAAATTCTCAGTAGGTACTGGCCCGGAATTAGGAAGTTGACGGTGTTTTACCCCCGTGCCTCGGAGAGCACGTAAAGCCGTCGCGGCGTTCCTGCGCCTGATATCTCACCGGTCATATCGGATTTTCCGGCCCATCGGGCTATGAAAGTAAAGGAACAGAGAGTGCAGCTGTTTAAGTGTACACGCTTGTGCACTATATTATCTCCCGCGCAGATGACTATAAAGAACTTAGTCTCTGGAGATTAGCCGGCACAGCCGAAATTCGGTCGAAGTTATTATTAGTAAAATACACAATAATACAATTGAATTAGAGCTCAATTTCGTATAACCATTCTCATACGTTTAGGCCTTAGGGTATCGTGCATACTACGCTACGCTACGTCTTTGCCAGTAGGGTGGTAACTGGTAAGCATAGACGAAGTCTTCCACCTGACAAGAATAAGTACCTACTACTATTGCACTGTACTGAGCAAGACATGAATTCCCAAATAAAATACTTTTGAGCTAAAATCCGATAATCTGGCATAGTAAGTAAGCAGTATATTTTAATGAAAGTTCTTCCAACCCATACTTTCTCACTCCTGTGACACATTGGGACTGATTCTGTAGTGCACAGTCTATAAGCTAAACTAAAATGACAGCATTATAAATATTGCTGACCCTTTTATAATACTCCCAGCGGAAAGGGGCACAACTAGATTCAAGGCTGTCATTTTAGTTTAGAGATTGTGTAATACAGAATTGGTCTGAAGTGGCGTGCACAGGACTTGATGCTAGTGTAGGTATTCGTTTGTCAGAATACCTATTCACTGACTGTTATAATGAAAAATGAGCATTGACCTATTTCCATTAGGGTAAGCAGTGCTTTTATGCTTCTATAAACTGCACGCCACTGATTGGTCACATTGCCTGATTATAACAATCACTTTTTATTTGACTCAAAATTAACTAAGTGATAGATATGAGCTTTATTTCTAGCTAGTATTTCTTATTTACTGTAGAATAAGAAGTAGGTGCAATAGGTATAAATAAAATGTTAACTTACGGTTGACCCTCAAAAATATCAATTGCTAGTTGTGTATACTGTTAACTCATGTAGTAATAACAGCGTACTTGCACACTATATATACTTGAGGGTTTCTAATGAATGCCTTAATTCCTGTTTTTCCTACTTAAGTCAACATTGTATCAGGTAAGTATTGTTCTGGCTATATATATTACACCCATAGGTAAATAGTGAGTATAATATGTTTTTATTTCTTATTTTATTTGTTAATGAAAACCAACAGCTTAAATAGTTCTAGAAAATCTTAAAATTAGGTAACTTATCACACAACTAGACGCTATAAAAACAAGGGTACCAGTTGATACACACAATAAAAAATTAGTTGTTTGAAAAAATATACCAGTTGTTACTTAATTAATTTCACTAGACTGCCTAAATACATTGATTAGATTTCTACGTACACTAGACATATTGCCACAAAATAAGTCTATGCTAGGCGTTGTAGACAGAGTTCAGAAGACGAGACGCACAAACAATAAATGAGTTGGATCTGTAATTAGTTTTGGGTACCGGAGTACCTATGTAATGTCTTTTTCGTACCACTTGCTCAAAAAAGTGACATTCTATGCCACAAAAAGCGAACATAAAAATAGTCATTTTTAATCTGTTAAAAACAGGGAAAGAAAATTATACTGAATTTCATTCATCCTCTAGGGGGAGAATGTGATTTTTTGGAATACTTACCGAAATTTATACTGAACTACATCTGTGTTTACACCATTGAGTTTGTATATAAAGCATTAAACATCTTTTTGAAAAAGGAATACGCATTTATTATGCAGTTATGATTATTAAATAAAATTACGAAAACCGACGAGGCCGTATGAGCTTGATGCCTTTGTTTTTCCGACAAAAAAATATTAGTACAGGAATTTGCCGCGTTTTTGTTTTCTTCAAATACATACACGTTAAGTTTATTTAAATTTATTTTAATAAATAAGTTAATGTTCTAAACAGTTCCTTAGACGCAAGAACAGAGAACTACTCAAATCAACTCATCAACAATAAATGTACCAAACAAAAATGTAACTCTCTCTATCAATAATTAGACCAATGTTTCGAATGTTAACTTTTACTTTTAATTGTCATTATTTTTATAAATGCTTATCTCATATTATTATTGTGTTAATTTTTTCGCAAATGGTACGAAAAGTAGAGTATTTTCCTCGGTGATAAAGCTGTCTTAGTCTTGGGTGAACTTAAATCCCTCGCTACACTCAGGACTCGTCTTAAATCCCTCGCTTCGCTCGTGATTTAATTTTTTAACACCCTCGCTACGCTCGGGAGTAAACCTCGAGTCCTTCGTTACGCTCGCGATTTAATCGTCACCCGCGACAGAAGACACTGCTTTATCCCCTTGGTTAATAATCTACTATTTAATTCTAGACGCACGGAATGATAAGCGTGAGGATACTATTATATTCTCTATTATATGTAGCTTCGAAAGCAGATTAGGGAAATCTATTGACCCCCTGGCTATGTTGAGTAGAAAGCAAATATCAGCTATACTTCTACGGATATTAAGAGGTACAAGGTGTAAATCAGAACAGGCGAAAAGGTGAATCCTCATAAGATGTTTTAGGAAGATGAAATTTATGACGTAGGAATCTAATGAAATTTGCGTTGGATGCTTTCAGTTTTATTATATTAATGTGAACTTAATATACAGGATTCCATATTTGGCAAGCGTATTCAAGGTGTTGCACTTTAAAAGGAAACCGCTAAATTGCGTTTCCAGCTTTTGAGGAATCTGTCTATAACTCTTGTAAAACCTCTTAAGGAAGGTTCGATGGAAATAAGGACAAAGAAGTAACCAATTTCATAATGTTTTTACATGACGTAGAATCGGTCTGGTATTAGTAAGGTATAAAGAGTGGTTGAAGGCATCCAGGTGGTGATGATTTTGTTTTGTTTTAGCTACCTACGGTACGGGCATATATTAAAAACCATGCTATATATTATTATTAATTTAAATTCATTAAAGTTCCTCTTTAGTCCCTTTATTTTCCTTTTGCTATGTCCTATACTAGCAGATGCCCGGGACTTCGTCCGCGTGGTTTAAGTTTTTTGATTCCCGCGGAAACTCCTTAATTGTCCGAGATAAAAAGGTCCTCAACTATACCCATCCCAAAAATCACGTCAATCCGTTGCTCCGTTGCGGCGTGATTGAAGAACAAACAAACACACTTTCGCATTTATAATATTAGTAAGTATGATTAAATAAGAAAATGGAGGCGAAAATCTAAATTTTCTTTTAGATTAATATGGTTGTAAGAATTTTGATCACCGCCCTGGCAATATCACTGGTGGAAGCAGAATTCTACAGTTCCCGATACGATGATTTTGATATCCAACCACTCCTTGAGAATGACAGGATTCTTCTGGGATACACGAAATGTTTCATCGAACAAGGACCTTGCACAGCTGAAGCTAAAGACTTTAAAAGTAAGCCTTCTAAACTTATCTCTGTATGTAAACATACAGCAAACTATGACCATAAAAAGAACATAGTTATAAAAACAATAACTTTGAAAATACTTTTATTTCTCCCATTTCTGTTTGTTTCCCTAAAAACCTTTTTATACCAAAGTCAGAAAACGGTTTCTAAGAAATATGGATTTTTTAAAATCTTAAATCAATAAATTATAACCATTTATGCTGGTACAATTACCTTCCTCGACTACTTTTTGTAGATTTTCCCTATATAGCCGCTTCTCCTTGTCGACTGCAAAAGGTAAAGTGTAACTTAATATGAAAACATTGCATTTTCAGAATTATTATCGAGAATTTAAACTATATTTCTAAGAAAATTGCCTCACGCAAATAAAACTTTATAATTTAGCTAATAGATGATATAATAATAATTATCATTAATTTTCAGAAGTAATACCAGAGGCTGTAGAAACTACTTGTGGAAAATGCTCACCAAAACAGAAACAGTTGATTCGTAAAGTGATAAAAGCTGTGATGGAAAATCACCCCAAAGCTTGGCAGCAGCTAGTCGACAAATATGATAAAGATAACAAGTATAGAGATACGTTTGATGCCTTTATAGAGGAAACCGATTAAACCACCGATCATTGACGTGTTTTATTTCATTCAAAATAGTTTTGCATGATAGAGACAAATAAATAAAACTTAACTCACACATGACGGATTTATTAATAATTGTAATAACATTAAAAATTGGTTGAAACATTAAAATCTGCTTTGGTACCGATGATGTTAGATATTTTTGTGAACATATCTATTCCATTCTCTCAACCGATCAATGGCGTTGTAGGGAAAGAAAATTAAGCCTTTCCCTTGACAGCATCGATTCTGTTCTTGTACTTCTGCTGGTAAATGTGCTTAGGGTCATACTTGTGCGAGAGCTCCTCCCAAATTTCAGGACTCTTATTTACTAAATGCTTGATAACTTTGTCGGCTGAAGACTTTTGTTTTGCGGTACACTTCGAGCAATCATGTTCTAAAGCATCAGGTAGTGTTTCCTTAAGGGCGCTGGCGTCAGTAGTGCAGCGACCTTTATCAAGCAGGCAATCGGCGTAACCCCTCAAGAGGCGCTTTGATTCCAAAATTTCGTCCACGTTGATGTGATCCCATTTATCAGTGTAGGTTTTAGCTGGCTTCGTCCACGCTACTGCTACGACACTGAGCAATGCCAATACGATGAAGGACTTCATATTTAAAGCTGTAATATATGATAAAAGATAATCATTAGAAAAATAATACTAGATTCAATACTATTAGATGGTAGAGTACCGACTTCAAACTTATCATAAGTGGCACAAGCTTTCCTACATGAAGCATAACATTTAATTTTAATTACTAAAAAACTAAACATATGCTGCATGGAATTTCATTTGGTTCTACTGGGTGATAAATGATGTATTTTGTTAGTCGTTCTACATAGTAACTATCACTGTGCTGTTGTACCAATTACAGTAAGCTCTTATAAATAATATTCAGACGAATGGAGTGGAATTACTTATATAAAACATATACAAATTACAAATGCGGCACGGTAATAGATAACAATCTATTGAATAAATTGCCGGCTAGGTAGAGGACGTCTAGCTAGCTTATAATATATTCAAAATTATATATTTCCATCGTTACATTGTATTTTAAGATATTTGAAAATACCTAAGTATCTAGCTTCACAGGATCTTGTACCTACCTGCTGAGCCACCTATCTATAATTTAATTGCCATGATTGTCTATTGTCTTATTGTTTGTTTTATAATGATGCTATTGTCACTGAGAAGTCAGGCGTGTTAGATTTATTCTCTCATATGTTACTAAAATTCTACATCAATGCTAATTAGTATTTACTGAAAGCCCCTTGAAATTCTGTTAGTAAGAACGTAATATTTGCATACCAGAAATGGCAGATTACATGTGCATTCAATATATTACATACTAGCGGTCCGCCCTGGCTTCGCACGGGTAGCACTTGATCAATATAGTCCGTACCCATTACTGACCATTAGTGGTCAGTCGGCACTGAGACGAAGAACTCCACCATACGTTCTCAAATTTTGTTCAGCAAACCGCTGTGAACGCTTGGCACTTGAGTCTCCAATACGACGTATTTTCGCTGCCCTCGCCTGGGCTAGGCAACTAAGTTTAGACCTTGATCTTTTACGCTTTTCGCAGTCTGTCTACAGCAGTTACATATTAAAATGTTTAAAAAAATTGTTAGTAAGTTTCTTGTACTTATTTATTATGTTTGCCTTGACAAATATGAAATAAAAGACAGTCTGAATTAATAGACGAATAGAGGTTTAACGTAAAAAGTTAAATTAGGTGAATTTTTCCGACTTAATTCACATTATTGCAATTTTCGAAGGGCTCTCCAATTTATTTTAAAATAAAATGTAGCCTATTGTATGTTACTCGCTGATAAAATAGCTTTCAATAGGTGAAAGAATTTTTAAAATCGGTTGAGTAGTTTTTGAGTTTATCTATTACAAACAAACAAACAAACAAACAAACAAACAAACAAATCTTTCCACTTTATAATATTATTATATTATAATGATAAATAAGTTTAGAAGTTTAGATTTAGACAATATATGCATGTGCAGGTAAAAATTATAATCCCAAGAAGAAAATTCCTACCATTAGGTATGTGGTTAATGGAATGGGTTCACGACATTTATGAGGAATACGACGTAGAGAGATGCAGGTTAATAAAGGATATTGACTGATAAGTGATAAATAAGCAAGAGTTAGCTACCAGTAAAGTTTGATTTTAAAAGGTTACTGGATGTTTTATTCTGGAAAATAATATTACAAATCTATGCTGTCGCAACGTTTTTAATATGATATAAGTATGTCGTTTCGGCAGAAAACTCAATAGTTGACGTTTATATAGGGACTAATACCACGTACTATTATAGGTAGGTATACCTATATAAGCCAATTAACTACCTATTGAATGTATGGGTTTGGGCCACAGACCAGGTTTGGGCTGGTATCAGGTTTTATCATAAATACTAATCATACTAATGTTATAAATGCGAATGTGTGTTTGTTTGTTGGCTTGTCCTTCGATCACGCTGCAACGGTGCAACGGATCGACGTGATTTATGATTTTTGGCATGGGTATAGTTAAAGACCTGAAGTGTGTCATAGGCTACATTTTAGCCCGGAAATATAAGGAACTAGCTGATGCCCGCGACTTCGTCCGCGTGGTTTAAGTTTTTTGTTATTCCCGCGGGAACTCCTTAATTTTCCGGGATAAGAAGTAGCCTATGTCACTCTCCAGGTCCTCAACTATACCCATGCCAAAAATCACGTCAATCCGTTGCTCCGTTGCGGCGTGATTAAAACACAAACCAACAAACCAATAAACCAACAAACCAACAAACCAACAAACCAACAAACCAACAAACCAACAAACAAAGTGACTTTCGCATTTATAATATTAGTATGATTCCCGTCAGTATAAAAAAACTTATTCCACGCGGACGATGTCGCGGGCATCAGCTAGTTTAATAATATAGCATGAAGAGAACTTATAGTTGACTTTGCACTGATCCCAATAGGTAGGTATTACTGATCCCAATAAGTTAAAAATTTAAACGGTTATGGTACTTAACAGGCGTATTTGTTATTCCTAGCTATCCATAGCTTCTATCCACTTTAAACAGTATCAATGATAACGTACAGACTAAAACGACGGACCTAGAAGTTTGCCAATATTACGCGAATTCCCTAAAATTCCAACGGGGGTCTTTAAATACTCGAACACACGATGCAAAAATGAAGTACTACTCGTATTTACAAAAGTATTTACAAAAATTACTATTCGAAAATCTTTTATGAATCACTCGATTATTTTTTATCTCCAAGTTTTTGATCGCGGTGATGATTAGTGTTTGTTTTTTTTTTTTCAAATTTTATTATTAATTAATATTAACTAATAAAACCTACCTTAACTTATCCTGTTGTAGTAAACACTGATTGAATCAAGCTTGGTTGTGAGGTTCTGACGGCAAGCTAAGTATATTTATAGTGAGCGTTGCGCTATAGACGTTGCAAAAGCCGAAGGGCTCTGTGAATCATTGATTAACAATAATAATAAATAATGGCATTAGACAATAGCTTCCCGCGGAAGAAAATAGGATGTTTTAAAATATGCGTGTTCCAACGTAGCATTTTGTCATTATTTAGTTTTTATGAGATGATGGCCGCGATTTAGTAAGAGATGTATAGTTTTGATGTTTTGGAATACCTACCTAATTTTCCGTGATTAAAGTAGTCTAAATTCTATACCAAATTTCCTCAAAATTAGTTGAAATGGGCCGTGAAAGCCGTAACATACACACAGGCAGACACGCTTTCGTATTTATAATATTATTATGGATTCCAATAAGATTCCAATTCAATGTCATCCATGACTGGGCTGCAAAGATATAATGATAATTTATTTATATTATAGTGTCTCCATACATACATAGGCCATATTTGAGAGCCCGCCACGAAACACTATTCGTCACTTTCCTCATTCACGCGCTTCCAGCTTCATTCAATTTGGAATCCGTTAATTTAGATATTGTACCCACCTGGGATTTTGGACGTTGTCCTATGAATACCCCTTCAGTTTGAGTGGCGGATAGGTATTTCTCTTCTTCACCTGTTCAGGTGCCTCATGCACCTGAACGTAATGCGTAAAATAAATATTGAGTAATGCGTCATCAACTATCAATTATGTAAGGTCATCTCATCTAAGACCAAACTACGGAGAAGACAAAATACTGTGCAAAACGTGAAATGCCCGATTCGTGGGGGAAACACTTTTTGTCCTGTCGCGGTAGTCTGTGCGGCTCCAGAGATTTCATCTCGAAAATTGAACGCGCTCCGTACTTATGTGTTTACGCTCACATAAGTACAATGTAGGTAGTTTATTGTGTTAGGCTATTTAGATTTTAAACCTAAAATCTACGATGCCAAGTAGGTACTGCACAAAATCACAGGGACGTTTATTGAGTTATCGAGACACGTTCATTGTTAGATAGATTAGAAAATTCATACTTGCTACATATGGCCAATCTGGGCACTCACTCAGGTCAGGTAGGTACTCTGGTGAACCTTTCTTTTTTGGATAGGCACGATAATATTTGTTAAGATCATGGAAAAAAGATAAGCTTATTATTTATTATTCATTGTTTCATCTATGATTCAGACTGACACAATAAGGAAAGGTCTAAGTGCTGGTTCATGTTTCCTAGGTCGCGACCGTGCCGCCAGATCATTAAAATTGCGTTACTGGAAAGATGATTTACACGACAAATTATAATTAACTTGCATCACTTAGGTACTCAATTACCCATCTATAGTCACACTATAATGATAAGCCAGTAGGCCGAGCATGGGCGGGGAGATTTTATCCACGGGGAATGGATAAGATATCCCAGTTGGCTCAAGACATATTTTTTATAATTTAATGGTATGAAAATAAACTTAAACCTACGTCCTATGCACAAGTCAAACAGGAATATACTTCTCCTTTCCTCTGTTGCCATGCTCTAGCGTAATTTTATCTCTTGTCAGTGGATAAATTCGGGGGATAAGATTTTTGTCCCCTCCCATGCTCGGCCTGCTGGGCATCCTCGAACATGCAAAAGTGGCCCAAATATACCTACCTACTCTGACCTGCAGGCTTAGCATGCTCACAACGAGATATCTCGCGACGAGAGAGAAAGATTTTGACGTTGCCGGCAAATTTTTCGTTTAAACTAAACTTTCGTTTAAACTTATCTAACCCTAACATGCACAAAATCCTGTATATTCCGGTATCGGGAAAAAATAGTCGGCATGTACGGGTTCGTAGAGAAAAATACCACAATAATAATATTACTTTTATCTCTACTTTTGACGTAACGAGACGTTAGCTTCGGTACACACTACACAAATACAGATAACGGATAGACATAATTTTACTCGTTGTGCGCATGCTAGCCCTACTGGAAAGGATTCCTTTTGACGTTGTTTTCTGGGATCTTTTGTTCTCTATTCTTTAGATTCTGTCGTACATCCACTCTGTTACGTATCGCTTTTAAATTTCGCAGTTGTTCCACTTTGCACCTCGTCTTGTATCGTCTTTACTACCGATTAGTAACTGGATGGGTACGTGAATGTAACAATAATAATAAATAAATAAATAATAAATAATTTTTATTTCAGGCAATTTAACAAACCCATAGTTAACAAAGTACAGAAATAGTATGTCATAAAAAAAAAAAACGAGGTAATGCGAGTAATTTAGTACAGAAAACAATCTAAAATGCTGAAAGAGTTTGATTTCACATTTAAGATATTGTATTCCAGGGTTCCCTGATACATAATTGAAAAATCGTCATGGACCATCTCCTTGTCATTGATGTGATCAAGAGAACAAGTTTAATTATTAGTTAGTTAATCTTAGTTTTCAACACACTCGCAATTCTGCGTATTCTCTACAATGCTGTTATTTTATTGTAGGCGTTAACTATGTATTACATTTTTGTTATAAGTAGACTAGCAAACCCGGCGAACTCCGTTTCGCCACCAGATGGCTTTCCCGCTAAAAAGATTTTCCCGCTTTTCTGTTGAAATTTTTTCCTGAATTTTCTTTGCTATAAACCTCACGGAGCCCGAGACCTTTCCAACGAATGCAAAACCGTGGAAATCGGTTCGTGCGTTCTGGAGTTATAGCGTCAGGAAGGAAAACCCGACTTATTTTTATATAGTAGATTTTTGTATTATTGTATTTTTTTTGTTAACCGCTTTAGTTTTACAAGTGAGACATTCGATTCCCCGCAGGACAATTTGGAAATTTATTGTGAATAACTTACATCAGAAATCTCCACAAAATTTTCTCAAGTAGGTACCTACCGAAGTTCTGTCAAGGAGAACAGACTTGTACCTAAGCAAGTAGGTACTTAGTAGAATGCATAATACCTAATGCGAATGAAGCGATAATAGCCTAGTGGTTAAAACACCCCACCACTTGTACGGGGTCGTTGGTTCGATCTCCGGTCACACACCTCCAACTTTTCGAAGTTATGTGCGTTTTATGAAATTAAATATCACTTGCTTCAAACGGTGAAGGAAAATATAAACGAGAGGAACCCGCATGCCCGAGAGTTCTTCATAATGTTCTCGAAGGTATGTAAAGTCTACCAATCCGCACTTGGCCAGCGTGGTCCACGACGCCGTCCACGTAAACCTGCATGCATCAGAGTTCTCTATGAAGTTCCCAAAGATTTGTAAATAGGATGCATGGATGTTGACAGTGTTTTTGTCTTGAAAGGGTTGGTTTGGGGCTCAAATAGGTATACCCAGACTCTAGGAGGTGATCCAATCCAAGGGAAGACCGAGAGATCTTAACTCCAACCTCGTGGATATCATATCATACTAATATTATAAATGCGAAAGTGTGTTTGTTTGTTGGTTTATTGGTTTGTTGGATTGTTGGTTTGTCCTTCAATCACGCCACAACGGAGCAACAGATCAATGTGACTTTTGGCATAGGTATAGTTGAGGACCTGGACAGTGACATAGGCTACTTTTTATCCCGGAAAATTAAGGAGTTCCCGAGGGAATTAAATAAACTTAAACCAAGTCGCGGGCATTAGCTAGTAGGAATATAAAAAATTCCATATAAACCTTTTGATTTTCCAGGATAACAAATGAACATAATTAAAAAACACGACTGCCCGGCTATATTTAATTTGAAAAAAATATTTAGCCAGCCCAAATAGCCCAATTTGGAATGATGTAACGATATACCTAATAATATAACGTCCAAGTCTGTACAGCCCATTGATGTAGAATTTCAGTGGTACCTACAGGCATTTAAAAGTTAAAGTTGAACAAAGAAACATACATAAAAACTTTTTTACAATATTTTGCACAAATTGTATGTCGGATTCATCTACTACTCTTACAAATGATTTGCTTAATCATTATATTGTTTTTCTATTATTCTAATGAATAACAAGTATAAATAACAAATTTAAAACTACCCCCGACATATTAAGGAAGTAACAGATTAAGAGAAAAGCTGATGACCTTAAAACGGATGAACAGATTTTCTTGAAACATGCCTACGAACACTCGGGATAAAATAAAAATATTTGAACTATATAGTTAGTTTGCAGAGTTTATTTTTTGTCGCGGGGGTTTTTAAAATTTTTAATTTTACTTTTATTTTGTCTTTTTGGGGTTCCGTAGCCAAATTTGGCAAAAACGGAACCCTTATAGATTCGTCATGTCTGTCTGTCTGTCTATCCGTCCGTATGTCACAGCCACTTTTTTCCGAAACTATAAGAACTATACTGTTGAAATTTGGTAAGTAGATGTATTCTGTGAACCGCACTATGATTTTCTTACAAAAATAGAAAAAAAACAATAAAATATTTTTTTTCATCTAACCCATACGTGTGGGGTATCTATGGATAGGTCTTCAAAAATGATATTGAGGTTTGTAATATCATTTTTTTCTAAACTGAATAGTTTGCGCGAGAGACACTTCCAAAGTGGTAAAATGTGCCCCCCCCCCCCCCCTCTGTAACTTCTAAAATTAGAGAATGATAAAACTAAAAAAAATATATGATGTACATTACCATGCAAACTTCCACCGAAAATTGGTTTGAACGAGATCTAGTAAGTAGTTTTTTTAATCATTTAAAACTTACTACATGTTTGTACGGAACCCTCGGTGCGCGAGTCCGACTCGCACTTGGCTGGTTTTTTTAAAGTAGGTATATTTGAAGTAATACGGTACCAAATTTCGGATCGATAGGACATATGGAAGCCTGGTAGTCAGATCCCCTCATCAACTATTAAAGAGCTGATGATCTTCAAACGGCTGAACAGATTTCCATGAAACATGGCTCAGAACACTCGGGGTAAAATTATCTATGACACAAAAAAAATAAACTAAAATCGGTCCATCCGTTCGGGCTCTACGATACCACAGACAGATACACAAACTTCTTCTTCATGTGCCTCTCCATTACTGAAGGTCAGCAGTCAGTTTACTAAACTTCTCCTTGTCCATGGCTAGGCGGAATAGTTCTCCGACGGTTTTTATACCCGTCCACTCCCTTATGTTACGTAGCCATGACTTCTTCCTTCTTCCCATCCCTCTTTTGCCAGCGATTTTACCCATCATTATAGTTTGCAGCAGGCGGCCTATCGTTTCATAAGATATGGCCTAGGTACGAGATCTTACGCTGCTTGATGGTTTTGACTAACTCGGTCCTCTTCTGCGTGCGGGCAAGAACCTCAAGATACACAAACAGACACGTTAAACTTATAACACCCCTCTCTTTTTGCGTCGGGGGTTAAAAATAATAATTATACATTTCTGATTTCACGCCTGATAAATCTGACGTAAACCCGTTGTTTTTTCTGAAGCATCCATTGCACCGAAGGCCAAGACCGCTCATTATGCTGTCAAAACAATTCACGGTAAACGTGAACCTTACTTGCTGTGACAATTAATCACTTGTGGAACGTTAGAATAAGTATAATAATGTAAGTAAACTTATTATTTAGGGTGTGGAACCTTAGAGTAATGAATGGACATTGTGGAATACACTTTCGGCACCTCAAGAAAAATTTTGGGGGAAAAGATAGAGGTGCCTATGAGTAAAGAATTTGGTCCATTTGCTCCCTGATGTAAAATCCATTCTAATCCATACTTACTATAATAAATAAAACTATAATATATTATGCTGTCAAAACGATTCACGGTAAACGTGAACCTTACTTGCTGTGACAATTAATCACTTGTGGAACGTTAAAATAAGTATAATAATGTAAGTAAACTTATTATTTAGGGTGTGGAACCTTAGAGTAATGAATGGACATTGTGGAACACACTTTCGGCACCTCAAGAAAAATTTTGGGGGAAAAGATAGAGGTGCCTATGAGTAAAGAATTTGGTCCATTTGCTCCCTGATGTAAAATCCATTCTAATCCATACTTACTATAATAAATAAAACTATAATATTATATAATATTATAAATGCGAAAGTGTGTCTGTCCGCGGGAACTCGCCCTGTCTTCATTCGCTAAAAGACATTCAAAACGTATCGAATCATGCGCGCATCGTGATGATTATATCAAAACTGTTATTATGCAAAGTAGCATTTTAAGTTTTGAGAAAGATAATTCAAGAGGTTTTTTAAATTGAAAATAGGTAATACAATAGAACTTAATGTTAGCTAGCCTAACCTAATTACTATATAAATCATGCCCGCGTGGAATGGTGCCAAGAATGCTGGCTGCATTTCCGCGCTGGACAGCCAGGCTGATCCTTTGCGCAAAAAATGAGCCAGACCTTCTGTCACCAGGATGAGGCAATTAACCGCGGTGAAACATCTCGTAAAAAAATTTTGCCACTTAAGACTCAAGACGTAAAAGGCATTATATTATTTAAAAAATATAGTATAAAATATATTTTTAAATATATAATATGCATTTAGTATAAAATATACATACAAGTTAATGGAAAGAGAATTTACACCCTCAAGAGGAAACAAAAAAATACCTAGCTGAATTGGATAAGTACTACATGACACAACCTAACATGCAACTACACATAGGAAAACCTCAAATAATTCAAAGATGATTGAAAATACTAGTTAGGTACTTATAATATTACCAGAGTAGTTGATGCCCCCCCGCGTGGATTGAGGTTTTATTGGTTTCCGTTGGAACTCTATTCCGGGATAAAAGGTCTAAGTATATGTTATTCCAGACTATAACATAATAATATCTCTCATCTCTATCATAATTCCGTTCAGCCGTTCTCAAACATCCATCAAATGATCAATCCTACGAAACTTTCGTATTTACCTATAATATAATCTAGATTATATTATCTGAATAAACCCGCACTAAAATCATAAAAACGGTTCTAGTAGAAAAAGGCCAATAGGTATGTTAGTTTTTATACTCAGAACCAAATGTTAATTTTAGTAATTACGATGATCTAAGAATAAAGTAGGAAGGTCTACTTGTTTTATTTTTAATGTATCTTAATAAATAAGATTTATGCTAGGATTGCCATACTAGGTAAGTACTTACTACGTATCACATTAATATTACATAATACTAGCTGATGCCCGCGACTCCGTCCACGTGGAGGTATGAAAAATAGATAGTAGCCGATTCTCAGACCTACTGAATGTGCATATTAAATTTCATAAAAATCGGTCAAGCCGTTTCGGAGGTACCTACCTACTCCCTGGTTATCATTGTGACACGAGAATTTTATATATATTATAGAGAAGATAATATGATCCTGATTGATATGTAAATATGGCTAGTACGCCAACCTCAACCAACGCTTTACCAAGATGCTTCTGCGTCTGAACCGAGGAAAACTCAGAAAGCTATAGGCATGGTAACAGGGTATTGTTCACTTTCATGACAAACACTTAACCATTCTAGGTATAACCTCTATGCAGAGCCTGTATAGAGAGCGACGAGATATCAAAACACGTATTTACTGCCCGAATGCATCGGTGTATCCACCCAACTAAAAGCCTACATTGGCTCCCCGACAAGATATTCAGAAATCCTCGCCGACCTGGGTGGCCTTCTCTGATTCTGGAGGGAGCTCGGCTGACTGGAGTGATGCGGCGGGGAGTCGCACCAGAGGTCTCACGAACAACGGATAGCTGCGTCTAAGTGCGGTTAACCTCAGGAGAAAATAAGAGAGAACTTAAGTACTTAAGGCCTAAGTGGCCTCAGATTTAATCGTTGGTCCAGAGCCACGATCCCGTATTTCTATTTTTTTCGGAGTGATGTGTATTTTATGCAATAAAAATTTTTAAAATATCACAATATTCTGCAATAGTGAAGGAAACGAAACCTTCATGGACATGACTTGAGAGTTCTCAAAATATGTGTGTCAATGATCACTTGGCAAGCGTAGATGGACTGTAACAGCTTATTGGGTAAAAACCCGACTGCTGAAAAAAGTATAAAACAAGACATGAATTGAAGTATTTCATTATTATCAATTTAAATCGTATAATATTAATAAAATTTATCAAGGCGCAGTCGCACGTTAAGGTTAGCTATTGGACGTGCGACTGCGCCTTGATAAATTTTATTAATATTATACGATTTAAATTGATAATAATGAAATACTTCAATTCATGTCTTGTTTTATACTTTTTTCAGCAGTCGGGTTTTTTGTGTTTTATAAATTACTTTTTTATTTCAAACTTTTTTGTTAAGCATTTATCGTAAACAGGCGGCGTTTTATCTGCTCGAACTAGCACCTATTACCTATTCTGTGGTAGCACCAAAGGTACTAATAAGTATTTTGTATGAGAAGTAGTAATAAGCAGCGGATTAATTTATTCGTAATGACGAGCGGTGATCATCATAACCATCATCAAATTTGCATCTGTTATAATGCTAATATTAATTTAGTAAAGTTCGTAAATCTGCTATTTTTCCCAAAAATATGCTCATTAATTTTCGAGAGTCCTAATCGCATCGATGTCACGAGACCTCGGCAATGAAAGTCGGCCACTTACGAAAATGCCCGTAGACAATGCAAAAAAAAGTAGGTACTTATTTTTTAAATATTTTCAAAAACACAAATTGTACGTAGTGGACGTATTTATTTATTTAGTATTTAGTTTATAGCTGAGTGGACTCGGAACTAATATTTTAATAGACATTAAAAATGTTAGTCGGAAGTTATGTTAGTTGAATATGCGCTGCATGTGGCATTGATGAATTTATTGATTGATCGATTGAAGGAGTACAAAAAATCTAGTTTTTTTAGACTTAAGTTATGTCGTCACATTAAGCTTAGGTATTACAATGATGTGTTACTACCGTAATAATATGTGAGAGTACGCCCCACCTTCACCCTTACCTATCCGCTGCGGGCCGCGTCATTTTCTGTTGAAGGTTACTCAGGTATTTCTACGAGATCTCATAAGATATTCATTTAAATTGAATGCTGTAAAGGACAATTTTTGTCTAAATTAAATACTTAAGATGAGTAAGATATTTATTTTGATAAGGAATTATCGATTAATACCATGTTGATAAAAACACCTTCGCAAGTAAAGCACTGTTTAGGCCAAATTGGAAAAACATAAAAATGGTTATTGTGAGCCAACCTTTAGATAGTTATATGCTATCGCGTACTTTTTTTAGAACTTTTTGAGAGGAACGTTTCCACTATACATTGTTGTCGTGTAATTTTAACGATTTAGGCAGCGCACGCCACGTAAGCTCTCAGATGAGATGATTTTTTCCGACTTAACTAACATTATTGCAATTTTCGTAAGGATCTCTAATTTGTTTGGAAATAAAATATAGCCTATTTTACTTGTTAATAATGTAGCTTTCTATAAGTGATAAAAGTTTTAAAATCGGTTCAGTGGTTTTTGAGATAATCCACCTAGTTTGATAGATATAGATGATATGAGTAGGAACTTTGAACATTTCCTTTGAAACCTCGTAAATCCTAAATTATCATTTACACGGAAAAATGGTTTAAGGAACCTAGGTGTGATTTTAAAAGACCTATCTAACGATACCCCACTTGCTTATAGCCTATCGATTTTCATTTATTAATTGGCTTCCAGTCGACGCCATTTTGTTTTTCTCAAATTCGGCCTCCGTTGTGACACTCGGAAGACTAAAACAAATCTATTAGTGTAATTACTATCAAAATCGGTTCAGCCGTTTTTTCTGTAATGTGACACAAAGGAATACAACCTTTGAAACCTCGTAAATCCTAAATGATCGTTAAAATGAGAAAATGATCAAGGAAACCTAACTATGATTTTGCAACACCTTTTCATCGATACCCCACTTGCCATAGTCCATCGACTTTTATTTTTTAATTTGTTACATTATGGCTTCTAGAGGGCGCCATTTTGTTTTTTCTCAAATTCGGCCTCCGTTGTGACACTCGGAAGACTAAAACAAATCTATTAGTGCAATTATTATCAAAATCGGTTCAGCCGTTTTTTCTATAATGTGTCACAAAGGAATGCAACCTTTGAAACCTCGTAAATCCTAAATGATCGCTAAAATGAGAAAATGGTCAAGGGAACCTAACTATGATTTTGCAAGACCTTTTCATCAATACCCCACTTGCCATAGTCCATCGACTTTTATTTTTTAATTTGTTACATTATGACTTCTAGAGGGCGCCATTTTGTTTTTTCTCAAATTTGGCTTCCACAGTGACACTCTAATGATATATTCGGCACAAACTGGTGCAAGAATCATCAAAATCGGTCCACGCGTTTAGGCTGTAGCTGCCCTGCAAGGAACATACAAACATATATAGACTGATGAACACATAACCCTGTGCGTTCCGCAGTCGGGTAAAAACAGGGGTGTATGTACCCTATGGGCAAGTGGGGCCATGGCCCCGGGGCGGGAGGCTGTTAGGCTATCGCTACCCTTGCTGCCCGCAGCCAGTTTTCACTGGAGTTGCCAAAAAAATTAAGAAGCCGACCTAATCTTTCCTGAATGAGTAGTAATCATTTGAACATCAGCGCATCATTTGCGCATCAGCTGCGACTTTTGACGACGTCCGTGGCGCAGTGTTGAACGCTGTTGTCTGAACGTGCGGAGGTCCCGAGTTCGATCCCCGGCAGGGTCAAATTGAGAATTTATAATTTCTGAATTTTCCCTGGTCTGGCCTGATGGGAGGCTTCGGCCGTGGCTAGTTACCACCCTACCGGCAAAGACGTGCCGCCAAGGCCCAAGCGATTTAGCGTTCCGTTACGATGCCGTGTAGAAACCGAATAGGGGTATGGGTTTTAATACAACTGCCATGCCCCTAACAGGTTAGCCCGCTACCATCTTAGGCTGCATCATATCTTACCATCAGGTGAGATAGCAGTCAAGGGCTAACTTGTAGTGTTCTGGTTCCTTCATAACTAGTAGTGGGCAAAAAAAAAAGCTGCGCTCATAGTTCATTTCTCCAAAGTGCGTGCCTACACTAAATAGTGCGTATCGCAAAAGAAGATCTTTTTTCAGTAACAGGTCTAGCTGTAACACTAATAATTTTAATAATTAATTAATTATTGACAATACTCCGAAATTCCTACAAATACTGTAATAGGATACTACGATAGGTCAACTCTATAATGACATACTAATTAATTACTTATAATGTTATAAATTATGTGAAAGTGTGTCTGTCTATCTGTCCGTCTGTCTGTCTGTCTACTACGGTTCATCTTTTAACCGATTTTTATGAAATTAGGCTTAGAGATAAGTTGCATCCCAGGGGAGGACATGGGCAACTTACTTTTTATCTTTACAAACTATGGAGTTATAAAAAAATCTCATCCATGCGGACGAAGTCGCGGGCATCATATTATAAATAATATTCCACTGAGTAATGTAAAAACCCTGTGCGTTCCGCAGTCTAGTCGGGTAAAAAATACAAAAACTTATGATTTAAACAATTTTTTTGCCTAATTAAGCAATAGCTGTTTTTGCTGTTTAGGTAGGTATAACATAGAGATTACCTACCTGCATCACGGTTGAAGAGTTGGAACTCAAAGTTCAATGAAGAATTTCTATCATCATAAAATTATAATTATGTAAATGTAATGGTCCCGCTCCTGGGTCGGGCAATAAAATATTGGCTTTTCCTGTCAGGATTGAGAACTTAAAACCCGGACTTTTAGTAATAAAAGGAGTTTACATAATTTTATAATATTATGTAAACTGTATAGGATTTAGGACTATTGGAAAATCCGTCCCAGTATTTGAATACCCACTCAATTCAGTTCAATTCAATTCAATTCAATGTTTATTTATTCAAATTAGGTACACTGTAGGTATACTTTTTGACGCCCAATAACTTATAAAAACTAGCTGATGCTCGCGACTTCGTCTGCGTGGTTTGAGGTTGTTATCATAATTATAATTATGTAAATGTAATGGTCCCGCTCCTGGGTCGGGCTATAAAATATTGGCTTTTCCTGTCAGGATTGAGAACTTAAAACCCGGACTTTTAGTAATAAAAGGAGTTTACATAATTTTATAATATTATGTAAACTGTATAGGATTTAGGACTATTGGAAAATCCGTCCCAGTATTTGAATACCCACTCAATTCAGTTCAATTCAATTCAATTCAATGTTTATTTATTCAAATTAGGTACACAGTAGGTATACTTTTTGACGCCCAATAACTTATAAAAACTAGCTGATGCCCGCGACTTCGTCTGCGTGGTTTGAGGTTTTTTGGTTTCCGCGAACTCCTTAATTTTCCGGGATAAAAGCCTATGTGCTATTCTAGACTATAATCTATCTCTGTGCCAAATTTCAGCCAGAACCGTTCAGCCTTTTGTGATTGAGTAGCAACTAACAAACATCCATCCATACATCCATCCATCCAAACTTTCGTATTTATAATATTAGTAAGAAGTAAGATATTATAAAAATCTTACCTACTTAACAAAATTTTGTTAACAATGCTACGTGCGTACTCGCAAGTATAATCACTGTTATTATTTAGCACAAAAAATTGTTTCTTGAAGGTGCCATCAGATAAAATTATTGAAGTAAACGGAAACACTCGTATTTCCCCCGAAATTTTTAGTTATACAGTATGTATCTTGTTTGGATTAGCTATAGCCCTTCGTCTGCGGTCTCAAAATAAGCGCCCCCCCCCTGATGTGCGGAGCGTTTCACAGGTGTCGAATTTCGCGGCCGCCGGTGGGCTCGCGCCGCTTTAGAAAAATAACAACTCCTATTACTTGTACTGAAGCTATGTAAACAAACTACGTCATTCAAATCGTTACGAACTACAGCTGTAGTTTAAAGTTTGAAAGGTAATCGCTCTTCATTATGGTTTACACAGAAAAATAACAAAAAACAGACCATAAATTACCCTCCTTTCTTCTCTTTGGGTACCTCTAACTTGGCCAATATTGGCCCAATCTGTAGATTTTTTGATTGATGTGCACTATGGTTAGTGGTCTTAGAGTAAGAATACACGAAACAAGGACTCTCTTCGATAATTCTCTGTCTAGGCAAAAATCAAATTTTTTTTTTTTTTTATGGCTTCGTGACACACGAGGGGATAGGAATATTATGTCTTTTTATCTTGCTGGTTCTTCTCGGTAGGGCGACATTCCGAACCAGTGGTAGATTCACTTGGATTCTACACTTGTAAAAATGTAATCTTATGCATAATTTTGAATTTTATATGATATAAAAACAATCTGCTTTTTAGGGTTCCCTAGTGAACAAGGGATATACTTAATTAGGAATTATAGTTTCACCGTGTTTTTCTGTCCATCCGTCCGTCCTTAGCTTAGCTCAGAGACTATTAAGTAGTTAAAAAAGTGTAATTTGGCATGGATATATATATTATGAATCACGCCGACATAGTGGTAAAATTTTAAAATAAATCCCCTCCCCTAAACGTACAGTCAGCGAATTTTTTTTCCGTCTTTCCCATGGTGTGAGGTATCATTGTATATTGCGGGGGTGGAAAATCAGTTTTCGAATCAGGGATCCGTTTGCGTAATATTAAGCTTTAAAGTTCTAATTTTTGTTAATCTATTGTCCCTCCCCCTCTGCCAGCTAAACGGTTGTTTTTGGATATGTGAAAAAAATCATGGAAGTAGTATTATTGTATAATAGCGAAGTTAAAAGGAAAACTATCACAACTAAGTAGACTTTACAAGTTTACGAGTAAATAATTAGTTGACCAACGTATAAAACGAACGTTTGCATTAATATGCGAAAAACACAACAAACAATTAGCAGGCACTTGGACGGTTAGTCATTGTTTTTTTTTAATACACTTTTTTCATTATTTTGAATAACTACCAAACCACTATTTTCAAACCTCAAGGGTATGTTGGCAAATGCAGAGTGAAATCCCAACTACGCTCGTCTTACATGGCTAATTTTCTTTAAAAAAGATACGAAACATCCTGTGTGTGTGTAACTTTTTATGCAGCAGGCATCACCGGCTTAATGACGGTGGGGGACGAGGGCAAATTAGACGTTTCGAGCTTGACTCTATCTATTATAAATACAGCCCGTGACCACTCTACGATCATAAGTCACCAACACACTGTGCAACGATAACTGTGTGATAACTGATACGGTAGGTTTAGTTTTTTCATTAGCTACTAGCTGATGCCCGCGACTTCGTCCGCGTGGTTTAAGTTTTTTAAGTTCCCGCAGGAACTTCTTAGGCCGTAGCCTTAGTCACTAGGTCCTCAACTATCCCATGCAAAAAATCACGTCGATCTGTTACTCTGTAACGACGTGATTGAAGGACAAACCAACAAACGCACTTTCGCATTTATATCAGTACTAGTTCTTGCCCGCGACTTCGTCCCCGTGGAATTAGTTTTGCCACGGTAACTCCTTAATTTTCCGGGATAAAAAGTAGGTACTTAGCCTATGTCACTCTCCAGGTCCTCAACTAAACCCATGCCAAAAATCACGTCGATCCGTATTGCTCTGTTGCGACGTGATTGAAGGACAAACCAACAAACACACTTTCGCATATACAATATATTAGTATGATGATTTGCAACTAAACACATTGATCACAGAACTCAAAGGTTGTCACCTTTGAGTTCTGTGATCAATGTGACATTAAAACAAAACCTTGTCCAAAATGGCAAATCGAAACGTCCAAATAAATAAAAGCTTTATTGTTTACATTATTGATAGGCTAGTTTAATCACAATATATCTTTAGAATAAATTTAAAAACTAACAATAAAACAATTGGAGACAACCTCAGCATTGCAGAGCATTGGTAACAATGCAGTTAATGGTAACTTCACTAAGCTACTTTGTTGTTCACGTTAGTCTTACCTTGAGGTGTCAGTCTAGTGCCTGGTTTAGGTGTATTTTTGAGCCAAATCCATTCTTTTTAGGTCTCTTGGTTATTTCAAATTCAGAATTCAAGTGTTTTTAACCCCCGACGCAAAAAGAGAGGGGTGTTATAAGTTTAACGTGTCTGTTTGTGTATCTGTCTGTGGTATCGTAGCGCCCAAACGGATGAACCGATTTTCGTTTAGTTTTTTGACGACCTCCGTGGCGCAGTGTGTAGCGCTGTTGCCTTTACGTGCGGAGGTCCCGGGTTCGATCCCCGGCAGGGTCAATTTGGGAATTTATAGTTTCTGAATTTTCCCTGGTCTGGCCTGGTGGGAGGCTTCGGCCGTGGCTAGTTACCACCCTACCGGCAAAGACGTGCCGCCAAGCGATTGAGCGTTCCGGTACGATGCCGTGTAGAAACCGAATAGGGGTATGGGTTTAATGTAACTGCCATGCCCCTAACAGGTTAGCCCGCTACCATCTTAGACTGCATCATCACTTACCATCAGGTGAGATCGCAGTCAAGGGCTAACTTGTAGTGGATAAAAAAAAAAAGTTTTTTTTTGTGTCATAGATAATTATATCCCGAGTGTTCTTAGCCATGTTTCATGAAAATCTGTTCATCCGTTTGTAGGTCATCAGCTTTTTTCTTAATCTGTTACTTCCATATTATGTCGGGGGTTGTTTTAAATTTGTAATTTATGCTTGTTTATTCAAATAAACTTTTACAAGTGCTTTTCAACCGACTTCAAAAAAAGGAGGAGGTTCTCAATTCGACTGTTTTTTTTTGTTACCTCAGAACTTTTGACTGGGTGGACCGATTTGGATGATTTTTTTTTATTTGAAACATCATACTTCCCAAGTGGTCCCATATAAATTTTATCGAAATCGGTCGAGCGGTTTTTAAAATATCAACAATAAAATAAGTACTTTGTATAGCGTGTGCTTGTTGTTGTAAAGATGGCGCGGGAGTTTGAACCCGGTTGTTTAAAAAGAATTTTTTATATAAAATTATGAGTCGTCAAATTAATCTACCACTAGTTCCCAACCATGGTTCCACTAGGGGAGACATCTAAAACAGATAGTTGCTTCCCTTTCCTTTTTTTCGTACGTGTTACAGTGTTCGGTACGAATAAATACAGCTAAATGTCTGGAGCATTGAAATAATACAACCATACATATCCACAATGCATGAAGTTTAATTATTATTAATTATTTCCAATTTCGCAGATGGTTTCGAAATCGTGTCTGGTGCTGTGCTGCCTTATAGTTGCGGTAATAGCCGAGGAGAAATACTCGTCCAAGTATGACAACTTTAACCTGAAGGAAGTTCTGGAAAACAAAAGATTACTGATTTCTTACGCCAACTGCATGCTTGATAAGGGGAAATGCACCTCGGAAGGCAAGGAATTAAGAGGTATGAACATTTATGTTTAGAGTTAGATTTTTGAACGCAAAGGCAAATATATGTCACCGTAAGATTGCAAAAACCGTTAGATTGTAATCTAACTAGCGAAATTGTAAACTGTCGACAGATTGTGAACCGTTCAATGTTCTAAGTGTCAATTTCTGAAATATTACTTTGTATTTACGTTAACATGTCTCTTTTTTGTAGGTTAGGTTAATGCGGCCGGGCACTTAGGTTTTGTCGGGTTAATATACCCAACAGATTACAATCTACCGAAAAATAATGCGTTAAATTGTAATCTGTCGGCAGTTTACTATTTCGCTAGTTAGATTACAATCTAACGGTTCTTGCAATCTTACGGTGACATTTATACAACAAACATAAGTATTTCCCGCAGGAATAAAAAAACCTAATCCACGCGAACGAATATAATTGCTATATACATGATATTATTCATACCATTAACGTATTCCAGTTCTATTGGGAAGCCTTTATGCGTAATGGTGGTAAATATTAAAAAAATATATAATTGATACACTCTTTTTTTACAGAACACATTCAGGATGCCCTCGAGACTGGCTGCAAAAAATGTACTGACGCACAATCTGATGGAGTTAAAACCGTGATGAACCACATGATCAAGAACGAGCCTGAAATTTGGAAAGAGCTGACTGCCAAGTATGACCCTAAAGGAATCTGGAGGAAGAAGTATGAGACGTATGCGAAGGAGAAGGGAATTCTCCTCTCCGAGGAATAAGATGATTTTCATGAAAACCGATGATTCACGCATTTTTTTGAATTTTGTTTCGTTCTAATAAATATATTATTTATGAATTAATTTTACATAAAACCTACTTTTTATTTGGTAATTCTAAAAAAGTAAATCGTTAAGCCATATATCGTTCAAACTAACCCTGAAATCAGAAGTTGTGGCCAATTCTGTAACGCAATATCTAAACTTAACTAAAATGACAGCTCCAAATCTAGTACTTTCTGCCCCTTTTCGCAGGGAGTATTAAGAAAGGGATAACAATATAAATAGAGCTGTCATTTTAAGGTCTAAGTACAACATAATTAGCCTGATTATTTTATCAAGAGGATTTTTGAGAAATAAATAAAAATCTTCATGATTGATTTATAGATCCATAGTCCATACTAATAGGCTATTGGTTATAACATTTAGAAAGGAACTAAGACGTTCACGGGTTTTTATTGCAGGAATCAAAAAAAAAATTCCGATGGGAAATATGATTCTCTACAAAAAGTTTTATATACAATATATCGAAGTTTTGCTCAGTTTAGGAGATATATTGTAAAACCCAAATGGGTGCTTATTCGCCCCTATCTTCAAGTTCCACCCTCTAATTTAATAGCACTCCGCGGTTTTTCTTCTTTAAGGGGTATAAAGAAGAAAAACCGCGGGAAATTGAACGATTCCTGCAATAAAAACCCGTGAACGTCGTTCCTTATTGACCAGTTATTTAAGTTAAAATCCATAGCCTACTACATAGGTATTTATATATTAAACGAGATCCATACTAATATTATAAATGCGAAAGTGTGTCTGTCTGTCTATCAGCTACGCTTTCACAGCCCATCTGCTCAACTGATTTTGATGAAACTTGGTACAGAGATAGGTTGTATCCCGGGGAAGCACATATAGGCCCCTTTTTATCCCGGAAAATTCATGAGTTCCCGCGGAAATCGAAAAACCTTAATCCACGCGGACTAAGTCGCGGGCATCATCATACTAATATTTTAATGCGAAAGTTGTTTGTTGGTTTATTGGTTTATTGGTTTGTTGGTTTGTCCTTCAATCACGCCGCAACGGAGCAACTGATCCACGTGATTTTTAGGGTTTCGTAGCCAAATTTGGCAAAAACGGAACCCTTATAGATTCGTCATGTCTGTCTGTCTGTCTGTCTGTCTGTCTGTCTGTCTGTCTGTCCGTCCGTATGTCACAGTCACTTTTTTCCGAAACTATAAGAACTATACTGTTGAGACTTGGTAAGTAGATGTATTCTGTGAACCGCACTATGATTTTCTTACAAAAATAGAAAAAAAACAATAAATTTTGGGGGTTCCCCATACTTAGAACTGAAACTCAAAAATTTTTTTTTCATCTAACCCATATGTGTGGGGTATCTATGGATAGGTCTTCAAAAATGATATTGAGGTTTGTAATATCATTTTTTTCTAAACTGAATAGTTTGCGCGAGAGACACTTCCAAAGTGGTAAAATGTGTGGGGGACACACATTTTACCACCTAACCCCTGTAACTTCTAAAATAAGAGAATGATAAAACTAAAAAAAATATATGATGTACATTACCATGCAAACATCCACCGAAAATTGGTTTGAACGAGATTTAGTAAGTAGATTTTTTTTAATACGTCATAAATCGTAAACTGCAATTTACCTTTCATTCAATCAACTCAAAATCTATTTAATATAAAACTTAAATTTAATGTTTGTACGGAACCCTCGGTGCGCGAGTCCGACTCGCACTTGGCCGGTTTTTTTGGTATGGGTATAGTTGAGGACCTGGAGAGTGATATAGGCCACTTAAAACGTAAACCACGCAGACGAAGTCACGGGCATCATCTAGTTATATTTAAGACGAATTTTCTACGACCAATACATAAAAAGGGGTTAGATATTATGCAGAGCAGAACATAATAATTTTCTACTATTAAGATCTGTACTTAAATACTAAAAGTGTCACCATATTATAGGCGGAAACGGGGAAAACATGCAATATAAATTAATTGCGGTAACACAAACAATAGAACAACGGCTAGCAGCTTGCGTAACTTATAATAGGATGCAATTGTTTTCAGTGTATAAAGGATCAAATCAGATATAAACTGAATCACTCGTAATTTTTCATCTTCATCGCCGTTTGACATTCTGTAAACAATTTACAAGTGACTGTTGAAACTGTTATAAGCTGGTGTTTACCCCGCGAAGTTAAATAAGAAGAAGAAAAAAACACTTGCAAAAATGAAGAGTTTCATACTTCTAGTTAGTCTTGTTATAATAAGTTTTTCGGTGGCTGAACAATATACAGACAGATATGACGATATAAACATAGATGAGATATTGGTGAACAAAAGATTACTATCGTCGTATATGAAGTGCGTGTTAGGGCAAACACGAAACTGTACGGCTGAAGGAAAACAAATTAGAGGTAAGAAACACCTAATTTTTTTCAGAGGATTTTCCCATATCTCAGATCCTGACCCGGTATGGTATGCACTGGCTAGAGATAAGAGACCAGAGGCGTCTCTAGCCCATGTAGCGCCCGTGTGCAAACATTACCCTAGCGCCCCCTAGAAAGCGCGCGGTCAAAATGGAATGGGTACAAATAATAAGTTTATTTTCTATCATAAACAGTTGAATTCGCAATATGATTGCCGGCTTGTTTTCAAACGAATCATTGAAACAGGTGCCGCCGGTGCCAGCACGAGCGATGCGATATTCACTACACCAAATATAATCTTTAATTATGAAGTTTAAGGTTTATTTCAGGTTGAAAAAAAAAAATTTATTTTGTAAAAGCCGCTCATGGCGCGCCTTGCTTTGCTGTCATTTTACAAATATAAATAGAGCTCGATATGCTATACAAAATTTATGCAAAGCGGAGCTCTTTTTACGTTGGTCATTGAAAGTGGGTGGGTTGAGTGGGGCTCCGTAGCGAGTGGCGCTCGGCGCCCCCTAGGACCGCTGCGCCCGTGTGCATAATATTATGTAAAGACGCCTCTGTTAGAGACGTCAACGATACATACAAGAGGAAACTCTGGAAGTTTTTCTTACCCCTTCTTTGTATTGACTTCATGTCTTTCATTTAAGCTTTGTCAATCAACAGTAAGCTTTCGCATTAATCTATTAGACAGTTTAGATTAAAAACTCACACACAATACTGTAACGATAAAAAACAAGCAGGTATTTGGTTGGTCGTTCTAAACACACTAAATCCATAGCCGTTGAATTAAGTTAAGAATCAACCTATCCTTATAATTGAATAGCTGATGCCCGCGACTTCGTACGCGTGGATGGAGGTTTTGTGGTTCCCGCGGGAACTCTTGAATTTTCCGGGATAAAAAGTAGCCTATGTGTTAGTCCAGACTGTAATCTATCTCTGTGCCAAATTTCATCCAGATCCGTTCAGCCGTTCTGGCGTGATTGAGTAACAAACATCCATTTGAGGTTTTTTGGTTCCCGCGGGAACTCTTTAATTTTACAGGATAAAAAGTAGCCTATATGCTATTCCAGACTATAATCTATCTCTGTGCCAAATTTCAGCCAGATCTGTTCAGTCGTTGGGGCGTGATTTAGTAACAAACATCTATCCATACATCCATCCATACATCCATCCTGACATCCATCGAAACTTTCGCATTTATAATATTTATTTGATACTTTAGTCCATCCTTATACTTTATTTTACAATTATACTCAAAATACTTATAGAGAGCAGCAGGACACCTATTATTTTTGAGTATTCAGTGACTACCGCCTATACAAAGTAAGAAAAAAATCAATGCGTTGCCAGCTTTTGAACAATATTCACATCCGCCCCTTAGGACAGAACAACTGTTTAATTTACTTATACCTACTCACATTTTATTCAAATTTTCAGAACATTTACAAGACGGTATGCAAACTGGGTGCAGTAAATGTACTAAAGCTCAAAAAATAAAGGCGCGAAAAGTTGTGAACCATCTCCGAAACCACGAACAGCAATTCTGGGAAGATATAAAGAAGAAATTTGATCCCGAGGGCAAATTCAAGGCAACTTACGAAGCATTCCTCGCTTCTGAAGATTAAATATAAATAACCCAACAATAATCAAAGCAAACTCTATTAACAGTGTTTATTTTGCAAATTTTTCTGTGTATTTTAGTTTAGTTACTCTTGTATGTGTGCCTCTGTGCCTTCAATAAAGTTCAGTTTGTAACTATTTTACTTTACTTTATATTTGATCCAAATCTTGGGACGCATTCAGAATTTACTCCTACTGCCAAGGGACCTATAAACTAAAAACTAAGAATTTGGTGATTATATTTTTTGAATTTTGAATAGAGTTTCAAGTGGTTTTATATTTTTGAACTTCAGCTTCTCTATGGCCACACAACCCGTTAGGATAGAGTATTCTATATCACTTTTCATAAATTAATTTTGTTTCTAAAACTTGGTACGAACTTATGAGATCTATGAATCATGGCAATTGCGTTTTTTGTGACTTGGTTATTCAACATCAGATTCTAACTGTAAAATCCTGATGAGAAGTATTCAGAAGTTTTTGAAGTTAAGTTTAATAATTCTGAATATTTAAATAATATTACTCAAAGATATTTCTTTGATCTCATGTTTGAATCGTTGATGCAATTACAAGATGGAAGCAAGGTTATAAGGGATATTAAGATTAAAGAACAACGAGCCTCTTACAATTTTATTTAAATAATATAAGCGTTACATTTAGGTAGGTAGCATGCAATAGTAGATTGTATTATAAAGGAGCAAAATAATATTTTTACGGCGAGGGCGCTTTTTTGAATCCAGAGCGAAGTGTGGTATTCTAGAGTAGAAGTATTTTTTAGTAGAATCCTGAACGTAGCGTGGGATTCAAAGTACGTCACCCGAGCCCAAAAATATTTAGCGCCCGAATGATACACTCTACTTTTCACCCTCTATGAGAAAATAAAACTACAAATCTATGAGACATCCTTTTCAGATACGCTATTAATTTCGAATATGTGTCCAGTTATACGTTGTTATTAGAACTGACTGTTGATTTTAGCATTGAGTAGGTACTCCAAAGAGTGGAAGGTTGTTTAGTTTTGGCTAAGTACTGGAAGTAGGCCAAAACACAGATTCTGAACAATTCTTGGCACCTCTTGCATTTCTCCATTCAATAAAATTACCATAGGCTTTCATATACATATTTCTCCCGGGATTTTGCAAGTAATAGATCACATTTCTTGCATCAGTTCTAATACTTTTAGGAGTTAATTCTATACTTTCACTGTCATTTGAAGAACTCATTTTTCAAAATAAAACCATGAATTTTTAACAATCCGTGAAAATTTACGAAAACGCGGCCTGTAGTTCGCGCATTTTTAATTTGGTTTCCTTTTTTTCGGCGGCGCGACTATGGGCCGTCGTACCATTCAGTCTCTATTCAAACAATATTTGCGTTCGATTTCTTTAGCGCTGAACACTAAGATGTTCCAAATTCAAAAAGTGCGCGGAAAAGATACTTAATTGCGGCGCACTTTTTGAAATAAAGAGGATTAAAAGCTCACTTCTGCCCGCTAAAAGTTTCTTACAGAAAACACCACCTTAAAGGCACTTAAAGGCGAACCAAGTCGTCCTTTTCGAATAGATGGGATGAAAAACAAATTTTTCGTACTCTGTTAATAATTTTTATTCTGCAATGCTGAAAATGCGTATGTCATCATCACGCTTTTTTAGCGGCCCAAGAACAATTATTGTGACAACGATTTTACATGGCTTCTCTGTAACAAAGTGCTATTAAGTTATAGAAGATGCAAGAGTCATTACTGTGTCGCCACTGATTGTACTTGGGCTGCAGGCTGATGATATGAGGCAGTAGGTATTTTAATTTCTTTCCAGTGTCAGGTTATTAAACTATAAAATTCACTGCTTGCGGCTCTCACAGACTTATGATAGTGATTTGATAGTCTTCAGCTCGTTCTCGTACATCTTGGTGTACTTCCTGTCAGGGTCGTACTTGGCAGTGAGCTGGTTCCAGTACTCCAATTCATTGTTAATGAGATGAGCGATGACCGTGCGGGTTCCCTTGCGTTGAGCGTCCGTACAGCTTGCACAGAAGTTCCCTACGGCCTCTTTGATGTGTGCTGTTAATCATAATATTAAAATGATTATATATTTATAGAACCTTTTAAATCGAACCTTACCTAACCTACCTAAATAAACCTTTTAAGCCTTTCAAACCGAATACAGAACCAACGTCTCAATATTGAACAAACTAAAAATAACAATGAGGCAATGCAACATCTGTCTTCGGAGGACCCTTGGAGAGGAAGAATGCCCGCACAATCGAAAAACTTAAGGTAAGTGGTAAGATCGGAGGCAAGAGACCCCGAGGACATAGCCCGAATCAGGTCCAAATAAGAAAGCGGTTACACCGGTCTGTGAAGCCATCCACGCGGCGGGAAATAGAAGGAAATGGTGAAACATCATGATAACATCCCATCCCGCTTACTTAGCTCGTATTTGTACATATTAATCCTGGGATATTAAAGAACCTGTGGGTAAACAGGAGGAGCGAAATTCCACGGTCTGTTAGCAATGTAGTACCCTAGTCTATAGGTTATAATGTTTCGCTGTCATATTATCCGGGCTTTATTCAATCATACTGCAAGACATGAATAGGGTTGAAGATATTAGTAAATACTACGAGATAAACACTGCAAGTAATTAAAGTTTGGTCAGTGTTAGTCAGTCAGGTCAGTCTTTACAAGACTTTTTTTTTCAAAATGACTCCCAAAATTAATATTTATAAATAGGTACGCTAGTTCAGGCCCTATTTCTTCACTGAATTTACTCTACTAAGCCGTAAGTTTTTAACTTGCCCTCTATTAAAAAGTTTTTTTTTTTAAGTTTAAACTTGATATGCAGATAAATTTGCTATTTCCTCCGTTTGAAGCGTTGCGCGTGAAATTTTATCATGCGCAAGGACCCGAAGCGTGTATTCAAATAATTACACATTGTCGGCCTCTGATGACTGAGGTGGCATAATAGGATTTGCATAAAAGAACGCAGCTTAGCTAATTAGAATGCACCTTTAATTGGATTATTAAGGCTCGTTTTTCTTACTCAATAATAATGTGTGAATCCTCTAAGGACGGATATCGACATGTTAGCCGGACTGCACCGGTTGTTTACAATTTATGCTGGGATAACCCCAGCAGCGTAAAGGCCACTTTTCATAGTCCAGGCAAATTGGAATGCGTTTTCGAAATGTCCCGCACTTCGATTGAGGTCTCTACCGAGCATGAAAACGGGTATCTATTTGATACGCGAGCCTAATGGCATGCTTTTTAGAAATCGCCCGCACTCCCAATGTGTTTTGTATCCACCTATTGTTCTTTAGGTAACACTTTTTTTAGTAATCTGTGCCACGCGGCATGTTTCCATGAAATAACCCGCATTCGCATTGCCCTTCTCTTGATCCCTGAAAAAATCGTATTATACTTACACTTTAGTTCCTTTCCTTCAGGAGAGCATTTTCCCTTGTCTAGAGCGCATTTGACGTATGGCACTAGCAACCGTTTGTTCTCAAGAATTTCCTTGATATTTATACCATCGAACTTATCCGTGTAATGTTCTGCTGGCTTGCCAACAACAAAGGAGATGAGACATAAGCTTGCGAAAATTATAAGCTTCATTCTGAAAACAATAACATTTTTGTTATTCACATGTCTGGTGAATATTTATAATTTTCTTTTAAAAATTCTTTTGGCAGGATTAAACGAATCGTTCTTGACCAAAAAACGTTAACTATGTACATAATATAATAGATGGAGGTGGATATGTACATAGTATAATAGATGGAACACCTAAATGTAATAATTATTTTAGATAGTGTTGAATATTTTTAATACTTCCAAGTAAGTACGTAGGTCTAGGTAGCTCAGCTAGAACTGTACCTCCGCCACTCGATTAGAAATAGTTAACCATAAGTCCATAGGAATAAGAACATAATTAAGCTAAGTAAATGTGTAACATAGACTTAAGTCCTTTTGTTGGTCGACCAAATTATGTAATGTCCTCCAATAATAATGTAGACTAAGAGAACAGTTTAGAAGAGAGTTGCACCATAAGCAAGATTGCACGAGAAATTCACGTATTTTTTACTTCTTTTTTAAATAGATTTCTTTTTTAGGGTTCCGTACCCAAAGGGTAAAAACGGGACCCTATTACTAAGACTCCGCTGTCTGTCTGTCTGTCTGTCTGTCTGTCTGTCTGTCTGTCTGTCTGTCTGTCTGTCTGTCTGTCTCCAGGCTGTATCTCATAGACCGTGATAGCTAGAAAGCTGAAATTTTCACAAATGATGTATTTCCGTTGCCGCTATAACAACAAATACTAAAAATTAAAAAAATATATATATTAAGGGGGTCCCCATACAATAAACATGTTTTTTTCGTATTTTTTTGCTCAATATTAAAAACGGTAACAGGTAGACGGTTCAAATTTTCACAGAATATTAACTTGTATATTACCTTTCAAAATAAATAATTAAATATCAATAAAGTAAATATTAAAGGGGGCTCCCATACAACAAACGTAATTTTTTGATATTAACAGTAAACCTCTACAAACAAAGTTAGTTTTGCGGTTCATTAACAAAGGTAATTATACCTACTTCTTGAGTACGGAACCCTCGGTGCGCGAGTCCGACTCGCACTTGGCCGGTTTTTTTAAGGATAGCGAAAGTAACTAGGTATATCCTTTCGAGGTTTCCAACGAAGCTGATGGCTTGTTTAATTGTTTGGAAAACTCCAAAGCCTAGGATCGCTTATTTATTGGACTCAAATAAGACACCTATGAATTGAGGTACCAAAAATTGTACTATCTACATCATTAGGTATGCGGAAATATTGTTGTACTCACTTTACTGTATTTATTATTATCGCACTATATACCAATCTTATATACTTTCACGCACAAACTATGAATGTCAAAAGAAAAAGGGCTGGGGGCATTTATATAGCTTTTGCAATTTTTGTTCCTTGTTTCCATCCGAAGTACCAAACTTGTTTATCTTTCTGCGAATCTATAATTATCGTTAAAATATGTAAAAGTAGAGTCTGCGTGATTGCAAATATTCTGCAAAAATTTACTTATTAAAATTTTAATGCAAGGCCAAGTTTAGGACTTTTTTGTTGTTCCGTGTTTTTGTTCATAATTCATGTACTTATTTTTAGCTTACTTATTGATTTTGCCTCCAACCAAGCGTAGGAGTAGGTACCTACATAAAGCTGCAGACACGACAATAGTCTATTAATGAGATTCCAAAATTGTATTCAAATCTCTGCAATAAAGTCAGTCCTATTACCTACTATTGAGATAACTCAATATTGTTCTGATTGGCTTCAATCATGGTGATTTTGCTGTGAAAATGGATTTTGGCCAATAGCGAAAGAATATTTGCCAATCGGAAGTGATTGCGGTCATTATACTGCTGCCATAGGCATGATGACAGTAACCAAGAATCAATGAAATTATGAATTTATCTAATGATATAGGATTCATGGATTATAAAAAACGTATTTATTTTTCTATTTCGAGATTGCTATATAATTTGATAAAATAAAACTATAAAATACAGCAATCCGCCATATTGGATAAAACACCGCGAAGCGAATGACGTCACAATTGTTTGTTTTCGAGCTTTGACAATCACACTATTGTTTACTGCACACTGCACAGAGTACATTGGTAAAAACAATTGTGACGTCACAAGCGACGCCATGACACCGCCAAGCGTTAGGGCGTGAATTTTAAAATTTAGATTTCAAATGCCAATTTTATCTACCAAACCTTATTTTTCTGCTGAAATAAGATATTTTTTCGAAATAGTAAATACTTCCGAACATAATCTGAACATTTTTCAAAATCAGTCATCATGCCTATTATTTGACCATAATAACTCTTGGATAGACCTTGTAACATAGAGGTAGTATTACCTCTGTGCCTTGTAAGCTGTACACAGTCAATCTCATATTGGCAGGCTTATATGAATTATGCATTTTTTCTTCATCCCCAAGTGAAAAATAAAATATTGTCGAAGAATACAACAATGAAGGAAAAAGTCGAGGGTTTACGCATGTTAATAAAGAGGACGAAATAAAACTTAATTCTGGTTTACTATACTAGGTGCATGTTCATTTATGGTATGCTTCATTTATGGTGTGTTGGTGACCAACCTTCAACCTAGGTACATTGCTACAGAGTAGGCATGTAGAAACCTATACATTTAATGTTATGTATATGTAAGTACTACGGTGGTACTTAATTAGTTTAAGTAGAAATGATGACTGCAGGTCAAAATTACGGGGTCAGCAATGATTTTGTAAAATAAACAAAGTTATTTTATATTCATTCGAATAAGTAAAACGAATTAATTTTGCAGAATAATTTACTAATTAAATAATTTGTTATTAATATTCACTAACTAAAATAATTTAACCTTGAACTAAATACATAACATATTCCAGGAAACTTAAAATAAATAAATGATATTAAATTAAAATTTTATGAAGACGGATTACAAAAACATTTCAAACAATTGTAAATTATTTGCAAGACTTGCGGCTTGTTTATCAAGATATCTGGCATTATAATACCTACATATAATACAAAATATCCAAACGAACACAAAATAGATAAAAATTTAGGTAACTACATATATTTTTGAGCATGTGCCGTGCCCTCTATCATTTTTTACAGTACAATATTGGTCAGTCTGATTTAAATATTCCAAAGTTATCTTTTAGTCTACAAAATTTTCTAAGCTTTAACTACTCTAAGTTCCTTCTCGTACATGTTGACATATTTGCGTTGGGGATCGTACTTGGCACAGAGTCTGTTCCAATACTCCTTCTCCTTATTGATAAGATGGGCGATGACTTTTCTCGTACCTTTTTTCTGGGCTTCAGTACATTTCTCGCAGTTGGTTTCAAGAGCCTCTGCTATGTGCGCTGAAATTTAAAAAAAAGATACACCTATGCTCCCCTACCCTATGGTTTGTACATGGCATCGTACCGGAAAGCTAAATCGCTTGGCGGCAGGTCTCGCACGAAGCGCCTCACCAGACCAGACCAGACAAAATTCAGAAGTTGTTATACCTATCTCAAAATTGACCCTGCCGGGATTGAACCGAGCCTAAGACCTCCCACCTGTAATAACACAGCACTCACCACTGCGAAAGGGAGGTCCTTCTGAAAATGGAATCTAGGAGTAAATTGCAATTTTTACATTACTAGGATGTTGTTTAAACATTTTCCTATACTAAAAAATGTCATTATGTCCATGATAAGTGCAATAAACCTATTTCATGATCATGAGTCATACGTGCAAGGTTTTAAATCGAGCTTCATCTCATATTTTCTACGTAAAAAAAATACACGAGTGTTTAATAACTCGTCCACATTGAGTATTGAAGACAAATAAAAATTGTTCCCAAGTAAAAAGATAGCCATAAGCCAATAAATAGCACTAATTACCTATATTATTTGTGCTGTTACTTTCTTACAACTATGTAAGAACAGCTATTAAATCCTTAATATGTCTGATGATAATAGACAACACACTGTATAGTCATAATTATTCAGAGTCCACCTACATTTTTAAAAAAACTTGAGACTATCAAGACTTCACACATCATCTCAATCGATATGGATTGGCCGACTTTACACCTTAAAGAACCTTGTCTCTTGACTTTTAAAACGTACATTTAATTTCGAAAAGCTGGGTGGCACCACCTATACATTATAATTTTCCCGATATCGCCTTAGGTGATAAGACCGCCTTTGCATACTATATATTCCTATTGATAGTTTTAAAATGTCTTCTTTATTTCCGTCTACTTATGTGCAAAAAAGATTTAAATAATAACATTTGACATGAGTAAGTGGCTAAGATTAATGCCTCATATTATGGGGGGTCCCAGGCATTCACTTCCCACTTTTATTAATTGATAAAAGTTGGAAGTGAATTCCTTCGTGTTGCTCAAATGCTTGCGCATGATCCAGCTAATTCTGAGCTTCTCGATGAGAGACTTTGTTGAAACTTTGAAAGCTAAGACCTGAGTGAGGAGTGTATGCAGCATTGTGCATGAATGTAAATGTGATAGAGAGCGGCTAGAAGCTAACGACAGCAATTGAGTATTTGACAAATCAGCAACTTTTTTCCAAACGTGTAAACGCGTCCTAAGTATGGGATTTATATGAAATTCTGAAATGTGACGTCATTAAAGTGCGACGCACTTTTTTACTTTAATCGATTGTTTAAAATGGTTAAATTCAACATATCAGGAGACGTGGATATAACGACTTTTGGGAGATCCTCTATTTAATAATCACTAAAAAATAATTTATTTGAATAGTAGGTAAGGTACACTCAGAAACAAAAAAGGTACTAACATTTCAGTTCCTTCCCGTCGGGAGGGCATTTGCCTTCATCAAGCATACATTTCATGTACGGATGCAGCAGACGAGGGTTGGCCAGGATATCATCCAAGTTGACGTTGTCATAGCGATCGGTGTAGTGCCCCGGCCTGGCCCAGCTTACGGCCACTAAGGTCAACAGGAAAACGATGGTCTTCATGTTAGGAGCTTTACTGGAAATAATCAATTTGACTTTATCAAAAAGTTAACACCTTCTTATAATTTGAATATTTACAATTATAATTAAATTTATTTACAAAAAACACTGTTACATAAATCTTTATTAATTTTTACATAAATGTCTGAGTTTACGTAAGACTTTCAGGTTTTATTCGTATTTGGAAAACATAAAAGTTATTTCCTAGTTATACGTATATTATGTTCCTTTATATAGAACAAACACACTTTCGCATCCATATTAATATCGATACTTATCCATATTCCATATTTCCATAAAGATAAATATTATATATTTATACATAATATTATAAATGCGAAAGTGTGTCTGTCTGCTACGCTTTCACGGCCCATCTGTCCAACCAATTTTGATGAAATTTGGTATAGGGATAGATTGTGTCCCGGGGAAGGACATGTGCTACTTTTCATCCCGGAAAATTAAAAAGTTCCCGCGGGAATCAAAAAACCTTAATCCACGCGGATGAAGTCGCGGGCATCATCTACTTTATAAAATAGTAGAATTAATCAATAATTACATTTTAACAAAGTACAGGCTAACACATTGTATGAAGATGCAAGACGGGTTCTTGGACTGTAATCTATGTACTTAAAAAAAATCAATCTTTTATTCAAATAGACTTATGACAAGTGCTTTCGAATAGTCGAATGAATTTAACAACTGGTTCGAAATGCCGTTCCTACCGAGAAGAACCAGCAAGAAACTCGGAAAGAAAGTCTTAAAAAGGCTTGTCTGAGTTATAGAGACAATGGATCCTTTTTAGGGTTCCGTAGCCAAATTTGTTAAAGTATAGGTGTTTCATTGTTTACCCCTGTCCCGGCTGTTCAAAATTTTCACTCGTGTGAAACCGGAGTCGGTCAGTCTAGCCTTAGATATTTTTTCATCACACAATATGGTATTTTATTTCCTAATTAATGTCGCTACAGGATTAAATGCTTACCTGTTAATACTTAGATGCTTAACCACGGATTCAATGTAAGGAACTGCTTCCATATTATTACCGGTGTGTCTTTTTATACTCACTCATCGCGAACATTAATAAAACTTACTTGGATTTGTTTAACTAATATTTTCCGTGACGTTGATACGAGCTTCTCTTAACTGCCATAATATTATTATATCGTAGTGAGAGCCAAGGCTCTGACCTCTTCTTGGAGTTCTTGAACTGTTATCCTGATGCACACATTATTAAATCAAACCTTTTTGGGTCGTTGCACTGCGTTTCGTAAACAAACTCTTGAATAAAGACTACGGTAGGGTTCTAAACTACCTATATTAATCCGACAAAATATTATATTTCGTTAAAGCTGTATCAACATCAAGTATTGCTGTGATTTGCGGGATAAATCAAAAATCATTATACCTAGGTATAAGTAACCGCCATTTTATGATTTTACGGTAAAATTTTTACCATTATTAAAGCCCTGAATCATGCCTTGATACTTAGTCATTACAATATTTTTAAACTTAATTGTCTCTGCGTTGCTCTATCAAAAGCTTTGATGCAGCTTTTAATGCATCTCAATTGTTTTGATTACCTAAATTTAGATATGGCATTCTTGTTCCTATAGTAGATTTTGGCCAATAGTGAAAGGATGTAGTCTCGTGTTTGCCAATCAGAGATTATTGCGATCGCAGCAACTCCAGACGAGTTCGTAACTAGTCGAGCATATTATTATATTATTAGAGATAGCTGCACTTTTGATAACTATCGCTAGGAAGGCTGACTCAGTATTTAGTGGGTGTGGCACTCCACTGATCGCAAAACTGCCAGTCTGCCCGCAAGCGACTGACTGACTACTTACCTATGTTGCTCAAAGATGAGTTATTGTTACCAATAATTAACAATAACGGAGAGGCTAATTCGTCCGCGTGGGTTAAGGTTTTTTGATTCCCGCGGGACCTCTTCAATTTTCCGGGATGAAAAGTAGCCTATGTCAGTCTCCAGGTCCTCAACTATACCCATGACAAAAATCACGTTGTTGCGTGATTGAAGGACAAACCAACAAACCAGTAAACCAACAAACAAACACACTTTGCCATTTATAATATTAGTATGAAGTATTTAATTGGCACTAAAATCCATACATTATCAAACCATTAAAATCTAAATTAAAAACTAAAAACTAAACATTAAAAATATGATCTATGCCGCTGCAATGAGGCAGTGTGCCCAGAACGCTGGCTGCGTTACCCCGCTGAACAGCCAAACTTATGTGTTGGCCGAGGTAACTGCCAGCCCTCCGGTCACCTGTGGACTCTGTGAGACGAGAAGATAGATCCTTAAAAAAGGATCTAGCATCTTCGTCCCACGACCCCAGGGTTTCAACACCAAAAGGCACAAAAATGAAATTATTTTCTATAATTTCATACTTGCGCCTCTTGGCTCTTTCTGCATTAGTGGCCGCTGCCCCTGCCCCCTGACAGCAGCTGTCATGGAGGATGCCTGCAAGTGGGATAACGCTAGCGTATCAGCGAATAACGCTATAGCGTTCAGGGAAGCATGTCACAAAAGACGACCGGCACTTTTAATACAAGAAAGTCCGTGATGGCCATACGCGTCCACTGCCCCACCACAGTGGCAAAGATGTGGCTGTTGTAACTTGGCGCCAAGTCGAAGACCAACCGCACTCGTCAGAGTGAGGTGGTCCAACAAGAGTGCCTAAATGCTTAGACGGGAGAGCATGAAGTATGATTACGATAATTTAAATGTAAATAAAAAAAAACAAATAATTTATTAAATTAAGTTTCTTATGTTATGTCCACTAGAAATATTATACTTAATACGAGTTTGAAGGTGACCTGAATTTACATTTTTGAGGTAAATTCTCACATGTACTTCCAGCTCAATTTTGTTTGTTATTCGATTTATTTTAGTATATTTTTATTATGTATAGGATGGTTAATAGGACAGTCTATTCTGTTATTAACCGACTTCCAAAAAGGAGGAGGTTCTTGATTCGGCGCGTATTTTTTTTAAATGTATTTCGGTGCATATCTCCGTGGTTTCTAAATCGATTTCAAAAAAAAATCTTTCCAAAAAACCGACTCCATATCCATATGGAATGCATATATCGGAATCCATATATATATATATATATATATATATATATATATATGGAATATGGATATAGATATATAGATTACTATGGATTAAAGTATGCGTAGTACCGGCAAAGACCGTCTAGGGATTTAGCGTTCCCAGTACGATGCCTCATGCCGTGTAGAAACCGAGTAGGGGTATGCCCGGTGTGAAGCGATGTGCTAACAGTAACAGTTAGCCTGCTCCCATCTTAGACTGCATCATCACTTACCATCAGGCATCAGGTGTCAGGGCTAACTTGTAGTGGAACAGGAACAGTAAGTATCATCATCATTTCAGCCCATTGCCAGCCCAACATAACTTAACGAAATGGCCCTAAACTCTCGCGTGAATGCAGGGTTTATTTTCCTTAACCGTGACAGTCCATTAGTGAGCCAGCGGGGCAGATGGGACCAAGTCGAAAAAGTTGCATCTGCCCCGCTATGCGACGACGCCGAGGCTAGCGGGGCTGATGGCACTTTTTTTCCCAACTGACCCGCTAGCGGGGCAGAGCCAGCGGGGCAGATGGGACCAAGTCACATTTTATCGATTAAAACGCGCATAACTCAGAAAAGTTGGAACCCCCGACCGCATGAACAATTCGCACGCGAGTTGAATGTATCGTGACACATACATTTACTCTGTAAATGACACATGTATCGTGACACATACATCTCACTCTCAACGACTATTAGTAGGTAGGCCCTTACGTACTACTAATCCTCAGTATTTATTGTTTACTAGCTGATGCCCGCGACTTCGTCCGCACGGAACTCTTTAATTTTCCGGGATAAAAATTTGCCTCAGTGTTTTTCATAGACTATATAATCTATATCCAGATCCGTTCAGCCGTTCTGGCGTGATTGAGTAACAAACATCGATCCATCCATCTAAACTTTCGCATTTATAATATTAGTTTATGAACTACGATTATGAACTTTCCTTTTTCTTTTTACTGTCAATCTGGGAAAACTAGAGTCACGCAGATATTTGAAAAGAGATATCTACTCATTTCAAATATCTGCATATCTATACTCATTCATTAATAAGTTAATTTTAAAAGTCGCAAGCGCATCTAATAAATAAAAATAATGGAAGATTTCATTTTAGTTCCTTACTAAAATATAACGTTTCCTAACTAAGTGTGTACCTACGATTAGATGAATTTTAAACAATTTATTATAAAATATGTAATTTTGCATGCCTGATCAGGTGAAACATTTCTACTGGAATTATTTATTATTGGTATTTAATTACTATTATTATTTGCACATTTTTATACATCTATTATTAAGTAATTATTAAAAATACAAATCATTAAATTCTTAAATTAAATTTATTGGTATTATTAAATAACATCTCAATGTAAAAAATGTTTCTGCAAATAAAGAATTTGCGAAAAAAAATCCCTTTGAATTTTTACTTACTTACCTAGTAGGTACCTACTAACTGAAAATTTTCATTTTGTCTTTGTTTTTTTCTAACCTAACTAATTATTTAGCTTATTTTGACGAAATATTTGGTTCAGAGATAGGTATGCACACCTACCTGAGAAGGACATAAGTAGACCACTTTTTATCTCGGAATATAAAAGAGAATCTCACGTGATTTTTCAAAAACGTAAATCCACGTCCACCTGAACGATATCCGCGTGCGTAGCGTGGATTACGGTTTTTTGATTCCTGCGAATCACCTACTTAATTTTCCTACATAGTACCTCCCTCTGTACCAAATTTCATCAAAATCGAAACTGGGTCTTAAAGGAGCGAAACGGGCAATGAAGTGTTACATGCTCCACTGAGAACAGTGGTGGATTACAGTGAACTCCCAGTGATCCACTGGTGGAGCCAGGCGGTGGATCCTAATGAAGTTGAAGTGTTATAGGATCCACCCAGGCCATTGGTTGATCCTATACTGGACTCCAGAGTCCTATTCGATCCAAAAAGTGGATCCTAGTGGATTGAGGGGAAAAGATAGGCCGGGAACGCGTAGCAAATAGACAGACAAACAGACGGACTTTCGCATTTATAATATTAATTAGAATATAATATTTACAATTCTAGACTGAACAAGAAAATCAACAACTTATGCCAATATTTAAACTAAAAGTCTGTACATTTGTTTAAATTTGCTAGCAAAGGTTTATTTACACAACTTAGAGGTTCGATTGTATAGATCAGGGATTCCCAAAGTGGTCGATATCGGCTCCAAGGGATCGATATTGGTTTCCCAGGGGTCGACATAAACGAAAACTGATTTTGGGGGTCGATGAGGTCTAAAAATCGGCCCCAATTTTAATGATTTTTTTTTCAAAAAATTATTACCTACTCAAGTATTTTTACGTAATTTTTATTAATAACGATTAATTACAATTTCACTTGATATTTACTGAATTTTATGTCAATTAATTTAAAATGATGTCAAGTTTACTCACTTAGTAAAGTACTCAAAACCACATAGTTTTTAAATTGGTAAATATTTTGTATCAATAGGAAACAAAACTAGAGAAAGGATTTTAAAAGTAATTAGGCTATGGGAGTCTAAGGTATCATTCATTTTGGAAAAGAGGTCTCTTGCCCAAAATATGTAGTTTGGGAATCCCTGGTATAGTGAAGACAACTTAAAATAAAAAAAATACACAAATAAAAATACCCGGAAACATTTGAAAAAAATAATTTATTTCAAATAATTTACTTAAAGTTATTAACGCATAAAATCTCTACTTAATACTACATGCTTAGAAACATCATAGGTGTGTAGTAGGTAGACCTTCTTATTTAATTATGTAAATGTATTTTGAAATCATTTTATTCATAAAATATTTAGGCAATCAGAGTAATTTAACGATTGTTTTTAAATTCCATAATCTAAAGTGTTAATTTATGTACAAAGTTTTAAAACACAACGAAATCTGGGTTTCTTTATAGTTTAGCAAAAACTCAATGGGTAAAAGGATAGATTGCCATAAGATGCATTGTATGAAGTACCTATTTCGGAAATAAGCATTTCTCTTTAAGAATTGAGGTGTTTATTTTTTAAGACGGAGGACGCACGCAGGGCGGACGCATTATAAATTGCAGCTTCTACTGAAAAACATACAATACAGAAAAGAAGATCTCCTTAGTGTTTTCATTCAAACAAATTTTAACCGTATGTGAAAATAACAAAGCTGTGTTTTAGGTGTCATCTAAAATCATGTGTGAATAATGAGTTTCTACTGTCCCATAGTATTATTCTTAGGGACTAACTAAAGATAAGCTTAGGCCTTTATAGCTCTCAGTTCTTTTTCGTATTTGACAGTATATTTGTGGTCCGGGTCGTACTTGGCCACGAGCTTATCCCAGTAAGCCGGCTCGTTGTTGATGAGATGGGCGATCACAAGCCGGGTCCATTCGTTTTGGACTTTGGTGCATTTCTTGCAGTAGGTTTCTAGAGCGTCCTTGATATTTGCTGAAAACAAAAAAATGTTTATTATAAAATAAGAAGACAAAATACCATCATAGACGAATAGGTAAGTGTTTAATCTAGTGACTATAGAGTCCGATGTCTGTTATAGCATTAGCGACCTAATCGCTTCGTTTATAGTCCTTGCATACCAGTGAAGTCAAAATATTGTAAATGTGAAAATGTCTGTCTGTCTGAACGTCTGCCTATCTCATGTTTGTTACGTTTCCTTTAAGACATTTTGACCAAATATCTTGCATCCTGGGGACGGATTGGAAACCTAAATTCACGTGGATGATGTTGCAGGAATCATATCTACTAAGTGATTAATGGCCGGTTTCTGAATTGAGAATTTCATGTTGAGTCTGTCTCAAAGACTTCTTAAGGACTAATTAAGCAAATTTTTGTTTCTGAATTGATATTATGTAAGGTTTGAGAGTTGGTTCTTGCTATTCTTGCTTGAAAGCTTAATTCAGAAACCGGCCCAAAATCAATTCAGAAACAAAAATTTGCTTAATTAGTCCTTAAGTAGTCTTTGAGACAGATTCAGCATGAAATTCTCAATTCAGAAACCGGCCGAAAGTATTTAAGTCCACAGCAGGACACGTACAGCATAATTATGAAATAGCAACAGTCGCCAAAGAACTTTTTTTCGGAGCCGGTCGAAGTTACCGGAAAATTCGATTTTTGGATAGAGCTATGCAAAACACAAAACGCATGAAGTGGGAAAACGAACACAAATCATATTGATTTATAGAGGAATCTTTAAACACAGACCGTTGATTATGATAATGATTTTTTTTAAAAAAAGGCGTGTAACCTTAAACGCGTTTTAAGGCGAACTAAACGCAATCGAGATAAAAATGAAGATTTTAAAGATTTATCTCTAGTAAGTGACAATAATAGATTTGAATCTTGACACTAACTTCTCAACGGCATAAAAAAGGCTGTTGCTGTTCTGTTAGGCAATAAGATATTATATCAGACGGCTGATTCGACTGTGAAGTATTAATGTCTGTTACTTCCGTTCGAAAAAGACCTGATTCCCAACTGTGTAAGCAAATCGTAACCATTTGACACCACTACAGCCTATTATCGTCCCACCGCTGGGCACAGGCCTCCACAGCTCTCATAGGAGAGAGGGAATTAGAGCTTAGACCCACCACGCTGCTCCAATGCGGGTTGGCGGGCTTTAACGATTATTATCATGTTAATGATAATAACCGGGACCGACGGCTTAACGTGCTCTCCGAGGCACGGGGGTGAAACACCGCCAACTTCCAACACCGGGCTGGCACTGAGAATTTCTTAGGTAATTGAATAATTTAATATAAAAAATACTTTTTAAACAACCGACTTCAAACTCCCGCGCCAACTTTACAACAACAAGCACACGCTATACAAAGTACTTATTTTATTGTTGATATTTTAAAAACCACTCGACCGATTTCGATCAAATTTATATGGGACCACATGGGAAGTATGCTCTTTCAAATACAAAAAGAATCATCCAAATCGGTCCACCCAGTCAAAAGTTCTGAGGTAACAAACATAAAAAAAAAAAAAAAAAATATACAGTCGAATTGAGAACCTCCTCCTTTTTTTGAAGTCGGTTGAAAACCCAATAATTCTAATCATTTGACAGTAAATTAAAACGTATTACTCGAAGTGTCTAAGGAGTTCACACAGGATTTCGATTACGTTTTTCACAATCGGGGGGCTGAGAGTCACGCCCGTCTCGCCTAGAAAGTGTTACTCCAAAAATTATTGGTAGCACTTACATTTAAGTTCTCGCCCTTCTGTGGTACACTTGGCCTTATCGTCAAGAATGCACATGAGGTAGGCAACCAGTAACCTTTTGTTGTCGATGATTTCCTTAACATTGACATTGTCGAAACGGTCCGTGTATGTTTCTTCGCCGGCAGCAAGGGCTACCACGACCAACATGCATAAAACTGTAGCGATTTGCATCTGAAAATAATATATTAAACTTATTTAATAGATGTATTTAAAATACGCCTTGCAAGGACATCCTTTGGATTGTGGATTTTTCCCTCGCACACCGGTATGCGGAAGGACGTGGGAAGTGGGAACCCACCCATTATTATCCCAAGAAAACTCCTACCATCATGTGATTAATGGAAAGGGGCCACGACCCTCAGTAATGAAGAATACGACGCAGAGAGAGAGGGACACCGCCTAGTTGCCTCGCACATCTCTGGTGAATTCACAGCCTTAACATTTATTATGTACTTATTATTTTTTATTTATTATTACACCCAACTTCAATCTATACTTACAGGTACTAACCTAATGCTATAGAATAAGCCTACTAAGGTTATTTACAATAAAACACACTTATTTTAAAAAAATATACTTAATAAACCCGCGGGCGACATTAATCTAGGTGCTCAAATTATGTTCAACTTTTCAGATGCGGAACAACCCGGGAAACCATACATCCAAAGAGAACTCCTACTATTATGTGATTAAAAGAAAGAAGTATAATCCTCATAAATGAGGAATATACGACGAAGAGAGAGATAACAAGAACTTAAGTAGGTACTTTCAAGGTAAGAGTAGGTAAGTAGGCGCCTCCTAAGTCCTACTCCTAAGCAATTCGCACTGCATCCTATAACCGCATAGGTAATATTGCATTGCTTTGTATTTATGGCATGATTGTCATTGAGCGCAAGCCTATCTTAGCTAAAAAAATGCACTGTGTAAATGTTTACAATACGCAGACAACAATTTTAATAATTTCGAGACAAAAACAACACCCATTAGTAAAAACAGGTAAAATCCCTAGACTTGTTTCAACGATTAACGCGCACAGACAAACTAGGCCGCAGTAGACTTTGTTTTAATATAATACTGCTGCTTTTAATTAAACACCATTTCGTAAAGGATGGAAAATTACTTAACAAGAAGGTTAAAATATTTAAAATCCTTTTTATCAACTACAAGTTAGCCCTTGACTGCGATCTCACCTGATGGTAAGTGATGATGCAGTCTAAGATGGTAGATGGCCTGCCTGTTAGGGGTGGGTATGGCAGTTATTAAACCCATACCCCTAATTGGCTTCTACTGTACACGGCATCGTACAGGAACGCATAATCGCTTGGTGACACGTCTTTGCCGGTAGTGTAGTGACTAGCTACGGCCGAAGCCTCCCACCAGGCCAGACCAGAGCAAATTCAGAAATTATAATTTCCCAAATTGACTCTGCCGGGGGTTCGAACCCGGGACCTTCCACGTTAAGAAAACATCACTCAACGCTGCGCCAGGGAGGTCGTCAATAACAAATAACTATTATTTGTCTATTAAAGTTTAGAAAACAAAAAAGCCCTACCTACAAGTTTTTTTAAAATAAACACTAGGTATACGTAGTTTTAAGTAAAGTAAATTAAACTACATTAACTACAAGTTATTATAACTATATATTATATATAGAAAATAAATAGGAAGGATGAGCAAACAAGATGAGAAAAATAAGCGCGATTCCTACCTTAATTTTGGAAAATCACTAGCGTTCTTTCGTCGTTCACAGTTGTCCACGGAATCCAGCAAACATTGTTAGAAAAGTTATTATATACTCATACAGAACTAGATGTTTTGGAAGTAACAAAACAAGTTTTAGCCATTACTAAGTATATTCACGGAACGATATTTCGTCAGTGCTGTTGTTAATTGATCGATAAACTCAAAAAATCGAAGCCTAATATCATTTTTTATCTAATTGCTTTTGTGATGTTGTTATGTCTGTGCATGTAGCTGGAAACATTAATAAAATTGTAGAATGTTCGATAATTAATTAATACGATTCATTTATGTAATATCTTCTACGAATGGTAAGTAATTAGGTAATTAGCTACTTACCGCAAATAACAAATACCTACTCTAATTGCGACCTGCGGTTTAAATAAAATTTACTGACGCTATACACGTGCATTGTGTTGTTTGCCGAAGATGCCGGATTTACAACGTCTGTACTCTGCAGTTTAAATCGTGTATAAAGCTTTTGGGGTCAAAGTCAAACTTTTAACGCTCCTTGGGCTTACTCACAATAATCGAGAATGTCTTTCCTCCTGCGGATGGTAACGGTAAACCGAGGATGTGTTTGAAATCCATCAACGAAGCGCCTCTCGCTTCATTTTTAGGGTTCCGTACCCAAAGGGTAAAAACGGGACCCTATTACTAAGACTCCGCTGTCTGTCTGTCTGTCTGTCTGTCTGTCTGTCTGTCTGTCTGTCTGTCTGTCTGTCTGTCTGTCTGTCTCCAGGCTGTATCTCATAGACCGTGATAGCTAGAAAGCTGAAATTTTCACAAATGATGTATTTCCGTTGCCGCTATAACAACAAATACTAAAAATTAAAAAAATATATATATTAAGTGGGGTCCCCATACAATAAACGTGTTTTTTTCGTATTTTTTTGCTCAATATTAAAAACGGTAACAGGTAAACGGTTCAAATTTTCACAGAATATTAACTTGTATATTAGCTTTCAAAATAAATAATTAAATATCAATAAAGTAAATATTAAAGGGGGGCTCCCATACAACAAACGTAATTTTTTGATATTAACAGTAAACCTCTACAAACAAAGTTAGTTTTGCGGTTCATTAACAAAAGTAATTATACCTACTTCTTGAGTACGGAACCCTCGGTGCGCGAGTCCGACTCGCACTTGGCCGGTTTTTTTAACTTGTTAGCAGAACCAAGATCATATATCATGCTTCTCTTCTTAACATCTCTATTAAGGTGGTCAAGAGATCCCTGTCTCATTTTATCTCAAACTTAAATTTATTTATTTCGTATGTATCTACATGTATAACAAATATCTCTAAATTATGACACAAACTCAACAAAAGGTTCGGAAAACATCGATAGGTTCAGCAGATTGGATAGTACCACCGATTAGTTATGTTTGCTACTTAGGTCTATGAAGTGAGATGCAAACATCTAGGTATCTATGTGTCTTAATAAGTACGTACAAGTAGATACTTACCAATGTCCAATAGTTTCACATAAAAATATTGGTGATCATTTAATTTTAAAAATAATGTTTTTTTCCATTTACTTTTTGCGTACAACCGTCTAGGAGATACTTTAACGAGTTGAACAGCTTTTTTGCATAGTACTTCTGCTGACTAGGAACAGCAATAATATGTCAGCGATAAACCTGTATTAATTCACATTTCAAGAAACTCTGTCTATTAATATCAAGATAAATACGCGATAGGTTCCCTTCTCGATATTTTTTTTCAAATGAGCCTACATAGCTCAACGCTCAAGGACACTGAAATCCGACACGTCGACGATTCAAAGATCAAACCTTATACGCTAAAAGTACCAATTACCAGTCTAAGATGGTAGCGGACTGTTCTGTTAGGGGTATGGTAGTTAGGTATACCAAACACATACACCCTGATCAGTTTCTTCACGACGCGCGCGACGTCGTATGCTTGCTTACGCTACATTGCAATAGGTAGGTAGGTACGCTAAATTACTTAGCGGCTCGTCTGTTTGAAAAGCTATACTGCTTACTTTTTTATTTGGATTATAAGATGTTTATATTGTGTATCAAAGGTTTTTAGGTTCTTCGTCATCAGTTCTGGAGCTATTCTACCTGTCTCATCCTATTTAGATGGTTTCAAACAAGAGGCGTGGAGTGGATGAGCGATAATTGAAATCCTGATGACCCTTCACCGAATGATGTACATCGCGATCTCGAAAGGGATTACAGGATTGTAACTAGCAGTCACTTCCATCGCTGCGCAAAGGTCGTCTAGTTTATTTTATCCGCGTACTTCTTGAAATTAATCCATTTAATTTAACTTAAATTATTCCATGCTTCCACTAACCGTATCTGACGTCAAGGCTTGAACGTGAATTGGCCTGTTGTTGTTTCGTGATTTAAATATCAAAAGGTGTTTCCTAGAAATCAAAGCTATAAATATTATAGATAATATATTAATGGAAAAGCTGGTCTTACGCTCGTATTCAATAATAATTATGTTTTGTATCGATGCCAGCTAGCTTTGCGTTTGCAGTCTCACGCAAATGTTTTTATTACACGACTGCCCAAAAAAATAAGTTTATGTTTTCAGGGTTCATGTCATTATGTGTTATAGTCCAAAGCCGAAATGCGGGCGCATCGAGATTGGCCTAGGAAATCCTCAGAAATGGCCAGACTCCAGAGCTCGGTCCAAAGCCATAACATCGGCTTTTGCCTATAAGCTTTCAGAAGAATCTGGTTGTGCCTGAATGTACAGTCTGAAGCCGAATTGGTAAAATAGAGTTTTGGCTTTGAACTTGGCAATTCAGAACAAGTATTGTAAAGTAATTATGAAGCTTTTTACACTACGGTTTAAGTAGGTACTACTTTTTTTTACTACACAGTGAGCAAATTCCTGCAGAGCAGAAGGTGGTGGCGTTTTGGAAAGTAAAAGAGGAAGGAAGACGGGGATGAGGAGGAAACTATAAGCCGCGTCTCAGCAAATTGGCGAAAAAAAGATATTGATAAAGAAGTCATTTAAATATATATAAGTAGGTAATTATTATGACCATGAACAACCACAATGACCTGCAAATTAAGTTTTCATTGCCAAATGCAGAATATTATGAAACTATTACAATCTATAAAATTCTTGTGTCACAGTTTTAGTGTTTATACCCCTCCGAAACGGCTTGACCGATTTTAATGAAATTTCATATGTATATTCAGTAGGGCTGAGAATCGGCTACTATCTATTTTTCATACCTCCACGCGTACGGAGTCGCGGGCATCAGCTAGTTAAAATCTATAATTTTCATGCAAAGTAAAGATAAAATCAGAATTTTTCCTTATGCCGTCTTAAACTATTATGCAGATAAACCGTATAAAAATAAAATTTATAGTAATGTCGTATGGCACACGAGTTAAGTACGTACTCGTATGACCTCTAAGGCTCTGGTGCAAGGCTATTAGAAACATTACCCGTGTAACTACCTAGGTAACGTAGGTACCTAGGTAACCTAACCTTACTATAGTTTTACATACTAATATTATAAATACGAAGTTTGGATGGATGGATGTTTGTTACTCAAACACGCCAGAACGGCTGAGCGGATCTGGATGAAATTTGGCAATTAAGAGATTACCTATAGGTATAGTCTGGAATAACGCATAGGTTCCCGCGGGAACCAAAAAACCTCAATCGACGCGGACGAGGTCCGATATCACAACGTAGGTACTATTACCTATTCTGTGCTAGTACATCTATAAATTAAAAAAAAATAGACTGCTTAGTGACAATTGAAATATGGACCCCGCTGAAGGTAGGTTACTTAGGTAAGGTAGTACCTTACTAGTAACTACTAGTTTCTTGACAGAAATTAGGTACATTATAGAACCTAAACTTATATTACATCAACTTAGTAATATATCAACTTAGTTACTAAGTTTAGGTTCCAAACTTAGTCTTAGTTAGTTCCATTGAAGTTTTATTACTTTCCATTGTAATTAAAAGTTTTTATTAGGAGACACTTTGTTTTTGTGTTCCTACACTTGCACTACCTACACTATAGCAATCTCACCTGATGGTTAGTGATAAAACATAAAACTGTCTGGGATGGTAGCGGCATATATCTGTTGTGAATTTGTGCCGCAGTTATATTTAACCCATACTCCTAATCGGTTTCTAGAAGCATCGTATACAGGAATGATAAATCGCTTGGCGGTACGCCTTTGCCGGTAAGTGGTAACTAGCCAAAGACTAGAAAAAAGACGTGTAGCACTGCCGCGCTGCCGCGGTAAAGCTATTGCATAGCATTTTTTATCAACTTGCTATGACTACTAGTGTTGTTGACTTCAAGTTGTTGAAAATATAAAGGCGAAATATTTTTATGAAATGATTTTGGTTGCTATGACTACTTGTATTGTTGACTTCAAGTAGTTGAAAATATAAAGGCGAAATAATTTTAAAGAATTATGTTTTCAATAGTCCCGGTGTCCAAGGGGAAAAAAGTCAAAAAACCTCATAGAGGTGGTTTTTTGAAATCAACAACACAAGTTCAAACACAAGTTCACAACAAAATCATCTTTTCATAAAAATAGTCTTTTTATTTTCAACAACTTGAAGTCCACAACACAAGTAGTCATAGCAACCAAAGTGTTAGGTTTTTTTTCGTTACGGAATTTCTGGATTCGGTCTCCACGCTCAAGGCCCGCGATAGAAGTTAAGCAATAGCATAAAAAAATTATAAACCAGAAATTATAAAGTATTATTGATCCTGCCGGAAATCGAACCCGGGACCTTCATAAGACTGCTAAGAGTGCTCACAACTGCGCCAGAGAGGTCGTTAAAAACTAAACGTCAATAAACTCAGCTGAAGACTCCATCGATACATACCTACTCAAAAATTCAATGATCTGAAGGATGTTGAACTCTCGGGTTAAAAGCCAAAATTATAATGTTCATTTTTACCTACGTCATTGCACCTACTCAGTACCTACTCATTATAAAATCAGTATAAGTAACTAATTGTACTAATTATAAACGAGAATCTTCTGGACGAAAGTTAATATTACCTACTCGACAGTACAATATGACGTTAAAGACAATGAAAACATCTATAGTTGCTATCCAAGACTTAATGTATAATGATCAATTTCTTTAAGTAACTAGGCTGATAAACTTAACACAAACTAAAGGACAAATTATCATATTAAGAATTAAGTAGCAGAGACCTATTTTATACCTATGTGAATTCTATAGTACGTAGTAGCTATAGGTATGGCTTCCCGTCTGAGCGGTCGGGGTTTCGATTTTCGGGCACGCACTTTACACGCACGCACACGCGATAATATACATATAACGCGATAAAATAATTAACTATAGAAATTCTAATTAACATAAATTGTGTTTAGTTGTGTCTGTAGTGTCCTAGAGAACAGGTTTCCACCACTACAGCCCATTAACGTCCCACTGGTGGTCACAGGCCTCCACTCTCATAGGAGAGAGGGAATAAGAGCTTAGACCCACCACGCTGCTCCAATGCGGGCTGCGAAAATTCAGTCATATGAGCTATTTATAAATTAAGTTCTTGAAGAAAACTTTGATGTTATCACTAGAGATTGGATATTTGGATGCTTATTTACCTAAAGTTCATTTTAGCCATTTTGTTTGTCTTTTTTTGCAGGAAATGCAACCAAAACCTTTGCGTGACATGTTTTAAAGCCAGGCATGAGTAAATAAAAACATTTTTCAGTTCTTTTACGATAATTCTGTTTTATTTTCGATATCCCTTTATTTTTCTGTGTCCCATCACTACTAAAAAATACTTTCTAGTGCGGTTCAGGTCGATATCGGCCTGATTCTTTTTTTTTTTTATTTCTTATTTCCTCGAATCGAACCTAAGGAAGTTGGGTTCAAGGTCATTCTAACAGTACAAAAAAAAAATGTATACATCATGTTGTGCAAAGTTATAGCAATAATTATCTATCCTAGTTGGTGGCTCGAAAAGACCTGCCACGCACTGGCGGAAATATCATCGGGGGCACATTTTAACCCACCGCCGCACCAGATGAAGAGTTATGATTTTACTTGCCGCAATGAACGTGTTAACGACTATTATCATGTTAGTAATAATAAACGGGACCGACGGCTTATCGTGGTCTCCGAGGCACGGAGGTGAAACACCACTAACGTCGTAACTCGGGGCTAGTACCAAGAATTTATTGTCAGAAAAACCCAATTCTTAATTATGGCACGAACCCGGGACCTCGTCGGCGCAGTCATGCTTTAAACACATGCTAACCACTAGACCAACGAGGCAGGCAGAACAGATTTCAATTACACGCAATTAAGGCGCTGTGAGCTCACAAGATGAAAAACACAGGCGCGGGGGGTGAAATCGAGCAAGCGTATGTCGCAAAAAATGCATGAAATCATATTTTGTAAAAAAAATAATATTAACTTTTCAATACAAATGAATCCGACAATGTGTTTGATATAGAAATATGAATTTTATATTTCTAGAGCTAACTATTGGTTTCAATAAGGAGAAAAATTGCTTTAAAGGGTAAATTTAGTGTTAGGTATGTTTAAAATAAATTTCAATGCAGAGATTTTTTTAAAATTGTGTTTTTTGATTCGTCAGTCTGCATAAAGGTCTTGAAAACAGCAATTTTTACAAGCATACATTATGTCACCGTTTGATAGATACACTGCTTTTAAAAACCCCCTTTTACGCTACACAGGGTCTTAAGTAGATAGTTCTTCTTCTTCTTCGTCGTATCGCTCTCGTCAGAGCGGTCGTGGTCGTCAATTTGGTGTTGTGGCACGCTTAAGTAGGTAGCAGGAGAAAAAACCATTATAACTCTTCAATGCTAAAAGCCCTTACTCGAACTAATATTATGTACTAGTAACTACATAGATGATGTCCACGATTTCGTCCGCGTGTATTTATATTTTTTGATAAAAAGTAGCCTACGTCCTTCCCCGGGATGCAACCTGTAATCTCTATACCATCTCTATACCAAATTTCATCAACATCGGTTCATTAGATGAGATGGGCCATGAAAGCGCAGCAGACAGACAAACAGACATACACACTTTCGCAAATATAAATAATTGCTATAATTATTATAGCATGGATCTACCTACATACTGGCTGCATTTCCACGCGGAACAGCATAAATGAGCCAGCTCTTCTGTCGCCACCAGATCTGACTAAATCATCTGATCAGGTAAAATGAATGACTTTTTGCACTAAAGACTCTGGCATAGCCTCAGGGTCAAGGCAAACGGAACATAATATTAGAACCGGTAGTGGAATCAATAATATTTATTTTTATGTTTTATTCAATTAGGTACCTATTAAAATATAATATTTTCGCTGTGTTGGGAAAAATATATGGGGGTTCCAGGTTCGATTCTATGCAGAATCATAATTTCTCTCTAACCTGCAAGTCTGAAAGGAGACTTCAGCCATGACGAGTATTAGAGTAAGTAATAAAATAAACCGGCCAAGTGCGAGTCGGACTCGCGCACCGGGGGTTCCGTACAAACCTGTAGTTTAAAATTATTTAAAATATTTTTATTATATGATGTAACTAAAAATGTATGGTTTTTGCAATTCTTCCTATATGTGTGCTATAAGACGTTGCTTCGTACCAAGTTTCAAGATTCTGAGTTCACGGGAAGTACCCTGTAGGTTTTGATTCCCTTGCGAGTGCAAGAAAATTCGAAAATTTGCAGCATAAAGTTTGATTTTTTTCACAGCTCAAAAGGACAGTAGTTTGTTACAGCTTAAAGGTATTATAGTCCTGAGTATTTGATATGAATTTCAATTTAATACCTCTACGCGTTCATGAGGAAAGGGATAGTACGTTCGAAATTATTAAAAATATTTTTATTATATGAAGTAAATAAAAATTTATGTTTTTCGCAATTCTTCCCATATCTGTGCTATAAGACGTTGCTTCGTACCAAGTTTCAAGATTCTGAGTTCACGGGAAGTACCCTGTAGGTTTTGATTCCCTTGCGAGTTGTCGCGAAGTGCATATATGCGATCGCGAAATACTCAGATCTTTATGAACTCAGAGATTATGAATTCTATATTTTAAAACCTTGATAAATGAATATCGCATTGCATAGCAACTCGTTGATTTCTGGTCTCCAAGAATGTAATGGAATCGTAATCCTTACGCCTCATGGAAATAGCGTTATGAGGGAGCGGATCGAGAGTTGGTGGAATCGAAAGCTAAGTACCTAGGCAGATTTCTTAATATATAGTATTTCGAGAATCAGTTATATTGATTCGTGATTTATGAGCGCTCATGAGTTACTTGGGGAAATGAAGGTCGTGATCGACAATGTGTTAACTATAAAGGTCGTTATCGACAATGTGTGGATTAGATATTACTGGTCGTTATCGACAATTAGTCAGAATACTTACACATCTATAACTAAGATGATTATTACTGGTCGTTATCGACAATTAGGCAGAATACTAACACAAATATAACTAAGATGATTATTATGGTCGTTATCGACAATTAGGCAGAATACTAACACATCTATAACTTCTATAACTAAGATTATTATTACTGGTCGTGATCGACAATTAGGCAGAACACTTACACATCTTTAACTATGATTAACAGAAGTTTATATTAGGTCTTAGGGCATCACGAACGGTGATGTCATAGTCAATGTGAATGTACAGGTCTCCGAGATGACGCACACCACGATGAGAGAGAGAGCGACAGGACACAAAGGCGAGATATAGTAATACGAGGCGGCCAGCGCCCGTAGACTTGTGTACAGGTATGACTCCATCGGGTATATAGATCATTTCGGTGACATTCTGTTCCATTGAACATCCCTATATATCGGTAATAAAGTAGTCCGTTTGTATTTATATTATTGACGTGGACGTATTCAAAGAAATAAAGCAGATAAGTAATGGAATAGAATGGCTTGCCGACACGAGTGCAAGAAAATTCGAAAATTTGCAGCATAAAGTTTGAATTTTTTTCACAGCTCAAAAGGACAGTAGTTTGTTACAGCTTAAAGGTATTATAGACCTGAGTATTTGATATGAATTTCAATTTAATACCTCTACGCGTTCATGAGGAAAGGGATAGTACGTTCGAAATTATTAAAAATATTTTTATTATATGAAGTAAATAAAAATTTATGTTTTTCGCAATTCTTCCCATATCTGTGCTATAAGACGTTGCTTCGTACCAAGTTTCAAGATTCTGAGTTCACGGGAAGTACCCTGTAGGTTTTGCTTCCCTTGCGAGTGCAAGAAAATTCGAAAATTTGCAGCATAAACGGCTGTATCTTTTGATTGTGTTGGCTTTGAAGTTTGATTTTTTCACAGCTCCAAGGGACCGTAGACCAGAGTGTTTGATATGAAATTCAGCTTGATACCTCCATGCGTTCCTGAGAAAAATGGTCTTGACACAGACGGACGGACAACGAAGTGATCCTATAAGGGTTGCGTTTTTTCCTTTTGAGGTAAGGAACCCTAAAAATAAAAAAAATATGTGTATTACCGAAAGTGGGGCTGCCGCTTTAAGTACAGGACGGAAAAACTAAAAGAAAAACGAAAAAGCGAGAGATTCTATCCATATTCATTCTTTTTTCAGTTCTTGTTTCTTTTTTATTGGTTCGAATCCCCGCTCAGTTAGGCTTTTGAATGTTATTCTTATTTTTAAAAACATAATAAACATGTTTCCTTTTTATTGAAATTATTTATTTATAGAGGCCGCATACGGCAGGTTGCAGACCAAGAGCTAAGCTATGCCGAAGCTAAGCTAAGACAGCTAAGTTTCCAGCTGTAGAAAATGGAACTTTGGTGCGTACACATCAACAACTAGATAAGTACTCAACCACTCAACCCATAATTCAACTAAACCCAAGTAAGTACTCAACCCATTGCCAGTGTAGGTGAGTTGCCCGCCTGGCATTCCATTCTACACAGAATGGAATGCCAGGGGTGGTGGGAGGGGCCTAGCTCGCCTAGCTTCGGATCGGCATACTCAACCAATTTAGCTGCACCAGTTAGTTTACATAGCTAATTAGTTATCATAGTTTGCGGTCTGCTCACAAGTATGTTCCCAAACTATTTTGGGCAAGTGACCCCTTTTGCAGAATGAATTGATACCTCAGACCCCCCATAGTCAAATTACTTTAAAAATCCTATCTCTAGTTTTTTTCCTATTGATACAAAATACTTAGGTACCAATTTAAAAACTTTGCGGTACCTAGTGAGAAAACTTGACATTTTCTTATCCAAAGTAAATAGAAATCGAATTTGATAAATATCAAGTGTAACTAATAATAATTATTAAAACAAATCACGTAAAAATACTTAAGTAGATTTAGAAAAACAAAATTAAAATAGGGTTCGATTTTTAGACCTCGTTAACCCCGAAAATCAGTTTTCGTTTATATGTCGACCCCTGGGAAACCGAAATCGACGCCAAGGGGTCGATATCGACCACTTTAGGAATCCCTGCTCTCGAGTCTAGACGCTATACATCATATTAACAAACTTAATATTATAAATGCGAAAGTTCGTTTGTTTGTATTTCAATCACGCCGCAAATGAGCAATGGATTGACGTGATTTTTTGCATGGGTATAGTTGAAGACCAGGGAGAGTATTATGGGCTTTTTTTTATCCCGGACAATTAAAGAGTTTCCGCGGAAATAAGAAAAAACTTATTCCACACGGACGAAGTCGCGGCCATCAGCTAGTGTAAGCATGAGTTTTATGACGTCATCGCTATACTAGGAAACCATAATATCTTCAGTCAATACCTTGTATGATGCTTGCATCATGAACGTACCTACCTGCTTCTTTCATTCATGGCTTGCATGTTAAATGCAATTTTCATCAATTGAAAAATCATTGTTCAGGTATAATTTTCTAAAATAACGCCAGGTATTATCTATTTAGTGGACAACGTATATAAGCGCATCTAAACTCAATTTTAAAGTAATGTATTTTTCAATAGGTCCAAATAGGTAGTTGTGATCTAAGTTGACCCGGAGTCAGGTAAGCCGAGTTGTAACAATAATTAAATCTGCATTGTATGGTAGTTTACGTTATAGGTACCTATACTACTTACCTAACTACATAACTTAGGAGAATACTAATACTTTCGTATTATTTTGGCCTTTCCTATGTACCTTCAATTAATTCAAAGCATGGTTTCAAGAAAAAAATATTGCTATGCAAGTACTGATAAAACTTTAAATAAAATATTTTTCATCCCACCATCTCGGAAAGAGTATTTTTAATCTTCGATATCTTAATGCAAAAGCCGTTATTATCCTCTTGAGGATAAAGTAAATTGAATTTAGAACATCTTGTGCACGTTAGTAAATATCACTGGTCTATGAAGTTTGTGAATTCAAAACATCTATTATAACCTATTTACTTCTACCTCTATGGTGCCGAATTTCCATACAACTTTTTTAATTTGTTAAAAACTCACACGCGTAACCTTCTTGGTGTACTTTTTTAATTTGCGCACCATTTTCTTTCACGTCATGTCATTTCCTCGCTGAGGTGGGATGAAAAGTTACGTGTTGCACTCGAGTGAAAAGATTTTTCACCTCGTGCCCTTTTGATTCCCTCGCAGACGCTCAGGATTCTAATTTTTGAACCACTCGCTGCGCTCGTGATTCAATTTTAGAGAATCCTTCGCTTGCTCGGTCATCAAAATTGAGCACGCGGTTAAAAAAGAACTTTTTTCACTCTTGTATAACAAATAGGTAACTATTTTACAGAAAATATGAACACCTATACATCATGTCTCATACTTCTTTACGTAATCTACCACTGCAACTGCGAGAATAATACCTATACGACAAAGTACGACGGCATAGATCTGGACCAAATCCTGTCGAGCGATAGACTACTGGATAGCTATTTGAACTGTCTACTGGACAAAGGACCGTGCACTCCTGATGGCAAGGAGTTGAAACGTACGTCAAAATGTACCTTCCTATTTTGTTTAATGTTACATATTTATTATACAGTGCATATCTATAATTATATCCTACATGTCTACATATCCACTTCTGAGCATGACTTCCTCTCAGAATAAAAAGTGCTTAAGTCCACCACCTTGGCCAAGTTGCAGATTGGCAGACTTCACTGTCCACACATTTGCGAACTGCAGGTTTGCTCACAAATCACACAAAACGGGACGCACGCCCCGGGATCGATCCCTAAATATAACATTTAGAAAGAAAGGTACTGTCTACTACGAAAGTGATCTTTATAAGGATGAATTGGCGTTCTAGAAAACATTCCTGATGCAATTCAAGATGATTGCAGTAAATGCACGGAGAGACAGCGTGAGGGTGCTGATAAAGTCATGCACTACGTCATCGACCATCGGCCAGGTGACTGGACACAGCTTGAAGAAAAGTAGGTATTATTGGTCGGCCAGTGGTGGTAAGAGAAATAGCAAAGATTATTTTCATCCCACCATCTCGGAAAGAGTATTTTTACGCTTCGATATCTGAATGCAAAAGCCGTTATTATCCTCTTGAGGATAAAGTAAATTGAATTTAGAACATCATGTGCACGTTAGTAAATATCACTCGTCTATGAAGTTTGTGAATTCAAAACATCATTAAAACGTTTTTACTTCTACCTCTATGGTGCCGAATTTCCATACAATCGTTTTTAATTTGTTAAAAACTCACACTCGTAACCTTCTTGGTGTACTTTTTTAATTTGCTTTGCGCGCACCATTTTCTTTCACGTCATATTGTTTAAAATTAAAACCTTCGATTAAAAACAAGAAAATTGAAAATAAGTGAAAAACCTAAAATGAGTGATTCTAGTGACGAAGAAGTTAATTTGATGAAACTGTTAAAAATGCGAAAATGAGCTTTCTCCCTCAACAATCACGCGAGAAGTATTTCATTTCCTCGCTGAGGTGGGATGAAAAGTTACGTGTTGCACTCGAGTGAAAAGAACTTTTCACTCTTGTATAACAAATAACTATTATTAGCTTCTACGCAAAACCTCAACATTGCTATGAAATATGTTTTTAAGTCTTTAATGATTCGGTAACTGTAATGTAGTTTTTAAGTGAAATTAGTACACTACCTACTCAATGATCCAATGTTACATTATTTTCATTAACTACCTAAATATTAAGTGTAAACAGATGGCTTTCCCATAAGCGATTTGCAAGTCTCCCTCTTATCCGTACCCTTAAGCCTTCTAAGAACAAACAAAAAATACCAGTAGGTAACCTTAGTTATTAATTATTAGCAACCCAAACAAATACAAAAACAAGAAAATAATATATCTGAAAGCATGGAGATAATAATCTCTATGTCTGAAAGTATATTTTTCAGGATTTTACAGGGGTGTACACAAATTGGCACATTGACCACATGAGTACAAAAATTCGTAAAATAAGGTTTGTCAATGCAAAGTACTACCTAATGCCTTATAACTTGTTACAGATACAATTCCGATGGGACATACAAACTGAAGTATTTAACAACTAAAGAACCAGCTAACAAATCTGCGTCCAAAGAAGATACAAGTGAAAGTACTAATTATGATGACGATGCTGACGATGAAGACGATGAAAACAATAAAGATCATTACACAAAAAAGGATTTAAATGAATAATTTAACGAACCTCAATGAAAATTCACAGACGATGGACCTATTACGAGAGTCGCTAATAAATGTTTGGGGAAAGCAACACTATTTGTGACTATCATTTACAAGTAATAGACTAAAATCTGCCTCGTTGGTCTAGTGGTTAGCATAGTCGACTGCGGATCACGAGGTCCTGGGTTCGATTCCCTGTCGGGCATAAAATTTAGGTATTGAGTTTTTCAATTAAGAAATTCTCAGTGCCAGCCCGGAGTTGGAAGTTGGCGGTGTTTCACCCCCGTGCCTCGGAGAGCACGTTAAGCCGTCGGTCCTGACTCCCGGTTATTATCACTAACATCGTCAGTCATAATCGTAATTAAAGCCCGCCAACCCGCATTGGAGCAGCTTGGTGAGTCTAAGCTCTAATTCCCGCTCTCCTATGAGAGTGTTGGCCTGTGCCCAGCAGTGGGACGTTAATAGGCTGTAGTGAGACTAAAATCTCTATAAAGATAAAGAAGTAAAGTGTTATTTCATGTCGGACAATTTGTGTCGCTTATGATACGTCAGGACTCTACCATCGGTTCGAAAAGCTTTAAATTGCTCTTCCTTCTCGTCGTTGCACCTATGGCAGTTGGCACGAGAAGGAATTGTCATTCCTCGTCGTACCCCTATCACGTTAAGGCCTGATAACATGTATTGTAGAGTCTGAAAGAAAATCAACAATTGTACTTTTCTGAACTATGAATATGAGGACTTTTAAATAGGAAACAATTGAATGCAAAATCTAAACAAACAATAATAAATAAATTTATTGGTCAAAAACCTACACATATTTAAAAGTTTTTTTTTGTTTTTTAACTTAAATAATAACAACATAGTAGGTACATTAATTGAGTCTTTCCGCTGAATATCTTTTCACTCTTACTTTAAAGCCGGGTATGGTGTATCGATTTCTAGCATTTTCTATGTATTCAGGTTCTCCGGTGATTTTAAATTTAGGCATTTCTTGCTTGGGTAACTTCTTTTTAGGCAATGTTTGAAGAGTTGACCTAAAAATGAAAAGTGATAGAGCATTTCTATATAATCTGTTGCGAGGGAAATGTTACAGGCGCAATTTTTCTCCTTGAAGTTTCTTTTCGGTTTATGTACACGCTTCGGGCATCCTTAGAACCTTAGCTTTGTTATTTCATCAGGCGCAATTTTTCTCCCGTGAAATACTTATTTATGTATTCTTCAATTTACGTTTAAGTATATTGCTTCGGTCATATTATAATTAGCACCTTAGCTTTGTTATCAAGTGAAAGAAATAGGCTGGTAGGCGGAGGAGTAGGACGGAAGGTGATTCGGTTCTTGGCAAAGAAAATTAGGAAAATTACTCCTAAATTTCCGTGGCTAGTTACCTCACTACGAGTAGTTACCACTCTTGTCTCTACCAGCAAACTCGCGCCTCCAAACGATTTTGTGTTTAAGACGATTTAGTTGAGCTGCAAGGATTTTGGTCATAATAATCATGCTTTTTTGTCCCCTATTATTTTGTTATTCACTTCATTAACTCAAAAACTTTTTTTACCAAATTGTAGGCAATTCTCTGACGACATTATTATCTGAAAACATTTTGAAATTAATTTATAGATTGTTATCTACATATTCAAGGGCGGATCCAGCTTTGGCGCCAGGGGGGGGGTCACATAGTCGTGGTTAAGACACAAGAACTTATAATTTAATTTTGATTATAATAGATACAAGTGTAATTAAATGACAAAATCAATTTTTCTTTTACGTCTTCTGCCAAACGCGTTATCACTTCATCTACTTCAATGGGTACGTTTTTATGGACGTGGAGAAGTGCCAGTCCGGTTAGACGTTCTTCAACCATGGAAGTCGTGGTTAAGACACAAGAACTTATAATTTAATTTTGATTATAATAGATACAAGTGTAATTAAATGACAAAATCAATTTTTCTTTTACGTCTTCTCCCAAACGCGTTATCACTTCATCTACTTCAATGGGTACGTTTTTATGGACGTGGAGAAGTGCCAGTCCGGTTAGACGTTCTTCAACCATGGAAGCTCTTAGCCACGATTTGATTTTTCGTAACGTAGAGAACGATCTTTCCGCTGTCGCTACACTAACAGGTAGTGTAGCCATAATACATAAAAAAATTCTCATATTAGGAAACATCTCAATATCGCAATTTAAAGATTCCCGCGGGAACTCTTCAATTTTCCGGGATAAAAAGTAGCCTACGTCCTTCCCAGTGACACAACCTATCTCTGTACCAAATTTTATCAAAATCAGTTGAACAGATACATTTGTTTGATTCCCGCGGGAACTCTTCAATTTTCCAAGTGATGGAGTTCTTGTCATTTAATCAGACTAAATTTTTATTGGCTGAAGCGGCAGTGGGCAGACCATGTCTGTCGCAGAACCGATGGCCGTTGGGGCAGATGCGTTCTGGAGTGGAGACCGCGTACCAGGAACCGAGTATAACGATAATTTAATATAAAAAATTATTTTTAAACAACCGCCTTCAAACTCCCGCGCCAACTTTACAACAACAAGCACACGCTATACAAAGTACTTATTTTATTGTTGATATTTAAAAAAACCGCTCGACCGATTTCGATAAAATTTACATGGGACCACATGGGAAGTATGCCCTTTCAAATAAAAACCGGTCAAGTGCGAGTCGGACTCGCGCACCGAGGGTTCCGTACTCAAGAAGTAGGTATTTAATTACCTTTGTTAATGAACCGCAAAACTAACTTTGTTTGTAGAGGTTTACTGTTAATATCAAAAAATTACGTTTGTTGTATGGGAGCCCCCCTTTAATATTTACTTTATTGATATTTAATTATTTATTTTGAAAGGTAATATACAAGTTAATATTCTGTGAAAATTTGAACCGTCTACCTGTTACCGTTTTTAATATTGAGCAAAAAAATACGAAAAAAACATGTTTATTGTATGGGGACCCCCCTTAATATATATTTTTTTTTAATTTTTAGTATTTTTTGTTATAGCGGCAACGGAAATACATCACTTGTGAAAATTTTAGCTTTCTAGCCATCACGGTCTATGAGATACAGCCTGGAGACAGACAGACAGACAGACAGACAGACAGACAGCGGAGTCTTAGTAATAGGGTTCCGTTTTTACCCTTTGGGTACGGAACCCTAAAAAAGAATCATCCAAATCGGTCCACCCTGTCAAAAGTTCTGAGGTAACAAACATAAAAAAAAAAACAAAAAATACAGTCGAACTGAAAACCTCCTCCTTTTTTTTGAAGTCGGTTGAAAACCTAATCGACGTATGAAACGTATAATTCGAACTGTTTATGGAGGGCGGAGGCCATAGATGCCTGCACGTCAAAAAGCATGTAGTGTAGCCATAATACATAAAAATTTTCTTATATTAGGAAACATCTCAATATCGCAATTTAAAGATTCCCGCGGGAAGTCTTCAATTTTCCGGGATAAAAAGTAGCCTACGTCCTTCCCAGTGACACAACCTATCTCTGTACCAAATTTTATCAAAATCAGTTGAACAGATACATTTGTTTGATTCCCGCGGGAACTCTTCAATTTTCCGGGATAAAAAGTAGCCTACGTCCTTCCCCGGGATACAACCTATCTCTGTACCAAATTTTATCAAAATCAGTTGAACAGATACATTTGTTTGATTCCCGCGGGAACTCTTCAATTTTCCGGGATAAAAAGTAGCCTATGTGCTATTCCAGACTATAATCTATCTCTGTGCCAAATTTCAGCCAGATCCGTTCAGCTGTTGGGGCGTGATTGAGTAACAAACATCCATATATCCATCCAGACATCCATTCAAACTTTCGCATTTATAATATTTATTTGATTATTTGATTATTTGATTTGATTTGATATTGGATTTGATTAAATATTGAAAGTACTTAAATAAAATCTATAAAAAATCTATAAAATCAGTATGTTTAACAATTTTACTTAGTCATGGGATCCAGGGGGGGGGGGTCATGACCCCCATGACCCCCCCCCCCCTGGATCCGCCCTTGTACATATTGCGAAAATACCAAGAGGCTGTTACTGAATTTTGGATTTTGCGTAAAATTTGACTTTCGCTAAATCTTAAGTGGAAAGGAAGGCAAGACGGACCCTGTGGGCAAAACGGTACCTTGATAATTTTCAAATGTGTAACGCCATCTATGAAATAGTTACACCAAAATATTAACGACCATGTTCCCGCTCTCGGTCAGTGTACTCAATTCCACCGACCGCGTGTGCACTGATTTAACAAGGTAAGTTATATGTAAAATTTTCATTTTTCAATTAGCCTACAGGTTGGTTTGGTTTGTGATGGTGTGTTCTGATGATAATTGTGTGTAAACTGACATATGAATAAGCTATTAACCAAGTATGCCGACTATATCTAAACTTATATCCTCAATTTTTCTAATTTTAGTGGTTTTAGCAAAAAGACAAAACGGACCCAGGCGAAATGGACTGGGGTACCGTTTTGCCTTGCTTGCAAAAAAGAAGACCGAATAAAAGAAAATCAGGAAGGAGGAAAGTGAAAATAGACTAAAAATTTCAAAAAAGGGAGGAAAGCAAGAATTCTTATATAAAAATATCAAAAACTAGGAAAACTGATAATTCTTCTGACGACGATGACGCTGAGTGTCTGTACTGTTCTCATTTGTACTCAGAATCAAGCGGAGGTTAGGTGCAATGTCCAAAATGTCGTTTTTGGGCACACTGCGCTTGCGCAGGAGTAGAGGATGAAGAAGAGACAGTATTTTTTATGTGTTGACTGATTAATTCTATGTAAGTCCATTTTGCCTTCATGTGTGGTCCATTTTGCCTCGACCATGAAGGTAAAACGGACTTTTTTTTAATCCACTACAAGTTAGCCCTTGACTGCGATCTCACCTGATGGTAAGTGATGATGCAGTCTAAGATGGTAGCGGGCTAACCTGTTAGGGGCATGGCAGTTATATTAAACCCATACCCCTAATCGGTTTCTACACGGCATCGTACCGGAACGCGAAATCGCTTGGCGGCACGTCTTTGCCGGTAGGGTGGTAACTAGCCATGGCCGAAGCCTCCCACCAGGCCAGACCAGGGAAAATTCAGAAATTATAAATTCCCAAATTGATCCTGCCGGGGATCGAACCCGGGACCTCCGCACGTTAAGGCAACAGCAACTTATTGATGGTGTTAAAAATCAATCTAATATCTTCATTGTCCGTGATTTTATTAAAGTCTGATTCATACGTAAGATAGAGTTAACATCGTTGATTATTTTTTACTTTGAAGAAGTTTAATAAAATTAATAGTTTCTTTTCTATACTTGTTTTTTGTTAAGTGGTCCGTTTTGCCTTCCTTTCCCCTACTTGTGGTCATAAATACAGATACACTTTTATTTAGTATAAGGTCCTGAACTAAAACAGATAAATAAATTATTTTGCTATTCTTTTTCGATAATTCTGTAAACTACCTGAGAATGCCGCGTAAAATGGTTTAGTAGTATAACGTAATGTACCTTTTTTTTTTTTTTTTTTTTTATACACAGGAAATGCCTGACGCATACCTCTCCGTCAGGGGAAACGGAGAGGTTATGTGGGGCTTGCACCCACTAAAACCTGTGTTGTTCCTCGGCGAACCGGCGTTCGCGCGGGTTACACTTGGAGAAGTAATCAACCGCGCTCCCGCAAGCCTTGACCCGACAGGCGGGTCCCGTCACCTTAGCTGCCTAGTGGCTGCCAAATCCGCCCAAGGGGCGCGCCCGGAGCACGGCGCGCCACCTCCTGGCCTGTTTTAGACCGGGAGACGGACGCCCCCTACGTCCGTCACCCGCAGGCCGGCAACTCACGGCGGCCGTAGCGCGTCATGCGCCCTCCGGCGCCCGGTGCGTCTCCTGCGCGAGGGATCCACTGCCAGTCTTTCCCTCTCGCGCTCCGCCTCCTCTTTTGCGGACATCACTTCCTCGCAAAAGGAGGAAACGGCATTCCACGCTGTCTCGCTCCGGACCATCGCTTGCACCATGTTCGGGAGCGAGAGGCCACCGACTGCCGCCCCGAGTGCACGGCGCTGCTCTGCCCAAGCTGGACACTCCTCCAGTGTATGCCGCGCCGTTTCTTCGGGGCGGACCTCGCAGTGGTGACAACCGGGCGATTGCTCCCGGCCTATGCGATGCAGATACTTACCGAAGCAACCGTGTCCGGTAAGTATCTGCGTCAGCCGAAAGGTTAGGGCGCCATGTTTGCGCCCCAGCCAATCCGCCATGACGGGCCTTATTGCCGCTATTGTGACCTGCCCTGCGCTGGGGTTCTCAAGTCGGTCCCTCCATTCCGCCAGTAGGACCCGACGGAGCTGGGAGCGACGCCGCGCATATACACACGGCATCGGTCTGTCGCCCCGTCCTCGCACCTCCGCTGCCCACTGATACAGGGAGGCGAGAGTTTTCGCCTCGAGATCCCACGGTGGAGAACCGGCTAGGAGACTCGCCGCCTCGAAGGAGATCGTGCGATATCCCCTTATTACCCTGACGGCCATCGCTCTCTGCGGTCTCCGCAGAATTGCGACGTTGCGGGCCGTCAGGTTATTCGCCCATACAGGAGCCCCATAGAGGGCCATCGATCGCACGATCCCCACGTATAGCCTCCGACACGAGGCTTCTGGTCCGCCAAGGTTGGGCAGCAATCGAGCCAGCGCTCCCGCAGCTCCCATCAGTTTAGGGAGCAGGCGCTTGAAATGCGGGCCAAAGTCCCATCGGCTGTCGAGGACGAGTCCCAGGTACTTCATCGTCGACTCGACGCCGATGCGAACTCCTCCCACGACTATGTGGGATCCCGAAGGTGGCGCGCGTCGAGGGCCATGTAGAAACATCGCCTCCGACTTGTTAAGGGCCACCTCGAGACCCAGGCGCCGGATCCTCCCGACCACTTGTGCGACTCCAGCGGTCGCCAACAATGTCGCCTGCCGGTGCGTCTCTCCACGCGCCGACACCAGAGTGTCGTCGGCGTAGCACGTGACGCCGACGCCGGGGAGCAGCGCTCCACGCAGCACCCAGTCGTAACCGATGTTCCACAGGAGTGGTCCCAAGACTGACCCCTGTGGAACACCGCACGAACACTCTCGCCGACCCCATCCACTCCGGCCCGGGTAGACGACCGCCCTATCCGCCAAATATGACCCGACTACTAGACGGAGATAGTTTGGCACCCGATGGTATACGAGTGCCTCCCTAATGCAGCTCCAGGGCAAGGTGTTGAACGCATTGGCGATATCGAGAGACACCGCCAACACGACCTCACCCCGAGAGACTGCCTCCTCCGCCAGGGCTCTCACGCGCATGATCGCGTCCACCGTGGAGCGCCCTCGGCGAAAACCGAACTGGTTCTCCGCCAGGTCCGGCCCAACGCCCTCCAAGTGCTGCACGAGACGGTCCGACACAATTCGCTCAAAGAGCTTCGCCATCTCGTCCAGCAGAACGATCGGCCGGTAGGCGGACGGAGAATCCGTTGGGCGACCCTCCTTCTTGAGCAGGACCAGCTTTCCAGTCTTCCACCGCAGTGGAAACTGGAGCACACCACATCCTCCAGGAGCTGTGGTCCGAGACTCTGGGTCAACGGCGGCGCTGAAGGCCGAAGCTTGCCCCTTACCATTAAATAAGGGCGACCCCACGGATCTGCATCCAGCGTCCCCAGCAGCTCCTCGCGGGCCCTGATCTTCGCCAATTTTATGGCGGACTGAAGGGCCCGCTTCGCCGCTTTGTACGCTTCGTATAGCTCCGCCTCTATAACGTAATGTACCTAATCATTCCCAAGTCATCCTGATTACACCTTAGACATTTTTTTTTTTTATTATTATTTAGATACAATAACTGATGTTATTTATTAAAACTATTTACATTAAATTAAAACTAAATTAAATTAAATTAAATCTAAAACGTCATCGAGACCACCGCAGCGAGGCATTGTACCCAAGATGCTGGCAGCATTACCCCTTTGGATGGCCAAACTAATTCTTTGACCAAGGTAGCCGCCGGCTAGACATTTTGTGTAATTTCGTATTTTATTGTAACGCACAGGAATTAAATTAGAATGTACACCAGCCATTCTCTGCTAATTAGATGGGTACGTCTGCTACGTCGTCTCTGAGAGCAAAAACACAATATTGCGGACGAGACAAGACCAAACGTCCAAACGTTTTGTTCTGTCGTGCTAGTGTATACCGAATTGCCGATGCCTTTAAAAGTGAGTTTTTTGTCGTGCGCTTAGGCTTGTCCCAAGCGTGTTTTCGGACATACCCACTACGAGGTGAGATCTCCGACAGGCTAGTCATTAAAAAAATAATTTCATTTTAAACGTATGCAGAGATCTTATCCAAAAGTTGGATAGAACAGATTCAAAATGAGTTAAGTATAGCAATTTCACAAATCCCTTACATGATGCATTATCCAAGGATCCGCTGTATTTTGTTGAGGCTGTCGTACCTGGTGAGGAACAGCTTCCAAGCAGTGGGGTCGTGCGCCATCATGGAGGCTACGACTCTCCCAGCACTCTCTCTCTCTTCTGTGCTACATTTTGAGCAATCATCCTTTAACGCCTGTATCAGAACATCTGAAGGTAGAAGAAGTATGAGTAAGCCAATTCTTATCTCCGTGACAGTTAAACAATACGTAAGTAATAAGTTATTCCTTGGGCACATATCTTTTTACAATTTTATGATAGCAAAGGGTGACATTAAATGCTTGGTAAAAAAATCAAAAATGGATTACATTTTTGACTTGGGATTTCACCATATGTTAGAAAGACACCAATATTAAAAAATATTATGACTTCAAAATAAAAGTGAATAGGCACCTTCTAGGCAAGTGCAAGCCTAAGTTAATGTCTAAAGTTATTTTTTTATGGTTCAAAATGCAACTCACTTTTCATTTTACCCATATCTTTGGAACAGTACCGATCGACTGACATCAAACACTTAACATCTTGCGCTGGAAGCGGAGGCAGAGCACGGTACACGTCAGAGCTTTTCATAATAGTATTCCATTTTTCTTCCTCACCGACTACTTCGTTTATCACCGCCATATCCTTGTCACCATACACCACGTTGTATCCCATACTAGTAACCCCATCTGAGACTGATCTATCTATCCATGGAGCTGTCATATCAGCTAGGACTGAACTGAAGAGTAAAATGATAAAATGTCCAGGCCACATTGTATCAGATAGAAGTACAAATGCTAAGTGGCTGGTGATAGATTGATTGCAAAGAAATGAGACAGTGTCTATGATGCAACAATTCGTGATTCGAATATACGTTTAATTGAAACGGTGTTTAGTGTAAGTAGACGTGAGATATTGTCAGGTGTCGTGAACCTTTTTAATTAAGGTCTCTTGAAAAAAAGTAAGTATAATTTACATCTTTTGTTTAATTTGCATCTTGCATCCCCTTAATTTTAAAGAACAGATACAAATGTTTTTGCCGTAAAACTTATACTTAAATCATAATATTACATAATGTCGAAACTGTAACTGAAATTTAAGAACTCAATTCACTTACACGTAACACCTCAAGTCCCATTTTTGTCTCGGCAGAGATAATAAGTGTCAAAGGCTCGGAAGAGATAATAAGTGTCAAATGTGTACCCATGTATCTTGCCGCAAGAATACACACGGTTAATTATTTAGGTCCTAAGTACCTACCTACCTGGGTAGATAACCACATAACTTTCCAAGAAAATAAGTAATCATAAAATCACCTACCTCTAGTCATGTAGCAAAATCATTAAATTAAGTTCATAACAATACGTACCTACTTAACTGACTTTTAGAATCACATCCTTAAAAAAATTATAAGGAATTCTAATAATTACTTACTCCATAGTAATTATTAGAATTGCCATCAATATAGATAAGACAGTTAATCCTAACAATCATACCTACATAAGTCTTATACTATCTATTAAAATAGTAAAAAATGTAAAAAATGGTTGAGTTTCCCTGATTGTTGACAATATTCGGGGCGCGTGTCGCATCGTCAACAAACAACCTTCGCGCGTTCTGCATACCAAGTCGGCTAGTAGACAAACATTTTTGGACAGCAGGGACTAACGCTATGATACCTATTCTGCTAAGTGCCTATATATAATTGGAATAACGTTTTTTTAACAATAATTTATAGTAGGTAAAAAACAATACTTATGGATTTCAAAAAAACCGAAATACTTCTCAACTTTTGTGCCAGTTCACAAATGAAATCAACGATTACATGAATGATATAAAACATGTAATCGTTGTTTTCATTGATTTTAGTAAAGCTTTTGACTTATTGATATTTGAAACGCTGTATACCAAATTGGAGAAGTGTGGAATACAAGGACCCCTCCTCGAATGGTTTAGGGATTATCACCGAAACAGATTTAACTTATGTTAAAATCGATAATACGATTAGTGACAGTATACGAACGACCCAAGGAACAGCCCAGGGCTCGATACTTGGCCCTACCGAATATTTCATCTAAGTAAATGAGATGTGTACCTAAGTGTAACCTGTTCGATGAGGGATCCCGGATCCGTGTATCAATTCGCGGATGATACATGTATTATTGCGGCCAATAAGAATCTCCACGCGGCCGAGCAAATGATGCAAGCAAGTATGATGCAACTTTGACACCTTAGTAAATGGGCGCATGATGTAGGATTAGTTATTAAGACTAAAAAAACCGGCCAAGTGCGAGTCGGACTCGCGCACCGAGGGTTCCGTACTCAAGAAGTAGGTATAATTACCTTTGTTAATGAACCGCAAAACTAACTTTGTTTGTAGAGGTTTACTGTTAATATCAAAAAATTACGTTTGTTGTATGGGAGCCCCCCTTTAATATTTACTTTATTGATATTTAATTATTTATTTTGAAAGGTAATATACAAGTTAATATTCTGTGAAAATTTGAACCGTCTACCTGTTACCGTTTTTAATATTGAGCAAAAAAATACGAAAAAAACACGTTTATTGTATGGGGACCCCCCTTAATATATATATTTTTTTAATTTTTAGTATTTGTTGTTATAGCGGCAACGGAAATACATCATTTGTGAAAATTTCAGCTTTCTAGCTATCACGGTCTATGAGATACAGCCTGGAGACAGACAGACAGACAGACAGACAGACAGACAGACAGACAGCGGAGTCTTAGTAATAGGGTCCCGTTTTTACCCTTTGGGTACGGAACCCTAAAAACGAAAGCAATGCATATTACATACAGCGCATAATAAAACTAATCATAAAGCTTCTATAGTTGCCCATATGCACGACTGCCTGCATGGCCTCATAAAGACCTGTAGTTGTCCGTCCATTGAATTAGTAAAGGAACATAATATTATGTATATCGGCCTCAAAATCGATTAATCATCGTTTCAGCTGGCAACCTCATATAAATAACATTTGTGACAAACTGAGAGCTATCCTAAGTAAATTATATGTAATATACTCAAATATTATAAGCTATACACACTTCTATACTTGGCACTGGCAGACTCGATAATTGATGACTACGGCTTATGTAGTTCTACCATAACTAAAAATACCTACAATAAAATATTAAAAACAATAGGTAGGTACAAACAATTGCCTGTGAACTTATTTTTTCAGGTTATACATAATATTAATCTATGCCCTGTGCCCATCAACTGTAATAGTAATGCCCAGGTCGAAAATATAGCAATTCACGGCTGAGTATAAAAGGGCGAGACGCCAGCTGAGGCCTTTTTAAGTAAACGAGGCCGCGAATTGCTTTTTGCAAGGCCGAGAGCTGTATAGTACTTTTCTCTAATTCGCGAGGAAGAGAGCTTTTCTACATTGCCGATAGATGGGCATTAACTCTTCTTATCTCACGCTAAAATCTGATAAATAGACAGTACGCAAGCTGAATAGCATGTTGTATGGGCATGATCTGATTTCTTATTAGCGGCAAAAAAAGAGCCAATGTACCTCTATGTATGTAATGGCTCTTGCATTGTCATTGGCGTATAGTAATGAAGTAATTTCCGAGCAAGTAGGAGAAAATGTCGCTCTCGTTATATAGAATGACAAGATGTGTATAGCACATCGGTGTATGGGAATCCTGATTGTGTGCGATGTCTCGTCCCCAGTCCGAAATAATACGGGATTTTTGCAAAGGAGCACCTTTGGTTATATTATGCTCGAAGAAGCTCTATCATGAGCTATTTTACCAGTTTCTTGGAAATGATAATAAAAACAAAACACAATAATATTTACATTTTATTTCTTTAACAATTTTTCCATTTTTTTAGAGGCAAGTGACATGTCGAATTTATTATCAGTGCTTTTAGATAGTAAGCCTAATAAAGCGTTAAACACTTTTACTTTTCCCTGTTTATATTGTTTTACAATTTTTGGATTGTTTTCGATAATTTCTTTACATTTGTTTGTAATAATTTCTTCATCTGTTATTAAAAACCAACCTTTATGTTTAATAAGTTCTTTAACGGTCAACGTTGAGTCTTCAATGAGTTCATCGATAGTTGCTCGGCAGACATCTAAATTTATTTTGTTTTGTAATAAGAAATCGATTAAATCAGCTAAGTGTTCATCTGTTACAGGGCAATGTTCCACATCTATTTTTCTCTTATTGAGTATAGTTAAGAGTTCATTGATTAACAAATTAGCAACTTTAGTAGGATTTCTGGCTTTATTTTTTGTGATGTTTTCGAAATATTCAAGTAAAACAGGTTCGTTCACTAGTTGTATAGCGGCCTCTGGTTTTAACTCATACTGTTGAACTAGTTTTGTTCTAGATTGTTCGGGAAGTTCTGGTATTTTGTCTCTCACAAGTGGAACACTGATTACGTCTTGTGTGTCTTCTTTTGTATTGAGATTGACTCGTAACGGCGGAAGGTTTGGCTCGGGCATGTATCTGAAACAATAATATTTTTTATGAGAAACTTTATTTTAAGACACCTCGTTTTTTAATTGGCTCCTATACGGTTTAGTTTCCATTGAGTTGAATGAATAGAACGGCTATTGAGAACAATATGATTTTTTGCATGGGTATAATTGAGGAACTGACCTGAGGACCAGAGGCTGGTAAATGAAAGTTACCCCGGGATTTTTAAAACTTAAATAAACGCAAACGAAGTTGCGGGCATCGTCTGGTATTATGATTATTTCAGTAACAATTCAGCGATGGACCAGAGTTCTTCATAGGCCGACGCCGAATATTAAAAATACATAGATACAAAACCTTAGTGTTTCTATGGTGGACAGTGGCAACAGTAGTCTAAAGCTAGGATAGATGTCAAGATGGCGGCGCGGCCGTGTTGGTCATTGTTTGTGTTAATTGCTAAATCCATACTAATATTAAGTATAAATGCGAAAGTTTTTTTTTTAATCCACTACAGGTTAGCCCTTAGACTGCGATCTCACCTGATGGTAAGTGATGATGCAGTCTAAGATGGTGGCGGGCGGGCAGTTATATTAAACCCATACCCCTATTCGGTTTCTACACGGCATCGTACCGGAACGCTTAATCGCTTGGCGGCACGTCTTTGCCGGTAGGGTGGTAACTAGCCACGGCCGAAGCCTCCCACCAGGCCAGAGAAATTTAGAAATTATAAATTTCCAAATCCTGCCGGGGATCGAACCCGGGACCTCCGCACGTTAAGGCAACAGCGCTCAACACTGCGCCACGGAGGTCGTCAAAAATGTCTGCTACGTTTTCACGGCCCACCTGTTCAACCGATTATAATGAAATTTGGTACAGGGGTAGGTTGTATACCGGGGAAGGACATGTGCTTCTATCCCGTAAAATTAAGGAGTTCCCGCGGGAATCGAAAAAAATAAGTCCACGCGGACGAAGTCGCGGGCATCATCTAGTAAAAATATAATTAAGTGCATTACCAGTGTTTCCTTTCAATAATATACATGGAGGTCCTAAGACTCCTATAAGCATGCAGTTCATTCAGCAATCACATAACAATGCAGATAAACAACTTCCCTTAATAAGCTTACGAGACTGTTATAAAACTGAGCAATGCATTTTAAATATAGCCGTAAGAAGCCATATTACAAAAGAAAACAAGAATAATTCAAGGACGTCTACGACTGAGAATAGCTAAAATTAATCGTAGGATATCCTATCTCAATTCTAAACACTGTTATTGTATTTATTCGTGTTATTGTACTCAACTACTAGAAATTTTAATTAAAGGCTTTGTCTTTCCAGGCACAAACGTTGTACCTGTTATCCTGAACATATTATTAATTTTCTCGCAAGGTTTGGTCAGCTTTGATATTGTCGTCAATGAAAGACGTCAACTGCAGCTTGAGATAGGTATTTTGTAGGGATTTCCCTACGCCGCGGTCATAAGCCCGGAGTCGATTACAGGCGAATCGAGTCGCAGTCGCACGCATAGGGTAACATGCGTAGACTCGATTCAGCTCACTTTGGCTCGCCGATAATCGACATAGTTTCATAGTAAATTATTGCGATTCGATTCGACTATGCTGCGAGCCTAGTTGACATGACTCCCCAATTCACCTAGTGGGAAGTCTGCCAACTCTGCTCTTTTCATTGCGTGATCGCCATTCCAGCATCCTAGGACCCCTGCCATGTATATTGGTACGTCGAACTATGCACCCCAATTCTTACACACACACACATTCTTGCACACTTAAGCTTCACTATTAGATGTTGGTTAAGTACTATAACTCTTCCACAGACCTCATTACTGATTTGAACCTGTAAAAAATCTTCAAACATAGCTCTCTCTACCCCCACTGACGTTAACATGATAATGAGTAAGCCTTTGATGGCACTTCGCTCACACAACTTCCCAATGAGCGTCTACGAGTCTTCCCAGAATCACATTAACTTCCTAAAGAATTCGCACGTCTAAAACACCTTTTCCACCTCTGTACTTTCAGCGATAATCGTAGAGAATTAGACAATTACCTGTAATCTTGAACAACTTCTTTGTCTCGCATGGGAATTGTGACTTTGGCTGCGGCGTCCCAGGCTCGGGTCTCGTTGAAGATGCGACCTCCGCCCTCTAATATTGTGCGCTGTCGATCAATTTCGTGGCGAATGGCGCCTGCCACGCCACGCACTGAACCGATGTTTTTGATCTGTAACAAATATAATTAAAATTATTAAAAAATACGACTGCTCTGCCGTAGACACACATACATACATACCCTGAAAACATAACACTGCTTTTTTGGGCAGTCGTAAAAAAATCCGCCTCGAATGGAAGTACGGCTACCACTGCTATTACCTAACGATACCACAGTCATTAATTACCTTTGGAATCTTATTCACATTTTTATTAAATGATATTCTTTTGTGACTCACTATATATTGAACTATAATGTTATATATTTTTGGAATCTACTCATTATTTTCTAGATGATGATTATATAGTTAATCTTATTTTCGTATTTTTTTTTCACGGAACCATAGTCACTCTATCAACTTTTCTTTAATTTTACTAGCCTATGTCACCCAGAATAAGCTAGGGATTCTAACAATACCTCATTTATCAGGCGTATAGAAGTTATGATGGAATATACAAACTCACATACATAACCATGAACATGAACCCTGAAAACAATATACTCCTTTTTTCAGGCAGTTGTTTAAAAAATATGACAAACAAAGCATATTTATCCACAGAGTGCGATCCCGCATAGAAACTGATTAGAGCTTTAATTGAAATGCAATGCCAGACCCTTCAAAATCACCCTGATATATGACTGCATACTTGTTGAAATCAGTCAAGGGCTAACTTGTTATCAAATTAAAATAAACTGATTATAGATTATAACTGCATGCTAGTTGAAGTCAAGGGCTAACTTGTTATCAAATTAAAAAAAATACTTAAGTTTCGAATACTCGTGCTGAAATATGGTATAATTACGTTTTCAATCGAATTAGAATAATACTCCTGCAGAGCTACCTCATAATATATTAAATTCATCAAGCAAAATCTGAAGCATATATTTTGGTACTGACCTAATGTAATTAAGTTTATATATACATGGTACATGGTATATTGCTATACCAATAAATAAATTATTTATTTATAACTTAAAACAATATTATGTCGACAATTTTATCTATTAACCTTTGTCCTAGTGTCCACACCCCCGAATCGGAACAAGTACCTACAACTGATAAGCCGTAATAACAGAACTGATAAAGAACAAAAGCACTTTTGATTGTTATAAATACATACATAATAACAAAGACTTTTTAGTGTCCTGACTGACTGATTGACTGATCTATCAATGCACAGCTTAACCCTCTAGGGTTAGCAACTTGAAATTTTGAAAGTAGGTTCCTCACTAAAAGAGGATTCTAGGAATTTTCAATGTTAAAGGGATAAGAATTTGTATAAATGTTGTATTTTTCGGAAAAGCAGTCATGTTCCATCACTTTTACTGTGCTCTAAAATGCTCTTAAGCAAATGAACATCTCCAACATCTCTAGAATAAACTATTATTATTTTAATCTTCCACTTGAACCAACATTTCTTCTTCTTCTTGCCCTTGTCCCACAAAGTGGGGTCGGCACAACATGTTTTCTTCTTCCACTCACTTCAATTATCCGTCAACCTTTTATTCACCCCTTTTAAACGCATATCCTCTTTCACACAATCTTGCATCTTTGCATGCATGCATCTTTTCTTTGGTCTCCCTCTACTCTTTTTTCTTCTACATGTAAATCCATCATTCCTCTCTTGCTTCCCTCCGCATTACATGCCCATACCATGCCAGCCTACACTAAAACTAATATCTACCTCAGTGCGTGTAGACAGAGGCTCGCCGACATGTCGCAATGACACATTTGCGTCGACTCTCAACGCACCTTCCTCCATACGGCCCGTACATGCTCTGAGCCTTTGGACTATTAGCACCAACTCTTTGACCAATGCCGCCGCTTCCTCCCCATTCTGAAAACAGAATTATACTTTGAAATAATAAAGCCCAAGGTGTGTCCTACTTAGGGTTCAAAAAAGGAAATTATCTTTTCAATGTTCATTGAGGACAGTCCAATTTGGTTCATATAATTATGGTATACGAGATGATGCTCGCGACTTCGTCCACATGGAATATGGTTATTTTATTCCCATGGCAACTATTTTTTCTGTGTTCAAAAGTATATAAAAGCCTATATACGTCTGTCCCTGAGATGCCAACTATCCAAGCAACTATCTCTATACCAAATTTGGTCTAAAGTTTGGCCGATACTTGAGAACGTGTTCTTAGCTGATGTTGGTTTATTAAGACGGACCTTAGTTCCAGAGATTGGTCGCAAACAGGTAATCGACGGACACAGGTAGACCGAAAGTTGCACTTTCACATATTTATATTGCTGAGGTTTGTTTTTAAATTATAATAAAGATCAATTTGGTGTTTATTATTAATATTTTATATATTTTATAAAATAAATTAATATTTATACACTACTTTGACAACTAATTAAATGAATCATTCACAGAAAATTACATTCAGGGATTTTAGACATTAACATAACATAGCATAGCTTTGGATATTTTGTACAAAGAATTCGCACATTAGCACCCATATCAAAATGAAAAAAAAAAACAATGAAACCAAACATAGACAGCAGTCAGCAGTAATTGCTAGACCACACACTACCTGGTCTTTGGACCCTATAGGTATTGTCAAGGATCTATTACATATGGATTTTATAAATTAGGCATGTGCGTTCCAAATTATAATTCTTTTTGCAAAACTCTACTCTCTTCTCTGCATCTGTGTGGTTTCAAGATAAAATAACTTGAATTATAACTTCCAAGCTTACAATTTAAACTTATGTGCATTGCTATTACTTCCATAGTTTATAGCTGAGACATTGACATGATTCCAGCAAAGTCAAGTATATGTTTGACACTGGATTTTACCAGGTCGATTTACCAGGAATAATAAAGCTGTGGAGAAAAGCTAGATATGTACAAAAAGGGTTTAGAAGACCCTGTATCACATTGACCATAGCTGCCATCTTAAGTTTTGGCGAATACTGCCTGCCACCAAGAATAGCAGCAATGTTTGAGCATGGATATTTGTAGCCTCCGAGTGCATAAGGTGGAGACATAGAGCATAAATAATAGAATGCTTACCTCCAAGTCAGGTTCAAACACAAGTTCTATAAGTGGTGCCCCAGCTCTGTTCAGGTCTACTAGACTTCGCTTCAGCTCTACATCGTGCAAGGACTTGCCGCTATCTTGCTCTAGTTGTATTTGCTTTATCTTTGAACTCTTGGTATATGGCTTTTTATGGACTCCTGGCGTGAAGACCTGCCAACAAGAGAGGAATATTGGTAAATTATCTTATAACATGACTTAAAAAGGGCACCATCTACCATAGTTCTATGTATCATTGTTACAAATCTTGCTAATCACACTCAATATCAAGGCAAAACCAAAAAAAATCAACAACGCTTTCAATCCATACTTACATACCAATATTATAAATGCGAAAGTGTGTCTGTCTGTACGTCTGTCTGTCTGCTATGCTTTCACGGCTCATCTGTTCAACTGAATTTGTTGAAATTTGGTACAGGGGTATTCCGGGGAAGGTTATAGGCTACCTTTTTATCCTGGAAAATTAAGTTGTTCCTGTGGGAATTTAAAACCATTATCCACGCGGACAAAGTCACGGGCATCATCTAGTAAATAATATACACACTTAGTATGTCAATTGACATTAACTAGCATGGTATATGAGGGACTATAGCACCAAGAGGGACTGGTTAAATTATTTAACTAATACCTGAAAATTTATGACCCCGTCACTGGCTAAAGGTGCCCTTTGTTGTGTTATCTGATAGCCAGCGGGCAGGTCCGCATAAAAGTAATGCTTGCGGTCAAAAGTCGATACTTCGTTAACTTTACACGAAAGGGCCAATGCCGTCAAAATTCCTAGTTCTACACATTTTCTATTTAAAACAGGTAATGTTCCGGGTATTGCAGCGTCGAATAATGATACACAGTTGTTCACTAACCCACCAAAAGTGTTTTGAGCGCCCGAAAACAGTTTCGACTCTGTATTTAACTGAGCATGAACTTCCAAGCCCACGACACTTTGCCACTTTTTATGAAAAGGCGTCGATACGAAGCGTTTATATATTTTGTTATATTTAAAGTGGAATTTACTTGTTATTAACGAATTTAAATGCATTTTAAACTAAAACAGAAAACTGCGCAAATTCTCTCTATAGCTGTGAGTGTGACATTTCACATTTGTGGCAACAGGCAAATGACAAATGACAGATGACAGGTAACATTTGAAGATGACTTTGACAGAGAATAGTGAAGACCTAAAGAAGTCCGACAGTCGCTAGTAGGTATCTATGAAAAATAAATCATAAAACAAAAAAAACTAAACAGGCATAAAAATTTGTTCCAATTTTGGCCACCGTCTCAAATAAGTTTGTGGGACTGATAATTTTTACCATAGACTTATTAGTTATTAATAATAATAATATTATTATACACTAATTTGTATTAAAAAATTGTTACAATACATCTAGTTGTATAATTTCATATTTTTTTTATTGTTCAAGATACATTCATAATATGGGTATAATATATACATACTAGCCATCCTCTAAAAACTTTAACGTTTATGCGAGGATAGCGAGTTCACATTGCAGATAATAGTACAATATAATATATATTATATTATTTATGCAGAATAAATAACATTTTAAGTGAAATAAAGAAAATATAAAATAAAATAAGTTTAGAGCATAAGTAGGTAGTAAGTAAACTATTTATTTATTTTTTATGATGTCACAATAGCAAAATCAAAATTAAAGCAAAAATATAATTAGCAACAGTAACAATATAATATTAGAAACTTACCAAGGTTCAATGATGGTCCGTTTTTGGAATGGAAATTGTTTTACATAATTTACTGCCTTTTAAATAAGTTAATTAGGTAGGTACCTAAATCCTAAATCTAACATTGCATTGATATTTTGACTACGTCTTATCATAAAACTAACTAATTACGAAAAATTTGAATACCTATCACATCTTTTCATTAACGCACTAACCGCCTACGACACTAATCCCGTTACTACTTCAAAGAGAAAGGAGAAAAGGTATAAAACAATGAAAGCCAATGTAGCTTCAGCAATGGAGTACATTTTAATTGATTTTATCAGCGAAAAATCAATAATAGGTGTTACAAGTGTGTCTTTGTTAATACTACTTTCGAGAGCGCTCGTAAACAGTAGGTAGAGCAAGCGACGTGCAATCAATACCGTTCACTGACGAGGAATGATCATAAAGTTCATAAACACGAAGTAGGTGTGCACAAAACCTTGACGATGCTATTTGAGTAATACAACAAAATTGAAAAGCTCCACAAATAATAAGTTTGTAATCGTGATACACGTCGGTCAGATTTAGCTGCTGTGGATAGTACACAGACACACCCACAAAACTGGCTGTTAAATTGAATTATTTATCTTTCTTGCGTTACAACTCACACACTGCCTCATTCTAAATTCTTTGTACATTTACTTCTATAATGAGCAATTTGTAACCCTCCTTTGATAATAATATTATAAGAAGTTCGAAGTATATTTTAAGCTCGAGTTTATATCGTCGAGTGAATCTACCACTGGTTCAGAATAAAATTCCTACCGAGAAGAACCAGCAAGAAACTCGGCGGTTGCTCTTTAGAAAAAAATAATTTACAATTTCATTAAGACGTCGGGGAGCGGCGCTCGCAACTTCTATTCGAACCGCAAATATAAATTTGCCGGTATATTGCTATCTCTTCATGGCTGAAGACACATGATCGCGTGCAAGCGCGATAGCAATATCAGCGTACAGAGTCTGTTATACATTTTGGTCTTTTTCCGTGAATACCAAAAATGATGAACGAAAAATTGTTGTGTTTTTAACTTCGTGTTGTTATTCTGTAACTTGACAATATAGGATATGTTCCTGATCAATTAGTACGTGAGATATCGCTGGTTTTAATATGAAACCAATAAGGAGAAAACATGTCATTTATGTCGTAAAAACATGCAAAACGCAATGTGCTTACATTTAATTTTGGGAATAGTACATTACATCGCGAGACCGGGAAGTACGCGTTTTCTGGTCGAGTGTTAGTTAGACGGCCGAGCTACGCGAGGCCGGCTATATACGAGACCAGAAATGCTCTCCCGGTCGAGGTGTGTATAGTGCTTTTCTAAAAAATGAAACAAGTGACTTTTCTTTGGATTTCGGCGGAAGAAAATTATTTTTAGCTAATTCAGCCTCCGCTCTCAGAAAGGCGTACAATCTAAATCCATAATATCCTCACTCGAACTCATTTTTTCGTCACTTTTAAATAATAAATTATAACGATTAGGTATGTAGTTAATTCCCGCCTTTCAATATTATAAAGATAAAAAACAAATATTATACTTTTAAATTTTTTTTAAGCGCTGTGGCCTGTGAGTGCTGAACGCGTAATACGGTAGAGTTCCAAATTTAAACTATTTAGGCCAAAGAACATTATAACAAGTTACAAAGTATTCAGGAAGAAAGATTCCAAATTCAAATATATGATATGTATTGAAAATACATACATTCTTTACTGGCCTAGGCCGGGAAGTTTAACTTTCGAACTCAATGTGCACATTTCATATCATTTTTTAGAAAAGTATTTTGAAAAAATATTTATCTAGGTCCCTGGAGATCGCCTAATATGGTGGAAATATTCTCAAATTACAAATAATTTTGGTATTACGTTTGTATGGGCAATTCACTCTCCACTGGCACCTTAACCACAGATTAATTATTAAACACTACCAATATTAGTTACACATAGGTATTATCAACTTCACTATAAATACCAAAAAGAGAATTTTTAAACACTCGTTTTACGCGTTTTAAAATATTCTTTGGAGACCTAAAAGGGGCACTTAATTAATCATCTTACCTCACCTAGGGAAAATAATTATAGAGTATACGTTTATGATACAAGTATACAAAGATAAATTCATACATAATATATTGTGCGTATCAATTTCTCACTTTGTTTCATTTCATTCAATTCCTTTGTTAACTTAGGCAATCGACCTTCGTAAATACAAGGTTTTCGTAATGGTCCAGAACTACATTAATTACTTACCTCCTTTAATTGGCAGTTCAATTTTTTATTAGTACCTATGGAACGACGTAATTCGAGATTTTGCAAATCGGGAGGAAGTACTTCTCGAATCTCGATATGCCTGCCTACTTACTAAGGTATCTCATTTAATGTCTTCCAAATTCCAACTAAATTATTTTTAAATAATATACTTAAGTAAGAAAGTCTGTTATTTTTTAAAAACAACTACTTAGCTGATGCCCGCGACTTTGTCCGCGTGGATGGAGGTTTTTTTGGTTTCCGCGGGAACTCTTTAATTTTCCAGAATAAAAAGTAGCCTATGTGTTATTTCGAACTAAAATCTATCTATGTGCCAAATTTCACAATGATCCGTTCAGCCGTTCTGGTGTGATTGAGTAACAAACATCCATCCATCCATACATCTATCCATCCAAACCTTCGCATCCATACTAACCTCGTGTCTGTCTGTCTGCTACGCTTTAACGGCAGATCTTTTCAACAATTTTTGATGAAATTTGCTATAGAGATAGTTTAGAGGAAGGACATGTAGGCTACTTTTTAGGGTTCCGTAGCCAAATTTGGCAAAAACGGAACCCTTATAGATTCGTCATGTCTGTCTGTCTGTCTGTCTGTCTGTCCGTCCGTATGTAAAAATAAGTAATGTAAAAATAGAAAAAAAACAATAAATTTTGGGGGTTCCCCATACTTAGAACTGAAACTCAAACATTTTTTTTTCATCTAACCCATACGTGTGGGGTATTTATGGATAGGTCTTCAAAAATGATATTGAGGTTTGTAATATCATTTTTTTCTAAACTGAATAGTTTGCGCGAGAGACACTTCCAAAGTGGTAAAATGTCGTCGTCCCCCCCGTCCCCCCCACTGTAACTTCTAAAATAAGAGAATGATAAAACTAAAAAAAATATATGATGTACATTACCATGCAAACTTCCACCGAAAATTGGTTTGAACGAGATCTAGTAAGTAGTTTTTTTTATTACGTCATAAATCGTAAACCGCAATTTACCTTTCATTCAATCAACTCAAATATTTAAAATAAAAATATTTTTAATAATTTAAAACTTACTACAGGTTTGTACGGAACCCTCGGTGCGCGAGTCCGACTCGCACTTGGTCGGTTTTTTTCCCGGAAAATTAAGGAGTTCCTGCGGGAATCAAAAAACCCTAATCCACGCGGACGAAGTCGCGGCCAACAACTAGTTTATAATATTAGTATAGACTATAGAATAACTAGCAGGAATTAATTTGCAGTAACTAGCGCCACGCCAAAGGTTTCCAATAGGCAAGTAGTTGTTTCGTCCGAAGCACCTGTGATACCTACCTACTTAAAGTTAAGTTTAAGTTTGAGTACGTGACCCCCTATGATATTATAAAAACATTCAAATCTTTACAATGCAAAAAAACGGGAGATCTATAGGGGATATCGGTGAAAATTATCTGCAATGTCATTGATGTTATTGCGCCATATCTTGCTTAAGTTTTTAATGAGTCTGTGGATTTGGGATCTTTTCCTGACCTCATGAAATGTAGTAAATTGATTCCTCTTTTTAAATCAGGTAGCAAAAGTGATCCAAATAATTACAGACCAATTTCAATTTTGCCAACCCTCAGCAAGATATTTGAAAAAATTATGCTTAACCAACTGCTCCGGCATTTTAATTTAAATAAATTACTTCACTCCGAGCAGTATGGTTTTACGAAAGGCCGGTCAACAGTCGATGCGGGCGCGGTGCTGTTAAAACATATATTTGATGCTTGGGAGAACTCACAGAATGCTATTGGTATTTTCTGTGATTTGTCTAAGGCATTCGACTGTGTAGAGCACGAGACACTGTTGACCAAATTGAGCCACTATGGAATCAAAGACACTGCACTTAGTCTCATTGCATCATAACTTAGTGACCGTATTCAGACGGTATGTGTAAACAATGTGAAATCATCCGGATCAGCCTCATTAATGGGTGTCCCTCAAGGCTCCATTCTGGGTCCCTTCATGTTCTTGGTATATATAAATGATTTACCATATTTTGTCCAGGATACTTGCGATATTGTGCTATTTGCTGATGATACGTCTTTAATTTTTAAAGTCGATAGAAATAAGGATGATTTTGACGACGTAAATAGTGCCATTTCTCAGGTCACTCACTGGTTTACTGTAAATAACTTACTTTTAAATGCAAAAAAAACTAAGTGTGTTGAGTTCGCACTGCCCAATACCAAGAATACACGTAACATTAATCTAGTGGTAAATAATGATATGTTAAAAATAGAAGAGGCCACCGTGTTCTTGGGGGTGACCTTAGATGCTAAGCTTCAATGGGGCACCCATATATCAAATCTAGCTGGTAAACTCAGTTCTGCTGCTTACGCTGTCAGAAAGATTCGGCAGTTAACAGACGTTGAAACTGCAAAGATTGTATATTTTGCTTATTTTCATAGTATTATGTCTTACGGAATCTTGCTGTGGGGTAAAGCGGCAGATATTCAAAAAATATTTGTATTACAAAAAAGGGCAATACGTGCAATTTATAATTTAAAACCACGTGAATCCCTTAGGGAGAAATTCAAGGAAATAGGTATTCTTACAGTAGCTTCGCAGTATATTTACAGTAATCTAATCTTTGTAAAACAGCACATTCAGAATTACAAAAGAATATGCGATCTGCATGATAGGCCAACTAGAAACCGTCATAGGCTCGTGACTCCATCGCTCCGCCTCAATTAAGTCCGAAGGTCGTTCGTGGGAATGAGCATACTATTCTTTAACAAAATTTCTCAACCTATTATAAACTTGCCTTTACACAAGTTTAAGATAACCATTAAAAAAAATGCTCCTAAAAAAAGCTTATTATAGTGTCGAAGATTATATTAATGATAAAGGCGCATGGATTTGACTCGCTCCAGCAATGCTCAGGACAGTGGTTACTTATGTATCTGTATATGTAGTATAGGAGATCAGTACCTGTACTATCGAGATTGACTATAAAAGACAACGCGCGGTTGCGCTCGAGTTCAGTCAGTGCTAGTTCGTCAAAGTGTACAAGTGCCTAGTGTTTTCAGTGATTTAGTGATATTTAATTTCCTACCGTCAAAAATTTATAAAAAATATTGTGTTTGAGGTTTTTCCTTTCTTGTTTGTAAAATTTCTTTTTAAAAAAATAAATTCGTAAAGAATCTTCTAGATCAGAAGTGGGATAGGGTCCTACGAGATCCTATCTTGCTGGCTGTTCTGATTTTGCTTTTATTTTTGCGAGTGTGCAGTACAGTTAAAAAAGGAAAAATGTCTGACCACGATGGCTGCGAACAAGAACATCGTAGAAGCCGGCGCCGCGACCGGGAGCGTCGACGAAGTAGACGTCGAAATCGTACACCGGACGACGACTTGCGAAGCGAAATGAACGCTTTATTGGCTCGTCTCAAAACGTTAGAGCGTCAGGTGGGTGCGGAGAACACGCCACCGCCGGTGCAACGTGACGCTTCGCCACTGCCGCCGAGGCGCCATGGCTCAGGCGAGCTTCCGTCCGCGCCACCTGATCAAACCGCGGCATCGGTGCTCCAAACGCAGGCCTCTGGGACGCCGCCAGTCCTGCCTCAGCCGCCGAGTACCCTGCAATCGGATCCGGTAGCTGGTTCCAGTTCCGAACGTGCAGTGAGTGAAGTAACCGCACCGTCTACAATTACGGATCGCATTGTAGACGCTATCCGTTCAATCGGCTCGGTGAGATCGACCCAACATTATTATATATCAAACTTTGATCCTAATCTGCACAATATTGATGATTGGTGTGCGGAGGTAGATCGCGCAAAATCTCTTAATAATTGGAGTGATTTTGAGTGCCTTTCGCGTATTAGAAATTGCTTGAAGGGGGACGCCAAAACATGGCTAAATGAATGGGTGACGTCAGATCGTAGTTGGAGTAATTTTAAAACGGAGTTTAAATCGTTGTGTCCCAAGACGCCCGACATCGCGAACATTTTGTTCGAGGTGATGAATACTAATTCTGACAAATATACCACTTACGCGGAATACGCTCGACGCACACTCCTTCGTTTGCGTATAGTACGGGGGCTTAGTGACGAATTGACGTCGGCAATTGTAATACGTGGCATTACCGACCCGTTGATTAAAGCGTCCGCTACAAATGCCAAACTGTCCCCTAAGGATCTTGTTGAATTTTTTTCTACATATGCGAAGCCTAGCACATCAAAGAGTTTTTCTACCCGCGTCACGCACGATTCTAATGATAAAGGCGTATCTAAATATATTGCAGCGCGAAAGCGACGACTCGACGAGAGGAGTTGTTTTCTATGCGGTCAGCCGGGGCACAAACAGGCTAACTGTACCAGTAAGAGGACTAAAACGAGTTCGGTGGAGTCTACCCCCGCACTTACAAGTAAAACCGTGAGTCCTAAGCCTGTTTTTGTGCCGGTAAAGACTGAATCTTGCACTTTTTGCAGAAAGCCGGGTCATAAAGTTGCTAACTGCTTTGCCAAACAGAAATCCGAATCACGTGATAAAGATAAAGTAAACTTTTGTCGCGAAAATCCTAATACCCGTAATAATGACGTTATTGTTGCTGTTATTCAGGGCGTGCCGGTTGATGTGTTGATTGATAGTGGATCAACTATTTCGTTGCTTTCATCGGATTTATTGAAACATTTTAAATGTACACGTAGACCGGCGTTTCGAATATTAAAAGGGCTGGGTAGTCAGGAAATCGAAAGGACCTTTTATGTAACTTTACCGATTGAATTTGACGGTATCACCCTTGAAGTAGATATGTTTGTGGTTGCTTCCGAATTTATGAATACTCCTGTTACAGTGGGTACGGATGTACTCAACAGAGAAGGCGTTCGTTATGTCCGTACACGCGATTCTCAGTTACTTACGCGGGAAGTTACAGAATCGGACCGAGTGATGACTATTCAATCTAATGAGTCTATCCCTGTCAACACGTCTCTTATGGACCATAATTTGCAACAATTACTGACGATAATAAATGAGTTTTCCCAATTTTTGATATCTGGTACTGCCACGTCTACTGTAAATACGGGTAGTATGAATATAAGATTGAAAAGTGACACTCCTGTTAACTACCGACCATATCGTCTTTCTTACGCGGAAACTCTTCGAGTCCGAGTTATTATTAAAGATTTACTGGAAAAGGGAATTATCCAGGAGTCGGAGTCCGATTATGCGAGCCCGATTCTTCTCGTCAAAAAGAAAGACGGTACCGATCGAATGTGCGTTGATTTCCGAAAGTTGAATGATGTTACTATTAAAGATCGTTTCCCGTTACCGCGAATTGACGATCACATAGATCGGTTAGGACGTAATAGGTTTTTCACGAGTTTGGACATGGCGACAGGATTTCACCAGATTCCAATGGAAAAGGGGTCAATTCCTCTCACTGGATTTGTAACGCCTGAGGGTCATTACGAATATTTGAAAATGCCATATGGACTTGCGAATGCCCCAGTAGTTTATCAGCGTATTATATCGAAGACACTTCGAGAGTACATTGAATCTGGTGAAGTTCTCGTCTATATTGATGACGTTTTAATTTTAAGTCCAACAATCGATCACGGTTTAGATCTTTTACGTAAAGTACTAACGACTCTGACTAACGCAGGGTTTTCTATTAATTTGAAAAAATGCTCTTTTCTTTCACCCTCGATCGAATATTTAGGTCGTAGTATTAGTGAGGGTCAGGTACGACCGAGCGGCGATAAAGTTAGGGCGTTGACGGATTGTGATGAGCCGAAAAACGTTAAACAGGTTCGTCAGTTGATGGGTTTAGCCAGCTACTTCCGACGGTACATACCTAACTTTGCTCAGAAAACGGCTTGCATTGCGGCTTTAACACGGAAGGGTGTAGAATTTAAGTGGGGACCTGAGCAGCAGGCTGCTCGTAAGGAGATCATAGAGTGCTTGACCAATGAACCTGTACTTGCGATTTATGACCCTTCTCTTAAAACCGAGGTCCATACGGACGCAAGTTCCATCGGTTATGGGGGAATTCTTCTTCAGGTACATGAGGGTGGGCATAAGCGAGTGGTTGCCTATTACAGCAGGTTAACGCAGGGGGCTGAGGGTAAATACCACTCGTACGAGCTCGAGACCCTTGCGGTGGTGAAGACCTTACAACACTTTAGGCATTACCTTGTGGGTGTGCGCTTCACTGTGGTCACTGATTGTAATGCGTTGAAGCTTACACAACGTAAAAAGGACTTGTTGCCCAGGGTAGCTAGGTGGTGGATATACCTACAGGATTTTGATTTCGATTTAGACTACCGAAAGGGTTCACAGATGGCGCATGCCGACTATTTGAGTCGGAATCCGGTCAATGTGTGTACGGTTCAGAAACCACTGAACTGGGCACAGATTGCTCAAGCGTCAGACGAAGAAACCCAAATTCTCATTCAGCGATTGAACGACGGTCAGTTAGACGCAAGCCGATATGTCGTTAGGAACGATACTCTGTATGTCAAATATACACCTACTGGTGAACCTTCCCGACTTTTATGTTATATCCCTAAGGGGCACAGGCTTAGCTTGCTTCGTGTGTTCCACGATGAGCACAATCATCCAGGGGTAGATAAGACAACTGATTTGGTCACAAAACATTTTTGGTTCCCGGGACAACGCAATTTTGTCCATAAATATGTCACGCACTGCATAGTGTGTATCTCTCATAAAAAGGCAGCACGGGCCCCGTTACAGCCCATTCACTCCTGGGAAAAACCCGAAGTTCCCTTTGAGACAGTTCACATGGACGTTTTGGGACCGCTCCCAGAAGTAGATGGCTATCGTTACATCCTAATAGTCGTTGACGCTTATTCAAAGTTTTGCCTTTTGTACGCCATGTACCGTCAAGATTCAAACGAGTTAAAGTGACATGTCACTAACGCTATCTCCTTATTCGGCGCCCCTAAACTAATTGTCGCCGACAGAGCTCGAATGTTTCAAAGCACCGAATTTCTTGACTGGGTTAAGGACATGGGTTGTGATGTGCATCTTATCACACCAGAGATGCATCAATCTAACGGACAGGCTGAGCGCTACTGCAGGACCGTTTTATATATGGTCCGCATAGAAGCAAATCATCGTCAGCAGAGATGGCCAAGTACCATCTGGAAACTACAGCTTGTTCTAAATATCACTAAACACAGGACGACACAGTACTCTGCTCTCAACTTGTTAGTGGGTATCGACGCGGCAACACCTCTCATTCGTAGCCTAATACGCGACGTGGCGCTCCAGTGTAGCAGCCCGAACAGGGAGGCTTTACGTGAGATGAGCCGGCAACGAGCATCGGAACGGCTGCGACGTAACCAACAGGTCCAGGACTCATACGTGAACCAGGGGAGAAAGCCTCCTCGGGGGTTTGATCTTAACTCGATAGTTTTTGTTAAGAAGCAGCCGCAGTCTAAGGGGAAGCTGGACGCGGGCATGCGTGGCCCGTACCGAGTAGTGAAGGTTCTCCCGCATGGACGCTACGAGTTGCAGCTTCTGGCTGGCTCCTACGGGAAGTCGACGCAGGCAGCTGCGGAGTACATGGTCCCATGGCGTGGAGAATGGACTCCCGAAGTGTGCGCTGCTTACTTTGAGGGTAAGTCTAGTGGCTGTTAGAAAGGCAGGTTACAGCTCTCCATTCTATCAATAGCGAGGAAAGAGAAGCCAACGTGGTACCGACCTTGTCGAACTGAGTTATGTTAAACGTACTACCTATGACTCAGTGGTCGAACTGAGATATGTTAAACGTGCTACCTATGTCTCTGGGGTTGACTGAGATACGTTAAACGTGCTACCTATGTCTCTGGGGTTGACTAAGATATGTTAAACGTGCTACCTATGTCTTTGGGGTTCATTGAGATATGTTAAACGTGCTACCTATGTCTCTGGGGTTGACCAAGTTATGTTAAAACGTGCTACCTATGACTTGGGGCCAAATTAAGCTAATTGCCTAATTAGACTTGTTGTTTTTGCATCTTATCGATATGGCGGACGCGTCTATTGTGAGATGTAAAGCTTTAGTTTTCTCCTTATTCAGTTACTTTACATGTTTTAATTTTGTATACTCAGATGCAGACACCGAAAATGAGGAGTCCGGTATGGCGACTGGGTGTCCCCAAAATCAGGATCCGGGGCCGCCTGCGGACGATCACACGTCGCGACCATCTGCGTCTGGGACGCAAGGGTCCGCGAGAGGGTTGACTTCCCCGCCGCCGAAGACCAACAGGATGTTGCTCTCTCTACGCCTGGCTCTGTTCAGGGGCTGTCGATGCCACTGCTTGACTAGGAGGAACAGGGAAAAGCAACGAGCCCGAGGACGGCCTCCTGTCAGGAAAGGCCGTATAGGAGATCAGTACCTGTACTATCGAGATTGACTATAAAAGACAACGCGCGGTTGCGCTCGAGTTCAGTCAGTGCTAGTTCGTCAAAGTGTACAAGTGCCTAGTGTTTTCAGTGATTTAGTGATATTTAATTTCCTACCGTCAAAAATTTATAAAAAATATTGTGTTTGAGGTTTTTCCTTTCTTGTTTGTAAAATTTCTTTTTAAAAAAATAAATTCGTAAAGAATCTTCTAGAGTAGATTATTGTAAACATACCATATACTATTTTTTATTTTCAAAAGAGCAACCACCGAGTTTCTTGCTGGTTCTTCTCGGTAGGAACGGCATTCCGAACCAGTGGTAGATTCATTTGACTATTCATAAGAACTTGTAAAAAGTCTATTTGAATAAAAATAATTTGATTTTGATTTTTTTGATTTTAAAACTGCTCTTATAAATACTATGATATTTATGTACGAGTACAGACGTGTACGAGTATAGACACCGAGTAGTAAAGTATAGACATACCTATTTAGGTACGAGTTTATTGATTTTAATTATTGGAACGTATTGCCTGTGCTCATTTCATTCAGAATTCAGATGCTACACGACACGCGTCGTGAGTCGTGACGTGAGTAGACCTACGTCACCAGAATGAGCTGAATCTCAGAACCCTTTTATACCTCGTCGCTTTTATGACAGTTTTATGCTGACCTGTGCTGGCCACTCAGAAATTCAGAATACAGTTTGTTCCGTATTCTGAGGCTGACCGGTTCAACCAAGTAATTAATACTTAATTATTATTGTCATTATCAATTTATGTCACTTGTGATAGAATAACGGAAATACGTCGTTGTTTAGGGTTTAATATACCTACTACCGGCAATGAATTTATATAATAATTATGTAGATTTTTCCGAAAAATATACCGGACATTCTAATAATTAGAAGTAGCATTATTTATCTCGACGATATGTTCAATAAAGGAACTGGTTCGTTCGACATAAAAGTCACCGGACCGTGTTAATAAAAAAGATTCGATAAAAAAAACGTATTTACAATAAACTTACGTCTTTTAATAGGTACCCATGTACATGTAGGTACCATCTACGTTGGTAACTACCAAGCTACTTAGTACAAAAGTGCGAGTATTTTTGTAGTAGGTAGGTACATATTATAGGTATCGATGATTACGAATAGTCTTGAAGTGGTTGTTGCGACTTGCGGGGGTTTCTACTATCTACTATCTACGAAGGTATTATTTGATGTACCTACGTAATAATTATTATTACTTATTCATTTTGGTTAGCGCGCCATCGTGCGTCGTTGCGCCTCTAGCCCTCTATGTGCCGCAGCCTCAGATTTTTTTTTTCTCTATGGCCGCAGCCTTCGCGGGTGGTCTATTTACATTTTACACCTTATAGATACCAATACTGTGACCATACGATGTATCAATAATACCATATAATACCTACTCAGTACTCACCAATGTTACTTTGGAACCACTTATAAAAAGTATGTCGATCGAATCTTTATGAATAAAGCTTTAGCTAAAATTATAAAATACTAGCGGTCCGCCCCGGCTTCGCACGGGTTAGTGGCACTTGATCAAAATAGTCCATACGGATACCTAATAATGGTCAATCAGCACTGAGACGAACAACTCCACCATTCGTTCTCAAATTTTGTTCAGCAAACCGCTGTGAACGCTTGGCACTTAAATATCTCCAATACCTACGACGTATTTTCACTATAACCCTCGCTTGGGAACTATGTTTAGAACTAACAACTAAGTTGAGACCGCTCTTTTAGGCACTTCGCAGTCTGTCTACAACAGTTAGATATTAAAATGTTTAAATAAATGTTAGTAAGTTCTCTTGTATTTAATAAGACATACCTACAATTGACAAATATGATACCTATAAAAGTTAGTCAGAATTTGAATATGATAAAAAAATTAATAGACGAATAGAGGTTTAACGTAAGAAGTTGAAAAAATCAAATTATTATTGCAAATTGCAATTTTCGTAGGGATCTTTAATTTTTGAAAATAAAATGTAGCCTATGTTTACTCGCTGATAAAGTAGCTTTCTACAGGTGAGAGAATTTTTAAAATCGGTCGAGTAGTTTTTTGTCTATCTATTACAAACAAACAAACAAACAAATCTTTCCTCTTTATAATATTAGTTTAGATTAGATAAAAAAAACGAGTTCTCCTCTAAATACTGTAAGTTGTTAATAATCTTTCAACCTCGACTACTCTTGCTTGCTACCTCTAGCTCACGCTATTGTAGAAGCTGTCTTCAGAGATCTGTCAAAAATATCAATCAAATAATGTAGGTAAGTACCTAATTGAAGGTAAGATCGCCTCAACGTGATCACGAATAATTATTTACTCAAATATTGAGTGATACCAAACCAGGATATTACATATTATGCAAAATATAAACAGCGAACAAAGAAAATATTTGATATTCAGACGTCACGGTATAAAAAAATCAAGGTCACTTTACCTCAATAAGTCTGATTTTTCGTTTCACAAATATTCAGAGGTGTTGCTATTTATTTGCTAAAGCACTATTGTAGGTAGGTTCCTATTATATTAGCATAGGTAGTAACATGTTTAGTTATCGTTCATGTTCACAAGTCCATGGACACGATAAAAAATTGCCGGCGAGAAAAAATCAGACGTGCGCGCGTACCTTTGATTTTATATATACATAATCAAAGGCGCGTACGGCGTAATGTCTCTTTGAATAGGAGAACTTATCCTTTCCGTTGCGGTAGGAATTTGACAGTTTTCCGATTTGCTAAATTGTTAGAAAAGGAAAAGTTCCCCTTTGAAAAGAAATAAGAAATGCTTTTGGAAGAAAAATGGAGGAATGTCAGGAAATTACAGTGAAAGGTCCTATATTACCTATGGAAAGGTCACAATACCACTCTTGTGGGTAGCCTGTATAGTTATACCTATACCATACCTGATTATTGGAAAACAAAAATTACTTGGAAAATTACTAAAAGGTAGAATAAGTAAGACGTATTATTATGATAAATAGCGCTATATAAAAAACATGGCTGATGAGGATGACGCAGATTGAAACAAGTTAGATTCTGTGTAGTTTGTATAAAATCAAATCAGAGGTCCAAGTAATCATTCATTTGACTGCATAAAACATATTAGGTAGGTACTCGAACTTTACGGAGTTCATACATGCCATAGACCCATAGAGGTACCTAATATCTTTGATTAGGTACCTAATATAGTAGCATCACAGAGTAGCTTAACTAAGATAGGTAGGGTCAACACGTCAGTTGACGACCAGTTAGTCGACTTGCCGTCTTTAAAGTTACACAGCTCTTTGAAATTTACCTTTTTTGACGAAATAACAATTTATATGCATGAAAGAAACATGAAGGAACATAATTACCGTATGATTTAAATATTTCTATTTCCCTATTTTATGCAATATGCCGATTTGTAAAAAAGTGCGTTTTTTTCAGTTTACGACCAGCTTTCGTTATTTTACGACCACACTGTAGTCAGTTTACGACCATTCAACAGCCACTGAAAAACGATCTCTTGATATATTAAGATAAGGTCGAAAATAAAAATATCAATTAATTGTTCTAAAAACACGTTTATTTATTTTTTCTATGATTTATTAGTCAATATTCATTATAAAAAATAGCAAAAAAGTGATATATTTTCTAACGAACATAGAATATTATGGACATAACTTGCATGCTTAAATTTTTTTCTTGATTAGTCTTCTTTTCCTACATTTCTTCTCTTTTTCTTTTTTGATTAGTCTTTTTTTTTCTACATCTCTTCTCTTTTTCTTTTGCTTTCCTGTTTTTCCTTTGCTTTTAATTACTGCTTTCGTGTTCTTCCAATTCAAAATTTTCTTTACCCCTTTTCTAAAAATATTATTTCGTCATGCTTGTGGAAATTGCACTTAGTAGCTTAGTCTAAGTTTCGCTTTTGTCATTTGGCACTCATCAAAAGACATCTCATTTGGTGTGTAAGATATTAATTGTAGCATCGGTCCTAATTAGTTAAATTGTCAAAATATCAAATTTCGAGCTGGAATGTGATTAAGCAGGGGCTTGTGGGCAATGCTGTCAATGTCAATATTTAGGTTGTAACAAGGAGATATTAAACTTCGAAGCTGCATCAAAATCTCTGGCCCGCACTGTGTTTTTATTTGAACTGGAATTTCTACAAAAAATATATTTTGAAACTGTTTTGTTCTGTCTGTTCGGTACGAGACTGCCAGTTCTTAACTGTGCTTTCCAGCTTTTGCTTTTGCCCAATATCATTCAGCTGGTTGCCTGACGTCAGCCAGCTGAATGATATTGGGTTGTATAGCTGGTTAACCATTCCTAATCTAACTCACTTAGAGTATCAGAGAGTAAGTCATGCGAGACTTGTACCCATCTATGAATAGGTTTACGGGTTTTTTTTATAACATTTTTGATTACCCAATCATTGAAAGCATTGCTTACATATTCATAAAAGACTTCGCTTTTCATCAATCGAATTTCTAAACGTTCAAGTACCCATGATTCTGGCATATTATCAACGATGGCTTTAGGGAATCTGACCTAAGGACATATTACTAGAGGTAAGAACCCCTGAAGCAATGGATGATAAATTGTCTTAATTATATGTACCTGGACTCCTAAGAATCCATTCTAATCTAATTGGAGCGAATCCTACGGACTGTCTGTTAACCCAGAAAAATCTTAAGTAGCTCTATTAGGTGGCTCCAAGCAGCTTGACAAGATCATACGAAGCAATTTACCTCCCATCCGCCTCGGCCCAACTACCCTGGACATTAGCTCTTTGGTCAAAAAACTTGGCATTTATATCGACAGTTCTTTATCCTGGGTCCCGCAAATCGCTGAGGTTAGCCGGAAGTTGTTTGCGTCAATTGGTGGCCTGCAACGCTGAAAAACTTTCTTCCAGTTAAAACCAAATTTTTTTTAGCTAACTCTCTTCTTTTGCCACTTCTAGACTATGCTGACTCGTCCTACCCCGATCTAACCGAAGAACAGCTGAATAAGCTCGAGCATTTTCAAAACCTATGCATAAGATTTATCTACGGGTTGCGTAAGGTTGAAGTGGCTCCCAATCAGACTCCGTCGCAATCTGCACATGCTGACACTCCTCTACTCTATTCTATACAATCCTCATACTCCTTCTTACCATCTTACCTCAAACAGTGTTTCTCCTTCCTTGGCTCTAACAACGAACTACAACACCTAAAGTCATGTACGGATAATCGCTTGCACATTCCTGCCAGTCGCACAGGATCTTATGGTAAATCTTTCACCCGTAAATCCGTATTATTGTGGAACAACCTTCCAGCGGATATACGACAGTCTCTCTATCTTCAGAAGTCGCTTTTATAAGCATTTAGGTTGCAATTAATTCACTTTGGTCCTATCTATTAATATCCCTCTATTTGGCCCGAATAGACCAAATAGAGGAATATTTATGCTACTATTATTACTATATATATTTTAATGTTTAATTGTTGCACTATCCCACAATTGTTTGATAATCTCATCTCCCCAAAGGTTGTCTGGAAGAGATTGCTTTAGCAATAAGACCGCCTTTGCAATTCTCACCCTTGATCTTATCTTTTAACCTTTTGTTTATTGTTATTGATTTTAAGTGTGTGCAATAAAGAGTTAATTTATCTATCTGGACTTACAAAATGCGATTGGATGAAGAGTAACGTATTTTATGAATCCATTAACGATAATTTCAATGGTTATTTAACCAAAAATTATATCATAACAAAGCCAGTTTTTCAGTTTATAGGCAGGCACTAAGCCTCTTTAAGCGAATTTTAGAAATCCAAGAGGAAAATTATTGTTATAACAAACATACCGGCAAATGCAAGACACTTGCTTCGATCAACTGATATGAGTTTGATCGCTGAAGCATAATCTGAAGATATACGGTAATCAGAAATGGATTCTGAAAGTGTGGATTATATCTCTTAAACGAGACACTTTGGATTAAATACAAAATGTGTCAAAGATTATTGACACATTTTGTATCCAAACAAATCCTAATCTAGAATAAACTGAGTACACCAAGGCTTCTTGAATATTGCAGTTACAAATCGAGGACGAAAGCTCTAAGTCTAACATAGTACTGTACACTGTACAGATATTCGATAATTTTTAGCTGAGTTTAGTTAGAAGCCTGAAGTAGTTGGTCCACAAACTCCTGCTACTCAGTCCAGTTTTCTGGAATCATATAAAAAATAATTGGTGCTCATATCACCCTACCAGATTATTTTAAAAAGTAAAAAGTAAAATAAAATAAAGTAGTAGTCAATACTCAACCGCCAAAATATAGACAAAAATTTAAAACCGTCTTCATGGTCGCTCACTAATCAGTATACGACCACTACTATGTAGTCAAACTAATGCAAATAACCACATGGTCGTTATCTAGTCCGTGTACGACCACAAGAATATTGTATTTTTTATTACTTTTGTATGTAATTACATCGATGGTCGAGAAATGATCCGTTGCCGACCACGTTGTTTTACATCATCAAAATACGTTTAGATTTTTCGGTTTTCTCTTTATTTTGCCGGTCGCAAACTGACGTTTAAATAAACCATACATAATAGGATGTCAAGAAACAATAAAATTTGCGCTAATATTATGCGGCAAGTTAGAAAAGCTCAAAAATGATTCGTTACAAACCGCTAGTTTACGACCATGTGGTCGTAAAAGGAAGGAAGCTCAATTTTAGTCGGCCCATTAGCGACCACCATTTATTTAAATAAATAAGCATTTTATGGACATAATATGGATTCTAAATTATAATTTAATAATATTCTGACACCTTAAGCACAAAATGTATGCAATAACTTTAATAAAACATGTTTTACCCACGGTTTAAGTTTGGCCTCCTCATTGCTCCTCACTATTTTTTTTCCTAGCATTTTGCTCCAAAATCAATGTGTGTGCTCCGGCTCAGATTCATCGGCTCACAGAGTTATACTGAAATGTATTAGGTTGGCCTTTGACCTGAGAGTAAGGGATAGATAGAGCATGATTTTCAAGAAAAAAGAGTGATCGTTGCGTTAATATTACAACTGTTTTTGGTTGTTTTCGGAAAAACGGTCGTGTACGGGGGGTGGTCGGCGAACTGACGTGTTGACCCTACATGTTTTTTGAGTTTTGTGGGTTTTGACGTGCATTCTATGAACAGGTCGAATTAAAAGTTACATAAACGATTACGATTATGATTTTATTACACAATCGGGGGACAGATCTCAAAACAATCTAAACTTGACCAATCTATATTTATTTGTTATTTTCCTATACCTAGCTAAAAAACTCAGATTTAGTGCATCTAAGAACCTTCCTTGCGTCTCGGATCCGAAGTCATCACTAGCAACGTTTTGACAAAACGTGCTCAGTGCTGCTGCTGCTGCCACCTCTCTGAGGCCAATCGGCGCTAAAAGCGCTTGAAAATAGCGCTAGATTCCGCTAGACTACATAAACAAAAAATAGTGCTAGAATCCGCTAGATTGCATGAACAAAAAAAAGGCATAAGAAAAAAATATTTATTTACCTAATACAAATCGTATCATTACAAAAAAAAAGGCTTATTAGACGGTTATGGCTAATCGATTTCGGTACCAGAATATATATTATATTTGTTTATAATGTGTTTTTTTTGACAATGGTACTTCCATGTAAATTTATCTCTTAGTTTGCTTTGCAGTGGAAATAACACAATTGTTTTTTAGGTTTGCGAACAAAATTACTTTCTCGAAGCAAGGCATGGACGACAATAAGAATTAAGAATAATAAAAAATATTAAAACAAGTGTATAAAGTCGCAGAAAACAAAACTAGGTATTTGACATTCTAAATTCTACTTTATTCTTACTGTATAAAGGCTGTGTAGCTTAGGAATATGAATATAAATATAGCTCGTGCTGATTCATTGATTGATCACCTCTCCTGAACAATTTTGTATGAAAAAATTTTTTTTAACTGACCATTTCGTATAGAGGGGAAAAATTCATGAAGAGGAAAAATACGGAGAGAGCTGATGATTGAGGATTTCGAAGACGGATGAAGAGCACAGCCAGGGTATTGAAGATAGGTGGGGGGTGCTCGACCAAATGTCACTCGAAACTTCATCCAATTGACAGTGAGCTGAAAAAAAATTCAAAATGGCGGATTTAAGATGGCCGCTATACAAATTTCGTCGGTGTCTATCTCGGAGAGTATAAAAGATGGAAGAGTGGTTTCTTGGCAAAAGATGATGATGATCTTGGCAGGACATGTAGGTCTACTTGATCAACAGGAAAAAAATTCAAGATGGCGGAATTTATTTTTCCATAGAAAATGTATGGCAAGGTTGCCTGGAAGAAATTGCTACTTAGCAATAAGGCCGCCCTTTATACTTCTTTGTTTTATTTTATGTTTTCTGTATTTTACTTTTGTTATGTGTGGTACAAATAAAGAGTTTAATAATAATAATAATAATATGGCGAATATTGAAGAGGCTCCAATTTAGTGTAGAACTATGCAAGACTTGATGCGGTTCCTTTTCAAAATTTGTTTTTAAAGAAGAACTCTCCATAATTTTTCGGAGAAAAAATATACCTACTTATGGAGAGCAATGTCATCATCGAGGGTTTGAAAGATGGGTGAAGAGCATGGCCAAAATTTCATAGGGGTCTATTTCAGAAAGTATACTAGATGGAAGAGTGGAAGTAGGAAATATGCATGACTTGGATATGGTTTTTTTTTGCAAGATTTGTTCTGTATGGAAGAATTGTCGGTTTGCCGTCAGCAAAGCCAAGAAGGCGAAGTTCAATGGCACCCAAAGGTACCCGATCGTCAGCGGTATGATATTGATATTAGTCTGTATGCATGTCTGGAAAGTTTTTTACATTTAAAGGCCCTTTTAGATTCTTAGGGGGTCTCTGTTTTATGTTTTCTTTTGAGAATTATTTTTACGTCTGTCGGGTCGCTTGGCGCGCTGGCGCTTCCACTGTGTTCGCCAGCATAGCAGTGTGTTGTTTACTTGAGAAAAAAATATACTTTTGCTGAGCGATGATGATCGCGGGTTTGAAAGATGGGTGAGGAGCACGGCCAAAATTTCATAGGTGGCTATTTCAGAAAGTATACTAGTTGGAAGAGTGGAAGTAGGAAATATGCATGACTTTGATATGTTTGTTTTACAAGAATTGTCGGTTTGCCGTTAGGAAAGCCAAGATGGCGAAGTTCAATGGCACCCAAAGGTACCCGATCATCAGCGGTATGATATTTAAATTAATCAACTAAGGAAGGTTTCTATATGTTTTTAATTCAACGGTCTCTTACACTGTATACATGTCTGGAAAGTTTTTTTTACATTTAAAGGCCCTTTTAGATTCTTAGGGAGTCTCTGTTTTATGTTTTCTTATGAGTTTTTTTTTACGTCTGTCGGACGCTTGGCACGCTGACGCTTCCGCTGTGCTCGCTAGCATAGCAGTGTGTTGTTTACTTCAGCACACGTAGGCCTTAAACACTAGGATAGAAGGAGAACAAGTAAGTAGACAGTGGGCCACGCGGTCTACTACGCGGTCCGCTTCAGCGGGCCGCGCATCCACGCGCCATACTAGTAAGATAATATAAAGCTAGTTCGACTGATTTTCGTTACCTGAGATTTATGCTTTGAGGCTATTTTTGCATTTTTTAAATATACTAAAAATTTAACGTTTTTATTTTTATTTATCTACCTACTTGAAAACGTGAGCCTGTATTTTTTAAAATATCTTATCAAAATATTTGAGAACCTCACGCTGTCTGCCTTTTTACGGGGTATGATTGATATATATTTTTGATGTATTATTATTTTTTGCATTAAGTAAGGCGATTTTAGAATTTCAGTTACTTTCAAGCTATTTAGGTCGTAGAAGCCAGGAGTTTATTTATCATCAGGAACTATATCAATCTTACCCCACTGTAGTTCCATCTTTCCCCTGATATTTTTTTTCTGAAGTGCAAACTTTGCAAGCTTCTTTTAAATCAAATAATGTTTCAAACTGATTTCTGTAACTCTAGTATAATATTTGTACTATACTTTTTCACTCAAAACAAAATTAGCCTTTATCATAAAACTCTTTAATTTACAACAGTTTCAAATCAACAATATTCATATCACCAAAAAACCATTTAGACTTGCCCCCACTCACCTTATACTAGATGATGCTCGCGACTTCGTCCGCGTGGATTAATTAGGGTTTTTTCGCGAGAATTCTTTAATTTTCCGGGATAAAAAGTAGGTAGCTTATATCCTTCCCCGGGAACAAACTATCCCTATACTTACCAAATTTCATCAAAATCGGTTGAACAGATGGACCGTGAAAACGTAGCGGGCATGTAACAGACAGAGACGGACAGACAGACAAGCACACCTTCGCATTTATAATATTGAGTAGGTACTTATCTATATTTTGTCACCGTAAAATAATTGTAAAATCCGTTAGATTATAATCTAACGGTTAGATTATAATCTAACCGTTATCTTAACGAAAGTTAACCGTAATCTTTCGACAGTTTACAATCTAACGGCTTTTATCTCGCGAGATTGTAAACTGTCGAAAGATTGTGAACCGTTCAATGTACCTAAAATATTTACGTTTTCTCTCTTACTTACTTACTCTTACTCTTTCGTGTTCTTGGTTAGGTTAGGGTTAAACATAAATATTCAGGTAGTGCCCTGTGCCTATCCTTAGGTTCTGGGGATTATAGTATACCTAAGAGATTACAATCTACCGAAAAATAATGCGTTAGATGGTAAGCTGTTAATACAGTTCACAAATACACAATCTTCGACAGTTTACAATCTCGCCAGATAAAAACCGTTAGATTATAATTTAACGGTATTTACAATTATACTATGGGAATGTTAGGATTGAAGTTAAACAAACCCAATGTAATTTACGAATATTATATTATGAAAGTTGATTATTTATTTAGTTACAAAGTCTATTGATATATTATGATAAACGATTTATAACACTAATTACGGACTATGTACGATATAACAAATATAATAATTAATTGATTGAATTGAGTGAATTAGCCGGACATGAGATGCGTGTACGCGGCCTCCCGTCGTCGGGGTTCAGAATTCACTGATTCGAACGCCCGGGAGAATCCCGACCGAAAGCGAGTCGGAACGGAAATTCCCGAGGGTTCAGTAGGTCTCGTGGGACTTCGCCACATCAGCCCCCCCGGAGACCTTTAGGTCGATCATGACGAATAAAGAATTCGTTCTTTTACATAATTAGTTTCCCTTGCTACAAAAGTATTATAATTAAAATTAAACATAAAACTTATTTAGGTATTAATTAAACTATTATATGTTTACAAAAAATAAACGATACAGTGCGATATTAGAAGTTTACGTACAATATTAATAGCTCAATGCATTCTCCAAAAATGGTTCTACATACTTATGATATGTGAGTTTACTCACATACGAAGGAATCTAACCCGTCTGCCAGAGCGAGTAACTGTATCAGGCTTGGTGGCAGGCGGTTCTGAAGTAACAGGTGAAAGATACGTACGTGGTTTTGGACCAGAAACATCGCTATACCCTTTGCATGCACTAGAGGCAGAAATTCTTATTTTCTGTAAATCCAGCGAAGAAGAAGCGTGCAAAAGATGTCTCAACTCGGTGTCCGTTTCTTTTGAGAAAGGGAGTATATCTAAACTAATGCTATCAGTAACAGATTCAATCCGAGAGAACGCATCGGCAACGACGTTGTCCTCTCCGGAAATGTGTCGCACGTCGGTCGAGAATTGTGATACGAAATCGAAATATCGGAACTGACGTGGAGAGCATTTTTCAGACGCTTTACGAAACGCAGCAACAATAGGTTTGTGGTCTGTCCAGATCGTGAACGGCTTCAGCTCGACCATGAAACGAAAATATTTCACGGCTTCGTAAATGGCGAGTAGCTCTCGATCGAAAGGGCTATACTTACGTTGAGCTGAGGTCAGTTTCTTGGAGAAGAAAGCAAGGGGTTGACAATTACCTTCAACTTTCTGCTGCAATACGGCGCCGATGGCGATATCGGACGCATCACAGATCAACATCAGATCCGCTGTAGGATCGGGATGAGCAAGCAGTGTTGCATCGACGAGGCTCTTTTTGCATTCGTTGAAAGCCTGTTCCAGCTCAACCGTCCAAGTGATTGGAGTGTTTGGCTTGGTATCCGTGCCGCTAAGTAGTTGGTGTAAAGGTGCTTGGATTTTCGCAGCGTTCGGTAGGTACCTTCTATAAAAGTTAATCATACCGAGAAATCTCCTTAATTCTTTCAAGGTCTTGGGCTGCGTGAAGTTCTGGATGCTACTTACCTTTTCTGGCGTAGGACTCGTGCCGTTTGCCGTAACTAAGTAGCCGAGGAACTCGACTTCCGGAACACCAAATACGCTTTTAGCGGAGTTTAAAACAGCACCATGATCTCGAAGGCGCTCTAGAACCTGTTTGAGATGACATTCGTGATCGTTGTGGTCGCGTGACGCAATCAATATGTCATCTATATACGGGAAAGCAAAATCCAGGTCCCTTAAGATTTCGTCCATGAACCGCTGAAACGATTGCGCGGCGTTCCTTAGACCAAAACTCATGAACGGAAACTCGAATAATCCGAACGGCGTAGTTATGGCAGTTTTGGGTACATCCGCAGGGTTGACTGGAATCAAATGGTAAGCACGTACCAAATCAATTTTGCTGAACACAGTACAGCCATGTAGATTATGGGAAAAATCTGCGATGTGGCGTACTGGGTATCGATCGGGTACTGTTCGAGCGTTGATACCTCTGTAGTCTCCGCAAGGTCTATCAGTACCGTCTTTTTTAGGTACTAGATGGAGAGGCGCTGCCCACGGACTATCGGATCTACGTGCAATACCTGCTCTTACCATATCCTCAAACTCACGCTTAGCTCGGCGGAGCCGGTCCGGTGCCAATCTGCGAGGTCGACTGTACACCGGCGGACCGGGCGTAGTGCGTATGTAGTGCAGCGTTTGATGCTTAACTTCGCGCACCATTGGCTCACCAGAGGGTCGCGTGACCTCAGGAAACTGTTTGAGTAACTGATGATAACGAGAATTACCTGTAACAGTCTTAATTTCGCACTCTAAGGAAGATAACACGGGTTTAGCATTTACAATGAGCGTAGTCGTATTATCAACTAATCGGTGGTTCCTTACATCTACAAGTAGGTTATAATATGATAAAAAATCTATGCCTATGATCGGTCGGGTTACGTCGGCTATTACAAAACGCCAGCGAAAATCTCGCCGCAACCCGAAGTTTAAATTTAAGTTTATTGTTCCATATGTATTAATCACTGTACCATTAGCGGCAAAAAGTTTATAGTCAGTCTTCTTAACAATTGTCTTATTAGAACTTACATTTCTAATTGGGAACACACACAAATCAGCACCAGTGTCTATTAAGAACTTAACGTTAGAGTGTTTGTCCGTTACAAATACGCGACTCGGTGTGACGTCACGACAGTCATCGTTAGCCGCCATCAATGACTGCGTTTTTCGTTTTCCGACGAGTAAGTGCACGGATTACGGCACTTTGTAGCCTTGCTCTGGAATTTGCGGTGATACCAGCAGTGGGCATCAGTCGCAGAATCATTGGATCGGCTACGGGAACGTCGGCGCCATCTCGTGCTGCTATTCGATCTCGAGCGGGATCGCGATGACGATGCTAGTGCGGCGACTTTTCGCGACAAATCAGCGATTGATTGTTTCAGTTCGCTGATCTCATTATTCGACGTCGACGCAGACAGCTGATGAACTTGCGGCGCGGTACCAATCACATCCTTAACTGTGTCCGCAAGTGTAGCCAACTCGTCGAGGCTACTCTTCGATTGCGACGCCAAGATTACTTGAATATGAGTAGGTAGTCGGCCCGTCCATAGGGTACGTAAAAAGTCGTCGGGTACGCTTGGACCTGCTAAACCTTGTAAGTGTCGCAGGAATTGCGATGGCTTACGATCCCCAATGTCCTCTTGGGTTAATAATTGACGTACTCGTTGCTCCTGTGACGACGAAAGACGTTTCACCAGCTCTGTCTTAATCTTATTATATTTATCACTATCGGGAGGGTTTTTAATAACGTCTCTTATTTCGGTTATGTACTTATAATCCAAATTTGAAATTACGTAATTATACTTAGTCGTGTCTGCTGTTATATTTGTTAAAGCAAACTGCCCTTCTAGCTGTGCGAACCAAAGAGCTGGCTCGTCTGGCCAAAAAGGTGGGACTTTTACGCGCACAGTTTCTACCGCGGGAGATTTGTTGTCTTCAGCCATTGTTTAAAATAAAAAACTTTTGTTACACTGAATCTATTTCCGGAATAAAACAAGTTCGTCACTATGCACACAAAGAATGTTCGAAATATGCAAGCACTTGAGAGTTCGGGACGCGTCGCCGGTTCACCACTTATGGGGACGTCGGGTGTCACCAGTTATGGGAATGTTAGGATTGAAGTTAAACAAACCCAATGTAATTTACGAATATTATATTATGAAAGTTGATTATTTATTTAGTTACAAAGTCTATTGATATATTATGATAAACGATTTATAACACTAATTACGGACTATGTACGATATAACAAATATAATAATTAATTGATTGAATTGAGTGAATTAGCCGGACATGAGATGCGTGTACGCGGCCTCCCGTCGTCGGGGTTCAGAATTCACTGATTCGAACGCCCGGGAGAATCCCGACCGAAAGCGAGTCGGAACGGAAATTCCCGAGGGTTCAGTAGGTCTCGTGGGACTTCGCCACAATACGCTGTCATATAAGTATAAAAGTAAATAATGAGTAAGTAATAAATTAATTAAATACGATACAGAATTAAGAAAATATGCGAATGTTCGTTGGCATTTCCAAACACGCTCGAGTGGAATCAAGGCTGGGCAAAGTCCATTTGACGACGCGACACGCGGCGATATATACTACGTCGTCGTCGCATACCTAACAAGTAGGTACATACTACATATTGCCTACAGGCTACATCATTATAGGTAAGTTGCTTGAGTCCACCGTATGTGGATTGAGAACTAATCAATGACACCACAATAATTTTAATAATATGGTAGATGACGGATATATACGGGACGGGCGGTCTTTAGAAGTGGCTTGACGAGATTCCGACAACGTGAAAAATTAATTATTTTTTAGTGATTATTATTTGTATGTAGAGGTCCTCCTAAAAGACGATCCACCTCCTCTACTTGTATAATGTTTGTTAACCATTTTAAACTATGTAAGCCCGCCAACCCGCATTGGAGCAGCGTGGTGGGTCTAAGCTCTAATTCCCGCTCTCCTATGAGAGTGGAGGCCTGTGCCCAGCAGTGGGACGTTAATAGGCTGTAGTGATGATGATGATGATGATGATTTGAGTAAAAAAGTTTGTCGAACTTTTATGACGTCACAAGCAAGTATTTCATACAACATCCCAAGGTAAGCAGGCGTTTTGACGTTTGGAAAAACGCTGCTGATTTGACTAATAAGTATAAGTATTAAATGTTGCCAAATACCCAATTTCATGTAATGGGCGTCGCTGAAACGGACTCAAAATGCATCTCCAATAATTCATATCCATACTAATATTATAAATGCGAAAGTGTGTGTCTGTCTGCTACGCTTTCACGGCTCATCCGTTCAACCGATTTTGATGAAATTTGGTACAGGGGTAGGCCATAGGTGGTAACTCGTATCCCTGGGAAGGACTTTGGCTAAAAGTAAAGAGTTCTCGCGAGAATCAAAAAAACTTAATCCACGCGTACGAAGTCGCGGGAATCATCCAGTTAATTATAAAGACAAAATGCACTAACTTCACTCGCACTTTACCAATAGGTAATAATAATCTCTCTAATAATAATAGGTAATTAGCGGAATTGGTCAGTGCCGTGGAAATAAGAATCTCCGGGAAAATGGAATCTCGTGCTGAGTGTATAAATATGTAGTTTTTAATTTTTATGATCGTCATGAAACACTGTCTATCCCAGGTCCGACACAGAATACGTACAGAGTATGAAGATTAATCTAAATCCTTATGGTCTAAGAGCCGGATATGACCTTTACCGATCTACAGGTTAAGCAGATGAAACCTACTTTTTATTTTTAGGTATATCCAGATCTAAGACGATAGTTAAGTAGGTACATCCTCAAATGTTTTGCTCGAATCGACAGATACCAACAACAACCATATTTTATAAGTCCTTCGTAGGTACGTACGAGTAAATACAACGTTTTACATTTTACATGAATAAAAATTCTTTAAAATTCCTATTCTGCTGAAAAAAAGTATGGACAAATATTAATACCAAAATGCAGAAAGTAGATATCCATTTTTAATTTTTATGGATTTTTTTGTTGCCTATCGTTTGCAGTCACGTGTGTTGATTGCATGTGTATAATAAATACCTTTAAATACCTAGTATCATTTTTATCCGACTTTCAAAAAGAAGAGGTTATATCGTTTCAGCGCGTATTTTTATACGAATAAAAATGATTATTTTATGTATACCTTAATATAAAGAAAATTTAAATATTTTGCCTTGAAATCATTGAATTATTATGTAGGTACGAAATACAGTTGCTCAAATTTAACTACCAAACTCACACTTTCTTAGCGCATTAGAACGAACGAATATTTACGAGTATAGTGTGATATAGTGGTACCTACCTAAGTATAAGTACCTAACCAAAGTTAAGCAGAAACTCGTTAGTCGTTACATTTACTCACGGACAGCTTTTGCAATCCGTCATGAATGTTTGAATATTTAGCGAAGTAAATTTTTTGTGTGGATTTCCGATTGCAAGACCCTAGGTGCTCCTAGTTAGCACAGTAGGCATTCGTGTAATGTACTTATTGTCCCTATATGTACGGTACGGAGTAAATGGTAGAGAGTAGAAACTACGTTTTCAGAGAATGAAAAAACTAGAAGTTTAATTCGCTATAATCCGCCACAGAAGGCAAATCTATGTGGTAGGTACAACAATGCACGATTGTAAAAGCAACATCTCCTGAAGATGCTCTGGTATCGGAGTGAAACGTACGTTGAGGGTATTTTTGAGGGTTTATGTGGTGTGGTGAATGACGCAGACTCGCAGGCATCAGGCACGAGATACGATCTGTAGACTGTACCACATAGATTTGCCATCTGTGGCGGATATACCTACCTACCGAATTAAACTTCTAGTTTTTTCATTGTCATGGACTTACGCAAAGTAACGCCTACTTCTATCCAAAATTCTTCTGAGGCCAACGATCTCTATTTAATGTCGGTACTCGATGCTACCTGGCGTTGGTGGCGAACTCTATGACAAAGAAAAATGACAAATAATGATTAAATAGGTACCTATAGCGGAATTATCAAGAGCTCTCCTCGAACTTGTGGTAGGTACTAGGTAGGTAGGTATATTATAGAGACTGGAGAATTGGAGATCGCCACATAGTTGGGTAATGGGTACGATAGGTATATCAAGGCTAGTCGACATGAAATGAAAGAAAATGCCGAACCTCCAAATTCGGTCAACCATCCAGTAACCGACTCGGGTCACCGTTGCTTAACAATCGCAATCGGATTTATATGCGTTGACACAACTCGTCCCTCATTAACATGAAGTAACCACAGAATAGGTATATACTTAATACTTAGTAACATATTATAAGACCATATTATACTTAGTATAGGAAATAAGACATACCTAATAATATTATGTCCTTTATGAAATAAACTTTGATATCAATATCAAACTCAAGTAGGAATTAAAATTCAAACAGAGTCAGGAAATCAAAATTCAAGGCCTTTCGAAACTCCATCTCGTCTAGGTGGAATTCGGCATGTTTGACGTTTGTCTCCTTTAATAATAATGAATACCCCCAAGTATCTAACCCATCCCTGAAGACAACAAGTCAGCTCCCCTCCACGCATGATGCACTAAATACCTACTTATAAAATAGTTCAAAAAAAAGTACCTATTGTCTTCTAGGAAAATCAATTTTAGGTGAAGTACCATTCAATTTGTATAATAAGTTGACAATTGACCTCAATTGCATATTATTATCATTCATAACAATAGAAGCGCGAAACAATGAAAAACATGTTAATTAATACTTTGACTCTAGCATTTAACTTCTAAATTTCAACTAAGTGTAAGGATACATACCTACATTACCTACTAGTGCATGCATTAGTTATTGGTTACTAGCTGATGCCCGCGACTTCGTCCGCGTGGATTGAGGTTTTTTGATCCCGCGGGGACTCTTTAATTTTCCGGGTTAAAAGTTATTCCAGACTATAATCTATAGTGTGTGCCAAATTTCTTGGTCCATACACCCATCCAAACTTTCGCATTTATAATATTAGCATCTGTTGCATCTGAATCGGATTACGCAAAACGTCTAACCTTTTTTCATCGTTGGGTAATGACCTGTATTAACCTTCTCGAACGTTCAAAGGTTTGTATATAATAACTTCTTTAACAAAGTCGCTTACGTCGGCGCGGTGTTTAGTGCGACTCATGCGCATGCCACTGCCAAGCCCAAGCGGGTTTGACGACTTCAATAGCTGCAAGTTGCAACTTGCAACCACTAAGTTGTTGTGACGTGACTTGTGAGACACCTTTCTGAGGCAGTGAAGGCACAACGATGTGATGCGATGATTGTACTACTACCCATACATACAATAATACGAGGTCTGTTCAAAAAGTATCGCGAATTATGTATTTTTTCAAAAAGTACCTATTTATTTATTCATGAATATCTATTTCGTCTCCTTCAAAGTAATCCCCCTCGGATATAATGCACTTGTGCCAACGTTTTTTCCAATCCTCGAAGCACTTAAAAAAACATTTTTCGTGATCTTCTTCAGCTCCTCCTTCGATGCCGTCTTTATCGCCTCAATCGTGGCGTAGCGTCGTCCTTTCATGGGCCTCTTCAGTTTTGGGAACAGGAAAAAGTCACAGGGGGCCAGGTCTGGGGAATACGGTGGCAACTATGGGACCATTACTGTGTTATTTTTGGATAAATATTCGTGCATAAGCAACGATGTGTGAGCAGGGGCGTTATCATGGTGCAAAAGCCAGTCAATCAATCAATCAATCAAATCATTTATTCAATATAGGTACACTGTAGGTACACTTATTGACGTTAAAAATTACTTACTTATAAAACGTGATGGTGATAATCGGTTACGGTTTTTGATCTTCTACAAATCCGGGCGTTTCTGGCAGATTGCTTCGCGCAAATTGCGCATAACTTGCAGGTAATATTCCTTATTGACCGTACTACCCTGTGGCAAGAACTCATGAAGCACCACGCCCCTGCAATCAAAGAAAACTGTGAGCAAAACCTTCACGTTCGACCGAACATGACGCGCTTTTTTCGGCAAAAATCGAAGACGAGCCAAAACACATCCAAGCAAAACAGCTGTCAAAAATTAACTAAATATTCAAAATGGCCGACCTTGTCAGCGTATGTAAGAGACATGCGTACCAACATAAGGCTACAAAAAAATCAAAAATCAAATAGGTATACGCAGCCCGCGGAAATTTAAAATTCGCGATACTTTTTGAACAGACTATGTACATGATAGCATACTACCATCGCATAAAGCAGTATTAAAAATGTCCGATCTACCTAGGTACTTACCTGGACGTCCCTGAAATAAGGATTACAAATTCTGAAACAAGAGAGTCAACAATATTAAAATAATCCTGTTTTATGTGGTGATTGTAAGCCTCCAGAGCTTTCAACTACTTACTTGATTTGGGAACAGGCATCAGCTCAATCTGTTATAAAAAAGACTTTTCCTGACATGGACTTATTAACACGCAGCCGAAACTTGTTTTAAAGTTGGTTTCTTCTATGACGTACTTGTAGGCACTCAATTAAAAAATAGAATACCTACTAGCTAATTTCCGCGACTTCGTGTGACTTCGTCACCAAGGAACCCATAAAGCTCATGTCCGTCCGCGGCTTAGCTCAGAGACTATTAGTACTAAAAAGGTTTAATTTGGAATGGGTATACACTATACACTATAAGTACATCATATTAATCACGCTAACAAAGTGGTAAAATAAAATTTTGATTTTTGAGAAACAAGCTTTTCCAGGTACCTAAATACCTACGTCTCAAACACGTAGAGATGATTTTTTCCCGGCTATCCCATGATGTTTGGTGGCGTCCAGATAAACGGTTGTTCCTGGATATATTGTGCAAACAAATCGTGTAAGTAATAAAGAAAACTATCACATCTAGGTAGACGTTACAATTTTACGTCGACCAACGCGCATTTGCAAGTCCGCCTAGGTATTGTGATTTGCACGGGGCAACTACGGAACCCTACTCTTCGCGTGCTCGACACGCACTTGGCCTGTTTTTATTGTTTTATATTTAAGTACTTACATAATAATATTCATACCTGTAAAATGCAGAATATCGTTAACTTTATTATTATTATGGTAGAGACAGAGTCGTATCTATCAACAGGAGTTAGGACTGCGGTAAAGACTAGATGCTAGTGGTTTCAAGTTATGACGTAAAGGCAAGTATAGGTATACCTAAGTAGACAGATAAAATCTACTGTCTAGTCATAGGTAAGAATTTTCCATCAATATTGTAAGAACTCCCGTCCAAATATGGTTTCCTTATGTTACTGCAGCCTTAGGCTAATGACGTATGCAGCTAGTAGATTTAACGTCCACGTAGTCATCAGTTGTGTTTGTATCAGATATCAGATACCTACATTTCTGTACTAGACTAGTAATTATAATAGTACCAATATAAATCCGCGTATCTTTAAATCAAGAGCGAATAGGCATCTTCAAGGCAAGCTCATCATCACTTCCCACTAGAAGTGATTGTGGTCAAGCGTAAGCCTATAATGGAACATCTAAAAAGTACCACATCTAGCAAACTAGTAGGCTACTTACTGAGCTGTAGTTTAGGACATTGAAAGTAGGTATTATAAATAATACTATAGGTAATAATAATAATAAAGTATTATAAATAAATATATGAACATCAGTCATCACATTGAAATTTAAACGCTAAGTGATGAGTTTAAGCATTTACCCAATGATGTTCTATTATTATTTAATATTATTACCTCTCAGTTAGGATTTCTAGATTCTTCTTCTATTCTTTAAAATTTCTTACGTCCTACTCAGTAAATTTTTACTAGGGTGCTCGGTGGCATTTACCTACCTATCATACATAATAATTATCGCTTTAACCTAATTTTTATACCGTATGTATTTTCGCTATCGATCATTAATTTAAATGAAGATAAAAGATGATATTTTCCGTACCTAATTTATAATCTAGGTAAGTACTTATTTTTATTTTATATCAAGAATAGGTACATTGCACCCGGATCTTAACACCAAGCAATTGATGATTGATAACAAACCTAATTACTTACCACACAGAAACAAAAGAAAAAATCTACCCAGATAATGGGCGATAAGGTTTTTTTTTAAAATAATTATAAGTAACAATATATCAATCATATCACTAATCAGACTTGCTTGCAAGTGGTGATGCAGCTTAAGGTGGCGTATATGTCACCGTAAGATTGTAAAAACCGTTAGATTATAATCTAACTCGCGAAATTGTAAACTGTCGAATGATTACAATATAACGGATTATTTTTCGGTAGATTGTAATCTGTTAGGTTTATTAACCCGATAGCTACTTGATTATTTATGTCGAACCCTAACCTAACCTACAAGAAAGATACAAGAAAACTTAAATACATTGAATATATTTTCTAAAACTGACACTTAAAACATTGAACGGTTCACAATCTTTCGACTGTTTACGGTGACATACCTATATGTACATTCCATCAAAACTTTGTAACTAAAATATAATTACTAAATCATCATAATATCTACTAATATCTATCTGTATGTATCTACTAAGTAATCTTCATAGTAACTAAATATTTTAAATAAAAACTATAGGTAAGTATAATACCTACGTGTGATTTACAAACCTTCCTCAAACATGAATGAAGAAAAAACAATAAATCATCGCCATAGTCTTGCGCCATGGAATACAAATCGATAAGTTTATCATCTAGATACCTTTATCAAATGTTGCAATACCTAATATGTTAAACATGTAGCATCGATAAGCACGTACCCATATGCCTACTTATGCAGGCAAAATAGCCCCTAAACTACATTAAAAATTTGGTCAAAAACCAACCTGGTAACTTGGTAAGTATACTTTAGATACTTTATATAGAACATATCGAAGTACCCTCCTAACTAATAATTATTTAAACTGTGATCTCCTTGGTAAGAACTAGGTAGGTAGTTAGGTAATAGGTATAGGGTGCCTACTACAATTATACAGGTGACTGGATATGTGATACATACCTATTGCATTTCTTGCAAGGGGTTAAAGTAGAGGACATATTTTGCAGCAGTCATCTGCCTGCCTGTCTGTTTGTCTATCTGCTACATTTTCACTGTGCATCCGTTTAACCGATTTTGATGGGGCTTTTTAAAAAGTTCCCGAGAAAACTCAGCTAGATATGTATTACTTACCTATTTTAACTAATTTTGACAAAGTTACACAATAGGCATTATTGATTCCGTGTTTCGTTCCACGGAATATTATAATACCAATTCTAAACATAGGTAATCGATAGGTACAACTATGTATAGGTACTTAGACGATCTATGATGTCGACGAATATAAATTATTATACTCACGAGTAGGTACTTAGCTCGGAATAATCGTTTTTACCTACATAATGTACCTATGTATTTAATACTTTCCAAGGGAGAGTGAATAGCCACTATGGCAAATACCTACCCACTTGCCAAGTGCCAACGTCTAAAGGGTCTGGTCCAGCTTTCCTTACGACAAGATCGATAATCGTACCACAGCTAGCTATATTCGATAGTTAATTATTTATAAAAATTAATTTAATTAATAATTAGGTAAGGTGAGAGGGGGAAAGTCAGAATGGTTTTTTGATGAGATACACAATGTTGATTTGAAACTGTTGTAAATTAAAAGGTTTTATGTTAAACGCTTATAATTTTGTTTTGAGTGAAAGAGTATACACATATTTCCCTATATATAGAGGTGATAGAAATCATTTTGAAACATTGTTTGATTTAAAAAAAAGTTCAATAAGTTTGAAAAAAATGCAGGGGAAAGATGGAACTACAGTGGGGTAAGATTGATATAGTCACTAGAATCGTATTTATGGCCGTTATGCATTCCTGATGATAAATAAACTCTAGGCTTCTACGACCTAAAATGTTTGAAAGCAAGTTAAAGTTTTACGGAGTTGATGGTATTTCCCTAGATTTAGTTGCTTCCTATTTATCGAATCGACAAATGAAAATATATGTGGATGGTCAAATATCAAATGGAGTACAAATTAACGTAGGAGTCCCGTCCCACAAGGATCCATTCTAGGTCCATTTCTATTTCTTGTCTATATAAACGACCTGCCGCATGTAGTAGGCGACAGGGCAGAATTGGTCCTTTTTGCAGATGACACATCTATTATTTTTAAAGTTGATAGGAAAAACACCACAGTAGAAAGTCATAACCAAACTCTGTCCCTAATTGAAGAATGGTTTTCTATAAACAATCTGTGCTTAAACCCAAAAAAAAACTAAATATGTTTATTTTGCACCCCCAAATACACGAACGAATACGGAGATGGATATGTATCTGGCAAACGAAAAACTTGATGTGGTGGACACTACTAAGTTCCTAGGAATTAATATCGACCAGAGACTTCAATGGAGTCCTCACATAAATAATCTAGCAAAAAAGTTAAGTTCAGCAATTTTCGCAATACGAAAAATTAAAATAATGACTGACGTGGCTACCGCTAAATTAGTATATTTTGCATATTTTCACAGTTTGATGTCGTACGGAGTGTTATTGTGGGGGTCTGCCTCAGATGCTAAGACGATATTTATTTTACAAAAAAAAAGCTATTAGAGCCGTGTATGGCATGAAACCAAGAGATTCTCTGCGGGATTTCTTTAAAGAAATAAATGTTTTAACCTTGCCATGTTTGTATATACTCGAAAATATAATGTACGTCCGAAAAAATTTACACCTTTATAAGAAAAAATCTGATATCCACACAATTAATACCAGAAATAAAAATAAACTTAGCACGAATTATATAAGACTTACAAGAACCAGTAAGTCATTTATCGGACACGGTGTTCGGTTTTATAACAAAATACCGAGCAATATAACAGATCTACCAGATCGTAAATTTAAAGAATATGTTAAAAATAAGTTGATAAGTAAGGCATATTATAGAATCGATGACTATATCGATGATAGACAAGCTTGGATTACATAAAATTATGTAAATAGCTCTTTTATACTCAATTGACGATACGATACTCAAGATTAATTTATAAATTCTATGACATTTTGTATATTTTGTAAATTGTTTAATTTTTTCTTTTACTTTTTTAAATTTTTATAATTTTATGATCTGGTTTTATGTTTTATTTTATTTTATTGTATGGTTTTATGTTTTATTTTATTTTAATTCTGTAATTTTGTAATCTTATTTGACATTAATTAATTGTAATTTTATATGACATTCGTAAGAGCTTTATACAAGCCAAAATCGAAATAAAAAATAAATGAAATGAAAGTAACTGAAATTCAAATATCGTATGGCTTAATGCAAAAAAGAATAATTCATCAAAAATATATAATAATCTTACCCCGTAAAAATTCAGACAGCCAGAGGTTTTCAAATATTTTGATATGATATTTTAAAAAATACAGGCTCACATAAATAAATAAAAATAAAAACGTTTAATTTTTAGTATATTTTTAAAAATTACATATAATTCACCATTTAACAAAACACTTCAAAGCCTCGAAGCAGGTAACGAAAATCAGTCGAACTAGCTTTATATTATCTTATATTCCTAAGCTGCTGAATACATTGTCATTTCTTTGTTCTCCACTCTTCGCATGGCAGTTGCAGTAGATGTAATAAGTTGCCCGTAAGGATTTTCAGAATGACTCATTTTCTTCCTGAAACAAAAAACTATTGGTTCCACCGTACTTAACCTTCACGTCTTATAATTTTATATGTAACGAAAATTTTGCAAAGAATAAGTGTGTTTATTTTATTTATATTTGAGTATTGGCTGATATTAGTATTTTTACTATATTATATGAAAAATTATAAATTACAGATGTTTCAACCCAATTTTAAGATGATTAGAATATTGATATTTTACTTAAATTTGAACAGAAACTCTGGAAGACCTTAACACAATGCTCAGTGACCTCAGCAGAGTTTCTCAATAGGTGGGCCTAAAAATGAACATGAGTAAGACGAAGGTCATGTCCAATGCACATGTTCAGCCCCACCCAGTGTTAGTTGAGAACACTGCACTCGAAATTGTTAATGAGTACATATTATACCTGGGACATATAGTCCAGTTAGGTAGGTCCAATTTCGAGAAAGAGGTCAACCGCCGAATCCAACTCGGATGGGCAGCGTTCGGGAAACTCCGCGACATCTTCTCGTCCAAAATGCCTCGGTGCCTGAAGACGAAAGTTTTCGAACAGTGCGTGTTGCCAGTGATGACTTACGGCTCTGAAACATGGTCGCTAACTATGGGCCTCATAAGAAGGCTCAGGGTCACTCAGCGGGCGATGGAGAGAGCTATGCTCGGAGTATCCCTGCGTGATCAAATCAGAAATGAGGAGATCCGTAGGCGAACCAGAGTAACCGACATAGCTCGAAGAGTCACCAAGCTTAAGTGGCAATGGGCGGAGCACATAGTTCGTAGAACAGATAGGCGTTGGGGTCACAAAGTGCACGAATGGCGGCCTCGCACCGGGAAACGCAGCGTTGGACGATCCCCCACTAGGTGGACGGATGATCTCAAGCGTGCAGCTGGGAGCCGCTGGAAACAAGCGGCACAAGACCGTGCTCTCTGGCGATCCATGCAGAGACCTTCGTCCAGCAGTGGACGTCTATAGGTTGAGACGAGACGACGACGACGACTAAAATTTGAGAAGCGGTGACTTTTTTTATGTATTTTGTTAGCGGGGTAAGACGGAATGATTTATATTACCATCTTACCCCTTTAAATTTTGCCGGGGTTAGTTTGAAAGGCACGATAAATATTTAAATATGAGATCATCTCTTTATAGTGCATATTACATTTCAAATATAATTGTCAGTATCTGAACAAAAGCAATGTAACTTATTTGCGTAAAAAGATACAACAATCGGGGTAAGATTGAAAATCCCAAATTTTCGCGGGAAATGTGTCGTTACAAAACGTCGCGTTTTCACTAAGCGACTGATGAAGGCTGCAGGGCGCGACCTGACTAAAGTGCGTTGCAACGATTTTGCCTGTATAATTCCTCATGGTGCCAATGTTCGGCGCTATTTTCCTTTTTGAGACGTAAGGTAAGGGTTAGGTTAAATAAGTAGGGACTTATTATTAATTTAATTTGAGGTGAGGTGGGCACTGGGCAGTAAGTTTAAAATATCTAAATTCTAAAATCGAATTTCGAATCCCGTGAGATTTCTCACTATTTATTGGTTTACCAAACCACAAAGATTGCAAATAATATAGATCCTAACGCCACCTACCGACCACGTCTAACTAGGTAGGTACGTCACAAATCACAATGAGCGTCAGTTAGTTTAGAAACCAAAGCAATCAGTAGAGCTATCGATCAATCGCAAAATAGCTAACTAGACTTAGGTATGATTCATAGATGGCGTAAGACTTTTGTGCTTGTATAATTAATAACATTTGATAGGTAAACATAAAAAATAAAACCTCTTATGATTAGTTAATTTTTTTGTATTGTAGTCATATTTTAAGCAAGTGCAATGGTATAATCACGAGGGTGGTTTTACATCAGTAGCTTGGTACAGCGAGTTTATAGCAATATCAGATGATACAAAGGCCATCGATTTAGCTAGAGTAGCCAAAGACAACGTGTCCATGACAACTCTATTTGCGACATGATTCAGTTTAGCCCCTTTCGACTGCGCGGTATATTTCAGAGCTAGTTTGATAACACGTTCACATGCTAGTGATTTCGAAGTTGCGCTTTTTGCCTCTTTGCCTGCTTGTTGTGCCGCTGTCTTCGCCAAATTCATCATTAGATCTTGGTGATTAGCCATACCATTTTTAGCATATTTTACCGACATTTGAACCTCAATAGATGCTGTCAAGGCTCGCCTCATAGCAACTACGCTAGCAGCAGCTAAATAAGCTACATCACCAGCATAGAGAATAGCTTTTTTAGCTTTTAACTCCATACGTTCCAACTTTTGTTTTATCTTTTTTTCGTTAACACTTTCGTCCTCTATTTCAGGTTGCTCTATTTCCATTTCTGCTACTACATCTGGATTCAGGGCATAAATGTTATCTTTTGGGTCGATCCAATCATCTACAAGACTTGGCACGTTCAATTCCTGAGTGTCCAAAGTATGCGAATCTGTTGTTATATAGTGAGTTCCATTTATTTTTTTATCTAAAACAATAGCATCACCTTCCGTGATATTCCTTTCCCTATTTTCAATATCCAGAGCAGTTTGGTTCAAGAACCCTTTAGGAACTGGTGCTAGATCATTTAGCTTATTTGATACAATCTGCACTGGTATTCTGTCGTTCCTAGAAATAACAGAATAGGGACTTAATTTCTCAGGCCCCCTATTTGGAGGAGGTATTGTGGAATCTATAGCATTCAAAGTCTTATTTAAAATAGCTCTATAAACAATTGGCATGGTTACTGGTGCAGAAGTGGTGTGTTTGTTATCTTTTACAGGCACAGATCTTTTTTTACGAAGTGATAAATCTACTGATTGTTTCTTTGATAAAGCTGTAGCGTATGTGATGTCTTTTAGTGCTGAAACTATAGAAACCTCAGCAGCTATTTGTGCTAAACCGAAGACTAACCTATGTAACTCAGGTTCTGTCGATGCTCGGGTTATTGTAAGAATGTGCCCTGATAGTGTTCTAGATATGTAATCCAAAATTCTTCTAGTTTCTATTGCTGTCATTCCTTTAGTTTTTCCAGGTGCATCAAGTGCCTCTCGTGTGATCCTTGTTATTTTATCTTGTATTTCTAATTTTGATAAAATTGCAGAAACTAAATCCTTCGATATTTGATAAAGGTTTCCTTCCATTTCTGGATTTTGGGTTACATTTTTAGTTGCTTTAGAAATAGTGTTGTCTAAATGCTGCAGAGCTTTATGCGGTGAATTCAATATAAATTTTTCGTGAGTAATTTTTGAATTTATTTTATTTGCAAAATCGTGTACTGGAGATATGCCTGCTGTTGTTTCAATAACCTGTAAGCAATTTAAATCATTATTTTATTTCAATATTGGTAACTGTGAAAAAGATACTAGGTATATCAAAATATCATTACTTACAAATATTAAAACCAAAACAGTGGTTACACGTTTTAAAGAAATCATGATTAAGTACTACTTCGTACTGTGAATAATACCCAAATGAGAACTATGAATATTTTATCAATCTTCACCGTAATTGCTTGTTTGTTAGAAAAATTGCCAATTTATTGAGTTTTATTTCTCAGCAATTACTTTAGGGCTTGATATTTAAAAAAAATGGTTTCTATAAAATTAAAATTAAATAGTTTCGAAATAAATGATGGAAAATTGTATTTACCTATCCGGCGAATGAGTTGTACATAGTAATTCTTCGTTTACTATGTTCAATCCTTCTATACACATAGAGAGGTCGATAAACATAATTATTACTTTCTGCTGTCGCGATTAACTCCGAATTATCACTATTTTTATCTTTTTTTTCATCATCTCCTTTTAATTTATTATATTCAGCATCAGCTGTCTTATTTCCATTTTCAATTGTAATTGAGAGTGAGTACGCAGCAAGAAAAAAGCTAAATACAATAAATATCACTATTGATTTCATGATAAATCTTACAGGAAGTGGAACGTAAAATAAACAGTACCAATATTTATAAAGATTTTCTCTAATTAGATCTTGCATACTAATTAGTCGAAATTAACATTCATTGTTAAGATTGGAGATGTGCTCATCGTAGCGTTAAGGAGAACGATAAAAACGTGAAAAAGTTTAAGGTAAAGTTGGTTTTTAAATATCTATATGTATAAAATTCAAAGTCCTGACCGACTGACTGACTGACTGACTTATATATCAACGCACAGCCTAAACCGCTGGAGTTAGAAACTTGAAATTTTGAAAGTAGGTTCCTTTTGTGACGTAGGCGCTCACTAAGAAAGGATTTTTCAAAATTCCACCCCTAAGGGGATGAAATAGGGGTTGGAAGTTTGTATGAAAGTCCGGCATTTCTAAAGTTATATCCATGAAACTTGGTATATGAGCTACCGGTAAAAAAATAAGAAATACGTGGTTCACAGTTTTTGAAAATTCTACCCTCGAAGGGGTGAAATAGGGGATGAAAGTTTTTATGAAAGTACTTCATTTATCAAGAATATTTCACAAGTTATATCAGCGAAACTTGGTATTTTGGCATAAGGTAAAAAATAAAGAAGTACATGTGTCACAGTTTTACAAAATTCCACCCTTAAAAGGGTGAAAGGGGGGTTGAAAATTTATATGAAAGTCCTTCATTTCTCAAGTTATAGCCATGAAACTTGGTATATGTGCTGCGGGTTAAAAATGAAGAAATACATAGGTATTTCACAGTGTTTGAAAATTCGACCCCCAAAGGGGTGAAATAGGGGATGAAAGTTGGTATAATAATAATCTTTATTTCAAGCAACTGGGGCTCAACTTGTTAGTATTACAATTGACTTTAAAACTAATGTTAGTAATTATTATAGATTATTAAAGCATATATATATATTTATCATAACTGTGGCCTCACCAGCACCTGAATAAGGTGTTCAAGCATCGGTGAGTCCATCTTCCTCGCAAACATATTCAGGATGCCGTTGGTACCTGAGCGCAGCCTTGTCAGCAGTGACGACGACTTCTTCCGCATTATAGCATAGAAGTCATCAGTTCGCTCATTCGCAAACATACCTGACGCTGAACAAAACCGCGGCAAGCCCAACAGCATCCTGAAGCAATTGTTATATTGAACTCTTAGTGAATCCATGGCCTTTTTCGCATAGTTGACCCACAGGCTTCCCGAGTAAAAATTTTGGCAGTATGCTTTGAATAAAGTAATTTTTGCATCTTTACTACATCGGGCGAACCTGCGGGCCAACATATTACACCTTACTGCCAAGGCCCTTCTTTCTCGCTCAATATCAACATGATCTTTAAGGTCCTCCGTAACGTAGTGACCCAAGTATTTGTATTGTGACACACGTGTGAGCGCCACCCCGTTCAGTACAATTCTTGGCTCGTATTGCACCTGCTTCCGTGGGGCCTTAAAGATCATGTACTGACTTTTAGCCACGTTATAAACTAAACCATGTCTGGCAGCATACTCCTGACAGGTTTGAAGTAGTTCCCTGATTGAGCCAGCCGTTGGGCCCAGCAACACCATGTCGTCAGCATAGCTTAGGTTGTTTACACAGACTTCGTCTATCCACCACCCGACTGGTTTGTTGCTGAGTTCCTCGATCAGCCCGTTCACATACAGGCTGAAGAGCTTCGGTGAGGTCAACCCCCCCTGCCTCACCCCGCACTCCAGCCCGTATGACTCAGAGAGCTCCTTTCCCCATCTAACATTATTGGTTTGGTTTGCATACCAGAATTGCATGATTTTGAGCAACTCCAGTTGCACGCCTGCCTCCTCCATCTTTTGCCATAATATATCATAAGAAACTAAATCAAAGGCTTTTGAGAGATCGAGGAAACAGGCGTACACAGGAGTTTTTCTGCCCGTGTAATATTGTACAGTCTGTTTCAAAGAAAATATAGCAGTCTCAGTAGCCAGTCCAGGACGAAAGTCGAACTGAGCATCATGGAAATCGAGTGTTTCGCTCAGCTTCCTGTCAAACAGACTGCAATAACTTAGCAATAATGGTGGCAAGCGATATGGGCCTATAACTGGACTTATCAGAGAGGTCACCAGTTTTATTTTTAGCAATAGGGACCACGACTTACTAATATTCAAAACAGTCTGCCAGGCAGATCGCGTAACTACACAATGATCTAGCCATCTCAAACTACCATTTATGTCACTCATGTAAGTGAACGTATTTGAGTTAATTCCCAACTTTTCCACGTCCGCACATAACCATGACTGATCAGCACAAAAACTGCAAAGCTCATTCCAGAACGGCTGATATGGATGAGAATTAAAATCACCGAGCATATAAACATACCCCACATCACTATTTTCAATTATTGCTTTGGCTTGACTCAGACAGTCTGTAAATTCCACCACATTCTCATTCATATCTGTCGGCATATATATACTAAAGATAATAATACTGCGATTATTTGATAACATTGCCTTAATAGCACCCATTCTTACACTATCACAGTTTATAACTGTCACTGATTTAAAAATACCTTTTCGCCAAAGAATAGCCACCCCTCCGTAAGGCCTACCCCTCAACCCATCCAATAGATCCACTGCAGACTTCCCTGTGTAGTCAAAGTCATTATGTACTGCACTAAGTAGAGGCAGATCATACTCAAGAAGCCAAGTTTCCTGCAGCGCGACGACATCCGTATGCATACATATATGCCTAATACCATCTATTGACCGCTTTAGCGACTTACAATTAAAACTAACCATCCTACAAACTTGCTTGTCCATAGTGAACAACTAAAAGAAACCTTGCCTATGTACTTATATTTATATTCTTATTCTAGGTAAGTATAGAACTAACCTAATGACTATACAGCTACCTACTTTAAGTTACTTTACTAGAGGATCAGTATTTGCACTCGATTCAGAACGCTGTCTGCCTGTATTTTTAAATAGTACATACCGCCTAAAACATATACCTTCTGGCCAGATTTTACTATTCATAAAAATATGTAACTTATTTCTCGGTACAGTCAGCTTAAACGAGTTGTAATCCCTCCTACTGCTAATCTTCTCTAATAGAACCGATTCATTCGTTCGTATAAAAAACCTTCATTTCTCAAGATATTATTCAATTTATACCAACAAAACTTGGTATTTTGGCTTTTAGTAAAAAATAAAGAAGTACGTGTGTCACAGATTTTCAAAATTCTACCCACCAAACGGGTAAAATAGGGGTTGTAAGTTGGTATGCAAGTCCTTCATTTCTCAAGATATTTCTCAAGTTATATTAACGAAGCTTGGTATTTTGGCTCTCGTTAAAAATAAAAGAAGTTCCTACGTATGTCACAGTTTTTCAAAATTTCACCCCCAAAGGGGTAAAATAGGGGTTGAAAATTTAAATGAAAGTCCTTCATTTCTCAACTTACACCCATTAAACTTAGTATTTGGGCTTTTGGTTAAATATGAAAAAGCACGTGTTTCACTATTTTTGAAAATTCATGAAAGATTGTATATAAAATCTTCATTTCTCAAGATATTATTCAACTAGCGGACGCCCGCGACTTCGTTCGCGTGGCATAAGTTTTTTAATTCCCATAGGCATTCCTTAATTTTCCGGGATAATAAGAACCCATGAAAAAAACCCGTCGATCCGTTGCTCTGTTGCGGGGTGATTGAAGGACTATTTAAAGGACGGATAGAATTTATAAAAACTGTGAATTATGTATTTCATAATTTAAACCGGTAGCCCAAAGATCAAGTTTCACGGCTATTTAACTTCAAAAATGCCGGCCTTTTACACCAACTTACAACCCCCACTTTACCCGTTTGGGGGTATAATTTTGAAAAACTGTTACACACGTACTTCTTTATATTATACCGAAAGCCAAAATGCCAAGTTTCGTTGTTATAACTTGATAAATATCTTGATAAATGAAGGACATTCATTAGATATATATAGATTTATACCAACAAAACTTGGTATTTTGGCTTTTAGCAAAAAATAAAGAATTACGTGTGTCACAGATTTTCAAAATTCTACCCCCCAAACGGGTAAAATAGGGGTTGTAAGTTGGTATGAAAGTCATTCATTTTTCAAGTTAAAGCCATGAAATTTGGTCTTTGAGCTTTCGCTTAAATATGCAGAAGTACGTGTTGCGCCATTTTTGAAAATTCTACCCCCAAAGGGGTGAAATAAGGGACGGAAGTTTGTATGAAAGTACTACATTTCTCAAAATATTTCTCAAGTTATATCAACGAAACTTGGTATTTTGGCTTTCAGTAAAAAATAAAGAAGAACGTGTGTCACAGTTTTTCAAAATCATAAAACAAAAATAAGGGTTGAAATTTTGTGCGAAAAGTCATTTTTCAAGTTATAACTTGGTAGGTATTTGGAATTTCGGTTTGAAATGAAGAAATACGTGACTCAGTTTTTGAACATTTTATCCAAAAGGATGGTAAATGGGGAGTTTGTCCTTCAATCACGCCACAACAAAGCAACGTATCAACTTGATTTTTTGCATGAGTAGGTATACAGTTGAGGACCTGGAGAGTGACATAGGCTACTTTTTATACCGGAAAATTATGGAGTAGATACCTGTGGGGAAAAAAACATAAACCACGCGGACGAAGTCGCGGGCATCTGCTTTCTATATCTATACTAATATTATAAATGTGAAAGTTTCACGCCAGAACGGTTGAACGGATCTGGATGAAATTTGGTACAGAGATAGATTATAGTCTACAATAACACATAAGCGGTTTTTTATCTCGGAAAATTAAATAGTTCCTGCGGGAACCAAAAAACCCCAGTCCACGCGGACGAAGTCGCGGGCATCAGCTAGTCTAAAATATGAAAGTACAAAGTACCTAGTTAGATTCGAAAATAAAAACAATCATCAGAGTATTTACACCATTTTATTTAAATAATAGCAATTTAAAAATACAATACTTTAGGTAATACAAATTCAAAAGGCGAGAGGTTTATGCTTTGGACTCTTCTCAAGAGTTTATCTAAGTAAAATAGATACCTATCAATAACCAAATTACCAAACCGTTATACCATAATAAAAGTAACCATACCAAATTTAGCCCAGGAAAGCTGGGAGGACCTTAATACGACCGCGGCCATCGAGGTTGGAGATTTCACCGAAGGGAGAAGCATCGAAATTGTTAGCTGATGGAAGTAGATCGCTCTCCTGGCCAGCAATGTCTCGGCGTTCCCTGGCTGCGGTCAACGGCTTAGAAGCACCAGAAGCGTTTTCCACAGCACCTGATTTCGCAGCATCTTTTTCTGTAGCTGACGGTGTTGCGCCGACTTTTGTCGGGATGTGCTGGATCGATTCTCCTTCTGGAGCGCATGTGCAGACGGCTAGCAGCGCCAGCGACGCGACGATGAAAATCACTGAATGCATTTCCTAGCGATCCAATCTTGGCGTAATACTTGATTATAATCTGCCTCAGAGTTAGAGGTTCTTATAAGGCACGTGAATTATTTCACATGCCTTATAAGCACCCCTTTGCTTACCAAATCCATTTGGGATTATTGAAATGGTACACTATGACAATCCGCATTGTTAAGCTGATTGTTCAAGAGCTGGTGGAAGCTTCGTTACAGGTTTTCTTTTCGCATTTTAACTATACAAATTAAATTATTTCACACCTCACACAACTTATTACTAAGTAGTTATTTCAATCCATACTTCTATATTATAAATGCGAAAGTGTGTCTTTCTGTCCATCTACGCTGCTACGCTTTCAAGGTCCATCTTTTCAAGCGAGTATGATGAACTTTGATATAGAGATAGATTGCGAGCCTCAGGCTGGTAAGATGTGTCTATTATCGCTATGGTAGAACTAACAAATTACAATCTTGTCACGTTGACAACGCTGAAAGTTCGATCATAAGCGTAGGGGTGGCGTTGGGTGTAATTGCGATCCGTATGGGTGCAATTCTACTGTGGCTATAGGTATGTATGTCATTCAAAAGCACTTGTAAAGTTTGTTTGAATAAAAAAAACATTTGAATAGAAAACACAAGCATCTACAAGTGACCGGGCTGTAATAGCTGTCTATGATATCATACCTAGGTGTTTTATTTCAATAGGTACCTATACCTACTCTGTTTTATCCACCAGTTCTCGGCCTACCGGATTGACGCACGTTCTTGAGAAATGCTATAAACAAATCGCAAAGTAAGTAATCTCCGATGCACGAGCCTTGAGTCACGTTGGTCACACTAATAAGAGTAACAAGGTGCTAACCAACCCTTAGAGTATCGAGTCAGTAAAAATAAAAATAACAACGACCAAGGCCTTGTTTGCCTGCTACATATTAGGTATGGTATGTAATATTTTGTAACTAGTCATAGATGTAGATAATGTTATAGGCATATATAACTATATTTAGCAATCATATATGTTTATGTACCTACGATATAGGTAATTAACAAGTGAAAATATTTAAAAAAATAAAAAACGCGACTGTTATAATAAATTGATTATTTTTTCCAAAAAATTATAGCAACTGTCGCTGGGAGGATGTAAGGATTCCCCATACATCCAAATCAGGTTCAGGCATTTAGATGTTATGGTGGAATAAAAAAATTCACATAGGTACATATCTACATATACATGCATAAGTAGGTACATGAACCCTGAAGATTTTACAGTCCTTTTTTTGAGCATAAAAACTGAATCATAAATCTTAATACATGTACCTACCTAGTTAGATATTATTTATTTCCATGAATAAGTATGTACCTATATACTAAGTAACTGAGCACTTATATAGCCTACTAAATACGTAATTGGGTCATGTCAATATTTCTGCGTTTCATAAATAGGTACCTATTCAAAAATAGTAAACAAAGCGTCTTCATGGTCATAATTTTACCATTGGAAATATTTGTATAACGTATTATGTTATTTTTACCCGTGACCCTGTCCTACACAATGCGTAGTTAAAGGTAGGTATATATGTGTTACCGATAACTCTATGGTTACCGTTAAAGTTGCGTAACCCGTTAATGTTGACAGTAACGTACCGAATCAGTTAGAGGTCGATTAATAATTGTTCTCTTGCTTTCATTAACTAGATAATATTGACATTTCCTAGGTAATACGGAGTCTAACTACCAAGCATCCGTCAGAGTTGTGGAAATAGGTGTCTGTTGTGGTAGTGGTTTCAGTGGTGGTCGTGTCCATTGTGGCACCTTCTGTAATGGCGGTGATAAAGGGGTGACAGTTTTTTTTTAATGTGGATCTGTCCCAAAACCAAATCAGCACAACCCGACCCCACGTAGTCTTGTCTGCGCTACCCCTAGAGTGTTTTTGTTGAGCCATCCAAGCTCGCGAAGGAGGTCCTGAATGAAGCGAGCCGGCGAGCTCCGCAGCGAACCGAGGGCCAAGTAGGTGAAGCTGAAGGCGACGAAGCGAGTTTTCTGGCGTAGCCCATCATTTTATGGACACACTACATTAGACGTTATATTAGTTAGACCATATCAATAATTAATTAAGTAGGTGATCATTCTTGTTGAAAACAGATATGCAGCATTCATTAATATACTTAACTATTTCTTGAAATAATCAATTTTGCTACCGCGGAGGGACCGCGTTATGTTGACTATTCCTAGGTAAAAATCTGGAATCATCTAATTAATGTAAAATTTCGAACTTTTCATCAATACCGTTACCGTACTCAACATCATTACCGTACCGTAGGCATTATCCTAGGAAATTTTGACAATAGCGGTTTCGGCGTACTAGCGGTAACATATGCACCAAATTTGAGATAATTTTATTAGCACGATTGCTATTCTAGGCTCGTATAAAACCTTTGCATGCCGCAAAATTTTTACTTTACTCAGAATATCTGTTGGACTGTACAACATTGTACGGAAAACGTGAGAACCTTTTAAATATCAGTTACATATTTAACTGAGGGCAAAAGAACACTTAAGTATTGCGACAGCCAGCGACCCGCTTTGAAAAAGGAATTTAACAGTGAAATTACCTGAAGCACCGACTTGTAGTAAAACCAGAGTGAACGAAACACGGGCAACGAACGGAAACATGTACGCCAAAGTAATAATTCTGCTTTTTGCACTCGCCAAAATCTATGCAACACCAGTGTCTTACGATCCAAATAATAATAAGACAGAAGTAGAGATTCTTATAAACAAAGGTTTGGTTGGTTTTGTTCCCGTTGTTATTCCGCTGGACGAACCTAACACAGGGAAACCAGATTCAGTAGAACTAGAACCAGTGCACAACGTCGCAAAAAGGTTCGCTTTAAGAGGAGACAATCCTAACAACGATCTTCTGGCTGATTTCGAGGGTGCGAATTACGAAAATGAGCTCACTGGCCTCAACAGAAGAATCAAAACATTACCGACCTGGGTCGGTTGATGATGACCGCGAAACTATTGTGAGAAATATGTATCAAATATCTATCCTATGATAGACTTTAGACATGAAAATTGGCTAAAAAATAAATTATGTATTTATAATTAAGTTTTTTTCAAAAAGCATTTTTTTAAGAATAGCTACTGTAGTAGGTACTTAGAATATTTAAAACGTACGGCGCGTGAGACGTCATAACTGATAGTGGTAACTGGTGGTGGTATACATAAGGTTAGGTTACACGTAGGTATCTAAAATCAACCTTTTATTTCTGTGAATAATATGTTTTAGTTGTGTACCTATTTACATATTTTACTTGATTTAATTAAAAATTAAAAATAGTGTGTGAAATCTAATGTTTGAATATTAATTACTACCTACCTAGTCCTACTAAGAAATTCTTTTTCGCCGCCAGAGAATTTAGAATAAGTAACTACTTAATAAAATTAATGTACCTATTCATTAGCTAGCCGTGTATTTCTCTATCCCGTGATAGCAGTAGGTAGGTATAGGTAGGTACCTATTGCAAATAAAAAAAATTGCGGAGCTGCGTAAAATCCATACTAATATTATAAATGCGAAAGTGTGTCTGTCTGTCTGTCCGTCTGTCTGTCTGTCTGTCTGTCTACTACGCTTTCACGGCCCATCTATTCAACCGATTTTGATGAAATTTGGTACAGGGATAGATTGTATCCCTGGAAAGGACATAGGCTACTTTTTATCCCGGAAAATTCGAGAGTTCCCGCGGGAAACAAAAAACTTTATCTGTTCTACCGATTTTGACGAAATTCGGTACAGGGATAGGTGGCGTCCCGGGGAAGGACATAGGCTACATTTTATCCCGGAAAATTCAAGAGTTCCCGCGGGAATCAAAAACCTTAATCTACGCGGACGAAGTCGCGGGCATCATCTAGTTACATAATAATTTTACATCCCTAAGAGGTTTCTAACTCTATGGTAGCAAGTTGCAACCATCTAGTAGAGCACGTAGGCGTTGTTACTCCTAAGGTTGTAAGGTTCTTGGCCTCAAACTATATAATATTATCGCCTGTGTAACTAGTTGCTTAACTTAGGTTATCTTACTCTGATTATGTCGTTGCCCAAATGGGTCAACCGTGAGAGGATCGTTCTTATAAAAAGAAGGGTACGGGAATTCAATTCTCAGAAGCGGCAACTAGAATTTAGAACATTTTATACTTAGGTACTCCTTAAAATAGACTCAGAAGCCCAATTGTCTAAGCCAGTCGTATTCATTTGACAGCTCATAACGTATAACTCGAACTTTTTAAGGAGTATATACCTACATGCGTTTTGACGTGCAAGCATCTGTGACCTCCTTATACAGGTCGAATTATACGTTTGACAGACGATTACGTTTACGATTTCCTCACATACCTAATCGGGGGGCAGATTTGGTCCGTTGGGAGGCTGCGGCCGTACCACGCTACTGGAAAATAAGTGACCACAGAATCTCTTCCTCTGAACACAGAAAAAAAAAAATTTAGCGGGGTCCCTAATCTGTGGGTGCATATTCTACCGAATAAGCATTCCGATGGAACTGAGCCCAGAGTACTGTGCAAAGTTCCCACTTCCCATCAAATTATTACAAATTTGCAAATCACCGAGCACTAAACCGGTGTGTAGGTATTTAAGTATGTGATCTGTAGGCATACCTAATATTTTATACAAACTGCCAAGAAAATATCATAGAAGGTAAACTGTAAGTTATTTATAAGTCAAGTATCACGATTCACGACTTATAATGCAAATATAGGACAGGTGAAAATTAGTTGCATGCTAATGCTAAATCAGATTAATTTAAAGGTAAAGACATATTGCCGTGTTATAAGGCAATTTTGCGCGACGACAAACAATCCGAACTCATATCGCTCGTTTAAGTTAAGCTGGGGGCGGTATTAGGTAAACCGACATTATACTAATATTATAAATGCGAAAGTGTGTTTGTTTGTTGGTTTGTCCTTCAATCACGCCGTAACGGAGCAACGGATCGACGTGATTTTTGGCATGGGTATAGTTGAGGACCTGGAGAACTACTTTTTATCCCGGAAAATTAAGGAGTTCCCGCGGGAATAACAAATAACTTAAACCACGCGTACGAAGCATCAGCTAGTCATCAATATATCAGTCTACTTAAGACCGATACGTGAGGACGTGTTTTTAGCTGATTTCGGTTTTTAATACGGGCATAGAAAGTGTGTGTCAACAAGCTTCTGTAGCATTAACGACCACGACACTCACAACAATATTTGCGTACATTCACTAGACTATGCCCGTGACTGCGACCGCGTTGATTAAGCTTGCCGCGGAAACTCTTCAATTTTCTATGATTAAAAGAATAAATCCTTAGAAGAAATAAGGGCCTTAATCCCCTTCCCCGGGATGCAACCAATCCCTATACCAATTTTCATCAAAATCGGTTAAATAGACGGGTCATTAAAGCGTAGCAGACAGGCAGACAGACAGACAGAAATACGTACTTTTGCATCTATACTTATAATAAAACTGTAACAGGTCCAATTCTGTACATTGAAGATATTTTGAAAAATTTTTTGGAGGGCACTCATTATTCGATACTGAAGCCAAATCTGTAATTTTTTTCATTTTTGTCTGTCTGTCTGTCTGTCTGTATCTTGGCCGCGCATCACGCCGGAACTACTGAATGAATTCAAACGAAACTTGGCACGATTTGAGCCCATACTACGAGGTAGGACATAGGATACTTTTTATCCCGAAATTCTACCCCGGAAGGGGTGAAATAGGGGTTGAAAATTTGTATGAAAGTCCTTAATTTCTCATGTTATAGCGATGAAACTTGATATATGAGCTGCGGGTTGAAAATGAAAACATATGTGTTTCACAGTTTTTCAAAACTCCACCCCCGAAGGGGTGAAATAGGGGTTAAGAGTTTGTATGAAAATCCTAAATTTCTCAAGTTATAGCCAAGAAACGTGGTACGTGGAGTACCGGTTAAAAATAAAGAAATACGTGTTTCACAGTTTTTCAAAATTCTACCCCCAAAGGGGTAAAATAGGGGTTGATATTTTGCATGAAAGTCCTTAATTTCTCAAGATATTCTCAAGTTATATAAACGAAACTTGGTATTTTGGCTTTCGTTAAAAAATAAAGAATTACATGGTGTCACAGTTTTTCAGAATTCAACCCTTAAAGTGGTAAAATAGGGGTTGAAAATTTGTATGAAAGCTTTAGCCATGTAACTTGGTATATGAGCTGCTAGTTGAAAATGAAGAAACACGTGTTTCAAATTTTTTAAAAATTCTACCCCCGAAGGGGTGAAATAGGGGATGAGAGTTTGCATGAAAGTTCATTAATTTTTCAAGATATTCTCAAGTTATATAAACGATACTGGGTATTTTGGCTTTTGTTAAAAAATAAAGAATTACGTGTGTTACAGTTTTTCAGAAGTCAACCCCTAAAGTGGTAAAATAGGGGTTGAAAGTTTGTATGAAAGTCCTTAATTTCTCAAGTTATAGCCATGAAACTTGATATATAAGCTGCGGGTAGAAAATGAAAACATATGTGTTTCACCGTTTTTCAAAATTCCACCCCTGAAGGGGTGAAATAGAGGATAAAAGTTGGGATAAAAGGCCTTCATTTCTCAAGATATTTTAAACGAATCTTCGTATTTTGGCTTTCGGTAAAAAATAATGAAGTACGTATGACACAGTTTTTAACATTATCACCCCCGAAGGGGTAAAATAGGGGTCGGAAATTTGTATGAAAGTCCTTCATTTCCCAAGTTATAGCCATGAAACTTGGTATGTGAGCTACCGATTGAAAACAAAGAAATATGATGTGTTTCACAGATTTTGAAAATTCTACCCCCAAAGGGGTGAAATAGAGAGTTGGTCCTTCCATCACGCCGCAACAGAGCAACGGGTATTTTGCACGGGTAGTTAAGGATCTGAAGAGTGGTATAGGCTACTTTTTATACCGGAAAATTAAGGAAAAGTGTGAGGAAAAAAATTTAAACCACGCGGACGAAGTCGCGGGCATCTGCTAGTTTGTAATATTAGTAGTTCATAATAATTTATTCAACAAACTCAAATTTATCGATTGACATAAAATGAAAAGCAAGAAAAAATTTCAAATAATATTTATATTGGATTTTTCCTAATTCAATTATAAACCATTGATGTCATGTTTAACTAAATCTAGTTAATGTTGAACACAATATAATTCCTGATTTTACATTGATATATTATTATTTCCCATACACAATTCAATACCAATTTAATTAATAGCATTTTACAGTAGAAATTTTAATAATTAATAATTAAGTTCAATTTGATTTGATAAATGCCGCTATATAATCGTACAGCATAGCACTGTTAATAGTCTAGGGCTAGGCAATAAAGCTAGTTGACCCCAACAATAATTCCTCAGGTTACGAAACTTTATAGTAAGTAAGTGTTTTAAAGTATCATGAGTTAAACTTATATTAAAAATATCCAATAAAAAATCTAGGTACTATACTCAATTGTTGAAGCAGGAAGGTACATTATCGGGTAAACGCAGATTAGATTTGATAATAAAATTGGTTTAAATATCGATGTTCTGCATGATTATTTCATTTGATATTTCGGTTTTGAGTGTAAAATATACTACCTACTATTATTTTAAAAAAGAAATCGCGAAAATATTCGGTCTTAAATATTAAGTTTTAGGCAGAAATACCTAACTTTCGGATGTTTTTTTGTTGGATATTTTTGTGTAAGTTTTGGATCATCCAATCTCCATACAGCTGACCGCCCCATTGTCTAGACTATTATACCTACTGGAATATAACTGTCTTTTTTACATTTTAAAGATATAATAGGTTTTAATAACATAATAGAACAATAAGTGTAAAAAATCTATAATAACGTCGGTAAGTATAATTAAAATGTTAAAATTATGATATGACATTATTGCATAAACGGAAATACCTGTAAATACAAATGTTAAAGAAAACCTCTTATTACTAAAAAATATAAGACATACAAACAATAGCTTGATCCAAGCACAATAGGTATTTTAGAGTATCAAGTTAATATACATTTACAGTCTTAAAAAATTGAGTCAACGAAGTCTTATGCTGAGATATATAGAGCGTACTTTGACTTGGCTCTGGCTTTATTTAGAAGTAGATGATGCCCGCGAATTCGTCCGCGTGGATTGCTGTTTTTTGATTCCCGCGGGAACTCTTCAATTTTCCGGGATAAAAAATGGAAAGCCTATGTCCTTCCCCGGGATGTTACCTATCTCTGTACCAAATTTCATCAAAATCGGTTGTATTGGAGTAGTTGGGTCGTGAAAGCGTAGCAGACAGACAGACAGACAGACAGACAGACGAACAGACAGACAGACAAACGGACAGACAGACAGACACACTTTCGCATGTATAATATTAGTATGGACTAGATGATGCCCGCGACTCCGTCCACGTGAATTAAGTTTTTTTCATTCCCGCGGGAACTTCTTAATTTTCCGGGATAGAAAGTAGCCTATATGTCCTTCCCCGGGATACCAACTATCCCTATACCAAATTTCATCAAAATCGGTTGAAAAAAAGGGCCGTGAAAGCGTAGCAGACAGACAGACACACTTTCGCATTCATAATGTTAGTATGGATTTGGGACTTTGAGTGTCATAAATCTATCTCGTTTTAACTCTTAAGTCAGAGTTAAGTCAAATTGTGCGCTCTATAAATCTCAGACTGTGTGATATCTATAGACCGAACTTTGACTATGCTTAGACTTAAGACATGGTTAAAACGAGACCGATTTATGTTACTTACATATGTCCATCTCGTTTTAACTCTAAGTAAAGTCTGAGCCAAGTCAAAGTACGCTCTAGAGATCTCAGCATTATAGAAACGTAAGGGGTTTAAGAGCCCTAATACAAGCAGGCCTGGCTCACTTGTCACGTGACCTAAGATATATACCTAGGGCACGGCGGTGAAATCCGTCGACGGCGGCTCTTATTAGTCGGGTGTCGCGTACGCACTGGGAAATATGTTTGACTTTACACGTTCTCGTTACTCATACATGAATAAAATAAGAACAATAAGCGATACTGAATTATTCTTGGTTATATAAAATCGAATAAAGATACTTTTACTCAAGGACTTAACCTTCTAAGGACCTTATTCATTACACGAAGTTAGAAGACAACCCTAACGCTACACGCGCCGCGTCGCGAACGCGGAAGGGCGTTCCATATCCTAGCAGTTCGAATTAGAAACGAGGAAATCCCCGTATTACGTAGATACCCGTATTTAGAATGTATTACTAGTTAGGAATAACTAATATGAGCATTACACCAACTTCAATTACCTAACTTTAAAAACAAACAACCATCTATTTTCTACCAGCCTAATAATACATAAATTATAATTATTATCACTCCAAATAAGTCCAATATTCGTAATCAGAATTAAATATAGAATTAATCATATCAGAATAATATTATTTGTTATCAGAATATTAAAATATTTACTTTATTACTAATGAGTAATGTATTTTTAAAATTAATCTTGACTTAATAATAATACATTGCCACAATATCAAATCCACAACCCTTAGAATTAGATCATACTAGAAGACTTATCACGCGATGAAAAATTGCTATAAACCTTCGTGATACATAGTAAAACATATAATATAAACATGGAAATATCATATTGACATGTACCACATATAAAAACGAGGCTTATTTTGTTGAACTCAATCTGTAAACAAAACTAAATTAACAGCATAAGTCTAATGCTATCCTTTTCCGCGGGGAGTATTATGAAAGGGATACAAATTTATTGAGAGCTTTTGTTTAAGTTTAGTTTAGAGATTGTGAACAATAGAATTCGAGACAAAGTCATGTCAAAAAGTCGCGGTTAACAAAGACGGTGAGTACTTCGCGACGCATAAACTGAACTTTGCATTCAAGCATCGTTTAAACCGTTTTGTACCGTTTGTTGCGCGTGTAAATATTTAATGTACACTAAATATGTATGTAAATATGTACATTATATAGAAAAATAAGTTTTTCGTAAGTTTCCGTAAGCGTACCGGGGCAAATGACACTTGATCCGTGTGAAAAGGTTTCATTTGCCCCGTTAAGCGACTACGCCGAGGCGACACTACTTTTCCCAGCTGCCCCGCTAGCGGGGCAGAGCCAGCAGGGCAAGTGGGACCAAGTCGACAAAAAAAATCTAGTAGCACTTTTGTCAATGCAACGACAGTGGACTTGAGCCAAAACTACAGTTTTGAAATGAATAGGTAAATAATAATTTACTTAACACCACACCGTTGCAGCAGAAAATACTCTTAGAAAAAAATATTTACAACAAAATACCAAACAAAACTTATCATTAATCATACTACTATTATAAATGCGAAAGTGTGTTTGTTTATTGGTTTGTCCTTCAATCACGTCGTAGCAGAGCAACGGATCGACGTTATGTTTTGTACGACTATTAGTTGAGAACCTGGAGAGTGACATACTTAGGAGAGTACTTTTAATACCGGAAAAATAAAGACTTCCCGCGGGAATAAAAAAAACTTAAACCACGCTGACGAAGTCGCGGGCATCAGATAGTCATCCAATAAAGTATTAAGCGTGATGTATCATGTTACATACAGCTAGACCCAAAATTGCGTCAATTTATAAAAATACTAACAGGCTACGCTTACACTTGCAAGTTTTACTAACGTAAGTCGCGTGTTTGAGTAACTTACGAAATGTAAACACTCTGGTCAGTTATGTAAGTTACGTTTACAAGGTTACAGGTTACATTTACAATTTAAGTTACATTTTAAGTTTACATTTGATTAACAATATTTTATTGATACATTCATCTGAGGTGTCACGGAGTTGCTCAAATTGTGTACAGAGTTCTGTGGCTGTAAAGACTTGTTCTCATCATACCACCCGCACATTGTCTTAAAACTGTAAACGTGGCCTTAATACTAGTGAGTGTGGGAAAATATCATCTACATAATATCGGAACGCACGCGACAATCAGAAGCAGGTATAAAAGCCACCGCTATTTAGCCGTACTGTTTCTTCTTAATTTGGTGATTTTGAAACTGTTCTGAGGTGTCACGGAGTTTCTCGAATCATGTACTGAGTTCTGTGGCTGTAAAGACTTGTTCACATCATACCACCCGCACATTCTTTTGACGGCGTCTTCCCAACGCGCCATTATCTTCTCGTAAGATTTCTTCACTTGCGGCCGCGGAGAAAATACCGCGCCGACTTTGCGGAGCGATTTTAGTTCCTCCTTTGATTTGAATATACCTGAAATGGGAATTTTGTGAACCTCTCCATTTTGATGCATCAATTGTTTGATGATTTTGAATTGACTTGTGGAAATATTTTGTTAGAAACATATTGCATTATTTTGTTATGTTTAAAAATAATCTGTTCGTTAACTATCGCGCATCATGCGTCTGATTAAATTGAGACTTGATACAATTATTGTTGTTGTTATACATACGATAGTCGTTTGATTATAGTAGTCTCGCCTATTGGAATTTAATAATCTCATCTAATTGAATTTAACAATCTCACTTAATTAAACTTAACAATCTCATCTTATTACTGAATTTAACAACCTCACATAGTTGAAGTGAATTCATTTTCATTTAATTGAATTTAATGATCTCACAGAATTTAATTCAATATTATCACCTAAATGAAGTCAATAACCTCACTTAATTGAAACCAATTAAAATTATCCCCATTAAAGTTATCAGTCTCACCTAATTGAAGTCCGACGATATGTGCGCAGCCCAGTGAAGACATTTCCACCTGCACCGGCCGTTCTACCTTCAATCCGGTCAGATCCGCTATAAGTTGTACCACGAAATCGTTGTTGGAGACACCACCGTCTAACCTTTAAAAGTACCATGACTGGTTAACTCCTCAGTTTAGACAGCGTAAGTATATATTCAAACAGCGAGTTGACACCCACAAAAATGATAGACCCAGCTACCATGATGATAGCAACTAAAGATATCTATATACCCTACTGTTGTTGACATGTCAACTTGTACCCTTACTACAAGATTTTAAATCGTAGCGGCGTTTAGTGTTTTCTAGCATCAAAAACCTTATTTGGAACAAGACAATAAAAGTAAAATGGAACCAAATGTCCTTGAATTAAAGTGACAAATTCAGTACCACCGAATTACATTTCGCAACCGTTCGACTACGCCGAGCTACTGCGACTACACAAAGCAGTTAAGGCCCATTTCATGCTTTCATCCTCACTTGTTGCTGGAAAGAAGAACAGTTTACCTGATAGTACTGAAGTTGTAAGCGGTCTCAGCCAGCACGCAAGTGTTCAGCTGTGCGGTGCGGAAAGCCAGTGATTGCAGCACGGTCCAAACAAGTTGCGCCTTAGATGACGAGGTGCTGCAAGGAAGAATAGTTTACCTGATAGTGATGAAGTTATAGGCGGTCTCAACAAGCACGCAAGTGTACTGCTGTGAGGTGCGGAAAGCCAGTGATTGCAGCACGGTCCAAACAAGTTGCGCCTTAGATGACGAGGTGCTGCAAGGAAGAATAGTTTACCTGATAGTGATGAAGTTATAGGCGGTCTCAACAAGCACGCAAGTGTACTGCTGTGAGGTGCGGAAAGCCAGTGATTGCAGCACGGTCCAAACAAGTTGCGCCTTAGATGACGAGGTGCTGCAAGGAAGAATAGTTTACCTGATAGTGATGAAGTTATAGGCGGTCTCAACAAGCACGCAAGTGTACTGCTGTGAGGTGCGGAAAGCCAGTGATTGCAGCACGGTCCAAACAAGTTGCGCCTTAGATGACGAGGTGCTGCAAGGAAGAATAGTTTACCTGATAGTGATGAAGTTATAGGCGGTCTCAACAAGCACGCAAGTGTACTGCTGTGAGGTGCGGAAAGCCAGTGATTGCAGCACGGTCCAAACAAGTTGCGCCTTAGATGACGAGGTGCTGCAAGGAAGAATAGTTTACCTGATAGTGATGAAGTTATAGGCGGTCTCAACAAGCACGCAAGTGTACTGCTGTGAGGTGCGGAAAGCCAGTGATTGCAGCACGGTCCAAACAAGTTGCGCCTTAGATGACGAGGTGCTGCAAGGAAGAATAGTTTACCTGATAGTGATGAAGTTATAGGCGGTCTCAACAAGCACGCAAGTGTACTGCTGTGAGGTGCGGAAAGCCAGTGATTGCAGCACGGTCCAAACAAGTTGCGTCTTAGATGACGAGGTGCTGCAAGGAAGAATAGTTTACCTGATAGTGATGAAGTTATAGGCGGTCTCAACAAGCACGCAAGTGTACTGCTGTGAGGTGCGGAAAGCCAGTGATTGCAGCACGGTCCAAACAAGTTGCGCCTTAGATGACGAGGTGCTGCAATGAAGAATAGTTTACCTGATAGTGATGAAGTTATAGGCGGTCTCAACAAGCACGCAAGTGTACTGCTGTGAGGTGCGGAAAGCCAGTGATTGCAGCACGGTCCAAACAAGTTGCGCCTTAGATGACGAGGTGCTGCAAGGAAGAATAGTTTACCTGATAGTGATGAAGTTATAGGCGGTCTCAACAAGCACGCAAGTGTACTGCTGTGAGGTGCGGAAAGCCGGTGATTACAGCACGGCCCGCACGAGATGCGCCTTAGATGTCAAAGATTGTATGGCCGTTTGGTGCTACAAGGAAGGACAATTTACCTGATAGTGCTGAAGTTGTAGAAGGTCTCAGCCAGCACGGAAGTGCGGTGCGGAAAGCCGGTGATTACAGCACGGTTCAAACGAGATGCGCCTTACATGTCGTATGCCCAATTGATGCTGGAAAGTAGAAAAGTTTACCTGATAGTGTTGAAGTTATAGGCGGTCTCAGCTTGCACGCAAGTATACAGCTGTGCGGTGCGGAAAGACAGTGATTCCAGCACGGCCCGCACGAGATGCGCCTTAGTCGTTGAAGGCTTCATGCCCACAAAGCCGGATGCCGCCGTGAAGTCGTTGTAAGGAGGCTGTGTAACCCAAAACAAGGATAAATCAATCACACAATTTATCCCAAAAGTGGCTAAATAAATTCTTACGCCTTCATAATTTTTATAGCAATCAACGTAACGTGAATAATTGCTAATTTTTTTTTACAGTATGGATGTTCATAATGTCTTTGAGAGGTGATATCTAGTGAAAGGCCCGATGTATAGCGTCAGTTCTTATACTGTTTACATAGGTATTGCGTATACTTTAATACTGTACAAGAATCAGCTTTTCTAATTATGGTTCATTTTTGGTAACGATAACACGTCTTTGACCGGCCATATCTAGTGAAAGGCCCATCAGCATGCGGTCAGACTTTCACTACCATAATCAGTGGAGAGTACCTATAGCACCCAGCTATTACTGAATCAGCTTTTCTGGGGATGGTTACAAAAAGTGCAGCTATCTCTTATAATATAACTATATTCAAGATATATATTTGCTATCAAAAAGTATAACTTCTTGCGTGCGTACATAAGTACACAAACACTTTTTTCCTTTTTTTATTGAAGTTATACTCCTAAAGCGCGACTTTAGAGCAAATCAGATCTTTTTTTCGGACAGCTTTCATCGAGATATATTATGATGTTTTAGATTATTTCATTTGCAATAATGTTGGACTGTGAGCAAGTATTATTTTAAATATTTTAAATTTCAAGTTGCTAGCTTTAATATTTTATTTTATTTATTGACTGTAAAAAAAATGAACAAAATAACACCACAATTTTATAGACCATCAGAATAAAACATAGGCTGGCGTTTGAAGGCAGCCCAAATAGACAAGTAGCCTATGTTAGGGCTGGCAAAATGATCAACCAAATTATGAGAACATGACAATATTAACAAAATATTAAGTTTGAAACTTACCCCTAAGCCGCTGAACGCTGGTATAAAGAAGACACCATCGGAGTCCGGAACTGAATTCGCGATGTCCGCTGTATCTTGTGGATTATCGAACAAACCTGAAAAAGAACATTTAATAGTATCTACCAACTGAACCGATAGACGTCCACTGCTGTACAAAGTTCTCCTGCGTAGAAAGAGAATTCCTCTAGAACCATACCAAGCGTGTCTCCGAAAGACAGGCATCGATGCGCATGACACAGCCTCTGGGTATAAATTCTACCCGTTTTTTGCTAAAGACATTCGTAGCGGATTATTCTATTGTACATAATCTCTACATTAAACTAACATGACTGAATTTAGTGCTGTCCATTTCCGCAGGGAGCAGTATCAAAGGGACAGTGATAAAATTAGATTAGATTGAATTGGGTACAATATCTGGAAAAATCTATAGGAGAAAAAACACATGGCAAAGTCTGGTAAGACTCACCTATATTCAGCGCCCACTTGATAATACTGGCGGTATCATTATTTGCTCCCTCAGCGGAGAAGACCAGTTCATCCCCTAACCTCCACCCCACTACGGGGTATAGGCCGGATACTGACGCGTGGGGCGACCTCCCTGTATTGATGTTGAAGAAGGTTCCAGTACCCATTGTAAGCTTTATATCGCCGACGTTGAAACAACAGGAACCCCACATTGAAGCTGTTTGATCTGCTATCTGGAAATAAATTGAATGTTATCTCTATCCAGAAAGTTCCCATAGGTCGTTTAAGGTGGGGTATAACCGAATTTTTCCCTTTCTTTCACATATTCTAAGATTTTCAATGACTGTTAGTCTCAGTATACCTACTACGTTTAAACAAATTTGACCAATCCAAGTCTTGACAATAAAATTACGGACACTTTAGACATATTTTTATTGTAATGTATGATAGAGAAAATTGGTTAAACCATCTAGTATTCAATAACATGTAAATATCAAAAACATGTAAATTTGATTTTTATAAACCAAAAAGTAGGTAGTAGTCTTTTATAAGCTGAGAAGATTCAGGCAAGTAACAGTTAAGTAAATAGCCATCGCCATAAAATGTCTACATTGCTTCGTACCGGAACGCTTAATCGCTTGGCGGTACGTCTTTGCCGGTAGGGTGGTAACTACCCACGGCCGAAGCCACCAGACCAGACTAGAGAGAAAATTCAGAAATTATAAAATCCCCAATTGACCCTGCTGGGAATCGAACCCGGGACCTCCCACGTTAAGACAACAGCGCTCAACACTGCGCCAGGGAGGTCATCAAAGGACCAGGGACATTATCAGACATTAGGGGTATCTTACCGAAAAATAATGCGGTAAATTAATCTTTCGACAGTTTACAATCTCGCTAGTTAGATTACAATCTAACGGTTTTTACAATATTACGGTGACATAATATACCTACAAAATAATAACTCACACAACTTCGAATAGGTATCGCATGCCCCCAGATTTCGGGCGCGGTACTAGTGAAATGTTCGCCCGCTGTATCGACGACTTCCGGTAAAGCGGCCATCGGAATCCCAAATAAGGACATGGCCCAACCGGCCCATTGCATCGTGAACGGGTCGAAGAAACCGGTCGCTGATGCTGAAGACACGTCTGTCATGTGGATTTTGCTGCCTGAAATATACATTTCTTTTGTTTAGGCTCGACTCCTTGAGTTTTGAATAGTATTTTTGAAGTAAAAACGTAACGTCTTGAGGCGCGCTGAGCACTTTTTGGTAGGGGGTAACAATGTAGAATAGATACGCGAGATTGACACCGTTCTTCTTAAGACAAAAGGTCTTAAGTATAATAATATAGTACATTCGTAATTAAACTTTAATGCTTTAGTTTTAAGGTTAATAATAATTAGTAAGTGCTGTGTAACCGTGGGCGACACCTCGCGTTGTTACGAAGACAAAAGGTCTTAAATATAAATTTAGTACATTCGTAATTAAACTTTAATAGCTTAGTTTTAAGGTTTTTTATTTGATATATTTTTATTATTATATTTTTTTTTAATTACAAAAATAATTCAAATATTCGTTTTCACTTCTATCGGCAGTCCCTATGACTGCCAAATATATATATATGTCACCGTAAGATCGTAAAAGCCGTTTGATTATAATATACCTCGCAAGATTGTGAACTGAACATACTGATTACAATTTAACGCATTATTTTTCGGTAGATTATAATCCATCGAAGTAAAACCGTCAAATTGTGAAATACCGTGCGACGGAACGCACCTAGCGCGCTGATTGGTTGAACGGCATATGCCATGCGTCGCCATATTTGTTTTCGCCATATTATAATTCATTTGTTGTCGAATGTAAACAAACAGTGTTTTGGTGATTGTAAATTGATTTCGTGTTGAAAATAACTCACAGCTTTAGAATTCGTTACATAAAATTGTTGTGGAAGTAAAATGACTCTATGATTAACCACAGAAGTGCAGTTTGAATGATAGATAAGTTAGTATTCGTCACTGAACATAGCCTTAAATTACAGAAATTTTGCGTATTTTAATATTTTTTATGCGCGTGAACCTATGTGATCTCATTTGATAACATTTACAATGAATTTGATTACATTTACAATATTGAGCCTATCTTTCAACACCGACCAATCAGGGACGGCCTTCGGACAGCTGACAATTTAACGCGCGGCAGATTGTGATTTAACAGTTTCACTTCGATGGATTATAATCTACCGAAAAATAATGCGTTAAATTGTAAGCCGTATGTTCGGTTCACAATCTTTCGACAGTTCACAATCTTGCGAGGTATATTATAATCAAACGATTATTACGATCTTACGGTGACATATATAATATCGTTCGTACATATAAACGAGCAGGCGGGTCACCGATGTTAAGTGAAAAATACCGCCGCCCATGAACATTTGCAGCACCAGAGGAACCGCCAATGTGTTGCCGGCTTTTTTGAGATATTTGTTCATCCGCCCTTTGAAGAGCCCCATATTATAATGATGAGGGAACACAGCAGATGGAAGCTGGTTCCATAATTTGCAGGTACGTGGCAGAAATGTGTGTTACAAGTGTATATGTCACCGTTAGATTGTAAAAACCGTAAGATTGCAATCTAACGCTTTTTTTTTCGATAGATTGTATACAGTCGAAAGATTGTGAACCGTTCAATGTTTTAAGTGTCAATTTTTGAAATATTCATTGTATTTACGTTTTCTTGTCTCTTTCTTGTAGGTTAGGTTAGGGTTCGACATAAATAATCACTTAGGTTATATTGGGGTAATATACCTAACAGATTACAATCTACCTAAAAATAATGCGTTATATTGTAATCATTCGACAGTTTACAATTTCGCGAGTTAGACTACAATCGAACGGTTATTGCAATCTTACAGTGACATATATATGAATTGAGTCTCAGCTTTCACTAGACAGATTGGAGTAACTGAATTTCAAAATCCTCAACGCACCATAGACACTAGACAGCATATGTATTCATTGCCTCGTTGGTCTAGAACTCTAGATAGTGGTTAGTTGAACAGACTGCGGTCAACAAAACCCCGGGTTCGATTCCCGGGTCGGACCATAACAAGTATTGGGTTTTTCTGACAAGAAATTAGATAGCCCGGAGTTAGGAAGCTGGCGGTGTTTCCTGTGCCTCGGAGAGCTCGTAAAGCCGTCGGTCCTGCGCCTGATCTCTCTCCGGGCGGGTCGGATTTTCCGTCCTATCGGGCTATAAGAGTAAAGGAACAGAGTGCGTCTGTGCATGCACACAATTGTGCACTATAATATTATCTACCGCGCAGATGGCTAATCTCTCTGAAGATAGGCTGCCGTGGCCTGTGACCGAAATCGGTCCGGAGGTCATTAAAGGGCAAAACAAACAGGGAACACTTGTGCACTGAGCTTGTGCACTATAATATCTCACGCCCAAATCTCTCTGGAGATAAGCTGCCGTGACCGAAATTCGATCGGGAGGACATTGGGGCTGTAGTGCACAATCTCTGAACTAAAATGACAGCATTAAAGATATTGTTCATTTTAGTTTAGTTTATAGCTTTTGTGAATTGGCCACATTGACATTATTATTATCTATATCGCTATTAAAACTGATTATACAGTAGTTAATTATTTAAGTTGCTCGCCGTAAAGTAATTTCGCATGTACCTGTTATTTTATATAATAGCCACGTGTCCAAGGTCCCGAACATGGCGTCATTGCTTTGAACCGCCGCCTTGAACTCTTGTATATTGTGTAAAACCCAGCTCAGTCTCATTGTAGTCTGAAATTAATGCAATAGAGTTTACTTTATTATCAAGCAAAAAAGTAATTTATAAAAAACAAAAACCCGACTGCTTGGATACCAAAAAGTATAAAACAAGACATGAATTGAAGTATTTCATTATTATCAATTTAAATCGTATAATATTAATAAAATGTATCAAGGCGCAGTCGCACGTGCGACTGCGCCCGCTAGCGGACGCCCGCGACTTCGTTCGCGTGGCATACGTTTTTTAATTCCCATAGGCATTCCTTGGCATTCGTTCGACTGCCTCGTTGGTCTAGTGGTTAGCATAGTCGACTGCGGATCACGAGGTCCTGGGTTCGATTCCCGGTCGGGCATGAAAGTTAGGTATTGGGTTTTTCAATTAAGAAATTCTCAGTGCCAGCCCGGAGTTGGAAGTTGGCGGTGTTTCACCCCCGTGCCTCGGAGAGCACGTTAAGCCGTCGGTCCCGGTTATTATCACTAACATGATAATATTCGTTAAAGCCCGCCAACCCGCATTGGAGCAGCGTGGTGGGTCTAAGCTCTAATTCCCGCTCTCCTATGAGAGTGGAGACCTGTGCCCAGCAGTGGGACGTTAATAGGCTGTAGTGGTGGTGGTGGTGGGTAGGCATTCCTTAATTTTCCGGGATAAAAAGAACCCATGAAAACAAACACGTCGATCTGTTGCTCTGTTGCGGCGTGATTGAAGAACTATTTAACTTCCTTTAGGATAGAATTTATAAACACTGTGAATTATGTATTTTATAATTTAAACCGGTATCCCAAATATGAAGTTTCATGGCTATAACTTGAAAAACGCCGACCTTTTACACCAACTTACAACCCCTATTTTACCCGTTTGGGGGTAGAATTTTGAAAAACTGTTACACACGTACTTCTTTATATTATACCGAAAGCCAAAATACTTAGTTTCGCTGTTATAACTTAAAAAATATCTTGATAAATGAAGGACATTCATTCCCTATTTCACCCCTTTGGGGGTCAAATTTTCAAAAATGGTGAAACACGTACTTCTGCTTATCTAACTGAAAGCCCAAATGCTCAGTTTCATGGCTATAACTTGAGAAATGAAGGACTTTCATACAAACTTTCATCCCCTATTTTACCCCTTTGGGGGTGGAATTTTGAAAAACTGTGCCACACGTACTTCATTATTTATTACCTTAAGCCAAAACACCAAGTTTCGTTGATACAGCTTGAGAAATATCTTGAGAAATGAAGGACTTTCATATAAACTTTCATCCCCAATTTCACCCCTTCGGGGGTTGAATTGTCAAAAACTGTGAAACACATATTTATTTATTTTTTACCGACAGCTCATATACCAAGTTTCATGGATATAACTTTAGAAATGACGGACTTTCATACAAACTTTCAACCCCTACTTCACCCCCTTAGGGGTGGAATTTTGAAAAATCCTTCCTTAGTGAGCACCTACGTCACAAAAGGAGCCTACTGTCAAAATTTCAAGTTTCTAACTCCAGTGGTTTAGGCTGTGCGTTGATATATAAGTCAGTTAGTCAGTCAGTCAGTCAGTCATGACTTTGAATTTTATATGTATAGATTTGTTATATTATGGCTTCTAGAGGCCGCCATTTTGTTTTTTCTCAAATTCGGCTTCCGTTATGACACTCAGAAGATTAAGATAAACCTAGTGGTGCAAGTATTATCAAAATCGGTTCAGCCGTTTTGTCTGTAGTGCGACACAAAGGAATACACTAAAAATGAATCTTTGAAACCTCGTAAATCCTAAATGATCGATAAAATGAGAAAATGATCAAGGGAACCTAACTATGATTTTGCAAGACCTATTCATCGATACCCCTACTTGCCATAGTCTATCGACTTTTATTTTTTAATTTGTTACATTATGGCTTCTAGAGGCCGCCATTTTGTTTTTTTCTCAAATTCGGCTTCCACAGTGATACTCTAGTGATATACTCGGCATAAACTGGTGCAAGAATCATCAAAATCGGTCCACGCGTTTAGGCTGTAGCTGTCCTGCAAGGAACAAACAAACATATATAGACTGATGAAACATAACCCTGTGCGTTCCGCAGTCGGGTAAATAGTCAGGTGGATGATGATGATTATAAGATTATATTAGGGGCCCACAACGAAAACGAGAAAACCCGAGAAAACTAACAAAAAAAAAACAATTTCATGAATATTTTTGAAAGGGAAATCTATACAGACTTCATGACCAAATTCGGATTGAAACTAAAAAAAATAAACTTGATATTGACTAGTTTTCGGATTTTTTTCTATCAAAGAAATAGTATCCAATCTCGTTTCTAATTTCATGACGTATTATGACCCAAAAAGCACATTATTGCTTGCTTACAGCTTTTGAGGAATTTGTCTATCCGCGCCTTGAGTACACCATTTTGAGGTAATAGGCGTGGAAGGGTCCAGCATATGTGATAGAAAAGGTCTGGGTCGCGGAAGATTAATAAGTAATACGAAGTATAAGGAAAACAAAATTGTTTTGATCAGGCAGATTTTGTGACGAAGTTAGTTTTTGTAAGGATTTATTAAAATTAATCACAGCAGACTGCCTCGTTGGTCTAGTGGTTAACATGTTTGACTGCGGCTGACGAGGTCCCGGGTTCGAGTCCCGGTTCGGGCCATAATAAGTATTGGGTTTTATCTGACTAGAAATTCTCAGTACTAGCCCGGAGTTAGGAAGCTGGCGGTGTTACACCCCCGTGCCTCAAAGAGCACGTTAAGCCGTCGGTCCCGGTTATTATCACTACATGATAATAGTCGTTAAAGCCCGCCAACCCGCATTGGAGCAGCGTGGTGGGTCTAAACTCTAATTCCCTCTCTCCTGTGAGAGTGGAGGCCTGTGCCCAGCAGTGGGACGTTAATGGGCTGTAGTGGTGGAATCACAGCAAAAGAAAACACGAAAGCAAAGACAGTAGGTAGAAATCTGCATAGCAAGTTGCAGCAAACGCGTGACGAAGCCCCGTTAATGTGCGTATTATTATATGTGAAGCCCGTTGGCATATTTAATCTTTAGGTATGTATGTACCTACATTGTTTACTGTGATTTATTTTTGGTCCCGAGAACATTCGCATAGAAATACTCTCTACTAACAATGTTGATGTGTTTATTTGATAAACAAATAGCACAGGAACGTGAATTAAATTGACAAAGATGAATTGCTAATTTATGATTATGAATGTGACAAATTGATTACGTAAACAGCGACTTGGTAGATTCATTTTAAACTTATAATAATCAATTTACTAATATTATAAATGCAAATGTATGTTGGTCTGTCTGTTTGTTACGCTTTAAGATAGATAGATAGATAAACTCTTTATTGCTACACAGGACATAAAAATACATAGAAAAAAAAACAAAACAAAACAAAGTGCGCAAGGGCGGTCTTATCACTAAAAAGTGATCTCCTCCAGACAACCCATTAATTAAGAACCTTTAAGATAGGAGCGGGATAGTGCAACAATATAGACAGCTATCTATAAAATATACTACATAAACTTGACATACTAATAATACATAAATAATTTTATAAATACATATAATAATAAATATATACCTATAAATCTACATAGACAATACTTAAATATTCTATAGCATACTAGTACTAGATAAGTAATGATCCTTTAAACGATTCTTGAATATATTTACAGATTTTGATTGTCTAATGTCATTCGGTAGGACGTTCCAAAGCTTAAGGTGCCAGCGGAGAGGGAATTGCCCATACAAACGTAATACCAAAATAATTTGTAATTCGTGAATATTTCCACCATATTATGCGATTATTAAGATTGATTCAGCGGGCGATGGAGAGAGCAATGCTCGGGGTTTCTTTGCGCGATCAAATCAGAAATGAGGAGATCCGCAGAAGAACTAAAGTAACCGACATTGCTCGACGTGTTGCGAAGCTGAAGTGGCAATGGGCGGGGCACATAGTTAGAAGAACCGATAGACGTTGGGGTCCCAAAGTGCTGGAGTGGCGACCACGCACGGGAAAGCGCAGCGTTGGCAGACCCCCTACTCGCTGGACAGACGACATCAGGAGAGTCGCAGGGAGCCGCTGGGTCCAGGCGGCGCAAGACCGAGGCGTGTGGAAATCCTTGCAAGAGGCCTATTTCCAGCAGTGGACGTCTATCGGTTGAGGATGGATGATGATTAAGATTGAAGTTGTATTTATCTAGGTCCCTGGGTAATTATTTTTTCAAAATACTTTCACAAAATTAAATGTAAGCACATTGCGTTTTGCATGTTTTTACGACATAAATGACATGTTTTCTTCTTATTTGTTTCATATTAAAACCAACGATATCTCACGTACTAATTGATCAGGAACATAGCTTATATTGTCAAGTTAGAGAATAACAACACGAAGTTAAAAACACAAAAAATTTTCATTCATCATTTTTGGTATTCACGGAACAAGACTAAATGTATAACAAATTCTGTACGCTCATATTGCTATCTCCCTTGCACGGGATCATGTGTCATCAGCCAAATAGAGATAGCAATATACCGGCAAATGTATATTTGCGGTTCGAATAGAAGTTGCGAGCGGCGCGGACTGGCCTCTTAAGACTCTTCATTTGAGGTGCAACGGTTGAGATCAAAATTTAGCTCTTTTGTCCCCTGATAATTTATTATTCATAGCATTAAATCTAAAAATTTATTTATGCCAAATTGTAGGCAAATCGCTTACCTACCACAATGACTGAAAACATTTTGAAATAATTTAATAGTTTTTTCCTTATTACGATAATACCAAGAGGCAGTTATTGAATTTTAGTTTATGTGTAAACTTTGACGTTAGCGATCGTCTAAATTTACTCATTGTGGTCGGAAAAAGAGATACTTTTATTAAGTATTAGGTCCTGAACTACCATAGTTAAAGAGACAAAATATTAATTTGCTATTCTTTGTATTATAAAACTCAAAACAAAGAATATTTCATTTGACAAAATTCTGGACTCATAAAACCATCATTTTAAGAGAATATTTGACTCAATTTGTAAAATAATTTAGTATTCCTAAAAGTAAGACATATTTTCAATATGACGTAAAAATAATAATATAATTATCCATAATTAACATCCAAAAATAAGTTTGTAACACACTACAAAACTGCGTGATCAAGCACTAGGAAAACTAGTCGTAGCTGAGGCTTCTCCGAGGGTGGACGTAACGCTTTTTGTCTCCGCAACTCAAAATGAAATACGTAGCATATACCTGAGATTGTAGTGCGATTGTCACTTCTCAATAGTAGGCATTTTTAATACTGTCTGCTTTTTCTTATTGATGGATGAAAATGATTTGGTTTCAAATAATTTAAGATTTGTATATTATAACTTTATACTAAACGTGATATGATATTTATTATTTATGGTAATATAAAAATATTTTAATAAGAATTTGAATATTCCATTCAGACAAGGTCGTGTGTATCAGACAGTGTTATAAAATAAGTTTACTAAACTTGCATTTATAAGGCTTGTGGTTAAATTAACTATTATTTAAAGGCTGACCAACAATCTCTATCTAGACTGGCAACTCCATCCCTTATAAAACTAATCTCATTGTCACGTATTGAATTGATAAAATCACTCGTTTATTGTCTTTCGTGGAATATTAGCGCGGTATCTTGTGTTCGGACTTCGGTTGTGAAATTCTTTCCTTATGGCGACTTGGTATTTTATTAGTTTGATTTGCAGTATAATTTGAATATTGTATCCCTTTGGACCGTTTACCTCCAGCTTGAATTACTACTGAATAATACTGCTCATTATGTGTTATATTTATGAAGTAGATAATTTTGTATAAATTTTAAATTTGTAATCCTTACTAATATTATACATGCTAGTAAGTTACTTTGTCTGTCTGTCTGTCAGTTGTTTACATGCATTATTCGTCTACCAATTTTCCCGAAATTCAGTACAGAGATAGCTACTTTCCTGGAGACAAAAATAAGATTTATATCCTGGAAAATTATAATTCCCGTGAGATATTTTTAAAAAACTTGAATCACACAGATGAAGTTGCGGGAGTCGCCTCGTATCGACACCCACGATTGGTATTTAGTAAACTTATGCAATGTGCTTTCGAACAGTCAAATTTACTGTGTTTTTACAATAAATTGGAAATTGGAATTTCATTTGTTTGGCTCGCATGTTTGCTTGTTTTTACACTTGGATAGGTATTTATGACCATAAAAATACAGTTGCAATAGCAAAAGCAGGTAGCTATGCAAACAATTGGATAGTTATTATTATTTACCGCGCTTACGGACTTTTTTGATGAATGGGTTTTGTTTTATATTGTTTCGAACTGAACCTTTCTTTGCCCGACTTGTGGAAGGCTTAGTGCTTAGCAGTGATACATGTAAATGTGTTTTTGTTTGTTGGTTCCCTCTTTATGCAAAACTAGCTGTCCGCCCCGGCTTCGCACGGGTGCAATTCAGATTTGTAATTTTATCGTGAAAAAAAAAACAAAGTATTATTTCTATTATATTATAAGCACCCGTTGGTATCAGTTTGTAATCCCCAGGTGGCACGCGATTGCGACACGTAGGTATTCTCTCTGACTTGCAAGACGATTTTCATTTGAAGATTCTCCAATACGACGTATTTTCACTGCCCTCGCCTGGGAACTATGTTTAGAAATTTGAGACTCTGATCTTTCAGGCTTTTCGCAGTCTGTCTACAGCAGTTAGATATTAAAATAATTTAAAAAATTTTGGTAAGTTTTCTTGTATTTATTATGTTTGTTTTGATAAATATGACATAAAAGACAGTCCGAATTAATAGACGAATAAAGGTTTAACGTAAAAAGTTAAATTAGGTGAATTTTTCCGACTTAATTCACATTATTGCAATTTTCGAAGGGATCTCTAATTTATTTTAAAATAAAATGTAGCCTATGTTACTCAGTAGCTTTCTATAGGTGAAAGAATTTTTAAAATCGATTGAGTAGTTTTTGAGTTTATCTATTATAAACAAACAAACAAACAAACAAACAAACAAACAAATTTTTCCTATTTATAATATTAGTTTAGACTACAAATTTTGAATACAGAGATATTATATGACCATAGTATGACGTCAAAGCAAATCCAATATGGGATATTTCAATGACAAAAACCCAAGTTTCTTTTGTCTGTTTGTCAACTTAAAATTCTTCCTCAGGGCACACCTAGACTAGTCAAGGAATAAAATATGTATGTTCATCGGTTAATTCGGTCGTCATGGGTATTAAAAAAGTTTATTATGGTGTCATTGTGCTTATAGGCAATAGGCATTGCGTATTTTATTTTACTGTCAGGCAAAGTTACTTATTCCAAATAATGCACTCATCACTTCAGCAAAAAGTTATGTAAAAGCTGTGATTTATTGTACCGCGCGTAGTAAATTCTATTGTTATTTTGGTAAGCCGAGTGTCCCAACTAGCGCAAAGGTAATTATATATTTTTTACCTTTTGAAGTGGTTTTCGTTTACAGAGTGTCAACTGTCATTAGATGATTGTGTTTTTTTTTGTCGAACCGAACGTTTCTTTTTGTTATTGTATCGCTATTGACCCGTGATCGCTGTTGTTATTATAGTAAACAAAACCCTACGTTATATAGTGCAATACCTGCAATTTGCACATGCTTATCAGTTTTATTGCCTTGTTTGGAATTCGGGAAGGCATTATCTGATGAGAATCCGTAATTCCAATAATTTTAAATTGTAAATTAATAATAATTAAAAGTCAAAAAATTTTTTTTTGTTGCACATTTGTTAAAGGAAATCATACTTTAAATATAATTTTGTTGATAAGCAGGAATTTGAATAATTGTGTATTTTTCTTCACATCTTGCCCTTACATTAGTATTTAAAATAATATAGAAGTTTGTTGAAAACTAAATCTATTTTAGATTAATTATACTATTAATATTATATTGTGATACTAGATGATGCCCGCGACTTCAACCTCACTTCGGATCACTTTGTTCTTTGGATAAAAAGTAGCCTATATCCTTCTTCGGGATACAATCTACCTTGTAGTATGGACGTTACTACTTTTAAACATCTATACTTAAAATCATGCAACCTATTCTTTATATTAATACCCTTTATATAAAAAACAAGTTTTATTAAACGTATGTAAAGTGAAATAAAAACATATATTTTTTAATATAGAAAAAATAGTAACCCGTTTGAAAATGGGATTAGGATCAAAACGGTTTGTCAAACTACATTACCCGACACCTTCTGTTGACTCGCTCAAACAAAGGACTATCCGAGACAAAGGAGTTATCCGAGATAAATACCTAAACTTATGGAACGGCTGATCGAATGGACGCCCTTAACCGTCTTTACTGTAAGGTAGGTGCGCGTAAGGCGGAGCGGCCGCATCGCAGCAAAAAATGCGTACTTCATGCAACCTGCAATATAATGCGCCCCGTTTCGTCATAGTGTGCGATAGTTTATAGAAATTGTATGGAAGGAAATTACGCGGATTTTTGCGTTGCGAACCGATGCAATACGGCCCGTCCTAATACGCTCTTACCTTTAACGACCCATCTTTTCAACCGATTTTGATGAAAGGTATAGGGATAGTTTGCATCCTGGGGAAGACCATAGGCTACTTTTATTAGGGTTGTAACGGAGGTATATTTATGTTGACCATGACTTACAATGCGAGTCCGAGAGGTACAAATCGAAGCATCCTAAAGCATAAAAAATGGACGATGTGATCGGAGAAATCCACCTCCGCCTCCGCCTCCGTTAACCTCCGCATCCGCGGAGGTAAAGCCCCTTCAAGTCCGCATTCGCCTCTGCTTCCGCTAAGAACGCCTCCGTTACAACTCTACTTTTTATCCCGGAAAAAGAGTTCCCGCTTAAATCAAAAACACTTGGCCCACACGGACGAAATCGCGGGAAATATCTAGTCATACTAATATTATTAATGCGAAAGTGTGTTTGTTTGTTGGTTTGTCAGGTTTTTATTTTTTGTCTTCAGTTACCTACACCTGTGACATTTAATTCGCTGTCTGTTTTTTTAAATATTTTTATTTTAAATTTTGTAGTAACAAATAATATCTTTTCGCCTTAGATTTAGTATTGGGCTCGCTGATCTATGCTTTTCGCGCATTTCAATCGATAATGTTGATAAACAGATTCAAATCCTCACCTTACTGACTTTGGCATACCGACGTTGTTTGCAGAGAAACGTTCGAATACCATTTTTCATTTAGGTACCTAAGTATTGCCATTTATTTTTCGGTACACTAGTGAATAAATCTATCCTTTTCATTTTTGTTTTGTTTTGGGCTCTTAAGCCTTTAGCATCTGTCTTGGTTGTAAACAATGCTATTCAGATAAAAATCGTTAAACTAAAGGTTCTACGTCGTAATAGTGGAGTCATATTATGTGGAAGGATCTGAGAGCTCGTTATAATACATACTTAATATTATAAATGTGAAAATGTGTTTGTTTGCTACGCTTTAAATGCCCATCTCGATTTTGATGAAATTTGCTACAGAAATAGGTTTCATCCCGGGGAATTTTAAAGGACTGCTTTTTATTCCAGAAAAAATGTTTCTTTCTTTCTATTTACCATTATTGAAAAAGGTCATTCAGCACTAAGGAATATCACACAGAGGTTTTAAAAATTATAATTATGATGTATACCTGATTATTTGTAAATTTCAGCACACTTCCAGCTCTAAACCTCTTGCTCCTTGATAGCATGTACAGCACATATGAACCAACTTTGATGAGCTGCAATGAAACTACACTTCAGAAAAAACCTTATTGAAGAGAAAACTTCTTTAGCCGCGTTGAGCACTTTTTGATAGGGGGCAAACTTGTGGAATCGCGTCACCGTCACCAACATGCTAGCGTTGTTATGAAGACAAAAGGTCTTAAATATAAATACACTACATTCGAAATTAAACTTTAAACCCTTAGTTTTAAGGTTTATATTTTTTTTGTTGTTGAAAAGCCAGTTTTGCATGTAAGCTCTCTATAATTTAGATCTACATGGAAAAGATATTGATAAATTCTAAAAACCAAAATTAACTGAAAAATTTGTAGAAAAAGTATACTACCCGCCAAGTATATGAATCATTCCACTGTTTCACTAATTCATCTGCCCTCAAATCTTTCCATGTGATAAACCTGTGAAAGGGTTTCCCAGTTTGTCGTGACCATGTTATAAATGTGCTCCTTTGTGTTGATATTCCCATAGCTGTAATCTGAGCTGCTGACAATTTTGCATCTAATAAAGGAGACAAACATATAAATGAAACTATGTATACACAGATCAATTCAGTTAAAGCTTTATTTGCGGTTTTGTTTTTTCTCGCGGGGTATATGTTACGTATATATGCCGCGAATATGGAATGGTCATTTATATGGGATTATAGGGATATGTTCCTAGGTGACAAAATAAAAAATAAACTAGATCCACGAATATAGAAATCTTAAGCCGCGAATATAGGAATTGGGTCGCAATTTTTTAGTCCACAAATAGTGAAAACGCGAATGAAGGAAGCGCAAATAAGGAGCTTTTACAGTACTAACATTAAAAACCAAACTTACTTTGTAATGCTGTGTCCACAACATCCAACATTAAAAACCAAACTCACTTTGTAATGCTGTGTCCACAACATCCAACATTAAAAACCAAACTCACTTTGTAATGCTGTGTCCACAACATCCACAATAGATTTCCATAGTTCATCTGGGTCAATTTCCACATAACCTGGCTTGGGATAGTGAAGTACAACCTGACAAAAGAAAAGTATGACATCTGTAATAATACAATAAATGCGAAAGTGTGTTTGTTTGTCTATCCCTCCACAACTTAGAAAAGGATCAATGTGTTTTGTCATGGTTATAGTTGAGGCACTGGATAGTGCCATAAACTACTTTTTAATCTGGAAAATCAAAGATGATTTGGGATGGGATTTTTAAAACACACATTTTCACATGTATCAAGTAGGAAATTATAATATTAATGATGCATATTATAACTAGGTAATGCACAATCTGTGTAACACAAAACACACCATTTTTTGTTTGACCCGATCTGGAATAGACCTCACAACCTGCAGCCAATTAATTAAGCCACTTGCCTGAATTTACTAACAAAAAATTAGATTTTTTATTTATTTATTAGCTTATGCCCGCGACTTTGTCCGCGTGGATTGAGGTTTTTTGGTTCCTGTGGGAGCACCTCAATTTTCGAAAGCCTAAAAATCGATGGGATGAAAAGTAGCCTTTGTGCTATTCCAGACCATAATCTATCTCTGTGCCAACTTTCATACAGATCCGATCAGCCGTTCTGGCGATATTGAGTAACAAACATACATGCATCCATCCAAACTTTCGCATTTATATTAGTAAGTATAGAAAAAATATTGAATTTATTCTTATAAACACCTGATCAACGGCCTTGCCCACTATTTCAGTTCTTGAACTGTATATGACTGAGCGAATGGTTGTTGTACCAATATCCAAAGTTAGTATGTATTTTTCTTCCATATTGGAAACAGTAAACACAGCACAGCACTCGCACGAAAACTCTAATTACACCGCTACTAGAGATTGCTACAGCTGTTTTTTAACTTTACTAGCTAACATTTAAAACTCAATTATTTAGGTAAAATTTTAAGATTTTCCATTTCCACCACCTGCACACAATCACGGTCCACACAGTCACAGAACACTTATACTCCTGGCGGAGCACACAGTCCACACCATTGTCTCTGGTCCACACCACACCTAATCACAAATCACAATTCACAAAACGAAAACATAGATAGAACCTAAAAAAGTTTAACTGTTTAGTCTATGGGATAGATAAGGGATAGGCTGATATTACATTAATATGATGTCATATCTGTCAAGTTCTATGATCATATTTTTATGATGCAGTTTGGATGCAGTTCTTCATTTTTACATATTAAACTATTGACCCACCTATGTAAACGTCATATACTATCAAGATGGCTAAGGATTTAGTCGTGTTTTCCGTTGCTATGAGTGCAATTTTATTAATTGCAATAAAAAAAGAAAAGGGTATCATGGGTAGCAAGGCGATCAGAGTGAGGGATCCATAACACCTTACTGGAAGAACTTAGATTGGAAGATAAAAAGTCTTACAAAAAAGACGCCATCTTTTTTGGTTAGACGGATACACAGACTAAGTAGAGATGCTACGCATAACGGATAAGATCCTACTTGTACGCTAGCTTTCAAATAGGATCCCACAACTATAATCATAGACAAATGTAGATATTACACTGTCATAGGTTCTTCATATAAAAATGACTCATACATCTATGATCATATATATATGATAGTGTAATATCAGCCATAGATCTTGCTTCATGAGTAAGCACTCCAGTCATAGATAATTAAACCTCTTGAATCAATGCCAGCGTGTAACCGAAAGGGATAGGTAATAATATGTAAAACACTGCAATGCACCAAGCACATAATGTGCTTTATGAACAAAACAAACTATACCCGTGACACGCAGAAGGGGATAGAAGAAATCAGGCTCAGCTATAGTATAGTGACGGTCGAGTTGGACGTTCATATTTTTTTTACGGAAAGACCTTGATGTCGTAAGCCTTGCACTAAAATATTTTACTCCGAATTCAAATACTTTTCGAGAAATATGTTTTTTGAAATTCGCAAATTTTCACCACTTTTCACTATTTTTGACGACATTTGCCATAGATTACAGACTCATTGACGTTTAGTTGACGTATTACAGTTTCGTTTTACGTATTATAATCCGTTCCAAACATAAAAAGTATTATAAAATGTTAATAATCGAGTAATAATCATATTATAATATGTGTGGAAAAACGGAACGCGTGCTTTAGCGCCAGAATTCAAATCTATGAGTCATCGTTTTAGTCGCATTTCAGTTTAAAGGTTAAAAGGTTAAAAATTATATATCCCCCCCCCCCTCCCCCCCATTCCCTTCCCCCTCCGTCGCCGTCACTATACTATAGCCCAACCAGAAATCATATTTTGTTCTCATTATATCTTGTGTAACATCTCAACACTGCAACACTGATTGAAAAGGAGATAATATTATGTAGGTCTATATTACTTTCTCTGTCTACGACTCCAGTCTTTACCTGTAGCTTCGTGGTACTCTCATCTTTCTCCCCTTTTTTCTCTCATTAATAATCTGTAATTATTTACTCTTTGGCCGGCTTAAAACACAGAGTAAAGTAAACGTATCTACGTTTAAAAAAAAGTTGTCTGACAGGCGCGTTTAACGTTTTAGTGTGCAGAAAATTGTGATGTAAAAAGAGAAGAATAAATATAAATGTTTGTTGACCATCATGGCGAATCCTAGGAAATTTAGTGAAAAAATTGCCCTGCACAATCAAAAGCAGGCTGAGGAAACGGCCGCCTTTGAAAAAATTATGCGTGAAGTTTCCGACGCAACCAATAAGGTATGTCGCGACTTGCCTATTTACTCAGGCATTCGTTTCCTGGCCGTCAAATGTGCTCGCCGACGTAAACAATAATCATTTCAATATGCCTATTGCGCCTCAATTACTGACTGAATATTAATCTCTGACGAATAAGTAACTATAATGTTTCCGCGTATTCAGTTACTGTAACAATAATTATCTACTGTCATTGTCGAAATTGTTTTATTATTGTGTATCCTTTGAACGCTCTAAACAATATGAGAATGAAAATATGATCAATTGAAGGTTACTGTTCAGAAATGATATAGTTAATTATTTTGAGCACCCATTAGTTACCATCAAATATTTCATTCACAAAATGTAGGCTTTACATGTGCAGGCTTTTGAGTTAGTTGAGAGTTACTAATGTAATAAAAATACCTATTTTTTTGCATTGTGCTACAATATGTTTATGTATTTTAATTAAAATACATATAACCAATATTAGGGTTGGGCTATAGTATAGTGACGGTGACGGAGGGGGGAGGGGAGGGGGAGGGGGGAGGGGGTGAACCCCCCCTCCAAGGGAAAAAGTGCGGAACGCAATAGTTTTCGAGAAATAAATTTTTAAAGTTTTGAAATTATGAAGTAATTTTATCGTAATAATGACTAAAATACATACTTTAGAGGGGGAGGGGGAGTAAGGGGGAGGAGGTGGGGACGCTAGGAAAACTCCTTAGACTTCACCCTCTCCCTCTCACCCCCTCCAAGAATCCTCCTTAAATAGAATGGGCTACGCCAGAAGACTCGCTTCGTCGCCCCTGAATGAAGCTTCGCCTACTCGACCTTCGTTTCGCTGCGGAGGTCGCCGGCTCGCTCCACTCGGCCTCGTAGGCTCGCTTCATTCAGGACCTCCTACGCGAGCTTCTGGCTACGCGCTTACAAAAAACACTCTAGGGGTAGGGCAGACAAGACTGCTTGGAGTCGGGGTGTGCCGATTCGGTTTTGTATCATGGTACCTAAATATACATATAATAACCTACCTTTATACCTTTTTAATTAATGATACCTATAACCTTTAAACTTTTTTTTTTTTTAGATTTATACAGCAGGGGAAATCCTCATGGACTACCGCTTGGGTAGTGCCGGACTCTTACCGACTAAAACCCCTACTGTTTACCTGTTGTCTGTGTTACATTTCCCTTTTTACCAATCCTTTTTACCTTGATATTATACCAAAAGGAGCATTCTTACCAAAAGGACTAGTAAATAAGGATTTACTAGTCCTTTTTACCTTCATAATATTACTGCACTTACTTAATTACCTGTAATTTTTACCAAAAGGACTGGTACATAAGAATTTACCTATTTACCAGTCCTTTTTACCTCACCTTATACCTGTCATTGTTACCTTACCTTGTATAACCTGTCATTTTTACCTTACCTTATTACCTGTCATTTTTTCCTTTATTTTCCTGTCCTTTTTACCTATCACATATTTATGTATCTAAATAAAAATAAAACAATACAATTAAAACAAACAACCTAATCTAAATAAATCTAAGTAAATCTAGGTGATAAAGTCTTAATATCTTCTGCACTTGAATGCTCCCCGCACTCCAGCCAGCCAACCACCCTCCAGTATCCAAGCTCCTTCCAGAATCCAAGCAGGCCGCTTATGCTGGGTAAACATACTTCACTGCTGTGAGTAATTCCTCAAAGGGGTCTCTGTGGTTAATTCTGACTTTTCTCCTCCAATTATATACAACAAGCCAATCTGCAAAATCTGTTCTTGCTTGATCACGGTGGAAGGCCTTTTTGAGAACTCTCCACTGGCTTTCAATCCGTTGTGTATGTGTCCCATCTGGTGCCACAAATCTATTAGTTGGATCACTATGATTCACTTTCTTGTGAGTGTATCCATGTTCTGAAAGGCAGTCATAGGCTCTCCAAAAATCCGTATGAATTATGGAGCCCTCCTGAACATGCTTCTTTATGAGTGGCACCAAAACTTCCGCAGACCTCTCATTATCGGGACACACTTCAAGTCTGAGGTCCTCGCTCCTATCCTCTATCATTCCTATCACCCAGTGGCCTTCTATATGCCTTCCGCGATTATATTTTCTCTTACCAAATTTTGATTCATCTATTTGAACCACTTTATTTGGACCCCCTATCCTTGCTTTATGCTCTTGATTCTCTAACTCATATATTATGATACATTCCCTGCAGTAATTATACCAATCTGCTATTGTTGACGGTGATAACACTGTATCATCATCATCTGAACAGGTCTCTCGCTGTGCATGTTCATAACTAAAATTATGACTGTACATGTACATTATTTTAAAGATTGTAACCATTGCAATCTTTGCATTTTCAAACCAGGTCCCTTTTTCCCGGCTGTATGTTTGAGCTCTACAATTACTTTTATGGCAGCGAAATCTTCCCAATCCATGCCATTCAGATAGTGTCATGGGTTTCTTATGGTATACGCAGATTTTTTCACTGGGAACGAGTCCTCTGTCCTCTGCAAACTGCACGCATTGCTCTTCTGTTCCCAGCTTCTTAAACAATCTGGTAAAATTCCAAAAACTCCGAATCTCCTCCGCATTAACCTTCCTAACCCCAGTAGAGCCAGAAGGTTGATGTATCGTTTCTTCATCCGAGCTAAATGCCGCAGGCTCTTGCGAGCATGAGGCGGATGGGTCAGCAGCACAGGTTGATGTATCGCGTGGTGATGTGAGCGCAAGTGGCTCATTGGAGTCCAACACCTGCACAACACAAGACGCAGCACTTGCAAGCACAAGTGGCTCATTAGAGTCTAACACTTGCACTGGCGAAGCACTAACACGCGAAGAGTTGAGCGCAAGTGGCTCATTAGAGTCTAACACTTGCACTACACAAGACGCAGCACTTGCAAGCACAAGTGGCTCATTAGAGTCTAACACTTGCACAGGCGAAGCACTAACACACGAAGAGATGAGCGCAAGTGGCTCATTAGAGTCTAACACTTGCACTTCTCTCGACGAAACGCTAGAAGATAGTGACGACGACGAGGCCTGAGCCTTCGAAGACGCCATGGCAGTCAAACGTAGTCAGCACAGTCAGGAGTACACAAAATAAAAATGTTCTCAACTGAAAAGCGCGTAAAACGATGACTCGTAAATTTGAATTCAATAGTATCATTTTGACAACTTTGGCGCCAACGCACGTGTTCCGTTTTCCAATAATCGGTACACATAAAACTCGATGTTTTATTCGAATGATTATAAAAACGTCCATGTACAGAAAATTATATGCCTATTAAATGCAATGATAGACGTTTTTTATGGTTTGAATATGATTATTACTCGATTTTATAATACTTTTTATGTTTGGAACGGATTACAATACGTAAAACGAAACTTTAGTACGTCAACTAAACGTCAATGAGTCTGTAATCTATGACAAATGTCGTAAAAAATAGTGAAAAGTGGTGAAAATTTGCGAATTTCAAAAAATTATATCTCGAAAACTATTGAGTTCCGCAGTAAAATATTTTAGTGCAAGGCTTACCACAACAAGGTCTTTCTGTAAAAAAAATATGAACGTCCAACTCGACCGTCACTATACTATAGCTGAGCCAATATTAGTGTAATTATTAATTTGCATGATTTATCAACGGTTTATTACACTAAGAAACAATAATATTATATCCACTGAAATAATGTTACAACAATCAACTTATTTTTTTATGAGTTACATGTTATAACTTCCAAATTTTCAGTTCTAAAATTAAATCAACTCACCAAAACATTACAATAAGTTATTAGTCAAACGTACAAAGAGAAAATAAATCAAAGTACAAGTCACTGAAAGAAAGTGGTTACAGGTGAACTCTAGTAGCCGTCGTGCAAAAATAAAACCCCCTGAAACTGAGATCATTGAGATCTTAGTACCGACACAACAAAGCCTGGGATCATTCCGGAGTGGCTCTCTTCCTAATGTTGCAGCACCCCAGCCACCGACTACAGAGCCAGAAGCCAATAAGGTTCCACATTTTGGACTCTGCTTGTTTACTTCCCTATATTCTTTTTGAGACCCTGCTATATTTTTGTTTATAGTAGTGGCGCATCAAATAACTTTGTAATGCTAGATTTGTAGTGGTTTATTTTCTTTTCAATCAGTGAGTATTTTTTATCGTTTTAAATCCTTAGATTTTGTTCTATATGGAAACTTACCCAAAAATCTAAATAGGTACTTAATAAAAAAAATATTAAACCACTGTGTTGCACACCATACTTGAATAAAAAGTTAACATTCTTTTGATAGAAAAGATAATTATATAATCATCCTCAAATACAAAGTAAACTCATAATGTTATTAATGCCCATAAATATAAAACAACTGTCTCACTGGATCTACTCAATCAAACCAGCTTTCAAAACCTGTTATTGAGCTTTGATATAAAGTCGTAAAGTGTAAAAAAATCAAAAGCTATAAATAAATAATTATTACTTAATAGACATAGCAGATGCTTTTTTACTCATAAAAGTTACTGTCTTTCGAGGCCAAACAAGGTAAACAGATAAATAATAAAAACAGTGATTTAGCGACTAACGCTGAGTTGCACGAAACAAATTCAAAAATTTAAGCGGCAGTTAAACTTATTTAATCGCAAGAATTGTATGAAGTCTTGTCATTAAATTAGTTTAATCAACACTTACATTTATAAAATTGGTTCGTGCAACTCAGCGTGAGTTATTTACTGAACAGGGTCTCCTATCAGATTGAGAAGAGTTTAACTATAGAGTGTGGAAGTGTGGTATCCATACTAATATTATCTTGCCCTGTATAATTTAAAAAAAAACTAAATTTATAACTTAATATTCAAAATAATAAATGAATATATTATGAAAATAAATGAATATATTCATAGAATCAGAGTTACAGTGATGTTAAGTGTAGAGATAAACAATTATAAAATAATGATTTAGGGTATACATATTTTAAAATACTTTGTAAGCTATTGAATGCAAGGAAACTTACAAAATGACTTATCTAGATTTCCAGCTCATGGTGCATATTTTTCCTTGTAGAGCAGTGCTGTAGTAATTTACTTACTGTAATTATTTATTTAAAACTGTGCTCTTGATAAATTACTCTGGAAGTAGTATTGTGTATTGTAGCATGAATAGCCTATTTTGTTTTTGTAGAATACCATTAATTTCCAGTGTCTCTCAGACCACAGACAAAACTGGAGAATTCCACAAGAGAAAAAACCCATGCGGAATAAAGCTCCATTACTGGAACACACCATATCTGGGCGGACTGCGCGCGTTTTCCACGCGTAGACTATATTGTAGGGCTATCTCGGACTATCGGTAAACTATCGGGAGACCACGCCATCCAGTCTGGATGGATGGGTCTTGGCTAAATTTGGCATAGAGATAGTCTGGAGTAACACAGGCTAGTTTGGAATAACACAGGCTAGTTTTTATCCTGGACAATTAAAGAGTCACCGCGGGAGCCAAAAAATCTCAATCCATCAGGACAAAGTTGCAGGCATCAGGTAATATCATCTAAGAAACATAACAGAATGTAACCGATACTCTTAATTGAATAGTCAAATTCACTAGACACAGTCATATTATTTAGGAAGTGATAGGTCAAACAGTTATCTGTAAGTAATTGGGAACTCAGTATGACATTTTATTGTACATAAGTATTTCTCTTATTTTGCCCTGTTAAGTACTTACATATATTCTTTTTTTAGAATATTATTTGCTGTATATAGACAAGGAAACAATATGAATTAGGAAATAGCTACATGTTGCTATATAAGAATTATGATGGTTTTAGTAAACTAACAGGGCTATTTTTAATATAACTACCTACTTGTACTAACAAACATGTTCAACAAGGCTTTTGGAGTTTGTCTACCAGTACTCAGTAGTCTAGTCTTTTTATCAATTAGAAAAACGAAGATTTTAGCCCATTGGTTTAGTCGCCTTGATGTTGCTATACCAGATATCTTGTAACTTACTAGAAGAATGACTGTGTGGTGGTACTGAACCCATCTTTTATGCATGAGCCCGACTTGTACTTGGCTGGTTTATTTTTTTACTTTTCCATACTGTTGAAATTGTAGTAATGTTCATTACTACAATTCTCACTCTAGCGCGGCTGTCGGCGCACATCTTCTGGTGGCTTCTTTTCCATATAACCGTGTACTTGATCCTACCACTTGGCGCGCCGCTTCTGCTCGCTGCACTCGCCGCGCCTCAACTCGACCCGCGTCAATCGGCACGCTCGGTCTGCTCTGGCCCTAAGTTAATATTTTTATACATTCACCGACACGATAACGATATATCGTTGTCGATAATATAGACTCACGTTATCGGAGCACTGAAATCTATGATGGACAATTTTTCACTGACCTACACAATACGGATAAAGTAACGGCGACGATGTAGTAATCGGTATTGTAAGACGGTTAGATTCGATATAGGTCGCTCTTCTAAAATTCAAAATTGAAATGTTTTTATTCAAATAAACTTTTACATGTGCTTTTGAATTTTCGAGTGAGTCTGCCACTGGTTTGGAATGCCATTCCTACCGAGAAGAACCAGAAAGAAACTCGGTGGTTACTATTTTGAAAAGAAAAATTAAATAATAATCCTGAGACTAAGTATACTGGCAAAGATATTTAAAGATATAAGGCGTTATCGTGTCGGCGAATGAAAACACGCCCTAAGTTGCGCTACATCCGTCGCGCGTTGTATGCGTTTCTATATTCAATGTCTTTGCACTTGGATCTACAATTAATTACCAAAAAACTAACCCGTTTATGTGCGTCATAAGTAAAACTAGACGTGAATATGCGTCAGTGTACAAACACAGTGTAACAATTACATGTAATTTACAAGATAGGTACCTACTGTGTTAAAATTCGCATAATTACTCAACTAGTTTTACGAATGAAACTTAACTTTTTAATTCAGATTTTCTCTCAGCACAGCAACTTTGTAATGTTTCCTTAGCCATGCTTCGAGCATAATATATCCGACAGTCGGCCTAGTATAGTTGAGTATTGCCTACCCCTCTACCAAATATAATTATTATAAGCCTTTCACTGTATTGCAAAAAGATGTTGGGTATGCTGCAGCTGATTGCCTCGTCCCCTGCTAAATATGACTGTATTTTTTTTTAAACCACCCATATAAATACCATGCCCCGCCACATCCATAGTCAATCCTACAATCATGGATTGATGGAACAGAGATTTGTCATGCACATCAGTTAACCGATCCACGTACGGTATCCATTGGTCACCGAAGGTCGTTATACTTATACCTACCTTATGGTTGTTACGCTCTAATCTTTTAAAACAAAGTCAAAGGGTTTGTTCGAACACTTATAACTAGAACGGCTAGACCGATTTTCATGGTTTTTGATTTCTTGTATTTGTCTCCGTCCCGAATAGCAGAATAACTATTAAAAATATTGGAAAATATAAAATAAAATATAATATAACATTTTCCCTTGATTTTCCCATACAAAAAAACCACGGAGACGAAGTCGCGGGCATCAGCTAGTATGTAATAAATTATCCGACTAAATGTCTTAGCTCAAATGTTCATTTTTGTGAGTGGTTTTAATTGCACTTCATTTGGACAGGGTAATAACTTACAATTAATTCACGTATTACTACTCGTAGGCGAAGCCTTCAATAAGTTAGAATAAAATTATTAAAACCCATTTTTTGCCATGTGCGTTCAAGGCTAAAGTGAAAAGGTCTAACCTATTCCTTCTATAGGCAAGCGCTACAATCTAGAGCTTATTGTTTTTCCAAGCATCGACCAATCAGATAACCAATAAGCAAAAAAAAATTACCACTATTTAAATAGTAGCCTATGTCCTTCCCCGGGATATATCATGGGCTGTGAAAGCGTAGCAGACAGACAGACACACTTTCGCATTTATAATATTAGTATGGATTAATTATCAGCAATCACTTTAGGTATATACTAAGTATAGCTGATGCCCGCGACTTCGTCCGCGTGGTTTAAGTTTTTTGTTATTCCCGCGGGAACTCCTTAATTTTCCGGGATAAAAAGTAGCCTATGTCACTCTCCAGGTCCTCACCTATACAACAAAAAAAGAATTAGCGAAATTGGTCCAGCCGTTCACGCGTGATGCCGTGACCAAGGGAAATAGGGATTCATTTTTATATATTACAAAGAAACGTGCAAAGGTGGTTTATTGCTAAAGCAATCTGTTACAGATAATCTTCGGTGGAACCGGAGCGCAGGAATTTACTATTAACATTCGCTTTAACTTCAAAACCTCAACAAAATAGGGCGACGTCAAAACTTTCCCGTCGAACTTAATAAATGAATAAATAATAAACAAAATATTTATTTGGGATAACACAAAAACAAAGACAAAGTTTCAAAAACTGGAACTAAACTAACTTAACTTTTCAATCTGTGCCACACATAAACCCAAAAAGGGCATCGCCTCAGCGTAATGCTGAAGTGGTAGTTAAGCACCACTCCAGCGCTGGTAATAGGGATGATGACAACTCGATCAAATCAGCAACTCTTTATCAAACTTAAAAATGCACTTCTAGTATGGAAGTTGTATGAAATTCACAGTTGTCACGTCATCAAATTTCAACGCACTTTTTTCTTTAATTTATATTTTGAAATGGTTATCAAACTTAAAACTAACCGAGGATGAGAATTTATGGGTCTTTTGGAAGACCCTCTATTTAATAATCAGTCAGAATTAATGAATTTTTGATAGCATCATCTCTATTATAATAGTATAATTATAATAGAGATGATGCTATCAAATCTCTATTATATTAGTATAATTGTTTGTCAACAGCCAGAGGAAAGCACGCTAGCATCACAGTATGGCCTCGGCGGTAGAAGCGGGGGTGCTTCACCTACACCTCGGTCGCCGGGCAGGGGTCGAGCGTCCTCCTCAGTGGGACCCATGCGACGGCCGGCGGACAGGAAACACGATACCAGCCCTTACGGAAGCAATGTTTATCTCAGGTGAGTCTTAAAAACAATAAGCAAGAGGCATCTGTCTCGCTTAAACTTTGACGTAGACTCTGCTAAGTTCGCTCTATAGTTCTTGTTAAAATCTTGAATCACTCTGGGCCCATAACCATTTGTTGGTGAGGATTTTATTTGAAGTGTTCTAAACAAATATGTCACACACATATTTTTAAATAGGTTCATTCTATTTACGAATATTAGGAATACAAATTAATAGAGTTCTTATTCCTCATATTTAACTTTTTGGGTATTTAAAAAAAACTTGTAAGTACTTAGTATTTAATATAACGAAGTTAAAAGGAAACCTATCACAACTTAGTAAACTTTAGAAGTTTACAAGTAACTTCTTAGTCCGCATAATATTGTGACGGGCACCAACGGAACCCTACTCTTCAGTAGGGTTCAGCACTTGGTCGATTTTTTTAAATTAAAGAATTCGGAAGTTCCTGAATTTTGATTCGGTAAAAATTATTTTATTTTATAAACTACGCCATCTCAACGACCGATTATGATTTTTCAGTCAAACACGTTGTTTGTGACTTAGGCACAAAAATATTATAATGAGAAATATTTAATGAATTTTTTACAGACATTTTATATACCTATGAAGTTACCCTTTTACTTAATACATAATTATTAAAACATCATTGCGTCAATTTAGATACGTTTGTCGACCTCTCTGGCGCAGCGGTAGATTTGAGTCGCTATAAATGGTTTTATTTTATAATCATTACCGATTATGATTTTTTCGGTCAAACACGTTGTTTGTGACGATATAATAGGCACAATAAAAACCGGCCAAGTGCAAGTCGGACTCGCGCACCGAGGGTTCCGTACAAACATGTAGTAAATTTTAAATTATTATAAAAACTACTTACTAGATCTCATTAAAACCAATTTTCGGTGGAAGTTTGCATGGTAATGTACATCATATATTTTTTTTAGTTTTATCATTCTCTTATTTTAGAAGTTACAGGGGGGGGGGACACACATTTTACCACTTTGGAAATGTCTCTCGCGCAAACTATTCAGTTTAGAAAAAAATGATATTACAAACCTCAATATCATTTTTGAAGACCTATCCATAGATATCCCACACGTATGGGTTAGATGAAAAAAAAAATTTTGAGTTTCAGTTCTAAGTATGGGGAACCCCAAAATTTATTGTTTATTTCTATTTTTGTAAGAAAATCTTAATGCGGTTCACAGAATACATCTACTTACCAAGTTTCAACAGTATAGTTCTTATAGTTTCGGAAAAAAGTGGCTGTGACATACGGACGGACAGACAGACAGACAGACAGACATGACGAATCTATAAGGGTTCCGTTTTTGCCAAATTTGGCTACGGAACCCTAAAAATATTATAATAATAATGAGAAATTTATCTAATTAATTTTTTACAGACATTTTATATAGGTACCTAAGAAGTTACCCTTTTATATACCTACATAATTATTAAAACATCATTGCGTCACTTTAGCTACGTTTATCGACCTCTCTGGCGCAGCGGTAGACCGTTCGTGGTCTTAAAAATAGTCCCGGGTTAGATTTCCAGTAGGAACAATTTGGGAATTTTTACTAAAAATTTGGCAATTTTACAAAATCAATTGAAATCCACGCAGAAACTTTTAAACTATTAATACTTCACTTAACAAACGGATATGATCTCATGCACGTCCGCTACAAACCATGCCTTAAACAGTCCATCGTCCAGCTATTGTTAAATAAATAGAGACGTAAAGGTCTATTTAGACGTCACAGACTCGCAGCCAAGGCATAGGTCTGTTGTTGAGATTTCCGAAACTCCGAGATTCGTGCTGCTTATGTCCAGCGCCATTGGTTAAGCGTGCCAACGGAACCCTATTACTAAGCCTCCGCTGTCCGGCCGTACATCCGTCTGTCTGTCAGCGGACTGTACTTACCTCATGAACCGTAATAGGTAGACAGTGAAAATTTTCACAGATCGTGTATTTCTATAGCCAGTATAGCATTACACTATTTAATATTATAAAGCCGAAATGTTGTATGTTTCTCTATAATGCAAAAACTACCGGACGGATTTGGCTGAAATTTGGAATGGAGATAGATTATAGCATGAATTAACATTTGAGGTCTCTCTACCGTCTTGTCTCACTTATGTCTCATTTACTTTTGTATATGGAGAGTTTTTAACCCATTTTTAGGGTTCCGTAGCCAAATTTGGCAAAAACGGAACCCTTATAGATTCGTCATGTCTGTCTGTCTGTCTGTCTGTCTGTCTGTCCGTATGTCACAGCCACTTTTTTCCGAAACTATAAGAGCTATACTGTTGAAACTTGGTAAGTAGATGTATTCTGTAAACCGCATTAAGATTTTCTTACAAAAATAGAAAAAAAACAATAAATTTTGGGGTTCCCCATACTTAGAACTGAAACTCAATTTTTTTTTCATCTAACCCATAAGTGTGGGGTATCTATGGATAGGTCTTCAAAAATGATATTGAGGTTTGTAATATCATTTTTTTCTAAACTGAATAGTTTGCGCGAGAGACACTTCCAAAGTGGTAAAATGTGTGTCCCCCCCCCCCCCCCCCCGTAACTTCTAAAAAAAGAGAATGAAAAAAAAATATATGTTGTACAGTACCATGCAAACTACCACCGAAAATTGGTTTGAACGAGATCAAGTAAGTAGTTTTTTTTTAATACGTCATTAATCGTAAATCGCAATTTACCTTTCATTCAATCAACTCAAATATTTAAAAAAAACATTTAATTTAAAACTTACTACAGGTTTGTACGGAACCCTCGGTGCGCGAGTCCGACTCGCACTTGGCCGGTTTTTTTTACTTTCCGTACTATTTTTCAAACATTTTCTTTAATACAAATCTTGTCCTGACAATATTATTTATTTGCAATAAAAATAAGAATCAGCCCTTGGCTTTATTGGCTCTGTCTGAAAATCAGCGCTGCAGTTATCATATACATACTGCAGCAACATGCTGAGGTAGCAGCCTTTTTAGCTATTACACGGAGTAATTGATTTTTAAAATACATCTTGTATTTTAGTAAGTAAGTTTAGTAAATATTTATTCTGTAGTTATAATTTCTCATTTCTGTGTTTCTTTGCCGTGTATTCAAAGCTAAATAAACATTTATTTATTTAGTTATTTAAATAGGTGCCGCGGGCCGTTCTGAATTCATGCGCTTACATACTCGTACCTACATTCAGCAATTGATTTTTATTTATATAGATTCAATGCATATTTACTAGTTTTTGGGTATAATAGCTGAAAGAAGTCGGTTTTCAGTAGGTAATAAACTTTTAACTTAATTAAGCAATAGTTTTACTCAATTCGTAACAATTGAATCCCTAGGTTCTACTACATCTAACGTTTTAAAACTCGGAAGTTAGATCAATAAAATTATTTTTCGCTTATCGCGTGCCATGGCCTGTGAATAAAGGGACCGTTGCTGATAAGTCCATTGCTTAGATAATATTACGCTAGCGCTTGTTTAAACTACTTAAGTAGTTCTCATTGTAGTAGCTCATTGTACTAGGTACAATGAGCTTTAGGCTACTTCTAAAATGAAATTGAACGTAAACGATTATTAGTATCGCGATTCGCATTATAATTCCTACGTACGTATTGTAAATAGAGCATTCATATCAAATCAAATCGTACAAGGCGCTGCAATTTGAAGGCAGCTTCTAAGTATAAAGCCCTAACTTTGATGAATAATTACATGATGAGTTTATAGACTAAGTTATAGCTGCACTTTTTGTAACTATCGCCTGAAAAGCTGATTCAGTATAAGGTGGGTGTAGGTCTACTTATGTCAAAAGTGAAAGTCTGCCCGCATAATATGGATGGGCCTTTCGCTAGATATGGCCGCTCAAAAACGGTTTATCGTTAGCAAAAATGAACCATAATTAGAAAAGCTGATTCTTGTACAGTATTAAAGTATGCGCAATACCTATTTAAACCGTATTAAAAATGACGCTATTCATCGAGCCTTTCACTAGATATCACCTCTCAAAGACGTTATGAACATACATACTGTAAAAAAATATTAGCAATAATTTTAGTAAAGATTCGTTAAAAAGTAAATTTAACAAAACCTGATTCTTGGTCATTTTCAATAATCTTACTACTATTATAAATGCGAAAGTGTGTTTGTTTGTTGGTTTATTGGTTTGTCCTTCGATCGCGCCGCAACGGAGCAACGGATCGACCTGATTTTTGGCATTGGTATAGTTGAGGACCTGGAGAGTGACATAGGCTACTTTTTGTCCCGGAAAAATCAAGAAGCGGGAATAGAAAAAACTAAAACCATGCAAACGAAGTCGCGGGCATCAGCTAGATTGGTATACAATAAAACATACTTAATATGTTGAGGGTTTTGAAATAACCTCTTTTTTTCCTACTCCTGTATTGTGTGCCTACGCAACATGATGGATGTTAGAGGCTCGGTTTGTTACATATTGCTAAGGCCAGAGTCTCTCCAAACAAAACCGGAATGAAGAGTAACGAATTGCTGAAGGTTAGCGATCCATCATATACCGACTAACAAACCTACTAAATAGTCGAATAATCGTCAATTTTATATGCGCAATCAACCAAGATTAAAAATTTTTTTCATCTTCGCATATAGGTATATTGAACTAATTTTATATGAATTAGGAAATTTCCTACGCTCTATGGAAATTAGTCTTGAATAACTTACGACGATATTAGTTCTATAAATATACATATACAATAATGTTATATGTAGGTAAGTACGCTTGTATACGGTGTGTCATCGGCTGCAAATTAATTAATTCAGTTTTTATTATGTTCCGTTCTGGGAAACCTCATTGATGATTAATTAATAAATATATTGTTCGATACCAGAACAACATTCATGCTGAAAATTTGCATTGAAATTGGGCATAGGCTGTCTTGAAAGTTGGCTTGAAGTTACAGGTTTTAATGGGTTAAAATCTGTTATTGTGCATGAAAGATATTTGATCATTACGGAACTATCTACACTTATTCAATTACTTTCGCGTTCCGCTTCTATCAGACATTACAGCAAAATGGTGCTATGGGCTATGGCTGAAAAACGTGGAAGCGAAAGCGCGAATCCTAACTGAATATCACTCAGTAACTAAGCGGAAGATTGAGTAAAATCGGCGGTAGAGCGCTGAATGCATCGGAATATCGCTGAAAATTGCCGTTAGCATGCGCAAGAATGCCTTGGAAAAACACATTTGCCATTATTTTGGGCCCGTTTGCCAGGAAAACTGAGACGCGAAAAGCTGAACTGATGTGTAACTACGCATCTCCATATCACAATTTTTGTGTGTATAAAAGCTGAATCGAACTGAAAAAGCGTAATTAGTCTCTTGTGAGATAATAATTTTATCAGCGGGTTAATAAACTGTTAACAGGGTTTTTTCCTAAGGATATTCTGCACCTGAGTTGAGCTACGACCATAGATGATATTTCAACTACAATATTTTTTTATCGAAGCCTTGACAGACAAGTTTACTTGGCCTCCGGGGCCCGAAAAGAAAGGTGTGATCTGATTTTATTATGTAGGTACTACTTGTCACCACGTATGGCCAGGTCAACTGTCCGGTTATTGACATAGGTCAACTGTATTGAATAGTAGTGTAGTAGTAGTAGTGTTCAACTGATGTACCTACTATACCGATGTACAATAAATTAGCAGTTTTGTATCCTCTACTACGTTCAAACAAACGCTTAGATGACGTATGGAATTGTTTTCTATCAATTTGTAAAAAAAACCTGTTTTGATTGAAATATACTATTTTATAATACCTGCACTTCTCGTGTGAATTATTATTGGACGATGTATGTATGTAAAACACCGTCGTTTCAGGGCGAGAAGCTTTTAAGCTAATATAAAATATATAAGCTAATATAAAATATTGTAAATGCGAAAGTGTGTTTGTCTGCGTCACTTTAACGACTCATCTTTAAATCGATTTTGATAAAATTTGGTTCTTAAATAGTTTACATCCCGAAGAAGGGGTTGGGGGGGGGAGGTTTTATGCCGGAAAGTTAAATAACTATTTTAATTAATTAAATAGTAATTTAATATATTAAATAAGAAAATATATAATTAGTTATTTAATTCCCTTGGGAATAAAAAAAACGTAAATTCACACGGACGAAGTCGTGGGCATCATAATATAGTACCTTATATACAATGTAAATGTGAGTTTTTTATGTTTTCACGGTCCATCTTTTCAACCAATTTTGAAGAAACAGTACAGTGACAGACATAGGCTACTTTTTATTCCGGAGAGTTCCCGTGAGAATTAAAATAATTTAAACCACGCGGATAAAGTTGCGGGCATCAGGTAGTTGACTGTTATCCTATAGCCAACACATTTAGTTGCATGAAATTGCATAGATTTTTGCTGGTTTTTATTGTTTCAGTAGGAAGGTCATTGCGAACTAGAATACCTGCTGAACCAGTTTAAGGATATCAGTAATTTTTTTGACATTTTGTCCATAAATGACAAAAATGTCAAATGACAGTCACTTACCCTTTGGAGCGCTCTTAAGCTTCATGGACTTTAACCTGTTGCAGAATCGTATAAAAAAGAAGTTATATCTCCTACATTTTATATGGATACTAGCTGATGCCCGTGACTTCGTCCGCGTGGTTTAAGATTTTTTAATGCCCGCGGGAACTCCTTAATTTTCCGGGATAAAAAGTAGCCTGTGTCACTCTCCAGGTCCTCAACTATACCCCAACAAGTAGTTAAATAGTGAAATTTAAAAAAAATCTAATCTGTTGCCTATATTTAGTAGTACTTTTTCTTTTGTAGCCCCCCACCGGACAGCAATTGGAGGCGGACGAACTCCGATTCAGCTCTGCACCAATCGTGCGGTGAGCAGCAGGTGGTCGCTCAGCCCCTGTCGCCGCACCACCCCCTGCATTCCCACGCCCACCCCCACATGCATCCCCATCAGAATCATCGAAGAGGTGAAGACTGTGGTATTCTTTCTAGTCCAAGTGCTGTGTAGAATCCGTCAGGAGTATTTGTACGAAGCGAACTCTGATAAGATGACGCCAATCAATAGGGATGATATGCCTGTGTTTAGGGTTGCCATCCGTCTGGGTTTCCCCGGATTTGACCTAGTTTAAAGGACGTCCGGGGAGCGTCCCGGCGGGGGTAGTCCGGTTTAAATTATTATTGTTATTTCCACCAGTCACCACAGCCAGTTAAGTGATAACAGATCAAATCAAACGAAACGCTGGACACAAGCGACACAAGATCGTATTTTCGATTCAGGCTCGTATGTAACTTATACGTTTTTAGTTATCTATCCTGTGATGTAGATACAATTAGCGCCATCTTGTTTACACTTTGGTAACTGCTACAACCTAATTAAGGCCTACAATAAATGTAAAGTATGAGAGAACATGCAATAGTTTTGTTGTTTTTATCACTTCCAGGTGCAAATATAAATCTCGACGTGCTAAACACGCTGGGAATGAACCCCACGACCCGTCCGCGATCGTCATGTGAAATACCGAGAATACCTAACAATAACAAGTAAGTGATTCATTACATTTTGGTGCAACGCTTAAACCTTACTTTTCCTAATTTTAACTAATACTATAAATGCGAATGTGAGTTGGTTTGATTGTTTTATTTGTTATGCTTTCAAGACCCATCTTTTATTTCGTACGAGATATCTCGTATCTTGTCTCGACGGGGAAGGACATATATTCTATTTCTTATGTCGTAAAATTAGGAAGTTCTCGCAGGAATTTAAAAAAACTTGCCGAATTCGCGTGCATCAATAATGAAAGTAAAGTAGTAATAAATACGTAAGTATTTTTGTTTGTCGGTTTGTATTTCAATCACGTCGTCGCTTCGTATCTATTGCGATGCTGAATTAAATTCCACTAAGTGTCGTATGACTCAATTATTATTGAGGTAATAGTAATACGCTTGGTGTAAAGACACATGAGGTGAACGGTCAAGTAACTTGTATAAAATTGAATCAATTAATAGACTTATACACTCAGTTAATGTGTCATATTATATCGCTTGCTCATTTCGTTTTTAAAATTTTTCGCGTAAAAAATGTGTTCGGATTTTGCTACCTCTTCCCCGCGGCCGCATATATGGTCTTTTAAATTTACTCAATGCATAATTCAATGTTTATTTTGGATAGTTTTCTATTTCACAGCGTATACGAAAGCGGAGGGGAGGGCGGGGGCGGCGGCGGCGGCGGACTGGTGAGCGGTGAGCTGCAGGTGCCGGGCGGCTCGCTGCCCGACCTCACCTCCGTGCACTTCCCCTCGCCCCACTACCTGGCGCACCGGACCTCGCCCGACTACCACCAGCCCAGATACGTACGTGCCTCCTTGTTGTAGTGTCGTAGCGGACACGCGCCGCAGTTGACGACCTCACCTCCGTGCACTTCCCCCCGCCCCACTACCTGGCGCACCGGACCTCGCCCGACTACCACCAGCCCAGATACGTACGTGCCTCCTTGTTGTAGTGTCGTAGCGGACACGCGCCGCAGTTGACGACCTCACCTCCGTGCACTTCCCCCCGCCCCACTACCTGGCGCACCGGACCTCGCCCGACTACCACCAGCCCAGATACGTACGTGCCTCCTTGTTGTAGTGTCGTAGCGGACACGCGCCGCAGTTGACGACCTCACCTCCGTGCACTTCCCCCCGCCCCACTACCTGGCGCACCGGACCTCGCCCGACTACCACCAGCCCAGATACGTACGTGCCTCCTTGTTGTAGTGTCGTAGCGGACACGCGCCGCAGTTGACGACCTCACCTCCGTGCACTTCCCCCCGCCCCACTACCTGGCGCACCGGACCTCGCCCGACTACCACCAGCCCAGATACGTACGTGCCTCCTTGTTGTAGTGTCGTAGCGGACACGCGCCGCAGTTGACGACCTCACCTCCGTGCACTTCCCCCCGCCCCACTACCTGGCGCACCGGACCTCGCCCGACTACCACCAGCCCAGATACGTACGTGCCTCCTTGTTGTAGTGTCGTAGCGGACACGCGCCGCAGTTGACGACCTCACCTTCGTGCACTTCCCCCCGCCCCACTACCTGGCGCACCGGACCTCGCCCGACTACCACCAGCCCAGATACGTACGTGCCTCCTTGTTGTAGTGTCGTAGCGGACACGCGCCGCAGTTGACGACCTCACCTCCGTGCACTTCCCCCCGCCCCACTACCTGGCGCACCGGACCTCGCCCGACTACCACCAGCCCAGATACGTACGTGCCTCCTTGTTGTAGTGTCGTAGCGGACACGCGCCGCAGTTGACGACCTCACCTCCGTGCACTTCCCCCCGCCCCACTACCTGGCGCACCGGACCTCGCCCGACTACCACCAGCCCAGATACGTATGTGCCTCCTTGTTGTAGTGTCGTAGCGGACACGCGCCGCAGTTGACGACCTCACCTCCGTGCACTTCCCCCCGCCCCACTACCTGGCGCACCGGACCTCGCCCGACTACCACCAGCCCAGATACGTACGTGCCTCCTTGTTGTAGTGTCGTAGCGGACACGCGCCGCAGTTAACGACCTCACCTCCGTGCACTTCCCCCCGCCCCACTACCTGGCGCACCGGACCTCGCCCGACTACCACCAGCCCAGATACGTACGTGCCTCCTTGTTGTAGTGTCGTAGCGGACACGCGCCGCAGTTGACGACCTCACCTCCGTTCACTTCCCCCCGCCCCACTACCTGGCGCACCGGACCTCGCCCGACTACCACCAGCCCAGATACGTACGTGCCTCCGTGTAGTAGAGTCGTAGCGCTGTATTTCCTGCTCTTGATAAAGATATCAATGAATAAAGGTAAAATTCATTATATTATATCTAATCCTTGTCCACAGAGTCCCACGTCACCGGGCGCTGTGTCCCCCGGGGGCGGAAGCATTTCCCCCGCGACAGGGGGCCTGTCCCCCGCCTCGGGCTCCCCGGTTGGCGCCACGGTGCCGCTTTCAACGATACACCACGACCATACTCTCTACGACACGCAAGTACGCGTAAATACTGTACTAATACTTAGCAGTAGTAGTTGAGGAGTAGGTGCGCTTTAAGGTGTTCGCATACGTAGAGATGATGTCAGCACTTAACCTCGGCTAACATCATTAGCAATACTTAGATGGACATAGAATCATCAATCATGAAGGGGGTTGACCATAGAAGATCAAATTAACTGAAGCTATTGAGCTCTTCGCGAGAGGACTTGAGCGAGTTTGAGGTTCAATCGGGTATTCATGAACAAATATGACAATAAAACAAATCTATGAACCTTACGAGATTTTTATTAAAACTAAAATAACTCAAGTTTTAACATTTAGAGAGAGTTTGATGCTTTCAACAATTGAGCCAAAAACAAAAAAAATGCTCCTCCGTAGCATCCCTGTTTCCTTTTAGATGTTTTAACATTTCCTTTGTTATATTTTTGTTGTGTTTATTTGCTTCCAACACCAGTCATTTGTTTTTTGTTTATTTCAGAATCACTTATCTGTACCAAACACAAATAATTATCTTCATCATAATAAGGTTCGTTTTCTTTTATAACCTCCTTTTAATATTTTTCTCCGATTACTTTTCCATTGAACTTGTAAACTGCCGCTTCTGTGCTTACTCCTAGTTTATACTACGAAACAAGTTGTCATATACTAATTATCGACAAAATATATCCAAGAATTAGCGGAGATCTTCTATTATCATTGTTTTACATGATAGTTTTATAGAGCAAACAAATATTAGAGCAGAAATCTCAAAAAAATATAAGTACAAAACCAAACAGAATTTTTTTGTATATTTTTTTGTCACAACTTGTTTTTGGTGTAAATGAAAAATCGCAACACTTTGATGCAAACGCGGGCCGATGCGACATTTGCGTCAAATGAAACAATACCGGACCGTTCATTCACTAACCTTTCTCGCTTGGCTAACATAAATTCCACTATCCCTTCTTTAATATTTTTATACGAACATCTTAAAATATGGCTTTGCATGTTTTTGTACCTAAAACTCTACAAACACGTACGAAAAGAACTGCGTTTAATTAATCATCGCGCATTAAATATATCTGTTTAAAAAATGCATGTATTTTTTCTGTAGTAAGTTTAATATTTCCCACAACAACCTACTCAAGTTTTTAAACGTTCAAACTACGAACATAAATAAGTTAGAAGCCTTTTTTATGTAGTGGTAAGAATACTTGTTAAATGATAGAAAAGAGATGTACGTCAGTAGGCGTGACGTCAAAGCCATTAAGGTGCAGGCATGCGAGGGAGATAGCACTACTTCTATAAACTCTTCCTCGTGCCTTTACATTTAACAATACTACTGTACGGGAGCAGGTGATATGGCTCGACCGTAACAAAGGATGATCCTCCTCCGAGCGGGTGTTGTGCTCGGGGACCACTGGTCCGACCGTTCATCTTTGGAGGTCGTATATACTATACATGTATAGCGTAATTCAGAGAACACTTCGTAATCGTGAGTCCGGCTCTTTCGTGGTCGCGTGCATCGTACTAGTAATGCCATCTATTGGATTATGTGCGGACTGCGAAGACCGCCACACTTCTATTCCTTGAATCTGTTTTGGGATTATTATTTTAAGAGTTTGCGTTTGCTGTTTGCGTGATCTATTATAATCATACTAATATTATAAATGCGAAAGTGTGTTTGTTTGTTGGTTTGTCCTTCAATCACGCTGCAACAGAGCAACGGATCGACGTGTTTTTTTGCATGGGTATAGTTGAGGACCTGGAGAGTGACATAGGCTACTTTTTATCCCGGAAAATTAAGGAGTTCCAGTGGGAATCAAAAAAACTTATTCCAAGCAGACGAAGTCGCGGGCATCAGCTAGTGATTAATAAAGCAAGTCTACTATGTTGTATGAGGTATGGAAAATTCATTGCTTAAATTGAATTATTGTTTATTTGCTCATTAACTTTTATTTTATTCTCCGCCAATAGCATGAATTTATATTTCATCAACATATAATCATAGTTAATTATCATTATTAAATTAACCAAATCCAGCATTTTATGAAATAATAATTTGTCGAATATTTACCAACTAATAAAAATTTAAGCTTTACATTCAGTTCTTTTTGCATGTGATATAAATGTTGTAATAATCAGGTATAAAGTTATTTACGTTAGTGCTGCAATAGTTTATAAGGTTTTTTAATTTACCATACAATTGATTGATTGTACATACTATTAACTGCTTGTGATAAATTTGCCACTGCTGGCTTGGCTCGTGTGGTCCGTCCGTCGTGTGGAGACCTCTCCATACTTTTGTTGTTCGTAAATTATGTGGTTTTATTAATATTGCCAATTGATACAAGGAATTTTTGTAGTCTTCATGCCTAAATTTAAAAAAAATCTATTCAGGGCTGAATTATTAAGTATCAAATCAACTTTAGTTGATAATGCATACAAACTTGGTCCGTCGTGTATTAAAAGTAAGGAATGCCTTATTTTTAAGATTGTGACGTTTGAAAAATGGGCCCTTAATTATGTGAAAAATGTCACTTAAAATTTTGAGAACTCTCACCATGTATTTAAACAGTAGTATGTAGTAGTAGTCAAAAACGAAGTCAAGAGAAAGAAAGTAAAATAATGTACTTCATTAAAAGTGGGTTGTCTAAATAATAATTATTGTTGATATTATCAACTAAATATTAGGTACGTGATTGTTATAATCAATAACAGTATCTCAAAACTGAAGCTACGGGGATTCCGAACGCAAAAAGTCCGAGACGGAGCCGATTTTTTTTTTATTCACAATAGAGATTCGCTTACCAATGCCACTATATTACATTAACCTTTTCAGGTACTTATCATATTATAACGGTGTGGTAAACGCGGCCATTTTATCTGGTTGCAGAATATGTCCTCGTTAGACCACGGCTGGATTACGTCGAGTCAATATCAGTCACAGTGTAGTCCGCCCTCGCAATATTCATCCACGTCGAATATCAACGTTCCTTCGCCAACGGTAAGATGCCTAGTAAAAAACCGGCCAAGTGCGAGTCGGACTCGCGCACCGAGCGTTCCGTACAAACCTGTAGGTATATAAGTAAAAGTTATGGTAATTTTATTCCACTTATCTATTTTAATTTCAATTTATTTCCTCTACGCGTTCATGCGGAAAGGGGTGGTAGGTTTAAAATTATTAAAAATATTTTTATTATATGGCGCGTGGCGCGTTCGTAGTCACGTAGTTCTTTTTAATATTTTATCAATTTTTAACTGTTTATTATTAATTTTAAAAACATTTGATTAAGAGTTTTTCGCATCGACTAGTTATACAATTTGTGTTAGTCTTAAAATACATTTTAAAAAATCGTCAATTTTTTTAATTCAAAAAGCTATTTTCAGATGGTGCACAGTCCAGGCAGTCCAGTGGAATCGCCGCAGAATGACTACAACAACCTTCACCAAGCCCTATTACAACCGTTCGAGCAAATCACAATGGTAAGCTGGTATTACAATCAAACTGATACACTACAACATCGATATATATGTAGGTACTAGATGGGCCCTTTCATAGAAAAAAGTTGGGTGTCCGACTTGTGGTGCATGCCCCTCAACTGTATATGCCTGTCCTTGTCCCCGCCAGAGCGCTGTCCCGCTTTTCAGACAAGATGGCGTTAGCAAGATAAGCCCACACTCTTTGTTTGACAGGGCCCGTCTATGTAAATTGAGGTTAACGCAATGAAGATTGCTTTTGCAGAATCCGAGACGCCAGATGTTAAAATTAGTAGCTAGGATTTCCAGGGTAATATAGGTTAAGGGGAGCATTTTTTACTAAAAAAATCTCAAACTTGTAATTAGCCGTACTTACCATTTGGGGAAATTTTGTACTATCTAGGAGACAGGTTATCAAGGGCTGCACCAATTTTAGGTGCCACTAAATTGAACTTATCTTTCGCTATTTAAAATTAAGATGAGAAGAGTGAATGAAGAGTCTTACGACACCTTCTGCGTTTGTAAATAGAAAGTAATCTTACTTTTACCATAGATATAAGCAACCAATAATGTCACCTGAAATTAATACGAGTTTGTTATTGGAAAACTACGACTTTAGCTTTGTATACATATTATGTCTACTATCTTAATCATATATTATTTGTATATTTTATTTATCTCAACATGATATATTAGTAGTGTTAGAGGTACTCAAGTATTTTATTAAAAAAACTACTATTTGGAATTAATATGTACGTCGAATATACTTGTCAAATCTTGATTTTAATTCAACTATCCATTTATTTTGCTCTGTTTCATTATTGAAAATACAAGTACAAAATACTTGGATACTTGTATTTCTATGTCAATCATGAAAACATAAATCTTACCATTTCAATGCTTCAATGGATTAGCAAGGAGTTGTGAGTAAATTTATCTTTAAAAAATTAACGTGGCTTTTACTCGATAACCAAACTAGTTTAGTTTATATAAATAATATATAAATGAATCGAGATATACAATACAAAAATCTTAGTGAATTTTGGCACTCGCTGTGTAATAACAGCGATCACTTAAGGCATAGTTTTAAGCACTTAAATATCGTAAAAAATGCACTGTTTAGTAAGATACAATGAAATATACATGTATTTAAAATAGGTACCACATTTAGAATTAGGTAAATAAATCCTCAACACACGAATTGTATTGTTGATATAAATTTGTGCCCTAAATATAATTTATTTATTTATATAAGTTCAATTTTCAAAAATCGATTTATATACCTAGTTAATTAATAACATTATTATATTTGTGCTATCAACCACTGTTTCAGGATACTATTTGTTTAAAAAAATATATAATAATTATTCTCTCTAATCAGTATATATTTCATAACAAACAAAAGCTAAACTAACAAAAATGCTAATAAAAATTGAGTTTGCCTTTCATGAGTACGAAATAATTCTTAAGTTACGTGCTTATTTTCGAATTCGGGTGATATTTTATGTACGATTGTAGGAATCGCAAAAATTAATTTTATATCTTCCGAAAGTTTTCATCACTGACAATATTTCACTGTATAAGATACTTACTTTAAAACGTTTGACGGCATTAGTCTAAAATGTGTAAATAAAACTAAAGTGAAACAAATACATTACAATCGGGTAGATAATATATATTATATTTTACACTAGGCCGTTTCCTGTTCTATTATGTTCGACGGTGACACATTATCGGTATGTTCGGATTATGGGGTGCTGAGAGCTGAACGCCTATTATTCAATGATAAGGACCTTTTTGACGGGCGCAATATATTATGCGGAAGCAGGGCAGGATCATTTCCTGACTGCGCCAATCACAAAGCCGTTTGCTGTTTCAGATAAATAAATAAGAAACGTCTTTTAGGGCAATTTTATCGAACGATTACTGTCGAAAGGGACTTTTGGCGCGTACAATACGTCGTTTAATAGTATAGCTCCCTTTCTCATACGCGCTGTGTTCCTATATGGAAGTAAACCCTACTCTTAGGCCCTTGATCAACCTTAGGCCTTAAGCCCTACTCAAGGCTACGCAAATCTGCGATACTCGACGACTTTAGTATCTAGGCGACTACCGCAATACAAATAAATGGAGGATCGTACACAGCACACGTGGACGACATTTTTTCCTCCGCATATTTGTGTAGCGGTAGTCCCCGAGACACTAAAGTCTCGGGCCTGACCTATAGGCCTATTATACTAGTTTTGGCGTCGCTTATTACAAAGCAATTAGGACCAAATTTGGGATCCTTTCTCCCTCAATCTTCTTACACTACACTGATTCAGGGTAAGGGTCCCTGTGAAAAGTGCAGTGTAATAGGCCTATTAGTAATATGACAAGCAAATAGTAACCTGATCTTGTGGTTGTGTGTGCCTACGTAATATGTGTGTAACGTTGGTGGATGTTGGCTAAGGATTGGGCGCAGCTGGTGCAGAGTCTAGTGGAGTCTGGCTGGACCGCGCACGTTCAGGTCGCGGAAAACGTACGGCACCACACACCATACTGTTTCGATATACGTGTATATAATACAGTTTGGTAGACGCACATCTGTAGGCTTAATACGGGTTTGCATGTCTCGACAACGCTGATAGATTTCGAATAATATCGAAACACTAAAACGTCAAAGTTCAAAGTTGAACGGGCTGAAACTGGGTTAATATTTTAGGTCTGAGTTATTTTGTTACCTACAGTACACGCCCGAAGCAAGTACTACCAAATAGTGAGTTCGTGTTAACTGTACTCGCGGTTAAATTATAAAATCTTAGACGTCACACTATGCAATCAAAAATAAATAAATCATGTTACTATTTGGTATTGGTTATATAATTTACAGCAGATACATTTTTTTCAAATATGGCGAGCTATTTTTCAGTCGAGCTATTTTCCAAACGCACACGATAAAAAAAAAAAAACAAGCCTATAAAGGCGGCAATTTCGGTGGAAATGACGGAACGTTTCTTCGGCCTGAAATAAATCCAAGTTACATACTAAGTAGGTGTAGCCGCTTTACTTCAAATAATTGGTGGTACTAAAATAAGGCCTCTTAATTAACGGAGCCCATTTTGTTTTGTCGTTTTAGCAATTCGAAACTTGTAATCTATCATCTTTGTTGAGATGTACAAAATCGTGCTAAGGGTACTTACTGATCGAGAGCGACAACCTTCACTAATGGTTGAACGTAATGAAACTTTAAAATGGAAAATATCTCTTTGATAACGCTTTTGTCGTTCGCAATCAGACTATCCGACAACATAGACCGTCGCACCATTTTTTACTAGCTCTTTTATGCGCACATTTACCTCGTTGCAAGTAAAAGGAAATGAAGTATTATTAATTATCAATGGCATTTCGTTTTACGTGCTGCTTAAAATAGTACTATACTATGAAATATTATAATATTATCCGAGTATAGCCCGTTCAATCCACGAGGTCGCGCCCTTGCACTCTTTCATCCCGTCAAGATTTTATTTTTAAAGTTGTGTGTTCTAGGAACTTACTAGTTGTAGTTTTTAGGAACTTACTTTCCTATTATAAACCAATATTTTAAATGAAATGAATGAAAATTTTTTTTTTCGAAAGTGAATCACGTCATGTCTATCCATACAAATTATAATACTATAAATGCGAAAGTCTGTCTGTCTATCTGTGTGTCTTTAATGGCCCATCTTTTCAACCTTATTTTGATTAAATTTGTTATAGAGGTAGGTTAAATAGGTTACTTTTATCCCGGAAAATGTAGGAGTTTCCCCGGAAATCTAAATAACTTACACGAGGACGAAGTCGCGGACATTATCTAGTAAAATATAAGATTAGGGCGTGTCTTCGTGGATTTAAAGAAATATAAACCTGCTTGTAATTTTGAATATTAAACGAATTTTTGCCAAAAAATCTAATGTAAAAGTTGTTTTCCTATGGTGCTGTTTACAGCTTTCCGAAATACCTATAGGTTTCTTAATAATGTATTTATTTAGTCATTATTTTTTTGTGAGCGTCATGTTCTATAGCATGTTTACTTGCTTATTGGTTAGGTTATTCTTTTAATTTAATTATCATTAATTATTATATTATACAAAAAAGTAACAGTTTTTATTTGAATTTAAGAATAGCACAAGCATGGCTTGATTAGGTTCTTTTTCAAAGCGCATGCTACTAATTGTTATTTAGAAAATATCTAGTTATTTTTCAAAAGTTAGAAAATTGGTGTTTATTCGGTTGTACACAATACTGAAACCTAGTTAAAAGCACAGGTCAGTATTGCCGTCATTTTCACAAGATTGCCAAGGGAAAAGGATAGTACTAATTTTATGAATATTTCAGAAGAATTCTGTGACAGAAATTATGTGAAGCCGTACACTACTAATTTCCATATGCCCCAAAATTCTGTGCGGAAAAACGCACAGTCAAGTTTCGCAGCGTTGACTTACCTTTAGACATATAGTTTTTTAGTTTGTGTAAAACCGAATTAGCATAGCAATTTATTTTCCTTTATTGTAAAAGTCGCTTAAATTATTACTAAGTTCAGATTTTTTTTTATGTTTTTTCACGTGGTAATTTCAGGTTGAGCATTTTTTTATATCCTTTTCTTAGCTTTATTTTCGCTCGTACTAGTTGAGTGAGAGTTGTGTCGTTTAACGTGTGTCTTGTTGTGTCAGCTGGATCCGCCCACGTCGAACTATAGCGCGACGTATATGAATCACAGTTCGCCGCATTCGCAGCAGACAGCGATTTCAACGCACACATACTCTCAAGTAAGCTGGTTTTCTATGCGCTTAGGTACTGTACTCTTAAATTCTAACTTCTAAAGGGTAGAAGAGTCCACCCTATAGGTAGAATTTGTGATGGTCTGACCGCATGTGGGCCTGACTATTTATCGCTGCTCAAAGACGAGTTATTGTTACTAAAAATGAACAATAACTAAGAATTCATCGGGGCGTTTACTAGATATAGATAGATAAGTAGTCAGCCGCTTGCGGGCAGACTGTCACAAATTCTACCAGGGGAGAGTTCTACATGCACCAAATACTGAATCAGCCTTCCTGGCGATAGTTATCAAAAGTGCAGTTATCTCTTAGTCTATATGTTTTTTCTTTTTTTTAAGCTTGCGTCCTTAAAACGACCGCGAAGTTAATGTTAATAATTTTCAGTCTTCCTTTTGACCTGTTGCCTCACTTAACACTCAGTCTGATTATGCGGCCGTGTGTATTGTTATGTGTTATTCTGTTTTAGGCTTACCACAGTAATGTGTCGTTGCAGTCGTCGCAAGGGCACAACATGCACGCGGCACACGGGCACATGGCGTACAGTGCGCACGGGCACGCGGAGCACGCGCACGGGCACGGGCAGGCTCAGCCGGCGCCGGAGCCGCGACGGGCGCGCGACCCGGTGGCGGGCGGCGGCGCGTACTCCGCGCTGCAGCCGCTCGCCTCGCCCTCACAGCCCGCTACGCCCGCCACCCCCGCCTCCATCCCCGACATCATACTGACAGGTGAGCACTACGCAAGGGCGCGCGACCCGCGGCGGGCGGCGGCGCGTACTCCGCGCTGCAGCCGCTCGCCTCGCCCTCGCAGCCCACCACGCCCGCCCCCATCCTCGACATCATACTGACAGGTGAGCGCTACGCAAGGGCGGGCGGCGGCGCGTACTCCGCGCTGCAGCCGCTCGCCTCGCCCTCACAGCCCACCACGCCCGCCCCCATCCTCGACATCATACTGACAGGTGAGCGCTACGCAAGGGCGGGCGGCGGCGCGTACTCCGCGCTGCAGCCGCTCGCCTCGCCCTCACAGCCCGCTACGCCCGCCACCCCCGCCTCCATCCCCGACATCATACTGACAGGTGAGCACCACGCAAGGGCGCGCGACCCGCGGCGGGCGGCGGCGCGTACTCCGCGCTGCAGCCGCTCGCCTCGCCCTCGCAGCCCACCACGCCCGCCCCCATCCTCGACATCATACTGACAGGTGAGCGCTACGCAAGGGCGGGCGGCGGCGCGTACTCCGCGCTGCAGCCGCTCGCCTCGCCCTCACAGCCCACCACGCCCGCCCCCATCCTCGACATCATACTGACAGGTGAGCGCTACGCAAGGGCGGGCGGCGGCGCGTACTCCGCGCTGCAGCCGCTCGCCTCGCCCTCGCAGCCCACCACGCTTATTTTGATGGAATTTGGTACAGACACATAATGTGTCCCGGGGAAGGACATTTTTACCGCAAAAAGTTATCGGCCAGTACAGACACCGGGAAGGACATAGGTAATTTTTTAACCCGGAAAATGAAGAGTACCCGCGCGATTAAAAAGAATCCACGCGGAGCAAGTCTCGAGCATCAGCTAGTTTTAAGTACAGACAAAAAAATTGGAGCTTCTCTGAACTCTCAAATAAAGAATATTTTATTGCAGATTATTCGGGTGAACCAGAATATTCGATAGACCCCGGGATATTCGGTGGCGAGGAAGCGCAACTTCGTGCGGGGCTAGACCTCGACGACCTTACATTACTGGAAGAGCCTAATGCGCTCTTGCCGGACTCGTCAGTCGAACACGAGTTTCGACTCGATCGACTCGACCACTTGTAGTAGTGCGCAGAGCTATTCGTCGCCCTCGAACCTATAGATCTCTTGGCCAATAGATCGCTGAGCGAAAGAGCCTGACATAGGGAAGAGGTGAACGCGACAACTCCCTATACTTCATGACAATTTCTATCGTCTCAAGTCTGAGTTAGTGAATAGGACTCGGTGTAGCCGTTTTGTCTACCGAGAGACAGTGGCAGTAGACCGGAGGTGCGTTACCAGCGACTCGACTCTGTTGGGTATAGTCGTGTGGCTGAATTGGAACCTCGGACCAATTATTACCTGGCTAGAGATTAGAGAGCTTCAAATTAAATGTAATTTTTGAAGTGAAATTTCTTAAGAATTATTGTGATTTGAAAATTAAACGAACCGAAAGAATCAAACGAAAAAGCGACACCAAAAAGAGACAAACATTTTATATAGAATTTAGCCTGCGAGATAATGAGATAGAATACAAGTTATATATTTTATCTCATTTTCCCGTACGCTATTTTTCTAAAGATTCACTTCTGTCGTATGTGAATTGCACACACACTTTTATTTTAGTAACGAAAAAACTTTTTTTTTTAAATAATATGGGTATAAAAAGTCATACTTTTGCCGTGTTCTTCTTCAGAATGAAACTTGCGGTTAGTAACGATTAAAAAAATTAAAGACACGAAATTAAAATTCTGAATTTTCGCCTTCTAAACAAGCTAGACTAACGTAATTTGGTAATATTTTACTTAAATGCTGGAAACTACAATATTTTTATCGTCTAGCCGTTCACATATTGACTCGCACACACATCGACAAGCTCCTCTATTTTAACTAGCTATATTTTTTAGAGTTGTTCAAAACTTATATAAATTCATAACACGTTACAGACTATAAACTATAATTTTTTAGCACGCTTTTAAATACGTTATGTTATAACGCGCTTGTTATAAGAAAGCGTGTGGGCGGCCGGCAGGCGTGATATTGTCTTGCAGCACGCTAAATTTCGTGGCGCGCTGAATTTCGTAACACGCAAAGATGACGTTCACTCACAACAGCGCGTTACCCGAGACTAACCATAAACCATCGGCTAGCGGCAGCGGGCTACCGGCAAGCGGGCGCCGCTACAAGTGCTACGAGGCGCAGCGCACGATCGCGTAATATTCATAACCGCGCCGTAGCGTCATGGCGGCTCCTCACATAACACGTTATCCGCGTTATTGAACAATAACGCGCTATGATATTGCGCTACGTGTTACATTAACCACCTCTAATATTATTCCTGTTATTGTATTGTAACCTAATGGCTGTCCTAAAATAAATAAATAAATAAATAAAAGTGTGTCCTGTGTTCACACACGGCAGAAGTGAAACTTCAGAAAGTAGCCTACGAGATAATGAGATAAATATAACTTGTATTCTATCTCATTGTCTCGCAGGCTAAATCCTATTTATGAATATGTTTGTCTTTTCTTGGTGTCGCGTTTTCATTTCATCAAATTGTCAAATCCCAACGGTCATAAAGAAGTTTCACGTCAAAAATAAAATAAACTTTTTTAAAAGTTTCACGTCAAAAAAAAAAGAATTCCGGTACTGGTTCCTATTAAATTTTACGTTGCGTTGAATTTTCAAATCACAACGATTCTAAAGAAGTTTCACGTCAAAAAAAAGGGGGGGAAAAAAGATCAATCCAGTGTAATAGTTGATCCGAGGTTGGTCGGCAGCGGTAACAGAAGGCCGCCACAAGGGCGGCAGCGAGGCGACTCGTCCACATTCCCGCGTGAGCGTATGATCGCGAAGTGAATCCTAACTAGGGGTATGTTCCGATATACACTGCGAGCACTGTAAGGTGTGACGTCAATTTAGTATACAGCGAAGCCGTTCCTTTATAGTTAGCTATACTGGTTACTGTTTAAAACGGAACGCAGTCAGCACTGAGAGCACCTTACCTTGATAACGCCAGTGCTCACAGTACAAAAATGGCGACGGTTTATGACGTCATACATTTCCCTAGGATACCGCGGCAGTATACTGTCAGTCCATAACGGAATGAATTTCTCCCCAGTAAGAGCACTGAGCAGTGCTCGCAGTCTATTTCGGAACATACCCCTAAACTATGACATTTACAAGTGAAAGTGTTCATTGTGGTTTTAAATGTTTTACTCATTTCTAATTCGGAGGGATAGCGGTACGTCTAGATTTAGATTTTCTAAATGGTGATCGATCGACTCGTCGGCGATACGTGTACAGATTTAGTAATTATTTTTTTTCATAAGTATCTGTGAATATACATATTACATACATACTCGAATATTATCATCGGTGAATTTATTTCGGATTCGATTCAGAGAGTTAAATTGTATCTTGTAAATAAAACTCGGAAGTGTTCACTTTATAAAGTTGCATTTAAATCGCTAATTTTGCATGCTAGTTTAAAAAGCGAACGTGTCGTTTAAACAATCGTTGACGCGATTCAATTTTTCTAAAATTTTTAATATCTCTCTCGACTTTTTTATATTCACTATATTATCGTCTCTCAGCGATTGCTCAAGCGTTGACTGAAACTTTATCCGAATAATTCTTATCCTAGATAGTTCCACGATTTATCACATTTTTTAAATAAAACAATTCGTCAGCACAGGCTTACAGACCTTACTCGGCATTTTGAGTGTCCGTTGTTCCCGTTTTTATATGTATTCGAATTTAATATCCTTGTAAATAAAGAGTTGTTAATAAAAGAATTATTAAGCTTTTGTCGCAAAACATATCTGTGTCTGTACGTAAGTACGTGTGAGGTTGCGAAGCTGCGATTGGTCAATTTTTTCGATGGCGTGACACTCGTCATTTGTTATATTTGACAATGTATACAAATTCTGTTGATTCTGTATAGAAGTTGACGAATATCTGCATTTTCACAGTAGTAGGACTACATCGGAAGTAAAACTTTATAGCGTATAAGTTTCGAAATATTTAGTTTTAAGTTTTTCACTGTGCTCGCAATGTTATCTGATCGTGTATACGCACGACACTTTTTTTTTTCAACATTTGTACAAATTATTCTTAATATATTGCGAGTACCTTGACGATCGAGTAGTAACGTGTTTTTTTCTTTTGTTAATGCTCATTTATTATGTTTTAAGAGTCTAGTCATCAAGTTATATGAGTTTCAAAGGAAATAGAACCTGTTTTGCGCCTCTGTTGGGACCTAAAATGTTCATTTATGTGCAGATTTTATTTGTCTCTCTGGACAATGTTAATGAAAGGCTTATGTTTACTTGAAAATATTTACATTCAATTTCGTTTCAAAGGATTTTTAAAAAGGGTGAGGGATTTTTAAAAAAGAGAGGGATTTTTTAATAAGGTAATTTTTTCTAAATAAAATTCGAAGATAATTTCGTAGACATTTTGATCCTTTTTATCCATATGCTTAAATAAATTTATTTATTACTAGTGGGCCCGGCAGACGTTGTCCTGCCCTGAACCTTAAATCTGGTTGCAGCGCCCTCTACCAGGTCCAATTATGAATATAAACCATCCCTGGACCCACTCAAACACACACAAAAAATTCCGCCTAAATCCGTCAAGCCGTTCTCGAGTTTTAGCGAGACAAACGAACAGCAATTGATTTTATAGTATATATAGCGAATTTATTTAGATATCTTTATTGCTCACACAAAATATACAGTATACAGTTAAAAAGCAGTAGTAAGACTACATAGATACGTGCAATTTTTTTTATGTGTCAAAAATATGATAATTTTGTCCCAATATTGTTGTATAATATATCATGAAATGAAACTGAATCTTAAATATTTTTGAAATAAATATACAGCCACATCTTATAATGCCAAATTGTTGTAATATTTTATTGTTCGAGAATTGTATTCAAATAATACAGATATTTTATAAACTAAGATAGATGTGCCGTCGCTTTTCACGTAGAACGTTCTATATCAAATAATACATTATTATTTCAAGACTTATAACGTTACGAATTGACGAAGACATGATTATATTGTAAAACAATTGATTCGATAAATTATTATGAGTTACGATTGAACTGTACGTCACTATTGACAATAAAGTACAACAATTGTTCCTTCGAACCGTGTTGTAAATTTTTACAAAACTTCATGAACGTATAAACGTCAAAACAGACGCAGTTTCCGCAGGTTTATCAACAATTTTTCTTAGTTAGCAGTAAAAAAATGTATCTCAAAAGAATCATTTTTCTTTATTTGTTATTAAATAAGTAGTTTTAATAGAACTATTGATATTTAACGTTTCGTGTCAACAGCATCGGTACTATTTTGCGCACACGGCAAGAACCAAACAGGTGAAATAACATTATAATATATTATGTACTATGACATAATTTTATTTTTCTGGACATTCTTTATTTGTATTGTTTACATTGTGGCTAATTCTCTTGTGCACACACAATCTCTATACTGATCTAAAATTACAGGTCTAAATATATTGCTATTCCTTTCATAATGCTTCCTTTGGAAAAGGTTTGCACTAGATGTAGCCTTGTCTTTTTAGTTTTAAGATCGTTTACAACAGTATTGGCCACATTGTCACAACGTCGCCTACAATTTCGATATATTTTGAATATAATTTTATATTCCACCTCTAGAGTGTACTGTATGACAGATTTAGAATGTATAATTGTACTATATTATGTGATAAAGGAAATAAGCACAAGATAAATCATAGTGAAGCCTAATGAAGTGTAAATTTTTATTTCTTAACTTTATCATATCCCAGAATTATCTGGTTACGAGAGTGCGGGGTTGTAGCCAGTGCGTATTTTAACCCCCTAATGGTACCTGTTTTAAATATTTCAAAAAATGTATAAAATTATCTAAGTTCATTAAACTTTACTGCGTCCGAACTGATTCCGTGTTTGTATACCTCAGAGAAATGATGATCTGGATACAGATGGATTCTAACGGATGTTATTAGTTGGTTATTTAACAAAAGCATAGCCTTCCCAGCAATGTCATTCAAGCTTCGAACATTTAAAGGAGTTGAGTTTTGCGCATTAATTTCTCAAAAACAGTCAGTCACTTTTTAGCAAACTACCCTCATCTTGTCATTTTATATGACTAGAATGGCAATAAGATGTCTGTCTGGCAGAGAGGTGGACACGTCATGCCCACTTCTGTTGGGTAAATGCGAAGCATTCAAGACATCAATGAAATTGTTGAAGGTTGGAATCGAGTTATCTTCATGAAAAAGATAGCCCTACTGTTTGATTATTCATGTGTTGAAACCATCGATATATGTATATGTAGGTACTAGATGGGCCTTTTCATAGAAAAAAGTCGGACGTCCTACTTTGAGAGCGCGTTCCTTACCTGTCTTTGTCCCCATCAGAGCGCTGTCACGGTCGCTCGTCGTGTAGATAATTTGTTATTATTAAGTTAACATCTAAAGTCTTATTAGTTTGGCACTGTAATTTTTTTATTTTAAGGTAAGAGTTTCGATTCACAATTTTACATTTCCAAATAAACGTTAATATTCCTATTTAATATTTCTATCCATTACGCAATCATTTAATTTCCACGGCAAACTGTATGATTATTTTTAGGGTTCCGTACCAAAATGGTAAAATGGAACCCTTATGGTGCTACTTTCTCCGTCTGTCTGTCCGTCTGTCCGTCCGTCACACTCGATTATTTCAGTAACTACCGAAGCTATCGACATGAAATTTGGAATAGTTGTGTATATTAGTGGCCCAAAGACACTGGAATTAAAAAAAATTGGAAATTATTTTTGTTCTTATTTAAAAAGGGGGGAAAATCTGAGGGTTGAAATTTAAAAGTGAGATAACTGTACTGTGTGGGGTATCATATGAAAGGGTTTACTTTGTACATTCTAAAACAGATTTTTAATTATTTTTAGTTATGATAGTTTTTGATTTATCGGGGAAAATGTCTAAAAAAATACCGTTCCCCCCCCTTATCTCCGGAGTTTACCAATCGAAAAATTTGAAATAATTATGGTCAATAGGAATTTACGTATATTTTACAGGAAAACTATAGCCAGAGCATTGGCTATAGTTTTCCTGTATATATATAAACTAGCATAGTTTTTTTGATATTAACAATAAACCTCTACAAACAAAGTTAGTCTTGCGGTTCATTAACAAAGGTAATTATTTATTAATGATGGTACGGAACCCTTCGTGCGCGAGTCCGACTCGCACTTGCCCGGTTTTTTTTTACTAACTGGCCTTACGGCTTCTATGGCTATGAGCTATATATTATCTATGACCGAGTCATACGTTTTCAAGCTTTCATTCAAGATGGGGCATATGTTGCAAGCAAGTTCCCGCTTTTCAGACTAGATGTCGTTGCTAAAAATTCGCCCACATTCTGTTTGACAGGGCCCGTCTATGTAAATTAAAGTCGTTGGTTGAAAGACCAGATTAGCGTGATAAGTTCCATTACCAAAAACTAACTGGCAGGTCCAATTTTCCATACTCAGGAAATATGAATAGGACTGACTATTATTTTTATTTTCAGTTTTAAACTCAATTTGTAGGTATAACTCGTAGTGTTTGTGCCTTTGTCATGTAAGGGTTTGAGTCAGGGTTAGGAATTTACAGGTTTATGGAAAGTAGAATATTCGTTTTAAAAATCGACTGGCATGGAAAGTCTCTAGAAATACTAGATTTCTTGAGTGAGTTCTTAAGATCGGTGATTTGTCTGAGAATTTTTTATCCTGTGGTCGTGACGATCATAATGCACAAAACAGACTGTAGTCTTGACTAAGTGGCCAATTCCGTTAAACATAATCTCTAAACTAAAATGACAGCTCTAAGTCTAGTGCTGGCCCTTTGAGCAGGGAGTATTAAGAAAGGGATAGCAATATAAATACAGCTGTCATTTTAGAGATGGTGTATAGCTAGTTGGCCTGTAAGTCTAGTCTTGACTGCATAGCATCATAAAATTAGTTGTATGATAAAAAATCATGGAGAACCTTTCGGCTAGGATCAAAACAGACGGTCGACTGCAAACTCAAAATTGCCTGCTTTGCAAATACCGACTGCCTGCGCAGTCCGTGGCATTTATTACCGTGTGCAGTGTGCACTTACTAGGACTGCACCACACCAGTCATGTCAACTGCTTCTAGTTTCCAACCTGCAATTTTGGCTGAAGACCATCTGTGTTAACCCTTACATTTAAGTAAACTTTTACATCTGCTAAAGAAAGCCCCAACAATGCTACTTATAAATACCTGTAAGCAATAATTATTTGAGAATTACCCAGTATGACATTATGATACCGAGTTTTAAGATTTTAACATACTCTGATCGCACTATCGTTTCTCAGGCAGGCGTGTTATGTTTTGTCAGGTGCAAAAAGTAGTGCTTCGTTTAGCGTTGGGCAAAACGTTAGAACGCGCGATTTTCTACGCGTCAGTAACGTTAGTGTGTTCTGGTCCTAAAATAAGAGCGTCGACAAGACACCAAACGATGTGATGAGTATATTTCTATAAAAATCTATTAACTATTTGATCTATTTTGGTATTTTGGTGGTGTAAAATCTGGGCGAGGCCAGACGACGTAATTTTTTGAGTTGTGAGACACGTAATTTCTGCAGCATTCATAACATTAGAATGCTATATTAAAAGTCCGAAACTACTACACGACCACTCTAAACTCGCGTGTGGCAGTTCCGGACTTGAATAAAAACTGAATGTAGCCTAAATTACGCGACTCATAATTCAAGAAAATTACGCACGTTTAGTCTCACCCTAAATACTTATGCACAAACTTATTGAGGAATTTTTGCAGTTCATGTTTCAGTGGTTTGTTTTATTAAAACTAAATAAATGTACATAATAAGTGTGATAGAGATAAAACGGTCTCACTAAAATAAAAATTGTTGCAAGCCTTTCAAGATTTTCATTAAAAATATTTGTAATTGTGAACTTAGTTTTAGGTAAACCTGAAAACTATGATTATGATATTGCTTGCGTTATTGGCTGATTTTATGGCGTTCTTGCATCAACTATGTATTTGAGCTAATCGTTTTTAGGGTTCCGTAGCCAAATTTGGCAAAAAGGGAACCCTTATAGATTCGTCATGTCTGTCTGTCTGTCCGTCCGTATGTCACAGCCACTTTTTTCCAAAACTATAAGAGCTATACTGTTGAAACTTGGTAAGTAGATGTATTCTGTGAACCGCATTAAGATTTTCTTACAAAAATAGAAAAAAAAACAATAAATTTTGAGGGTTCCCCATACTTAGAACTGAAACTCAAATTTTTTTTTTTTATCTAACCCATACGGTATCTATGGTTAGGTCTTCAAAAATGATATTGAGGTTAGCAATATCATTTTTTTTCTAAACTGATTAGTTTGCGCGAGAGACACTTCCAAAGTGGTAAAATGTGTCCCCCCCCCCCTGTAACTTCTAAAATAAGAGAATGATAAAACTAAAAAAAAACCGGGCAAGTGCGAGTCGGACTCGCGCACGAAGGGTTCCGTACCATTATTAATAAATAATTACCTTTGTTAATGAACCGCAAGACTAACTTTGTTTGTAGAGGTTTATTGTTAATATCAAAAAAACTATGCTAGTTAGAGCATTGGCTATAGTTTTCCTGTAAAATATACGTAAATTCCTATTGACCATAATTATTTCAAATTTTTCGATTGGTAAACTCTGGAGATAAGGGGGGGGGGAACGGTATTTTTTTAGACATTTTCCCCGATAAATCAAAAACTATCATAACTAAAAATAATTAAAAATATGTTTTAGAATGTACAAAGTAAACCCTTTCATATGATACCCCACACAGTACAGTTATCTCACTTTTAAATTTCAACCCTCAGATTTTGCCCCCTTTTTAAATAAGACCAAAATTAATTTCCAATTTTTTTTTATTCCAGTGTCTTTGGGCCACTAATATACACAACTATTCCAAATTTCATGTCGATAGCTTCGGTAGTTACTGAAATAATCGAGTGTGACGGACGGACAGACGGACAGACAGACGGAGAAAGTCGCACCATAAGGGTTCCATTTTACCATTTTGGTACGGAACCCTAAAAAATATATGATGTACATTACCATGCAAACTTCCACCGAAAATTAGTTTGAACGAGATCTAGTAAGTAGTTTTTTTTAATACGTCATAAATCGTAAACCGCAATTTACCTTTCATTCAATCAACTCAAATATTTAAAATAAACATATTTTTAATAATTTAAAACTTACTACAGGTTTGTACGGAACCCTCGGTGCGCGAGTCCGACTCGCACTTGGCCGGTTTTTTTTTAAATTTTACAAGCAAACTTGCATACTTACTCGTAGTCATTTATAGGTTTGTTTAGGTCAAATCTTGCAACTGAATTTTAAATCAATCAATCAAGCTATCCACAACAGATTGAACTGAAATTTTGTAATACACGTTACGTTTGGATGACAAGGCAAATGACGTCATCCTATATCCATTATGGCGGACTAGTTATTCATTATGACATGAGTATTAATTAAAATATTTAGCTGAGAACAATACGAAAAATTAAATGACGTCACACTAAATTCAATATCGCGGATGATAAAAGTTTTTTTACCTAATCGGAGTAAGTAAGTGTTAGCCAATCATAGGTTATTGCGGTAGACAACTTGACTTATCATAAGTTACAACAATATTACCACTCGACCAACAATTCTTTGTCTTCAGTGATGCTGCTGTGGCCTACAAAAAGCAGATTCCTTTTTCTGAGCTGTCGGTCTTTTATTTTTTTTATATCCCGTTGTATAAACTCTTTCATGGAAGAAAAACAAAGTGTCATATAGATGTGACATTGTTAAGTGATCATTTTATTGACAAGTGCTCAGAAAAAGGTTCAGAGATGCAATTCTTCATAATTCTACTGCTTCTCGGATCCTGCGCGATACTGACCAGGAGTAGACCTTCGCGTCTGGAGGAAACCAACGACAGGTGTACCTATATTTTACTAGCCGTGCTGCCCGGGCTTCGCTCGGGTGGAACTTTTTTATTCCACTATAAGTTAGCCCTTGAGTTGAGTGCAATCTGACTTGGTGGTAACTGGTAATAATAGTGATGATGCAGTCTTAAGATGGTAGCGAGCTTTTAGGGATATCGCGGTCATATTATTATTAAAGTTGGTATGCTACGAATCGATTACTACACGGTATCGTACCGAATCGCTTAGTGCCACGTCTTTGCCGAGAGGGTGGTAACTAGCCACGGCCGAAGCTTACCACCAGACCAGTCAAGAGAAAATTCGGAAATTTTAAATTCTCAAATTTACCCTGGGGATCGAACCCTGGATCTTATAAAACCGTACAGCGCACACCACTGTGCCAGGGAGATAAAAAAACTTGGCTACTCGAATGAAATTGATTCTTCTAGTCAATGAATTTTATTTTTACCTAACCTAATGAGTTAGCAAGTAGGTATCTTATATTGGCTAATTCTGTTCAAGTAGGTACACAATCCGTTAGGTAGGTAACTAAAATTACATGACTAACTAATTATTAATATATTACTATCCCTTTTATGCCTACCAATTAGTTACCATCCTTGATCCTAAGCCCCTTTTGGTATGGAGTAGAAACTGATACGGATTTTTGGCATTCGATTGAGACATTCAATTTAGTTTGGGCGCGTTTGGAACCCTCGTAGCTTTAGTTTTAAGAAACCGTAACCGATTATCACCATCGTGTTTTTTTAAGTAAGTAATTTTTAACGTCAATAAGTGTACCTACAGTGTACCTATATTGAATAAATGATATTGAATTGAATTGAATTGAATTGAGTTACCTAGTGAATAGTATAAAGAACGATATGATTATATTAAAGTGAGACGGCAGAGGTCGAGTACGAAGCAAACGATGACTCAGCTGCTGACGATTATCTTCGCGAAGACCAAGAACCTACGATGGAGGAGGTTCGTATCTATCACCCACTGTTTTATAGCAAGTACCTACTCCACTTGGTGTAAGGCCCGTACCTACTTATTAAACCAGCTAAACATCAGGCATCAGCCAAGAGCAGGCTATCAAACATGGGCCCATCTATCAACGACGTGGTCTTATGCACCGATTGATACTAATATTATGCTTTCACGGCCCATCTTTTCAACCGATTTTGATGAAATTTGGTACAGAGATAGATTGCATCCCGGGACGGACATAAGCTACATTTTATCCCAGAAAACTAAGGAATTGCCGCGGGAATAAAACAGCCCAATTAACGTGGACAAAGTCGCTCTAGCGCCCACTGGCGACTTTGAGGAGGCTTGCGCAACATGGAAGAGAGTGGCATACACATGTCGAGGCCTATGTGCAACAATAGATGAAAAAATTGCCAATCATTTAGTCGCGTCTGAAGTCAACTGCAACTGCAAGACGCGTCGCAATAGCATTTTTGCGCATAGTAACTATAATATGTAACGTTAACTTCTACAGTTTGTAAGAGAGTTGAGCGAACAAATACCTACTCGCACCTCAGCTCCGACTAGGTATATTGATTGGCGCTAACTAGACTGTGATAATTGCTCTACAGTCTAAGATGGGTAGAGTTCCGGTATGATGTCTTATATAGTGCAACCGGTGTGGTTTAAATCTAAAACCATTAAATTAGGGCAGGTCGAACCATAGGTAGGTATGTCCGTACTCTGGAGCGAGGTATGTGCTCGGATGTAGCAATAGGAAGATCTTGCTTCGAGCGGGTGTCTGCTCGGGGACTCAGCTGGCCCAAGTCCAACCGTTGTATCATGAAAATTCTATTATGTAGGTACATACTTTGTGCAATTCAGAAAAAACTGCATAGGTACTTTTATAGTAGTGTTAGTTAGGACTCTGTCGTAGATCTAATAGCGCCATCTCTTGTCGTATGCGAATGCTGCATAAACACAATGTTTAGGTTCAACAAAAAATTGGGAGACGCGAAGATGTCCAGCAGGAGTCCCAAGAGCAAGGTGACTCACGTGACTCCGAAGTTGCCGCTGAGCAACAGCCTGCCCAGGACAAGTATGGATACGAATCGGTTAGTATCTACTATCTAGTAACACTAAGTACTTACCTAGTTACCTATTCTTTTAATTTTTTATTATATAAGTAAGCCAATGGCCGTACTTCCGGCCAAAATCCAACCCTTCATTGTGAGAGAATATCTACCGGCAGTGTGTTGAATTGATGGTGATCTAAGTAATTAATGGTTTGACTGAATTTCGGACACTGCGGCCATGCCAATCTTAGCGGAGACAATAGATATTGTGCACAAACGACCAAGTAAATAATGATTAGGAAGACCGATAGCTTTACCTGATTTCCGAGACACGGGAGTGAAACCCCACCATCTACCCAACAACGTGCTGCTACTGATGAGAATGTATTGCCAGAAAAGTTCAATACGACTAACGTCTGGATGCATGCACCTGCAGACGAATTGTTTGTGTGTGTAGTTTTATTTCGTTTAACGTCGTTTGTTTAGGTTGTTGTTAGCCTTTTACATGGATTAAAAGATTTTACAGCCAAGTACCAACTGATTATGATGATGATGCAAATTAATTAAAGGCATTAAGTGTCAAACACAGAAATTGTCATTAAACTAACAATTTGTAGCTTTCAGATAATATTTCGGGTCCTCGAAAAGAAAGAGAACGTCACGGAATTACAGACTTTACTGGAAGTGAAAAAGATTATATTTCAGAAAAAGAACGCTCAAGAAAACCCCAGCAAATTGATGAAGCGGGCAATAAAGCACCTGATAATTTCTACTCTCGTTCCCGCAACAACCGACCGCAGAAGGACGTATCTATAAACGGGAGACCTGTGGACACCAATCCTGAATATGGTGAAATGTTGTTTAAAATAAAACCTGCTCAAACAAGCATACAACAGAATAGTATAACTGAAGAAGCAGGCGAACAATCTCGTATTCAACAATATTATAACAATATGCATTCAAAAATTAAGAACCATGAGAGTGAAAATGCTTTAAATTATGAAAGAGATCGACGTCATGCACAAAACGTTGAAGACTCCACTCGCACACCTACCGACAAAGAGGAAGCAGATACAACAAACGAGAGCAGTGAAAACGCAATCATTAGAAATATCAAAAAGCTTTCTGAACAGGACCTAGAAGAATTACTGAATTCTCTTCCGGATGACAAACGGGCTCTTTTAAAAAAAATTATGGATAAAAGGGAAATTACAAAAAAAGCTGGTGCGGTAGATGAAAGCAGTTATTTAGAAGGAGGCCAACCTGACACAAGTAAACTAGAAGGGGGGTATTCAGTGGATTCTAACACAGATTCTTCAATGAGTACATCTGACTCAGGTAAACAACCAGAAAATAGCGATAATTTGAGCTCTAAATCTCCTGATAATGAAAGTGGTTCGAAAGGATCCGCCAGTAAATCTGAAATAATAAATAACTCTGATGTGAAAAACAATGAACCAGCTTTTGCAAGAGAAGGTGAATCTTCTAATGTGGACTCAAAAAATGATGTGAATATTAATTCGAATGACGAGGAAATTTCTAAAAACGAGAAACGGGAAACCAATGATAAGGACTTGATAAATGAAAAAATACCTTTAGATGATTCTAAAATCTCAGACATTCAGTTCGATGATTTTCCAGTTAATCAAGATGACCTGTGTTCTGAAAATGAGGACTGGATCGACACTAAGCCAAATGAACCAAAAGAAAGTAACACTCGTAGCGATACATCTAAAAGAGAGATATCCCAAAAAGAGCCACTAGCAATTCAGGATTGTGTAAAATCATTAGAAGAATCTTTTCCTGCTGCCAATTCTTACGAAGATAATAGTTTAGATTCAGAAATGGCACCTTTAATAAGAGTGAAAAGAACTGAAAAAGATCATCATATTAAAAGAAGAGATTCGTCAGTATCATCTGACGTAAAGGTGCATTATGCTCCTAGAATTGAAAGTGAAGATTGCGAAAATGACGAGAAAAGTGAATTCGAGGATTACGGAGAGTTCGATCGGGCTTCCAATTTCATAAGAAACGACCAGGAAGTTAAACCAAGCGAGGATTCTGTTTTAGCCAATAGCAACACACAGCGTCGATACTCACAATATGATCGAAGTGATTCAGAATTTCATCCAGCTATCCTTTCCGAATCACATAAAAAAGATAAAATGAGTCTTGGTTCTGATACTGATAGCGTGCTTTCAGGTGTAGAGGGAGTAGACGACAACTTAATGTATAATAGTGGATCACGTGGAAAGAGAACTATCGAAAGCTTGAATGATAATGCTGGCAAAATAAACTTAAATCGCAGTGGTCGTACTGCAGGACCAATGAACGATGCCGTATCTGACAATTCCATAAATGTATCTCAGTACCAAGATGATGAAGCTTGTGGACCATTACCTAGGAATTCCGAAGAAGACGTAAGCAGGTTTAAAAGAGTAAGACAAGTTTAAGATTTCGAAATATAACATATTAGGTATCCTATACAAACCCTTTATTTTTATTGATAGGCATTTAGTTACACTATATTTGTTTGTATAAGTATTTTGGGACTATTTGAGATAATGATAGATTTAATTAGTCTTTATAATTAAATATGATTACTTTTGGAGCACAATTATACTATTTTTATTTCAAGCGTCAAGGTGCAGTAGTGGCTTTAATAAAATTATCAAGTCTATTAAAACAGTTGGTCAGGTAAAGATAGTTTTGGACGACAGTGGGAATAGACGAATGTGTCTGATAGCCGAATAAGTAGAGGTATATTACTCTTTCATACTGCACGGAAAAAGAATGACTGTCGAACCAATTGCACGGCAGCGTAGATATTACCATTATTGCGTAACTAACTCTTTCGTAGTAGGTACTAAATATATAGATAATCATATGAGTGAAGAAATAAAACACGATTTTTTTATAAAAATTTATTACATGGCAATATTTGACAAACTAAAATTACAATATTTTTGTCATTGTTACAATAAAAAATATAATAGATTTATTATTACGCGTTTATGAATTATAATCATTATTAAAAGGCACATTAAAATAATGCATAATGCAAGACTAGCAATGTTAGCAAGTAGGCATAATATGTAAAAATGATTGTTATAAAATAAAACTGTTACTAAAAGAAAAATTATTTCAAAGCGCCAGTAAATAGGGAATGATTGATTCGTGTTAATTTACTTATAGATAAACTCATTTGGACGTTTGTTGAGTTATTTTCGATGTATAAAATTGGTGCTCGCGGGAATCGCGAGTGTGTTTGAACGGCGTTCTTGGAGATTCTATCATAGTAGCTGGACATTTCCCATGAACGTGGGCTGTGAATTCACGTTTATAACTTGTTCCGCCATCTCCTAGGACAAAATGCGAAGTGTTTCCGTGTCTAGCATGTCGTTCCACTCTCTCTACACGCTCACTTCGTTCCGATCGATCCACCTGATTGGACCTCGAGAAGCTTCCGTAACGAGCTTCGGAGTGGCCGTAAAACTCACCGCCAACTCGAAGATTATCTCGTACAACGACACTAGGTGTACGTTCTACAACCAATGTAGATTGACCATCTCTTTTTTCTTGGCGTCGTGTATCAATGTTCTCGCTATGTTGCGATAAAACTGCGACATTATCGCGAGCAGAGCGATGCATGGCGCTAATGCTTTTTCTGTCTGCGCTTTGCGTTGAGTTGCTTATGTATTCTCCACGTTCATTTAGATTCGTGATGCTTTTCCGCTGCGCGGCTGCAGTGGAACTGGTTGAATGGTGTGCCTCTGTTGTCGACGTAACACCCTTGCGATGAAGAACAGCGTTAGTACTGGACGCATCGGATACTAAGTCCGAAGATCGCTTATGGTGGCCAGTTCGTGATGTTGTTGATGTAATTGGAATGTCGCCGCCTCCGTGCATAGCCCTCTGAAATTCAAGGCTCGTTTTTGTAACACTGTCACTTAATTGATTTCTATTAACAGTGTGCGATTGGTTCACCGATGATGTCTTTGAAATATTCTGCTCCAAATGACTAGATGACGATACATTAGATGACGAACCCACTGTACGTTGAATGTGGTGATCGGATGAATGGGTTGTGTGACGTTGCTGAGAATTTAAGTTTTGGTCCGGTACGACTTGATGCCCAGGTGTGTTTTCGGTTACTTGTTTATTATGAATATATTCACCACTTAGATGTTTTTGTGTTTGTCTATCATCAATTATTTGCTGCTTTGAAAGAGATGTATTCTGTTCACTACGACTAGTTCCTTTTGTATATTGCGTTGTACCATAAACATTATCTTGCGAACGAGCATTGGACGATGCGTGGCTGTGTTGAGAATGAGTTTGATTTTCTGAAGTAGATTGATGCTGTTCCGACCCCACAATTTTTTGGGGTGTTTCACTCCTTCTCATATACTGCTGGGTTATTCGATCTCTATTCTGATCGTCGTGCTTATCCCTTACTATGTAAGTAGTGTTGCAGGCATTTCTTTCAGTGAAACTTTCGGATGTATCGCGCTTTCGTGTAATGGTATTGCTATTTACTTGATCGGACACAATGTTATTTGTTGTATGTCCAACTTGCTTATAATGGACTACATTACGATCTTCAGGAATACTTTTGACATAAGTGCTTCTTGGATCACCATCGGAGATTGTAGTTACTTCAACATTCCTTGTTACGTTGACCCATTTTCCAGCAATCAACTTCTTTTCAGTTACTTGTTTAACCGTTTTATGTGTAGAAGATGAAACACTTTTGACATTTCTTGAGTCAATTTTATTTTGAATATTTCTCTCCGTAGAATGTCTAGACGTTGAACGATCCGTGATAGAACGATCAGTTACGTCTTGAGAGCGCTCAATCTTATTGTTTGAAGTTTTGTCAATATTATTTTGCATTTCACTTCGACTCCGACTTGAGGTGGACTGTTGGATAAATGTTCCTGATTGAACATGTTTAGACTCCTCAGTGGTAGCGCTGTGTACGCCAACGTGTTTAGTCGTATGGATGTGAGATTTATGCAAATTGCTGTCGTGATGCACGTCGGTAGATGTTGTAATATGTGATTTAACATCACGATCTGATTGAGATTTTATAAGATCTGTACGTTTATCTGTCGAAATAACTTTTGAATCATATCTTGAGCTCGAGACATCCATACTGTCGTCCACTGGTTGTTTTTTAACGTCAGGACCTAAATGACGAGGAATATTACGATCAGTCCTCGGACTATCTTTATGATCATGAACACCGGGTTTAGTTAAAGGTCCTGGATGCACTTTACTATCTTTTCCAACATATAAATTGTCTTTAGGTCGGATAGGGCTGGGGCGCTCACTAGGTTGCCATTGTGGTTGCTCAGACTGATCGAAATTACCATCCGGCCTAAGATTATCTTTCGGCCGAGTTTGCTCTGGAGCATGCCCGGGTTGCCAGTGCCGTTGCTTGGAGTGGACTTGCTCAGGTGTTTCCCTTGGATGCCATTGAGGTCTTTCAAGGCGATCGAAGTCACCTTCCGGCCTTAGATTATCCTTCGGCCGAGTTTGTTCTGGCGTTTCGCCTGGTTGCCAGTGTTGTTGCTTTGGTCGATCAAAGTCACCTTCCGGTCTTAAATTGTCCTTAGGGCGGACTTGTTCAGGTGTTTCCCCTGGTTGCCATTGTGGTTTTTTAGGGCTGGTGAAGTCACCTTCCGATCTGAGGTTATCTTTTGGTCGAATTTGCTCTGGCGTCTCACCTGGTTGCCACTGTGATTTTTTAGGGCGGTCGAAATCACCTTCCGGCCTAAGATTATCTTTCGGCCGAGTTTGCTCTGAGGCATGCCCTGGTTGCCAGTGCCGTTGCTTAGGTCGATCAAAGTCACCTTCCGGTCTTAAATTATCTTTAGGACGGACTTGTTCAGGTGTTTCACCTGGTTGCCATTGAGGTCTTTTAGGGCGATCGAAGTCACCTTCCGGCCTTAGATTATCCTTCGGCCGAGTTTGCCCTGGAGTTTCGCCTGGTTGCCAATGTTGTTGCTTTGGCCGCTCAAAATCACCTTCCGGTCTTAAATTGTCCTTAGGGCGGACTTGCTCAGGTGTTTCCCCTCGTTGCCATTGTGATTTTTTAGGGCGATCGAAGTCACCTTCCGGCCTCAGATTATCTTTTGGCCGAGTTTGCTCTGGTGTATCGCCTGGTTGCCAGTGCGGTTGTTTAGGTCGATCAAAGTCACCTTCTGGTTTTAAATTATCTTTAGGACGGACTTGCTCCGGTGTTTCTCCTGGTTGCCATTGAGTTTTTGGTCGATTTTGCATTTCCCCATCAGGGTATAAATTATCTTGAGGCTTTACCCATTTTGGTCTACCAGTTTTATCGACTTTATCTGTAGGACTTCTTTGTGGTTTGTCAGAATGAGGCGAATGTTTCTCTCCAGGACGAGAAGTCTTTTGTATATCTTCAGGTCCATCATATGGCCTACCAGATGTAGATGTGCGATGAATCACGTACCGCGTAGAATCGTCATGTGTAGTTTTCGTTGTATTATCTGTATCTATGACTTCCTTTATAATGTAAGTCGTCTGCTTCGAAACAGGAGATTCTTGTGGATGTCTATCTTGATTACTCTTAGGCGTTTCACCATTAAGGTCTTTAGGTAACTTACCCTGTTGATCTTTTGGTTGTTTATTGTCCGGGTAAGTTATTGCTGACTTCACATCTATAACTTGTTTGTAATCATCTCTTCGCGTATGGTCTTCAAATACTCCTTCAATCTTGAGGTTATCTTCCCTACGAGTTAGTTTTACTCTTTGCCCTTTAACAACGCGATAAGTATCCGAAGTGCGAACAGTATCCATCTTGCCCTCCATTTTAAGATTATCTTCTTGTTTGACAATAGCCATTCTATCCCCAGTTACAACGTTATAATCATTTCTCTGTTTCATATCGATAAATTCACCTTCAATTTTCAGATTGTCTTCTCTACGGATTATATCAACTCTTTCTATTTTTTGCCTGTGTGTATCTCTATCAATTGTGATATTGTCAACTTGTTTGAATGGCTTCCGCCTTTCTGCTGGTTGAGATGGAACAATTTCAGGCTTATAGAATTTACCGTCTGATTTGAGAGTATCTTGTGGTTTGACCACTGGTGCTCTCTCTCCCTTCGTAGCACTGTAATCATTACGTGTTCGTAGATCTATAAACTCACCCTCAGTTCTCAAATTGTCTTCATGTTTTTTTATTACTGTCTTCTCTGTTTTTTCTATTCGTTTGTAATCATCCCTTGATCTACGAACGTCGATAACACCTTCCATTTTCAGGTGATCTTCATGTTTAACTACTTCGGCACGATCACCACGAGTTGCTGTGTAATCAGTACGTCTTACAACAGTCATGTCGCCTTCTGGTTTAAGGTTGTCTTGAGGTTTCTTCTGTACAAGTCTTTCGCCTATAGGTGAAGATCTCGGCTTTTCTGGTCGAACAAAATCACCTTCGGGCTTAAGATTATCTTTTGGTTTTGTGGGAGTCTGCCTTTCAGCAGGACGCCACTCTTTAGGTTTAGTTTGTTCAAAATCACCTTCAGGTTTAAGATTATCTTTCGGCTTACGCTGTACTGGACGTTCTGCTGGTTTCCACTCGTCAGGTTGGCGTTGCTCGAAATTACCTTCGGGCCGCAAGTTATCTTGTGGCTTTTTCGCCTTAGGGCGCTCTGCAGGTCGCCATCTTTCTTTATCAGGGGTTTCAAAGTCGCCTTCTGGTTTAAGATTGTCTTCCGGTTTATTTTGCGTGCGACGTTCTGCTGGTTGCCATTCATCGGGTTTCCGTTGCTCAAAGTCACCTTCGGGTCGCAAGTTATCTTTCGGCATTTTAGCTTTAGGGCGCTCAGCAGGCCTCCATCTTTCTTTTTCCGGAGTTTCAAATTCACCTTCTGGTTTAAGATTGTCTTCTGGTTTCTTTTGTTTCGGACGCTCAGCAGGTCGCCATGTTTCTTTTTCAGGGGTTTCAAAGTCACCTTCTGGCTTAAGATTATCCTCGGGTTTCTTTTGTTTCGGACGCTCAGCAGGTCGCCATCTTACCTTTTCAGGAGTTTCGAATTCTCCTTCTGGCTTTAGATTGTCTTCAGGTTTCTTTTGCTTGGGACGCTCTGCTGGTTGCCATTCATCAGGTTTCCGTTGTTCAAAATCTCCTTCGGGTCGTAAGTTATCTTTTGGTTTCGTTGCTTTAGGACGGTCAGCAGGTCGCCATCTTTCCTTTTCAGGAGTTTCAAAGTCACCTTCTGGCTTAAGATTGTCTTCGGGTTTCTTTTGTTTTGGCCGCTCAGCAGGTCGCCATCTTTCTTTTTCAGGGGTTTCAAAGTCACCTTCTGGCTTAAGATTATCTTCGGGTTTCTTTTGCTTGGGTCGTTCTGCTGGTTGCCATTCATCGGGTTTCCGTTGTTCAAAGTCACCTTCGGGCCTCAAGTTATCTTCCGGCTTTTTAGCTTTAGGACGCTCAGCTGGTCTCCATCTTTGTTTTTCTGGTGTTTCAAAATCACCTTCTGGTTTAAGGTTATCTTCGGGTTTCTTTTGTTTAGGACGTTCTGCTGGTTGCCATCTTTCTTTTTCTGGGGTTTCAAAGTCACCTTCTGGCTTAAGATTGTCTTCCGGTTTCTTTTGCTTGGGACGTTCCGCTGGTTGCCACTCCTTAGGTTGTCGCTGTTCAAAATCACCTTCGGGTCGCAAGTTATCTTGCGGTTTCTTTTGTTTTGGCCGCTCAGCAGGTCGCCATCTCTCTTTTTCAGGGGTTTCAAAGTCACCTTCAGGTTTAAGATTGTCTTCCGGTTTATTTTGCTTGCGAGGTTCTGCTGGTTGCCATTCATCGGGTTTTCGTTGTTCAAAGTCACCTTCAGGCCGCAAGTTATCTTCCGGCTTTTTAGCTTTAGGACGCTCAGCTGGTCTCCACTTTTCTTTTTCTGGGGTTTCAAAATCTCCTTCTGGCTTAAGATTGTCTTCGGGTCTCTTTTGCTTCGGTCTTTCTGCTGGTTGCCACTCATCGGGTTTCCGTTGTTCAAAGTCTCCTTCAGGTCGCAAGTTATCTTGCGGTTTCTTTTGTTTAGGCCGCTCAGCAGGTCGCCATCTTTCTTTTTCAGGAGTTTCAAAGTCACCTTCTGGTTTAAGATTGTCTTCCGGTTTATTTTGCGTACGACGTTCTGCTGGTTGCCATTCTTCGGGTTTCCGTTGTTCAAAGTCACCCTCGGGCCGCAAGTTATCTTGCGGTTTCTTTTGTTTAGGCCGCTCAGCAGGTCTCCATCTTTCTTTTTCTGGGGTTTCAAAGTCACCTTCTGGTTTAAGATTGTCTTCCGGTTTATTTTGCGTACGACGTTCTGCTGGTTGCCATTCTTCGGGTTTCCGTTGTTCAAAGTCACCCTCGGGCCGCAAGTTATCTTGCGGTTTCTTTTGTTTAGGCCGCTCAGCAGGTCTCCATCTTTCTTTTTCTGGGGTTTCAAAGTCACCTTCTGGTTTAAGATTGTCTTCCGGTTTATTTTGCGTGCGACGTTCTGCTGGCTGCCATTCATCAGGTTTCCGTTGTTCAAAATCACCTTCGGGTCTCAAGTTATCTTGCGGTTTCTTTTGTTTAGGCCGTTCAGCTGGTCGCCATCTTTCTTTTTCAGGAGATTCAAAGTCACCTTCAGGCTTAAGATTGTCTTCCGGTTTCTTTTGCTTAGGTCGTTCTGCTGGCTGCCATTCATCAGGTTTCCGTTGCTCAAAGTCACCTTCGGGACGCAAGTTATCTTCCGGCTTTTTAGCTTTAGGCCGCTCAGCAGGTCGCCATCTTTCTTTTTCTGGGGTTTCAAAGTCACCTTCTGGTTTAAGATTGTCTTCCGGTTTATTTTGCGTACGACGTTCTGCTGGTTTCCATTCTTCGGGTTTCCGTTGTTCAAAGTCACCCTCGGGCCGCAAGTTATCTTGCGGTTTCTTTTGCTTAGGCCGCTCAGCAGGTCGCCATCTTTCTTTTTCTGGGGTTTCAAAGTCACCTTCTGGTTTAAGATTGTCTTCCGGTTTATTTTGCGTACGACGTTCTGCTGGTTGCCATTCATCGGGTTTCCGTTGTTCAAATTCACCCTCGGGCCGCAAGTTATCTTGCGGTTTCTTTTGTTTAGGCCGCTCAGCAGGTCGCCATCTTTCTTTTTCTGGGGTTTCAAAGTCACCTTCAGGCTTAAGATTGTCTTCCGGTTTCTTTTGCTTAGGTCGTTCTGCTGGCTGCCATTCATCAGGTTTCCGTTCCTCAAAGTCACCTTCGGGCCGCAAGTTATCTTCCGGCTTTTTAGCTTTAGGCCGCTCAGCTGGTCGCCATCTTTCTTTTTCTGGGGTTTCAAAATCACCTTCTGGTTTAAGATTGTCTTCCGGTTTATTTTGCTTGCGACGTTCTGCTGGTTGCCATTCATCGGGTTTCCGTTGTTCAAAGTCACCTTCGGGTCGCAAGTTATCTTCCGGCTTTTTAGCTATAGGACGCTCAGCAGGTCTCCATCTTTCTTTTTCTGGGGTTTCAAAGTCGCCTTCTGGTTTAAGATTGTCTTCCGGTTTATTTTGCGTGCGACGTTCTGCTGGTTGCCATTCATCGGGTTTTCGTTGTTCAAAGTCACCTTCGGGTCGCAAGTTATCTTGTGGTTTCTTTTGTTTAGGCCTCTCAGCAGGTCGCCACCTTTCTTTTTCTGGGGTTTCAAAGTCACCTTCTGGCTTCAGATTATCTTCGGGTTTCTTTTGCTTAGGACGTTCTGCTGGTTGCCATTCATCGGGCTGTCGTTGCTCAAAATCACCTTCAGGTCGCAAATTATCTTGTGGCTTTTTCGCTTTAAGACGCTCAGCGGGTCGCCATTTTTCTTTTTCAGGAGTTTCAAAGTCACCTTCTGGTTTCAAATTATCTTCAGGTTTTTTTTGTTTTGGACGGTCTGCTGGCCGCCATTCCTCGTGCTTGGGAGTTTCAAAGTCACCCTCAGGCTTAAGATTATCTTTTGGTTTTTTAACATCAGGGCGTTTTGGCCTTGCTTCCTCATAAGTCTGATATTCTTGTTGAGTTGTAGTAAGCGTTTCGACATCCTCAGTAGAATAAAACTTGTCAAAATCTTCCTTTGTCCAAGTTCGACGTCTTTGTGGACGTTCAACTGTCGAAGTTTTTTCAGTGAAATCCGTTTGGTTTGAAGTTACAAAGTCTATTTCACCTTCGCGTATTATGTTGTCAGTTTTCTTTTTAGCCAAAGTTATTCTTTCTATGGTATCCGTATAGTCAATAAATTCAGACATTGATGTAGTTTCGGTAGTCATATCACCTTCTATTTTCGTCCAAGTATTACGTCGAACTGCTTTTGGTCTCTCGACAGGTTTCACAGTGAATTCGGAGCGAGATGTTGTTGTATCTGCAAATGATAGAAAAAAAATATTAAATTTTTTATTGCAACAAAAATATATGAATAACTAAAATGAATGACTCGTTAGTCTGTTGTATTACGTATAGCATACCTGTGAACTCTCCTTCAGTTATAATATTATCAGTGCGTCGTATTATTTCAGCTCTTTCACCAGTCACAACGCTATAGTCTCCAGTTATTGTTCCTGTAGTTGTAAAGTCTCCTTCTGGACGCAAATTATCTTGAGGTTTCTTCTGTTGCGGTCTTTCGGCTGGTTTCCATTCCTCTTTTTTAGGAGTGGTGAATTCTCCTTCGGGTTTCAAGTTATCTTCAGGGCGTCTCATGGGTTCTCTTTCACCTGGCCGCCATTTTTCTGGTGTTTGTCTTTCAAAATCGCCTTCAGGTTTTAGATTGTCCTCTGGTTTCATTTGTTTTGGCCGTTCTGCTGGTTTCCATGGTTCCTTCTTAGGTGTAGTAAATTCACCTTCGGGATACAAGTTATCTTCTGGTTTCTTTTGCTTCGGACGTTCAGCCGGCCGCCAAGGCTCTTTTTCTGGGGTAGTAAACTCTCCTTCGGATCTGAGGTTATCCGCGGGGCGTCGAACGGGAGCTCGGTCCCCTGGTTGCCACATCTCTGGCCTTCTGTGTTCAAAATCTCCTTCAGGTTTCAAATTATCCTCAGGTTTACGTATAGGAGCTCTATCTCCAGGACGCCATTCCTCAGGTTTACGTTTTTCAAAGTCTCCTTCTGGATACAAATTGTCTTCTGGTTTCTTCTGCTTCGGACGTTCAGCCGGACGCCAAGGCTCTTTTTCTGGGGTAGTAAACTCGCCTTCGGATCTGAGGTTATCCGCGGGGCGTCGAACGGGAGCTCGGTCCCCTGGTTGCCACATTTCTGGCCTTCTGTGTTCAAAATCACCTTCAGGTTTCAAATTATCCTCAGGTTTACGTATAGGAGCTCTATCTCCAGGACGCCATTCCTCAGGTTTACGTTTTTCAAAGTCTCCTTCTGGATACAAATTATCTTCTGGTTTTTTTTGCTTCGGACGCTCAGCCGGCCGCCAAGGCTCCTTTTCTGGTGAGGTGAATTCACCCTCTGGCCTCAGATTATCTTGGGGTCGTCGAATAGGAGCTCGATCTCCAGGTCGCCATTCGTCAGGTTTTCTATCCTCAAAATCGCCTTCGGGTTTTAAATTGTCTTCTGGTCGACGCACGGGTGCTCTATCACCGGGGCGCCACTCATCAGGTTTGCGTTTCTCAAATTCCCCTTCTGGACGTAAATTATCTTCCGGTTTTTTGGGCTTTTGGCGTTCAGCTGGACGCCAGGGTTCCTTTTCAGGAGTAGCGAATTCGCCCTCAGGCTTCAGGTTATCTTCAGGGCGTCGAGTCGGAGCTCTATCGCCGGGACGCCATTCTTCAGGTTTTGGTCTGTCAAAGTCACCTTCAGGCCTGAGATTATCCTCGGGTTTTTTCACCGGAGCCCTTTCACCAGGCCGCCATTCATCTGGGCGTCTCTTTTCAAACTCCCCTTCAGGTTTGAGGTTATCTTCAGGTTTGGTCGGCTTGGGTCGCTCGACAGGTTGCCAGCGAGGACGTTCCGGTTCCTGGAAGTCGCCTTCAAGCCGCAAGTGGTCTTCGTGATGGACGGCCGTAGTGCGAGTGACATGTTTTTCGTCGTAATCTTGCTTGTATGCGGAGACCACACTCGTGTGCTCCACATCGAACAATGGCTCCGGGACATCGTTGTGTAGGCAACGGTGGCGCCTGTAAAGAAAAGATTTTTTCTGTTAGACATAAATTGTTTTTAAAAGTTTAATTTATATTTTTAGAAGCTTTAAATGGTTAAAATGATTATGCGGATTTTATAAAATAAATATCTAGATTCTAGTTTATAATTTGCAGGTAGGTAAATGAAAACAGGCTTCTTTAAGTTTATCTAACTATAATATTATCTAGACTCTGGTTTAAATAGTTGTCTGACTGGGTAAATGTAGAATATTACGTTCATTAGCTACAGTCATAATTTCTTCCTACCATTTGACAAGATATGGATGCAAGTACAAGGGAAAACGTCGTGGTTGCGGCAAAGGCGGCAGCATCAACCGTTCGGCCATCGCACGCGTCCATCGCGCAACTAGTTATTCACACTACTCGAAGCACTTGATCACAATCGATAAAAGTCAGTGTTTTAGTTGAAAAAGCATATACCGATATTGCATTCGCGATATACTTATGGGTACTTATATACATATCTACGACGCGGTGTACTGGTGCACCGCTATTTTAGTTCAAGTAATAAGTCGCTGATCAAAATAAAATTACCCGTGGTCCCATCAATAGGTCAATCCAATTGGACCACGGGTAAACGCTCAGTATTCGAGTAGGTACCTACTATACAAAAACATAAATAATATTGAATACAGACCAAGGTAAGTTCATTGTTAATTAATATATAAAACGTTTATTTATACCTACTCGACATTAAAGAGCAGCTACCTATACTAAGTATACCTATATAACATGGAAAACAGAATATTTTGATTAAAAACTCTGAAACGCTTCATTATACTATGGATGTCTTTACTAAAATTACTAATTAGATACGTAAATTGAAAATCCGTCTGAGTTTTCACAAGATGCTGAATAATCATCGACATCCTCATGGACTATATTTGCAAAGAATGTTCTAATCGAGTTAAAAACCAATCCTTTCACCACACATTTCTATTTGGCATGCGTAACTTTTAGATTTACTTCAACTTTTACACACACACTTCTTACGAATAAACAAATTGTCCAACATATCAGTTAACAGCTGATTAAATCGTAGTGACAATATTTCAGTTACATGATAAATCATAAACGGGACGCCCGAGCAGCCGCGTACAGTTTTACTGACTGCCGCATACGTGAAGCCTTTGTTTCCATCGCAGTTGAAAATTAAATCGACCTATGACAATAGTCGAGTTTTAGTTTTCATACATTTTCAGCTTATAAGCTGTCCTGAAAAACTCTTTCGAAGTAATTTCATTTAGGAATTTATCTTCAGCAAGTAAAATATCAAAGCTGTTTCAAAGTTTCAACCTTGATAATAATTATAATTTGTTAGAAAAAATATTGTCGTAAGTTTCTTAAGAAGCTTACGTTAAAACTTAAAAGTTGCTGGTAGGCACTAAGCAGGTATCGATAGGTTTAGATACCTACTTGCTACGCTGCATTTTGAGTTTATACTGTAATAGATAGAAAAAGGCACTAAAAATTCAAAAGACAGCCGTGTGGTTCGTCTGGTCTCGCATTCATTTTTTTTTAACAATTTTAGTGCTGCAAGAGCTAAGAACATACCTATTCTTTCTTGTAATCCTTAAGTCATGGCCTTAATAATTGAATTAAAGGTAAGTACTTACTTAAATAGCTTCAGATATATTGTAGTTATGTAAGTATTATAGGCATATACTTACCTTAGTCGTAAGTATGACTTCAACTTTCTATAACTGGCTGCCTACACAAATTTTGTAGCTAACCGGAGCCGTTGCTCCCATAAATTATAACGATTGCAAGCGAAAGGATGAGAATTAAACGCTCTACAGAACAAAGAAGCTTTAGAAATACAGTGGGTGGTTGTTCGGCTTCGGGCGGCCAAAGCCAAACCGCCAAATATAGCGATGACTCAGACATGCAATCCTCTTAACCGGTAGGATCCGTTCTGGGAAATGTTTCTTCAACTCATCAAGCATTAAAATGTACTGTCCGAAAGCCATTTCAATGAAAAAATGCAATGTGCCCAGGAACCATTTCTTACTTTCAGTTATCCAGTATCCTATATCACGCTACAGTCAGATTTTTAGCTTAGTCAAAGAATATAATGTACCTACCTGCTCCCCAAAAAAATAATTACAGAAGTACCATATTATAACACTCAAACATCCTCCTAGTAATTTGTCGCCTAGCGATGGGAATCAAACATGTTCTGAATCCATTCAACTTTGTATGTCGATCAATATCTAGGTTGGTAGACTAGGGAACTAGTTCAAAGCGTCATCCTTTTCACAATCATTGTAGGTATTTTTCAAGCTCTCTGGGTTTTAGGTAAAACTAAAAGCTTGTACATCAGTATGGAATTGAAATTTTATGCAGGTATAAAAATCCATACAAATGGTAGGTCTACTATACAAGGTCTACATGAAGAAATTTTTTTTTATTGCGCTTGACGACAATCATGCTTAGTGCAAATCAATGATAAGGTCTAGGTTGGAACGCGCTTGCCTAGAAGTTGCCTATTCACTCTTGCCTTGAAGGTACTTAAGTTATATTATATTATGTGGAAGGAAACACGTGCGCTGGGAGGGTGTTCCACACCTTAGCGGTTCGTATCAGAAATTCGACACGGTAATAACCCTATCATATAGTATCGTAGTGATCGTAGCCGATTACCCTGAACAATCGTATGTTATCGACCCTTGTGTTTACGGAGGCGGCCTGTCCTGCTGAATGGATAGTGGATACGGTATTCTACTCAGATTACAACTTTCACACGGCTGAAAGTCTCTGTCGTTTTGGAATGGCACTCGTAACTTTTTTTTTAATGTAGGATTGAGGAGTTATTGCGGGAATCGAAAAACCTTAATCCACGTGGACAAAGTCGCGGGCATCATCTAGTAGTGGCTAATAAATAATGTTTATGTCACCGAAAGATTGCAAAAACCGTTAGATTGTAATCCAACTAGCGATATTGTAAACTGTCGACAGGTTGTGAATGTTCTGAGTGTCAATTTTTGAAATATTCATTGTATTTACGTTTTCTTGTCTACAAGAAAGGTTAGGGTTCGACATAAATAATCAGGTAAATAATAGATTATTAATCTACATTATGTAGATTAGGTTTGATCGGGTTAATATACCTAACAGATTACAATCTACCGTAAAATAATGCGTAAAATTGTAATCTGTCGACAGTTTACAATTTCGCTAGTTAGATTACAATCTAACGGTTTTGCAATCTTACGGTGACATATACAGAATGAATAAAATGAGCCAGGATAAAATGCCGTAACCGCAGCAGATAGGTCACTACTCACGAGTAAGTTACTGCGAACATGGTGACCGTGACACGATTCTCTGCTTGAAAATAAATCTCGTTGTCCTTATTCGATTGATTTTTTTTTCTTTAGGTAATAATGATTAATATGGTTGGAAGTTAATGTGATATTTTCCTATTTACTGAATTTATAATATGGGGCTTTCTATTTAGTGTAGTTAGCTACTTATATAAAACTAGCTGATGCCCGCGACTTCGTCCGCGTGGAATATGTTTTTTTATATTCCCACGGGAACTCCTTAATTTTCCGGGATAAAAAGTAGCCTATGTCACTCTCCAGGTCTGCAACTATACCCATGCCAAAAATCACGTCGATCCGTTGCTCCGTTGCGACGTGATTGAAGGACAAACCAACAAACCAACAAACAAACACACTTTCGCATTCATAATATTGGTATACTAGCTGATGCCCGCGACTTCGTCCGCGTGGTTTAAGTTTTTTGTTATTCCCGCGGGAACACCTTAATTTTCCGGGATAAAAAGTAGCCTATGTCACTCTCCAGGTCCTCAACTATACCCATGCCAAAAATCACGTCAATCCGTTGCTCCGTTGCGGCGTGATTGAAGGACAAACCAACAAACCAACAAACCAACAAACAAAGTGACTTTCGCATTTGTAATATTAGTATGATGATGTCATCATCAACATCATGTGCGAACATAGGTACCTAGTATGAATCGTTTTTCATGACGAAGTTTCATAAAAAACATTTGGCCTAATGCAACGTCTAACTAAACAAGGTTCGAAGACCGTAATGAGGCATGCATATTAGTGTTAGTATAGTGCCTAACACTAGTTTGTCGTAAACTACCGTCTACGGCCTACGTACTCGCTGTCTACCCATGCTTGACCCAAAATCACCCCTAGTGATGTAGACTTGGTACCTCACGTAAAACCTATTAAGACAGAAGGTTCTGCCTATCTTTTATGAAATTCTTACGAAATTAGAGCCTCTGAAAGATACCCCGTAAGTACCAGGCACCTAGCTACCTTACGTGTTGACCACAGATCATTAGATAAATAAGTGTTGACCAACATGACGATGTGTTTCTCTTGATCTTCTCTTGACCTTTTGATCCTTCAATCACTTAATGAAGGGGTTGTTTCAGGAAAACATGTAAATAGTATTTATGGTATTGATAAGTAGTCACTAGTTAAGTCCATCGATATTGGTAAGTCAATGGTTAAGTCACTAAAGAAGAGCGGAAGTCGACGGAAGACACGGACTCGAAAACAAAACTGGATAGGTACGGTACTATTACCTCTATAGTACAAGCACTTAGCGAAAAGGACTGAGCGACGAGCGAACAAAAAGAGTTTCAAAAATGAGTCAACTGTCAAAACTCTTTCGCTGTTACTGAAAATGCAAAACCTTTTATAATTCGACTACACAGAGTCCGTTCTGTCGTCGCTACAACCGAATACCGATAGACGTCCCCTGCTAGACGTAAGTCTCTTGCAAGGATTTTCACTTGTGCCATATGAGTATAGATCCCTTGCGCCGCGCCGCCTGGATCCAGCGACCTGTGACTCCCTGCGACTCGATTGATAATGTCCACTCCAAACAACATCTGTTCAGTAATAGCACTTAGCCCAATACTACTTAAGAAGCATCTAAACCTAAATAGCCATTGCATGGTTTCGCAAGAACAGATGCGCGATGCAGCCTGACTCAGCTCGGTGACGAGATATCGCGTCTTGACTATATTGGGTGTATTACTCAACCGACTGAGCGCCTGGCTCCAGTGAGTGAGCATGAGTGATTATTAATTTGTTTTTAAGTGTGTGTTTGGGTATTGAATGACTTACTTGGTAGTATTTAAATTAACTAGGTAACGTCCACTTGGTTCTTTATAATACCTACCTATCTTTATAATACTATACCTAATTCATTTTATTCCAGCACAAGTAAGCCCTTAACTGCAATCTCACCGGGTGGTCTCATGTTGGTAAGAGCTTCTCAAAAAATATTCATTAATCATTATAGTCTAAAATCCGTATATAACCACGACCTTCATGGATGAAACCTACACTTTATTTTTATTTAGTAAAAGATAAATACACCTAAAATAGGTTGCCTATCAAAATCCGGTCCAGGCTATTTTTAAATTAATTAATTTTAATTAAAAAAAAATTGTCAAGTTTATTATAGCTAATGCGTTTGTTATAAAATTACCTATATTTTGATATGTAACTTATATATGTATAAGTTACATATCAAAATATAGGAAATTTTATAACAAACGCGATAGTATAGCATTTTTTATAATATTAGTACTTATAGATTTCGGCGAATTGGAAATCCGAAATTAGCATTCTCGTATGGCAAGGAAGCGACCGCGGTCGACGACGTGGAACCACCGACCCGAGCTAACGTGAGAAGCACTCCGCCGAAACCAGACAACAAGTTGTATTAAAATATGTAAGACATTGTACAGACTACAGACCCAACGTTTTGTAATTTGTAAGGTATGATACTATAATATAGTTAAACATAAAATCTCACAATGAATATAGCAAGGTGCCAATACGCAATATATCTATTCATAGGTAATTTCTTATTGGTAGATCCCTGGCTAGATATAGAACTTGGTAAGTATATAGAAACGTAGGTATATCTATATAGTATTTATGGACACCTTGTTGTTCATTTAGGTTTTATTATTTACTAGCTGATGCCCGCGTCCGCGTTGTTTAAGTTTTTTGATTTCCACGGAAGTCCGTTATTTTCCGGAATAAAAAGCAGCCTATGTCACTCTCCTCAACTATACCTATGCCAAAAATCACGTCGAACCGTTGCTCCCTCGCAGCGTGATTGAAGGACAAACCAACAAAGAAACACACTTTCGCATTTATAAAATTAGTATGATTTTTTGGCTCTATGTTGCGATAATTAATGTAATAGCTTATAACGGTAATAAATTTCAACTTTTTCAGCAATAGCTCTAGAAAATAGGTTTAAATAATTCAAGTAGGTACATTATATTTACCTTACCTTACTAATTCAACCACTAAAATTTAAAAGTCTAAAGTCTGAACGACGCCTAACGTTTGTGTTTCTTTTAACCGCATAAAAAAGACGTAAAAAAATGTTTTATGGATATGGATTTTATGTTACGCAATTTCGTTGGAGCTATTTATTAAAACTCGTTTTCAAAGAAAAACTTAATTTTAATGGGTATCCCAATCCTTCGATTAAGTATAATCTCTTCGATTCTATAGAATAAGTATTTCAGTAGGTACAAACCAGCTACCAATTCTTAATACTTGATTAATATTCTAGTTTCTACACGACCTAAAAAAAGGTTTAAGGGGTAGCCGTAGGTAGTAAGATATTAGCACTCTAAGGGTTAATTCACATTGACAGCAAAGCTAAAATATTGTAACATATACCTAATATTCACCTCACTACGAAACTTAGTTTTAGTTAATTATAAAGCACAAACTAACCGTAAAATTGTAAACACAAACTTTTGACAAGTTTAAAGTTAACTGAACTGTTAGCTGCCTACCGAATACAATGTGAAAATGACTTGCTTAAGAAAGAAAACATGAGAAGAGAAAATATAGATGGGTATACAGTTACATTTCATAAGAATTAAAAGATAGGTGAATACAACAAGAAACAAAACAATAAGAAATTCCCAGTCTTATCTAAGCAGCAGCCCACAAGTTTTCCAAAAGCCGTAGAAAACGCGTTAAAAATATTTCTGAATTACTTTAAAGGCGTTATTGAGTTGCCCACGCGTTGGTTCTGCCAAGGTGAACCATTGTTGTGCTCAAGTGCTAAATAATCACACGGCGGAAATAATTTAATCGTTTAATGTATGATGATGATTACATCAGCTCCCGAAAATAAATCGGTGAGTTTTAATAATGCAAATATCATGAAACTTCGAAAAATTGGGTAGGTACCTACCTGGTATGACCTAAGCTAAGTCCAAAATAAATTGTTTTGTTAGCTAAATAAGTATTTAATACTGGATGATGTCCGTGAACTCGCCCACGTGCATTAAGTTTTTAATTCCTGCAAGTATTCCTCGGTACACACCTGGGAGTTAGGTTGTATTCCTTCCCCGGGATATAACCTAATTAACTCTGTACCTTCTGTAACTCAGTACCTTCATCAAAATCTGTTGAAAAGATCGGTAGGTAAAGCGTAGCAGTAAGCAGACAGACACACTTTCGCATAAATATAACAGTAGGAACGAATAAGGAGAAAGTCAAATCGTCGCGTTCTTGAAAATATTTGAACATACTCATTACTCATGCTGTAAAGATAATAATGTCAAAGAAAACGCAACTTCCTATTGAAGTAGATAGGTACGCTTGCATTCTCTCCCAAGTCCCAAGCAACTACAACGCAGCTAGACTTATGAATGAAAGCAACCTAGTTTAAGGTCTCTTCTTGCTTAGGTTTTTATACAAGTTAGCTGTCGAGTTTAACAACTCAACACTTTAGAAACTCTACCTACATCGCGCTAGTAAACATTTCAACCTTAAACTTTGAAGATCGGAAATTAAAACATGTTAAAGTACTATTATTTATTTATTTATTTTATTTTAAGTAATTTAGAACAAATAGACAGTACTTATCTACCAAACATCAAACTCTCTAATGTAGTTATTTTCATTTTCATTTCATTTCATTTATTTATTTGTGAATACAGTAGGTACAAATGGTACCTAGAGCTAAGTAACGATAGATTTAAGCAGTTTAATCGTTTTAACTTTTAAAGCCAAGGCAGAAAACTAGCACATCTGTCAGCTTACAGTGAATTCACTCAAGAGAGAAGCGGTATCAAATAAACAGTCGTCAAGCGAAAAAAAAAATATAACTAATAATATTAAAACCGCAGTTTGTTTTCAGATTTGGCTTGCGTGATTCGAGACAGACAGACCATATGGTCGACGACCTTCTGTGATTTGATCATGAACAGCTTCTTACACCCACACACTGATACCAGCTTAGTGCATAGGTAGGTAGGTACTTAGCTCTCACCTAGCCAAAATGTTTTGTGATATTCCATACCAAGATTTATTCAGTTTCTTCTCGATGTTTGATCAACGAACCTATACTTGTTATATCAGCGAATATGTAGGAAAAGTGCACGTATCAGCAAATTTATATGGTTTTAAGATAGAGAGGTAGTAAGTCTTATCTCTGTATATCGCAGACTTTTTGGAAAGATAACCTTATTATAGGTAATTTAAGAGACAAGACTAACTTTAAAAGAAACACAAAACATAGCAACGTATCTACGATATTAAATAATTATTTACGATACCAATGAATTAGGAATCTGCTTGTAAAAAATGTATAATATGTTATAGATACCAACAAACTCGTAAGAGTATAAAAAAATAGCTTCATTCATTCAAAATCATTCACTGGAAAATGTGTGTCCGGTCTGCACTACGAACTACGAATACGGTAAACATTTACTCAAATGGTAAAATTATTGTAGGTAGATAGGTATTTTTTTGGTCTTTGTAACACAGGATAATATGTATTAAGTTAAAATATAAGAAATACTTGTCTGAGAATTATTCAAGACAATCCATGTAAATCTAGTGTGTGTTGAGAAATAAAGTACCTAAGTTCCAAAATTAAAGCGTTTATTAAATTATAAAAATATCGCTTTAATTGGGAACGTCAAAGTAAATACGACAGAGATAGATATTTCTAGATAATGCTGTTCAAAAACACATTGATATGAAATTATGATAAGGATTAAAAAAGCAGATCAGAGATGCGCCCATGAAACAAAATACTTACTTGATGTAACTAGAAAAAAACTAATTAGGAACTTTTCTAAACATCTACTTAGTAAACACTCATAAAAAGAAGGTTGCTAAAAAAACCAATAGGGCAATGAAATATAAACAGACAGGCACAGTGTTGCAGAAAGGATATCAATTTTAACCACCAGCGGTTAGCAATATGTAAGACGCTATTAATAGATGAAAATCTCAAGTATAGTAGGTGGCACTTGGCTGTGTACTGTGTAGGTCTACGTTTGTTAACTTCCTGTGACCACGCGTTACACGACATTGTAGAGCATTCGGTGATGAAATCAATTTAGCCTCAATTTGCAGAGAGTAATTCATTCATTCATTTTACTACCGGGAATTCAAAATCTCATATGTTATGAATTATTTCTTCTTCTTCTCGATAATGTCCAGATACTATGAGATTTATCAAAGTAAGTGTTTCATTAAAATCATAATATAGGTAATCGTTAAACAGAGCTGACACCTTTTATTTTGTAAAGTATTGTGAATCGTTCTACAAGCTCACCAGTCACCATATTATTATCCGAAGAAAATGTCTACAATTAGAAACTATGATACCATTACAGGTTAAGTGGTTCAATTTCCTTCGATTTTGTCTGCAGGTTAAGTTATGCAGGTTAGAAAGTTCTTCCATAAGTCACATATCTAGGAGTGTTAAGTCTTGATTTCACAAAATATGGTAGCATGTACAATTAAAACAAACCTAAATACTTCTTTCAGTGTTACGACCATTTTTGGATTGTCTCCTGCAGCAACTTTCCATGTTCAGAATTGAGGCCGATCTTTTTACTGTCCTTATATGAGTGACGTACACAAGCCCACATTTGAACCTGTTCTTCATTGCTACAACCATAAAGGTTAATATGGTTAAAAAAATGCAAATCTTGCTTCGACCAGTCCAGTAGGTATGTTTTGAGAAGAGTTTACAATTTTTTTATGGGTTTCGAGCCATTCAATGAAAAACGCATTGTTCCTTAAATAGGCTCTACATTTTTTAAACATAATTTTGAAGATGACTGCTAAATAAGAAAAAGTCGTTTTCAAAACAATTTGCATGGCTTATTTTATTCAAGATAAAAATCTTCCTCCATTTGAGATTGTCTGTTAACCCCACCATGATTTCCAGTGCTGAGTTAAAAAAATGATTTATTTTATTTACTTATTTGTTTCTTTCATTCCAGAACTTTAGGATCTCATGTTTATCGGTTCCACGACATTTGTCAGCACCTGGCAGAGCATTGCGAGAGAGTAGAGACTACGAATCACCTAATTTCTGATTTGATCTTGTAAAGATACCCTTGAGATAGTTGTGCGGTGGGTAATGAATAATGAGTGATGAGTCCTTTCCATAATTTTGGGCAAAACATGAACCAATGCGTGCCACAGACTCATGAATCTCGCATGGCAATTTCGTAAGGCAATGAGTGTATCATTTACTTTTACTTTTAGCATAGATAAACGAACCGTTAAGTAATTCAGTTGCATAATTCGCTTATCTTGTCTTTTGTATCCCTACACTCCCAAAATGTTTTATTATGTTATGATTATAATGATAATTGCAATCACTCAGATAACTAGGTTTATATTGAGTACTAGCTGATGCCCGCGACTTCATCCGCGTGGATTGAGGTTTTATGGTTCCCGCGGGAAATCTTTAATTTTCCGGGATAAAAAGTAGCCTATGTTTTAATCCGTTATAAGCTATCTATGTTCCAAATTTCAGCCAAATCGGTTCAGTAGTTGCGGCGTGAAGGAGTAACAAACATACACACTTACACACACACAAACTTTCGCCTTTATAATATTAGTGTGATAAGTATGGATTCGGATTTCTTTTTCATGTTTATATTGTTACTAGCAGATGCCCGCGACTTCGTCCGCGTGGTTTAAGTTTTTTTGCCCACAGGCTCTCCTTAATTTTCCGGTATAAAAAGTATCCTATGTCACTCTCCAGGTCCACAACTATGCAATGCAAAAAATCAAGTTGATCGGTTGCTCTGTTGCGGCGTGATTGAAGGTCAAACTCTCTATTTAACATCCTTGGGGATAAAATGTTCAAAAACTGTGAATCCAAGTTCCATGGCTATAACTTGAGAAAATTTCATTCAAACTTTCAACCCCTTTTCCACCCCTTTAGGGGTCGAATTTTCAAAAATGGTGAAACACGTACTTCTTCATATTTAACCAAAAGCCCAAATGCTAATTTTCATGGCTATAACTTGAGAAATGAAGGACTTTCATTTAAATTTTCAACCCCTATTTTACCCCTTTGGGGATGGAATTTTGAAAAACTGTGACATACGTAGGTACTTCTTTAATTTTTAACGAAAGCCAAAGTACCAAGCTTCGTTGATATAACTTGAGAAATATCTTGAGAAATGAAGGACTTTTAAACTAAATTTCATCCCCTATTTCACCCGTTTGGGGGTCGAATTTTCAAAAACTGTGAAATACGTATAAATTTCTTCATTTTTTACCCGTAGCACTTATACCAAGTTTCAGGGCTATAACTTGAGAAATGAAGGACTTTCATATAACCTTTCTACCCCTATTTCACCCCGTTAAGGGTGGAATTTTGAAATACTGTGAAACATATACTTCTTTATTTTTTACCTTAAGCCAAAATACCAAGTTTTGTTGATATAACTTGAGAAATATCTCGAGAAATGAAGTACTTTCATGCAAACTTTCATCCCCTATTTCACCCCTTCTAGGGTAGAATTTTAAGAAACTGTGAAATACGTATTTCTTAATTTTTTACCGGTAGCTCATATACCAAGTTTTATGGATATAACTTTAGAAATGACGGACTTTCATACAAACTTTCAACCCCTATTTCACCCCCTTAGGGGTGGAATTTTGAAAAATCCTTCCTTAGTGTGCGCCTACGCCACAAAAGTAACCTACTGTCAAAATTTCAACTTTCTATCTTCAGCGGTTTAGGCTGTGCGTTGATATATAAGTCAGTCAGTCAGTCAGGACTTTGAATTTTATAGATATAGATTACTTATCGTGTTTTTGTAGCCACAACGGATTTAGGTATTTATTTTTTATTTTTTTTATCAATTAGGTAGTAATTTTAATTTTTGTAACTAAATGTTTTAAAACACGTATTTTGAAGTAAGTAGCATTTTCATGTACTTATCAAAAATGTTTTGTTTCCAATAATCGGATTATAAATAACACTTCCAATGTTCTTTAACCCAAATACAACGGAATGATTATGTAAATAAATTCCTGCAACTGCAACTGACACGGCACATCGCTATTCGTTTATTTTCCTTCTATATTTACAACTGTTTGCTACTTCCTAGTTCTTATACATTGGTTCGATATTAATTTTCTTATGGTGAATCTTGATACTCCTAACTTATTTCTTATATCGATCGAAAGTGTGTGTTTGTTACATTTTTACATCGATGGCGTTAGTGGTTTGGCATGGTAATTTTTGTATAGGATGAGCTCCAAAAAATATTTAAAGATATTTAATATACTGACGATTCAACACGCGATAAAGAATTATTTTATTTGTCAAACCTACATGTGTAAGATGAAGTATTAAATTTTTAAATAATTGTTGATTATTGAAATTAGTTTCGGTCACTGTGTCGATAATTTAATTTACACCATTGACTTACCAATTTACACTGATAAACGAAACTATGGAAAAAATAGATCGTATTGGTAAATTATTTAAGTTTAAGACGATACTCTCCTGTAAAATACTGTCTGTACCTTCCCGATCATCCCTAAAGTTTGCATGCAAAAAAGTTTTACCAAAAGAGTCTTGGTAGAGTTGGCACGGGTAAAAAGGATGACGTAAGGCTGCATAGCTGGCCGAGTTGAAACGTTAAGCTGTATGAAGTAAACAAGTATGAAACGAGTTTAAGCGAGGACGTGGCACGATGAGATCACCGATGCGAATAACTCAGACTGAGGTCGGAGCAACGTCATGTCTTTCTAATTGACTTGCCTCTTGCCGATTTTGCCGGCCATAGTGATGACAAGAGTAAATACATTATTGTACATACAATAATTCCTCGTAAAATTTATAACAAAAGTAGGTATTTAGGTATAGCAGTGACTATAGCATATTTGTCATAAGATTTTCTTCGTACAATCGATTAGGTAATATTTGTAGAGATTGCCGTGCCAATAAATGTACATCAAGTTCTTACTAGTTCTGCCAGGAGTCTGGCGAAATTCCGATGCACCCAAATACATTAGACAATTCACATTACTTTTTACCCCGGAAAATTAAAGAGTTCCCGCGGGCATCAAAAACCTTAATCTACCCGGACGAAATCGCGGAAATCTAGTTATTTGTGTCGAATATATTCTTAACATTGAGACAGTAGTCAGTAGATAAATTAAGTGCTAACTGCTAGTGCTAATATTAATCTGAATTTAGTTACCTACCAAGGGCTGAGTCAAAACTCAAGAGTCTAATTGCGGTTTACTTACGAAGACGAAATTAAATATACCTACTTACTTAATAAAAAATTGTCTGAAATGGACATTTATATTAGAAATGTGAGTAGTCATTATTTCGGTGTAAACACCTAAATTAAAAACAACTTATTGTAGGTCTTAATAAAAATACATTATTGCATGAATTATTATTCAACGAGGCAACAAAATTTTGCTGATAAATGTGAACACCTCGGAATGTTAAGCCTAATTATGTAGGTACCTGTAGTTACGTGGTGCGATAAATATTTAAATGTCACCTATTTATTATCTGCGAATAACGGGTTAAACGGTTTTTAAATTGTTTAAAAACAAGAAAATGGATTACTTAGTATAGATTTCTATACCTTACGCAGATGATAGTATTAGGTAACCACTTTAGGACGGCCGCCGCTCGAAGTTTGTTTTATTTAGCATATAATTCCAAACTTTTCTTTCGAGTTTCGACGACTTTCGACCGCAGCGCACCGGACGCGATAAACGCGACAAACGACGCGACGGACGGACAATCTCCAACGAGTGGCTGGGCCTTGGGCGCCTCTGGGCGCTGATGCAAGCGGCAGAATAACATGGACATGGACAATGTCCAATGATAAATGTACAATGTCCAATGACAAATGCACAATGGACCATGGTCATTGTAGAAGGTGCGGGAGACCTTCGTTCAACATTAGACTTCAACTGTCAGTTGAGAGTTGAGACAACGAAGTCGAGAGTTGACCGTGTGATTTATGAGATGTTGAAAACTTTAATAGACGCACACACGCTAAGGTCAATTCAGTAAGAGCTGTCTCAATTGAGGAGGGTGTGGGCGTTAATTCCACTTTGCTTATTACAATTTATAACCGTTTACTGGCAGAACGATTCTATCACTTGCCTTGTTAAAATGCCATAAAAGCTCATTGTGAAATACGAGTAGGTAGGTACAATGTGAATTTGTGCGTTTAAACTCTACACTGACATAATTGCATTTCATTGCCATCTTTCTTTTGCCCATAGACGGGCATTTCTTTACGGATTTAAATATCAGTTATTTTGACTACTAGGTACCTACTACTAATAAAGGATCCAAATTAGTGGGCTCAAAACACATGTGGTAGGTACCTACCCTAAGAATTAAGTGCAGGTATTTTATTAGTTGTGTCAACAATGTTAAGTCTTTTTGTAGCCTTTTAATTTACAAAATAAACTTTTTATTTTTCATATATGGGGGCACGGGAGTGCCCCCGCCAAGACGAGCCAAAGGAACGGGGTACTAGCTACCTTTTCTCGAAGCGTTTCGTCATGTTTTCGAATTTATTTTTCCTGACAACATCCCCAAAATCCCGATATTTTCAAATTTTGTACAGATATTTTGGTCTTACGATCTGGCAACCCTAGATGCAGCTCATATGCGATTTTTGTTTGATTACTACTTACTAGCTTCCGGCCCGGCGCCTATGCGGTAACCAGCTTCATGTAGTTACATGAAGCCTAACAAACAACCGCACATTCTCATATAATTATAAAATTAGTCAAGATTCATCATTTTAGGATTTCAAAAATGAAAATTAAATAATCAGAATTTTGTGACCTAAATGGACTATTTAAATCAAGTTTAAATAAACGGCATAAATCATTGCTGCACATTACCATTCATGATTGTGTTCCTATTGAAAAGTTGGTCATGTCTCACTAAACTCCCACCGCGCAATTATCATACAATGCATGTAAGTCGCGAAATATTTTCTTGGAAAGGCAGTCATTACCATCTACCAAACATCACGTACGCGGTACGTACGAGATCAACGTATCCATACTAATATTATAAATGCGAAAGTATGTGTATCTGTCTGTCTGCTACGCTTTCACGGTTCATCTGCTCAACCGATTTTAATCAAATTTGGTACAGGTATACGAAATCTGTAATAATTATGATATTGTCACAAATTATACAATCGCCGATTGAATGACTGGCATCTGTCTTAGCATAGTGTTTACCTCAATAGATTTTGTGAGTAAGAGTTAAAATGTTAATTAGAGCTGAATGTAGGTAGGTATGTTATTCTTGCTGCAACTGTGCATTTTAGGTACCTAAAAGAAATGTCAGCTATTTTGAGACAATCGCAATTGCCTCGCTATCAAGCTATACAACAGAGATAGAATGAAAAATATAAATGACATCTAGCTAGTAGGTAGGTATATGTTTAAACAACACAATGATTTGTGAAAGCATCACGTATAAAGCAAATGGGAGCTTTGTATAACAGCCCATACAAAATTACCATACAATACATTGTGTACAATAGTCAATACTTACAAATGCAAATTGCAAGTATCGAAATAATTCGTAGGAACGATCGTGATTAGGTATACTTACTAACTTACGTATAAACACATAATTACGTAGGTACCTAATTGATAAGTGATATAATACTAAACAGTAGACCGTACCGTCATGAACACAGAACACAAATAGATCAATACTTAATATAATATGTAGGTAGGTACTTATATTATTACACATAATATGTAATAGATATGTAAGTACCTATTCGCTACATATAATATCGGCTTGCTAGACATCATACTAATATTATAAATGCGAAAGTGTGTTTCAATCACGCCGCAAAAGAGCAACGGATCGACGTGATTTGCATGGGTAGAGTTGAAGACCTGGAGAGTGACATAGGCTATACTTTTTATCCCGGAAAATTAAGGAGTTTCCGCGGGAATCAATAAACTTAAACCACGCGGTCAAAGTCGCAGGCATCAGCTAGTAACTCAGCTAAGTCAGCTTATATTTGAATGAAATGAATTTAACGTAAAAAACCGGCCAAGTGCGAGTCGGACTCGCGCACCGAGGGTTCCGTACTAACCTGTAGGTATTTAAGTAAAAGTTATACTATTTTTATTCCGCTTATCTATTTTAATTTCAATTTAATACCTCTACGCGTTCAGGCGGAAAGGGGTAGTACTAAGTTTAAAATTATTAAAATTATTTTTATTACATGTTGTAACTAAAAATTTATGCTTTTCGCAATTTTTCCTTTATCTGTGCTATAAGACGTTGCTTCGTACCAAATTTCAAGATTCTGAGTTCACGTGAAGTACCCTGTAGGTTTTGATTCCCTTGCGAGTGTCGAAAATTTGCAGCATAAACGGCTGTATCTTTTGATTGCGTTGGCTTAGAAGTTTGAATTTTTCACACCTCCAAGGGACAGTAGTTTGTTACAGCTTAAAGGTATTACAGACCTGAGTATTTAATATGAATTTCAATTTTATACCTCTTCATGAGGAAAGGGATAGTAAGTTTAAAATTATTAAAAATATTTTTATTATATGATGTAACTAAAAATTTATGTTTTTCGCAATTCTTCCTATATCTGTGCTATAAGACGTTACTTCGTACAAAGTTTCAAGATTCTGAGTTCACGGGAAGTACCCTGTAGGTTTTGATTCCCTTGCGAGTGTCGAAAATTTGCATAAAAATATTTTTATTATATGATGTAACTAAAAATTTATGATTTTCGCAATTCTTCCTATATCTGTGCTATAAGACGTTGCTTCGTACCAAGTTTCAAGATTCTGAGTTCACGGGAGTACCCTGTAGGTTTTGATTCCCTTGCGAGTGTCGAAAATGTGCATAAAAATATTTTTAGGGTTCCGTACCCAAAGGGTAAAAACGGGACCCTATTACTAAGACTCCGCTGTCTGTCTGTCTGTCTGTCTGTCTCCAGGCTGTATCTCATAGACCGTGATAGCTAGAAAGCTGAAATTTTCACAAATGATGTATTTCCGTTGCCGCTATAACAACAAATACTAAAAATTAAAAATATATATATATTAAGGGGGGTCCCCATACAATAAACGTGTTTTTTTCGTATTTTTTTGCTCAATATTAAAAACGGTAACAGGTAGACGGTTCAAATTTTCACAGAATATTAACTTGTACTTATATTACCTTTCAAAATAAATAATTAAATATCAATAAAGTAAATATTAAAGGGGGGCTCCCATACAACAAACGTAATTTTTTGATATTAACAGTAAACCTCTACAAACAAAGTTAGTTTTGCGGTTCATTAACAAAGGTAATTATACCTACTTCTTGAGTACGTACCTCCATGCGTTTCTGAGAAAAAGGGTCTTGACACACAGACGGATGGACAACGAAGTGATCCTATAAAGGTTCCGTTTTTTCCTTTTGAGGTACGGAACCCTAAATATGTCCGTTTTCAAGGACATCACAGTTTAAATGGCTGCCACCAGCTGTATGAAAATGTAGAGCGTAATCTTGTAACATACACATAAAAGTAAATCGTGTTCGTGACTGCCGACCGTAGAATTTGTTAAGTGCTTATATTTTTTACAAAACAGGTACAAAAAAATAGGTTTGCATTTGCATTTGGGAGTTAGATATAATAAGGATATAAAAAACATATAAGTATATATGATACAAAATTAAATATAGTTGCTAAGTACCTATTTGTGTCTGTCTTGTTCCAGGGTTAATCCATACTAACACTAATTTTATAAATGCGAAAGTGTATTTGTCTGCCTGTCTGCTACGCTTTCACGGAAAAACTGCTCAATCGATTTTGAGGAAATTTGGTACAGACATACATAGTATACATCCCGGTGAAGGATATAGGCTACTCTTTATCCCGAAAAATTTAAGAGTTTCCTCGGGAATTAATATTTTATTTTATCGCTTTTCTAAAAAGACATTTGATTCCAAAAAATGACGGTCTGAATTTGTACAGCTACAGACTATTTATGTAGGTTATACCTAGAAGTTGTTCATGGCGAATTTAAATGTAGGTATTGCTATCTAGCGTGTCAAATCGACTGCCACCGAACGTGTTGCGAATATCTAGTACCCAATATAAATCCTAACCATACTTAACCCCGTCACGTACCTGTTACCTACTTGTAAGTTGTAACAAAGGCGATACCATTTATTAATAGTACCTAGATACGATGGGAAATTAACGGTTCTTTAGCCACGGGAAGATATTAATAGTCTTTTTATTAAAAGCATAAGACTTATTGGTTATTATTGTTCACGTACCTATACCTACGTAGAATCAGACACCTACTCCTATTCAAAATTATTATAATTTCATTCTACGCTATGACTTACAATTTGATTGATAGTGTCTCATTTAGGAATTATAAAGAAGACCTTCCTACGGATTAATTTTTATAGAGAGAATATAAAAAGAGAACATAATATTCTATCCTCTACAACCTATCTACCTAATGCTTCGTTCCCATATTTTACAAAATTACATTGTAGAGGGAGGCTATGCCCAAACTAAAAGAAAAGCCGAAATTAAATATGTCCTTTATATAGGACATGGGTAGGACCTATATAGTATGAACTCGTCAATTGCTCAATTACACCCTATATAGGTATGTGATGTAGTGATGGAATCTCACAATACGAGTACAAAGACCTTTTTGCATCATGACGTGTCGCAACCCACTGTCACGATGAGCGCACACTAATCTCTTGTCACTCTCGAGTACCTACCTAAACGAGTTAGGTACTTTGTGATTACTTTGCGGTATAAAATATAGCTAGCGATGTCATATTTTGAGTGAGTAAATTCATAGCTCTTGCACAGAATAATATAATAGGTAGTGGCTCTTGTAAATACATATGGAATACAAATATAGCTACTGAAAATATATAGAACCCGTCAAATGTAATTCCTATTCGACATTCGAGTTTATTTAATAAATAGCTTAGAACTTAGAAGTTAGTACGGAATTGACAACATATTACCTATTCAATATTAATGACGTGAAAAAATATTTGGCAACATTAATGTAGAATTTTAGTACGGTCTTTACCTATACACGATGAAATTTTAGTGCTTTAAAGCCGCGGCGAGTTGAATCGCCTTTAGCAGAGTACTACCGACTCCACTTGTTTTTTTTAATTTTTAAAGTACTTACTTTATTGAGTTAGATTTTTTTTTCGAAATAAACTCGTAACTGTGAGAAACATTAGTACCGCTCACCGTAAGATTGCACAAACCGTTACATCGTAATCTAACTAGCGAAATTGTAAGCCGTCGACAGATTGTGAACCGTTCAATGTTCTGAGTGTCAATTTTTGAAATAAGTATTCATTGTATTTACATTTTCTTGTCTCTTTCTTGTAGGTTAGGTTAAGGTTCGTCATTTATGCAATACGCCGCAATTTATGTCTTATCTTAATTTTAGGTTACTTAATATACCTAACAGATTACAATCTTACGGTTTTTGCAATCTTACGGTGACATATACAATTTAATAAAACTACATTTTACTAGTAAAACCTGGATTACGACGACGACCAATATACCTTCCTATCCCTAATTAAGAGATTCAAAATAACGAAATAAAAAACACAGAATTAAAAGGGACATCAAAAGCAATTAAAATAGGTAGGTTACTTTTATAGAAAACGTGAAAATTCCACTGTTCATATCGCAATTCGCTAGGTATATTGTATCAGTTTCCTCGCCGTCGCGTCGCATCGTCACGTGCTGCACGAAATAATCTATCTACCTAAACAAATTATGTTCTTTCACATTTTTAAAAAAAGAACCTACCCTATAGGTATTGAATGTACATTTATAGTGAAATATACAAAGTATAGCGTAGATTATTAGAAAGAAAATATTATTTTGATCCCATTTAAACTTGATCAATCCTAAATTTGGCTAACACACTTTGTATTATTATATATTTAAAGTTATCATACCCAATTGATAAAGTAGATAGTAGGTAGACATATTGCACGGTCTACGAATGTATATTATAGAATTAGACAAACAACTAAAAAATTTGCCTAAAGTGACAAATTATGTTCTGTGCAATTCAAGACAAAATTAAATTAAGTAGGTATTTTTGCATTGCAATATTATAGTTAGCAATTATAAAACAGTCAATAAATTGAAATTAACAAAGCAATTCAATCAAAATTAATGAAAAATGTCACTAACAAGTTAATGCATTCTAATTTCTATTACTCGGTAAACTGTAAACCAGGTGAAGGAGTGGAAATGTAAACATTATCGAGTAGATAAGTGGGTATCAGTTTAACGGTAATTGAAAGTGTACCAACCCCTTGTTTTCCCAGTCGATACTATACGATCACAACTTTTATGCGATTTTATCTCTACAAAAGTCTTATTTTCCAAACATTTTCGTTTTTGTCTATCATTTTTCCACAAGCGGAACATTAAAATGAAGTCAACGATATAGGTTATATCGTCATTCGGAAAATAATACACAAATCGATATAGGTAACTACTCACAGTTACAACTCACTAGCACATTTACCTACCTTACATGATGTACTTACATTGTACATAGCCTACTAATCACGTCATTCCCGTAGGCGGGCAAAAAAAGTGTTAATTTTCATCTGAAAATAATTGTTGGTACTTCTGTATAGTTAAGTTATCTATTTAGTTTAGCTTATTTCAATAGAAATGACCTCAACGACTCTAAGTACAGGATTATTTCCTACTCATACCTATTTCATGAAAATTATACACATTTATCTTGAATTCAGCAAATTGCAATGACAAATGATTAGGTGCATAATAAAAAACCGGCCAAGTGCGAGTCCTGTAGGTATATAAGTAAAAGTTATAGTATTTTTATTCCACTTATCTATATTTCAATTTAATACCTCTACGCGTTCATGCGGAAAGGGGTAGTATCTTTAAAATTATTAAAAATATATTTTTATTATATGACTAGATGATGCCCGCGACTTCATCCGCGTGGATTGATGTTTTTTTTATTCCCGCGGGAACTCTTAAATTTTCCAGGATAAAAATAGCCTATGCCCTTCCCCGGGATACAACCTATCCCTGTACCAAATTTCATCAAAATCGCTTGAACAGATATATTTTTTTGATTCCCGTGGGACTCTTCAATTTTCCGGGATGAAAAGTAGCATAAGTCCTTCCCCGGGTCGTAACCTATTTCTGTACCAAATTTCATCCAAATCGGTTGAGTAGTTAGGCCGTGTAAGCGTAGGAGACAGACAGACAGACAGACAGACACACTTTCGCATCTATAATATTAGTATGGATGTAGCTAAAATTTATGCTTTTCGCAATTTTTCCTTTATCTGTGCTATAAGACGTTGCTTCGTACCAAATTTCAAAATTCTGAGTTCACGGGAAGTACCCTGTAGGTTTGATTCCCTTGAGAGTGTCGAAGTTTGCAGCAAAAACGGCTGTATCTTTTGATTGTGTTAGCTTAGAAGTTTGATTTTTTCACAGCTTCAAGGGACAGTAGACCTAAGTATTTGATATGAATTTCAGCTAGATACCTCCATGCGTTCCTGAGAAAAAGGGTCTTGAACTGTAACTATTATTGTGCTATTACATACTTTTAGGGTTCCGTACCTCAAAAGGAAAAAACGGAACCCTTATAGGATCACTTCGTTGTCCGTCCATCTGTGTGTCAAGACCCTTTTTCTCAGGAACGCATAGAGGTATCAAACTGAAATTCATATCAAATACTTAAGTCTACTGTCTCGTTGGTCTAGTGGTTAGCATAGTCGACTGCGGATCACGAGGTCCTGGGTTCGATTCCCGGTCGGGCATAAAAGTTAGGTATTGGGTTTTTCAATTAAGAAATCCTCAGTGCCAGCCCGGAGTTGGAAGTTGGCGGTGTTTCACCCCCGTGCCTCGGAGAGCACGTTAAGCCGTCGGTCCCGGTTATTATCACTAACATGATAATAGTCGTTAAAGCCCGCCAACCCGCATTGGAGCAGCGTGGTGGGTCTAAGCTCTAATTCCCGCTCTCCTATGAGAGTGGAGGCCTGTGCCCAGCAGTGGGACGTTAATAGGCTGTAGTGATGATGATGATGATGACTGTCCCTTGGAGGTGTGAAAACATCAAACTTCAAAGCCAACACAATCAAAAGATACTGCCGTTTATGCTGCAAATTTTCGAATTTTCTTGCACTCGCAAGGGAATCAAAACCTACAGGGTACTTTCCGTGAACTCAGAATCTTGAAACTTGGTACGAAGCAACGTCTTATAGCACAGATATAGGAAGAATTGCGAAAAACATACATTTTTAGTTAAATCATAATATAATAAAAATATTTTTATGCAAATTTTCGACACTCGCAAGGCAATCAAAACCTACAGGGTACTTCCCGTGAACTCAGAATCTTGAAAATTGGTACGAAGCAACTTCTTATAGCACAGATATAGGAAAAATTGCGAAAACCATAAATTACTAGTTACATCATATAATAAAAATATTTTTATGCAAATTTTCGACACTCGCAAGGCAATCAAAACCTACAGGGTACTTCCCGTGAACTCAGAATCTTGAAAATTGGTAAGAAGCAACATCTTATAGCACAGATATAGGAAGAATTGCGAAAAACATAAATTTTTAGTTAAATCATAAAATAAAAATATTTTTATGCAAATTTTCGACACTCACAAGGGAATCAAAACCTACAGGGTACTTCCCGTGAACTCAGAATCTTGAAACTTGGTACGAAGCAACGTCTTATAGCACAGATATAGAAGGAAGTGCGAAGAACATAAATTTTTAGTTAAATCATATAATAAAAATATTTTTATGCAAATTTTCGACACTCACAAGGTAATCAAAACCTACAGGGTACTTCCCGTGAACTCAGAATCTTGAAACTTGGTACGAAGCAACCTCTTAAAGCACAGATATAGGAAGAATTGCGAAATACATACATTTTTAGCTACATCATATAATAAAAATATTTTTATGCAAATTTTCGACACTCGCAAGGCAATCAAAACCTACAGGGTACTTCCCGTGAACTCAGAATCTTAAAAATTGGTACGAAGCAACATCTTTTAACACAGATATAGGAAGAATTGCGAAAAACATAAATTTTTAGTTAAATCATAAAATAAAAATATTTTTATGCAAATTTACGACACTCGCAAGGCAATCAAAACCTACAGGGTACTTCCCGTGAACTCAGAATCTTGAAACTTAGTACAAAGCAACGTCTTATAGCACAAATATAGAAAGACTTGCGAAAAACATAAATTTTTAGTTACATCATATAATAAAAATATTTTTATGCAAATTTTTGACACTCGCAAGGGTATCAAAACCTACAGGGTACTTCCCGTGAACACAGAATCTTGAAATTTGGTACAAAGCAACGTCTTATAGCGCAAATATAGTAAGAATTGCGAAAAACATACATTTTTAGTTACTTATATCATAATATAATAAAAATATTTTTTTGCAAATTTTCGACACTCGCAATGGAATCAAAACCTACAGGGTACTTCCCGTGAACTCAAAATCTTGAAATTTGGTACGAAACAACGTCTTATAGTACAGATAAAGGAAAAATTGCGAAAAGCATAAATTTTTAGTTACATCATATAATAAAAATATTTTTAATAATTTTAAACTTACTACCCCTTTCCGCATGAACGCGTTGAGGTATTAAATTAAAATTAAAATAGATAAGTGGAATAAAAATCCTATAACTTTTACTTATATACCTACAAGTTTGTACCCTCAGTGCGCGAGTCCGACTCGCACTTGGCCGGTTTTTTTTTGTATAAGTAAGTAATTAAACACAATCTATTACAATTCTTAGAAAGTCAGGACCAAAGAGAATATAATACATATTATAGGCATAACGAGTAACGACATGTAATGCCAGGAATCGCATAAACCTTGGCTTACTCATTGCTTACTGCATATTTATTAATAGTATTGCAATGGACGTTATTACAGTCATGTCGAAGAACATCAGACATTCACAACAAAATACAAACAAACAACTTAGATTATGAATAATTATTATTTACAGTAGGTAAATTATTAATCAGGTTATTGTATAGCGTCTTAATTATTAAATTGCGTCAAGTTCTTATCGCTCAAGAGTCAACAGTTGATAATATTAAGTACTTGTATTGCATTAATATACGCGAAAGTCTGTATAATTTATACTTACTCTTTTTCTTCGATATAGTTAGGTAGTGTACACTTCTACCCCTTCTTTTAGCCTTTTAAGGGTTCTGTACCTCAAGAGGAAAAAAATAACCTATAAAAAGGATCCCTTCTAACCGGCTTTTACTAAAATTTCAATATACTGAATGCACACTTAATGCATCATAAAAAAAATAACTATCATTTTAAATAATATTAGTAATTAAAATGATGCGGCACAGTTATTGTTTTTGTAAGACGGTCTACTTTTGTACATAGAATGATAGATTGAATAATATAATGTAATAAAATTACTACATGATAACCTCTCCTGATTATGGTTTTACATGGCATTAGATATCCCTAGACCTGCTTCTAATTATTAATATCAAGAATGTGCAGAGCCGACAACCATAGATAATACACTTTATACTAGCCGACAACGGTTGGAATAATAACACCTGTGTAAGTCTTGTATCTGTTTACCAAACAGTTTAAAAAACTGATGGAATTTGTTTTGATCCTGCTTTCTTAACACGATCTGAGAAAGAGATGATACTTACTACTTAGCAGATTTTAATAGCTAAGTATAAAAATTCTTTTCAAAAACCGACTTCCAAAGCCGCTGTAAAGTAAAAAATAATTTTGATTTCTACACACTATGTTGAAGTCGGGCGAGCCTGACGCGTCAACTTTCTATCTTTGTTATACTCGCCCGACTTCAACATAGTGTGTAGAAATCAAAATTATTTTTTACTTTACAGTGGCTTTGGAAGTCGGTTTTTTGAAAAGAATTTTTATTTTTAACTTTTTAGTGTACCTAATCTTAATCCAGTACCCTGCAGCATCAGAGTTGAGGAGTTGGGACTTGGGTTTAAGTATAAAGTCGTTGCTTGACACCTACAACCTACAATATGAATTCACCATAAAAAAAATCTAAATCGCTATCTTTAAGGAGTTCTGTACCCTACAGCATCAGGGTTGAGGAGTTGGGACTCAGAGTTGTATCGTATACACGTGACTTGATACCTACTATATGAATTCACCATCAAAATTTCCTAACTCACTAGTTAGTAGTTTTGATGATTTCATGTAGTACGGTACACCTACAGCATCAGGATTGAGGATTTGGAGTCAGAATTTTTTTATGGGACCACCTTGTGATCTTCCTCGAACCAATGAAATAAAATTTGTTCAAATCGGTTTAGAAACCACGGAGATATGCACCGACAAACATTTAAAAAAAAAAAGATACGCGCCGAATTGAGAACCTCCTCCTTTTTTGGAAGTCGGTTAAAAATATAAAAACCGGCCAAGTGCGAGTCGGACTCGCGCACCGAGGGTTCCGTACTCAAGAAGTAGGTATAATTACCTTTGTTAATGAACCGCAAAACTAACTTTGTTTGTAGAGGTTTACTGTTAATATCAAAAAATTACGTTTGTTGTATGGGAGCCCCCCTTTAATATTTACTTTATTGATATTTAATTATTTATTTTGAAAGGTAATATACAAGTTACTATTCTGTGAAAATTTGAACCGTCTACCTGTTACCGTTTTTAATATTGAGCAAAAAAATACGAAAAAAACACGTTTATTGTATGGGGACCCCCCTTAATATATATATTTTTTTAATTTTTAGTATTTGTTGTTATAGCGGCAACGGAAATACATCATTTGTGAAAATTTCAGCTTTCTAGCTAGCACGGTCTATGAGATACAGCCTGGAGACAGACAGACAGACAGACAGACAGACAGACAGCGGAGTCTTAGTAATAGGGTCCCGTTTTTACCCTTTGCGTACGGAACCCTAAAAAAGATACATATGTAAGCTAAGTAATTTATGAGCAAGATGAGTTAGCGTTAGGGAATTCAGGACCTTCTCACCTTCCTAATTAATGTTATCGAATAAAATATTATCATTCTAACGGAGCACCAATGGCAAATGTTTTCCCAACATTTCGAACGACGAGAGAAGACGAGTTTTCGAAACTAGTTTAGCGCTTTCTTCTAATTCCTATAAGAAGCTGTTGACAAACCAGATTCAGATACGACTAGATACCTATACCTATCTAGGTTCATAGTGAATTATTATTTCCTACATCTCAATGGATGGTATTTTCTGATACGGTTTGTAAGGACAAATGTAGCTTAAAAATGTTATGAACCTAGCAAGTAGCAACACACCGAGCTTTAGTAAGGTTCGCAGTCTAGAAGATACCTAATATGTTACGTTACCTACCTATTTATGTATTTTAATTGGATATATTATATTTTTTCAGGTATAGGTAGGTACTTACTTAGTGCAAAACCATCAAAAACACTTTATTTTGAATAGGTATGCCTATTCAATGATCAAATATTAATATTATGGTATTAAAACTTAGCCAGGACTCTTGAAAATTGTAAAGAAACTGATAACTTTTAAAGTTAAGAGCTAAATTTATTGCTCAATGTTCAATCAATTTATAGCCATGAATTCGTGGTCACAGATAATAAAATTATTGCACCCAAAAGATACGATTATTTAGCAACTCATTGTAATTATGAACACGGCGCACTGCTATATAATATTGTGTCTTTATAGAACGGAAATTCATGAGCAAACTACCCGATACCTAAATGACCTATAAAGGTATAAAATAATATTGAAAAGTATTGAAAAGGGAAATAAAATTTTAAAAGGCTTCATCTTATTATTTATTATAAAGCTTTATGTTTTAATAACGAGAGCCTTGAATTAAAACAAAATACCAGCCTATGTACCAACGCATGTATTTGGGTCCAACACAGACGCATATAATAGTAATCTACTTTTTACAGCTCCAATTTACCTGTCATAGCCAATTTAGCAATGCGAATAATCATGATGTCATATAAAATGATAGTAATAATAATAAAATCGCTTGCGCAAGGACTCAAGTGGTGTTATTTCAACAGTGTGGGGGCACACGAATATATTGGTGGAGGTACGGAGGCTGGTACAGTTGAGTAGGCGCCACTGCCACCCACCAGTTTGATTAGCAGTAAAAATATATGAATGAAAATCACGACTACCGTGATTCATAATACTTACGTCTTATTCTTACATCTAGGCAGAAAATAATAGATTTTAAGCCCTAGATTTTTTAAACCTAAACTAGAACGCTTTTTCTTTTCGCAAAAATATTTAGGGACGTCGAAATGGACGATGAATGGTGGAATGGATGGATAGTCTGCACGGATGTAAAAAAATTAAGTAGGTAAGTACATAATACAAGTACCTTCTGTACCAGTAGTACATACAGCTACTAGCTGAATGTCTGCGACTTCGTACGCGTGGTTTAAGATTTTTTTATTCCCGGAAGCTTCATAATTTTCCGGGATAGAAAAGTAGCCTGAGTATTATATGTCCTCAACTATTCCCATGCAAAACCACCTCGATTTGTTACTCTGTTGTGGCGTGATTGAAGGACAAACCAACAAACAATTGACAAACCTACTTTCGCATTTCTAATTTTATTTTCTATGATCTCAGCTTCTCAGCAATTCCTATTTCATACAACAAAAACATGAGACGTTTTAAACTATTGCAATAGAATGGAGTAATACTAAAATTCTATATCAATGTTTTAAACCATTTGATAGTATTATACTATACGACCTATCATTGAAATTAAATCTAACGTGTAGATATCAAATACCTATCAACTTTCTTTTTATCGAAATAGTGATGGCTCTATCTTTATTCCAAAGGAGACGGTTCAGATTTGTATGGGGCGTAGGCCATTTCTTGTACAAGCAGAGAAATGAAGGAAAATAAAATAGGTACTAGACCAGTTTTTATTGGTGAAATCTACGAATTCGTCGTAATTTCAGTGGTAAAATTATTTAATCTTTCCAACTTATGGAACACTAAACATGAGTGGGTAACAATGTCGGATTCATATTTATTGACGATTTCAAAAGAAAAACACGTTATTGTGACAGTGACTGTCAGAAATGACATTTGATACATTTCGCGCCTACTGCTTTCTCTATGGCTGAAGTAGCCATCTTGGAAACCTATCGAAAACTTATAATACATTTATATTTTTTTGCTCGTTATTTATTTTACTGTTCTAAATTATTATATTTTTAATACAAACTATGTATTTTCCTCTATTCATGGTAGAGTGTACAAGAGTAGGCCTAAAATGAACCTTTTCCTTTATCAAAGTAGCGGTAATAAGTCGTTTTAAAACTGTGCCAAAGAGACTGTACCGCTCTTTTACTTAGTTGATAAATAATAAGAAGGCTTTGTATATGGCACACAGACGGACATATTATGAACTAGGTGAAACTTTCGATCCCCTTTATTTTTTTACTGAACCCTTAGCAGTGCAGGCAAGGTACTCTGTTTTATCAGTAAAAAAACAAAAGGCACTATTTTATCTGTACTTGAGCATTGTTTTTAAATTGCCAGACAATTTAAACGAGTTTCCGAATGAGGACGCCTGTCGCCTGATGGGTAGATACAGCCTACGCCTGTACTTACATAACATAAGTATAAGATTATAAGGACTCCGACAGCTGTGAGTCACATCCTTGCTGGTGTTTTATCTTTACCAAAATATGGTATTGGCGACAGTAAAGTTTTATTTATTTTGACTAATGTTTACGAAGCATCGTATACATAATGTAGTCATAGAGCATAGAGTCGTTATATAACGGAATAGGGCGGGTGCAGACTGAAGATTTTTGTCTTGGACCTTAGAAATACCTCAAGATCATTGACTTCATTCTCCTTTTTTTCGGGCACGGCTCTTCTTATTCTTAGCAAAGAATAATATGTTAATTTTCGAGACAACTTAACATTATTGCCACCTAGAAATTCGTGATTCTGACGTCATCTAGATTCTGAATGTCATTAGCGTTAACTATGTATACCCAAGGACGTATAAAACATATCGTCCATGGATATACCTATACAGATATCTAAACAATCACCGCGGGAAATTTGGCATTATTGTGATTTGTGGGGGACGATCTACTAAACGATCTTGTATGGATTTAACTATTTCCCTAAATAGCTGACGTTAGTATACGGCATCATAGGTAGAAGCCAGAAGGTATGAATGACGAATCAGGAATTTCAAAAAAATAATTGAAGGTCATCACAATCGGAATTAAAACGTACTACTGGTACTAGGCACTTAGCCAAAACGCATGAAGTGAACGTAACATATGTAGTGAAATTACTATTGTCCATCTTTGAAGTTTCGTAGACTACATATTTACTTCATTAAGCATCCGATCTTAAGTAAAATAGAGGGAGATTTCTATTTAGGTGGTATCTAGTTGGTAAGTAGAAGTACATCAATCAGCTACGAGTATACTGAGTCATATTGTAAATATGTCTGCGGCTAATGTGTTTAAAATTGACACGAATATTACTTAAACGATGTAAACTTGTGAGTTGCCCGTAAATGGGTAGATAAGAGATAAATATGAATGATCCCATCAACTATACTCTAAGTTAAACAAACCTAATCGCCTTTAAACCGATTGGTACCCGAACTAATAGTATTTACATTCCTACTATAGAATAGAACACGTATAAAAATATGCTGTCTGTAAACGGCCTTATCATCTCTGTCGAACCTGCCTTATAGGGTGCTGAGAATGAAATAGCCTACATGTACTCACGATATTTTGTTAAAGTATTATTTATCGGCAATGTGTAGAAGATCACGTTATTATGTATTAAAATATTGTAGTAGGTAAATAATAATTGTTTCACCTACTGTAGCTCTACCCTCTAGATCTAGAAGCTAAAGCAAAATAAAAATAAAAATAAAATAAAATGTAATTCAATTCGAGAGGTTTGTTTGCGCAACATTCTTTCAAAACTAAATCAAATACTCGTCTATATTAAATATATTTAAAAAAAAACTTGTTGACTTGTTTATAAATTTTATAAACAAGTCTATATTTCTTAGAACCTACAAATAGAAGAGGTAGGTAGTTCATATATCTAGATAGTTAAGGTTAGAAAGAGTAGTTTCCTGAAATGGAATGTCGATCATTCTGTAACTGGTAAAATTATGTAGGTAACTACTTACCTATGTCCAGCATGCCCCGGCCATAATACGAGCGATAGATTATATTTTATAACATTTTACAACCTTTTACCTATACCAGAGCCTATACCTTGAAATATAAACTACTTCGAATGTTTACAAATAGATATGTAGTTAATATTTTGACTTACCCACAGGTGCAGATTTCGCAAATGCATTGTTCCTTTTCGATGATTTTTTCTGGTTTCTTGGGGCCACCTTGTTTTGGCCTGGTCTCGTCTATGTAGACAGTCTCTTCTACCACGGTCCGGTCGTCTCGCACAGTTTTCCTGTCGTCTATGACGGTTTCGTCGTAGACGGTGCTGACGACAGTGTCCTCTCTCGTGGTGTCAGTAATTGCGCGATCCACCACGTCGTATTCACGTACATCATTCGTTGTTCGGACATCCTTCTAAAATATAAATATAAATTAGTTTAAATAGGTACTTCTTTCTTACTGTAATAAAATACTTAGGAACTTGACTGTTTGTTAACTAACTTACCAAGTTTCTGATGTCTAACGAGCTGTTATCGACAAAAACATCTGTTTTTATTTTCTCGTCTTCTTTAGCATCTTCGTAAGTTGTAATTTTTCTAGTTACACCATTTTCGGTTATGTAACGAGTCACTTCAATTTGACTTCGCGTCTTCTCCACTTCGAAAGCCCTTTTTATAGTATCACCTGATGTTGTATGTAAGACTGTTGTTTCTTCAGTATCAATTCCTTCGTAAAGGTCTTTAACATCTTCATTGATCTTAGTTCCGAATGTTACTTTATCGATTCTTTTGAATGGATATTTATTTACAGTTTCAATAATTTCTTTTAAAACCTTATCATCAATATTCTTTTTATTAATAACTATATTTTTGTTGCTAACAGTAACGTCTTTATTTGTTGATGAGGATTCAATGATTTTTCTTAGATCGCTTATAGATGTAAAGTCTTTTATGTCTCTTGAAGATAAAATGATATTTTCTTCTGTATCCTGCCTCTTTAAGTGATGCCTAGGCTTCTCAGGCTTTCCAAATAGCGATGTTTGGTTTGGACCTTTAGGTCTATCATTACCCGTTTCATAAGTAAATTTGCCATTCCAAGTTCCAGTACTTCTTTCATAAGTTGTTGAAGTATCTTTAGTTTGTGATTTAGAGGTAGTGGTACTTTCTTTTGTCAGGTTTTGTTTTTCTTTTGTTATAAAATCAGTAGCTTCTGATACATTTTTTGTATCACGAATATCTGACTGTGTATCACTAGATGTAGACACAAAGGTATCGGAGTAAATATTTTTGTCGCTGGTGGAACTAATACGTTTATTATGAATATCCTCTGTGTCTGTAGTGTGCTCAATTATGGCAGGTTTGCGAGTGAAATCACCACCATATGTGTTATTTGTTGATGCTATTTGCTTTCCATCCTTATACAAGGCCGATTCTTCGGTCACATAAGTGCCACTTTTGGGTACACCATCTTTACCTGTATCATAAAAAGCCTCTTTGTCCAAAACGTGACGAGTATATTCATGTTGTGGTTCAATTCCAGTGCCGCTTATTTGATGGCTCTTTTCATGTGTAGAATGTTCTTTGCTATCCCCCCACTCTCTACTTGAACTATCAACTAATACTTGCTTTCCATTCACTACTTCAAATACATAGGAAGACGTAGATTCTTGCTGAGCACTACTCGTATTACTTTTAAGAATTTTCGTAGAATAATTAATATCTTTCGTATCAGGAACTTGCAAAATATCACCTACTTTGCGAAGTTGATTTTGTATAGTAGAATCGTAACCATAGAAATTCGATGAATCAGTTTCATTGGCATTGCGTCTCCGACTGACAATGGTTTCATTATTTACGTTGTTGTTCTGTGCTCTATTTTCAAAAGTATTTTTATCCGTTCGACGGGTAGTGAAGTCTTTTGAAGTAGTGTGATCCCGAGAGGTGGTAGATTGAGTATTGAAGTCTTTTGAAGTAGTGTAATCAACTTGATCTCGAGAGGTGGTGGATTGAGTATTGAAGTCTTTAGAAGTAGTGTAATCAACTTGATCTCGAGAGGTCGATGATTGAATATCATCATTGGACGCAATCTGTTCCCGTGTTGTGTTGCTATGTTGTTGTTGAATAGAATTATCTTTTTGAGAGATATAACTATCGTGACTTGTTATTTGTCTTCCATCCTTCACAAGTTTGGAATTTTCTCTTTCAGTCATTTCACTCGTAGGCTTACCATCTTTACCCACCGTATCATATTTCGACTTCATGTCATAGTTTTGTATACTATGAGCGGATTCTGGTTTGATGCCTGTCCCACTAATGCTTGCATAGTCTTCTTTAGTAGCATGTTCTTGAGCATCACCCCATTCTCTAGTTGAGCTGTCAATTATACGTTCTTTTCCGTCAACGATTTCAACCACATATGACGATGATGAAGATTTTGCCACATTGCTACTTTTCGATTCACTTGAATGAGATGTGCTCTTAAATTCTTTTGTTTTCACGTTCCTATCCGGGTTGCCTTCTAGTCCGTAAAAATTGGTATGATCCGATTTCTGAATCCTCCTAGGCGCATTAGGAGCATTACTACGTTCATTCTCGCGAATATTGGTACTTTTTGAATCAACTATAGACGTTCCTTGGCTCGTTACACCTTCTTGACTGGAACGAGACTGCTGATTTGATTGGGTGTTCATTAAATTTTGGCGTTCCGACTGAATAAAAGATTCCGTTGCATTAGCACCGCGAGATCTTGACATAAAACTGTTAGAACCTGTCACATTATGTGCCGAGTTGTCTATAAATGCAGTATTCAGTGTCTGATTGTCAACTGATGAATCGGTCGTCCTGTCAAAATGTTGGCTGTGACTAGAGCCTGAATGCTGAACAGATGTCGAAGAGGACTGATGCATTTCACTCGTAGAACTCTGTTGATGGGAAGTGGAGGAGGATTGTTGAATTACTGAATCAGATACAAATTCACCACTGGTAGATTGAGCCATATCGCTCACATGATGTTCATGAGATCTTGTCTGTGATAGATCGGGGATCGATGGAGCCTCCGTAATTATGTAATGCGGGTGGCTGTTATAATGCTCCGATACTGTAGACCCGCTAATTGAAGCGTGATCAGAAATATCAGTGATCATTAGCGGGTCATCCTCCTCGACCTTAACTTCAATGTAGCGTACCTTCTTACCGGACGAGCTGACCTTTTGAAGTGTGTTGCTGCTCTTTTGCACGGACGTCGAGGTGCTGGTCTTCTGAACACTACTCGACGCACTTTTTGACGTCACCTCGGACGTATTTGATTGCTTAGTCTTTTTATTTTTTATAGTCATTTTGGTCCCACTATGTTACGTAAATTTTTAAATTAAATACACTTATTTTATAAGAGATTCTTAAATAATAACGATTAAATATTCTTACACGAGTCTTAAATAAAATTATCGCATAACAAAGAGTCAATCTTTTGCCATGTAACTATATAAATATATGATAAACAATTCGCGAGAGTCGTTCGTGTCGTTTATCACCTGCGTGCGCGCGCGCTGCTAGCGACTGGCTCGCGGAGTCTGAGCCCTGAGGCGATGTCCCCCCTCGCGCCTTTGAGCCGTATCATCGCCCACCAGACCTTCGCGACACGACACGTAGGCGGTTCACTTCTCACTGTTGGACTCGCACCAAAAATGGTATACCGAATCTTAGTGAATAAGGCACAGATGTTAGTACATCTGTGGAATAAGGATTATGCATACTTAGGTAAAACATTTCTTGGTAGGTAGTCGTTAACAGCTAACAGTGACTCTTATTGAGGAGGTCATTAGGTATCTACTTTAGTGGCATTTACTAATTTTATTTATTAACACGACGTCATGAATGTGAAGAATGCAAGAGATGTATTCATCGAGTCATGGCTTAGTAAATAGCTATTTTTAAAATTATAATAAAAGCCCCTGATGAGTAGTTCGTAAAACGGCAAAAATGTAAAGCATGACTGATTATTCATGTTTTATTTTGATGACTTTACAATAAGTAGAGCTATTCCAATACATGATAATATAATGCCCGCGACTTCGTCCGCCTTCGAAATTCGAATGCTACAAGAAAATCTATCAATATGCTATCAATCATGTTTCCGATTGCGCTACCACCACCACACGTCAAGATTTTCCCAAGAGTCTTCCCGCTACCCTTATTTAGGTCGTCAGTCCAGCGCAGTAGCTGGAAAATCTAAATAGGTACTTACTAGAATTTGGCATTTACTTAGTTAAATAGGTATCGACTTCTGAACTATATTCTAGTTTCTAATTATTACTTTGCATTAATTTTTTTAAGTACCTAATTAGATATATTATATTAACTTGATTATGTAAGTATGGTATGTACGAGTATATATTTTGTAATACTGGGGGCTTACTTATATCGCATAGAGCCATCGAAATATGTAGAAGTACTAAAATTATAGGTACATCAATGCTAGCAGCATTATTTTAAAACTGGCGTTTTATATGACGTACCTACATATTATCATGACGTCCTTAAAATCTTGGGGATTACTAGCTGATAACTTTTAAACCTTAGTAAAAACGGAAATCCTGCGCATTGTCCCGAATCGGAGGGCAGAAACTGGTCATGTCCTTTCATCCAGATCCGTTCAGCCGTTATGGCGTGATTGAGTATCAAACATCCATCCATACATCCATCCATCCAAACTTTCGCATTTATATTATTAGTAGATACTTACCTATAGATTATTCTGAAACAAGATTTAAGTAAATACAGCTCTAAGTGATAATAGTAAGCCCATTAAAGACTTAAAAACCACTAAGTAGCCTTAGCACAATTTACTTACACAGTTTCATTCATCAGAATTTACTTTGAGGAAAATGATAAACCTATATAACTATGTATGGACACTGGACAGCATTGACAGGATAACCGGGACATAGATACACTGCTTTGGAGACCCCCCATTCATGCTTCACAGAGCCTTAACGTGCTCTCCGAGGCACGGGGGTGAAACACCGCCAACTTCCTAACTCCGGGCTAATACTGAGAATTTCTAGTCAGAAAAACCCAATAGGTACTTAATAATGGCCCGATCCGGGACTCGAACCCGGGTCCTCGTCGGCCGCAATCGAACATGCCAACCACTGGACCAACGAGGCAGTCATACACCACAACCTAGATTAATTTTAGACTATTGGTTTTTTGTTGAACCCTTTTGTTGTTGAATTTAAAGCTTAAAAGAGGCCCATGAGGCCCATAAATTGGTAGGTAGGTAGGTATACTGATTTTTTTTTTCTTTTGAATACCTCTATGTAAAAGGCAGTATTTACCTACTTACTTTTTTAACATTATCGACTATAATATTACAATAAACTTGGATGAGAGGGACGAAACCCTTTTAAAGTAATACCAGTAATACGGTGTGTGCTGCATTTACATAAGCCTTTGGCGAGGTTCAATTAAATCCAGTCTTACCAATACCACACTACAAGCTAGGTACCTACCTATCAATACATGCATAGCTTCGCGCTCGACGTGACCTACTTTTGCCAGTAATTGAAAAGTGCTAAGTTATAATAATTATACATATTATTCTCCCTCTCTGTGTCGTATTCCTCATTGCTGGCGCTCTCTCTATCCCTACTCGACGGGTCAGCAATCCGACACAACCGGAGAGCGATCAGGCGGCAGGCGAAGGACCGACGTCTTATAACGAGCTCTCCGAAGGGTCGAAACTCGAACTGGAAATATCGTGATCGCCAGCATCCTTACTCACTGTACTTAATCTACCTGTACCATAAAGATAGGTAGAGACCGCTTACCATATAAACTAGTGGTTCGCCCCGAACTGAGACCTCGCGGTATCGCCATAACAGAGCGCCATCTATTGACATCATTGTGAAGTTCTGTTAAAAATACTGAATCTCATTAAAAATTAAATAATCTCGTTTCCTTATCATTTTACCTAATTTTAGTATTTGTTGTATAAGTACAGGATATAATTTCAAATAATTGATCAAGTGTCAGGCTCAGCCTTTCAGAAAATTAAGAGGTCAACTTTAGACGTTAGAAAATCTCGACTTTGAACCATTTCGTTAATTTTAGGGGAAAAATTAAAGAAAATATAATTTTCGACTCTAATATATTCCTAATTATCTTTAAAATGATATACCTCAACCGTATGTAACGCTATAAAAAATATTTTAGGTTCGCATTCGCTACTATGAGAGCCCCCCGAAATAAAGATTTTAACTTTTTAAGCCATATTCGGCTGGAGGCCATCGGTTTACATATTATATTTAAATTTGAACTAATTACGTTCAGTAATTCAGAAGTTATAAAGCTCTGACAGACGGACGGACAAGTGCAAATTCACTCACCTAGACTCAGAGACCTTCGCTTCGCTCGGTCAATTAAATTATATTTTTTCACATGCTTTAACTACTAATTACGTATAGTGATTACTTACTCATAAATTCGATATCCTGTGATCTCATTCTAGATGTCCTTTTCGAGGTTTAAGTTTAAAGTTATGAATAACTTGCGTGGGTGTGGATTTCGTCATTGCGACGGTTTAATTATTGCCATAATAATGTATGAAAATGTTTCTCGAAAGTGATACACAATGATATAATTATATGTGATTTAACTTTGAGGTAAGAGATTTTAATTATGTACGTTGAATACTGAGTCCACGAAAGAGAGAATGTGAGACCAACAAACTTCAAAACGAAATTTTGAAGTAAACCAAGAGACGATGTGTGCGATGTTTACGAACTACCCGCATTTAAGCGCAGGCCACACACATTCCATTGTCTATGGCGTTGCTGATACTTACAATGCGTTGGTTCATACAATCCCATTATTGTGATTGGCTGAATTATGTGATTTCTAATGGTTGCGAGTTGCGACCCTGGATTTTGGCCAATAGCGAAAAGATTTACTAATTACCTAAGCTAACCAGAGGCCATTGCATGACTAGTGTGGCGATGGTGGTGTATACTATTCGTCTGGTGAGAGGCTTCGGCCGTGGCTACTTACCACCCTACCGGCAAAGACGTACTGCCAAGAGATTTAGCGTTAAAACCGACTAAGGATATGGTCTATAACTGCCATACTCCTAAAAGGTTAGCCCGCTACCATTTTAGACTGCATTATCCTTACGATCAGGTAAGATCGCAGTCAAGGTAGCCCTTGACTGAGGTTGTGGTGGAATTAAAAAATATATATACCTATACCTATACGTATACCTATACCTACACGGGTGACGAATTCTATTGTAGATATGGTATGGCGTACCACGCAGCCAATTTACCCAATCACAATAATGAGATAATGGTAAATTATCGATGATGCAGCTTTTTAATTTAAATACGCTACAAACTTTATGTTATTACAGTTTTATTTAACGATACAGTTCGGTTGAGTAGGTAGAGTAGTAGCAATTAACTTGTATGAATGATTGAAAACCTCAGTAAATAAAATGTAAAGCCGTAGGTTGCACAAGGCCCGGTTTTCGTTGCCTTTACAAGGCAATGGTGGGCGAGTCGCTTTTGAATCACATTTACGCGCCCACGAATTGATTGCATGCACTGCGAATAGGTATCTAAGATTATTAATCATTACCGTAAGCTCAAGAAAAGTAGGTAGGTATGGGTACCTAGCTTTCTAGAGAAAGATGAGGGACCTACTTAATTTCAAAAAATTAGGTCGGGGATACCTATCCTGAAGAAAATGATTTTTCGTTGCATTTTTCACTGTTTTACCTTGAATTTACAGCACAGGGGGCATACTACCATTGCTTCAAGTAGTATTATTTTAATATCTTTGACGTACGTGTTTAGAGCTATAAAATCATTATTTTAGGGACGTCAAGGTACATAGGTACGTGAGATCAAACTGTATTAGGGTTCCGTAGCCAAATTTGGCAAAAACGGAACCCTTATAGATTCGTCATGTCTGTCTGTCTGTCTGTCTGTCTGTCTGTCTGTCTGTCCGTCCGTATGTCACAGCCACTTTTTTCCGAAACTATAAGAGCTATACTGTTGAAACTTGGTAAGTAGATGTATTCTGTAAACCGCATTAAGATTTTCTTACAAAAATAGAAAAAAAACAATAAATTTTAGGGTTCCCCATACTTAGAACTGAAACTCAAAAATTTTTTTTTCATCTAACCCATAGGTGTGGGGTATCTATGGATAGGTCTTCAAAAATGATATTGAGGTTTGTAATATCATTTTTTTCTAAACTGAATAGTTTGCGCGAGAGACACTTCCAAAGTGGTAAAATGTGTGTCCCCCCCCCCCCCGTAACTTCTAAAATAAGAGAATGATAAAACTAAAAAAAATATATGTTGTACATTACCATGCAAACTACCGCCGAAAATTGGTTTGAACGAGATCAAGTAAGTAGTTTTTTTTTAATACGTCATTAATCGTAAATCGCAATTTACCTTTCATTCAATCAACTCAAATATTTAAAAAAAACATTTAATTTAAAACTTATTACAGGTTTGTACGGAACCCTCGGTGCGCGAGTCCGACTCGCACTTGGCCGGTTTTTATTTTAAGTAATATTGCATAAGTATTGCTTTAAGCTTTGGCAGTATGACCCCAGTGCTGCCAGCCATAGAGGTAATATCTCTATCTATCTATATATATATATATATAAAATTCTCGTGTCATAATGTTAGTTACCAGCAGGGCGACCGCGTATCTTTTGCATCAGTCATTGATACATCGCAATCACCTCCGATTGGCTGAATTTATGGTATTCTTGCTTCGTCAATGGATTTCGTCCAATAGTGGAAGAATGTTAACCAATCAGAAGTGATTGCGATGTATCAATGATTGATGCAAAAGATACGCGGTCGCCCTGCAGTATTCCTCCGAAACGGCTTGACCGATTTTTATGAAATTTAATATGCATATTCAGTAGGTCTGAGAATCGGCTACTATCTATTTTTCATACCTCCACGCGGACGGAGTCGCGGGCATCAGCTAATACCTAATTATCTAAAATGTTAATTTCATACAGTGGGTCGACGTTGGTCGACGCTCATACAAAATATGACAGACCTGACTACCATCATACCATGACAGTTTTAGCAGTCCTAGACGAACGATACTGCATAAAAGACATTAGAGAATTTTGTATTATAAAAATACTGCTAGATTCCTTCGTCACGCCCCTGTCACACCGCAGCTTTGCTTTGTCGACATGCCTCCATTGAACGACTGCTAGGGAAGAACGTAGGTAATCTCCTTATTATAGAGTTAGACTGTGTTGTGACATTTAGTTTGGGCTGTTGATATTAACCATACTTTAAATTTTTACTACCAATTTTTTTAATAACGACTCCAATTATATAAAAAAATACTGTAATCCCTAGGGGCTAAATGCTAACTTTAGTCCGCTTACGCCGTTAGCTCTAATGATATCTTTTTAGATCATGAGAGATGAAATAAAAATAGGTACATGTAAAAAGCTCAACTACTATTAAAAACGTGACCAGCTTCGTCATCTAGTGACACTTTTGAAAACTACTTACAAAACCAATGGCCCGCGGCTCTCTACATTTTGTATGGGTGGAAACAGCAAGTTTCAAATAGGTCCGTCAGAAAATGCGGTCAAAACCCAGAACAGAAACTTCTTAGTGGTATCGCGTTTACTCGATAGATGGCAGCAGTGACTTATGGCTTTGATAGTCGAAGTCGAATGCTATGGTCGAATCAGTGATGCAAAAACCGATACCGATTTTTCGGTATATCTACCAAACTGGCCATTTACCGAAATACCGATTTCGAACGAATTACGTCAAAACGTGGTTCTGCTCTGTTCTGCTCTGCTTAACCATAATTGAAGAGGTTTTAGACTTTTAGTAACATCGCACTCTAACGGAATTTCCCCTGTGAGATTTATTTTCTCTGGGGTTACTCTGTTTCCAAGAAACGGTTATATATGAATTTTGTTCGTAGATTATGGCTGTTTTTACTTAGTGAGGTTGGTTACGTTACGTTTAAGTGGGAAATTCCCCAAATCAGAAAATTAAATAACCTAATATTATTACTTTTATTACATGATAAAAAATATCTTCAGTTTTAATAAAGTCAAAGACCCTAAACCGCCTTTCCACGCAGCCAAAGTAACTAAGATTACCTACAAAAATATTGTGAGTTTTATTTCATTCATACAGGTGGTTAGATAATAAAAAAATATTTACCGAAGTCTACCGATTTTTAGGCCAACTCTACCGAATTTTGTACATCTCGTATTGCAAGTTGCAACACTGGGTTGAAACAAATATAATATCAGGGTTGCCAACCGTACGAGGTTCCTCGTACAAATACGAGATTTGTGGTCTTCCGTACGAGGTACGAGGACACTGTCAGCCTCGTACAATTTTGTACGAGATTTTGACATTAGAGAAGGATATAGCCATACTAAACTTGTAAATTACCACAAAACACATCATAAAAATGTGTGCACATTTAAGTTTGGACTGAACGTATTCTTAACGCGCAATGAAACGCCCCGTTTGAGCGCGGTTTTTGTCTATGGTTCGGTAGCTATCCCGTCAACCGGGAATTTCCCGAAAAATCTTTTCGTTCTTCCGACTCTTCCGTTCTTCACATTAGCCGTCTCTATCGCGCAAAGCGCAAATGTCTAGGTACTTTCTCTGTTCCATAAATGTAGGTAGAGTTTAGTAAAGTAAATTAAATAAAAACTGACATAAGAAATCGGCTAACTGTGGAAACTGTGAATGGCACACTTCTTGCTGCAGAGAGCGCAAAAGCACATGAGTAAATAAACTGTACAGAGACAAAGCTTCATACTAGCGCGCTACGATAGGTACACTACTACAAGCTTGATGCGCGTGTGTGCGTAAGCACTGGCGCTGCGTCACGTACGGAGAGAAATCGGTTTATACCAGCTCGGCCAGTGCTTGAGCTCAGGGGCTGCAGTACACGTCGCGCGTCGTATTTTAATTTAATTTAATCTTAATTATAAAAATTTAATAATTTAAATAGTGTTTTGAAGTAATTTTAAACTAGTGTTTCAATTTAAAAGTGTAAATATGGTTTACTGTACAGTGTGCATGAACAATAACATTAAAAATAAAAACACATCGTTTTTTACCTATCCTAAAGACTAGGTAAAGTAGGTAAACTAGGTAAGTAGTACTAACTTGATTATAATTTATTATTTTAATTATTATAATTTATTATTTAATTTATTATTTTATGATACATATTAGATGTTATTGTGTTGTTGTTGTTTTCATACATATTAGATGTTATTGTGATATTCTGTACCGCATCCATCTAATTTGACTAAACTGATCCGCACGCGGTTCGCCGGCCAGCCGTAGCGTCGGCAAACTCGCGTCGAAGCTCGCTTAAGCTATAGTTTGTGTTTTCTGTGCACGTGGATTATATTAAAATCAAATTTTCTCCGTTACGGTTCGTGCGCAACTTATCTTGCCCAGCTGCCAGTACTTGTCAAAATTTTATTGTGGAAAATATAAAATAAATGACCTCCGTGATGCAGTGTTGAGTTAACGTGCGGAGGTCCCAGGTTCGATCCCCGGCAGGGTTTGGAAATTTATAATTTCTGAATTTTCCGTGGTCTGGCCTGGTGAAAGGCTTCGGCCGTGGCTAGTTACCACCCTACCGGCAAAGACGTGCCGCCAAGCGATTTAGCGTTCCGGTACGATGCCGTGTAGAAACCGAATAGGGGTATGGGTTTAATATAACTGCCATGCCCCTAACAGGTTAGCCCGCTACCATCTTAGACTGCATCATCACTTACCATCATGTGAGTTCGCAGTCAAGGGCTAACTTGTAGTGGATAATTTTTTTTTATATATTATTCGATTATAATTATATAAAAATCGATATTTAGGGCTCCCTGGGATCACAAAACAGGGAACTGGTACCAAAATTTAAAAAGTCGGCGCCATTTTGAAATTCTTTGTTATTGTACCGATTTCGTTCAAAATCAATATCTGAGGATCCCTGGGATCACAAAACAGGAAACTGTTACCAAAATTTAAAAAAGTCGGCGCCATTTTAAAATTCTTTGTTATTGTACCGATTTGATTACCTAGTGATTGAATTGTTATGTTTATCATTGATTAATAATATAAATGATAATACGTAGGCTCATGTTCTTTTTATTATTTCAGACGACATGAGTGGTTAAAAGCTGTCGGACGAGAAGATCTTCTTATAAAACTTGTTGAAGATAAAAAAAGGCTACAATACAGAATTTGTGAGAACTTATTTAACTTTATCAAATGTATAATTAGTTAGTAAGTGTATAATTAGTTAGTAATTAGTAAATGCGGGTAAATGTTTTATGTTTTGTGATCTAAGGAATCCTCAGTTATTGATTATGAACGAAATCGGTATAATAACAAAGAATTTTTAAATGGCGCTGACTTTTTAAGATTTTGGTACTATTTTCTTGTTTTATGATCCCAGGGAACCCTAAATATCAATTTTGAACGAAATCGGTACAATAACAAAGAATTTCAAAATGGCGCCGACTTTTTTAAATTCTGGTAACAGTTTCCTGTTTTGTGATCCCAGGGAACCCCAAATATCGATTTTGAACGAAATCGGTCAATTAACAAAGAATTTCAAAATGGCGCTGGAGTTTTATTACTAACTTGAATTTTGTTACAGTGATCTGCACTTTATATATACATAATATATCAACTGTAAATATTTATTAATATAGTGTACGCATATAAAACCTCTTTAAATTAATAAGTAATATTAAATGAGTAAGTATGTACCTAAATGTAAAAATACCTTAATGTTTCAATAAATATTTCTCTTACATCTTTTATTTTCTCGCTATTGAAGTGAAAAGTTGTATGTATCACGCGATAGCAAAGTTTTTTGTTTGCCTTGGAATTCCTGGCTAGACTCAGGATTCTAATTTACCTAATCCTTCCTAGCTCGAATTCTTCACTAGCTCGGGATTTAAACTAGGCAATCACAACAATAACAAACCTTGCCATCTTGTTAAACAAATAACTATTGTTTATTAAATTGTATCCTCCTGTGCCAACCCTACCAAAATAGGTATACATTTTGCTCGCTCCTTAGAAGCTTTGTCTCTGTACAGTTTATTTACTCATGTGGCAAAAGGTCCAACACGAGCTGGAAATTGCATTAATTTCGAGCCAACGAGAGAGATGTATAGCCATATGACTAGAGAAAAAATATACGGCACTAAAAAGAACGAAGAGAGTGAGGATGTTCCTGACATCATATTTGAATTTGAAACGTAGGCATTAGGCAATGTGAAATGGGTCGATTTGTGATTAAATATTATTTTTAATACTTACAATTGATGTTTTATTTAGTAGATAACTTGAAATAGTATAATATTTCATTGTGTAAAATGTCCTAAATTCAAATCATTTCGGTTTTACAACCTTTTTAATGAATGTACGCAGTACGAGGTTTGCAAACCAAAATACGAGATTTTGAGCATCTCGTGTACGAGGATAAAAATTCTAAGGTTGGCAACCCTGTATAATATGTTACTTGTCTCTGGATGGAAACAAAGACTACAATATTAAACTGGTCGAATGTCGATAAATGGATGGCTGCGTTGCGTGCGTCACTTCGCTGCGCAATCAAGTCAAGCACGGAAATAAAACAGCTGTTCTCAGTTCAGCAATCGTTCGGGCAACTCAAGTCTCAAACTCAGGTAGCAGCTGTATTCGAAGGAGCACGCAGCCGTTTTCCTTGGAAGTGCGATTGTTTGGACGTTGAATTGTGGCTTTCTCATTGTTACATTTCGCTTCGCGTTTTGGGCAGTTCCAGTTTTCATTATTGAAAAGTCTACGCACGCTTGAGAGCTGGCGTTAACACTGCGCGAATCGTGTTATTATCCGTGAGATAGTGGCGATATGTTTACCAAAATTCAGAAGTTGTTATTGTAATTTGTTGAAATGCCTCGTGAATACGTAAACCGCGAGGACAGTCCCACAGTGTTATGTCAATAGAATCTCTGAATAGATAGCAATTTTGTTTTCGTCACAGTAGAATAGGTGATAATAATGTCTAATACGGTACCAACCAGTTCTGCGCTGAGGGCTTTGGCCTTAGAGTACAAGAGCTTGCAAGAGGAGCCAGTGGAAGGGTTCCGAGTGAAGTTACTTGGTGAGGACAATTTGTTTGAGTGGGAAGTTGCAATATTCGGACCACCAGACACGCTATACCAAGGTGGATATTTCAAGGTGAGACAATTTTGCACATTTGTGCAGGTGTCTGGTTAATTATTAATGATATAGGCTCCTACATATTTATACGCTTTTGTGCTTGATCTAAACTAGCAACTAAAAAAATAATAAAAAGTAGGGTAAGTATTTAAAAAGCCAATATCATTACCTAGATATGAAATAATTTACTAATAGCTCCTTAAAGAAAGTAATTAAGAATAAGTGCTCTGAAACTAGCAGTTCAGTAAGTAGGTACTTACCTACTTAATACTAATTGAGTATATTTAATTATATAAAAATAATGTATGTGTATATAATATGCTAACAGTAAATAACAGAAAAAGCAACTTATCTAGGCCAATTCCAAAAAAAAGTGTCAATCTCAATTGTGTGGCTGAATCTGTAGTAAATTATTATTGCAACAGTGTATTATGGATAATAGCTAAGGACTGGAGTCAGAGGTGGTTGTGCTTGTTACATTACAGTGTTCTTTTTAAGGGGTGAAATGGGGGTTGGAAGCTTACATAAGGGTTCCAAGTTTTTGAAGTAAGAGACTTGAAAATCGGGATTTAGGGTATTAGTTTTAAGTTATAATGAAATGTATAAGCAATATTAGGAAAATCTACCCCACAGAGGGTGAAATGGGGGTTGTAAGTTTGTATGAAAGTCCTTTGTTTCTGAAGTTAGAGACTTGAAAATTGGGATTTAGGTTATTAGCTTTAAATAATAATAACCTGTTTAAGCAATTTTACGAAAATCCACCCCAAAAGGGGTGAAATGGGGGTGAAAATTTACATACCAATTTTATGACTTTGAAGTATAGACATGAAAATCAGCATTTAAGTTATCAGTTTTAAATAATAAAAAACCTGTATAAGCTATACAAAGCCTCTATAGATGGGCTGCTTGCAGCGGGAAAATTTCATAATCTCCTAGGAGTTCAACAATTGTACGCGGACGAAGTTGCTGGCGACCTCTAGTTATTTATATAAGTCTTGGCATTTAAGTAAGTATAGCTACTTATCAACAGCAACATTTGGATGGGGCTATCACAATAAGCATAACATTTTGTAGCATGCATTTATGTAGGTTAAATAAATTCTCACCGACCTCTAACAAGTTAGGTCAAGGTTATCTGTCATCCCATCAACACCATGCAGTTAGTTTCAGGGTTCTATTACAGTAAAATGAAAGCAACAGTGTAAATATTGCAATCACCTCTGATGCAGCTTTGATGATTTCTGAGGATAATTACCAAAACTGCAGCTATCTCTTAGTCTAAAGTTTCTTTATTCCACCATAACTTCAAAATGCCCAAACTGATTTGAATGCATAAGGTATTGTTGGAATCAATACATCATCCCAAGTGATACTGGCTATTTTTTTTTTAATAATTCAATATGGGAGCTGTATGGCACCATTTTCAAAACAGCGCTATATAATGCAAGCACAGATAAATAATAAAGAATAATTGCGAAAAGCATAAATTATTTGTTACATCATATAATAAAAATACTTTTATTAATTTTAAACTTGTTTAAAATTTTCTACACTCGCAATTGAATCAAAACCTACAGGGTAGTTCCCGTAAACTCAGAATCTTGAAATTTGGTACGAAGCAACGCCAAATATATTTTTAATAATTTTGATGATGTAACTAAAAATGTATTTGATCTTACTTAACATACTTAATTAAGAATTAAAGTTTTTACAACCCTAACAAGGCTACATGCATGCCGCTGGTTGAATTTGTTGTATTCTTTGTATATTTCATGCTTAAGTTAGGCTCAGTGCTTCGATGGGTTCCAGGGCATATGGGTATAGCCGGCAATGAAAACGCCGATACCCTGGCTAAAACGGGCGCTAAGGTAAGACAGATCGGACCAGAACCGGTCTGCGGTATACCTAAAAGCCTGGTGCAGCTCACCCTGCTAACCTACTGCTTCTATGAAACACTCACTCGTTGGAGAAACTTACGTGGTCTAAACCAGTCAAAGGCGCTGGTCAGAACCTTCAACAAGAAGGCCGCCTCAGAGGCGCTAGAGCTCAGCAGAAATAACCTACGCACTTTAGCACGAGCTTTAACAGGTCACTGCGGTCTTAACAGACACATGTTTAACCTCAAGCTCAGGGACACGGATATCTGCAGATTATGCGAGGAATCCTGTGAGACTCCGCTGCATATTATCTGCCAATGTCCTGCTCTAGTGTATAAACGAAGCATCCATCTGGGCAAACATATTATTAACCCAGAGGACCCTTCCCGTATTCCAGTCAAGAAAACGCTGCTGTTCCTGGCAGAAACAAGTATTGGCGAGGAAATTTAATCACGGAGGTCATATCACAATAGATCGGAGACGGTCGCAGTGATACAGGACATAAGGGACTGAAACCTCATCAAGAAGAAGAAGAAGTAGGCTCAGTGGCCTGAAAGAGGCATTAATTTTGTACTCTAGGGCTCTGCGTAGTAAAGTGTGGCAATACTGGTCTATGACATTCAGTAATGGATTGCGGCTGTGTTTGTGTGAATTGCTAAAAAGTTTATTTTGATAATCAAGTTTCCTTTTAATACTTATTTAGCCAATAATGAGAGAGTGGTTAACAATCATATCCGTTTATGCTGCAAATTTTCGACACTCGCAAGGGAATCAAAACCTACAGGGTAGTTCCCGTAAACTCAGAATCTTGAAATTTGGTACGAAGCAACGCCAAATATATTTTTAATAATTTTGATGATGTAACTAAAAATGTATGCTTTTCGCAATTATTCCTATATCTGTGCTTCATGGCGTTGCTTCTTACCAAATTTCAAGATTCTGAGTTCACGGGAAGTACCCTGTAGGTTTTGATTCCCTTGCGAGTGTCGAAAATTTGCAGCATAAACGGATATGATTGTTAACCACTCTCTCATTATTGGCTAAATAAGTATTAAAAGGAAACTTGATTATCAAAATAAACTTTTTAGCAATTCACACAAACACAGCCGCAATCCATTACTGAATGTCATAGACCAGTATTGCCACACTTTACTACGCAGAGCCCTAGAGTACAAAATTAATGCCTCTTTCAGGCCACTGAGCCTACTTCTTCTTCTTCTTGATGAGGTTTCAGTCCCTTATGTCCTGTATCACTGCGACCGTCTCCGATCTATTGTGATATGACCTCCGTGATTAAATTTCCTCGCCAATACTTGTTTCTGCCAGGAACAGCAGCGTTTTCTTGACTGGAATACGGGAAGGGTCCTCTGGGTTAATAATATGTTTGCCCAGATGGATGCTTCGTTTATGCACTAGAGCAGGACATTGGCAGATAATATGCAGCGGAGTCTCACAGGATTCCTCGCATAATCTGCAGATATCCGTGTCCCTGAGCTTGAGGTTAAACATGTGTCTGTTAAGACCGCAGTGACCTGTTAAAGCTCGTGCTAAAGTGCGTAGGTTATTTCTGCTGAGCTCTAGCGCCTCTGAGGCGGCCTTCTTGTTGAAGGTTCTGACCAGCGCCTTTGACTGGTTTAGACCACGTAAGTTTCTCCAACGAGTGAGTGTTTCATAGAAGCAGTAGGTTAGCAGGGTGAGCTGCACCAGGCTTTTAGGTATACCGCAGACCGGTTCTGGTCCGATCTGTCTTACCTTAGCGCCCGTTTTAGCCAGGGTATCGGCGTTTTCATTGCCGGCTATACCCATATGCCCTGGAACCCAGCGAAGCACTGAGCCTAACTTAAGCATGAAATATACAAAGAATACAACAAATTCAACCAGCGGCATGCATGTAGCCTTGTTAGGGTTGTAAAAACTTTAATTCTTAATTAAGTATGTTAAGTAAGATCAAATATTAAAGTATTAAAAAAAATTATAATATATTGGATAGAATATTTTTATTCTTTTCTTGCTAAATTATAATATACTTACTTAACGTATTTTAAAACACGTTTTTTGTAAATAACTTAATCTGTAGAAAAGTTTTCTTCTTGTTACAGGCACATATGAAATTCCCTCCAGACTACCCATACTCACCACCAACAATTAGGTTTTTAACTAAAGTATGGCATCCAAATGTATATGAGGTGAGTGCTTTTAAGTAGTATAATTTATTTATTTTAAAAGTATAATTAATTAAGTATCAACTAAAATAAATGTAAGTAATTTTATGAATTTTATTAAGAAATTACACATCACTTGCTTTAACGGTGAAGGAAAACATCATGATGCCTGAGTTCTCCATATTAAAGGTGTGCGTGAAGACTACCAATCTGCAATTGACCAGTGTGGTAGATTAGTTATTGCACTTCTGAAACTCTTCTCATTCTGAGAGAAGAAGAAGTGGGAGGAATCAAATATATTTAAGTAAATATAAGAAAAAACTTCATTCTGTTATCTTTATTATTTCCCTATTTGTCAATGTTGATCTAGATTGTAGATAGTAAAAGTTTACATTCAATTGGTATTTTCTGTACCTACTTTTACTAAAAGTTTCCTCTTCTATTTCAAGATTCAATCTTTGAGACATTGGGGCTGATTCTGTAGGGCACAGTCTCTAAACTTAACTAAAATGACAGCATTAAAAATATTGCTAACCCGTTCATAATACTCCCTGCCGTAAGGGACAGAACTAGATTTAAAGCTGTCATTTTGGTTTAGCTTACAGATTGTGTAAGCAAAGAAAACTTGCGAGGCAAACACTATAAGTGCTTTTGAATCCTCAAGTTAATCTACCACGGGTTGGCGATGCCATTCGTTAAGCTACGAAAGCTGTCCAGCAGCAAAGGAGATCATTCAGCTTTTTACACGGTTACATTTTTTAATCTTCATACACAGACTCAGTAAAAGGTCTTTCTATCCCTCTCCTGTTCGAATAGAGTGGATGCTCGAAAAATCTTGTATAACACGTAGGTTACCAATACCGGTGTATCATAATCCAGGAATAGCTATAAAGATATTGATGACTAAAAATACCGTCTAAATCTCCCAGAACGTTTACCGCATCGTCGACATTGGATTTATTAAGTGATCTCCTAAGAATAATCAAGTCTTCGTGAGTCATGAACCTGTGAATCATGGTTATTCCAGAAATCGCTCATAAATACTTTGGGGACTTAAGTATCTTCTACACCGAGCTCCGACGTGTTTCCATGCTTTGTCGTCAATTTTCCTCTATCATACACTGTTGACAGAGTTGAGACTGATATCTCGATGTAAGAGATGTAAATCGTATAATAGGTATTTGTCAGTTGTTGCAGGATCGATCGAACCAAATACCGTGCGATGCTTCTTCTAAACCAGCTTCTTACGAGTACATTGAGGGAGCTTACCAACACAAATGTTTTTACCCCTGACGCAAAAAAGAGGTGTTATAAGTTTAATGTGGTGTATTTATCTGTGGCATCGTAGCTCTCAAACGGATGAACCGATTTTGATTTAGTTTATTTTGTTTGAAAGGTGACAAACGGATCGTCAACTATACTGCATTAACAGAGGCTAGACATACAAATTTAACTTTAAATACGGCAGAGGAGCTTTGCATTGTGCCAATTCGCTAGTGCTATGAAATTATTTGAACACTCCAGTCTTTTATTTTTTCCATAGAGGCAGGTTTGTTCAAAACGTTATTCTTTTCATCAGCTATCATTTCCACGATAAAACGTTACTCGGGTCAAGATTGCGCCACAAATGCGTCTTTGACCTAATGTCACCGCTTTGTCCTAGATTCCGACCAGATATCGTTGAAATTCGGTTTGTTGCCATTATGTACGTTGAATTAGATTATTATTAGATATTATGTAATTAAGCAAATATTTAGGATATAAATGGGACAGTTTTGATGGCTTCCTACCTATTTTGCGTAGCTGAAATATTTTTAGCTGAGACAGGGAAACTTAAAACTATCCACACTAAGTTTTGAACATTAGGTATGTATTGCTGTAATTAGCTACATACACATATGTAAAAGTTAACTTCGACTAGAATGTTTGTGAGTTAAAAGCAAATATTTCAGTTTGTATTCTTAAAAGCAAATATTTCAGTACTTAATAGATAACGATTGTGTCTCCATCTGTTTTATGTATAGACCTGATGTTTTCTTAGGTTTTTTTTTGCGCAAAGAAAAATTGACATCTATATACCTAAGCATAGGTATTAAATTGTATACAAGAAGCCATACCTAAAGCTTCGTAGAAGCTCAGACCGTGGCGGGAATACCGTTAGTTTTTGTGAAGACCAATCCGTGTAATGCAGTGAGACAGGTCATCAAACTAAGTTAGGCATGAATCACTCGATGACACGAACTGTTGCTAGAGAGGCAAAAATACAAGGAATATTCGACAAACATCGCATGTTTTCAATCTGAGTTGATAGTGGTTGTATAATGTCAACTATGGGAGCGCACCTATGTCATTTTACTAAACATCCCACGCATTCACTAATGATATCCAAGTTGTGACAGAAAACGCCTAATCATTAATTACTCTGAATTGACAGTGCCCCCGTTAAATCATCTTAATTCACCCATTAAACCCATAATTCTAAGCAAAACTCAGTTAAACTTGCAAGAAATAAACAGTGACCTACCTACCCAATATGATAAATATAATATTTATACTCTTACTATGCCAGAAAAAACATTGGCGACATTTTGAATCTAAAGTCTCTTATTTAAAAGCGTAAAAAGTGATGCCTAACCAACAAACCCTAGCAAATAACTAGTTCATAATTTTGATGTCAGTTACTCAGTTACAGTTTAGTCAGTACTCAGTAATTTAATTGGCCATTATTTTTGTTACGAAGTTAGTAATATAATTTCACATTACAATGTTTTCTGGGATAGTTATATGTAAGTAAACTTATATTTATCATATTGAGTAGGTCTTTCACTGTCCAAAAAGAGCGACAGCTTGCTGCGTTTGCCCGTCAGGGGCTGTTACCACAATTGCTAGATTGCAAAACCTTTCATGGTTCGCTCATCGTGCAGGATACAATGGTTGAATGGCCTTTAACTTGTAGCAATCGCGGTGATTACTGATTACTAACCAAGAACCAACATACAAACTTACCTACAAATTTTGCATGTACCAAGCGTGTGAATCATAAAGTCAACGAACTAGTCTCAATCAAGTTTAAAATCATTGTTACATACAATTGATACAATACAATCTGCATAATTACTTTAGATATATTATACCTTAGTACAATCTACATACGCTGACTGAATAATTTATTTTATTGGGTTACCTCATTTCTGTTGTTTTCGTAATTATAGTTTTCAGCGATGTTGTAAAATTTTCAGAAACGTGAACGTAAACTAAACGTGTGTGAAGGAATATTATATAATTATACCTACAAACGATGGATGGATGGAAGTTACATTTGTCAAATTACTTTAAATTACTTTATAGTAATACGAGTCCAGAGTCTGGCCAGTACCAAGTAAAAGTAATTGGGTAATAGAATAGATGAACTACATTATCCCAGAATTATTCGTTCACTCTGACTCTGATTGTTATTCTACTTTTTCATGCCACTTGTTCCGGCCCTTTAGAGTCAGACTCGACATTAACGTCCGGCCAAAGCTTCATTTCTTGTTTGCAGAGTAAAACTTGCTCTCAGATAAATGCTTATTCATAATCATTTCCTTGAAGAATAACGAGTACCTATCGGTTATTTGTTTACCTCGGGAGTACCCTCGACCAGTGGCACTGATCGGCCTTGGGGTAATTAACCTTAATCGAGACTGCGTCGCGGTGGTCATTTTGAACTTGTGCTACATTCACACGCCTCTTTAAATAGCTTCAGAAATCGTTTTCGTCAGTACACTATCGTCCGTGCCAAAATTACAATCGTATTCTTTCTTTGAACACCACGTGGCCTGGTGGCGATTTTAAAAACCGCACTTGTTCTATAACATTGTTGCGTTGAAATTGTGTGGTTAAAACTTAAAACGCAACTTATAGTTCAATCCTCTCAGATCTCAGATCAAGCGCAACGTTTAGTCACCAACACCTCATAATTCACGTCCATGATGAAACACATAGCACTTACATAGAGAAGAGAGATCATTGGCTTATATTCATCTACTTATACTACATCGTAAATGGTGCTCCGCCTCACTCATCCAGTTACTTGTCGACATATTTTTGATTGTTGGTCGACCATATTTTCGCTTCCCGTTATGGGAAATCTGCAACCATATCCTCAAAACTCAGTGGCTATCAAAAAATGAAAGCCACTGAGTTAGAGAATAAGGGGGCTGGTTTTGCGATTTTAACATTTTTCATTATAATCTTCTTGCAATACTTCTACAAGAGGTCGGTACGATGCACCATTCAGCCCTATAACAGAAAAAATCTGCAAGATATAGATATACCTGCGAAGCAAGATATCGTCTTTTATAAAGTACGGACACAGCTCGACCCTCGAGTACTATCGTACGCCTTTATGCCTCGGTAAAACCGCTTTTCTCCTACTTGACATACAAAAAGGGCAAAGAGCAGTCTTTTTAAGTAAACCTTTCTATTTTAACAGATTTCAATTCACTGTTAGTTTATAAAATATGAAAAATCCTAACTCTTATATTCCTAAGATTTTGTGGATCTATGTTTTCAACTATTCAGAACTAAAATTGCTTTTCACCAGAGCTATTCGAGCTTTAGTGTGTAAAACCCACTGACAAGACAACATGATTTTTATGCTCTGCTCTATAAGAAACAAGACTCAAAGAGTGATGCAACGGATAAAGTTTTATTGAACGATAAATGGATCAGAAATAAAATTAATTGAGATTGCATTTTTCAATGCAGATGAGGTAGAGTTCACATGCATCCCCTCTCTTCTCGAAGTCTTGGTGTTTGGTAAGAAGCTTCTAAAATCGCCTAGCTACTGTAGTCCTCCGTGCGTCATATTGTAACCTTCACTCAACCCATGGTCGCGTCGCCAAGGTTCATTGCTTCTCAAAATATTCTTGCACTACGTCAGTTCCGCAATACGCACATTTCCTTCTACGAATAAGACTTCCGCTGTTGTTTTTTTTTTTAAATAACATAACTGCGAGTATTTTTTAATTGCTAAGTTATAACTATTTACGTACTATACTTGCTACAAAGTATTAAAACAAAGCATCCTGATGGAAGTGACTATAAAATCTAGGGCACGCTCTTGCGCTGACGATACCTACCTTGCGCTGAGAAATTAGATAATTCATCCTAAAACTGGGACGCCAAAAAAATATTTTAAGAGAAGCTGACCTGACTAACGTGAGTAAATAAACGTACAATCAAGCGAGTTTTTCAAGCGAAAAGCTTAATCAAGAAGCTTGTGATGTTGATTACTAGTTTTCTGGTACCATGCCTCTTGAAAGTTATTACTTACTAACTACTTAGTCTGAAAGGATTTTCAGATTTCTTTTTTATTCCACTACAAGTTAGCCCTTGACTGCGATCTCACCTGATGATAAGTGATGCTGCAATCTAAGATGGTAGCGGGCTAAGCTGTTAGGGGCATGGCAGTTATATTAAATCCATACCCACCCCCTTTTCCCCACCCACCCAAGTAGCTAGCGCCGAGGCGAATCTGCTAGTCAAATTATTACTATTAACTAATGACAGTTACTAGGTTTTAGTACAGTATTTGATCTGGTTTTCCTCCAATTGGGATGATGCCTAACTATGTCCAAAAGAAATTATTTCTTACTGGTTATTAAGTAAACAGTAAGAAATAATTTCATTCAATTTCAAAATTTCCATCCTCGGTTAATTTTAAGTTTGATAACCATTTTAAACTATAGATTAAAGAAAAAAAAGTTGAAATTTGATGACGTGGCAACTATGTAGGCAAACTTCAGGCGCGTTTAATGAATAAGTTTGATAAAGAGTTGCTAATTTGGTTGAGTTGTTATCACTCATCATCCCTATTTGTCAATAAACCCTCGGCAAGCATGAGTAGCGGAGTGTGATTGGCTCATAAGCAGTTATGAGTAACAATATGTCAGTTGCATTGTTTTTCAGTAATACTTGTTTTGGAGGTCAGGACGCGCTTTCTTTGTGAGGAAGCTCTGGGTGAATTGCCGTAGTATTTTTAGCCGAGGGCGACGCACCGAGATCCTCGCTTTATGCTCAAACATCGTAATAAACGTTGTTTAATGTTAACTAACAGATCATCAGGCAGCAAGATCTAATCGGTTTGGCAGAACTGAAGAAATAACCAATGCTCAATATAATATCCGCGTTGATAATAATTTTAATGCTCGTGACTTCGTAACTTTGTTTTATCTTATTTTCTGCCGTTACTTCTGAATACATTTTGCTCCCACGTTTACTTTGCATGCTCTCTCTGTGCTAAATTTTGCTTGATAGGTTCTGCTTTAATGGCTGAGCCATGAAACCGTAACCACTTTATGTTAATTATTTAATCTGGCGGAAACTTCATGTTTGTTAATAAAGTTACTATTTTTTAACGAAAATCCTGTTCTCGCAATGGTATTGCAACAGTTCATGAAATAATAGACTAAACGAATTACATAACTGAAGATTACGGACAAATATCCATGGAACTAGGAATCTGCTTAACTATTATTAAATATCGGTTAAAGTCATTGAAGATAATTATCTCAGTAAAATGTATTCTTCTGCAATCTATATTCTTAAAGTTAACTATCTATATATAAATTGACTAATGACTACTTATTTGAAAATTCTTTGAAAGTGGGGCAGTGGGTCGCACATTACGTATCCGTCGTATTTACATTACCGATTTGGTCTCAATTCGAACATTGACTGATATAGGTACCTAGCAACACATTTTATCAAAGCCACGGTCTAAGCCGACTGATGCGGGATGCACAACTGCAAAAGAGACCAGTATGGCTAGCATGCGCACAACGAGTAAAATTATGTCTACTCGTTATCTCTATTTGTCTACCAACGCTAACATGGTTACTTGTCTCGTAATGTCAAAAGTAGAGATAAAAGTAAAATTTCTTATCTGTTGTATTTTTCTCTACGAACCTTTACATGCCGACAATTTTTTTCTTGTAATATACCGCGTTTTGTGCATGTTAGGGTAAACGAAAAATTAGCCGGCAACGACAACATCTCTCTCTTTCGTCGCGAGATAATCTCGTGGTGCGCATGCTAAGCACTGGCTAGTGTTGGTCTTGTATAAGAATTGATCTTGGTCTACATTCTACATGGTCTGCAATTCCGTAGTATATATATAATAACTTTTGATTTTAATTATCTTAAATTAGTTAATCTAGTTTGTGGTTTATTTCATGCAAAAATTTTAATATTTTGTTACAGATGTTTGTCTGTATTTGTTCCCTTCTGTTCCGAATGATATTCTACTCCCCAGGATTTGTAAATGTCATCCATAGTTATCATGGAGCTGATTCCGTGGGCCGTGATATGATAAATATTTTGATAAGTAACATTAGATACTTCTTAGTTCTGGTATAACTAGTTAGGCGAAAACTAGTTCCTGCGCATATAGTTGCCTAGACAAGTTTGTATCTCCTTAGACAGGACCGTTAGTAACCTAGCAGTTTGGTTACTTTCACTGCGCCTTTGTTTCGCACCTAACCGTATACTTCATATTACATAGGTACATTTATGTTTCTTAAAAGTGTGTCACATAGGTCACTAACGTTCAGAAAAAGGCATAGAAATAAAATGTTATTATATACGATATTACTTATTCGAATTAATAAACTGTGTTAATAACATTCTTTGAATTTTGAAAGGATATTTCATATAACTAGGTATTTGTAGTCCCACCAACTTATCTGGCCCGCTGGCCAAATTTGGAACTAATTTTGGCCACCGGGACTAATTTATGCCTGCTAAGTTCTTTTTAATATATACTTATGTCACCGTAAGATTGCAAAAACCGTTAGATTATAATCCAACTAGCGATATTGTAAACTGTCGACGGATTGTGAACCGTCCATTGTTCCGAGTGTCAATTTTTGAAATATTCATTGTACTTACGTTTTCTTGTCTCTTTCTTGTAGGTTAGGTTAGGGTTCGACATATATGATCAGGTAGTGCTTAGGTTTTATCGGGTTAATATACCTAACAGATTACAATGTACCGAAAAATAATGCGTTAAATTGTAATCTGTCGACAGTTTACAATATCGCTAGTTAGATATTACAATCCAACGGCCTTTGCAATCTTACGGTGACATATTATACAAGCGACGCTATCGCCGAGTCAGATAAGTTTGTGAGATTATAATTGGTTCCCGGATGCTTACCAAAACGACCCACGTAACAATTAAGTATTATTACACAGATATTTCTACGCCCTGTGAATTGTGGTTTCCCATTGGTCAGATTGTTCCCAGATTATATTTAGACAATAATTTATGATGTAACATTAATAATACTTTAAGGTACTACCTATAATACATAATACCTATTAGGTATTATTGGCTAATTCTGTCGTACACAATCTCTACAGTAATCTAAAATATCTGAATATATTGATATCCCTTTCATAATGCACCCTCCGGATACCTGCAAAAGTCAATTTAAGATCAGAGATTTGATACACCTACCAATTTAAGTTATCTTGAAGAAATAATATTTCTTCAAGAAAACTTAAATTGGTTAGTTATTTTCACAAATAAACATTATATTATAATGTGAAAATTTATGAAAATAACTATGGCAATTTGTCCTATACATATATGTTTGATATATCGAATATTTTCTGCTCATTATTCAGACATCAATAGTGATGATTTTCATGCATACACCCTAAAAGCATTTAACCATTACAGCCCCAAGAATGTCTTGTGTGTACGTCATCGTCATAAATCCTTCAACATCAATTCTTGCGTATCTATTTCCTGTATTGTCGATTTGTTGGGCAATGGCGTTAAATTGCACAATCGAGTTTTGTCATTCTTGAATCTGGTCCCTTTGTTCCGACATAGTTAGTATTCTATAGTTCCGACAGACTATTGTAGTTTCAGTATCTAGAGCTATTAACATCGCTATTATACATTCGTCACATTACCCGAGCATTACCTCCTTTTTAGCCCCCAAAGCCAACGTAGGGGTCTAATGCCCGCTTTCACCGACGACCCATAAGATTTAAGGGACCCCTTAGCATATTTAGGGGCCAGTTAGGGGATCGTTTCCGTTTCACCACTTTTAAAGGGTCCCTTAGTGACTAATGGGTCCCCTAAATTTAGGAGATGCATTATTTGTCCCATAAACCTTCACATAAGTAAAAGAGACTTCAAAAGGACGAGATGGATAGTTATTTGTTTGATTTACTTGATAATTTTGGTATTATTAGGTATATGAGTATGTGAAATTCTGTATGTTTGCAGTTTGCACATAGGGTGCATTTGGAATGTGGGAATCAATGAAAAAACTAAGCGAACGAAGTTGCGGACATTGTCTAGTATTTGATATAAATCACAGTCGAAGACCTAAAATATATCGAAAACGCCCGAATTAAGTACTTCAACAATTATTAACTAAAATTAAAAGTGTTACCTTTGTTGGAAAAAAAGTAACACTCATAAAAATTTCCAGACAAAACCTACTTACCTAAAACAAACTTTAATGTAGGATGCCTGAGTACCATATTATTATGGGTGTATTTAAATATTTAACCTAATAGGTGGATCCCTACCTACTACCTACTGACTTACCAACCTATTACAGCTACGAAACAAAGAAAAAAGGTTAATTTATTGCTTACCCAACGGTTTCTTTTGAATGGATGCACTATCGTTGTAAAAAATCTGTCCCATATGGAGGAGTCTCATAGTTATGGGTCTGTTGCGTTCGTGAAAACAAATTTTAGTTACGGGTTGGTTTAGGGGACCTTTTAGCTTAGCGGTCTTTTAACTATGTGATTGTTTAGGGGATGTTGGTGAGACTGGGCATAAAAAGTTTAAGGTCTGTCCGTGGCATCGTAACGGATGAACCGATTTTAATTTAGTTTTTCTTGTTTGAAAGATGATTTGATCGCTAGTGTTCTTAGCTATGATTCAAGAATATTCAGCCGTTTGAAGATAATAATCTGATACTTGAAATAAATAAATATTTCATTAATCGGCTCTATATCAGTTATAATATTTTTTTATCGGTGATTAGCACTGAGGATCTTATTTCTGAATTCTACTTCATGCTGCTCCTTGCTATTTCGTAAGTGACTAATGATTTTTCTGACATAAATATTTAAACGCTTGAACCTTTTCCGTGTGTCTAATTTATTTGTACGGCTTACGTAGACAGGAAACTGGCGAACCACACTCATAATACCAGCTAAGTATGTGTTCGCCACGCATTAATGGATGTGATAAATAAATAATATTAAGCTCTCTAGCCTTTAAAATGTACGATTAATAAATAAAGCTATGTTGTTAGATTTACATTGAAAATATGACAAACTTGGCATTACACATCATCATACCTTTATATTGTGCTTACAATAAGGAAATATCATTGATAATGAAATATAGAGATTAATAATATGCCGGAAGACGGTGAATGTGATAGATTAGGTTGGAAAATGAATGCGATCTAAGGGACTGGGGCTTACTGAATACGTCCAACCTGAAAGCTACAATCAAGCTCCTAACGTAGATGTATTTGAGGCAATTTAGGGTGAGGATTAGAGGGTGGAGCGAGTGCAAAGCTACAGAGGGGTAGGTAATAACTAGGTACGCTGTACGAGTGCATCCGAATAAGCGGGTCCTGCCATATAATAAATTGATTAAAATACGAGCAACTTGAATAATGTGCTCTGCTTGAACTAAACCCTGCAAATTGTTCGTTAATTCATAATTATTATGCGGGACTCTTTATTTAGTCGTTTAAGCAGCATCCAATTCCGAATGGCTGGATATTGGATATTATATTTTAATAACTACACGTAATCATTCTACATAATATAGTCATCGATGTTGTTAAACGCCTTGTTTGTCACTATTTCTACGCGTCACATATTTATATTATAAATTATAATATAACGTTGTCAATATCATTGATGACGTTGCTTATACAGAAGGTATACATTATAGTTATTCGAAGTTGATTTAAGGTAGCAAATCTATCCAAAAAGTTTATAGGCCTTCTGCCGCAAATTGATTTTGCTGTGTGCAAATTCTAAATTAATGTATTTCTCTGTTAGTTTCTTGTACATACAATTGTATTGTATATACAATAAGTAGTTGCTAGTAAATGATACAAGTTGACAATAGCATTTCTCTCATATAAGGAGATAACGGAAGAAGCTATAGCGACATGGTAGGTACTTGAAGCGGCTTACCTCCATAATTTGCCCTTGGTCTGTCGGCTCGAAGTAATTTTTCTAATGCAGTTTATTCTAACGAATCTCCTACTTTGACGGTGATGTGGCCTCGATGAATATGAAATGTATCTAATATCGATTACATTAGATAAGCAAAATTTTTCAGTTAGAGGGTTAGCATATTTTTTAATTAATGTTAATCCTACTTCCTACTCTAACTACCGCCCTATTTCCATCCTCCCCTTCCTGTCTAAAGTCCTTGAGCGTATCGCCTGTCAGCAACTAAATCTATACCTATCCAAAACCAATTTTCTCAGTCCGTACCAGTCTGGCTTTCGAACAGGGCATAGCACTACTACGGCTCTTATTAAGGTATGCGATGATCTTCGTGCCAATATGGATCGCAAATTGGTTTCTGTCATTGCGTTGCTAGACTTTAGCAATGCGTTTAATATTGTGGACTTTGAGCTACTCCTGTCTGTCCTAGAATCCCTTAATATTTCTTGTAATAGTATCTCTTGGTTCTCCAGTTATTTGTGCGACCGCCAGCAGTGTGTGAAGCTTAACAATAAATTCTCCTCCATCACCTCACTCACGGCTGGTGTCCCACAAGGTGGTGTCCTCTCTCCTCTCCTTTTTGCGATCTTTATAAATACTGTCACTCAACTCCTCTCCTCTTCTTTTCACTTGTATGCTGATGACCTACAAGTTTACGTTGCTGCTCCTGCCCATGACATTAATGTGGCCATTCAAAGATTGAATAATGAATTAGACAAGATCTGCGTATGGAGTAAATCTCACGGTCTCAGCATTAACGCTAATAAATCCCAGGTAGCTGTAATAGGTAGTACCAGTCAACTAGCTAAACTGAACTTCAACGCTTTGCCTCCCATCCGAGTAGATGCGACCAACTTACCATTTAGTTCTACCGTCAAAAACCTTGGTATTCTCATTGATAGCTCACTCTCATGGGTCCCCCAGTTAGCTGAGGTGAGCCGTAAAATATTTGCCACAATTGGGTCGTTAAAGCGTTGGAAAAACCTACTACCTATCAAAACTAAGACTGCATTAGCTAATTCCCTTCTTCTCCCCTTACTTGACTATGCTGACTGTTGTTACCCTGACTTAACAGAAGAACAGCTCAATAAGCTGGAACGGCTACAAAACCTCTGCATTAGGTTCATTTTTGGCCTACGCAAGTTCGACCATATTTCCAGCTATCGCGCCCAGCTTAAGTGGCTCCCGATTAGGCAGCGACGTAACATACATGTTCTGACTCTTCTTTACTCAATTCTTTATAATCCCTCTACTCCCTCTTACCTCAAGGAACGTTTCATTTTCCTCGGTGCTGATAATCCGTCGGGTCACTATCTTAGGTCTCGCTTTGATAATCGCCTTAAATTTCCTACACATTTTACTAAATTCTATGGTAATTCTTTTACCATCAAGGCTGTCGTATTGTGGAACTCCCTTCCATTTGAGATTCGCCATTCTAAATCGCTCCCTATATTTAAAGATCGTCTGAATAAGCATTACCTTTCTATACAATCCTAGTCAACATTAGTTTATCTCAACCATTTATGCATATATTTTTATTACTATCGTGTACCATATTTATGTTTATTCAAAATATATTGTAAGTATTTATGGATATGTATTTATATATATATATATGTATATTGTAAATGTATATATATATGTATGTGTGTATATATACTTATTGAGTATAGTATTGAGTTTATTTATTTATAGTATCTTACCTAGTAGGTATATATTTTATTGACTATTAATTAGTATTATATCTAATGTGTTTAAGTTTTACTTGCACTATCCTGTTATCTTTACTTTTTCCTCTCTTGCCAAGGGTTGCCTGGTAGAGATTGCTTGCAGCAATAAGGCCGCCTTTGCATACTACCATGTTAGTTTTTGTTAATATATACTTTGTTATTCTTCATGTAACTTTTTTGGTGTGCAATAAAGTTTTTTCATTCATTCATTCATTCATTCATATTAGTAAATAATTAATAATTATTGTGGGAAGTAGTTTAGAACCATAGATGACTACTTAATTTGGATATTTCCTCCAATAAAGGTTTAAGTTAATAGCACTTCTACCTGACGTAATGGCTTCCACATTTCTTCATAAGAGGTTTGCACTTGCACGTCAGATGCAAATTATCAGCACGGGTGCACAGAAAAAGGAATCTGATTATTCTTTTGTTCTGTGAGTGAGTGCATGCTAAAGTCATTCGCAGTTTCAGCACCGGAAATAGCGTTGCACGTGAAATAGTCTCATAGAATGCGATGTGCTTCAATTGGTCCAACCAGGAAACAGATCCTGATCGGCTCGCTTTGTCCTTCCGCAGACGTCGTGTAACTCTCGTAATAATAGCAATAAAAATATATTGGATCTGGTAATACAACCTCTATATTGTCTGTTAAGAAGCTTCTGTTTATTGAGACCGGAAGGTTAAATAAACATTCAAAATGAGTAATCTTGAAAAACCGCTTAGTGCACTAGACGTAGCTTAGAGGCAGAGGTCTTGTTTTTGTTATGGATGACAAGTTAACAGAACAAGCTAAAATTGAAGGCAGGATTCCATATCTACACTCTACAGATACTCGTTTAACAAATCAATTCAATTCAATTCAATTCCCAGATGATGGCTTTTAGGTATGCCACAGGGGCACAGGTTGTTTCGCCAGTGTCGAGTATATGGAAAAGGCACGAAAGAGACTGTTCGGTGAGCTGAGATGAAATCGTTTAGTTTTAAAGCCTGAATTGTCAGTGCACATCAGCCGTTGCTGGTGTCGAAGACTGCTGCCACTAAATCAAAATAAATAATATTATGTTGTTTTTGAAACCTCATCATAACGATAATTTATTTTAACATTCTAAGGTTGAGCAATGAGTATTGGCAAGTAGTAAACCAAATTCTAACATTCAAGTTCAAAATCCAAACTACTTATGTTAAAAAGTAAAATGCCTCGTGCTTATGCCGATCATGTATTACATGACGGCTGTATTTTTAAACAACTCAAGGCACGAAGGCAACAATGGACTTTATGTAACCAGGCAGTTATGCACCGCCACGGAATCTGAGCTCAAGTCCGACTTACCGTGAAGCGATAAATTGTAGTTACATTCGATGACGACAATGACCTAATTAATGTTTACCAGGTTTCTGGAGACATTCAGTGGAAAAACATCTAAGTAGATACGGCTACTGAAAAAATGACACGTATTAAAATAAATAAAGTAAAAATAGTTTATTTTCTCCAGCAACATTATTTTGACATATAAAAGGTTGGAACCTTCTTTTAAGAGTAAACTTCTTTACCCCTGTGGCAGAAGACTCCGCTCTTCCTTCACAATAATCATAAAAATAAACAACAATAAAAATAATAACAATTAGGTATAATAACAGAACAAGATGTAGGTACAAAGAAAATAGTCATTTGTTATACAAGAGTGAAAAGTTGTTTTTTAACCGCGTGCTCAATTTTGATGACCGAGTAAGCGAATGATTCTAATAAAAAAAAAACAGAATCCTGAGCGTCAGCGAGGGAATCAAAAGAGCACGAGGTGAAAAATCTTTTCACTCAAGTGCAACACGTAACTTTTCATCCCACCTCAGCGAGGAAATGATTAAAAAAGTACACCAAGAAGGTTACGAGTGTGAGTTTTTAACAAATTAAAAACGGTTGTATGGAAATTTGGCACCATAGAGGTAGAAGTAAATAGGTTTTAATAATGTTTTGAATTCACAATCTTCATAGACGAGTGATATTTACTAACGTGCACACGATGTTCTAAATTCAATTTACTTTATCCTCAAGAGGATAATAACGGCTTTTGCATTCAGATATCGAAGAGTAAAAATACTCTTTCCGAGATGGTGGGATGAAAAATATATTAATAAAGCAAACCAATGTGAGTGACAGCTGTACATTATGTTTATGTCACCGTAAGATTGTAAAAACCGTAAGATTGTAATATACCGCTTTTTTTTCGATAGATTGTAAACATTCGAAAGATTGTGAACCGTTCAATGTTTTAAGTGTAAATTTTTGAAATATCCATTGTATTTACGTTTTCTTGTCTCTTTCTTGTAGGTTAGGTTAGGGTTCGACATAAATAATCAAGTAGTGCCCTTAGTACTTAGGTTCTATCGGGTTAATAAACCTAACAGATTACAATCTACCGAAAAATAATCCGTTATATTGTAATCATTCGACAGTTTACAATTTCGCGAGTTAGATTATAATCTAACGGTTTTTACATTCTTACGGTGACATTTACGTATTGCTCAATGGTGTACTTACTATAAGATTGTAAAGGATTCATATTCCAGTGACAAAGAGTGGGTAGCTCTAACGTGCGTTCGGCGACGCTTCGCTTGAGATCGTCCGTTCAACCAGCTGTACTATTGCCTATTCTGTGGTTCAACTTCCAAATGCTGAATTTCTTTGCCGGGTCGTCCTTCAACAACGAAGAACCTCAAAGTTTATCGATTCTTCTATTTAGCCCCGCCCGTTGCGTCTTTAGCTTCACTACTTTTATGTGAGCCATAGTAATTCTTCGACGGATCCCTTCATATCAGATTTGATCCTGTAGAAATCAGTAGACCCATAAATCTTTAAGCTGCTAATTACTATACGGTTTGCCTAAAAACATTTTGATAATTAAAATATATTCAGGACACACTTTTTAGGTGGGTTTTTAGGTGATTTTTAGGCGTAAAATACCACGCTCACACTTTTTATTTCGAAAACGAGACTTTAAATACTTTAACATCCATTGGTGTGTCGAAAATTTGTTATTGGATAACAAGCGTTGCTGAATTTATATGTGTGGCTCGGAATAAATCAGCGGCCATTGAATTTATATGTGTGGCTCGGAATAAATCAGCGGCCATTGATGAATCAGTCATCGATTTTTTGTTTGAGTTCAATAATAAGCCATACGCAATAACAGAATTATTTAAAGATACAATCAGCGTGAGCAAAGATAATGTTTTGCATTGATACCAATATGGCTTGGTATACAGTCTTCAGGGTTGGGTGCAAACTGCAAATTATTGTGGTGATCTCAATCCATGTTCGATCAAAAAGTCGTTAAATATGCTGAGCCAATAGATCTGTTGCGTTATTTGACCATTTCGTTGGATATTTCATTTCAATTGTCAATAGTTTTCCACTTCCTTTTCCACAAGAAGGTGCTAATCTTGAGTAAAATTCACGAGCAGTAGTCGCAGTAACTAATAAAATTCTCAGTTTACAAGATTTGGATAATAAGCTTTTTTATTTATTAAAAGGATCACTTCTAGTCGTCTTCAACTGAATGAAGTAATATTGGCATAATTACGTAAGTATTTCAACTTACAAACAGACCAATATCGTTATTATTTTAAAAAAAAGATACGCGCCGATTTGTGAATCTCCTATTTTGGAAGTCGGTTAAAAATAATTAGAGTCACTAAATATTTTGTGACTAGGTTTAATAACCGCATACGGTTTGCTTATAAATAACTTAAAACTTTCCATACCAACCTTCAGCGTAACGGCTCATAACATTCATGACGTCGTGTTCAAAACAAATTAGTTTCCAATTGACAATATGTACATAACTTAGTAACTACCTAGGCTTTTGAAAGACGTTCAGCCCCCTGTACGGGTAGTCGGGCTTCGATCTTCAGGCACGCACTTCTATATACTTTTCTGAGCTATTTGCGTTTAAAGAAATAAAATATCACTAGCTATTGCTTGCTTGGTGAAGGAAAACATCGTGGGGAAAGGGAAACCCACATGGTCCAGAGTTTTTCATGATGTTGTCAAAAGAGTGGAGAGAATTTCAGAAACCATCATGCTGGCCGGCGTGATGGACTATGAGCAAAGCCAAATCTTCTCAAGATCTCATTCTGAGAAGAGTCTCGTGCTCAGTACTGGGGCGGCGATGGGTTGAAATATGGGGTGATGCAGTCTTTAAAGACATACCGTCTCTTCATTTCAGAATGGTGACCTCTGTATATCTATCCTACATCCGCCAGTGGACGACCCCCAGTCCGGCGAGCTGCCGTGCGAGCGTTGGAACCCAACGCAATCCGTTCGCACCGTGCTCCTCTCTGTGATCTCACTGCTCAACGAGCCCAACACCTTCAGCCCGGCGAATGTGGACGCCAGCGTCATGTACCGCCGTTGGCGCGACTCGAAGGGCAAAGACAAGGAATACGAGAATATTATAAGGTAAACTAAACTTTTGATACCCAATAATTTATAGTGCTTCAATTTTGAGAACCTTTCCAGTATTTGCATGAGAACGCCACATAGGTAGGTATTATGTCGCATTTTCCTCCGGAATAATAAAATTAACAGGTACTTGCGATACCCACCTGTTCTCTAGAACGCTTTCGTCTTTAAATTCGGTGTTGCTCGGTAATATACCGTGTTAAAGTTTTTATTTCTTTATCTCTATGTATTCTTCAATACGTGAGAATTATCGGTTCAGCAGGCACCTACAGTGTAGTGCCGTTGGCGCATTTCCAAGGACAGAGGTTTGTGAAAAACATCAATGGTAACTTTCGCTTTGTTAAGGCGAGACTTCAAATCTTAATTACGTATTTATAATGACGTATTATATTCCGTTCAATTTGATCATTTGCGCAGTCGGCAGTGCGTTCACATTAACACTGTCAATAAACTTAATGGCCTCACCTACACGTTAACAAGTCCTCTAACATTTAGATCATTGTTTGATATTTTATTTTCACGTTTTTCTTTTTACCGTAGTCTCACGAAAGCGTGATGAAATCAAAATGAACCTTTTGATAAACGATCAAAAGGTTCACCGTTGAACCGCATCGATCAGGATTCAGGACCGGTGTTTTCGTATTTATTAATTAAAAGTATATTTTTTTCAATTTTCGTTTTATAAAAACTTAGGACTTCTTGAGAGACATTGCCAAAGTGTCCTTGAAAGTTTTTTTAAAAGTCAGAACAAAAGGTGTTTATTAAAGAAGGATATTGGTATTTTCAAATTAATCCTGTAGAATTCAAAAGGAATTTCAAATTATTTTGTTGCGTAGATGAGTTATTCCTAACTAGCCGATGCCCATGACTTCGTCCGCGTGGTTTAAGTTTTTTTCCCCGCGGGAACTCTTTAGCTTTCCGGGATAAAAGCCTATGTTTTATTTCAGACTATAATATAATACTATAATATATTGAGTAATAGATATCCATCCAAACTTTCGCATTTATAATATTAGTAATAGATTTCATACTGAATGCCACCAATTCAATGTTTCTATTATATTATAAAGTAGTTATGTTTGATTATTTTTTCAGGAAACAAGCTCAAGTGGCACGCATGGATGCAGAAAAGGAAGGAATCGTAGTACCCCTCACATTAGAAGATTATTGCATTAAGACACAAGTTAAGTCGTCAACACAAGAACCTCAGGTAAGCATGAGTGATGGAACCAATGTTTTGACCCATTTAGATCGATAAAGTACTCAGAGCAGATGCCCAATTGTCTAAGCAATTCGTAATCATTTGACAGCTTTAAACGCATTACTCGAACTGTATAGGGAGGCCATAAAAACTTTTTGACGTGCGGGTATCTATATGAACTCCTTAAACAGGTCGAATTATACGTTTGACAAATGATTACGTTTACGATTTCCTTACACGATCGGGGGCCCTCTCTGTGTATCGAATATCGGGCCAGGTGACCTGAGATAATATGAGATTAACATGAGTGTAAAAATTTACTGATCTTATTGGTTGAATTCACAGTTCGCACTGATATTTCTTCCACTTATCTGAAAAATAGCACACATTATTTCACAGAATCTATGCCCATTTACTCCTCGACCAATGAGACGGACAGATTGTGAACTATTCTAATGGCAGTTATATTAAACTCATACCCCCTATTCGGTTTCTACACGGCATCGTACCGGAATGCTAAATCGCTTGGCGGCACGTCTTTGCCGGTAGGGTGGTAACTAGCCACGGCCGAAGCCTCCCACCAGGCCAGACCAGGGAAAATTCTGAAATTATAAATTCCCTTATTGACCCTGCCGGGGATCGAACCCGGGACCTCCGATCGTTAAGACAACAGCGCTCAACACTGCGTCACGGAGGTCGTCGAAAAAACCAAAAATCCAATCAAAATAATTAAATCCAGATTTTATGTCATTATTATTTATCTAGATAACAATGTAGTCAGCACTTTTTGTGTAAACTAGTGCCATTGTTTTTCCCAGTTTGTTTACTTGGCTGAGTTGTTTGTTCCAATTCAAAGATAAAGGCATAATCTACTAAAACAATTGCGATATTGTGCAGATTGTTTATCAGTAGTCAGTACCTCTGTTTACATTTCCCGACATTTTGACGAACGTCTAATTATTACCCGACTGCGGAACGCACAGGGTTATGTGTTCATCAGTCTATATATGTATGTTTGTTCCTTGCAGGACAGCTACAGCCTAAACGCGTGGACCGATTTTGATGATTCTTGCACCAGTTTATGCCGAGTATATCAGTAGAGTATCACTGTGGAAGCCGAATTTGAGAAAAAACAAAATGGCGCCCTCTAGAAACCATAATGTAACAAATTAAAAAATTAAAGTCGATAGATTATGGCAAGTGGGGTATCGATGAATAGGTCTTGCAAAATCATAGTTAGGTTCCCTTGATCATTTTCTCATTTTATCGATCATTTAGGATTTACGAGGTTTCCAAGGTTCATTTTTAGTGTATTCCTTTGTGTCGCACTATAGACAAAACGGCTGAACCGATTTTGATAATACTTGCACCACTAGATTTATCTTAATCTTCTGAGTGTCATAACGGAAGCCGAATTTGAGAAAAAACAAAATGGCGGCCTCTAGAAGCCATAATGTAATAAATTAAAAAATTTAAGTCGATAGACTATGCCAAGTGGGGTATCGATGAATAGGTCTTGCAAAATCATAGTTAGGTTCCCTTGACCATTTTCTCATTTTAACGATTATTTAGGATTTACGAGGTTTCAAAGGTCCATTTTTGTGTATTCCTTTGTGTCGCACTACAGACAAAACGGCTGAACCGATTTTGATAATACTTGAACCACTAGATTTATCTTAATCTTGTGAGTGTCACTATGGAGGCCGAATTTGAGAAAAACAAAATGGCGTCCACTACAAGCCAATTAATAAAGTCGATAGGCTCTTAGCCTATCAATAGTCGATAGGCTCTATAGCAAGTGGGGTATCGTTAGATAGGTCTTTTAAAATCACACCTAGGTACCTTAAACCATTTTTCCGTTTAAATGATAATTTAGGATTTAAGAGGTTTCAAAGGAAATGTTCCTACTCATATCATCTATGTCTATCAAACTAGGTGGATTATCTCAAAAACCACTCAACCGATTTTAAAAATTATATTACTTATAGAAAGCTACATTATTAACAAGTAAAATAGGCTATATTTTATTTCCAAAAAAATTAGAGATCCTTACGAAAATTGCAATAATGTGAGTTAAGTCGGAAAAAACGATCTCATCTGAGAGCTTACGTGGCGTGCGCTGCCTAAATCGATAAAGTTACATGCCAACAATGTATGGTGGAAACGTTCCTCTCAAAAAGTTCTAAAAAAAAGTCCGCGATAGCATATAACTATCTTTTAAGGTTGACTCACAATAACCATTTTTATGATTTTCAAATTTGGTCTCGTGACGTCGATGCGATAGGACTCCGAAAATTAATAAGCACATTTTTAGGAAAAATAGCAGATTTACGAACTTTACCAAATTAATATTAGCATTATAACATGTGCAAATTTGATGATGGTTATGGTGATCACCGCTCGTCATTACGAATAAATTAATCCGATGCTCATTACTACTTCTCATACAAAATACTTGTGAAGTAGCACCTATTACCTACCACAGAATAGGTAATAGGTGCTACTTTTTTTTGCTCGCAGAATTCTCATACTGAGAGGAAACAGGAGGTAGCCCACACTCACTATTGGCGATGGGATCAGACTTCAGATGTTTTTTTACGCCACTAAATGTTAGCCCTTGGCTGCAACCTTACCGGTCCCCCTATTCTAGTGTAACGACCGCAATCACCTCTGATTGGCTAACACTATTTCGCTATTGGCCAAAATCCATTGTCGCAGCAAGAATACCATAAATTTAGCCAATCACAATAATTGAGACTGTAGCAATGATTGATACAGGTTTTACATAATTAGGCAGATGGTTAATGTAGCCCTATTATGTAAAAGCTGCATCAATGCTGCGACAATATTTTGGCCAATAAGAATTAATTGATGCCAATGTTACACTGTTGCAATAATTTAACTTAAAAGAGTCCCAGAGGGGATCCTTTTAAATATTTTAGATTAGATTCAAATTTTACATAATAGGGCTTACTGAAATGATGTACCTACCTAGTTATTAAAATAACTAAAAATAAATGTAACTGACTCGTTGGTCTACTGGTTAGCATGTTCGATTGCAGCCGACGAGGTCCCGGGTTCGAGTACGGGGTCGGGTCATAACAAGTATTCGATTTCTCTGGCAAGAATTTCTCAGTACTAACCCGGAGTTAGGAAACTGGCGATATTTCACCCTCGTGCCTCGGGACATAGACTTCTGCACGATAATATCTCCCACGCAGATGGCAAATATCTCTGGAGATAGGCCGCCGTGGCCGAAATTCGGTCGGGAGGACATTAATTTTTTTATTTTGTATCGTATTTTGCTTCCAGCTTGATATGACAGACTTCTATGACGACGATTACGACGACCTCGAAACCGACTCCGAAGGCGAGCTCGAAGGCGGAGAGGACGCCGACGACAGCGGTAACGGCGAGTCGTGATACGCCCATGAGATCTCACGCGACGGACGGACCACCAGACGAATATAATACTAAGGGCTGAAACAGTAACCTCAATAAAGGGTTTAAACTTTAAACACTGTTTTTTGAAACTGTTATAAAACAGAAACGATACTGTAACCCTTTATTTCTGTTAATAAGTGTTTTTATCTGTAACCCTAATAGGTACATGCCCCAACAAACTGCACGGTGTAACAACGCGTTCTTCCCACTTCATTGGACTTTACACACTGACACAACATACCCATGTTTTTCTTAAATCAATTGCAACCATCGGTGCTTTCACCTTGGGTTCAAATTTGAATACGCCTCTACAGTAAATTTGGCAACGTCGCTATTTCGGTTACCCTGTAAAACATTTTAAAACCCTTTATTTCTGGTATTGATTCATTTCATTTCAGAAATATAAATGTGTCGGGTTAACAGAATTAAAAACACATTCTAAAGGGTTACAGAATGAAAACACTTTCATTCTGTAACCTTTATGAATCTGTTTTTCAGTCCCTGTATTATACATATTAAAAAATTTACTTTATAGTTCATACCCCTTAAAAGCTAGCACGAATGTTTGACAGCTACAATGTGATGGTTGGAATCGCAATTATTGGCTGAAGCTCCAGCAATTATTGTGTGTTTCGTGTGTTGTTTGTGTGTTGTTTCGCAATCGCGTTCGCATTTCGTTCCGTCACGAGTAGCCAAATGAAAATAAAATTGAGAGATCAAGGTAATGTCGTAACCGCGCGGTTGAAAATGGAGAATATTCTGTAGATAAAGGAAGACGGGCTGACAATTTGTGGAAAAAAGGACTTGTTTTCCATTTGGACACCAGATGACAACTTTAGTCCCGAATCGTCACACAAGCCAACTCAAGAATTTTGCTTGCGCATGTGAATTCTTGCAGCTTGAGCATAAAGTACAGTTGGATTCAGATGAAAATTAAAATGGTATTTGTACTTTTTTGCTTTTTTTCTCAGCAATAACAATTGCGATTATCCCGATGTGATTGTGACAACTTCCGTGCTAGCCTTCTTAATCCAAAAGGAATGGCTTGTCTATCGTATTACGTGTTATTAGCTGACGTAAACAATTTGTATTTTCCTAGATGTTATAAAGTCAGATTTACATTATGCCAGTTAAGCCTTGCCCAGATGTTTTGATGCGAAGTAGTTACTTGATCCCAATCGGTACCAACAGTTACTGTCAATTTGCTTTAACGCTATTGAGTAAGTAGGGCCCCGAAAAAGTTTAAGTAGTAAAATGTACTATGCTATTGATATTATAAAAGCAAGAGTTCTATTAATGTGTGTAACACCATAAGATAATAATTATTATCCATTACTGGATTAGTCCAAAACTCCATTAATGATAAATAAATAACATAAATAAGGCCGCATGCTAATTTTATGCAATAAATCAATATTTAAGGACAAATAGTTTGACCAGTAATATTAATAGTTTGTTAGGCAGATTTTGTAAATCGTTAGATAGAGGCTTCATAGGCCAAAGTTTTATCATGCTGTTATAATATGAAAAAAAAACTACAAAAGATAATATTTAGGATAAAAAATTAATCATTTAAACCCCATGTAATAAACAAAGTAAGCAATAATAATTATAATCGAAGGTATTTTGTATATTTTAAATATCACAGAGACTCAGTGAGGTAATATTATGGGGCCCTGAAAAGTAAAAATGAATGATAAGAATGATAGTTTTCCGTAAAATGCGAAGCACTGCCTACAATCCGAAATATCTAAAATTGGCCTAGAAATTATATTATGATTATGTGGCTAATGCCGATTTCACACGAGGCACAGTAGCGACTTACAACGCGTCTTCTGTAATACTGTGCTTTGTTGCTCTACCCTCGTATGAAATGGGTATAAACTATAAAGGATGGTTTAGAAATACTGTATGATTACAACAGTTATATGGCAGGTTTATATAGAAATTGAAAGTCACAGTCACCAGCGAATGGCGTCACGAAGCCGTGGGATTGCATATATTATAAAAGATAGCTGCACTTTTGGTAATTATCCCTAGAAGAGCTGATTCAGTAATAGGTGGGCGCGATTCAGTAATGATGGGCCTTTCACTAGATTTGAACGGCCATATCTAGTGAAAGGCCCATCAGCATGCGGGCAGACTTTCCCTACCATCATCAGTGGAGAGTGTAGCACCCACCTATTGCTGAATCGGCTTTTCAAGCGATAGGAACCAAAAGTGCAGCTATCTCTTAGTCTAATATTAGTGCATTCCAGCGAGTGCGAGTGCTAGTCATTGTCGCCAGTCAATTACTCAATATAAACCAACCTTTAAATGTTTACACCTTTTACAGTTACTTCAATTATTCCTCATGGCACGTGGTGTTATGTGTGCGTGTGCTTATAAATATGCAGCCTTGATTGGTGTGGCTGATGACGCGTCAGTCGTTGTTGGTAGCTGAAGAGAAAGACTGGACTCGGTTCAGTTAACAATCAAAAGAATATACAAGTAACATAATCTGAACATTTTATAGGATACACGGACAGTAGACACTGGCATCGACATTATAGAAAATTGCTCAGCAAGCGGAAACGGAAAACAGTGTTGACATACTAGTAATTCGAAATGCACTGATAAAAATTATAAAGCAAGGTTTGCATTCACAATAGTCCAACAAAATCTGTATATTTACAAGCACACTCACACAAAGCGCCGCGCGCCAATTTAACTTGAAATATCTATACCAGCCGCTGTCTTCAGCTAAACCTGCCTTAAGTATCTAAAGAGATTAAAAATTAATATGACTTAGTGGTTATTTTGCTGTTCTTATCACAAAATAACAAGGCTTATCAATCATAATGATTGTTACCAAATTATGCATTGGATTTGGGTAATCAATATTTTTTTGTCAACTGTACTTACTACTTATGAAATTATAGGAAGTCCGTACCGATCGCTTAACATGTATAGCTTAATTCTACTAATATAATTCAATAAGTCATTTACTATATTTTGTTAGTTTTAATTTTTAGTTTTTACTTATTAGGAATTATATATATAGGGCCTATAATATAGTAGCCGAATATTTTGAATTAACTAATATTAATTCTCATAAATTAATAATAGTAAGGTGGATTTCCGTGATTATCACTTAGCAGATTTTGACTTTATTCTTCTTTATTTTAATTTCATTAATACAAGTTTAATTTTTGTTATGTGTTTTATGAGTTAATATAATTAACCGACTTCCAAAAAGGAGGCGGTTCAGCGCGTATCTTTTATGTATAATAAACTTTTCGATCTTATGAATAAAATATCTGTATAGTATCAACTTCTTTATTTTTACTACGTTCGGAATCAGATAAATGCAACTGAAATTAATTCTTGAGCAATAAGGTTAATAGTGAACTGGTAACGAAAGATTGACCACTCAAACATTAATTTTCAATATTGTTTGATAAATAATAAATCATAATAATGTACAGATTTACGGATCAGATTAAGGATGCTCAAATCACAATATTATCTATGATATATAACAATAATAATATTTTAATCAAAAGGTACATGCATATTATACCCTAGTTAATACATCAACACAATTATGAAACTAATTGCGTTGATTGCGTCGAGAAAGAGGATATTATAATAATTAATTTTAGTAGCATGACTTGTATTAAGCAAAATTTTAATCTATTCCAAAACATTAGAAGGTCTCTAAGACCTGTGAATATTTGATATATATGGCTTACAGTACAAGAATTCCAGATAAGTTTAGCTTTGAACTTAATATATACTTATGCTGACAATAACTTGAGTTGATACACTTGTATAGATGTTCTTATTCACCAAGATTGTTTGACTACGTTTGTGGTAAAGTCAGATGCAATGTCATTGGGTCTGTGCGAACGAGACGCATTATATTTACGCGAGAGTGACAGAGACAGGTAAGAACAGTTCATTGTATGAAATTCTTCGTGCTTCGCGTCCTGACTTTAAGTGCATATTATGTTCACCTTTGATGTTATATATACTACCTAATCAAAGATGTTCACATTGTTTGGTGTCGAGAATTTGCTCCTGAGCTTACAAAGACTATAACAATCTTGAGTATGTACATGCACAGACATAGTCAAATTGTCTACGTAAAATAGAAGATCTGAATTGTAAATATTGTATCAGATCTATTTTCATATCTTGTTTATTCTTTCAAACTTTTTCAATATTTATTATATTCTTATTCATCCAACATAAATAATTATTATATCAAGCCAAATGAATAGTATTTTACTAGTAGCTTACTGAATTATGTATGTATATTAAATATGTGTACTAACCTAATATTAGTTATAAATTAAACTATATAATATTTTGTTGAAATCGGAAAAATTTAAGATTTAATAATGTGTTAAAATTACTGTAGGTACTACTTAATTATTTTCTCAATGAAGATTTATTTGATTGAAAAATTGTTTACTTTATGAAATGAAGTTATTCATGTTAATCCATGCCAGGTCAGTACACGTGCCTGAGGCCTAAGCAGGGACATATAGATGAATAGTAACAAAGATTTTATGAATCGATTTATGCTAGACCTTGCTATGGCGAGATATCCAAAAGCCATGAAGCCACAGCTTGGCCCTCTCTTGGCATAGCCTGAGGCCCGGTATCCACCAGAGCTGATGGACATACGTGAAAACATTATCACTTATCAATAATCTGATTGGTCAGCTTAAAAATATCTCAGCTCATCTCTGCTCTGGTGGATGGATACCTCTTCCCTTAATATTATCCCCTTGTACTTATACTAGCTGCTATTGAGCTATATTTCTGTAAGCAAAACAACAGGATGTTAAAGTTTTGTATGAACAGAATTCGTACCATCAAATAGTTCATTTAGAATTTTGAGTTTCACATAATAAATTCAAAAAGGTGTTCTAGAATGTTGGCGTTTTTATTTCAAATAGAAATAACAAACTCGTCCGAAAGTTATTATATGGTAATTTAGAATAAGTTAGTAATATTATGTGGTTTGGAAAATTACCTTAGGTGAAATCACGACAAAATGTTAATAATAATGATTCTCAATAATAAAAAGCATGTGTTTGGATGCCGCATTGATTTCATTATAATATTATTTCCACAAATCCTCAGATGCCCAGCTGTTGTTCTACAGGATCCTCAAAATACTTTTACGAGGGGCGTTCAATTTATTCTCGGTATTGGGGTGATTAACTAATGATAAGAGCAAATTAATTACCTCATTATTAAAGACACTCTTTGAGGGTATAAATGTAAATTTTCATGTAATTGTCATCATTAGTATTCAAGTTATCAATACGAGAAGACAGCTACAATGACAGACGCCACAATGTTGACGAAAATCGAGCACCGCGCAGTGATTAAATTCCTTACAAAACAAGGAAAGACTCAAAAAGTTATTCATGAAGAAATGGTGGCTGTTTATCAAGATTCTGCTCCTTCATTATCTACTATTCAGAAGTGGTCTAGTGAATTTAAACGGGGTAGAGAGAGTTCAAAACTCGAGACCGGCTCCGGAGGGCCGGCTAGTGCCACTTCTGAAGAAAACGTCAAAATTGTCGAGAAACTTGTACTGGTAGATGCCCGTACAAGAGTGAAAACATTAGCAGAAAAGACTAAGCTATCCGTGGGTACCATTCACACTATCCTTCATGAACATCTGAATCTTTCAAAAGTCAGTGCAAGATGGGTGCCGCGAATGCTCACGCCGCTTCAGAAACAAGTGCGAGTTGAGTGCAGTAAGGAGTTTTTGGAGCTCTGTAAAAATCCGAGTAGAATTTTTGAACGCATTGTCACGTTCATCACTATCATCCTGAGAGTAAGCAAGAGTCTATGCAGTGGCATAAAAAAGAAACAGACCCACCGAAGAAGTTTAAAGCCTGCCCATCAGCCTGAAAACTCATCGCCACAGTGTTTTGGGATTTTAAGGGAATTTTACTGATCGAATACACAAAAAGGGTCAAAGTAATACAGCTTACGCAAACAGCCTACGCAATTTGAAGGACGCTTTAAAACAAAAAAGACGTGGAAAATTTTCCGCTGGTGTCTTGCTTCTTCACAACGCGCCGGTTCACACAGCGCGTTGCCAAGGCTGCTGTGAGGGATTGTGGATTTGAAGAAATCACTCATGCACCCTACAGCCCTGACCTGGGAACCAGTGATTACTTTTTGTTCCCAAACCAAGAAAGATCTTTGGGGTAAGCATTTTTCCGACGATGAAGAGTTGAAGGAGGCAATTAATGAACATTTTTCAGGCAAAGAGGAAATAGTACCTACATTACATCGCGAGACCGGGAAGTACGCGTTTTCTGGTCGAGTGTTAGTTAGACGGCCGAGCTACGCGAGTCCGGCTATCTATGAGACCAGAAATGCTCTCCCGGTCGAGGTGTGTATAGTGCTTTTCTAAAAAATGAAACAAGTGACTTTTCTTTGGATTTCGGCGGAAGCAAATTATTTTTAGCTAATTCGGCCTCCGCTCTCAGAAAAGGAGGCGTACAATCTAAATCCATAATATCCTCACTCGAACTAATTTTTTCATCACTTCCAATGATATTTTATAAAAGATACGTTACGTTCATAGTAAATTGCGTTTTAAATCTGTGCCGAGCAATTCAAAGCTACACGTACCTACGTACGTATCTCTATCTACAATGTACACATTGACAAGTTTCACTGATAAGTAAAACAAAAGATACGAAACATTTTGCTTTATTTTGATTTATTTTCGGCACGTAGGAACTTACGGTGCGACACGCTCGTGATTGCGCTCGACACAGATACGTCCCAATTGGGACGTGTTTGAGTCATCACAACGCGCGCGCATATAGGTAACATATCTATCTGCCTCTTTTTAATTTATAACATCATTGATCACTTCTAAATAATAAATTTTAACGATTAGGTATGTACCTAGTTAACTCCCGCCTTTCAATATTATAAAGATAAAAAATAAATATTATACTTTTAATTATTTTTTTTGCGCTGTGAGTGCTGAACGCGTAATACGGTAAGTTCCAAATTTAAACTATTTAGGCCAAAGAACATTATAACAAGTTACAAGATATTCAGGAAGAAAGATTCCAAATTCAAACTTATGATATTATCCCCTCGCCTGGCGCGGCCATTTTGAAAATAGAACAGTCAGCTGCGCCAGGCAAAATGGCGGGTGTCGAATTTCGCGCGCGCCGGCCGCCCGCGCACATTAAAAAAATAACAACTCGAGATTACTTGTACTGAAACTATGTAAACAAACTACGTCATTCAAATCGTTACGAACTACAGCTGTAGATTATAGTTTGAAAGGTAATCGCTCTTCTTTATGGTTTACACAGAAAAATGCAAAGAGAATATAATCACTACGTTTTTGACCAAAAATGACCAAAAATTACCCTCTTTTTTTTTTTTTTTTTTGTACCAATAAAATAAACAATATAACCCGTATCCATAGACTTTTTGATTGATGTGCACTATGGTCAATCATCTTAGAGTAAAAACACACGTAACAAAGACTCTGTCCCTTAATTCTTACTCTAGAACAAAATCAAAAACGACAAAAATTTTTTTTTTTTTAAGTTGGTGTCCTCGCACGAAAGAAGGTCGGTCAGCTTCATACAAACTGTGACCTGATTGTAAAGTGTCGCGACCATAAATGACCTAAGGTGGGATCGATTGATAATATAGCAGTGTATTAAATGTAATGATTCTTTTTTTTTTTAAAGCCGGAATTTGCTGGTAAATTCATGTTTGGTTTTGTTGAGGTTAGGATTGAATACGACACCGGCGCCATTATTCAAAAACAACCATAATAGGTAGGTACTCCAGTATATTATGTCTTTCATTTATTTTTCATTTATTTTCCATTTTTGCTTTTTCGATGTTGGTTTTTAGTTAGTTCATTTTCGATGTTTGCCGTAGAAGCATGATGTTTTTAAGAACAATGGTGCATCCATAGAAAAGGATGTTTATAGGACTGGCAACCCTCGTGATTTCAGATTTTGAATTTGATTTGAGTTTTGACGATACTCTTTGACTGATGACAGCTGTCACTTGACGTTGACGTCTGCGATCCGTTTCATATAATTTTTGCTGTTACACAAAATTATTCACACATGAAACACATTAGACAAGATAAAAACTGTAACTGCATTAGATTACGTGATGAAACGAAACGTAGTGATGAATAGGCATGATGACAGTAACCAAGAATCAATGAAATTATGAATTTATCTAATGAAATAGGATTCATGGATTATAAAAAACGTATTTATTTTTCAATTTCGAGTGAGATTGCTATTTATATTGATAAAATAAAACTATAAAATACAGCAATCCGCCATATTGCATAAAACACAAAGAAGCGAATGACGTCACAATTGTTTGTTTTTGAGCTTTGAAAATCACACTATTGCTTACTGCACACTGCACAGAGTAAATTGGTAAAAACAATAGTGACGTCACAACGACGCCATGACACCGCCGAACGTTTTGGCGTGAATTTTAAAATTTAAATTTCAAATGCTAATTTTATCTACCAAACTTTTTTTTTCTACTGAAATAAGATATTTTTTCGAAATAGTAGATACTTCCGAACATAATCTGACCATTTTTCAAAATCAGTCATCATGCCTATTATGGTGCACAGATTAAAGAATATATCTAAAGGTGTGTTCAGATACATTAATACGATCCGATATGGTATTTTGCAATTATTTTATTTTTTATTCCGGCTTTAATAAAAAAATATAATAGGTGTACTTAAATGCCCCTTTAATCACCTATATTTTGCCATTGTATTTATCAATGGTCGCTTTCATTTTTGGTCAGGTCATATTTGGCCATCCTTCTTTCTACCCATAAATTGATTACATAGACTAAGATGAGTGGGCTCAGCTATAGTATACTGCCCGCGGAGTTGGACGTTCATATTTTTTTACAGAAAGACCTTGATGTGGTAGGCCTTGCACTAAAATATTTTACTCCGAATTCTAATACTTTTCAAGAAATAATTTTTTGAAATTCGCAAATTTTCACCACTTTTCACTATTTTTTACGACATTTGCCATAGATTACAGACTCATTGACGTTTAGTTGACGTACTTAAGTTTCGTTTTACGTGTTGTATTCCGTTCCAAACATAAAAAGTATTATAAAATGTTAATAATCGAGTAATAATCATATTATATGTGTACCGATTATTGGAAAAACGGAACGCGTGCATTGGCGCCAGAATTCAAACGCATTTCAGTTTAAAGGTTATAGGGTTAAAAAAACGTTTAAAGGTTATATATAGGTTTAATTATTTAACTAAAAAGGTGTAAAGGTAGGTTATTAAATGTATATTTAGGAACTTGAGCATATGATACACAAAACCGAATCGGCACACCCCGACTCCGCGCAGTCTTGTCTGCCCTACCCCTAGAGTTTTTTTTTTAAGCGCGTAGCCAGAAGCTCGCGTAGGAGGTCCTGAATGTCTATTCATAGTCTATTCTAAAATAGTCTATTCTAATTAAGAAATTAACCCTTTCCACTACCTAAAACAAAAGGTAAGGTAGTTTAAAGTAAGTATTATTAATTAAAAGGTATAAAAGTAAAACCTAACCTCAAAATTTTAAAAAATCAATATCTCGGAAACTACTAAAATTCGGCACGTCTTACTTGGAGGGGGGGTATACACCCCCCCCCCCATTCCCTTCCCCCTCCGTCGCGGGCAGTATACTAAAGCCCAACCGATGAGTGTGTTAAATTATGTGATACGTGATGAGATTATACCTATATAAAATCCACAGATTTATAAAGTTTCTTTATTATGTCTGTGATGAAATCAAAGCCTTAGTCAAAGAAAGCGACAATCAATGCCAGCGTGTAACCGAAAGGGATAGGTTATAATAGGCAAAACGCTGCAAACCACCAAACACATTAAGTGCTTTACGAACAAAACCGTGACACGCAGAAAGGGATAAAAGAAAACATATTTTTTTCTCATTCTATCTTGTGTAACATCCCAACTCTGCATCTCTTTCATGTGGGAGTGAAGAAGATATGGCGTCGTCTATATATCTCTCTCAGTCTACGGCTTAGTCATTGGTCTTGGTTAGTTGTCTCTGCTTGTGAGCAGCTGATACTGTCTCTGGCTGTAGCTGAGTGCTGACACAGATTTATAAAGGGGTTATTATGTCTGTGAGTGCTGATACTTTCATACAAGTAGTATTCTCTATTAATCTGTGTTTCATAAGGATACCTCATACCTATTACCTTGTTACTGTTAAACACCGACCAGAAAAAAAAGCTGTTAAATTATTCTATGCTGTTGTTACTTGTCTCTGTTCATACTGCTTTCATTTCATACATTTTTGCTTACAATAGTACTTTGTAATTTATTTACTTCGGAAATGAGTTGCTTGAGTGATTTGTCTCGTTCAAGTGAATATTTAAGTTTTAGAAGCAGTATCCCGCTACGTAAAATAGTTGTTGACTCAGATGGGTCCAAGGTAAATAAACAACATTCAAGTGGTCGATGGTTTTATCTCCTTGAATTTTAATTATCCTTAGCTATTTGATTTTGTCAAATGCTATTTAAAACAAGATTATTCATTTACTCATCTGTTTACACATACTTAACTATTTTTCATGATGGCCATAACTATTTTTCATTTTTCATATTTAGCTATTTTTCATGATGGCCAATGTTCTCTTTCCCTGATATGTAACGAAAGTATTTACATAAGACTAAAAAGCCCTATTAAACTTACATTCAAACCAATTCAAAGTTTCAAACTATTACGACCACCGGAGAGGTATATCTGCACAATTAAAGGTTAATTAACCTGCCAAGGTATGTAGGTACCTCTCTAGGTTACCTACCCAACAAAATACCCAAACAAAATAAAATTAAAAAGCCAGCTGCTAAAATCTGTTTGCATTCAATCAGGTTATTGATAAGCCAAATTAAATAATTAAAACAAGGCAATACACTTTACAGGCATGGCGAATATTTGACAGTGGCCCAAAATCTGTGAGCTGCCCTCTAGTATGTCTGCCACCAGTGTCGGGTACTGCAGACATTTTTTTCAAACAAATAATGGGCCTCACTTCAAGAGGTATAAGAGTCATAGCAGCTGAGCCTCCTCCATATTGGAACCTGAAGGAGTGGTGTGATGGCTTCAAACGTCTCATTGATTATTTGGAATTGGATAAGATTCATATCTTTGGTGCTTCCTTGGGTTTGTTTTAATCATTACTAGTACTATGGTCAAAATTTATAACTCCTAATTTAGGGCTTACTAATTTTTCTATGTAAATGCAGTATTTTTTATTATGATTATGGAAATTATTCGATAATTTAATTTAATCTTTTGAAAAAAAATACTTTATTCTGTTAGGTACTTACTCTATTGTTAAACAACAGCAACTAGAAACCTTATTAACTAGAAAAACTTCTAACAATAACGCAATTGGTCACTAAAGAAGTCTTATAATGAGCATTACATGTTGTAACAATACACAGTGCAGTTTTTAGCTAGTGGTTTACTTACAAACTTAAAAGTTCAAGAACTAATCGAAGAAATCCATGCAGAATATCATCTTGTTCGTATCTTATTTAGATGTGTCTGAACGTTACTCAGATATTCTGGTGCACTCATAATCCATAATAATATAATAATAATATAAGCCTTTATTACTGAATTTTACAATTGATATTAATTATATTCTCATTCTATACACAATTGATATTAATTATATTCTCATATAAGTTAATTAATTAAACTAAGACACTAGTAGATATTTTGTTTTATTCATCCAGTTTGCCCATGGGCATAGGCCTCCTCCAGGGCTCTCCATAACAATCTATCCTTTGCTGTCCTTTGCCATAAGTTTCCCGCCATGCCTTTGATATTATCCTCCCATCTCTGGCAAGGGCGACCTCTTTTTCTTTTTCCCGTTCTTGGGTACCATTCTGTGACTTCTTTCGTCCATTTATCCCTCTTGTCTCTCATGAAGTGCCCTGTCCACTTCCACTTAAGTTTTTTAATAGTTACAGATATGTCTTTTACTTTTGTCTTGCTTCTGATAGTAGAGAGTCTGATTTTATCAACCTTTTGACTCGAAGCATACTTCTTTCCATGTTGTTTATACTTTAAGTTTCTTCAGGTTTTTATTGGTTAGCCCCATTGACTTACCAATACCTTAGACGCACCATCGAAGCGCAAAAAACGGCACGGTCAAACTGTTCATAAATAGATAATATGAACAGTTCTCACCTCAGTCGCGCATGAGTACACCAAGCGACAACATGCCGTTTTGCTCCGTAAAAAAGTGCAAAAACAATCCGAAAGATGCGAAAAAAACGATGGAGTATCATATTTTAGGTTAGGAAATACTTTATATACATTTACTTTACGGTATACTAGCGAAATAATCACACAATCTTACCTAAATTAATTATTTTGTCATCATAATTACAATATTTCAAATGAGCAGCTATCGCATTCACACGCTTACGGGCCAATAGAGAACGCGATAGAGGCGCGTCTTAGCGAAATGGATACAAAAAATATGGAGTAGTTAATTTTTTATTTTTCTTATATTGAAGTTGTAAACTGGTACAATTAAAGTGCCCATTTTTTTTAATAAATTAATATGGGTATATTTAAAATTGGTAAGTAGTGTAAAAACCGTGTCGAATTCCTTAGATAAGAAATAATTCTTTCAAAATCGATATCTGGCAGTTATGATAATCATCATAGAAAAAGAAACCGTTGTCAATCTCTTAAAGAACGATGCCATATTTTTTTTTCTATTGAACAATTTTTTTTTATCGATTTTTGGGTAACTATATCGCAAACTTTAAAAATATTGCAGTTTCTTGTAATAATATTAATTAAAAAATAATATTAATTTATTTACAATATCCGATGCCCACACTTGAACACAATTTCACCATGTACAGTTCGCGCGCTAGTTGAATGCAGAATAAATATATGTGTCACCATACATTTACTCTGCATTCAACTCGCGCGCGAACTTTATATGATTTGAGCAAGGCCATTATTGAAAAATATATAGACGTATATGTATGTCTACACTATATGTAGACATTAAACATTGAAAAAAAGCATACTTCTAAAAGACAGGTTTATAAGTTAGGTACTCGTAGTTAAATATATTTCAAGGTACTTTTATTCATTTTTTGTCACTAGTTTTTGTATTTATTAAGAACTAGACTAGATTCTCCCTAATTTTCCGGGATAAAACGTAGCCTATATCCTTCCCCAGGATATAAACTACATACCAAATTTCAGCAAAATCAGTTGAAATGATGGGATAGCGTAGCAGACAGACAGACAGATCTTCGAAATCGGTGTACATTTTTTTTATACGCACCGTATTTAGAACCTCCTCCTTTATTGAAAGTCGGTTAAAAAAGTAGCCTATATCCTTCTCCGGGATGTAATCTATCCCTATACCATATTTCATTAAAATTGGTTGAAAAGATGGGCAGTTAAAGGGTAGCAGACAAACAGACAGACAGACAAACACACTTTCGCATTTATAATATTAGTATGGAATTCAATTCGTGAATTTCGTGAGAGGGATTCGAACCCGCGACATGTTACTACTTAATGAAATTTTTATCCTGCCAAGAAGTAACTGTGTTATATTTAGATAAAATACGTAAATAAAATATTTAATACATAATAACACATAAACACACAAATACATAAAGATAATTTTCATAAAATCATCATCACCAATAAAGTATTAAAAAAAATAAAAATATCAAATACAAATTTGTCGACTCCTATATCACTTTACTTCGGAACACAGAAAGTCTTCCGCTGATTCATTGCAAAATGTCGTATGTGTCGAACTTTTATTACAAGATTTAACCCTAAGTATGAATCTATATGGTTGGTTTTTGTGAACCGTTTGGTGTCTCAGTCTGTATTATATATAGCTGCGATTGTATAAGCGATTGTGGACGCTTTTTGAGTATTATTTTGTAGGTAATGTTGTATCCTTAGTTGGTAAATCGATGGTTAGCCCCCAAGTTTGACAGCCATAGGTCAGGCAAGGCAGGATGCATACATTAAACACCTTGGCTTTCTCTGACATAGGCATATCTTTATTTTTCATAATTTCTTTAAGAGACCAATAGCGTTTCCAGGTATTACATACTCTAGGTCTAGTGTATTTGACTGTAGTTTAATGTTTTCTTTCTGGGAGTTAGTCATAACTTTTGTTTTGTCTGTACTCATAAATCATCCCACTTTCTCACTTTCTGTGGCTTATTGTTCGATCATGATCTGGAGTGATTTTGAGTTGCATGATAATAGGATAAGATCATCAGCAATTCTCAGATAAGATAATTTTTTGCCATTTATGTTTAAACCGTAGCTATCCCAATTTAGATTTCTGAATATATTTTCAAGTACAGCAGAGACAAGCTTTGGTGATAATGGGTCTCCTTGTTTCACGCCTTTCTGCACCTTAAACTCTTTTCGAGGTTGCTCAAGTTGTATCTTTGCCAAACTGTTTTTATAGATAATCCATACTAATATGTATTATAAACTAGCTAATGCCCGCGACTTCGTCTGCGTGGAATGAGGTTTTTTGGTTATGTGTTATTCCAAACTATAATCTACCTCTGTGCCAAATTTCATCCAGATCCGTTCAGCCGTTCGGGCGTGATTGATTTACAAACATCCATCCATACATCCATCCATCCATCCAAACTTTCGCATTTATAATATTTATTTGATGCAAAAGTGTGTGTCTGTCTGCTACACTTTAACATCCCATGTTCAACCGATTTTGATGAAATTCGGTACGGGGATATTTGGTATCCTGGAAAAGGACATGGGCTACTTTTTATCCCGGAAAATTAAAGAGTTCCTGCGGGAATATAAAAACCTTAATCCACGCAGATGAGTCATGGGCAACATCTAGATTCTAGTATAATATAGCCTAGACTAGCTGTGTCTAAATACATTATATAACTTTAACAGAAATTCCTCATATTTATTATTTTAACATCTTGTGGTATCTTATAAAAATTGTTATTTGATTAACATAAGAAATCAATATAATTATCATATTGAATAATGATATGATAATATTTAGTATATTCTGGTTCCTATTTTATATAAGATATTTTCTATGTTACAATTCCCAATTTGTAAATGTCATGCCAATGCTACTCTTTCAAGACCCACAACAAATTTTAATGAATTTTGATACAGACATAGGTTGCATTTCAGGAAGGGCATAGTACTTTCTATCCACAAAAATCAAAGAGTTGACAGTCTTTTCAAAAACCTAAATCCACATGGGGTAATGTTAAAAATATGGGTATCAACTTGTTTAAAATATTGTGTGAATACTGAATAATACAATTATTTTAGGTGGCTTTATAGCACAGAAGTTCACAGAGTCCACAATCAACTGTCCCCGCGTTGCGTCACTGGTACTATGCAATACATTTACTGATACAACAGTGTTTGAGTATAACGACTCGTCAGCGCTCTTCTGGCTCCTTCCCTCGCTTGTGTTGAAGAGAATGTTGATGGGCAACTTCACAACAGACAAATTGGACCAGAGAATGGCAGAATCTATTGATTTTATGGTGGAAAGGGTAAGTAACTTTTTTGTAATTAAACTATTTTGATGCCATCAAAGATTTAATGAAATGAAATGAAATGACTCAAACAATGTGTCTTAATAAAGCTTTATTTTGTTTCTGCTTTGGCTTTGAGCTCATTTTTAGGGTTCCTTGTTGAATACAGCGTATCTTTTGCATCCATCATTGATACATCTCTATCACCTCTGATTGGCTGAATTTATGGTATTCTTGGTGCGTCAATGGATTTCGTCCAATAGTGGATGAGTGTTAAGCAATCTTAGGTGATTGCGATGTATCAATAATTGATGCAAAAGATACACGGTCTCCCTACTGAACCCTTATAATTTTGACATGTCTATTGTCCATCCATACTGTCCTCCGCTTAGCTCAGAGAGTAGAGACCCTTCTAGAAAACAGGAATTTGGCAAGGATATAGTCGTTTATTACACCAACAAAGTGGTGAAATAAAATGTTGATTTTTTTTTTCAAAGTAATATTGTATCTACATGCTGACAATTCACCATCTATTCTACAAACAATATATGAAGCAATTAGCTTCCTTGGCATTGTTTCCTTAAATAAATAAAAAACTATTTTAATTAACTAGAAGTTTAATTCGCTATAATCCGCAGAATAGGTAAATTTATGTGGTACAGTGTGTATCTTGCACTTGTAGCTTGCGATATTCACCTCACCACACAAATCTTCCAAATTATTCTCAACTTATGTTTCACCGGTGACATTATGTGACACCGGTTATGTTTGAATTGACAATGCACAATTGTAAAGACTAACAAAAGTATATATATCCATACTAATATTATAAATGCGAAAGTGTGTCTGTCTGTCTGTCTGCTACGCTTTCACGGCCCATCTGTTCAGCCGATTTTGATGAAATTTGGTGCAGGGGTAGGTTGTATCCCGGGGAAGGACATAGGCTACTTTTTATCCCGGAAAATTCAAGAGTTCCCGCGGGAATCGAAAAAACTTGGTCCACGCGGACGAAGTCGCGGGAATCATCTAGTATATATATATATATATATATATATATATATATATATATATATATAGATACTAGCAAACCCGGCGAACTCCGTTTCGCCACCAGATGGCTTTCCCGCTATAAAGATTTTCCCGCTTTTCTGTTCAAATTTTTCCTGAATTTTCTTTGCTATAATCCTAACGGAGCCCGAGACCTTTCCAACGAATGCAAAACCGTGGAAATCGGTTCATGCGTTCTGGAGTTATAGCGTCAGGAAGGAAAACCCGACTTATTTTTATATAGTAGAAAAATATAGTTTGTTGCAAAACTATTTGAACTATAATTTTCTTTATAATTTCAGTTAGAGTCCTTGACTCAAGCGGAACTAGCCTCACGGCTAACCCTCAACTGCACTCCCTGTTATGTGCAACCACAGTCGCTCACACACTTGCCGATCACAATCATGGATGTTTGGGATGAGAGTGCACTCAGCTCCCGGGTCCGCGAGGATCTCTACAAGTCTTACCCTCAGGCTAAACTCGCCCATTTGAAGAGTGGTGGGAACTTCCCATATCTTAGTAGATGCGATGAGGTCAACTTGCATTTGTTGGTAAGTGGTTTTCAACATAATATGATGTTCTATGATTGCCTCTTTAGTCTAGTGGTTAGCAATTAGCATGTTTGACTGCGGCCGACGAGGTCCCGGGTTCGATTCCCGGGTGGGGCCATAACAAGTATTGGGTTTTTCTGACAAGAAATTCTCACTAAGCCCAGAGTAAGGAGTTGGCGGTGTTTCACCCCCATATCTCGGAGAGTACGTAAAGCCGTCGGTCCTGCGCCTGATCTATCTCTGGTCGTGTCGGATTTACCGTCCCATTGGGTTATGAGAGTAAAGGAACAGAGAGTGCACCTGTGTATAGCGCACACACTTGTGCTCTATAATATTTCCCGCCCAGATGGCAAATCTCTTTGCAGACAGGCCACCGTGGCCGAAATATGGTCGGGAGGACATTATTATTATGATTTTGTATACATAAATTTTCTATATATAAATTACTGCCTCGTTGGTCTAGTGGTTAGCATAGTCGACTGCGGATCACGAGGTCCTGGGTTCGATTCCCGGTCGGGCATAAAAGTTAGGTATTGGGTTTTTCAATTAAGAAACTCTCAGTGCCAGCCCGGAGTTGGAAGTTGGCGGTGTTTCACCCCCGTGCCTCGGAGAGCACGTTAAGCCGTCGGTCCCGGTTATGATCACTAACATGATAATAGTCGTTAAAGCCCGCCAACCCGCATTGGAGCAGCGTGGTGGGTCTAAGCTCTAATTCCCGCTGTCCTATGACAGTGGAGGCCTGTGCCCAGCAGTGGGACGTTAATAGGCTGTAGTGATGATGATGATGATGATATATAAATTGGTTTTCTGTTTCAAATCGGCTAAAGGAAGCTCGCCCTATGGTGACATAAATATTTCTGAAACCAACTACTTAATCCTGATGTGCAGGATTACTGCTCACTTAAATTATAGAGATTCTGGAGTGAATTCATATTGTTGCCAAGCAATGACTACACTATTAAACTCGAAGCCCCAACTCAATCTTGATGCTGCATGATTCTGTATTAAACTAAACCTATCCTATTGCTATAGTAAGTACCAAGCAATTATAATTAAACTCCCAAGTCCCAACTCAATCCCCATGATGATCCAATACAGCACTCTTAAACAATGAGGAATCAGGAACTTTTGATGATGAACTGATATTTCAGGTATCAAGCAACAATTTTATGTTTAAACCAGGGTGAGTCAGCTGGTACTAGATACAAATTATCCTTTCTTTTTTTAGATACATTTACGACAATTTGATGGAACGGATCTGTCGCCGTCTTACTTGAGTCTTCACAAACTATCGTCGAACCAACAAGCCGAAGAAGGTACTGTCAGCTACTTCAATCAAAGGGATGACTTCGTGAAAATATCGTAATATCAAATACTGATACAGTCGTCACGAAAAAGACTTCTGACCTTGTGCCGAAAAAGATCGCTGACCTTGTACGTGTGCAGAAGGCGATTTATATATGTACAAGATGATTCCCGCGATTTCGTCCACCTGGTTTAAGTTTTTTTATTCACGCGGGAACTTAATTTTCCGGGATAAAAAGTAGCCTATGTCACTCACCGGGTCCTCAATTATACTTACCCATACCAAAAATCACGTCGATACGTTGCCCCGTTGCGGCGTGATCGAAGGGCAAACCAACAAATAAACACACTTTCGCATTTTTAGTACCGTAAAATGCTGCAGCTTTGCCTGGATTTTGACGTTTTTGGTTAGTACCTCTGCACCTATTTATTCTTATTGCGATCAGTGACGCAGGTGGAAAACATACCTTACGCCTTGCCTCATATAATCCAAATTTGTTTGATTCTTGCAGTTTTTCAAATCCCAAGGCAAAGTCTCAAAGTTGTAGGCAAAGACGTAGGTAAAATACGCAACTTTGCCTAGAAGGATATCTCAATAAATAAAATATTGATCTGCTCAGCAATTTTTACTCACATGCTTCAGTCATTGTGCTTTTCATTGAAAGTCAAATTATTGCTAGCAAGTTGATATTTTTTTTTAACCAACTTCCAAAAAAGGAGGAGGTTCTCAATTAGGCGCAAACTGATGACATAATAATAAATTACATAATTATATGTCGAAACCCGTTTAGACCGTGGCAATCGTGGTAATCGTGGCATCCATTTTCAGAAGCACAAAATGTGGTGAACAGAAACAGCCAAAAAAATTAACTTTTCAAAAATTTTATCACCCAAAATATAGTTTGATTAAGTTAGGTGCGTTATATTATTAAATGTATATAACTTAACCTTAAATCTATGTACAAAAAGAGGTAAAATTATGAATTTATACGAAGAAGGTAATCTCCAAAATCCAATTATATAAATTTTTTTGATGGATAGCTACACTAACCATATATCCTATAAATCATACTACGCGGACGAAATCACGGACAAATTCTTAAATATATTTACTAATAGGAACATAATTAATCTTTAGGTGCAAACTTATATAAGACTCATATTTTAGTACATTATCATATTATCTGTGACAGTATAATATACTATTACTAGCGGACGCCCGCGACTTCGTTCGCGTGGCATAAGTTTTTTAATTCCCACAGGCACTTCTTAATTTTCCGGGATAAAAATAACCTTATCTCACTCCAAGTACTCAACTAATCCCATGCAAAAAATCACGTCGATCCGTTGCTTTGTATCGGCATGATTGAAGGACAAACTCTCTATTTGACGTTCTTGAGGATATAAATTTCAAAAACGGTGAAATCCGTATTTCATCATTTTAAAACGGAAGCCCAAATACCAAGTTTCATGGCTATAGCTTGAAAAACTACGGACTGTCATACCAACTTACTACCCCTATTCAACCCTTTGGGCGATGGATTTTTAAAAATTGTGATTTGTGACACATGTCTTTCTTTATTTTTTACCAAAAGGCAAAATACCAAGATTCGTATATTCAACTTGAAAAGTATCTTGAGAAATGAAGGACACAAATTTTCATCCCCTATTTCACCCTTTTGGGATAGAATTTTCAAAAATTGTGAAATACGTAGGTATTTCTTTATTTTAAACCAGAAGCCCAAACACCAACTTTCATGGCTATAACTTGAGAAATGACGGACTTTTCTACAAACTGTCAACCCCTATTTTACCCCTTTGGAGATGGAATTTTGAAAAACTGTGGCACACATACTTCATTATTTTTACCGAAAGCCAAAATATCAAGTTTCGTTGATATAACTTGAATATCGTGAGAAACGAAGGACTTTCACACAAACTTTCATCCCCTATAACTCCCCTTCGAAGGTAGAATTTTCAAAAACTGTCAAACACGTATTTCTTTATTTTTAACCGGTAGCTCACATAAACCAAGATTCGTAGATATAACTTGAGAAATGACGGACTTTCATACAAACTTTCAACCCCTATTTCACCCTCCTAGGGGTGGAATTTTGAAAAATCCTTCTTTAGTGAGCGCCTGCGTCACAAAAGGAACCTACTGTCAAAATTTCAAGTTTCTAACCCCAGCGGTTTAGGCTGTGCGTTGTATATAAGTCAGTCAGTCAGTCAGTCAGTCAGGACTTTTTATTTTATATATATATATAGATAGTATATAAAAACTAAAAAAAAACCAAAGAATATTATTTTGAATAAGTTGGACGCTGATACGCAAAACAATGTATTATCCGTTCATCGTAACTTGACGCGTAATTCGATTGGCATCACTGAAATTTGCAGTGTTGGATGTTTTAATATGAAAAGTGTTCCCGAAATGTAGGGAATGGTTTATGGATCCGGAAATGCATAACTCAAAAGCAACATTAATTATTAATGCTAACAGTAAGGCTGGAATCACATCTGTGTGCATCGATTTGCATTTTATCCATACAAAACTGTCATTTTTCATACGTATACGCATCAATTCGGCTTTTCGATGCGTTCACGACTCTATGAGAAATGACTGTTTTGTATGGACAAAATGCGAATCGATGCACACAGATGTGATTCCAGCCTAAAACCTTGAAAACGTCTATATTTTGTAGGAGTTAATTTCGTAATTCACTATACTACCATTACTACTGACGTGCCGTCTTACCCTGAGTTGCACGAAACAAAATTAAAAATGTAAGTAGTGATTAAACTAATTTATTCACAAGATTTCATACAATTCTTGCGATTTCATTAGTTTAATGTCTACTTAAATTTTTAGATTTGTTTTGTTCAACTCAGCGATAGTGTACTCTCTCTGAAATTATTCATTCGTCATTAGGAACATTCAGGATAAATTAAATAAGACAGGGTAAAAAAAAAGAATTCCTTTAATAAGTATGACCAATAAGGTGTAAAGGAATCATATCTTCTTCAGTGGTACTCGAATTCTCACTGTCACTATCACTTTCATCACTGTCACTGCCAACCCACAATAAAAAGCGATCACTTCCTTCATCTATTTTTTTATCTTTCACTATGTACTCATCTTCAATTTTTATAACATGTGAGCACTCTTTTTCCAAATCCCATTGCTTATTGAGCGAAATGCTTCTTTTATAAGTGATTCCACTTGATTTTGATCATCCCTCTGACCCACATTTTTCTCTGCAAACCCTCTCTTCACTACACTCCAAACTAACTCAATTGGATTTAAATCCGCATGATATGAGGGTAGTCTCAAAACATTATGACCATGTGATTTTATTAATTCGTCGGCTTTATATACAGGCTCTGGTTTTTTTTTTATTAATTCATATAAAACATTTTTTGTCAATTTTGGTGAAAACAAAAGCCCCTTGTTTTGAAGCCACTCTACCATATCTGCTTTGAGGCTTGCCATATTAGGACTTTTATTTGTTTGTACAGTATGATATGGTGCAGTGTCCATCACAATCACACACTTAGGTGGCAGGTTTGGTAAAACTTGTGTTTCCAGCCATTTTATAAAGTTATCGCTATTCATGTCATCATGATAGTTGGATGATTTTGTTTGTGATTTAAATAGCAGTAATGCATTATTAATGAAGCCGTCTGTAGTTCCAGCGTGTGCAATTATCCATCGCCTACCCGTACCAGAATCTTTGACCAATACACCTTCTTCAGACTGACTTCCAACATTTTTGCACTCCATATGAAGAAAATAAATGTTTCGTCTAAATAGACTATAGTCCGCTTCTCTTCTCGGTATTTTTTGATTTAATTCAAGTAATTAAATCGCCATGCAGCTATATCTGTTCGCTCCACTAACATTTTTCGTCTGGATTGACACTTTTTATATTTATAACCGAGTTGTTTTAATATTTTCCATAGTGTAGTACGCCCACCTTCAAAACTTATTTCATCTCGTAATTCGACAGGTAATTTGTTTAACGTAGGAATTTCTTTTCGTATAGCGTAAAATGACATAATTTTTTGTCGAATTGCAGAAGCATCGAAGTCATCGATCTTGATCTTCTTATCGCGATTTGGTCGTTTCTTTCCAGGTGTTGTTACTTTTGACGGACCAGGCACATCCAAATTTGAAACTGAACTGGTCTCTCTTTCTTGTATCAAAATTCGGGTTACTGTAGATTCGGATACATCTGTAAACATTTAAGAAATGCAATTTTATTAAAATTTATACTCTTTAAATTACGAGCTTTCTCCCTTATGGGGATCATCTTGTACAAGTTTCCCCTACTTACTTACATACAAATAGGTATTTTAGTATCATTTACTTTGTAACTGGTCAACCCTATAAACATACCGGTTATGGCGGCAACTCGGGCACGAACTTGTTGCAATGGAACAATCAGCTTGTTTTCAGCCTTTTCTTTTTCACAAAATGCGTAAACTTGAAGAATAGTTTGTCTTTTAGCACTTTTTACCACCATCGGCATTTTTAAAACTCAGATTAAATTAATAAAAGGCAAAAGAGCACACAGACAGCAACCGATCAAACTAAAAGTAAGATGGCGACTGAGGAAACAGTTCTACCAATTACTCACGCGTCAAGTTAAGATGAACGGATTATAAAGGAGAGTCAGTACGCTTTTTATTCTTGGTACACTGGCGACATGTCTTTCGTTTGAGACGCCCATTTGAAGTAGTTTCAGTGACCTTCTTTATTTTATGAGCACTGTGGATATTTGAAGGTCTATTTGCTGGCACATGTTCTGGCAGCAGAGCATTTATGACATTCAAGCGGTTATCATAGAGAGACATTTTACGTTGTCCTGAATATTTATTGTACATCTTCATTGAATTCAATAAAAGTAATTGGAATGTGTGGATGGCTATTTTCAGATACCAACGTAAAGTTTTTCTTTCGCATGGATAGTGAGCTAGAAGCTGGTCTTGCCTGTCTACTCCTGACATGTAATCGTTATATTTCGAAATAGCTTCTGGTTTCTGAGTAACTTGGCCACGTTTAATTTGAACTTGATCATTTTGTCTTCATACTGGGTAGTAATATACGTCACAACACGTTTATCTTTCCACACACCAACATGCACTCCATCACGAAACATTAAGCAATTTCCTCCTCTTTTTTTTCATGATTTCGTGAGGATTATCTTTCAAATCTTTACGGAGAATGCCTGTGCAATAGGTGTTGTGATCAAGCAGCTTCTTTGCCTAACCAAAACTATTATAATAGTTGTCCATATTATATAATTCGTGACCTCTATTTAGGTTTACCCGAAGCAGCTCCATGACAACTTTCTCAGCGTGTCCCTTTCCAGTCACGTCTGTATCTTTTGCACCTGCATACACTCGAAACTTCAATATCAACCCATCTGGTTCAGTGAGCATGTACAACTTGATGCCGTATTTGTGGCGCTTATTTTTGATGAACTGCCGAAAACTCAATCGCCCTCTCCATAGCACCATACTTTCATCCAGAGATAATTGTGCTGCAGGATAATAACATTCAATCATCTTGTTGTTCAAGTAATCAATAACACTTCTAACCTTGAACATTGGGTCCTCACTTTCTTCCTCTGAGGTAAAATGCAAACATCTCATTATGAGGAGAAATCTGTTCCTGCTCATTTGTTGCCCAAAAATTGGAATGGAAAACAGCCTATCAGTTTTCCAATAATCTTGTAGACGACTGAGGGGGATAGTTCCCATGTGAAATAACAAACCAAGAAAAATTCTCAGCTCGCAGACAGTGACCGGTTTCCATCCAGTAATCCTGGCAAAATCTTTACTTCTTCTGCCTGGAACTTCCTGATTATGTTTAGCTATCAACCTCTGCGCCTGTGCATTGGTCTCAGTACAAATCATCGTCAAAAAATCTTCAGAAAAAAAAATTACAATAGTCAATAGGATTTGCTCCTTCAACTTCACCATAAAATTCGTTTGATTTCGTAAAACGAATTTCCTTCATCTCACCAGTTGTAGTCCATTCAGAGGTTGAACCTGATGCAGAGGGTTGGTTTATCTGGGCTTGACCTTGACTTTGACTGTCTGATACAGTTAGAGAGAACGGCTGCAGGTCTTGCTCCTGAACTGTAGGTAACACTGATGGACGTGTCGGAGGACGGCATTCAATATTCCAGAGGTGCTCCTCACCTTCACTCTCTGATGCTGACTCCTCGTCATCAGGCTGGTAGTCATCTTCAGAATTATCAGAATACAGTGTCTCTTCTATTTCACTGTCATTCAAAACAGAAAACAATTGTTTTCGCTGCCTTTTAGGTCTAGGAGAGCCTTCTCTGTAATCCATTTTTATTATTCGTTATTTGTGTATAAAAACTGAACCGTCAAAGTTACGAAAAAACCAAAAAGACGGTAAGAAAATTTAAAATTTCAACCACAGTGCCGATCCAAATACAGTTTTCTTGGCCCGATGCCGGCGCCAAACTGATGCTAAGAATTTACTATGAAGCGAGACCGCACCGGTGAGTGGACGGCCCCGCGTATGTACACCTCACCCCGCACCCGTGCGGGGATGGCAGCAAACCTGTTATATCCACTAAAACACTTTGGCGAAATGTAGATAGGCTCATAATCTTTCGATTGACATCAAAATTTGATTTTTGAATTTTTTTGGATTGACACTTTTTTGCGTAGCAGCGTCCAGTTAAGTCATAAAATTATAATGTTAAAGCTAATTATAACATTAACAAAATAAATTTTGTTAATGTTATAATTAGCAAAATTCAAATTAAATATGAAATGTCCTCGTCTGGAAATGAGGATCCGGTAATACTGCAATAACATCATTTAAATCTTGTACAGCACATATGTCTTCAATATTCGGGTAGGTGAAAACTGTTCCCTTATCACGCTTTGAATTTTTCCCCTTTCGTGGGAATTTTATCATTTATGGTTAACACTTACCCTATAAAGTGTTTTTAACACTTTTTTTGAAGCGAATTTAACTATTTCCCAGCTATTTACTTGAAATTCAAGAGAACTCTCCATATAAAAATCGATATTACTCAGTCCAAAAGGTATATTTTCTTGTTCCTGTAAACATGACGCTTTATAACTATTAAAATTTTCGTAATCGAAGTCGTCTGCAGCATGAAAAGAAATATTTGATGACAGACTTGAACCGCTATTGCAGATAATATGTTTTTCCTTTTCATTTTAGATGATTGTCCTTTTGGAGTACTTACTGGTTTGTTTTCTTTAATAACTATATGAGACGTAATAATTAGCCAGAAGGGTTTCAGGGTTTTTGAGCTCCGATGAATGAACTAATTATGCCGAGCTCTCTGCCATTGTACTGTCTTGTTCCAGGTCATAGGTATCGATACACGATGGCATCATTCTTTTTAATCCTGAGCTTTTAGTTTTAGTATGCTTCACTTTTTCCTTCTTCATAGTTTTGATGTTCGATGGTCCTGGAAAATTTGATTCTCTTTTTTCTATTTGTTTTGTTATTTTTGTATCATATTTCAAACTAGCAACGAAAGCTAAAAATTTGTGCTTCTTCTGTTGATAAAGAATTATCAGGTATGACTGTAAGTTTTCGGTTTTGTCCAGTTTTGATTGGTTGTGATCGTCGGTTTCCCTGTAAGAACTCTAGGAGACTGGCATCAAACTGACGAATTCTTGGTATTGTACTGTTGGTATTTTTATTGTCACTCTTGAGGGATTAAAAGGAAATATTCCAGATGCTTCAAAGCCTTTACGCAAATTATTTTCTTTAGTTATGTCAATTCTAGCCATAAGTTCTTTCAATAATAGTGGTAAGTGGCATTTGCTAATTGTGCTTACATTGCTGTAAGTTGTTTTATAATCTGTTAAAATTTTACGCCAATGTCTATTCATTTTTAGGGTTCCGTACCAAAATGGTAAAATGGAACCCTTATGGTGCGACTTTCTCCGTCTGTCTGTCCGTCTGTCCGTCTGTCCGTCCGTCACACTCGATTATTTCAGTAACTACCGAAGCTATCGACATGAAATTTGGAATAGTTGTGTATATTAGTGGCCCAAAGACACTGGAATTAAAAAAAATTGGAAATTATTTTTGTTCTTATTTAAAAAGGGGGGAAAATCTGAGGGTTGAAATTTAAAAGTGAGATAACTGTACTGTGTGGGGTATCATATGAAAGGGTTTACTTTGTACATTCTAAAACAGATTTTTAATTATTTTTAGTTATGATAGTTTTTGATTTATCGGGGAAAATGTCTAAAAAAATACCGTTCCCCCCCCCCCCTATCTCCGGAGTTTACCAATCGAAAAATTTGAAATAATTATGGTCAATAGGAATTTACGTATACTTTACAGGAAAACTATAGCCAATGCTCTAACTAGCATAGTTTTTTTGATATTAACAATAAACCTCTACAAACAAAGTTAGTCTTGCGGTTCATTACAAAGGTAATTATTTATTAATAATGGTACGGAACCCTTCGTGCGCGAGTCCGACTCGCACTTGCCCGGTTTTTTTTATTAATATAAACGTTACCAGAATACGTGTTTTGGGACTTTCTGAAGTTAACGGCATATTCGTCCTCGATTTCGGGTAACGAATTTTCGGTCTGGGGTTAAACATCATCTTCAGAAACTAGCACATCTTGTAGCGCATCAAGAGTTATGGCAATGACATGTTGTTGCATAGTTACTTCGGATTTATTTTTCAACCAAATTAGGTACAAAGCCAAGTCTTCTTCAGGTATCTGCGACAGTATTGCGATTCTCAAAGTACAGTTTGTTGAATACATTTAATTTTTCTAATGTGAAGACCTTGACTATTTCCGATTCTAATTAATATGTACTTCATAAATTCTTTTTGTGCTGGATTAGTTTTGTTGACATATCTATGTTGTCGGGTCCAAATGGATGCAAACCTCCCGCTCAATATCCATTTTTGATGCATTCCTCAGTTATTAATGAAATGGCTTTTTTTTAAAACAGGCGCAAAGTTTTCTTTTTTTAGGTTGCGGCCATCGTTCTGCATTTTAAAGTCAATTACAGCCTTTTTCCATGCGACTTTTAAAGGTCTGAATAGGTACGGCTAGGTCCATTGTTGGCTGGAGAATATGTGTCGCATTGAATATGCGATAACTTTAATTCCGTTTTCAGAACAAAAGTTCGACAAATGAAGTGTGAGATGGGATTTATGACCATCCAGGTAGATTAATACTGGCTTATCCATTTCCATTTTCAGAAGCCAAGGATGGAAAACATTCGTAATGTATTCATAAAATGTATTGCTACACATCCAGCCAATGTCGGACTTCCCTACTGCCCAATCATCAGGTAAACTAGCTGCTACATTGCTTGGAATTCTTTCGTAGCTAAATACAATCATTGGTGAAGCCAATTCTCCAGCAGCATTCCCTGTGATTAATACCGTTAAATTATCCTTATCATCTCCACAGGAGCTATATAAGTGCTTTTCTCCTCGTTTTGACCAGGCTTTGTGATAAAAACCAAGCACTTTCATCTGTATTTTGAATACAGATGAAAGTGCTTTTATTACTTACAACTTCTTGCAATCCTCTTTTCGCAATATATTCTTCAATTTATTGAAATCAACTACGTATGTTTTTCTCCGTCACTTGATGTCGACCTTTTGTCAGGGTTTCAGGAGTTTTTTCTACCAGTTCGGGATGTCTTTTTAAGAATGATTGGAACCATTTCTTGCCAGGTCTATTGTTCGTGAAAAAGGTTCTTCTACCTTGGTTGGTGATAATTTTCTGTACACTATCCAGTAGAGTTTCTTTTGTAATTGGGAAGTGCTTTTCGCATAATGCTAATAGCCATTTTACCAAAAATATCTTCTTCATTCTTTGTTAGGACAGTAGCAGGCCCGATGGTACAACTGAATGGAGTCTTTCCTGTTACTTTTTTAAGGAGACTAATTCGTGGCACTCCATATTGTCTAGCTGCAGCAGCTATACTTTTAACTTTTTCTCCATTTCTTACAGCCTCTATGGCGCGTTCCGTTTGTTGAGAGGTATATTTTTTTCTCGGAGCCATCTAGAATAAACATAAGAACCAATTATCGACACTAATAAATGTCGTCTTGGACATCTATGCACCAATTATGAACACTTTTAATACCCAATCATGGACACTGTTCTTTACTGGTAATACTTCACCGATTGACCCGATTCAAACAAGGATTAAATCGCAATTCTAAAATGAGCTTAAATAGTACCGCTGCGACAAAAGTAAAAAAAAATAGTTTCGACATCTGTCCATCACTGGAGATTTTTAATTTGTCAGACCCGGTACTGAACATCGACTCCAAAATAAATAATTACTTTTGCATGTAATAACTTCAGTCTAAATAATTATCTTTATGTTCCACATACCTATCTAAAAATCATGGGAGATAAAACAAAATACTATAGTAAGGTACTTATTATGAAAAGTTTGAACTCACCTCGTTGTGATTTTGCTTATTTAACTAGATTTATTCAGAGAGCACCGACGACGCTCGGCCACTACGTCGCCATTTTAAAACAAAATGGCCAATCTTTGACAAATGTGTCACAATGACACTAGGAGTTATGACTACTGTTAAAATGTGTTGCCATGGTTTAAAATAAATACAGAAATCTTATTTTTTTTACTGGGAGGAAAAAGTGTCGATCACTGGTGTTTGTCGATCATTGGTGTCATCTATGGTGGGAGGACTTCTCTGTATATAAAAAGTGTCCGTCGAAATGCAAAATTATTGGGGGCGCCACCTATCATCAGGGTAAATTTAAAAGGAAGCGCCAAATATTATTAAAGTAGGTTTGAGAAATAAACAAGGAGAGAAAACATTTATCATTATTTTGTACAACGTAAGTTGTTGAAATTTTTAATAAATAACTACTTTAGTCGACAATTACAATAAAATTGTTTTATATTTAACTCGGCATATTTCACTTCATCAACACTTGCTACATTCATACCATACCCTTTGTCTACACCAGCGCCATTGTGGGAGTTTTTTGAACTGTTATCTAAAGCAACCACTGGACACTTTTTCAACTTTTCTCCCTTATGAGGTAACACCATAGATAATACACTATCCTCTACTCTACTCTCCATAGTGCCATCACCATACTCGTGATGACTTTGATCGCACAATAGACAGACATTAATGAAGTTACCATGTTAAAAAATAAAAAATATGTTGCCACAATGTTGTACAATACAGCAAATAAACAACAAACCCATATATTTGATATGATAATTTGAGCCCAATTGGCAAAGTTGCAGCATTTTAATGTACCTAAATTGAATAAATGAATATTTGATAGACTAGACGCATCGCGGAAAATACTTTGATAATAAGACTATTTGCTACGGTCGGCCAGCGGTCTTTTTAACTACGAGTAGTAACAATCTGTATAAGTATGTCTCCACCTTAAAATCCGAATTTAATCTAATGCTAGTTACATTCCTAATGTTAGTGTTTTATCATATTATGTTATAAGGTAAATATTGTTAGCCTAACTCATAAGTCAAATTGTTTCCAAAAGAAAACTTTTCTAGTTTAATATTGTTGCAGCACTGACGGTAGCACATGACTGAAATAATTCTGCAGTTTTCGTTTTATTTGTATAGCAAATATATATTATGGCAGGTAAGTATTAATATTATTTATAGTATTTTGAATATTTTTGGCACCTACTTTTTGTACCAAAGTGAATGTTTCAACATCATAATATCGTCATATCCAATAATTTAGGAAATCATTAAAATTACTAAATACTTACCTATAATTATTAATTATTTTTGTATTATATTCCTGAATTTATAATAATTTATTTATAACACCAAAATTAGACTACGGATTTAAATTAAGAAATAATTATGATTATGTATCAGGTTGTAAGAGTGATTAATTTAGTTAATCATTCAATTATTTTTTTTACTTTGTGTAAAACTAGATTAAGGGCAAAGAAGGGCATGTTTGTTAAAATTAGCAAATAATACTGATTTTATAACCAGTAGCAAACTTCTGTGATCCAAATATTTTTTGCGAAGTCGTCTACACTAGTTTATCGTGACGGGTTGGAAGATTGTAACTCAAGAGTACCTAAGTTGCAACTTTCAACACGACAAGTTTGTCTGCACCTTAAAAGATGAGATATTGGATTAACCGACTTCAATTCAAATTCTAGACACAAATACTGTGGTTTATCACATTCAATAATTTCCTAAAATAAAGAGCGTTTACCACATCGCATGTCGCATTAGTTTGACCACAGCCTCCTTTACTTTACAAGCCATGCTGTTAAGTTTGGCAACATCGCAATTAGGAATTGCGTGAACCGATTGTTTTAACTTTAGCAGCAATTTGTACTAGCGCAAGTCTTCTCTACGGGTTGTATCTAGTGATATTATGTAATAAAAAAGTACATTATAAGTACATAAAATCGTCAGTTACTAGGAATGGTACCAAGGTACCTTCTACCCAATAATTTTATTGAAGATAAGGCAGCAGAATACGTCTTATGGCCGAAAGAATATCGTTTACTTTTAAAAATATAACTTGCATGTAACTTTGAAGGTTCACTACCTATTTCTTTAAAAAAAAAAAAAATGAATTAAATGACTTACAACGCTCCCCAAATACCTATGTCCAGCAGTGGACGAATGTAGGCTGATGGATGGATTGATGAATAGATATGAATTAGATTAAAGCTTAATTTATTTTGCAATGTATATTATCTTTACTAGCTGTCGCCCGCGAATTGTTATAAGTGGAATACCTAAGTTATTTTATTTTCCAACGGGAACTCCTTAGTTTTCCGGGATGTCCAGGTCTTCAGATATTATGCCCATGAAATAATCACGTCGATCCATTGCTTTGTTGCGGCGTGAATGAAGGACAAACCAACAAACAAACACAGTGTCGTATTTATAATATTCTATAAATAAATATAAAAGTAGGTACATAGTTACATACCTACCTACTTTTAAAAGGTTCCATGTATAATAGGGGTATTGGGTTTAATATACCTAACTGCCATGCCCCTAACAGGTTAGCCCGCTACCATCTTAGACTGCATCTTCACTTACCATCAGGTGAGATCGCAGTCAAGGGCTAACTTGTAGTGGTTAAAAAAAACAAAAATCATAATATACATAATACAACTTATCCAACTAGCTAGATATTATAGGTAAGTACCTACCTAAATTATTATAAGGACAAAATCCATTTAAGTAATTTAAAAAAACATTGAGCTCTTATATCTTATTATTTCTATTAAGTCTGTCAGTCTGTGAAATGTTCAATTTTTTTGGAAAATTATTTTCATTAGATAGAATTTTTGAAATATTTCAGAATAATGGTTTCTATATCAATAAAACATGACAATTGTATGAAACATGAGATTGTAGGCTTAAAATCTTTAGTGCTGCTAAAATTCCTCGGGCATCATTCAATTTTAAGAAAATAGTTTTTAGTCATCTAAACTAATATTATAAAGAGGAATTCTTAATAAAATTAATCAGTGCATATTTAAAAGATACCTTACAAATTTAACGGAATCTGTAGGGAGTGACGGACCACCTCTTTGCAAATAGTCAAAATAGACGTCGTGAGTGTGCGTGAGTCGGTTCACGAGCGACGTTGCCAGCTGTCTCACAGCATGGCTTGTAAAGTAAAGGAGGCTGTGGTTTGACCCATTGATGGGACCACGGGTAATTTAATTTACCGGTTATTACCATTAAACTAGAGATTATCACACTGCCCGATATTTACGATTAATGTATCACTTTTATGCAGTATGGGGTGCACTCGAACGAAACACCTAAACACTAAAACAAACGGGCGTCAGTATGTTTCAAATATAAGTTAGTTTTGTATATTTATACTGTCATATTATATTACCAAATAAAACAAATCAAATTAAATATTATGTTATTTTATTTTAATGATCTCTACTTAACAGGTCTACGTTTCCTTTTCTAACGCTATTTGTTTCTTATCCTTCTGCGCCTGTAACGCTTTCTGTCTCTCTTCGTCGTCGGAGTAATATTCCGCTAGACTGTCATCTTCATTGGGCACCGGCTGGCCAGCCAACGTTGAACCCTTCTCGTTAAGTGTTAGTTTGAACATCGGGTCCTCTGACATTATTTCTGGTACGATGGGCTCACCATGGGGAATTTGTTTGTTGTGCGCTGTGACTGTTGAATATATTGACATTGCCTGAAATTATAAAGTAATATTTTAGTTTTCCATTCTGATTTAAGGCTGGTACACATTTTGGGAAGTGGGTTTAGCAGCTAATTTGCCTATTTAGTTGCACACAAATATCAGTCAGTAAAACAGTAAAATAATAGCACTAGATAATATAGTAGTAAAGAAATGGTAATGTATAAGAATAACCCAATAATTTAAAACTTTGCGTTCAACATTCCATGACGATTTACAATTGCTGACGCATGACTTCGTCTGCGTAGATTGAAGTTTTTTTTGGTTTGGAACTGTTTAATTTTTCGGGATAAAAGTAGCCTCTGTGTTATTCCAAATTATAACCTCTCTCTGTGCCAAATTTCATCCAGATCCGTTCAGCCGTTCTTTCAGCAGAACGGCTATGAGTTTGGATGGATGTGTTCATTCATCCAAACTTTCAAATTTAAAATAGTAAGTATAGATTTGATTTTCCGTAGTTTGGTTCAAAACGGACGCCGGTCGTCCTTGGCGACTATCAGCGAAGCCGCGTTTTCACTTTACCTGAGTGACCAGGTTGTGGACATCTCCCGCGTTGGCCGGCAGGATCAGCGTGTTGTTGCACAGCTTGTTGAACGCAGACACGTACTGCTCGGCGACTATCAGCGATGCCGCGTTTTCACTTTACCTGAACGACCAGGTTGGGGACATCTCCCGCGTTGGCCGGCAGGGTGAGCGTGTTGTTGGTGCGCGCCAGCTTGTTGAACGCAGACACGTACTGCTCGGCGACTATCAGCGAAGCCGCGTTTTCACTTTACCTGAGCGACTAGGTTGAGGACATCTCCCGCGTTGGCCGGCAGAATGAGCGTGTTGTTGGTGCGCGCCAGCTTGTTGAACGCAGATACGTACTGCTCGGCGACTATCAGCGAAGCCGCGTTTTCACTTTACCTGAGCGACCAAGTTGGGGACATCTCCCGCGTTGGCCGGCAGGATGAGCGTGTTGTTGGTGCGCGCCAGCTTGTTGAACGCAGATACGTACTGCTCGGCGACTATCAGCGAAGCCGCGTTTTTACTTTCCTGTTAAAAAAAAAATATTTTGAGTAAATGTAGTTTGTACATACAGACTAGGGTTGTAACGGAGGCGTTCTTACCGGAAACAGATGCGGATGCGGAGGTGAAGGGGCTTTGCCTCCGCGGATGCGGAGTTTAGCGGAGGCGGAGGTGGAGGTGGATTTCTCCGATCACATGGTCCATTTTGCGATGGACGATGTGATCCAAGCAAATGTGGGATTTTTTTGCTTGTTGTAATGGTGTAACTGACGTCACCTGCTTCGATTTGTACCTCTCGCGTTGTAAGTCAACGTAAGCAAACCTCCGTTACAACTCCCCAAAAATACGACGGAGGCGGACCGCCAATGGTAAGCTTTTAGGGAAGACATAGTTACCGGCTGTGAGAGCGCGCCAGCGACGAGTTTGAGCCCTCTCGCTCTGGCCTCAGCCACGGCCAGCATGGCTTGCGCCTCTCCTGACGCCTTGTTTATTTGCTCTTGCTTCTCTGCCTCTGTGTAGAACATGAGTCAGTCAATATAATGTTCTCTCATAGACCTATCACGTAAATCCTGCATCAATCATTGTTACAGTGTCTCAATTTTTGTGATTCTTTGAATTTATGGTATTCTTGCTGCAACTATGGACTTTGGCTAATAGCGGAAGAGTGTTAACGAATCATACGTGATAGCAATAATTTTTACGTAATAAGGTCCCAGATTTTTCGGCCAAAGCAATCAACCTCCTGTGTAAATCAAGGCAAACAATACATTGCTTTGTCTAAACATCTTGGTCAAACCATTGTATAAAACCTTACTATGTGTGTATCACATGACTTAATGTGTCTCTTTAGGCTTTGAAAATAATCCCAAGCCATAAAATTACTAAAGTAATTGACAGAGCTAGACATATCGTGCTACTGAAGTAGCAATAGGTGGGGCACATTTGGAGAATATATTATAGATATTGGAGTCTCAAAGTGCTTTAATAGCAAGCCCGCACCGGAAAGAGCAGTGTATGGACAACATCAAGAGCTTTGCAATGCGGGGTCGCCTTTCCAGCACCTCACACTTCAGCTGCGCAACCCATTGAGCTACGTCAGCTAGGTTTAAAGATAATTTTATTTTTCAAAGAAGAACAAAGGTTCCCTTATAAGAGAACTTACAATAATCTATGCTTAAACATTAATGCTTAGAATAAAAGATGACCTTATACAGAAAATACTAACTACAAACTAATCTTATTATTAAACTTCACTTTGACTTGAGTGATCACTGTCAGCTATCATCACTTACTTACCAGACGCCAATATCCTCGACTGCCGCTTGCCCTCAGCTACATTAATGTCTGCAGCTCTCACACCCTCAGACTCCAGGATTGCGGCTCGCTTCCTGCGCTCTGCTTCAACTTGCATCTGCATGGCTTCATGTATTCTGTTAGGTAGCTTAATATCACCTAGAACATTATTACAGTTTTCATGATTACTTAAACCATGAGAAATTGTTTTACTAACAAGAAAATCCATACTATTCAATCTTACTATTTAAAATTATATAAGTGGATGTTTGTTTTCACTATAATGACTGAACTGGTTTACTGTAATTTGGAGTAGAGATAGCTTATTACCTGAATCAAAGACAATATATAAACCAGTATAAGACTGTTCACTTCATACATTCAATCAAAGCTTGCTAAATGCGCATTAAAGTCGCCGGTACCTTGTAGTTCTTCGCATAATCTGAGATGGCGTAACTGTGCAAGCTGTTTGTTAAAATTAGTTGAATGTAATTTGCTATTTGCTTAAATGTGATTTTATCAAATTTTTGTATTTTGATAATTTTATATAAATAATTAATACAAATTGAACCAAGAAAATACGATATTTCACCGATTTTACTATAATCATATAAAGAGCGAGCCTGGTAGCGCCATCTAACGATAGTATTAACCTAGAAAAAAAATTATAAGGGAGTTAGCAATCTATACTTGGTATTATAATTAATCTATGCCTGAATTAACACATTTTATCCTGGAAAATTAAGAGTTTCAGTTTAAAATCTCAAATCCACGCAGACCGAGTCGCAAGCATCAAATTGTTACTATGTATTATAAAGCAAGTCCCCCTGCCTAGTCTATCTGTCTGTCTGAATGCAATCAATTACTGAACCGATTTTCATACAGTTTACACCAATGAACAGAGTGATTCAAGAGGAAGGTTTATGTGTACGATTCATTAATGTTTTGTGTAAATTGGTTGAAATATGAAGATGATTGTTGAAGATGTTGGCGAAATCAAGCCAACTGGACGTTTTCATCGAAAACGCTGCCTAATTCCTTTGAGATAAAACAAAACAATGTATGGTGGAATTGTTCCACTTTTATAGGTCTACAGAAAAGTCCATGATGGCATATGTCTATCTTTTAAGGATAGCTTACTATACCCATTTTAGTTTAAAAAAATGGTCACTGGTAATTGGAAAACTATTTTGATGAATACTATATTAATTCTTATTAAATTAAATACGTTACTTACGTAGGCATTTCATGCACATAGTAATTATTGTCCTATACAACATACAATTTTAAATAAGGAATTATAGCAAAATTAAAACGAGAATTAAAAAACTTATTCCTCACAGAAAAAGTCGCGGGTATTAGCTATTATTATGTATATAAAATTTTGAAGCATTAGTTATTAAAATATTTATAGTTACTTACGAATTTCATATCTAAGACAGGTAATGCCCCATGCTTCGCTTGCTTTATTGATTGAATGAACTATTGAAACATTAAGGGACTCCCTTTCCCTAAACACCTTATCGAGAGAAATTTGTCCCAGCTCAGACCTCATGGTGGTTTGAGCTAATTGTGTGATTGCAAACTCTGGATCTTCAACACCGTAAGACGCTGTGGCAAATAATAGTACAATACAATAATATGTATGATTTAAGTATATAGGAATAATTATTGTTGGAGAAGAAAACAAATTAAAACCACATAAGGTTTATCAATAAGTTTTTACATTTTAAAGAAACTGAATGTGTTGATTCTTTTAGCACAAGCTTATCTTAGAATACAAAAAAGTAAATCTTATTAAATAAAATTTATTTAATTGTTTTACCTAAATATGGGTCAATTATCCTTAAATACAGCACACCATCAATACTCAATGTGACATTGTCAGAGGTTATAGCACTTTGCTTTGGCACATCTATGGCAATTTCTTTAAGACTTTGCACATATTTTATCTTGTCCAATATAGGCCATAACAGGTTTAACCCTGGATCGAGTATCCTATGGAATTTCCCCATGCGTTCTACAATCCACGCCTGAAAAGAAGATTGGGATCTTAATACTTCACTACACCCTGATTGACATTCCCCATGATTTTTGTGTTTGATAACACCAGATTGTTAAATAACACTGGCTAGAATCATACTTATTATCATATTAGCTGATGCCCGCAACTTAGTCTGTGTGGTTTAAATTTTTTGTTATTCCCGCAGAAACTCCTTAATTCTCCGGGATAAAAAGTAGCCTATGTCACTCTCCAGGTCCTCACCTATACCCATGCCAAAAATCACGTCGATCTGTTGCTCCGTTGTGGCGTGATTGAAGGACAAACCAACAAACCAAAAAACAAACACATTTGCGCATTTATAATATTAGTATGATTAATATTATAAATGTGAAAGTGTATTTGTTTGTCCTTCAATCATGCTGCAAAAGATCAACGGATCGACGTGATTATATAGCTGGAGACTTGGAGAGTGGCATAGACTACTTTTTATGCCGGAAAATAAAGAAGTTCCTGTGTGAATTAACAAAACTTATTCCACACAGACTATGTTGCGGGCATCAGATTAGCTGATGCCTGATGGTTAATATAGGACCAATCACCCTTATGCTGTCGGTGAACATCCTGTCTTTAAAAAAATACATAATATATACTAGCTGAGATTTTCACAAGAAAGAAAGCAGGGGTTACGTAATTAAAAGTTAATTGTTTTTTGGGTCAATACAAATATGTGCTGGGTAACTAAGTTGCTAACAGAAACTTGCTTTGGGGTCTTACATCAATCGATGAACTTATTGCATAGGTTAATTAATTACTTAGATCTAAACAACAAATGAGCTGTAACTAAAAAGTAATTATATTAGAGCAATTATTACCAAAATTATAAAACAGAGACAATTATAAAATATGCGACATGGAATCATTTTTTTTTTGGTTTATCTGGTACCTAAAACTAACCTCTTGCTGTGGTACAAACATGATGATTGTATTAAGCGGTGTACTCGAGCGGTGTCTCACTGTTGCGATTCTGTACAATACACGGGCTTCATTTTGGTATTCTAACTTAAATGCATTCTGTAAAAAAACATATTTTGATTACAAATGCATAACTAATTTAAAATTTCACCATAAATATATTATATTACCTTTAAAGGCAGAACTCTCGAAACTAGATATTTGGAACGTGAGAACATTTTAGGGTTTATATTTATATTTTATAATAACGAATAAAATCAATTATATTTCATTCTTTCACGAATGAGAATTGTGAAACGATTTGATTTTGGTTTTATTTGGCCACTTGATACTTGACTTGACTGTTGACCATAGAATACTATAACCCTCTGTTGACCGCCTTCAACTTGTGAGTTGTGTGGTCACTGGTCAGTGGTGTGATATTTCTTGACTCTTGTCATTTGTCAAACTTGTAGAAAGACAAAGAGATATAGAGCAGGCGTCAGCGTATAAGTATGCGATAGCGATAGTCTTGAAGCTATATTTTCATTATGGTAAATAAGTATTTATTTTTAGTTATTTCTATACTTTGTAGCATTCATGCAAGTCTGTACAAATCTGTTTTTATATTTAACACTCAGGTCAAAATAAGGTAAAAATTGTAAACTTACGCATTAGGTTATGTTTTCATATTTACGTTCAGTTCGGCTTTGCAGCCTAATACAGCAATACACAATTTCTAAACTTACTTAAATATACATATCAAAAATTCGCGGAACCAGCAGGATTTGAAGGCGTTAGAAGACTGGATTACAGATGCATATCTCAAATTTCGGCACTGGTAGGTAAGTGAACCGTGGCCGAGTTGGTCAAGGCGCTCAGGGCGCGATTCCCAGAGAGACGCAGGTTCAAATCCTGCTGGTTCCGCGAATTTTTGATATGTATATTTAAGTAAGTTTAGAAACTATCCTCGTGTGTGAAGCGCTGTAATAAAATCATAAAATTCAATACACAATTGTCTATAAGTAAAACCACTTATTTCGTAAGCTACGAGCACAGTTATGTCCAATTCCGATTTCGTACGAATATGGGTGAATAACAAAAACGGCACAGGATTGTTTGACCTCTACTATCTTATAGGTCCAACAAACAAATGTACTACGCTGAGCAGGACAAGACAAGCGATTTTCTCGCTCTGTCACTCCTTGGCATTAGGCGCATATACTCATTTCACTCACTCGTGGTATTATTATTACAATGCCTACTCTATGCTATATATTCTTACTCTATTGTCAAGTTGCCAAATTAAAAAAAATGTCAGTCAGTCAAAACAAGAATATTATTTCCCAGACGTATACAGAGAAAGATACATAGACGGGTCGTCACCGTACACAGTATGCGAAAGCGATAGTTTAACATACCTACATGTACAATATCTATTTTACAACCCTTATTGCCATCATACAATTTTTATCATATTTTGTGGGAAAACTGCTAATGCTTATTACTAGTTGGCACAGATGGTATGGCAAATAAGTGTCGATAGTGTCAAACACGCACTAACATGATTTTAAACTATCGCAATTGTTTTACTACAAGTGAAAACAAGAAAAGAAAACGAAATTCAAATTAAATGTATTTTTAATCAATATGTTTCGCTTTTTACATACAATTCAATTCACTTCCGCAGCGGACACCCTTAAAATAAGTAAAGTGCGTGTTGTAATAAGGGAAATAATACAAATGAAAACTTGTTTAATTTATGAATATAATGAGCTTATAGGTACAGAATAAATAAATATATAAGGTTTTAACACTTTCATAATTATTATTCTTTTAGTAGCAAGTCCACGTCTTATACTCCGTCCACAAGTTGAGTGGAGTGGAGTCTATAGAGTAAGAATAAAGCATAGAGAAGGCATTGTAATAATAATACCACAAGTGAGCGAAATGAGTATATACCAATATGAGTATATAATATATGAGCCAAGGAGTGACAGAGCGCGAAAATATCTTTTCTTGTCCTGCTCAGCGTATTACTTTATTTTTGTTGGACCTATAAGCTAATGGAGGTTAAACAATTCTGTGTCGTTTTTGTTATTCGCCCATATTCGTACGAAATTGGAATTGGACAAAGTGGTAACTGTGCGAGTAGCTTACGAAAAAAGTGGTTTTACTTATAGACAATTATGTATTGCTGAGTGTTAGGCTGCAAAGCCGAACTGAACGTAAATACGAAAACATAACCTAATAGGTAAATTTACAATTTAAATCTTATTTTGACCTGATTGTTAAAGATAAAAACAGTTTATATTTGTAAAGACTTGCATGAATGCTACAAAGTATAGAAATAACTAAAAATAAATACTTATTTACCATTACGAAAATATTGCATCAAGACTATCGCTATCGATGCACTTATATTAATATTTTTTACTTTTACCTTACCTTTATTTGTGAATTATTATTATTATTATTATTTTTAACACTTAAATTTTGCTTTTATATTAATAATGTACATTATTTTAATGTCATACTATTTCTGTATTTTGTTAACTAAGGGTTTGTAAAATTGCCTGAAATATAAAATATTTATTTATTATTTAGTATACGCTGACGCTTGTTCTATATCTCTTTCCCTTTCTACGTTGGCGCAGCATTGAGCGCTGTTTTTTGAAAGACCTCAGAAGAAATACCTAGTATATACCAAAGACTACAGTGTCTATTAATCATGGATGTAATAAGTACTTACGTATTAATATAAATCTACTTTGTCTTTACTCTGTAGTGACGTGCGTGTTTGATCGTTAATTATTTAATCAATTATTGAACGTGATTTGAAAAGATTAAAGAACCAAAAAAGAACTTTAGATTTTTAGATAACCAAACGAAATCAAATAATTACGCTAAAATACAATGAATTCATCGAGTACTGATAATGTACTTGATAACTGTTTTAGTTCAAAACTAAGAAGATTGAAAATACAGGAAAATGTGTTATCTGCGAATTTAAATAAATGTTTTTCACTTAAAGCAGAAGAAAATGATGGAAATATTAAATATGATAATGATATCCAACTCAAGCAATATTTTTGTAAACTTGAAGATAAATTCCGAGAAGTTAAACATTTATTTGAAGATATAACATTGAAAACAAATGAAAAATACTTGGAAAAATCAGGTACTTATACCTACCTTGTATGGCACATGTTTGGTACCCTTTCTGGTCCATAATTATCTTGCAGTCCTTTAATTAATTCTTTTTATTTAGTGTTTTGTTTTGCTTTAGATATTGACGAATTAAAAAGAGATATCCTGGAATTAGAAACCAAAATAAGAACAGCAAAACAATTCCTAGCTAGTGAATTACTAAATTTAAAGAATGAAGAAATAGCTTTAATGGAAGAGGTACTTAATTTAAAAGTTTTATTTAGTAGTATACCTACACGAAGTAAAACTTATACTTTTTAGTTTTAAAATTCATTTTAATGTGCATCAACGATGTAATTAATCATTTGGTATTTAGCACGAAACTTCAGAACCATGTTTTAAAGAACGAAAGGTAAAGATGCGTAATGGCCAAATAAAAGGGTATAAAGAAATTGTACCTAGTCCTGTTCGAGTTATGATTCATTCACCATTCAAATCTTTGGTGAGTACTTACTACAAGACGTAAATACAGTACCACAAACTTATTTGGCCCGGTGGCCAAAATTGTAAGTACTTTTTAGGACTGTTTAGTTTTGGTTTTTATTTTATTTTTAATATTTATTAACAACAATAAATGTGATAACAGCGACGCTGTCATCGGATCAGATAAGTTTATGGGACTATACGCTAATTAACTAACATTATGTTTGTTACTCAATCATGCCAGAACGGCTAAACGGATCTGGATGAAATTTGGCACAGAGATAAATTATATCCCGAAAAATTAAACAGTTTCCACGGAAACCAAAAAACTCATCAGGCATCAGCTAGTACGTTATAGTTTTACGTACCAATCTTTCTAGGTTATACTACATTTTGATGCGTATTAGGTAAAGAAAATAAATTTGTAATTTTGATACATCTAAAGGATTTCAATAATGTAATATTGAGTATCATATTAATATTATAAATGCGAAAGTGTGTTTGTTTGCCCTTTAATCACGCCCCAACGGATTGAAGTGATGTGATTTCTTGGATGGGTATATTTGAGGATCCTGGAGAGTGACATTGGACAATTTTATCCCAGTAGGTCCCGTGGAAAATAAAAAACTATTCTACGCGGAAACCGTCGCAGGCATCAGCTAGTAATGTCATCACTCACTCATCACTCACTATTTTTATTTTCATATTTAAACAATATATTTAGGAGGTGCAACAGTTTCAAGATTTTATGAAAAACAGTTTAGGCCGTTACGGCGGTTGGAATGAATACAGTCATAACATTTTTGTTCAAATATGGAACAAATATTATGGAGATAATAATATGATGATTGCAGAAGAATCAATTGTAGAAACATTTTCTTATCAAGATTTTAAAGTCGAGGTGTTACAAAAAATTACAGGTGGGTAATAATTTTAAGGGAGCCTAATAGTGTCGTCACATTTGAGTTTGACTACCTGCCAATTTAATTGTAGGTATGCCGCAACAATGTATTTCTTTCAGAATAGAGCGTTAAGCTAACGGCTGAACGGATTTGGATGAAATATGGCACAGAGAGATTATAGTCTGGAATAACACATAGGCTACTTTTTTTCCCGGAAAATTGAAGAGTTCCCGCGGGGACCAAAATCTCAAATCACGGGGACGAACGACAAAACGATGACAGTTTACAATTTCGCTAGTTAGATTACAATCTAACGGTTTTTGCAATTTTACGGTGACATATATATACTGTAAAATCTACTTACCTAATAATAATAGGATATATATTTTTCGAGACGCCAAAAAAGTCACCCAGTATATTATAATTTGTAAGTATTTAGTTTTTTATAGTACCTATGTAATATTTTCCAGGATCAAGCATGGACAGTATTGATCTCCATAGCAAATGGTATTCTGAATATCTCCATCTTAAATTGAACCAACAAAAAGCTCTTAATAAATGGAAGGAAAATAAAAGAAAAATTAAACCTCAAAGAAAAGTATTTTATTAATATTCGGATTCGTTTCTTTATTTATTATTATTGGTACTCATTAGGATTATTATTGATACATATTTTTATTTTATTTAAGGTACAGCCCATAGAAATGGACGAATCAACGAGATCTCCAGTTAAAACTAAACTATGTCGAATACAAAACTATGGAAATGTTGTGGATGAAATCTTAAATAATAATAATAGAAGGAACCGAACATTTTCTGGTAGGCTAAAATTTTTGAGCGATTACACATCATATTTTTATTCTCTGTTACAGAGAAACTTTTGATTTTTTACAGCGCTATGGCACAGCGCGAGTAATATAATCCATAAAGTGGATCACCGCTGATACAAATCGCAGACTACAGGCTCATCTACTATACTTCTGTAATACTCTGTATACATAATATGTCACCACCAAATCGTAGAATTCACTATATTTCAAAACGGCACCGTTTTAAGAATTGACGTTAATTTCCTGATCGTCGTTGTGATAAGTTCTTCAATATCAAGGAGTGTTGTAGGGTGACAATAATAACCTAATAAATGCCACGCCAGAAGACTCACTTCGCAATTAATAAAATACTCTAGGGGTAGGGCAGACAACGCTGCGAAATAGCGCGAGGAATCCGAAAGGACTTGACCAGTGCCACTATGGGAGTTTGCCTAGGTGTCAAAAATCAATGTGCAATAATTTCTTTATTATTGTAATTGTAATATTTTATAGCTTTCGGATAAAAAAGTTTCAGGAGTCTGAAGGCTCTGAAAACTGAGAAAATAAATAAAAAAGGTTTCACCAACAAACTGCTTTCCCACACTAGATGGCGCTAGACGTTTTGGTTAGCGATTCAACTATTCGACCACAGATGGCAGACAGAAGCAATGTCAAAGGGCGTTCCTTTAAACGCAGTGGTTATTTCAAAATGCTTTGTTCGATCAATTACACGTTTCATTGAGGCTTGTCAACAAATAAAAATAATTATTAACAAAACATACATTTCCTTTTCATAATGTAGTGACTTTCGGGTCCAATTGGACACCCGCACTATTGAAAACATAATTCTTTAAATTTATTTCGCCTTTATATTTTCAACAACTTGAAGTCAACAACACAAGTAGTCATAGCAAGTTGATAAAAAATGCTATGCAATAGCTTTACCGCGGCAGTCTCCGAGTGCCACACGTCTTTTTTTTTACGCTGTTTTACAAAATGGCGATTTATGACCCGAGTAATTATATGATGGCTAGCGAATTTAAAGAACGCGAAGCGCTGACTTAATGTGGCAGACGTTCGTTCAGTTATATTACATTCTGGCCAAAAGTAACCTTATCACAGAATGGCGCCGTTTTGTTAAAAAGCTAGTCAATATGTAATATGTACAGTGTATTCTACAATCTGATTGCGGCCTGTACACCTCCAAACTTCTGCTATAATGACAGAATTTTGTGTTAATTGCTTGGAGATCCCCCCCAGTCTTGCCTATATCGTCCGGCATTGCTCGATCTAGAGTCTAGACGCAACCGTCAGATGACTGCTAAAAAAGAACGTATCTCGTTAGGCTAAGTATGATATAATTCAACAAGCAAGTCCGCAAATCCTTTTAACCAATAAATAACTGCTTGAACTGGATGTAACAGCTTATCTCTGTGAACAGGATGGAACTCATTTCAACAATGTTAGATATTATACTACATATATGTAGGTACTTACTTGTTTTTGAGACTAGCTTCAACCACGAATGAAACGTATATCTACCTGTTATTTATTTGTGGTGTCATCCATACTTATATACTATAACTATATATTCTACTAGTAGGGCGCGTGGGTGCGTGGCCCGCTAAAGCAGACCACGTAGTAGACCGTGCGGCAAACTGTCTACTTACTTGCTCTCCTTCTATCCTAGTGTTTACTGCCTACGTGTTCTGAAGGAAACAACACACTGCAATGCTAGCGAGCACAGTGGAAGCGCCAGCGTGCCAAGCGTCCGACAGACATAAAAAAAATCTCATTAGAAAACATAAAACATAGACCCCCTGAGCATCTAAAAGGGCCTGTAAATGTAACCCAGACATGCATAGTGTAAGAGACCGTTGAAGTAAAAACACAATGAAACCTTCCTTAGTTGATTAATATCAATATTATACCGCTGACGATCGGGTACCTTTGGGTGCCATTGAACTTCGCCATCTTGGCTTTCCTAAAGGCAAACCGACAATTCTTCCATTCAGAACAAATCTTGTAAAAAGCCATATCACAGTCATGCATATTTCCTACTTCCAGTCTTCCATCTAGTATACTTTCTGAAATAGGCACCTATGAAATTTTGGCCGTGCTTCTCACCCATCTTTCAAACCCTCGATCATCATCGCTCACCATAAGTTACATATTTTTTTCTCCGAAAAATTATAGAGAGTTCTTCTTTAAAAACAAATTTTGAAAAGGAACCGCATTAAAGTCTTGCATAGTTCTACACTTGTAGCCTCTTCAATATTCGCCATATGAAAATATTGAAGAGAATACATTTTCTATGGAAAAATAAATTCCGCCATCTTGAATTTTTTTCCTGTTCATCAAGTAGACCTTCATGTCCTGATCATCTTTTGCCAAGAAACCACTCTTACATCTTTTATACTCTCCGAGATAGACACCGACGAAATTTGTATGGCGGCCATCTTAAATCCGCCATTTTGAATTTTTTTTCAGCTCACTGTCAATTGCATGAAGTTTCGATTGACATTTGGTCGAGCACCCCCCACCTATCTTCAATACCCTGGCTGTGCTCTTCATCCGTCTTCGAAATCCTCAATCATCAGCTCTCTCCGTATTTTTCCCCCGAATGAATTTTTGTCTTCTATACGAAACGAAACGTAAAAAAAAAATTTTTCATACAAAATTTTACAGGAGAAGTGATCAATCAGTGAATCAGCACAAGCAGCTACATATATATTAACTAGCTGATGCCCGCGACTCCGTCCGCGTGGAGGTATGAAAAATAGATGTTGGCCGATTCTCAGACCTACTCAATATGCTCGCAAAATTTCATGAGAATCGGTCAAGCCGTTTCGGAGGAGTATGGGAACGAAAATTGTGACACGAGAATTTTATATTTAAGATAATACTACTATATAATATTAAAATTGCGAAAGTGTGTCTGTCTGTCCGTCTGTCTGTTACGCTTTTATGGCCCATCTGTTCAACCAATTTTGATGAAATTTGCTAGGTACAGGAATTGTCCCGGGGAAGGACATAGGCTACTTTTTATCCCAGAAAATTAAAGAGTTCCCGCGGGAACCAAAACACCTCAATCCACACGGACGAAGTCGCGGGCATCAGCTAGTATTTAATACATTCCCTCCTTCCCCTCATGTCCTGTTTGTTTATTCTACCCCGTATAGTAAACAACATAAAAATAGTATTATTAAATTTTTAGATAATAATAATATATTCACCGAGGAAACGACGGAGTTTAATATGATTCATTGGTAAGCAAAATTCTTATGTTTTAGCTTGTGTCCTACGTCATTCAATCAACGAAGCCATTTATCTATGTAATTAGACCTTTTTTTACTTTATAGAAATTATTTATTTATTTATTTCTATGATTAATGTCTAAACTTTTTGTTAGGGTCCCGTAGTCAACAGAGAACCCCTAGAGATTCGCCGTCCGTCCGTCCGCGGATTACTTACGGCATGGGTATATTAATATTAATTATTAATCACGCCGACAAAGTAATAAGATAAGAATTTGAAAAAAGAAATATTACAAGTGAAAGAGATCGAGCAAGGCTTCTAGCCTTATCTAAAAAAGAATCCGGCTATTGGCTTCATGCCTTGCCATCGAAAAATCTCGGCACTCTTTTAGATAATGAAAGTTTTCGTGTGGCTCTAGGTCTCAGATCGGGAGCACCCCTGTGCTACGAGCACAGATGTCCGTGTGGAAAAGAGGTTAATAAATTTGGAATTCACGTACTCTCTTGCCAAAGGAGCGCTGGTAGGCTTTTTTGGCATGGCTCTCTCAATGATACGATCAAAAGGGCTCTTGCCACCATAGATATTCCTGCGCTCATTGAGCCGGCAGGGATTAGTCGGGATGATGGCAAGAGACCTGATGGATTGACGCTGGTTCTCTCATAGAGAATTACCTACATATTTATTCCGTTTGCCGTGGAGACCCTAAGGCCATGGAGTCTTAGTGCCAAAAAAAAATTACGTGATATTACACCGCGGTTTATTGATTCTTCTGGTGACAGAAGGGCTGGCTCATTTATTGCGCAAAGGATCAGCCTGGCTGTCCAGTGCGGAAATGCAGCCAGCATTCTTGCCACCATCCCACGCGGGCATGATTTATTTAGGCTAGCTATTATTTAGTTTATTTATTTTAGTTTACAATAATAAAAACATTTATATTTAAAATAATTTAATACTTATAATAAACTATTTATTAAACAATCGACTTCAAACTCCCGCGCCAACTTTACAACAACAAGCACACGCTATACAAAGTACTTATTTTATTGTTGATAATATTTTAAATACCGCTCGACCAATTTCGATAAAATTGAAGTATACCCTTTCAAACAAAAAAAGAATTTTCAAAATCGGTCCAGGCGTCTTCGAGTAATCGGGGAACATACATAAAAAATTAAAAAAAAAGATTCCGACCAATTGAGAACCTCCTCCTTTTTTGAAGTCGGAAAATAAAAAGGAAATACCTACCTACCTAAAAAAATAAATGCATGTAAAATGGAATGATTTTTTATCGTCTATCCCATAGTGTGCGGTGTCGTTGGATGGGTCGCTCAAAAATATTGCGGCCATGGGAAAACCATTTTTCTCATGCATCCTTTTGCGAAATATAAAGCTTTTATGTTCTAATTTTGTCCCTCTACTAGCGAAACGGTTGTTTCGGATATATGCAAAAATTCATGGAAGTAGTTTAAATAACAAAGTTAAAAGGAATACTATCACAGCTACTACTACTTTACAAGTTTACGATTATTATTAGTCAACCAACATAAAAAATATCCGCATATTGTGACGTGCAACTACTTATCACAAAAAAAAACAAAAAACGGCCACGCGCTAAGTAGGGTTGTGCGTGGCCCGACACGCACTTAGTCATCGTCATGTGATCCAGTTCATTGATATTAATATACCATATCGTAACAAGTAGATTTCCTTTTCAGGAACAAAAAATATACTTCACCAGATGATTCGAATAAGAAAAGAAGCTATTCTGCAGAAAATCAAAGTCTTGATAAGAAAATGGATATATGTAGATTATTAAGACCAACTAAGCAGTGGCTACTCAAACAAGAAAGTGAAAAGGAGACTTTTGAATCTATTACAGATGTTGAAATGATTGCTAAATTGTAAGTAATTTGGAAAACTCTAAAATTAATAAATTTGGATATTTAAAATAAGGATATTTCTACATTGAAATTTAATTTAATATGTTTCAGGCGTGTACCAGCGTGGCGCTTAAATTTAAGTAAATAATGATTTTATGTCAAGTATTTACTATTTAATGAATTGATGTTTTATAATTTCTTTATTGAATAAATTTTTCCAATTAAAAGCCATTAATTTTATTAACCCAGTTTAACTAAAATTTTTGGAAAACATATGTATTTAAAAATATATTGTGTGCGTGCAGCAATTCACGGCAGAAGTGAAAGTTCAGAAAAGAGCCCATGAGAGAATGAGACAAATACAGCTTGAGTTCTATCTCATTTTCTCGCAGGCTAAAGCCTATTATGAATACGTTTGTCTCTTTTTAGTGTCGCTTTTTCATTTCATCGAATTTTTAAATCACAACGATTCTAAAGAAGCTTCACTTCAAAAATATTTTTCTCTCAAGTTGTGTAACTTAACCGAACTACGGCCGAAATATTTGTGTCCAACCTTAACCTTAAAGATTAGTTTGATGGACCTTAAATAAGAAGAAATGCCATCTATGATGGTCTGTAATGCGTAGTTCAGCGTAGTTCCTCCTGTGAGTTCCTCCGATGGGCTTGTCAAAAAAATATCCATGCATACATGCAAGAAGTATCTACAAGAATAGGTGGTAGACTGAGTCTCAACTTTCGTTAGCCAGACTGTATCTGGTTTTAAATCTAGTAACATTTTAAATACGAAATCAGACTTGCGTTAAAATATTCTATCGAAATTGATACTAATTCGATACACTAAAATGAATATCGAATATTGTAATTAAAATATTGACGATATATATTATGTCGATAATTTTAGTGGGAAATATCGATATTTCGTTATATTGTTTTGCTCAGGCCTCAGGCCTACAAAATACATTCAAAAATTGTTGTAGATTATCTGTGATGGTTATTGACAATTGACAAATTGACGTTTCGTCAAAACTTGAAAATTTGTATTACTTACTGTATTAATCGTTTTTATTAAAAATATTTTAACAAATTACAAGCAGAAAGACAGGTTTTTGTTAAACTGAAAAATTGTCCAACTATATAAATGTGGCATTATAAAGACTTTATATTCAGTAAGCAAGTCTACAAATTAGGTTAACATGGTTATGTAACAGTTTGGTCGCTTTATTTAATTAGCATTTAGATTTTTAGAAGAATGACTTCGAGATACAGATACTTCTGGGGAAGATTTATGCATGTAAAATTCAATTTCAAACAAGTGCCGCCACCAACATTGCGTACAGCACATAAAAAGATACCTTTGCCATGTACACTCGGGTTTTCCATGCTTACCTTACTGGGATTTGAAAAAAAATTGAATGCCGAAGATGAGCTCATTTTATCGATTAAGCATTGCGTACTTTTTGTTCAAAGAGGTGAACTCGATAAAGCAGAACAGCTTCTACATGTAGCACTTAAGCAAGCACAGCAAATTCAACATCACCAGGGTATAACATACATTTATGATGTAATGGCCAATTTAGCTCTTGAAAGAGAACAGTACGACAAAGCAAAACAATTATTCATTGCTGTAACACAGAGGATAATGGCTGACGGGGCTACTGAAGACGACCCTCGTGTCATTCATATGAGTGTTAAGTTAGCAAGGATTAGTCACATGAAGAAAGAGTACACTACTGCACAGCTCGGCTATGACTGGTGTTTAGAGAAACTTGATAATGCATACAAAAAAGATCCATCTGAAGCCAATAGGAAATTACTGGCAATGACAGAAGACTGGTATGGTCGCCTGTTTCTAGATTGTAATAAAATTGAAATAGGTCTCAATTATATGAAAAAAGCATATGAAAGAATGAAAGATTTAGTTGATATTGAGAAAGAGCACCTTGTTATACAGCTGAATGATCTGGGCACTGTCTGTGATCTTCTAGGTAATGTAGATGAGAGTATAGAGTATTATTCAGCAGCAATTGATCTTGGCAAAAAGTTTCCTGACATGCATGACTTAGGAGCAATGTATGTTAACCTTGGAAGAGCATACATAAAGAAAAACATGTTAGACATAGCTAGAAAATCATGTGGACAAGGTTGGAAGTTAGGTGTAACAACAAAGAATAATGATGTGAAACGTGAGGCAGAACTTTGTATACAAGAAATAAGAGCCATGTCATAATAATGTATAGTTATTTTATTTCACAGTAAATTATTATGATGTTAACATAATATTAGAAATCAAATTGATATAATTGCTTTGCTACTATGGTACCCTGTGAATGAATGAAAAGCTTTTTTAATAATATACGTTACATTCTCATAGTGTAATAAAAACAAATATAATTAAAAAATCATTGTTATTAATAGCAAAATAAAAAGTATACCTAATTTATATCAATCTAAATGCATTTGAAAACAAAATTATTCCTTTGATACATATCCATTTATTTCTTAATTTATAAACTAAATTAATATTGCATGGTTATGTTATTTAGCACTGTCTTTTGTGACACTGAAAGGTTCTGAGACTTCTTCTACTTGAGTATCAGTAATAACAACATCCTTCACTGGTTTGTCATTAGAAGTGGGAGTCTTCTCAATCTTACGGACAACATCCTGTAAAGACAAATTGTTCATTGTTATCATTCATGAAATGTTCCAAATGGTTGTAATAACTTAGACATTAGGTAAATATTAATTATAGATAGGAAAGAGTGTCTCCCTCTCTATGTTATCTTTTCTTAGCTCATCTGAAATTTTCATCAATATTGATGAAATTTGTAAAGTTAGCTTTGCATTACAAAGGGAGGCTACTTTTTATCCTGGAAGTTTCTACAGTTTATTTAAGAACCACAATTTGCATGGAAGGATGGGCATTGTCTCTTACACATAATATTAAACCAATTTTTTATCATAATATCATTCCTTAACTTCAGTTCATTTGTTGTGATAAAAAATACTGACAAAAGATCACAAAGGCTTAGTTTGAAAGATCCTATTAAAACGTATAACTACCTAATATTAGGCTAGGTTAAATTAAAACGAAGTATTAAAAACCCGCGACTTCGTCCGCGTGGTTTAAGTTTTTTGTTATTCCCGCAGGAAATCCTTCATTTTCCGGGATAAAAAGTAGCCTATGTCACTCTCCAGGTCCTCACCTATACAACAAAAAAAGAATTAGCGTAATTGGTCCAGCCGTTCACGCGTGATGCCGTGACCAAGGGAAATAGGGATTCATTTTTATATATATAGATTTTTGGCGGTTGAAACATCTGACCTAAGCAAATTATAATGGTAATAGTAAATAATATTTTAGAATAAATACATACCATTCCCTCAAGTACTTTTCCAAAAACAACGTGTCTGCCGTCTAACCAAGGGGTCTTGGCAGTGGTAATAAAGAACTGGGATCCATTAGTGTCCTTGCCGGCATTAGCCATTGACAACCATCCAGCTCCATAATGACTTAGCTTGAAGTTCTCATCTTCAAAACGTTCACCATAAATGCTGCGTCCTAGGAATAATTACAACAATATTGTTTTGTGTTTTAATTAATTATCAAAACACTATAACAGCATTATTATTATGTTGTTTTGACTGCCAATAAAGATATATTTAATCAACAAGATAATGCCCGCGACTTTGTCCGCATGGATTGATGTTTTTGATTCCCACGGGAACTCTTTAATTTTCCAGGATAAAAGTAGCCTATGTCCTTCCCCCGGATGTAACCTACCTCTGTACCAAATTTCATCAAAATTGGTATAGCAGTTGGGCCGTGAAAGCGTAGCAGACAGACAGATAGACATACTTTCGCATTTATAATATTAAATATGGATTTAATTTTACATCAGGCACTTTAATAGATATTGTTAACTAGTTGCTATACTGTCAACATAACAGAAACAGAATTTTGCTTAAGTTGGATTCAGTTTTGTAGTCTCCATTGACTTGAATATGATTACAATACTGTATGCTTCTGCATTCTGTATGTTCTGTAGATTTTTATACATATAGAGAACTACTGCGTTACATGCCAATTTAAAACGTATTTTATAGGCTATTATTTTTATCAGTTTCAATTGATTAAACTGGTTTTAATTGCATCAATATCTAAACTGTTTTAGTACTTATTGAAATAAAAGAAAGGAACATTTAGATAGTGCAGTTTTTAGGGTTCTGTAGTAAACTAGGAAGCCATATAGTTTCACCATGTCTATCTGTCCGCAGCTTAGCTCAAGAGTCTTTGTACTAGAAAGCTGTAATTTGGCATTAATTACTCTAACAAAGTAAAACTAAATTAAGAAAAAAAATATTTAAGCATATGGTATGGCACGATACACAAAGTGTGGGGTATTGATGGGTAGGTTGTTTGAAAACATACTGCAGGTGTGCGAGAACCATTTTTTGATTCAGGTCACCTTTGCTAAATAGATTTAAATTTTCGTTGGAGTCAAGCATCCCCCTGAATAACACTTTGGGCATCATCTAGTATTGAATAATTATCGTAATAATACACATAAGCGTTCTTCCTACTGGGGAATAAAATATTAATACAATTTGCTTACCACCAGTACCATCACCCTTGGTAAAGTCACCTCCCTGAATCATGAAGTTTTCAATGACTCTGTGGAACTTGCTGCCCTTATAGCCCTCGCCCTTAGGTTTCTTTGCCAGTTCCTGGAAGTTCTCAACAGTTTTGGGCACTGTCTTACCAAACAAACCGATGACTATTTTACCAGCATTTTCCCCACCGATGCTTATATCAAAAGTGACCTGTTTAAAGAAGAAATATTATTACACTAGAAGATGCTTGTGACATTGTCCATGTGGATTCAGTATTTTTAATTTTCACAGGAACCTAATTTTCTGGCATAAAAAAGTAGCCTGTTCTTCCCGAGGATAAACCCTATCTTTGTACCAAACATCAAAATTGGTTTAAAAGATGGGCCGGTAAACATAGTAGACATAGACAGACACACTTTCACATTTATAATTAATGGTATGGATTTTAGTTGAGCTATGAGGTGCATAAAAAACTTGGTTTTCTCTCAAAGGAATAAAACTCAAAAAAAGTAAAAACTCATCAAAGGAATTTATTTGGAAAATTTTAGACTGTATAGAATATGATAGCTAAGGAATTGATCTTATGGAAGTCCTTAGTCCTTATTGATTTAATTTATGAGTAGAAAATATGTTGCATGCAAATTTTGAACAAAGAAAACTTCTTGAATAAAGTTGGAGGCGTTACAATCACAAGGTCAGTGACCTCATAATCACATCCTAGTGTGATGGACCTCAAAAGTTGGGTGAAATCTAAAGAAGATTTTAAATATTGCTTTGTGAGTTAAATTACCTTATGAGTCACTTTAGGTCCTTTTGGTGCATCCGCAGACCAAGCCGTGGATACAATTAGAAGAATTCCAAACGTTGTTGCGAGAATAGCCATAATTATAATTAATTTGGCTTTAATTCTAGTAATCTTTAATATTTTAAAAGCTATGTTTAGTAAAAAGTATATGCGTTTTTTTTTAGCTTATTAAAATTAAATCTAACAAAGAATCATTGATGAGCGGCCGCGCCGGTAAAATTATGACAAAAAATAAGAGAATGAATTTCAAATTTCAAAGTACACGTCACGTGCACGTCACCACGTCATCACTCAATCGCCATTCACCAGGCCATTCACGTCAAAATTCATATAGTTGAGTGAGACAGAGACAAGATAAAAAGTGAGAATGTATGTCAAAACAGGCGAATGAGAAGAATGATAAGTCAGCGCACTACAACTTAGCCATCATGTAGAGAATCCATTAAATATTATAATATAAAACGTCGAGTCAGTCAAGTCGAGTGTTGTTTGTATAATCCGTCAAACTTATCTATAATTTTCGTGCCTGTTTAGTTTTGGTTTCTATTTTATTTTACTATACGATATTAGCGAGTAGCGATGCTGCCACCGGGTCGGTTAATTCAAACGGAAACCACAGACGGACTATTTAACTTTGCTATATAATATGGATTAAGGGCTATTTAATATTTTCCAGTCTTGTCAAATGCATCGATATATATGTAGGGATGGGCCTTTCATAGAAAAAGGTTGGGCGACCGACTATGAGAACGCGTTCCTATTCTGTCTTTGTCCCCATCGTAGCGCTGTCACGGTCGCTCGTCGTGTAGATAATTTGTTATTCTTAGGTTAACATCTAAAGTATTATTAGTTTGGCACTGTACAATTTTTATTTTAAGGTAAGTGTTTCAAGTCACAATTATACATTTCCAAAAAACGTTATTCTTCTTAACGTCTTCCTATTTAATATTTTTATCAATTGCGCAATCATTTAATTTCCGCGGCAAACTGTATGATATTTTTTTTTTTACTTACTGGCCTTACGGCTTCTATGGCTATGGCCTATATTATCTATGACGGAGTCTTACGTTTTCAAGCTTTCATTCAAATGTTGCAAGCAAGTTCCCGCTTTTCAGACTAGATGGCGTTGATGGCGTTGCTAAAAATACGCCCACATTATTTGTTTGACAGGGCCTGTCTATGTAAATTGAGGTCGTTGGTCAAATGTCACTTGTTTCTAAACTCTACTTCTTCTTCTTATTTTGGTATATGGCTTTTATTAGTGCCAAACCAGCACAATGCACTTTGCCAATTTCAGGTGGAGTGGAAGATCCACAAAGGAGATTAAGTAAAGAAAAAAAACAGATTGAAGCTAAGGAGGAGCAATAACTGGATTTAATCACAATCAAAAGTCACATTAATTATCTACAAATCTCAAACACAAAGAACACATAATACAAGGAAGGTTTAAGCAGGGATATCTAATCTAAATATATATACAGACTTTGTTTGATTTTAGTGATTTTAAATACCACTTTTATACATAGCACACAAGTAAGAATCTTTCTCTGTCTACGATTTTATAATTTAAATCAAAGCTACCCTTTATAAATCTGTGGTTCCTTGCTTGACCACTTCACCACAGAATACATATACTTGCACTTCACACTTCACTTCACTTCACTCAGTTCAGTGTTGCCAAATGCCAAAACCAGTCCAACCTGTGGTCCATGGGTCCAACCATAGCCGTTACAGGGGATAGAGACGGCTATGGTCCAACCCGTAGACAGAGAGAGATATATAGACGACGCCATATCTCCTTTTCACTCCCACATGAAAGAGATGCAGTGTTGGGATGTTACACAAGATAGAATGAGAAAAAAACATGTTTTCTTTTATCCCTTTCTGCGTGTAACGGATTTGTTCATAAAGCACTTATTGTGTTTGGTGCTTTGCAGCGCTTTGCATATTATAACCTATCCCTTTCCGTTACACGCTGGCATTGATTCTAGAGGTTTAATTGTTCTATGGTCCAACCACTACGGGTGCAAGGAACCATTAACTTGTCTCTGCAAGGAACATTTTATTTTGACTTTTTTGTCTTTTTGGTCAAGTCAAAAAGTCCAAGTCACAGACTAAAGTCTCTGGTTAACTTGTCTCTGGACTAGAGTACTTTCAGTACTTTGTCCAACAGTCAAAACGTAGTGATTATATCCTCTTTGCAACAGTCCAAGTCGCACGCAGGCGTATTTGATAAATTGATTGTATGGTGTCGTAATTTATAAATTTGATTATAAAGCGAGACCCACAGAAGGCAGAGAAATTGTGTTTTTATAATGCGACAGCAGACGTGACGATATGTGTCAGCTAATAATTGGATTACAATAGCCAAGATACTATGACTCCCTTTCACGATTTGAAACTAATTTCGTAACATTTAAATGGCAGTGAAATTAAACGTTTAAACATGGATGTAACAAATGGAACAACAGATTTACCGCCCGTTAAGGAAGAGACGTTTTGTAAATACGTTTTATATTATGAGATGAACAATTCAAGGTAATTAACGTTGTTGTTAGTGCACTTGTGAAGTTGTTTTTGTACTGACACTTGTTATTCTGACTCTTGTTCTTCGCAGAGTCCGCATTTGGGATCTGATAATATTGATACCAAACGCCCTGTTTGTGCTGTTCCTAGTGGTAAGGTTTAACAAAGCACAGTTGAAGCTACGTGCAACAAGCAGCCCCATATTCCTAACGTTCTACTCGTTGGTTTGGGGTAACGTGATCATCAGCCTAATAAGATGCGTAGTTTCGATGACTGTGAATGCAGCGATGCCAGTTGGTGGCACAATCGATAAAATATTATGGGTAACTGTGAGATTCTTTTTACTTGCAACAGAAATGAGCGTGGTGATATTTGGATTGGCATTTGGTAAGTGTTACTACTACAAATAATTTTGGTTTTTGTTTCTGTTTGGGCACACTTTAAATTTGTACTGCTTATCATAATAATTGTGGTGTAGTATTTATGTATTAGTGATGTGCCGGTTTGTCAAAAATGCATATCCGCGGATACGGATCTGGATACGGTTCTTAGCTTTCATACGGGTGACCTTTAAACAATAGTGGACACCCCTTGACACTTTACGTAACAGGACAAGTTTTGACTTGCAATGCGCGGGTCTTCTTTTGTTTTGTTCATAGTTTAGACACTGGCAGCATAGCTGATAACATTTGTGTTTGTACATGAGTCTGCAAAGAAGTTTAGTAGTGTAAACTTTACACTAAAGTTATGTACTACTAGCTGGTGCCCGCGACTTAGTCCGCGTGGATTGAGGTCTTTTGGTTCCCACGGGAACACTTTAATTTTCCGGGATAAAATGTTGCCTTTGTGTTATTCCTGACTATAATCTATGCCTGTGCCAAATTTCAACCAGATCTGTTCAGCTGTTCTGGTGTGATTAAGTAACAAACATCCATCCATCGATCCAAACTTTCGCATGAAGTAATATTATTAGTGTAGATTGGTATGGTTGGTAACTCACTACAATACATTATATGATATGTTTGCAATATAAAGGTGCCAAATATTTGATTTTAAGAAATAATCTGAATGGAATTTAATAGTTATTCATTGTCATCTAATCACCTAATACAATAGAATTAAAATTCATTTACGACTTACATATTGAAAATTAATAAGGTAAAAGATCCGTAAAAGATCCATTGAAAAAGTAACGGATATGGATCTTATTTTCCCCACCTATATCTGCGGATACGGATATGGATATCCGGCACATCACTATTATGTATGCCATAAATACTATGATAATCTTTATAAGAGCTTCTTACTTGGGTGCAATCAAACTTTGTGTGTCTTTTTATTGGTTATATGACCTGACCTGAGTTCAAGCTAGAACTCAAGGACCTTACCTATCTAGTTAAGCTGGGATAAAGAAACATTATCTTAATATGAAATTTCATACAAATTGGTAAAGTAATTTCTGAGCAACCAAATAAATTTCCATAGAGACTGTTAGCACATTTAAAGTATAGTATCTTCGTTTATAAATACTGCTCCAATTTCAATCCAAATCTGCTTTGATCAAATTTATGCAAAACAAAATCTTACTATTTTCTTGTATGTGCATAAATATCTATTGGGTTGAAGAATATAATTATTCTTTGGAGAGCTTGATAGTAAGCTAAGGTCTTCCTTCCTCAACAACATTACAGGCTATTCTAATTTTGAGGCCAGGTTCTGATCAAACTATTGAGTAACCAAGTCTTTGATTAAATAATACTTAAATATTTCATGGTCCTAGACCATATTAAATGCAATAGATATTATGATTAATTAAACTGTTTTCAGGTCACATGGATAGTCGTAGCAGCATCAGATATGTGTTGCTGGCAACATCATTCATATCTCTGGCGTTCACTGTAACACAGGGGACACTAGAGTTTATCATGCCCAATGACATGTTCCATATTGACACAAGGGAGTATGACTTGTTTGGACATGGTGGGATGCTGTTTTGGTTCACATCATCATTGGTGTTTGCTATAATATATTTTGTTATACTATTGTTGCCATGGATACCTCTAAGGGAATATTTGGCCTTACCAAGTAAGTGAATCTCAAACTGTCTTCTATTAAAACTTGGTATAGGTGTTGTTGGCACTTGCGTGAAGATTCTTGAAGTGGTATCAACATACTATAGGTGGTATACGAGTAAAGCAAGTAGGCCATAATTTTTTTATATTCTATCCATCCTTAAATACACAATTTATAAGATTAGCCAAATTGTAACTGTATTAATTTATTACCTACTAAAGAATTATGCATACAAATATGAATAACATAATTTGAAGATGTAATCTCTTGTGTTAGTTTAAAATAAGCACGAAAAACCTAAAATCCTAAAGCTAAAGTCATTGTTAGAAAATTCTTATCTTATAACAATACAATAATTATGCAACTGAAATGACAAAAAAATATCTAAGCTAAGGCCATGTAACTCTCGGATAAATTTATCTATTGCCCAGTGATGAATTATTGATGATATTTTAATTTTTTTACCCCAAAAACTAGTTTCTTTTATGTAATCTTGAAACAATTGTCACTCACTGATATATTCTTTTTAGAGGAATTTATTTTCCATGACCTGCTTGTTTCTATTTTACAAAGCTTTTTATAGACAAAAATTTAAATCAACCATACCTTAATAACACAGTTTTTACTGGAAATCTATCCTTACTTTACTCTTTTGTACTGACCAGGGCAAATATTCCTTGAATTAGTGATTATAATGATACCTCAAACTTGGTTAATTCTATTGTAATCATTTTTATGCCTTAACCTATCAAGACTGACTAAAATGTCTTAAATCTAATAACATAATTGAAGTTTATTGCCCTAAATCCTAAAAGAGACCTAAATATGCTCTATTGTGGGCGCATGCTACTTTCATAAAAACTAATACATATGATAGAGCTTATCAACTATTCAAAACTAACAAACCTGCTTTTTAATACAATGTGAATATCAAATTCACAGTCCCTAATCCCTATCCTCATATGAGGAATTATAGCTGTTGTCAACATGTGTTTTATGGCAAAACTGCAATATTCTGTAATAGCTGCTGAGAGGAAATGGAACTCCCAAGACGTCAAGCAATAGAATGAAATAAAAATATACATTATCATATCTTAGCCATGTGTGGTTGGTAGAAAGATTCTTTTTATACTAGCAGCTACTACCTGGCTTCGTCGCGGTAGCTAGCTTCGTCGCGGGATTGAGGTATTTTGGTTCCCGCGGGATTTCTTCAATTTTCCGGAATAAAAAGTAGCCTATGTGTTTTTCCAGACTACAATCTATCTCTGTGCCAAATTTCATCCAGATCCGTTCAGCCGTTCTGGCGTGTAAGAGTAACAAACATCCATATTCCATAGGTACAAGTACATACAAACTTAGCGTTTATAATATTAAGTAAGATAATCTTACTTAAAGTGAGTTGTTGCTTAGTACACTAGTATGCTTGTATTTTATTATAATAATAAAATAATATGATAAAAATAATTATTTTTAGTAGGTATAATATTATAACTATGTATTATAATGACCTGCAAAGTACAAGGTCACTACATAGATTGTAGATATGTATGTATGTATTCCTAAATACAGTTTACTTTCCATCCTATCTGTAATATAAATAATGCAATAATCTACACCAAAATGTTGTTTATTAAAGTTACATAAATCAGTGATAACATGACATGACGTAGGTACCTAGATCTGAACGAAAATAATTAATATACCTACTTATAAATTTATAAAAACTGTTTTGTATACAGCGTATTTCCCTCAATAAATCAAATATTTTACCTGAAGTACTTAGGTAGTTATTTTTTTATTTTAGTGTTGAGTAACTAGGTATTTCTTTTTTTTCTAAATAATATGAGATCAAGATAAATGATTGTGAGTTGTTTTTGTTTCATCCAAGGTTGCGAGAGATCAAAATATTATGAGATCATAACGATTCAGATCAGTGCTTATCAATCGTTTTCAAAAACAATACGATATTGATCAATAGGTAAATGTCAACAGATATGAAATGACTATTTAATAAATAGGTATTTTCACTCTTTGTTGGCCCTGATATTGCCTCAGAATACCGAGCGTATTTACGCAAGGATTTCCGCTGCAATGCTTCTATACTAATATTATAAATGCGAAAGTTTGGATGGTTGTATTCCAGCTAGCGTATTATAAATAAACTTTTCTGTGTAATAAAATATATCAAATTTTTACTACTATTAAATACTAGCTGATGTCCGCAACTTCGTCCGCGTGGATTGAGGTTTTTTGGTTCCCGCGGGAACTCTTTAATTTTCCGGGATAAAAAGTAGCCTATATGTTATGCCAGACTATAATTATAATCTATCTCTGTGCCAAATTTCATCCAGATTCGTTCAGCCGTTCTGACGTGAAAGAGTAACAAACATCAATACATCCATACATCCATGCTCACAAACTTTCGCGAAAAAAAAATTGTAGGGATTTGCTACATTTTGCCACATTCATCTATTAAAGGAATATTATAATAGGTATTCGTAAAGGCTAATCTTCGGAATACTTGTAAGTATGTACCTATTATGTAAATTTAAGTGTAGGTGTACAGAAGCCCTATGATTGGGGATTAGTGAACCCTCCATTTTCTTGTTAGTTGAAGGATTAGACGTGTAAAAATTGTGAATGATACCTACATAGAACACGTCTTTTTTATGGAATAATTATCGGATTTCGAAGTGTACCTTTCAGCTTTTATAGATCATGTTACCTAAGTGCTTAAATTCATAAATGATTAAAATGCTTTTTAGAGCATAAAAATGCTCTGTTGTATACGCCGGTAACTAACGAATATTGTTATCGATAAAAAATTCTAATCTAAAATTGAAATGTGAAAATAAGCAAACACGAATGTCAGCTGTTTCACAATTCCATAGTAGAAATTAACTCAATCTCCACCCAACCAGCTGGAGACTGCTATCGTTTGTTGTGTCACAAAAATGGAATAAAATTAGCGAACTGTGGGCTATATTGGGACGGATTGTATTGAGGAAATCTTCTGTTCTATAAAGTGACCGTCGAGAAATGTTATACTTAGGTACAGGACGGTTGATAAATGAGAAATAGGACAGAAATCCGTTTTTCTCTATTTAAAATAGTTAAAGCTGTCAGTAGGTATGTACGTCCGATTCAAACTTAAAGACGTTTCGGAAGCTAGCCGCGAGTGTAGGTTTGCGCAGGTACAGTCAGCTGAAACCGTCCCGCTGATAAGTAATATCTGTGGTAATATTATTGTATTCTGCTCATCGAACCGAAGTTCTGAGCCGAGTCTTAAAATTATGAATCGGACTGTAACAAATTCCTTTTGTCCATCCAGAAGTTGAAGTTGAGTATGAAACGATCATCGATATATTATATGTAGGTACTAGATGGGCCCTTTCATAGAAAAAAGTCGGGCGTCCGACTTTGAGAGCGCGCGCCTAACCTGCCTTTGTCCCCGTAGCGCTGTCACGGTCGCTCGTCGTGTAGATAATTTGTTATTATTAAGTTAACATCTAAAGTCTTTTTAGTCTGGCACTGTACAATTTTTATTTTAAGGTAAGTGTTTCAATTAATAATAATCATACATTTCCAAAAAAACCTTATTTAATCTATTACGCAATCATTTAATTTCTGCGGCAAACAGTATAATATTTTTTTTACTAACTGGCCTTACGGCTTCTATGGCTATGACCTATATTATTATCTATGACCGAGTCATAGGTTTTCTTTTTCAAGCTTTCATTCAAGATGGTTGTTGTTGTGTTGTGTGAGTCTTCTCCGTTTGGCCCGTAAGGGCCAAGCGGGGGTACGGGCCCCGAGGCTGAGCCTCCTTACCCGGGCGGGGCGCGGGGCAACTCTGTGCCCCGGTGAGTATCTTTAAGCCGGGTAATTAAACCGGCTAGGGCCTGCCTTGTAGGCTACGGGCCCCTAGGTTGGATGTCATTTCCGGTATTGGGTCCGCACTGTGGGTGACGTCGTCACCTCCGCGTGCAGGACCCGTGTCTCGTCCAGGGATCACGGCGCTGCGGGCAGTAGGGTCGCTCTCGCGCGCCGAGATGGTGTCAAAATCGGTGGACTCCGCGTCGTGGGCGATAAAGTCGCCGCTGCGCGCGGAGTCGGTGTCAAATCCGGTATGGGTCGCGTCGTCGTCGTCGCTACGATCGCCTGCGTGCCGCGCAGGTGATGGCGATCGTAGGAGCTCACGAGGTAGTGGACGCCCGGTCGGAGGTCGGGTGGTCGGCGGTGCGATCCCGTGGAGGTGTTCGTACGGTCCGTTGTCCGCGCGCGCAAACATGCGCCGCGCGAGTGTACGGACGTACCCCTCCACGGTGGGCGTCTTGAGGTCGCGATGGATCACGTCGTTCCTCACGTACCTCGGAGCTCCCACGATTTGGCGCAGGCACTTGTTCTGCCGGACCTGTAGGCGGCTCTTTTGGTATGCAGAACACAGCGCATACCAGGCAGGAGCCGCGTACGTCAGCCGTGAGCGGACATAGGCTCCGTAGATCCGGAGCTTGGTCTTCGGTGAGAGGCTTGAGGTGAGGACCTGGTGCAGCATCGACGCGGCAGCCGTGGCGTGGTTCACAACATGATCAATCATGGGAACCATGACCAGGCCGGCGTCAATGTGGCACCCCAAGTAGCGCACCGAAGTCTGCCACTCTATGTCCTGTCCTCGCAGTTGGAGCTGACGCATGTGCTTCCGGGCGCCGAACAGAATGGCGGCCGTCTTCCCCACGTTGACGGCCATTCTCCACTTGTCCAGCCATTCCGGAAGCAAGTCCAGCAGACGTTGCATGCGGTTTGTAGCGACGATTTGGTGGTACGACGACGCGAAGTACGCGCTGTCGTCGGCGTAAAGCGACAACAGCACGTCTTCCTCTCCCTCGCGCAGATGGGGCATAGTTTGGAACCAAGTTCCCGCGTTTCAGACTAGATGGCGTTGCTAAAAATACGCCCACATTCTTTTTTTGACAGGGCCCGTCTATGTAAATTGAAGTCATTGGAAACGATAGCTTTTAGCTAGTCGTGCTTTTCTTTTCAGCAAAACTGTCGTTCTACCTGTACGTGCTGTTGCTCGCATTGCTGGACACCACTCAGGCTGTGGGCGCGGCGCTGCTCACGTGGGGCTCCGTGCCGTCGGGCCTCTGTGTCGTCGATGTCACCACGTGGCTCTATTTCTCGCTCTACACGCCGCTCGTCTATCACACGTTTCTGAGCGAGTTCTTCAGGTGAGTAGAACTTGTCCATACGAGATCTGCATTGGCTGCGTATCAATACCAACATAAATCTACTTTAACGTTTAAACTATCGTGAGAGATATTCATTATAAATATACAAAAAAACTAGTCAGGCACTTTTCCGACATACCACGTAAATCGTAATCTATTAAACACACAACTCTCTCATACTCTACAATTTGAGTCAACATTTAATTTAATTAAAAAGAGCAACCACCGAGTTTCTTGCTGGTTCTTCTCGGTAGGAATGTCATTCCGAACCAGTGGTAGATTCACTTGACGATTCAAAAGTACTTGTAAAAGTTTATTTGAATAAAAAAACATTTGATTTTTGATTTTGACATCTCCTGAAGATGCTCCGGTATTGGAGTGAAACATAATATGTTGAGAATAATTTGGAAGATTTTTTATTGGTATGGTGAATATCGCAAGTTATAAATGCAGGATACACACTTTACCGCATAGTTTTACCTATTGTGGCGGATTAAAGTCCCTTCATTATCATGGACTTCCGCAAAATAATTCTATCCAATATCTGTTTGTGTTTGTCAAACAGTTAATTCTGATTGTTTTAAAAGGAGTTCACAGATGCTTGCCCATCTTCAACAGTTTGAATAAGCCGTTTGACAAACTTAATCAAACATTTCAAGCTGTCAATTGTTATTGTACCCCTATAACTTATTTCTTAGTTCCGGGGTCACAAGAGACATCTTGTTCCTATCAATATGTCTCAACTTATTTTATGTGAGTTCAGTGCCAGACTTTTGTCATGCAGATAGTGCAAATCAGAACTTTGATAATATTAATATGTAGAACTTGCTCTGTATATATATTTTAAGATGGATATATTGTATAAAAATCTGCGCTAAAACCCCAAATCCAAGCCAGCCAATTCAATCCCTTGCCCAATAAAAATATAGGCGTTTTTCAATGCGATAGTCGCTTGTCCATGCGAGTGATTGATTGATTGATAGATAGATAGATAGATCTAACTTGGTAGAGATCGCTACCTAAGCGATAAGGCTGCCTTTGGTATCCTACTTCTGTGTCTTTTTTTTCAAATTTCAATATACTAGAAAAATTCACTGCCACACATAACATAGAAATAACTTATAAACAAAAAACAGAAAACAACGCGTGCGCAAGGGTGATTGGTTACTAATTAGATGGAATAGTGGCGTAACCAGACTTGCCCTCCCTTTCGCACATTCTAACGTGAAAATGGCGAAACAGATAGTATTATTCCTCGCCGTTTGTAATTGCAAAAAAAAATGTCTAAAGTGTCCGTTATTTTCATCGATATATATGTAGGTACTAGATGGGCCCTTTCATAGAAAAAGGTTGGGCGACCGACTTTGAGAACGCGTTCCTATTCTGTCTTTGTCCCCATCGTAGCGCTGTCACGGTCACTCGTCGTGTAGGTAATTTGTTATTCTTAGGTTAACATCTAAAGTCTTATTAGTTTGGCACTGAACAATTTTTATTTTAAGGTAAGTGATTCAATTCACAATTATAAATTTCCAAAAAAACGTTATTTAATATTCCTATAGTTTAATATTTCTATCCATTACGCAATCATTTAATTTCCGCGGAAAACTGTATGATATTTTTTTTTTAATAACTGGCCTTACGGCTTCTATGGCCATGACCTATATTATCTATGACCGAGTCATACGTTTTCAATATATGTTGCAAGTAAGTTCCCGCTTTTCAGACTAGATGGCGTTGATGGCGTTGCTAAAAATACGCCCACATTCTTTGTTTGACAGGGCCCGTCTATGTAAATTGAGGTCGTTGGTTATTTTACTGCCAAGACTTGGATCGGGCATCAAACAGGCAGGCACATTTGTCAAAAGTATACTGAACTGTTACAATCATTGAAAATGTTAGAATGTGTGAGAGAGTACCAAGCAATCTGGAAATATTTTTCCTTCTTTTTTCTACTTCTAAAATCAGCTGCGTTAATTGTCTGCGTCATTTTCACCTTTATAACATAAACTTTTCACCTTTTTGACTTTCACTTTCACCTTTCAACTTTCACCTTTTTAACTTTATGCCTAAAGTTATTTTTTGAATGTTTTCTCCGCAGTGTATCACAACCCAGCATCATGTTCTCATACAAGGCTCAGATGGACGAGCCAATGGACGACGACCAAGTGTCTCTGCCCCATCAACAGAGCTTCAGTTCGCTCAAAACTGACTCCGACTATATCTATCAGGTACGCCTTTACGATATGCTTCCGAAAAAATATGAAACAATGGATCTTGGTAAGTGAATCTATATTAATATTATATCTATATCAAATAAATATTATAAATGCGAAAGTTTGGATGGATGGATGGATGTTTGTTACTCAATTACGGCCGAACGGCTGAACGGATCTGGATGAAATTTGGCACAGAGATAGATTATAGTCTGGAATAACACATAGGCTTTTTATCCCGGAAAATTAAAGAGTTCCCGCAGGAAACAAAAAACCTCAATTCACGCAGTTGAAGTCGCGGATAAGCTAATAGAACATATTCGTTGTCTTTCCTTGTCTTTATAAACATCTTTAAAAAGTGATTGGGCTGTAATATGAACGCAACTGCCTCGTTGGTCTAGTGGTTAGCATAGTCGACTGCGGATCACGAGGTCCTGGGTTCGATTCCCGGTCGGGCATTAAAGTTAGGTATTGGGTTTTTCAATTAAGAAATTCTCAGTGCCAGCCCGGAGTTGGAATTTCGCGGTGAGCCACCCCCGTGCCTCGGAGAGCACGTTAAGCCGTCGGTCCCGGTTATTATAACTAACATGATAATTGCCGTTAAAGCCCGCCAACCCGCATTGGAGCAGCGTGGTGGGTCTAAGCTCTAATTCCCACTCTCCTGTGAGAGTGGAGGCCTATGCCCAGCAGTGGGACGTTAATAGGCTGTAGTGATGATGAACGCAACATGAATAAAGATTGTGAAATAAATTCTATTTTGAATTGATATTTATTTTATCACTGGTATTCTCGATTAAATAGAGCTCTGTGTAAAATTTGTAATGCCGTCCTATGTCTCAAGATTTACCCAAGATATTTTAGTTATTTCTGTTATTGTTCTAGCAGAGCAATAGTGTATACGACAGTACACTCTTCGAAGCGGGGACGACGACCCCAATGAATCCAGTGTACAGCGCCTCCCTGCAAAGTCCCGACTCTATAGCGTCTGGACAATCCATAGACATCGGAGTACCAACCTCAGGATTCCAAAGTCAGAACATGCTCTCAACATAACAAACAAAATATAGCTAAAAAAACATAATTCACACATCCAAAGAAAAATACTATTTTTTAAATTTAAGCGTCATAGGAGTCTAGGTACTGTATTATTTAAAAACGCTTTTTAAGTGTAGTTTTCTTTACCAGAATCTCGATTTGTGTTGTTTTTTCTCTCGTACTCAAAAGCTTGTGATAACTTTTACCCAGTTAAGGCGATCAAATACAAGTAGGTACATCCCACTACTGCTTTAAAACTTAAAGAGTCTATGTAATGGATCCATCCACATTTTCATTCTAGGTTAAGGCTGATACAGCTCCTTATATTTATATGACACTGATGTAAAATATTCTCTAGTTATTGAACACCAAAACATAGTAAACCTAGTTAAGATTAATATTATATAATAGATCGAATGCTAATCTAAGTATAAACTGTATCAGTTAAAACTTCCAATATATATTTTCATAGGTACATAAATCGTTCATTATCGTAACCTAAAAAGATGCGTTTTTGGTTTAGTAGAAATCGACCTCATGATCTTTAATTAAAATATTACCAAACAGCAACGAGCAGTATATGTATTACATCGAACTTTAGAAAGAGATTAATAATCAACTCATTTGGCTTTGTAGAACGTCGTCTCTGTCACTCATACCAATGTGACGTTTTGTCGTTGACTTGTCAGCCTGAACGACAGCGAAAACACTATACGAAGTCGAAGGTGCCGATTATCTCTTTCCAAAGAACGACGGTAGTCTTTACTGGTTCGTGGAAGTAAAGTAAATTAGTCCGAATCTCTTCATTATGTAAAACTGACTATTTACAGTAGAATATTTAGCGTCAGTCCTATTTTGGGTTATTATAATCTTGAACGATACAATTTAAGCAAGCTACGTTACTGAAATTATCAAAAACAAACTAAGAAATCCTTTGATTAGAATTCGTTTTACTTTACTTTTGCCTTACTGGTAATAAATATCTAATGCAAAATATTGCAAATATATTTTGCATCAGATATTTTAGAGCTGTCAATTTAGCTTGAAGATTGATGTACAACCGAATAGCTAGGCACCAGAATTTAAAGGGCATTTCAAACTTCAATTAAGTACTATTATTATACCTACTAATTTTGTGTAATTAAATATTGTGAACGTGTGTCTACTCTACAGTATTCAGTCTATTTAGTATTAATAAGAATTCCTTTGTGATTATTTTGGCTATGGAACTCGATTGTAAGGCCGTCTGTGCGGTGCGAATGTTATTTTATATTTATAATTGACAACGATTGGTTTTATATATTTTTTTATTGTACTGTGATGGTTTTATTACTTACTTATTTTAATTTTGTTGTTTATTTTTATTCTTTATTGGAGCGATAGGGGGTTATGGTGATCGCACATTATAAATGCGCCTCAGGCAACACAATTCTCAATATTGATTATGCAAATGACGTCATTGGACCTAAGCATTTCTCACAAGCCAATTATACTTCTCAGCAACGTTGGAATCGCGCGTCGAAACACTTCAATGTAGAAGTAAGACCGATATACTTTTCCAATAGTGAAAAATGTGCTGCTTGCGATTGGTGTCGTAATGTGCGATTAGCTTTAAGTATTGTAGAATCGTAACGCAGTAAAGCTGAGTATTTCATTATGTTATCTGCACACTTTCAAAGAACATTTACATACTTTCGTGAGAAATAAGATATTATATTATTAAGTTTTAATTTAAATACTTACGGGAGAAGAGTGAAAATTGTTAATACTACGATATTCTATTGTGTGAAGAATTGAAGATGTATGGGTATCGAGAAATAATGGTCCCTAGAGAAATACCCTCTTAATAAATTGACTGGTCTAAAAAGTAGCGCTATTTGGCTTTTCCTCAGCGAATATACTTAGTGAAAGTACTAATGTACTTTAAGACCTGTCAATTTGTATTAACAACTGAATTAGCACCAATACATCTAAGGTCCAGACTCCAGTTGCATGACAGGCAGTTATTGTAAAGTACCTAACGATTAACGTTACGACTATTAAAAACACATAGGGGTATGGGTAACCGCTTTGCCCATTACCATCTTAGACTGCATCAATACTTACCACCAGGTGAAATCGCAGTCAAGAGCTAACTTTTAGTGGATAATAAAAGAAAAAAATAGTGCGTTGCACATGTTAGTATTCATACCAACATGATTTAGGATTTCGGTCCAAACCCATCCTGACTTGTTTTGGTTTGAATATTTTGGCCTGTCTGCCATATTTTCTTGCGAACTAGCAGCAACTCATAAAACCTTTATAAATAAATAGCTGGCATTATCACAAGCAATTATTATATGAGACAAAATCTATAGCGATATCTTAGGTTTCTGAGACATACGAGTAAGCTGTCAAAGTTATCTACTCGATGATGGCGTCTGGTACTGATGATGATGACTGGTACCAGTCAAGCTGGACCTGACGCTTTAGACGATTTTATCTAGTATTCACAATAATTGCTTGTATTGGATGCCATCTATTTATTAGAACAGGTTTTATGAGGGGTCATTTTTTGAAAAAATAAATGACGGTAGGCTCCATATTAAAATATGGAAACCCTTTGTTATTGACGGTTTACCGTTTAACGATAGGTAACCGCCTATCATGTTACTGGATCAAAATTATATTTTATACTCAATAATTGGTAATGTATTAAAGGGGTACACAAATAATTATAGGTATTTCTTAAATATAGGTATTTCATTAGTAATTATACTGGTTGATACAGTACATTTACATCATAATTCTTTAAATTTAGCCTAGTAGTATATATTATCTATGAATTAAATTGGCGTAATAAAATAGATATATAATAGTTTTCTGCCAGCCTTGCTACGACTAGTCTTAGTTTTTATGAAATAATTTTGGGTCTTGCGGATAAAATAACTTTTCGTGATTTAAATAGGTACCTAAACGAATTTGTAATTTGGACAGTGATACAAGAAATTTTATTAATTTTCCTGGGCACCATTATATTATTAAGGAAAAGTCAATTTAACCTGAACTAACGACATCAAAAAGCAGTAAATAACTGTCAATTTTCCTTTATGAAATGTGATATTTCACATGTATGATGTACAAGTGAACATATTTAAGTGATATTTTTGGTTTGGCATATATTTTGTTATTTTCTATCTTAGGAAACTATTAAAGTAACAATTTTATCAAGGTCTGTATTATTTTAAAAGTTGGGTATCCACTGTACTTGATTCGTCGCATAAACTGCGCACGCGTAATGTTCGCTCAGTAACCAACAATGAGAAAACATGTTCTTACTTATTTTAACCAAGTTACAAATGAACATAGTGGATGCCCAAGTTAATCTATCCCTGAAATAAAATAACAGCAACAGAATTAAAATAAAATTTATTTGATCTATTCACTTTGGTAGATTTTCTTGTATAAATGGATGTTTTAAACAGTCAGTTGCTGACAACCTTTGGTTTTCATCCAATGTCAACATTTTATCCAAAAGGTCTTTCAAATGTGTAACTCTCTTTTCATCAATCATTGTTGCATTTTTATAGCTCTTCTTTAGTTCTTTACCCAAATCTCTCGAGACAGTAATATTGCTAACTTCAACAACCTTTTCTCTTCCAGTGAACTCATCTGTTTTATGCAAAAGAAAATTATTATTGTAATTAAAATGTTGATCCTTGAATTTGCCTTTCCTTATTATTCTACTCGGTATCCTTCCCTTTAAGTCCATAAAGCATTTTAACATTCTATTGTTAGAACTTCCGGTAAAAAGAATCCTTCCAGTAGCCATCTCAAATATTGTACATGCAGCTGACCATACATCTACACTATGCTTGTAAGGTATACCAAGTATAATTTCAGGTGCTCTGTAAAACCTTGATACTAAGTAAGGAGTTGGTTCATTGTCATTTATTTTCATAGCAGATCCAAAATCACATAATTTTAATATGTTCTTCTTTTCATTCACTAAAATATTATCAGGCTTTATATCAGCATGTATAATGCCAATCTTCTTTAATAGTCTCAATGCTAGAAGCAATTGTCTACTATAACTTGTCAGCGCTTTTGCATTAAGGCCATGATTCTTGCCATATTTCTTAAGTACACATCTTAAGTCCATGTACATAGCTTCAAATACCAAACAAAGGTGTCCTTTATGCATGAAATTTGTCAGCAATCTCACACAATGATACTTATTTTCAGGATCAGCATCATTCACCTCTTTCAAAATTTTTATTTCCTTCAAACCTGTTTTGTACATCAAATCATTGTTTCGAACAATTTTAATTGCAATTTCACTATTTCCTTTGCTATTATCTTGAGCTTTTACAACATTAGCGTAAACACCTTGTCCTAATAGTGATTTAATTGTGTATCTGTTATTATCAACAATGTCACCAACTTTAATGTTATAATATCCTTCAGAGTCATCCCAGTTATCATTTAATTGGAGACTCACTTCGCTATTGTCTTGTGTAACAATATCAGAATTCTTTTTTGGAGCAAAGTCCTCCTCTGAGAACATATCAGTAATATTTTTTGAAGACTTTGATTGCACAGGTGAATTAATTTTTGCTTCCTCTTTGTCAACTTGTCCACCATCATGAAAATGGTTGACAACCTCCTCTGCTTTGGTCTGTGATGCTTTCAATTGTTCTAGTAGCTGTTTACGTTGTTGTCTTCTTTGTTCAATTATATTTTCTTCTTCTTCAGAATCTAATAGGTTACAGTCCTGAGCATAATCAGGTGATGAATCTTTAAGCGACATCTGCTTGGATGATTTAGAACTTTGAAAACTATCAGTAGTGTGCTCAAGTTTTGACTGTCTAGAGCTTTTTGTTTCAACTTTGCGTTTTTTATTATTTTCTTTGCTTCCATTTTTTGAAATATTTTTAAGTTCTTCCTTAATAGATTCTCGTTGCTTCATTAATTCTTCAATACTACAACCATGTCTACCGATAGGTAGTGGTGGAGTTTTACTTTCACTAAAATCATATTTTGAATTATCCCTGCTTCTTTTTTTATTTTTATTTCTGGAATACTTGGTTGAACTATATTTTGAATGTCTCTCATAATTTTCAGCCATCTGTTTAATCACTTTACCAGTTAAACTTATGCAGCTCACAGTTCCTAAATGTTCAATTTCCTCTGTACCTGTAAAAAGTAACATTTGTTTTTTGGTTTTAGTATAATATCCGAAATTTAAAAAGATGTGGATTATTTTAAAATTTTGGTAGGTACAAAAATATGATTTTCAAGCATGTATGTCACATTTATGAAGGCTGATATTTCATTATTTTTGACCAGGTTTTGACTTCTACAGCGACATGACAGCAACCATCATAAATTTGACATGCTTGGCAGATTTTTTATTGAAGTAGGTACTATGGTCTATATTATCATTGATTACATTTCCACCCTGTGCTTTGTCATCAGTACTGTTCCAACATTACTCAGTTAAACTTTTCATGTTGTTCAGAATGAAAATTCACATTTTCATTTGCCCTCTGCTCATTTAGCCTCTTCAGCTGTCACTTTACTTTGCCATCCATGGTTATCTAATTGAAAATCAATATGTGATTAATGAATAAAAGGCTGGTTTATATATTACATATAAATCAAAATAAACCATTACCACATTCAAATGTCAACAGATGCAGTTTTTTTACCTCCAGCTAATATGACTCTCAATTTTGTTAACATTGTTAAAATAACATTTGTGAGAGAAGTTAGCAGTAGATGTTAAGCCTTGATTATGGCAATAGTGATAAACATTTTATCATAAAATAATACAATTATTCTGCTCAAGACACATTGTGGGAGGTTTGATTTAAAAAACTTCTACTTATTCTATATGTAATTGAAACAATTTATAATATACTTATCAAATTATTGCCTACAAATATGTAAACATGTTAATTGAAATTACTCTGCCATAATGTGCCTTGCTTTGAGACCAAAAATAATCTCCTGCCTTCAAATTACATAATGTAGTTCAATAATAGGTAAAGAGGTTCCGATTCAGACTTTCAGCAATGTAATTTACCATAAAGTTACAAATTATTGATAATTAAAATAGTACACATAGCATGAACGCCATATCATAGGCTGTTGACAATAAACTTCTATTATACAGAAAATAGAACTTCATGCTATGAGCACTTATGTAGGTATTCGGTAATTGTTTCTTGTGGTGGTTATTACTAATTATCATTGGATTTACGAAATAATCGATTAATATTTTGTAATATTGATGCTAAAAGGTTACGAAATTTGTAAACACGACGTTATGTTGATTTGGTAACCCTTACGCGATGCACATAAACGTTGGATTTGCTGAAAATTTATGCACAAATAGTAAATATCGTACAAACTACGTTTTCTGATTTTGTAGTACAAAATCACTTTTTTACCCAATTTTCAATTGACATTTGACAACCACAACATTGACAACGTAGACTGAGAAAGATTTATTCTTACTCTATGATTGACAATAAACAATTATCTGTCACTTTTTTTTTTAAATTTATTTTACGGCCCTGGATACAAGTCTTTTAAGGCCTCTCTGTCACTTGTTATTGTCAAGTCAAAGAGTCCAAAGAGTAGTTTAAAAACGTAAACAGCGTAGACAGAGAACCATATATAGACGGGTCGTCACCGTACACAGTATGTGAAAGCGATCGTTTAACATAACTACAAGTATATCTATATGTCTATATCAACCCTTAATGCCATCATACGATTTTTATCATATTTTGTCGGAAAACTGCTCATGCTTATTACTAGTTGGGAGTATGGCAAATAAGTGTCGATAGTGTCTTTTTATCCCGGAAAACTAAGGTGTTCCCGCGGGAACCAAAAAACCAAAAATAAATATTGTGATTACTTATTTACATATTTATATTTATTTACCACACCACAGAATTCCCCCAAAAACTACCCTCAACGTACGTTTCACTCCGATACCGGAGCATCTTCAGGAGATGTTGCCTCGAAAAATATGAATCCGCCATTGTTACCCACTCTTGTTACCCACTCTTGTTTAGTGTTGCTTATCATGAAAAGATAAAATAATTTCACCACTGAAATTACGAGGAATTCGTAGATTTGAAAGATCAAAACTGGTCGAGTATTTTTTTTTCTTTCATTTCTCTGCTTGTAAAAGGACCGAACCCACACCCTATACAAATCTGAGCCGTCTCCTTTACTTTTCCTATTTTATGTTAGTATTTGTGTGTAGTATTAATATATTATTATTAATTTTCCTGTTTCAGACTGTATTTACGATTTAAGTATTACCTAGCGATCTAAAAGGTGATATATGTTATTTTGAATACTAAAATCGTAAATACAATCTGAAACAGGAAAATTAATAGTAAGATATTTAAATACTGCTTAGAAGCGTTAGTTACCAAAAGTGCAGCTATCACAGTCTAATATCTCTTTCTCTGTCTACGAAATTAAACTGATCCAAATTATTCCAAAAAAATATGATTTAAACTTATCTCTGATCCAACTGATCCTTTTCCGTTACTTGTATATGTGTTCTGTTCTGTGGTTACTTATCTGTGATTTTTTGTCTCTGGTCTGTGATCTAACCTAAAATTTTCTCGGCACTTTTGTAGTTTTAGCCATAAAATCAAGAATAATAATAATAATAATAATAAAATTCTGTGAATAAAATAAAATGTCTTTTTTCAATGCCATAATTAGGAAGTCTTCAATAACTAGCTTGCGTTTGTTCTTTCCGTGTAAAGGATTTCATTTAACACAAGGTAATTTTTTATTTTTGGTATTTTTGATAATACCTATGTACTTTTTAAGTAAATTGTTTTTTTTTAAATTTCCAGCACAACTGCTGTATTCTCCTTCAGCTTTAGGAATTGATAGCTACTTAAACACCAGAAAGAGGATTAAAGAACAGTTTGCAAACCATTCTGATAAATTTAGAACTAAAATGAATGATTTTGTGTCAGATCCAAAAAACATGATTTTTACCGAAGACCTTAAAAATATAGTGCATATGGCAGAGCCCACAGACTTGGATTTAGTGGTTAAAATGATTAAGAAGTAAGTCTTCATTCAATAGTATTATAGTGTAGTTTTAGCATTAGTAAAACATATATATCTACCAAGTAAGCCTAATAGAAAACATTATAATTTAGCATAATTATTGCAGTAAGTATTATTTTTATGGCTCAGCTATAGTATACTGCCCGCTGAGTTGGACGTTCATATTTTTTTTACAGAAAGACCTTGATGTGGTAAGCCTTGCACTAAAATATTTTACTGCGGAACTCAATAGTTTTCGAGATATAATTTTTTGAAAATTCGTAAATGTTCCCACTTTTCACTATTTCTTACGACATTTGCGATAGATTACAGACTCATTGACGTTTAGTTGGCGTACTAAAGTTTCGTTTTACGTATTAAAATCCGTTCCAAACATGAAAAGTATCATAAAATGTCAATATCGTATTCAAACCATAGATAATGTCTATACCGATTATTGGAATGGAACGCGTGCCTTGGCGCCAAATTCAAATCTATGAGTCATCGTTTTACGCGCTTTTCAAGGTTAAAGGTTGAGAAGGTTAAAGTAGGTACAATTAATTAAAAGGTATAAATGTCGGTTCTAGTTATAATTAGGTACTTCAGCATGTGATAGGCAAAACCGAATCAGCACACCCCGACTCCACGCAGTCTTGTCTGCCCTACCCCTAGAGTGTTTTTTTTAAGCGCGAAGCCAGAAGCTCGCGAAGGAGGTCCTGAATGAAGCGAGCCTACGAGGCCGAGTGGAGCGAAGGGGGGAGGTGGCGAGCGAAGCGAGCCGGCGACCTCCGCAGCGAAACGAAGGTCGAGTAGGCGAAGGTTAATTCAAGGGCGACGAAGCGAGTCTTCTGGCGTAGCCCATTCTATTTAAGGAGGATTCTTGGAGGGGGTGAGAGGGAGAGGGTGAAGTCTAAGGAGTTTTCCTAGCGTCCCCACCTCTCCCCCTTACTCCCCCTCCCCCTCTAAAGTATGTATTTTAGTCATTATTACGATAAAATTACTTCATAATTTCAAAACTTTAAAAATTTATTTTTCGAAAACTATTGCGTTCCGCACTTTTTCCCTTGGAGGGGGGGTTTCCCCCCTCCCACCCCTCCCCCCTCCCCCAACCCCTTCCCCCTCCGTCGCGGGCAGTATACTATAGCCCAACCATTTTTATTCTTTCTATTAATTTACTACTTAATTAATTTAAAAAAATCTGTGTTTACTTTTAACCTAATTCTTAAAATTAGCTTGGTAGGTTTATCTTTAAGTAATAGTAAATCACCAATTCCTAAAATCAAAACATAAATAGACTTTTCATTATCCAGACTAATAATGGATATAAATGGGAAAGTGTGTCCTGTTGTTAGTCTGTGCGGGTTGGACTTAGTATCCCTAAGCACGAATTTTCAGGTAAAAAAAATTGTAATTGATAGAGCTTTGGTCCACGATTACAGTGCTACTACTCTTATTACAAGGAAAAACACAGTTTTGAAGAAAATAACGAAATTAAGTTCTAACCTCAAAACAGGTAAAACACGTAAATAAAACGCTATACTATGGCGCGAGGCTAAAAGGCAAAAGCTGTCAATTGTAAATGAAAATTTTCGATTCTAGTCCTTCTGACCAATTAGGTACCTGAATAGTCTGTCACAGGAGTGTCACGGAGTCATCACTAATTATTAGATTAAAAAGACTAGAACCCAGAGTTGTAAAGCCATTTGAAAGAAACATTTTTAAGCGTTAAGGGTTTTTAGGGGAAAAGTAATAAATCCCCATTAACAAGTAGGGGTGGGAAAAAACTAGGTTAGGTTAGGGTTTGACATAAATAAACAGGTAGCAGTAACTTAGGTTCTATTGGGTCCTAAGTCGAATATAGTCAAAAAAAAATTCTTATCTCAAAACGGGTAAAACACGTAAATAAAACGCTATGGCAGCGGGAGCCTAAAAGCTGTCAATTGTAAATGAAAAACAATAAAACGTAAAAAAATGTAAATGGTCTGTCATAGATGGAGTCATCACTAATTATTCGATTATAAAAACTAGAACCCAGAGTTGTAAAGCATTTGAAAAAAAATATAATTAGTTTTCGTTTATTTTCCGTTATTGTTTATTCCGTTTCTGTTGTAGTTGCGTGAATGGTCTATGGTGAATGGTGACGTGTTTTAGCCGTTTTGAGGTACGAATTTTTTTTCGTTATTTTTTCAAAAACTAAGAGTAGTTGTAGTAGTAAAAATAAGAGTGGTAGCACTATAATCGTGGACCAAAGTTCTATCAACTGCAATTTTTTTATCTCCTAATTCGTGCTTAGGGATACTAAGTTTTAACCGTCTGTGCTGCTATGCTTTCATGGCCCATCTATTCAACCAATTTCAACAAAATTTTGTACAGACGTGGGATGCATCTCTGGGAAGGACATAGGCTACTTTTAGTCTCGGAAAACTAAAGAGATCTGGAGTGTATGAAAAATCCCAAACCCACAAGGAATAAGGATTCAGTCATCATCATCATCATCACTACAGCCTATTAACGTCCCACTGCTGGGCACAGGCCTCCACTCTCATAGGAGAGCGGGAATTAGAGTTTAGACCCACCACGCTGCTCCAATGCGGGTTGGCGGGCTTTAACGATTATTATCATGTTAGTGATAATAACCGGGACCGACGGCTTAACGTGCTCTCCTAGGCACGGGGGTGAAACACCGCCAACTTCCAACTCCGGGTTGGCACTGAGAATTTCTTAATTGAAAAACCCAATACCTAACTTTTATGCCCGACCGGGAATCGAACCCAGGACCTCGTGATCTGCAGTCGACTATGCTAACCACTAGACCAACGAGGCAGTAAGGATTCAGTGGCAGGCTTAATTTAGTTTTTAATATTTTTGCAGGTTTAATACTCAGAAGACTGAATTTCGGTTTAGTTCATTTGTGTTTGGGCCTATTGTTATGAGGATGTTCTATTTCTTAGATGCCCCAACCCAAGCATTGCAGGTTAGTTATTTATAGCTATTTTTGTTAGTTAAGAATAATGATATAATATATCATTATCTAAAATTATATATATATCATTACCAAAATTCTGTGATGGTACTGGCGTGATCGTCTTAGCTAGTTAAATACCGTGGCTAGTATATGTGAGGAACCCTATAAACCTTAGAATCGGGAAAATAACACTGCAGAGTTAGTGGCACTTTCCGTATCCGGTTGTCGTATTTGTTGGTCATGAATTACCAGTAAACCTGGTACTTAGCACAGTCAATGGGTGAACACGTAAGGCAGACCCAGTCAATCCACCTGAATTATAGTAATCTATCTAGATATCTTAGCGCGAAGTTTACCTTAGAGATATTTAAATTACGGCATAGTAACATGTATATGTCACCGTAAGATTGCAAAAACCGTTAGATTGTAATCCAACTAGCGATATTGTAAACCGTCGACGGATTGTGAACCGTTCAATGTTCCGAGTGTCAATTTTTGAAATATTCATTGTATTTACGTTTTCTTGTCTCTTTCTTGTAGGTTAGGTTAGGGTTCGACATAAATAATCAAGTAGTGCCCTAACTTAGGTTCTATCGGGTTAATAAACCTAACAGATTACAATCTACCGAAAAATAATCCGTTATATTGTAATCATTCGACAGTTTACAATTTCGCAAGTTAGATCATAATCTAACGATTTTTACAATCTTACGGTGACATATATATCAAGTTTGCAAATCAGGGTCGGATTGAGTGGTTGCTGTTACATGTATTTCCTTTTAAAGGCATCTTAGCTGACCAATGGTAACCGAGCACGGGGATAGTCCCTACGCCTTCACGAGGCCCTTAAACATTGTTATTTGGGGCAGCAGTCAACCTCCTTTAAGCGCTGAGAAGCGAATTTATTCCCACATCCGTAAACGGCTGGTTCTATCTTTTATGGGCATTTTAGCCCGCCCCTGGTCCATGGACTTTATTTATTTATCATTTCATATAGTAAGTTTTATGAATTGGCCAATTCAAGGTCGGAGGTCGATCTGCGAGAGGAGTGTGTGTGTGGTGTGCTGAACCATTGCTGCCAACTTGTCACCACGCAGCCATGTAGCCGGTTACTCTGACTATATTGTCAATCACTGTCAATCAAGTTATCAAGATTGATATAATTCCCAATCAACCAAAAATGCCCCACACTCTGCGAGTGCGTCCTTGTTCTCGATACAATAGTAGTATGCCTGACCCTTTTGTTTTATGTAAGCTCCGCTCGTTCCGCTTCCTCTCTCGCTCTCGTCGCTGTAGACCGCCGTCTCATTCAGATGCTATTTACTTATGCTATAACTGTTGTTTTGTGCTCATTGTGTGAACTTGGCTTGTCTACTGGAATCCGTTTGATTGCTTACCCAACGACTTGGCGAGTTTATTGGTTGTTGTGAATATGGCGGAAGGAAGAGTGGAAAAAAGGCTTAAACGGGCCTTTTCTTCAACTGAAAAGGTCATGTAACATCAAGGTCAGGTGTGTAACATGTTTAACACCTATAAAATTGCTACACCGACTGCTTCCCACATGATGTAGGAAATGACAGATACGTTGGAAAGTGAAAGCAAATGAATTATTTATATTATTTTTTAATTTATATTGCTTTAATGTTGATTTTATTTTATTACAAATAAAAACCAAATCACATGGTAGCTCTTATTTAATTTATAAAAAAATTCTGTTTCAAATTACTTATCAATAATAGGTATAAAAATTCCTTACATTGCATTAACAATATGAACGCGCCCTATGATTTCAAACGGGTCGCAAGCGCTCCAGACAGTTTTCTGTCTTTATCAATTTGTATGCAAATGTGGGACAGAGAAAGCGCTTTGCTTGGTTCACTCCGTGAATAGAGTATAGTAGTTCTATTTTGAAGCAGCATCAATCATTGCTACAATCACAATTATTGTAGTGAATGGCTGAATTTGAATTTATGGTATTCTTAATGTGACAACTGATTTTGGCCAACATTTCACTATTATGAGGGTTGCCAATCATTGGTGATTGCAATTCTGTGTGCATGTAACATAATATAAGGTTTATTAGATTAAATGCCATTAGTAGGCTAGGCTGTGATTGTGCATAGGATTTTTACTTCACCCTATGCAATTGAATTATTTAAAAGGCCTAAGTACAAAACAGAATCCCTATTATCAGCTTAATAATTTTAATATTTGTATTTTTCAGTGCTTTGAAGATCCTGACAACAATGGATTTTTTGATCAATTAATTTCTTATCAGATTTTGCTAGATCTTCTCTATAACCATCAGATGTATGATGACATGTATAGGATATTTGAAAAGGTACAAGAAAAACAGATTAATATGACAAAGTTCCCGAAATATCCTGTGGTTTTGATTCTTGCAGCTTGTTATAAACAGGTAATATTTTGTCTTTTTAACCCTTTTTTTCATTATGAAAACTTAAAGACCATTATTTTAATTTTATAGTTGTTGAATTCTAGAATACACCACAGAGTATGGAGTATGCCTCACGGTTATGGTCGGAAATGGTCAACGTTGGTACTGTTCCTTTGAGAAGAGCTGCAACTTTTATGGCTGGTAAGATCTTCTGTGTGACCCCTCCACAAAACCCCTCTGCCTTCCTTGTCCACCTATTTCCTAGAAATATAAATTTAAAAAAAAAACGTGCTGAATTGAGAACCTCCTCCTTTTTACCCGACTGCGGAACGCACAGGGTTATGTGTTCATCAGTCTATATATGTTTGTATGTTCCTTGCAGGACAGCTACAGCCTAGACGCGTGGACCGATTTTGATGATTCTTGCACCAGTTTGTGCCGAATATATCATTAGAGTGTCACTGTGTAAGCCAAATTTGAGAAAAAACAAAATGGCGCCCTCTAGAAGCCATAATGTAAGAAATTAAAAAATAAAAGTCGATGGACTATGGCAAGTGGGGTATCGATGAAAAGGTCTTGCAAAATCATAGTTAGGTTTCCTTGACCATTTTCTCATTTTAACGATCATTTAGGATTTACGAGGTTTCAAAGGTTGTATTCCTTTGTGACACATTTCAGAAAAAACGGCTGAACCGATTTTGGTAGTAATTGCACTAATAGATTTGTTTTAGTCTTTCGAGTGTCACAACGGAGGCCGAATTTGAGAAAAACAAAATGGCGTCGACTGGAAGCCAATTAATAAATGAAAGTCGATAGGCTATAAGCAAGTGGGGTATCGTTAGATAGGACTTTTAAAATCACACCTAGGATCCTCAAACCATTTTTCCGTTTAAATGATAATTTAGGATTTACGAGGTTTCAAAGGAAATGTTTAAAGCTCCTACTCATATCATCTATATCTATCGAACTAGGTGGATTATCTCAAAAACCACTCAACCTATTTTAAAACTTATATCACTTATAGAAAGCTACATTATTAACAAGTAAAATAGGCTATATTTTATTTCCAAACAAATTAGAGATCCTTACGAAAATTGCAATAATGTTAGTTAAGTCGGAAAAAATCATCTGATCTGAGAGCTTACGTGGCGTGCGCTGCCTAAATCGTTAAAGTTACACGACAACAATGTATGGTGGAAACGTTCCTCTCAAAAAGTTCTAAAAAAAAGTTCACGATAGCATATAACTATCTTTTAAGGTTGACTCACAATAACCATTTTTATGATTTTCAAATTTGGTCTACACAGTGCTTTACTTGCGAAGGTGTTTTTGCCAACATAGTATTAATCGATAATTCCTTATCAAAATAAATATCTTACTCATCTCAAGTATTTAATTTAGACAAAAATTGTCATTTACGCCATTCAATTTAAATGAATATCTTATGAGATATCGTAGAAATACAGTAACCTTCAACAGAAATTGACGCTGCCGGCAGCGGATAGGTAAGGGAGAAGGCATATGTCTACGGGCATTTTCGTAAGTAGCCGACGTTCATTGCCGAGGTCTCCTGACGTCGATGCGATAGGACTTTCGAAAATTAATGAGCTCATATTTAATGAAAAATAGCAGATTTACAATCTTTACCAAATTAATATTAGCATTATAACATATGCAAATTTGATGCTGGTTATGGTGACAACCTCTCGTCATTACGAATGAATTAATCCGCTGCTTATTACTACTTCTTATACAAAATACTTATTAGTACCTTTGGTGCTAGCTACCACAGAATAGATAATAGATGCTACTTCGAGCAGATAAAACGTCACCGGTTTACGGTAAATGCTTAGCTAAAAAGTTTGAAATAAAAAAGTAATTTAAAAAGAACAAAAAACCCGACTGCTTGTATACCAAAAAGTATAAAACAAGACATGAATTGAAGTATTTCATTATTATCAATTTAAATCGTATACTATTAATAAAATTTATCAAGGCGCAGTCGCACGTTAAGGTTAGCTATTGGACGTGCGACTGCGCCTTGATAAATTTTATTAATATTACGATTTAAATTGATAATAATGAAATACTTCAATTCATGTCTTGTTTTATACTTTTTGGTATCCAAGCCGTCGGGTTTTTTGTTCTTTTTAAATTACTTTTTTTGGAAGTCGGTTAATAAAATAGTCTAAATTCTCATGCATAACGTAACTCCTGTCAGGCCTATCCCTGTGTCATTGGTAATCACTGAAATGCAGAATTTAAGCCAAAGGTAAAGTTAAGAGACAGAGATCCAAGGGACAATCTTTCACATTCATATATTCTGAATTTATTAATTAAATAACACCAAAGTACATAAAAACTTCACAATGACTTAAAGTATAGAAACTCAACCAAAGCTAAATGGAGCTAAAGGGTTTTTGTTTAAAGTCCTTTCTTGGGTATCTACTATCTATGTACTGATTTTAATCCCTTGTACCACTAATAGGCCTATTACACTGCACTTTTCACAGGGACCCTTACCTTGAATCAGTGTAGTGTAATAAGGTATAGGGAGGAAGGGTCCCTAAACTGGACCTTATTGCTTTGTAATAAGCGACGCCAAAACTAGCGGCCACGCCCACCCAATCCATAGGGCCCTGTGAAAAGTGCAGTGTAATAGGCCTATTACATAGTACACTCAAAAATTGAAATCTGTTAATGTTGATGAGTATTAACACATCACAAGCCTTTATTTTCCAGCTCTCTCACTAAACCAAGGTGCTCCACATGTAGCGTTGGAATCTATAGCATTACAGAAACAGCACTATCTCACAATAAGAAATATTAGAGTAAGTGTTTTGTTCTATATATTAATTAAGCATCATTTTATAAGTAGATCATCAATCCACAAAGCCGCGCCTTACTATTTTTCGTATCGTCGAGAATGTTGCTTTACGTGCATTATTTTTCTAAAGTCATGTGTTTTATGGTCATAATTAGGAATAAAGTTAATTTTTTTTTAAATTCTACTACAAGTTAGCCTTTGATGCGTGTTGCATCTCATGTAGTCATGTAGTCATCTGATGTAGTCTAAGACGATAGCGGCCTAACCTGTTAGGAGTACCTACGGCAGTTATATTACGCCGGTCGGTTTCTACACGGCATCGTACCGGTACGGTACTACCGGTCGCTTGGCGGACGTCTTTGCCGGTAGGATGGTAACTTGGCTCCCACTAGACAAATTATCCTTCCTCTCCTATTATAAATCAATATTTCCATATTCTAGGGTATACTGCATGCTAAATAGTTTTATCATCACAATAATTATAAGAGTGGGGCATGTCTTTGTGGATTGAACCGTGAATGAACTATATTCTAGTTAACGTAATATAAATATGTACTTATCAATATTTTTAGGCTGTCGCCTTAGCACAGATGGGACGGGTCGACGACGCACTGCCAGTATTGAATGGAGTTTTAGAGATTGATCGACCTGATCAAAAAGACAAACACACATTCTTTGAGGAGACTGTAAGTTGAAAGTAGTTATACCTTTTTTAAATTAACTAGCTGATGCCCGCGACTTCGTCCGCGTGGAATAAGTTTTTTCAATTCCCACAGGAAATCCTTAATTTTCCGGGATTAAAAGTATATGCCTATGTCACTCTCCAGGTTCTCTACTATACCCATGCCAAAAATCACGTCGATCGTTGCTCTGTGGAAGCGTGATTGCAGGACAAACCAACAAACAAACACACTTTCGCATTTATAATATTAGTACGATTGATTTGCTTACTTGCTGTTTAAGGGTTATTGTCTACTGCTCCAAGCTGAAATAGAAGAGTCCAAAAACCGCTATAATTCGGACTATATTTCCTCGCGTGACGAACATTATCCCCTATGAAAATTGTGGTTTTAACATTGGTACTATTATAATTTGTACTATATCGAATAACGGTTATTTCAGGCCGTAATTTCTGTTTCTCGATCGCAAACGACTTGGCAATAAAATCGCAAATCAACGCATTTCAATCACAATTGGACATTTGACAACTAGTCAAGGGTATGTTCCGATATACACTATGAGCATTGTAAGATGTGACGTCAATTTAGCATAATGCGAAGCCGTTCCTTTATAGTGATCTATACGCAGTCAGCACTGAAAGCACCTTATCTCGAAAACGCCAGTCCTCACAGTACAAAAATGGCAACGATTTATGACGTCATACATTTCCCTAGGATACTGCAACAGTATACTGTCAGTCCATAACGGAACGAATTTCTCCCCAGTAAGAGCACTGAACAGTGCTCGCAATGTATATCGGAACATACCCCAAATCAGCAACTTTTTTCAAACTTCAAAACGCGTGCTTAGTATGGGATATTTTGTATGAAATATTGAATAGTGACGTCATCAAAGTTCGACGCACGTTTTTTACTTTAATCGATAGTTTAAAATAGTTATTCAAAATAAAACTAACAGGGGACGTTGATACTTGATATTACGACTTGCGAGATCCTCTATTTAATGATCACTAAAAAATAATTTGTTTGAATGTTTGTCAAATACCCAATTACTGTTGTATAGTGAGAGCGTGGGCTAATTAGGAGGAGGAGTGATATTGCATCATTTCATCCCAACACCAGTTCACTACTGAGCAAGAGACTCCCCTCAAATAAGAAAGGTTTGGCCATAGTTCACCACGCTGGCCAAGTACGAATTGGCAGTCTTTACACACTAAACATTATTAAGAACTTTTGGGCGTGAAGATTTCCTCATAACGTTTTCCTATACCTTCCCGGGTGATTGTGAACTAATTTTATTTTCCAATGACTATAAAATCTTTATCATTCATTAAAAATGGTTTTTATTTTCAGATCAATAAAGTAAGGGAAGCTGTGGAAAAAGTTGACAGTAAAGATATCAAAAAAGAATTCGAAAATATCGAAAAAGCTCTAAGAGACCGCAACTTAATTGACTCACAGGTATTATTCGAAATAACAAATATCCATACTAATATTACCTATATTGTGCAAAAGTGTGTCTGTATGTGCGCCTGTCTATCTATTTGCCTGTCTATTATATTTTGTCAAAGGGTTGTATTCGATTGTCATATTTATATGATTTTTCTGAAAAAATTAGTCCTATCTTTGAATTACATTGAAAATTATATTACCAATGCGAAAGTGTGTCTGTCTGTCTGTCTGCTATGCTTTATTGGCCCATTTTTTCAACCGATTTTAATGAAATTTAGTATAGATGTAGGAGGTCACGTCCCGGAAAAGGACATAATATGCTACTTTTTTCCCGGAAAATTAAGAAGTTCTCCCAGGAATCAAAAAACTTAATCAACGCTAACGAAGTCACGGGCATCATCTAGTGATCATATAAATATGATAATGACGTACTTAATACCGGCCTTATATAAATATGATAATGTAATACCGGCCTTACATACAACATTTGAAGAAAGGAATCGGGTAGTCAGACAGGCAGCTTTTTTTAAGCTAGTAACAGTCTCATATCTTGTGCGCAAGGTGCATAAATTCTTTGTGGGGTCGAGTGTACGCTTTTCATGGTTCCCAAACAGTTTCTAGTTTTGCCATTACATAAATTTAAAGACTGTGTTAAACAGCATTTGTTAAGTCGAGGTCATTACACCGTCGATGATATTCTTAATGACAAAGTTGCAATGAAGCAACCGGCCTCGAATCCAGTGACCCACAAGTCAGTGTAATACTTGAAACGTAACGTATGTGTTGTATTGTTTACTTATTGTATAACGTTTTTCTTTTTTTAAGAAAAGAGCAACTGCTGAGTTTCTTGCTGACTCTTCTCAGTAGAATCACCTTTCCGAACCAGTGGTAGAGTCTTAACGTGTCTGAAGTGACACAAGTTGTCCTACGTGAAATAAATAAATCATTTATCATTATTTCAGACCCTGGACCAGTTAATCACATCAGACATTACAATAAGGACAGACAAAATTAATGTTATGCCAAAAGGAATGCCCAAGATGCCTTTCGGGATGCGGCTGAGAAAAAGAAATATGGAGTGACGTAACATTGAAAATAGTGGAATATCTTGTACATAATAATTGTATGGCTGTATGTCTGATAATGGAGTGATTGATGAATACTTATGTATAAGCCTAGGCAATGGGGCGGTCTGTTGTATGAAGACCCCGGCATTAAATCCTCAGTCGTTGAAACTTGGCAGGGTTGTAGTATGGTATGAACTAAAACTTATACAAAAATATCAAAAAAAAAAACATCCGGAAGTTAGGTATTCATACTTAAAACTTAATATTTATGACTGAATATTTTATCGATTTCTATTGAAAATAACAGTAGGTAGTATATTTACACTCAAAACCGAAATATCAAAAGAAATAATCATGCAGAACATCGATATTTAAACCGATTTTATTATCAAACATAAACTGCATTTACGCGATGGTGTACCTTCCTGCTTTGACAATTGGGTATAGCATAAAAAACCTTACTTCCTTTCTGATTTTTTATTGGATATTTATAATATATACAACCCGTACAATTAAAGAATGGGATTAGAAATGGCGGCTCATTTTGCCGGTACGGTCAGCATACACGGGATCTATAGTAACAATCCGCTTGTAACGTTATTTAAATATAACGTTATAGCGATATACCTAGATATATCGCTATAACGTTATATTAAAACATTATCATCTCATTAAAATATCTATGGGGAAATAGGTACATGAATATTTAAATTTATTAAATTAAGAGACCATATAATAAAAAGTGTATAATTAGGTAGATTGAAATAACAATTAGGTTCTGTTACTTGGACCTTCACCGGGATCGTCTGACAACTCTTCGATTTCGGACATAGCACCATCAACTTCATTATAATAATCAGAATCACAGCTATCACTTTCGTTATCGCTGTTCAGTCCAACATTAATAATGAAATCTTCAATATCCTCTTCGTTTGTGACTTCTCTTGTCCAGTATTCATTTTCTAGTCTTTTTATATGATTGACTTCTTTCTGCCAATCCTCAGCCGTAATCGAGGCTATGGCTGCACGCGTCAAATCTTCTATTTTTTTTTCTAGCTGATCCACATTCTTTTCTGCCACGCGTTGTTTCAAGAGATTCCACACATACTCTATTGGATTTAGATCACAGTTGTATGGTGGTAATCTCAATGTTTCGTGGCCGTGATCAGCTAGCAATTTGTCTATGGCGTAATCTTTCTCTGGCTTGTGTTTTTTTAACAATTGTAAAAGCTCAGGTTTCGTCCATATGTCGTCAAAGTGTATTCCCCTTTCGCGTAGCCAATTTTGTATCTCAGCCTTTCGATTAACTGCTGATGGAGGTTTATTAATTTGCATACTGTGATACGGCGCATTGTCCATCACCACGATGCTGTTATGAGGGATGTTGGGGATTAATTTTTCTTTTATATATTTTGTGAAATTTTGCCCATTCATTTCATCATGGTAATCACCTTTTTTAGATTTGGCCTTAAAAATCAGGTCAGCACCATTCACAAATCCTTTTTCTGAACCTGCATGCACAATTACCCATCTCTGTCCTGGACTGTCATTTTTGCGGACTCCTTTATCCGTCTCCGATTGCCAACATTTAGACACCGTGTAGTGTGCATGTATCCACGTCTCATCTAAAAAAATTACTGGCTTTTTGCTGGCACCTAAAGCATCATTGTGGCGGATTCGCCGAAGATACTCTCTAAGCTTTAATGTTGCTTCGTTCCAGCAAAACCAACCTATTTTTTCGGCATTTTCTAAATCGGAAACCTAGCTTATTTTTTAAAATTGAGCTCAGTGTCATTTTTGATCCTAAAAAGTTGAGGTCTTTTTTTGCCACGGCCAATATTTTATTTAAAGTTGGAACTTCCTTTCGCTCATCATAAATAGAGGAGATTATACCCCGTAAACCAACCAGTGAAAAACTATCTACGGGAACTCTAGTATTATGACGTCCTCTTTGCCCTTTTGTTGGCGTTTTTATTTGAGCTTGATTTTGGTGTGCAAGATCACCTGCAATAAATAAATAATGTAAAACGAATTCAAAATGTATATTTAAAAAAAAAACAAATACTTAGCTACTTAATATTGCTAAACTAAGTACATACCTTCTTTCTTAATTCGAGTGATGGTATTCTTTGACAATCCTGTTGCCATTCCCGCTCTTGCATTACTATATTGAAATGGGTGGTAACGTCCCATATTTTTCTCTTCCTCAAAATATTTAATTACATTATACACGATTTTACGTGCATCACTATGTAATACTTTCCCACGTTTATGCTCCATAGTCAACAAACGGTGTAACAATGAAAAACACACCAAGAAAACGAAATAACTAACAACCAATATAATAACAATATCAACTTTTTGACAACAATAACAATTCTTTAACAACCAAAATCGACAAATAACATCAACAATTACGAAGAAACTTAGAACACGTCCAGTTTCGCTCACAGCTATGCGAAACTGGACTGTTACGAATACAAAAGACGGTCATCATATCGGTTTTTAATTTGTTGTCCGTTCCGGCGAGTGTGAGTATAGATAGCGACAGTGTGCGAGTGAGATGCGAACAGTAGCGACGCCATTTTCAATCCCATTCTTTATGTGTACGGGTTGTACGTTTAACTCATGATACTTCATCATACTGTAAAGTTTCGTCGCCTGAGGAATTCTTGTTGGGGTCGATTAGCTTTATTGCCTGGAATAACTTATCTTATTTTGATTCTTGTGGAAAATTAGTTTTATAAAAAATTGTTGAGTAATAAATATTTAGTAAACATAACACTTAATTTTATTACACTGGAGAATTGTTGCAGAAATCAGAACACTTTAGCAGTGTTGAAGATATGTAAGATTGTCCCCTATGTCATGCGTTGTGGTCTTATTGGTCCCGGGTTCGAATCCCGGCAGAGTCAATTTGGGAATTTTTAATTTCTGAATTTGGTCTGGTCTGGTGGGAGGCTTCGGCCGTGGCCAGTTCTCACCCTAACGGTAAAGACGTACCGCCAAGCGATTAAGCGTTCCGGCATGATGTCGTATAGAAACCGTTCAGAACTCATGGGCTTTACAATCACAATATAACTACTGTACCCCTAACATCCCGCTTTATCATCTTATATCCGCAGATCATCACTTACCGCAATCAAGGCTAACTTCTAGTTGAATAAAAAAAACCTATCTGCAGGCCTATTCTCTAACTCAGTGTCTACCGAAAAATGAAAGTCACTGAAATATATTTTGCGCTATGGAGTAAAAATTACGTTTCAAATATAAAACTGACTTAACGTGCCCTCCAAAGTACGGAGGAAACGAAAAGGCCAAATTTGAACCTCCAAATTCGGTCATCCATCCAGTTACCGACTTGGGTCAACGTTGCTTAACATTCGCAATCGACTGATATGCGTTGTCACGACTAGGCCTCTCGTCCCTCCACCTGTACGAGTATGTAGTGTGTGTGTGTGTGAAAGTGGTTTTTCATGTACATTGTACATGAAAAACCACTTTCATTTCAACATTTCTTATCATTTCAATGTTTGGTCACTCTTAAAGAGCAGTAAGTAAAATAAAATCTGAAAAAGAGAATATAATTAAAATTATTAAAAAATACAACTGCTCTGCCGTAGACACACATCGTCGACATGCAGTCGTGTAATAAAAAATCCCCTCGAATGGAAGTACGGCTACCACTGCTACTGCGTAACGATACTACAGTCGTTAAAATTACCTTTGGAATCTTATCCACATTTTTATTAAATACCTATTTTTTTGTGAACTATTTACCTACCTATTTTTTCACTATATTGAACTATAGCGTTAAATGTTTTTGGAATCTACTCATCATTTTCTAGATGATGATTATAATATAGTTAATCTTATTTTCGATTTTTTTTCAACTTTAGTCTTTAATGCGAAACCATGGTCACCCCATCAATTTTTTTTAAACTTTACTAGCCTATGTCACCCGGAATAAGCTAGGCTCTAGGGATTCTAACGATACCTCATTTATCAAAATCGGTTCAGGCGTATAGAAGTTATGGTGGAATATACAAACTCACATACATACATGAACTCTGAAAACAATATACTCCTTTTTTCAGGCAGTCGTATAAAAATCTGAAAAATCTAGGTACTAATTACGACGATGAAAATCTTGTATCCACGCCATAATCACAGAGCGTGAATGTTCGCTGGAACAGCGTGGGAGTTAATTACCTCGGTTTCGCTCCACCCTATTAGGAAGCTCACTCCACGACGGATATTGAAGCCTGTCTACGGGGACATTTCCCGTATTTTGTCGGTGGAAAATTTATTGATGCCTGTAGAGTATTTTATAATGCACATATACATTTGCGCTGTTTATTATTTATACATTGAGGTGGTAGTTAATACCTATTAGGTATGTGCTAGGTACCTACTATACCTACTATTGAAGAAAGATTTTTAGAAAAAATATCCTGAAGCCACACATAAATTTTTAAATTTATTTATTTTATTTCGGTAGTTACACCAATAGCGAGCACACGAAGGTACACAACTATTGCAAACCAAAATATATAAATACCTATGCACCGAAGTTCATTAAAAAAAAAAAAAAAGATACGCGCCGAATTGAGAACCTCCTCATTTTTTGGAAGTCGGTTAAAAAACCGGCCAAGTGCGGTCAGAATCGCGCACAAAGGGTTCCGTACTACCACACAACACAATAGGTACACATAATTTTAGTAAATAACAAGAAAGATGTCATATATATATATACACATAGCAGGGCGATTATGTAAAATCTGCATCAAGCATTGTTACAGTCTCAATTGTTTTGATTGGCTGATTGGATTGGTATGGTATTCTTGCTGCGTCAATGGATTTTGGTCAATAGTGGAAGAATGTTAACCAATCAGAGGTGATTGCGATCGTTACACTCTAGCTGTCATTTTTAGACAATTGCCCTACTGCTGTGAAATAACTGGCTTGTATAATATGTACGGAAACCTAATGAACAATTTTCGGATTTTTTCCTATACTTGTGCTGTGAGACTTTACTTCTTGCCTTTCATGATCCTAGGTCAACAGGAAGTAGGTACCTACCCTATTTTTAGGTTTTGATTAATTGGCGAGTGTCAATATATTCCTATGCGGCATTTAAACGGCCGTAACTTTGATTGCGTTGGCTTAGAAGCTTGATTTTATTTACAGCTCCAAGGGACCGTAATCCAGTATTTGATATTAATTTCAACCTAATACCTTCACGCGTTCCCGAGAAAAAGGGGTTGACAGAGAGACAGACAGATGGACATAAGGGTATATTTTTTTCCTCTTGAGGTATTGAAGTTGAACCCTAAAAATAACAACCGATCAGTACCCAAATAGGTAATTCTACCAGGTATATAGACTACCTTCTAGACTTACCTAGTAGGTAGGAAGATTACCTTAATGAAGCGATTTCAAGAATCTTATATAAATTCATAAATAAATGGTATGGGCTCAAATCACAGAGGTAGTATAGCCTACCTCTATGGCTCAAATATTTTTCTTAGCCTTTACGAAAAATCTGATACAGGCCTTGGATTTACAAGAATGTAAATTGTAAGTGAACACAGGCATCCTGCTTGATGGGTGGAGTTGATTTCATCACTAATAACTCACTCTCGGCCCATTAAGGATCTCGCGGAGGAAATTAAACTCGGCGCTTGGATGCCGTATTTTGTCGGTGGAAATTTAATGTAGCATTACGTACCTAACTTTAACTGTTGTTTTATGAAATATCTAAGATTTTAATGTGAAGTATTTTGATAAAATATTTTCGTGAAATAAAAATTATATGAATTTTTTTTACCCAAAGGATGAAACAGTCTATTCATGTAATTCTACTGTTAGTCTTCCCGTATATCTAACTGCCTTTACCTAACTGTTAATTACCTACGTACCTACTGCTTAGGGATTCGGAAGGCTTGCCTCGCATAGGCCGTTTTTGCTCAGGTTCCTAGGTAGGTATAGTTTATTTTTATTTTTTAGTTCCTACTGTGTGCAAGTTACAAGATGGTGATTGATGGCTTCCTTTATTTTGAATATTTTAAATTGTCTAAGCTTTTTAGGGAATGGGTGGAAATTCTATAGGTCTATAGAATATCACAGAATATCTATCAATCAAGCTATCGTATTAGTGGGCGCTTCCATGTTTTCACGATATGGATTAGATACCTACCATTTTCAGTGGTGAAAAGACACCATAAGGGCTCGTTTTATAAAACTTATAGTTACCTACTAGGGTGGAATATCTAAATAAGTAAGTATACCTACCTCCTTTCTTAGTTAAGAAGTTAAGTAGACCTCAGGAAAAGGATAAAAGCGTTTGAGATGTGGGTATACCTATAGGTAGGCGTAGGTATGTTGCCCATTAGCTGGACTCAAAGTCACGAATGAGGAAGGAGCTAAAGTTTGACATTATAATGTTCGCAAAGTACATAAAATATGTTCTGAAATGAATACAAATTCACTTTCCAGAGCTAAAGTATCAGAACTCATTAAAATGGCTCGAGAATCGAGATCATTAGAGAAGACCAAGTGAGCTGTAAAATTGTCTATACCTACTTATTAAAATCTTGTATTAATTAAAACTTTTGCTTTCTTAATGGCACCAGAATTCTATGCGCTTACCTATTTAGCAAAATCAATTTATTTTTTGTAATAGGTACCTACCGTAGTATATAACTTGGTACCTACCTACAGTCTCATTTTGAATCACTAGTTAGTATGTAGTTAATAACTTTATTGCACTTTAGAAGCGGGCAATATTGCATCTGGAAAATTTTACATTAAAACTCTAAAAAAATCTATAAGCCGCTTGTACTTATTTTAAGTAAGTAGGTACCTAAACTACCTACTGTGACAGGTCGAAAAAGTTCGCTCGATAAAATACATTAGCCGCAACGTCTTCATTGGAAGTCTCCATTCTTCGTCGTCTTAAAATAAAACTTTTACTTTCTTAAGTCGTCCTACTCAATTAATGTCAGTCAACTTATTAAAGGTTAATTAGTAGATTGATGTAACGGATTTAAAACGATGCGATGGTCTATAGAAGTACAAGTACCTAGGTAGGTACCTAGCTAATTTTCTTAACCCCTCAGGTGGCGCCGCCATTTCGTACATCGACAACCCGTGGCGGCCATTTTACAAAGTTAAAATGGCAGCCAAGATCGCCGAGCGCGCGGCTTTAAAAATAATATATCTCGTAAATCTTGTATGGAAATCCTACCAAACATCTATTTCAATCGAATCTCTATGAACCTGGCTATAGACTAAAGTCCAACTGAGTTATTGCCTCTTCTCTATGGTTTAAAAAGAAAAATAACAAGAAAATACAAAAAAAATGACCCCTTACTATACAAAAAAAAATGACGAAAAAAAAAATATAACCAGTATTTGGACTTTTGTTGGAGGAAAGCGCACAGAAACAAAGTATCAATCCATAAACCGCTGTAATTTGTTAACAAAAAATATAATTACAATAAAATAACAAATTACAGCGGTTTCCAAGTTACCAACTTACCAAGTTGGTAAGTTGGTCCACTCCACGGCTGAGCATAGTTCTCTTGTAGGGACTTCCGCAACAACCGCGGTTTTTGCGCTGCCCATATCCTCAGACTCGTTTGTTATCATCTGTCGTCCACCTATTTTGTTAAGGGTCTGTCAACGCTGCTTTATCCGTTGCGAGGTCGCCATTACAACACTTTGGGACTCCAGTTATTAGGAAAAAAATAGGGTATTTATTTGATCTCAAGAGACATTATGGACTGAATGAATTCGTGATAAATAATAATAGGAGACGTAATGTGATAAATTCCCGGGATTCCAGGCCAGTGGGTGACCCTAGCCGCAGCCTTTGTTGTTTTTATAGGGCATTACCGGGCGTATTGAACCATGCATTAGGTACATTTTTTTTGTATTGATGCCAAGTAAACTCTTGATTGTGCCTGGGTGATTGAGTGAACCCTGGTAATGCCACTTCAATTTTCCTGTTGGCACTGTCTCCTTCTGTCCTAAGACCTTGAATGTTTTAAGTAAGTACATAGTTTATGAACTTCAGTCAATCAAAAAACATTATAAATGCGAAAGTTTGGATGGATGGATGTATGGATGGATGTTTGTTACTCAATCACGCCCCAACGGCTGAACGGATCTGGATGAAATTTAGCACAGAGATAGATTATAGTCTGGAAAAACACATAGGCTACTTTTTATCCCGGAAGATAAAAGAGTTCCCGCGGGAACCGAAAAACCTCATTCCACGCGGACGAAGTCGCGGGCATTAGCTAGTACTTAGTTCATAAACTATGAAAGCATTTTCCAAAAATCTGCATTTTAATAATTAATTCACTCACCATTGAATTAATCTCAAAGTAAAATGAAGAAGAGCCAGATTTACTTGGATCTTTACGGCGTTGTTAAACTTTAAGTGTCCATTTTTACGAGCAGGTGAAGTAAAACACGGAGCTGGCAGTTTGTAAACTTAAACAAGATAACAATAAAGTCAGTCAGTTAGTCATAATATTCCAACCCAATAAATTATACCATGTTTACGTATTTGCAGCGTTCTCATGCAAATCACATGGACCAATCCTAGCTAATTCAATTCAATTCTCATACTTAGGTATATTCTGTGTCTGCACAGCCAAGTGCATCGAATTGTAGCGTGTTATTTTTGGACTATCCTTATCGTAGTGCCTTTTCGCCCTGAAGCATAGGTCGTTAAACGCAAGCCACTTTTGAAATAAAAAGATGGACAGTTCTAAGTGCATGTTGTAAAGGTATCATAAAATGGACGCATAAATCTTAATGTGTGAGACATTTTATGATTCCATCGGTATTCGTTTTACGTTTTACCATAACCACATGAGTGGTCTGTGCCTATAACTTACCTTTTCTTTGAGCTACAATTCGAGTTTCTATAAAACGAAATTTGATTTCATACATCTACAGTTAAACATTAGATATAACCACTTGACCACACAGCTCGTGAGCACGACTGCGCCAGGGAGCTTAGAAAAAATGACAATTATGTAATTTTCTCTTCATGCATATTGTGTCTATTGTCTTCTGTCTACTACACATGCAGTGAGCGTAGCTGGTATCTATCTATCTAGCGCATGCTGCAATCTATAGATTGTACTGATTGTTTAGTTCCTTGTTCCAGCTGACTATTTTATGAACGTTATTAAATGCTCAGATCCAGAGCCTTTAGTTTTTCAAGAAAAAGTTTTATATTATAGTCATTCATCATAAGTTACGATTGATTGAAATTAAGGTGCTACGCGTAGGTAGATATTATATCAATTATGTAAGATAACGCTCGAACCATAAGCTACTAATGGTCATCATATCATATCATATCATCATCATACTAATATTATAAATGCGAAAGTCACTTTGTTTGTTGGTTTGTTGGTTTGTTGGTTTGTCCTTCAATCACGCCGCAACGGAGCAACGGATTGACGTGATTTTTGGCATGGGTATAGTTGAGAACCTGGAGAGTGACATAGGCTACTTTTTATCCCGGAAAATTAAGGAGTTCCCGCGGGAATAACAAAAAACTTAAACCACGCGGACGAAGTCGCGGGCATCAGCTAGTAAATCATAAGATGTTCCAGGTGGCGCAAAGCCGCAATTTGTTTGAGAATTAAACCAATCGAGAACCCATTAAACTAATCACGATCGAAACCTCACTGCAAATTGGTCTTTAACTAAAGATTCCTACTCCCTAGACAATGTAAGGGAAAGGGTCAAAATGATTATGGAATTTCATTTTAAATAGTGCCTAAATAGTGGCGTTCCTATGCACATTGCACGGCAGTGGTTGTAGGTAGTATAGATTGGTGCCGCACTGAAATAGGATAAATGTGTTTCGACTGAAAATTCATCGGTCTAGAATATATGATGTAGTAAGTTACGGCAAGTAAAGAAGTTATAGCAAGTAACCAAATTTTTTGACGTTATTTTAATAAAGCAGTTACAGTTGTTAAGTCACAGTTATTAACATAAATTCAAAATAAAGGAACTTACTGAATACTGCATAAAAGAAAACGTCAACGTAGAGTCGTGGTAGAAGAACCTCGGTTGAACCCCGTGCTCTCTGTTCCCTTAAATATTTTACACACAGGGTCATGTTGACAAGGCACGTAAAGGGTATTCTACAACTCGTAGGTGTTTTAATATTTGCACAGGAATACCTCTCTATGGTACATTGTTATAGTTTTCACCGTTTCTTGTTTACCAAGTCTGTATATTATGTACCTACTGGGGTACTCATATAAAAACATATAAATATGGCATTTTGTGCGATTTTTGCCTAGAATATATAGCGGAAAATATAATAGAAATAATATTAAAAAATTTAGAATTCTCATGGGCTGCATGGCGACATTTTACTTCGGGTGTGTGTGCGTGTGAGTGTGTGTACTGTACAATTACTGTACCTATTAATATTTCTAAGCTCATGAAACCAGTCATTCAGCTACGGGAAGGAAGCGATAGAGCAGGCAATTGTAGCGAATGGGTAAAAAAGTAGGTAAGTATATATTTCTTAAATAGCTCCTAAATCCATACTAATAGTTCAGATGTTTGACCGTAAGCCGATGGTATACAGATATATTGCATTTCGCAGGCGGAAATAGGCAGTTTTTCACCCAGAAAAAGAGTTCCCACGGGATTTATGAAATCATATATCCACGTGGACTCCGTCGTGGGTATAATCTAATTGATAAATTAACTTTTCACTTTCCATCTCTTCGCATACTTATCTGTTATAAAATCTAAACAAGTTTTAAAAAAAGGAAAATAATTAAAAATGACCAAAATTAATGGATCAGATATTTTATTAAAGATTTAAACATATATTACGTACATTTAGGAGCATTTAAGAGCCACCAATACCACCAAGGATACCAATCATAGGTACATATAACTTTCATATAAATAATACACATGTCATTAGTTTTATATATTATCACTTATACATTACATGCTTGTAATTTAATCATTATTACGTAATAAAATATGTAGAAATTTACAATGAGTTTTTATGTACGAGTAGGTTCATCAAATTATACTAATATAAGACTTTATTTTACAGAATAACTGTAATAAAGTTTGCGTTATTATATACGAAAAATTCTTGTTGCTTATATTATTTTTAAAAAGCTATGCCTCATTTTCTAAACTAGTGACCTTGCGTTTATGAAATTTTAGCTTAGGTAATGAATATATTATTTTATATAAATAGGTAGCTTTTGTTATAGCTTTAAAAACTTACCTACGACTTATTTACATTTGTATTTTCTTTAGAAATTCGAATAATTTTTTTGAAATATTACAGAAATATATTAAAATATTCGTTAGCTTATAACAAAAATATTATGACATTTTGTTAAATTACGATATGCTAGATTTTTAATGTACATTTAGCGTTTTGTTTCCCGATTTTATCTATAGTAATATAAACATTCTAAATCATATCTTAATAATCTTAATATAATGTTAAATATTATATGCTATAGTTAATATAGTTTCCAGTGGTACAAATATATGAAAGCTTTGGCAACATTTATTTACATATATATTTATTTATTTATTTATTAGGACGACCAAGAAATTGATACATTCAAGGAATACATAAAAAACTAAAATACTAATTACACACGTTGTTAAATGTACAATCTATGACAGGTGTCACATCATGCGCCTTAAATGACTAAAAGTAAAAATAAATAAAAAAGCTTACACTGGGATAAAATCAAAAAAGCGTATATATCCATACTAATATTATAAATGCGAAAGTGTGTATGTCTGTCTGTCTGTCTGTCTGCTACGCTTTCACGGCCCAACTACTCAACCGATTTTGATGAAATTTGGTACAGAGATAGGTTACATCCCAGGGAAGGACATAGGCTACTTTTCATCCCGGAAAATTGAAGAGTTCCCGCGGTAATCAAAAAAATGTATCTGTTCAACCAATTTTAATGAAATTTGGTACAAGGACAGGTTGTATCCCGGGGAAGAACATATGCTACTTTTTATCTCGGAAAATTAAAGAGTTCCCGCGGGAACCACAAAACCAGATTATAGAAATGCACTTCACAGGTAGATATTAATAAAACTTGCAGTCATATAGGTAATTAAAAGTTGAAACCATCTTACACATCCAACTACACAATATAATTTGTTAATATTTTGTTTGATCAAAGGAGGTCGGCGAGCTCCCATATAGTGTTTGACCCAAACTTGAGGTTCACGTTCACGCATCAAACTTCTCATACTTCTTATACTAAACCAAACTAACAAAAAAGTTTATGAAAGTCAATCAAATAAAGTTGGGAGAAAAAAGATATTCGTAGTAATAGTTAAAAGTGAGGTTAGATTTCTATTTCATAGATTTTAAGCCAGATGACCATTTAATAGCTTTGAAAATTCTATCAGGCACTGCAGATCATTATCTGACTATGTACCAAATAGTAATACGCTTTCCTACCTACATAAAAACAAGTTACCTACCTGCTGGGTACATTAAACCTATAGTAGGTATGTAATTCATAACGTGGCCAGTAAGTATATTATGACATACAAATTGATGGTTGTTATACTATTCTTACTATTTGAAAAGGGGGTTAACCCTAACGCGCTTATACATCGCAACTTTTGGGCGTTAGTCGCATTTACAACGCGCTACAGAAGCAAAACAGTAGCGATACAATCGCGTCGCGATGTATCGTATTTATAACGCGTGAGCTTTCAGGGGTAAAAGAAGAGCGAGGGGTGCCGGCAATGCAGAACTATATCGATAATGCATCGCCTTTAAATTAAATTAACGATTTTAATTAATTTTAATTAATTATTTATTAATTAATTACTATCGCATACTGTATACGCCGACGCCCTGTCTAATATATCTCTTTCTCTGTCTACGTACTTCCGCCATTGCATCGACCGAATGACACTAACGATGACAAAGTTATTTATGAATATTTTCATTGTGATGATTAAACTATTAATAGCATAATATGTACCTAGTTATAAAGTTAGACTGATATTATTTTGTGAAGACTGCTTTATAACTAACTAGTTTTGTTGTTAAATATCAGTACTTACTATAACTTAACTAAGACTAAAACCAAAAATAAATGTGTACCTACTAACTCTAATGAGAACGATATATATTATGATTTATGTAAACTATAAAAACCTTTTTATTTCAATCCTACCTACGAAGTTTAGCATTGATAATAATAATTGTCCTAACAGATAGTTGGATTGAAGTACAAATATGTATGGAAAAAAGTATTTTGTAACAAATAAAATACACTTTCTTTATGCTAAGCAGAGTTGTGTAACTCGAATTCCATTCCGAGTTACCTGAATTTCAACTCGAGTTAATGTGTTTTTTCCGACACATCTCTACTACGGTCCACGAATGACATTTGATTGAGTTTGACAGTAATTGACATTTGACACGTGAGTTTCTACTTTTATACTCTGCCGGGTGACCGCGTATCTTTTGCATCAATCATTGATACATCACAATCACCTCCGATTGGCTGAATTTATGGTATTCTTGCTGCGTCAATGGCGATTTCGTCCAATAGTGGAAGAGTGTTAACCAATCAGAGGTGATTGCGATGTATCAATGATTGATGCAAAAGATATGCGGTCACCCTGCGGGTATCTATACTCCGTATTGCCATTAGAACGACTTTTTTTAATGTTTCGTAATAATTTTTATTTTTGATCCCCATCTTCTAAAAAATTGATGTTTACACAGAAAAATACTTTGAAATATATTAAAAAATATTAAATGATTTCTGAATCTGAATGGTTTTTAAATTAGCTGGGTCATACTTCGCCGATCTCCTTTCAGAGAAATATACCTTAGTCACTAATGAATAAAGAATTATCTCAAATAAAAATATTTTCGAACAATTATTAGAACAAATTCGATGTGTATAGGAAAGACTGGCTCCAGCTATCAATAGACCGGGATAAGTGAAAGGTTGAAAGGCCTCTGTCCAATAGGTCACTCTTGATCTTCAAATCAATCATCAAATAAATATTATAAATGCGAAAACTTGGATGGATGGATGTATGGATGGATGTTTGTTACTCAATCAGGCCCCAACGGCTGAACGGATCTGGATGAAATTTGGAACAGAGATAGATTATAGTCTGGAATAGCACATAGGCTACTTATTATCCCGGAAAATGAAAGAGTTCCCGCGGAAACCAAAAAAAACTCAATCCACGCGAACGAAGTCGCGGACATCAGCTTGTAAATAAATAAATAATCAGTAAAATTAGTTTCACGAATGGTTATTTATGAGCTTAACGCATGACCGTAGTTATGTTTATAGCTATTCCTTTAAATGCGTCTCAGTAATTTAATTACAACGGATTTACGTCATGTACGAAACGCTGACGGAAGATTTAGGGTTAGGGCATTAATATTAATTAATTAGTTTAACAATTATAGACATTATTATCAGTGAAATTTATGGCAAATCGCACCTTACATGGATGGAATGTAGAATATTACTTAAGAAACGGAAATCCAAAAATGAAACCATTCAATGTCTGATAAAGCCGCCACCGTAATGCAATGAATGGAAGGGGTCTTCTGAATTGAGGAATACGATGCTAAGACACAGGTAGAAAACATATTTTTTGTTAAGTATAGGGAAAGATATTTTGTCTTGTCGCGTTGGTTTGTGCAGCTCCATATAAAAGTGCTCGCGCGGAGTTTTTGTCCGCTCGACAAAATACCATAAAATCCAATAATTAGTGTGCATTCGCCTTCATTTAGTCTCCGTTGTAATTAGCAAAACTCGCGTGACATTTGAAAATCCTTTCTTGAATAGGGTCTTCTCTACTATATAATATCTATACTTATTGCGATATTATAATTATAAATGTGAATGTGAGTTTTTTGTTTGCAACAAATTTTGATGAAATTTGGTCCAGATATAGGTTTTGGACATATGCTTTTTATTCCGGAAAATTACGCAGTTCCCGAGTTAATTAAAATAAATAAAACCATCACGAGGACGTAGTCGCGGGCATCAGCTTGTATAATGTATAAATAAACGTAGGCAGGTATATGAATTATACAGTTACAATAAAGCCTATTCTATATTAACAATTATCTACATCAATGACGTACAAAAGCCCTTGGTGAATTTTAGCTGAAGCCCGATTAATTAATTAATTACATTAGTCAAATAGAAAATGAGTGATTATAATAATGATTCAACCAGCAACGATCACTTAACGCCTAAACTTACATACATAATCTAAAATTATTTACAATTATAATTAAATAAATTTTGACACAATATGAATTTATATTTACAGCATTAGGGATCTATCAGATAGGTGTGATATATAGCGGTCCATTATATTGCATGCGTTATTGTAATAATTCGTTCCTTGTCGTCGAAATTCACTTCGATTTTGGTCTTTTATATCGCGATGCTTTTTCACGTTTTCTGTGTTTGACAAGGGCATTACCCCAAAACTAGGATAGTCCGTATACAGTTGTATAAGTTGCCTACGGTAAAACTTCCTAGTGTAATCGTGGCCTTAGAACGAATACTCTACTAAAACGAGCTTGCAAACAGAATCAGTAACTACTTTCAAAAGGCTTGGCAATGCCTGCCGTTACGTTCGCAAATTGGAATCTGCTTAATGAATCCCCCCCCCGCCCGCCCAGGGTGCGTCTTAGCGTCAATATCTAAAATGCACAATGAACAGTAGAGTTGGTATAAGATTTACATTACCAAAATTGGTAGATTCGGAACATGGCAAACACATTTCAAGTAAAATTAAATTAAGTGCCCTCTCTTAAAGCTCAAGTTCATTAATGGATACATCTACAGTCAGTGCTCCAAGCTGAAAGCCAAATTAAAAACGGTTGTAAAGCGAATTTTCGGCTTACCTTTTTGAAATCTCTTTACCTTTTTGAACCTTTTTAAGTCCATTTTGCTCTTACCGTATTGTGCTTCAACGCTCGCTTTCTATACTTACCTATCTAAACTTCGGTAGCAAATACCTAAAATCTCACACATATCGCAACAACAAACATGCAAAAATCGTCGTTGCTAACGTAACTAAGTGTGAGATCTATAGAGCGAACTTTGACTTTCCTTAGACTTAAGACATGGTTAAAACGAGACAGATTTATGTTACTCACATAAGTCCATCTCGTTTTAACTCTGAGTAGGTAAAGTCTGAGCCAAGTCAAAGTACGCTCTATAGATCTCAGCTCATATCGCGTTCGGAACACAAAATGTACTTACTTAATATCACAATAACGCATTGCGTCAATATTGTGGACCGTTATAAGTATAACCCACCTGTCGTAGTGGAGAGCCTTTACTAGCATATCTTAATATATTCCGTGTGTTCAGCTTTAATTAAGACTCCTCACAGGGCCATTTGGTGAAACGGTAAACTTTTCAGTTTGTCGACATGAGATCATTGCAGTTTGAGGTAGAATCAGTGGCGTTGTGGAAGGTGAAGTAAGTGGCGATGCCTTTGTTGTTCTCGAACTTGGGTGTTCTTGCTTGACAGCTGTCGTTCGTGACGTTTTCCTTCGTGTCACTGTCATGGGTGGATGCAGTATGCGCAGCGTTATGTGGGATGTGGGTGTCTTGGGTAGAAAAGGCGGGAGAGGCGGGAGGGACGTCCTCCTCGGGCAGAGTGCGCAGGCGCAAGAGCCTCCCCCGCCCGCCTCCTCACACCGGAGACTGCTCCCCACTCGCGCTCCCGCTCGTTATGTAATCCTGCGCATTGTATGATATAATAATTATTATTAGAAACAACTTTTACCATAGTTTATACTGCAACATTCAATGTACCTACTATAGATTCAAACTTAGAATCGGACGTATAAAATATGACCTCGGTCTCTCAATTGAAAATTATTATGGTTTGCATGGAAAATGTACCATTTTTGAAGTGAAAACTTCTTTAGGTGCGTTGAACAGTCTTTGGTAATTTATATTGAAGTGTAAAACTTCTTTAAGCGCGTTGAGCACTTTTTGGTAGGGGGTAAAAATGTGGATTCGCGTGACCGTGACCGACATGCTCGCGAACATAATATAAATATACTACATTCGAAATTAAACTTTAATGCCTTAGTGACAAGCTTTATATTTTAATAATTTTAATGAAAATAATATAAAAAAAAAACCAAAAAAAAATTAAACAAAAAATCGTTTTTAATTTTATCGGCAGTCCCTATGACTGCCAATTTTTTTTTTAACATGATGTACCTATGTAAGGAGGTTTTATAGTATTTTATAGAAAGTAGGTTTACTAAAATGATGTGGTTTAACTTTTTAATTTTACTCTTAAGTACACTTACAGCATGCAGATGTCTGCCATCGTGGTGAGGGGCAAGTGACATCCGTGGCACTAGCAGCGTCGTAGTAGTCGTTTCTGAGGCCGCCGATTCCCGTTTCGAAGGGTGGCTGTACAACCTACCACAAAGTTTTGCTCAGAAAGCGCTTCCTGAAGTATTTATTAAAGCATTTACCTACTAAGCTTTATTTATGTCAAAGTAATATAGTGCAACAATGTGGCATACCACAGATCTCTGTGGATACTCTAATCTAAAATGTAGCAAGAATAGTCAGCAGATTGTCGCATAGTTCTATTTCAATTATATTTAAAATAGATTTTATTTTTAACCGACTTCCAAAAAAGGAGGAGGCTCTCAATTCGGCGCGTATATTTTTTTTCAATAAGCTGTCGCAAGCAAAAATTTTACCTTGTTTATTTAAGTTTAATATAAGTAATTCAATGTTCTATAGCACGATGTTGTCTCGATAAAAGATAACATGCTGATGAAGCATTTGTCGCATAATTGATAGTGGATAGCTTTTTGTTAATGTATGTAGACTATAGACTATCTATATTTTAAAGTAGTTGTAAAACATAGTTTCAAGTGTTTCCGATATTTATTTACTTTTTGTCTGTAAAATATGTGAGTAAGTTTAATTGGAATGTATTTCGTTAATAATACGAAACAAAAAAATTGAATACCTACCGTTTTCTATAACATATTGTACCTGTGTCTAATTTTACATAAATTGGTTCTAAATAATGAAAACATAAAATTTGGCATATTTCGTACTTTTAGTTAGATCAAGCTTTGATAGTGATGTAGTATAGCATAATCTTATAATTATTAATACAATCACAAACTAACACGTTAATGTATTGTTGAATAGTGTGTCGAATCTCAATCTGGCGCGACGATTAACCAATAAAGGCATGCCTGGAATGCGATTTTGCCGCACGTTAACAAAAGTGTGATTCTGATCGATTTTTGTCGACACAAGAAATTAATGTGTTCGTGCCATAAAAAAATCATGCTTACCTGAAATAGATATCTTGCATGCAAATTCCCGGGACGTAAAGGAAGTGAGTAAGCACAGGCAGAAAAAAATCGGACATAAAGCAGATTTAAAACATTGATTTATTTGTAAAGAAATGTAAAATATAACAAACAAAATAAGTAAGTAGACAATTTCCTCCAAATCCACATTATATAGTGTCCATTGTATAATTCTCTTCTTAAATGCAATAAAGCCTGTTTTCGTAAGCTCCGGTGAGTTTACCCGGGACGGTGTCCATGAATCTTCATACCGTGAGCCTAATGGGAAAAAATGGCTGATCAAATATGGATTTGGAAATCAGACCGTATAAACCTCGGTAACTGTAAGTTTAGTACAAGTTTGCACATCCAGAAAACGTATCTTTTCGAGTATCGAAACACTGTAATGTTAGATTGAAACTGAAATTAAGTGAATTTGAAACTTAAAAAACCTTTTTATAAGGTGGTCAGGGCACTGAATAAAACACTTTTAAAACGACGAACAAATGTTCAATTTACTCTACAGTTAATGATTTTAATAGAAAAGATTTGATTGTAATAAACTTAAACAAAGTGCTTTCAATTCGTCAAGTGGTATCTATCTTTGAACGTAAAACGTATTAGTTCTCCATGGGTATTGGGATGCTAGTTAAGATTAACGTAATCGAGATTTGCAGACTCGTACTAAGGGTAATGTTACTAGTTAGTTTGAAGTAAAGAATTCAACAGTAAGTAGTAAATAATTTAGCAGCAACGCAATAAATTTTGTGCATTGGAAGGACTTTACATATACCACACTAGGCTATCACCTCTTGTTTGTCTTTGTGAGACATTTCTCGGTTTGCGATCCCGTTTATAAAAACGTTAGAAATTTTGTATTAGAACAGTTGCGTAGTTTAGATTTTTTATTGGGGACTTACCCCAGATCTGAAAATCTTTTCTTAGTGAGGAACGTTAGTAGGTGAAGTTATACTTCTAAACCGCCCCATGCCCGCCCGTCTCAACGCTTACACGGCCCATCTTTTCAACCGATTTTGATGAAATTTGGTAGGGATTTGGTAGAGGTTGTATCCTGGGGAAGGACGTTGGCTACTCGGGAATAAAAATACTTAATCCACGCGGACAAAGTTGCGGGCATCATCTAGTTCTTTATAGGTTCTAAACGTCCACTTATGCGTTGATATGTTAGTCGGTCAGTGTCTCTTTCATAATGTACAGAAGACCATGTAAAGCATACACAATGCATGTAAAGCATGTACTATTTATATAAATCATGCGCAGCGCTTATATATTATGCTCAGATGAAGTCTCGATACCTGATAAACTCTGAGCGCGGAATGAAAGGAAAATCGGTCATTAGCACGTGCTATATTATGTACTAATATACTATAACTAATGTGTTGTAAAAATATATCAGATCTGTTACTCCATACAATTAGTGAGAAGTTCTGATTGCTCCAATTAACTTGATTCACAAATGACAAATTGCTGGTAACATTACGCTGCATTTATACAGATTCGCAGAGCCTAATGCCACGCGTAATAACATGCGACAATAAAACATGCCGTTACATGAAAAATTTATTTTGCACGTAACTAAAGCATCATGCAGCAGTTTATTTTATGCTGAAAACGAATATTACGGTGCTCCAGTCTAGCGACGACTCTAATTGTTAATTTATGAGCCTTAATGTCGCAATGTCTTGCTTTGTCATTAAAGGGCCTTCAATAAAATTGTCATTTGCTGCATGCTGTTGCTCTCAGTTCGCCAATCGTATTATAATCGTGCGAATGTATAAATGCACCATAATAAAGTTGAATATTATGAACTTCCAAGTTCATATTATTAGCATTTAGGCCAAAGACAAATCTAGTGTAATTCTGGGAGTGAAGAAATACGCGCAAGAATTTTCTTCGGTGGTCTGTCTACTATAGTATAACGTTCCCTGTTGAGCGAAAACACGCTAGGGGTTAAAGTACCCATACACATCCACGTGCGTGCCAGGACAAAACGTCGCTCGTTTCGGGCAGGCGATTTATCCTGTCTGGTCCCTAGCGTGTTTTCGGTCTATCATTTCATTACGTCACTTCACGCTACCCGCTTGATCTGCATGATCACGTTAAGGGGTAACCTGTATTTAAAAAAATAGTGAATTTCCATGGTTCACGCCAGAAATTACACTAGATTTAATACCTTTGACGGATATCATCGCAATTAGTGTCAAAATTAATTAATTATGTGAAACAATTGAGCAATTAATTACGTACTTCATTAGTTGGGTGAAAAAATAAAGTTAGCATGCAGTGAAAATTTGGCAAATAATAAAATCAGTAATCACTGAAGCTCCAAAATTGTGCGAGTGCTCGAAGTACCTAGGTACGAGTAGGTACCTACAGCAGAGTTTATTTACAGCCACAGTTTAAGTGCACTCTTTATACTAATTTAGTATTCGTTAAAGACAAGAAGTAATAATATTTTGAAATTTTTAGTATCAATTTAGTAAATCGAAATATCTATTTACATGCAGTTCGTCATAAGGACCTAGTAAACGTTAGCCTAACATGCTTGGCCTAACAAATTGTTAATGCATGGAATTCATTTACCATGCATTAACAATTTGTTATGTCACTACAGCCTATTAACGTCCCACTGCTGGGCACAGGCCTCCACTCTCATAGGAGAGCGGGAATTAGAGCTTAGACCCACCACGCTGCTCCAATGCGGGTTGGCGGGCTTTAACGATTATTATCATGTTAGTGATAATAACCGGGACCGACGGCTTAACGTGCTCTCCGAGGCACGGGGGTGAAACACCGCCAACTTCCAACTCCGGGCTGGCACTGAGTTATTGAAAAACCCAATACCTAACTTTTATGCCCGACCGGGAATCGAACCCAGGACCTCGTGATCCGCAGTCGACTATGCTAACCACTAGACCAACGAGGCATTTGTTATGTATTTGTATAAAATATGCAGCCAGGTCTGGCCAGTTCGTTTAACAATGTGAGTTTCCATTTTCCATGTACTAGATCTAGGAGCAATATTATATTATACTAATATTATACTAATATTATAAATGCGAAATTCACTTTGTTTGTTGGTTTGTTGGTTTGTCCTTCAATCACGCCGCAACGGAGCAACGGATTGACGTGATTTTTGGCATGGGTATAGTTGAGGACCTGGAGAGTGACATAGGCTACTTTTTATCCCGGAAAATTAAGGAGTTCCCGCGGGAATAACAAAAAACTTAAACCACGCGGACGAAGTCGCGGGCATCAGCTAGTTTAAAATATATCAAACGCGTTGGGCTAACGTGAACATGGCTTTAAACAACATTCCAGTGGAGCATGCTTACTGCTCTTACCGGATACTCTCAGTCCTAGATCTTGGAGACCAGTCCTTGGAATAAGAAGCACCTCTCCGTCTGCCGCCGCCGATTGTGCGCCCGGTTTTCCACCTTTCCACGTGATGTCTAATCGCGTGTCGTACTTCTGTGTTCATGAAGCAATAGAACAGAGCGACTGTGAAACCCTGTAAAGAGAAATGTTTTTAGGGCTAGTCGCTCGGAAACGGAGGCTAATGGATAAGGAGGACTTGGATGCAGATATAAAACCATATTATAAACTGTGTCTTATGTCTGCGTAATTAATCCTTAGAATGCGCAGCAAATGTGAAAATCACAGCAATTCAGAAAGTAACTTAAGAGTAAATTAAATCAACTAGGTAGAATGAACCCCTGTAGAGGAATAAAAATAAACGAAACAAATCAACAGTTGCTCATATAGAAGCTTCCAAAATAAACAGAATAGGTACTAAGATGCAAAAAATGTGGACTGTGTTGTTACTTAGTATGAAAAGCAAGGCCAAGCTAAAGTCAAAATGTAAATGTTTGATTCACCAGATACCAAACAAAAACAGACTGTAGATACAAAGTGGGCTCGCGGTTTCTTAAGCCGATTTTAAGTAGCTAAAAGGCAGATTAGACGCTTAAGTTTCGAAAAAGAAAATTTGTATTTGCTAAGCTTTCTTTACTCTCTTATTATTAATGTTTTTGCTCACAATTTTTATGGCGTAGTTTTAAGGAAAAAGATTTCATTCATTGGTATTACCTACTATGCTTTAAGTTTGTCAAATTAACATGGTATAAACTTTATGTCTGTTCTTCACTAACGTTGCAAAAGCTCGTAAACACCACGAAATATAAGCGTAGATGTTCGCGATATATTATTTAAATATTTATATACATATTGCAGTCAACAAACCCGCGTCTCCAAGACTTTAGTACATAATGGCCCAACACCTTCCATAAATGCCAGCCAACGCTAGATAGCTAAATGTCGGCTAGGTGCGCTTTGTCATTGATCTAACTACTGATATCGAAATCGGATACATAAATCATTGATTATCCGCTTTGGAAGTGTTGGAAATTACGTATGTACGGTATACCATAACTAGCGCTGAAAATATGTTCATTATTTGGGTACCTATTCAATGTGAATTCATTCAACGTGATTTCATGCGACAATGCCCATGACGAATCCGCGCGGATAGCAATTTCAGGGGAATGAGTTTTCAAGAGGTTTTTTACATTGAAATGGTACTAAAATTCTACATCAATGGTTTTTTCACGTCACGTGACATTCAAGTTTCGAAATTATCCTGCCAAATATTGGATCAAAGTATCGGTAGGGACAACGCGACGTTAAATTTAACTGACGCCAGAGCAACACTGTCCACTCGGCACCTGTCCACGTTGCTCTGCACTATGCCACGGACATACCTACCAAGATGGCGTAACATCGTAACAAGAAAATATACTACGTGGAAATGATCACGACCCTTAGCAGTGAGGATGACGATGCATGGAGGAGGAGAGCAACACTGTGCGACATTGCGGCACGATTTGGTACGATTCAATTCTACAGCAGGAAAGTATCTAGGCACAAAATAAACTGCAGCATGCTGCTCAACGTCGCAAAATAAACGTTTCCATGTAGCATGTTGCTTTGTCGCATGTTGTTGTTCCGCCTCAAAACAGACTAGGATTAGGGACGCCCATTTAAAATACCACAACTCAATATTTTTTTCTTTTTAACTTATACTTAGCACCATAGATTAGTTAGATTATATATTTACTACCGTTTAGCACCTACATATTTAGACATTAAGCATGGAGGAATGTGCAGTGACAGACAAGTCGTCAAGCGCTTACGAGCACGGAGTAACCAAATAATATTCTGCATTTTAGTTGTGAAATAAATAAATAAATAATAATAAAAGCGAAATACCACTCACTCACTCACTGACTAATCACGATATCTCAGAAACTATAAAGCGTACAGACTTGAAATTTGGAAGGCAGATTACTTCTATGGTGTAGACGCCAGCTAAGAAAGGGTTTTGAGAAAATCCACCCCTAAGGGGTTAAAATAGGGGTTGGAAGTTTGTATGAAAGTCCTTTGTTTTTAAAGTTAGAGACATGAAAATTGGCAATTAAGTTATTAGTTATAAATAATAAAAGCCTGCATAAGCAATTTTACGAAAATGTACCCCAATAGGGGTGAAATGGGGGTTGTAAGTTTGTATGAAAGTCCTATGTTTCTGAAGTTAGAGACTTGAAAATCTGGATTTAGGTTATTAGCTTTAGATAATAATAACCTGTATAAGCAATTTTGCAAAAATCCACCCCAAAAGGGGTGAAATGGGGGTGAAACGTTACATAAAATTTTTATGATTTTGATGTATAGACATGAAAATCAGCATTTAAGTTATAAGTTTTAAATAATAAAAAAACCTGCATAAGCTATATAAAGCCTCTATAGTTAGGCTGTTTGCAGCGGGAAAATTTCATCATCGAATAGGAAATCAACAATTGTACGCGGACGAAGTCGCGGGCGACCTCTAGTAAATAATAAAGATGAAATAGCTGTCATAGGTGAACGTGTTGTCTATTAAATAGTATGTAGGTATTTTAGTATTTAAACATACCTGCGTAGATAGCATCAGTGCACGCACATAGTCGAAGGCGTGCGCAAACCACGAGTCATCGTTCGGTCCACACAACACCAGTAGATTGGTGATGCCCAGCAGTGGGATGAGAACTAGCAGAGCTTTCGTTGCTTTTCTATACTGCTCCGTTTCTAGAGTGTTCGCTGACCGAAGTTTTGTTATGAGAACCTGATAAAGTAGAAACGGTAAGGATAATAAGCTTAAATAGTAGGTAGTAGTGGAAATTGCCCGGATTAACTTTCCCATCGAAGCAAAACGCAAAGCGAAACGATCGGATTTGGCGAGTGTTGATTGAACTCGGCGCGGCGAATTCCTCATAGATTTGCCTCTAGCCTAATAAATGGTTACATTGAGACACTCTATTTTTGTTTAAGATACTAATATATTGTTTTCCATTTAATATGAAATGAAAAATAGGTACATACTTAACTATAATCTTTATAGCGTTTAGGTAAATTTATGTCCAGGAAACATCTACCTCCCTGGCGCAGTGTTGAGCGCTGTTGCCTTAACGTGGGAGGCCCGGGTTCGATTCCCGGCAGGGTCCATTTGGGAATTTATAATTTCTGAATTTTCTCTGGTCTGGTCTGGTGGGAGGCTTCGTCCGTGGCTAGTTACCACCCCACCGGCAAAGACGTACCGCCAAGCGATCTAGCGTTCCGGTACGATGCCGTGTAAAAACCGACTAGGGGTATGTATGGGTTTAACATAATTGCCATAAACCGTAAACATAAACAGGTTAGCCCGCTACCATCTTAGACTGCATCATCACAAATCGCAGTCAAGGGCTAACTACAAGTAAATATAAGTGAATAAAAATAAAATAGGAACATCTAGAATTTACTACTAGTTTGGAGAACAGAATAATATCATGTTGCCCTTACCCACATAATCCTAATGAGGAAGAAGAGATTAAGGGCAAGTCCAACAAGCGCGGGCGCCTTGTGGATCCAGTCTACTAGGTGCTCGTGAATCCACTGGCACATTTTTGCCTCACCCGTTATCGCCAACTATAACAGGCACACAAAATTTAGAAATTTTTCTTTATACCTCTACCCCTGCTTGCTTGGAAGCGGAAATTGCCTGCCCGTGTTGCAGGTTATGCCCCGTAGTCCGTACCACGGGAGTCCCTCACATCCAGAGATATTTAAAAAATACCTAAAACTGCGCTTCACTATCTTTTTATTTGAAATTACTCGTAGCTGATGCCCACAACTTCATCCGCATGGTTAAAGATTTTTTTGATTCCCGCGGAAACTCCATAATTTTCCGGGATAAAAAGTAGCCTATGTCACTCTCCAGGTCCTGAAATATACTCATGCCAACTATCATGTCGATCCGTTGCGGCGTGATTGAAGGACAAACCAACATACCAACAAACAAACACACTTTCGCATTTATAATATTACTATGATGATGTAAAAAACAGGCCAACTATAGGTAGTCAAAAACTACTGTCATTAACGTTTAAAAAAAACACTATTTAAAGGTACCTACGCCATTTTGCGTAGCGCTTGAAGAATAACGCTGCAGTAAATCAATTTAATTAAAGTTTTCTCTTGAACTAGGATTAATTAAATAAAAGTTTAGAAATTAGAAAATAGTTTTTTCCGATCTCGTTCTAAAGAGCTAAAAGGATTTTTTATCAAAGTGAAGTCCAATTAAAAATGTACCTAATCATTAATTTCACTTCATTTTATCCTGGCTTAATCTTAAGTTTAAAGATAAGTTTTTATTAATATCAACAGTAAGTTTTATAAAACAAGTTCACTAATTTGCATCTCAAAGCTGCATTAAATCATTTTAAGTTTTCTCGCTGACCGTGGATTAAAAACTAATTATTGAACTAATTGAGCTCGGCGCTGAGTCAAATATTAAAGTAAGCACCACTGAATAATTTTAAAGAACTCCAAATATTCTGAAATGTTCATTTCACCACCAGACACTCTTCGGTTAATTGAATCAATATAGCTTTCAGAATTTGAGTAGTGAATTATTCGTATAATTGAAGGTTTGCTTAAATAATATAATTTTAGTATATATTTTTTTAAATTAATAAGTTTGAGGGTATTTAATTTTTGAACCACTTTTTATTTTTATTGGTTAAATAGCTGATGCCTGCGACTTCGTACGCGTGGTTAAAGTTTTTTTAAATGTCACTTTGCAGGCTATGCCCATGCAAAAAACCGGCCAAGTGCGAGTCGGACTCGCGCACCGAGGGTTCCGTACTCAAGAAGTAGTTATAATTACCTTTGTTAATTTTTTTTTTTTTTTTTTTTTTTCCTTGCCATAAAGTTCCATTACAATTTTATAATGGCAACTTTATTATCTACTACCATCTAGCCTGTGGGCTAATAAGTAATATTAATTTAACTTAAACTTCTACTTATAATTAATTTCTACATCTAATTTACAGTTCATTAACTGTCCTTAGTTTGTTCTAATATACTTAGTGTTCACTACGTTTTTGTGACCTAGATAAGTAGCACAAGCACTGATTCACTGACACAGCACTTATACACTTGTTACACTAATTCGAATGGTTTCGTTCTTTTAAGTCTCCTTTTGATGTTCGTGTTATCTAAAAGCTTTATAGCCTCCAGATTGACATGTTGACGAAGTCGATGTTGGTGAGCTTCTGCGTATTTTTGGATGATATTGGCTACGAACTCTATATTTAGGTCCCTGTGGAGATCGTGCTTTCTTACGTACCAGGGTGCATTGGCTATTTCCCTGAGTACTTTGTTCTGGAATCTCTGTATTACTTGGATATTGCTCGGTTTAGTACACCCCCAGAGTTGTATACCATACGTCCATACAGGCATCAGAACTTGCTTGTATAGCATGAGTTTGTTATGTAATGAAAGCGTGGAATGCCTTCCAAGCAGCCAGTACATTTTTTTATAACGTAATTCCAACTCCTCGCGTTTCTTTTTAACATGAGCTTTCCATCGAAGCTTTGTATCTAGCGTCATACCCAAGTATTTCGCTGTGTTTACGTACGGAATTAGTTGCCGATTGAGATATATCGGATGATATTGCGGTAGCTTATTAGTAAAATCTATGTGCACCGATTTTGACTCGTTAAGCTTAATTCGCCATTTTATAGTCCAATCATTAACTTTGTTTATAGCAACTTGAACTTTTTCCACTGCTTCTTCATGACTCTCTCCAGTTCCTATTATGGCAGTATCGTCAGCGAATGTCGCAATGGTATTACTTTCTAGTGCTGGAATATCACAGGTGTATAATAAGTACAGGACCGGACCTAAGACACTTCCTTGTGGTACCCCAGCTTTGATTTCCTTAAGTTCGGAGTACGCATCTTCTTGACGCACTCTGAAATACCTATTCGAAATATATGATTCAAGAATGTCTGCAAATGACTTTGGTAGCATGATTCTCAGTTTATAGATAAGCCCTTCGTGCCAAACTTTATCGAAAGCTTGTGCTACGTCTAAAAATACAGTAGAACACACTTTCTTATCTTCTAGTGATTTCTCTATAATATCAGTAATTCTGTGAACTTGATCTATTGTTGAGTGTTTTTCTCGGAATCCGAATTGATGATCAGGTATTAATTTTCTATCTTCTAGAATGGGTTTTAGTCTCTTCAGTAATAATTTTTCAAATAATTTTGAGATAACTGGTAATAAGGAGATTGGTCTATACGATGTTGTTTCATGGGGTGGCTTGCCTGGTTTGGCAATCATGATGACTTCAGCAACTTTCCATAGCTCAGGTACATGTCTCAGTCTGAATGACGCATTTATGAGATTGGTAAGTTTTACTAAAGCTTTCCGAGGTAGGTTTTTTAGAATTTCTCCGGTGATAAGGTCATATCCCGGGGACTTCTTCTTACTTAAGTTAAACTTTATTTCTTCAGATACTTCTTTTGGTGTTGCAAGTTTGATATTTTGCAGATCGTCTTGGTTTTTTCCATTCTCGCTGAGATCAATTTGATGGCCCTCATTTGGTTGGAATATATCTTCCAAGTGCTGGGCAAATCGATTAGCTTTTTGAATGTTATTAATGGCCCAGTTTCCATTTGGTTCTTTTATAGGCGGTATATGTGTGATGGGTCTTTTTAGATTTCCTGTTACTTTCCAAAGAGAATAGTCAGTTTCTCGATCATTGGTCAAGTTTTGTAGGTAATCATTTAATTTATTATCATTATAAGTTTTGATAGCTTTCTTGATAGATTTAGTGAGTTGGTTGAGTATTCTTTTGTCTTGTGGCGATCTAGAAGAGTGCCACTTTTTTCTTTGCTTTCTCTTTATTCTAATAAGGTCGATAATTTCCTTGGGATAGGTGGAACCCTTATTCCTTTTTTTTATCTTTGGTGTATTTTTCCAGGCCGCCCTTTGTATGTCTGTTATAAAATTGGCCAATTCCATATTAAGATCGTCTGGATGTTTTAGAGGGACCTTTAGATTTATTATACTGTCCAACTCTATTTTAAAGCTCTCCCAGTCTGTGTGCTTATTTACCAAAGTGAGTTTAGTTTCTCTGAATGCAATATTATGCTTATTAATTATTAACAATATCGGTGAATGGTCCGAATTCAAGTCATATTTTCCTTCTATATTTAGGTATCTTTGTGAGATATTCTTAGTTATGAAGAAGTCTATCAGGTCTGGAATTTTTTGAGGATCAGTAGGCCAGTAAGTCGGCATGCCGGTACTGACTACGTCGCACCTCAAGTCTTTGATCGCACTTAACAATTCTTTTCCTTTTGTTGTTGTTAGCCTTGAACCCCAGAAGACATTCTTGGCGTTAAAATCACCACCAATTATGAATCTGTGTCCATATTGTTCCAAAAATTGAATGTATTCATGTTTTTTTAGGGAATGCCGTGGTGGACAGTATATAGAGACGATTGTAATCGGGTATCGTTCTGTTTTGATATTTACTGCCACTGCTTGGATTTCTATCTCCTCGTATTTGCTTTCTTCGTGGTGGTAAATATTATCTTTTATTATAATAGCACTACCACCTCTTGCTGAATTATTCGGATGCAGTGCATGGTACACTTTATACCCTTTAAATTTTATATGAGACTCTTTTGTGAAATGTGTTTCGGATATCAGACATACATCGATATTTTCAGTATCTAGGACTACTTGCAACTCATTCTGGTGTTGAAGTAGTCCATTAGAATTCCATGCCATTATCTTTAATTCTTTCTCCATTATTTGGTTTTGAAGATAGCTTTCTTATTGCTATTTTCGAGTTTTCGTAGGCGTTCATCAAATGACGACATAAATTTTAGAATCTCGTCTAATTTATTTATTGTAGGGTCATTCGAGTTCACATTATTATTGGGCGTATTATTTGATGCCACTTGTGCGTACGTCACCTTTTTATTAGAATTTTCTTTATTGTTTCCAGAGAGGCGAATATTCCTAACAGGTGGAGTTTGTTTTGCGTTGCTACCAGCTGCCTGGGTGTTTTGTGCAGTTGGCTTTTTGGATATTTTATTTCTGATAGATTGCATTTCCTTAGCTACTATGCAACCTCTATAATTAGCTGGATGAGCTTCCCCACAGTGAACACATTTGGGTTTCTGCTCAGCTGGTTTTTTGCATTCAACACTAAGGTGTTTTCCAGTGCATTTGACACATCTCGGCTCTCTAGAGCAGTATTTCTGGGTGTGCCCGTACGTTTGACATCTTTTGCACTGCGGTATGAGCTTCGATGATCTCAGTGGATGGATTTCCACCTTGCATCCGAGAATGGAGGTAATTCCATATATTTTGTTAATATCTTCTCCTTTTTTAAAACTAAGCAGGAACATATTTAGCGGTTCCTTACTTTTCCATCTCAGCTTGTTAACAACATTTTCAACTTGAAACCCCTTCCTCTGTAGGTCTTCAATTATTCTCTCTGGTTTGCAGGTGTAATGCAGCTTTTTCACCATGACTCTGACGGGCCTCTCTTGCTTGTTTTCAAAAGAATGCCACAAGAAGTTCCCTGCGGTCAGTATTTTAGTGATGGACCGATATGAATCTTCAGTATTGGCATTTATTTTGACATTGTTTCCATTCAACATTTTAATTCGAAAGGAATCTCCTGGTTGACCCTCTGTTATTAAGTCATAGAATGACTGATAATTTGTCACACCATCTACTATTACTGGCGGGGGTGGTGGGACTTTTTTTGTCCTTTCTTTATTAATATATGTTGTGGAGTCGTCATGCTGACTTGTCGATGTGGACTGCGCAGGTGAGGTGTTCAATTTTCTTTTCTTCCTGCTTTTAACTCTAATCCACTCTGTCTCTCTGGCTAGCTCCTCCTCATCCGTCTGATATTCGGTAGGTTGGGGTGAGCTTACCTTGGCGGCAGTGTTTTGACTGGTATCCATGGAGTTCTGATTGGATAATAATTTCATTTGGTCCCGGAGCTCCGAGATTTGCTTTTCCAAGTTTGTTATGACAAGCCGAAGTTTCTCATTTTCAGCCTTTTTTTCGGTAAATGCTTTAAAAAGCATTTGCTCCGTTTCGGTTATTATTTTAATTGGTGTATCCATAGTTGCAGTATATGAGTAGTATAGCTGCGATTTAATATTAAGTAATATATTGTTTTATAATAAACCTGACGCGACGAAACGCGGAACTAGGTCATTATGCCGCACGCACTCGACCGACGGCGGCCGGGACGCGGCGTCAGCAGATCACGCTGCTAGTATTGCGATTTTAGACACGGTTGTTTTCGTTGAAAACTAAACACGGACTGACCTTTGTTACTGAACCGCAAAACTAACTTTGTTTAATATCAAAAAATTACGTTGTATGGGAGCCCCCCTTTAATATTTACTTTATTGATATTTATTATTTATTTTGAAAGGTAATATACAAGTTAATATTCTGTGAAAATTTGAACCGTCTACCTGTTACCGTTTTTAATATTGAGCAAAAAAATACGAAAAGAAACACGTTTATTGTATGGGGACCCCTCTTAATATATATATTTTTTTAATTTTTAGTATTTGTTGTTATAGCGGCAACGGAAATACATCATTTGTGAAAATTTCAGCTTTCTAGCTATCACGGTCTATGAGATACAGCCTGGAGACAGACAGACAGACAGACAGACAGACAGCGGAGTCTTAGTAATAGGGTCCCGTTTTTACCCTTTGGGTACGGAACCCTAAAAACACGTCGATCCGTTGCTCTGTTACGGCATGGTTGAAGGACGAACCAGCAAACCAAGATTTATAACATATTATATATATATAAAAATGAATCCCTATTTCCCTTGGTCACGGCATCACGCGTGAACGTCTGGACCAATTTCGCTAATTCTTTTTTTGTTGTATAGGTGAGGACCTGGAGAGTGACATATGCTACTTTTTATCTCGAAAAATTAAGAAGTTCCCGCGGGAATAACAAAAAACTTAAACTACGCGGACGAAGTCGCGGGCATCAGCTAGTTTATGATATTATCTAGCACATTCACAGAATAAGTACCTAATAGTACAGTTGGTACAAATTACAATGTCAAAAAGTAGACTTTTAACGAGTGCTGTTGAATAGTCGAGTGGATCTACCACTGGTTCGTAATGCCGTTCCTACTTCCTACCGAGAGGAACCAGTAAAAAGCTCGGTGGTTGTTCTTTAATAAAAAATTGGGTAGGTATTTACAATTATATCAATGTGAAGATACATATTAAGTAACCGCAGTCCTAAGCATTGCTGGAGCGAGAAAGGGTCATGTACTAGTATTTGAGTGTACTGATTACAAAATTTTCAAGAGTATTTTTTATATTATATATATATATATATATATATATATATATATATATATATATATATATACATATCAATTGCTGTTCGTTTGTCACGCTAAAACTCGAGAACTACTTGACCGATTTAAATGGAATTTTTGTGTGTTTGAGATGGTCCAGGGATGGTTTATATTCATAATTGGATCCGGTAGTGGGCGCTGCAATCGGGTTTAAGGTTCAGGGCAGGACAACGTCTGCCGGGCCCACTAGTCTATAATATTATCGAGAATCAAGATCGAACGTATTCCTTTTCACGTGGCATCCTACAGGAACGTGCTATCAATACAAAGAATATAGCTATAGGTATTTTAACAATGGAAATACTAAGAAACAGACGTTTTAATCAAAGATTTCTTTTGTGCCAAGCTGACCATTAAAAATTCAAAACTTGTTTAACCAAGAAAAGATCGAAGTTCTCCGTGAAAAATTCTTTCTGTTAAATCTTATAATTTCTGAAGGCGATGAATACTTGAAAGACCGTTTGCTAAGCTTAGCGGTAAAAGAGAAATGTCCATGAAAAATTTAGTTCTTCTTTCATATAAAAAGTTTTAGTCGCACTTCGAAGAACTTTTATACGTTTTAAAAAAAATTGCTCGTCATTTGGTAAACGAACTGAAAACCTTATCAACGCATTTTTTTGCGGGAGTTGACAGACATTTAGTGGTTTTCTCAACTTTTTTGAGTGTTCTTTTTAACATTTTTTTAAGCAGTTTAAAACATAAGTACTTACTTAGAAGATAATATTATGTTTTACACTATATACCTAAGTAAGAAAACTTTTGTAGACGATCTTTTAGGGGGTTTTTAAAGACTTATTATTACAACTTACTTGAACCTATTAGCAAGGGTAAGGAGATAGATAATAATAACACTGACACTAACGGAGGTTTCGAAGCGGCGTACGAGGTCACACTGCGAAGCGCGTGCACGTGTTGCACTGTTAGCGCTGCTTGTGCTGCAGTGTGGCAGCACAAGCAGCGCTAACAGTGTGTGCTTCATACTTTCCTTGTGCTATAAATCAATCATACACGCGTACGCGCGCTTCCAGTGTGACTAGCGTATCTCCAACACGCATTGTCATTTCAGGAGTTAGTTAAACTTACCCCGTCAGGCTCTGTTGTTGGCATTACTGAGACGAAGCATCGGCAAATAACCCATACTGTAATGAATATGGCTGGAGCACCTAAGAATAGAAAAAAATATAACATCAGATAATAAAGCGGTGAACAGAATGACTTTTATTGTCATAATAGTCATGTAATGATGGACGGAACTCCTCAACGGGTAACCAGAACTGCAATGGCGATCAGTGTAATAGGTACTTGCATAAAAGGTAGATTTGTTACCATAGGTACGTGTAAGTATTATATGGCATATAATATACCTACTATAAAGTGAAGCTAGATGGGGGTGGGCTCTAATTTTTTGACTCCGATCTGGGTTTTTATTTGTCGCGTCGCTACACACAAACAGACATGTTAAAAGTTCTATTTTATAATACACATAAGCTCTAAAACTCAAAATATCAAGGAGCTGGTAATTAGGGGATTAAGCAGAACAGACTTTACGACCCCAGTCCATGAAATATTCAATTTTAATTTAAGCCCTTGACTTTTACAGCCAAGGAGTTAGAACAAGGCTTACTGAAATTCCATTGTTCTTAACCTCTTGTCTTTGAATTAATCTACAAAGAAAAAATGTAACGCAGTTAATTGCAATTCCGGGTGAAGAAGGGGTGTGCCTTTTTGTGGAAATTATAAGTTGGCTGCTCAGTGGGCAAATATACAGTCAGTTTTCTGTACGGAAACACTCGGCATGATTCCACTTGTACATCACTCAAGTCAGGATACCTTGTCCTAGGCCTCTACGTTTTAATTAGCATTTAATTAGCATTACGTCATAATTAGCATAATCTAATAAGAGGCTCAGGTGCAAGAACACATTAGGGACAAAAGAAAAATGGTACAAATGCACGTACACTAGCGCGACAGGATAAAACGTCGTTCCCCCGACACGCATGTTTTGCGCAACCATTTTGGACTGTTTTTTTAAATTCCTAGACTAGCGCTTGGCTGCAATCAGACCTGCTGGCTTGTGTAATATAGCCTAAAGTGCCACACGTTTGCCTAAGTAAAAGATACATATTCAATCTTGATCTGAAGGTATTATATTGAAAGTGGAAAAAAAACTGAAGCCGAAAAGGCAATGCATATCCAACTAGAAACGAGGAAGCAGAGCCCCTATTGCAGTTTTATTCTAACAGTAGGTACGGCTGAAATACTAAGGTTTATAGGCTTCAGAAAAAGTAACCACCACTTTACGGGTGTTACATATTGATATTGAAAAGCAATTTTCCAACTTACCCCATCCGATAGAAGCGTAGACTTTCAATCTTATGTTCTCTGCGGTGAATGTTTCTACAACTAGCATGTATAGATATAGACCTGAAAAGAAAACTATACGTCAACGATCTTTGGCAAAATAAATCTTGGAAACTGCTTTTGGCGCAGTACCTATAATTGAAATACGTAACGTAACTTGCATGCATATCGATCTAGCTAAGAGTATTCGTACTCAGGACAGTGTTCGAATTTCCTTGAAATTTCCGATCTTTATACCCAAATAAACTCAATTGTGACCGACACAGATTAATATCACTAATTGCGTGTTAAAATGATTATTAAAATAATGAGAATTTCTAAAATCGTCTAAATATTACGAGAACAAAAATATAATACTGTTGTATATTTACCTAACTATAAGAGCTGTAAAACTTCTAAATAGATAAATATCTATCGTTGAATAATTATTTACTTCTATTCTCGAGATGATTACCTAATTAACAACATGTACGTAATTATCAAAAAATCTGGTGTTAGGTAGGTACTAGAGTCAAATTGGGGTTTTTGGTCATGAGGCATTGACAGATCGTTTCTGATAAATTACTTATCAATTCCGTAATCCATCATTTTTTTATTTTCGAGAGTGTAACTTGTTTGTTTTTACTAAGGGCCTAAACTCAAAATCACGATGCGTTTAACGATAACCACAGAATATTGAAGTAGTACCTACATATTTGCAAGAACTACTAAAATTCTACTAAAGAGTGAAATGCTTGAAAATGTTAGTATACAGTTTATAATGTAAATTAATTTCGTCCCCCAAGTAATAGGTACTTAACTTTGAACCGGAGTTGCTCAACTGAAACCATAGACGAGGGTCGAAAAGGCAACATTGCATGTTACATCAAAAATTTAAACCAACGAAAGGATTCTTTACGGCTTCGCTCGAATTCACTTTCATGTTGAAATTTACTACACCTACCTACTCTGCATCATATTATTTTAGGTAGGTACCTATATTTTATGTTTTTTTTTTTTTTATTGCAATATAGGCTTGCGCTTGACGACAATCACGCCTAATATAAAGCAGTGATGAGGTCTAGGTTGAAGCGCGCTCGCCTAGAAGATGCCTATTCACTGTTTAAAATAAATCTCAAAATGTATTTTACGAATTTTTCAACTTGATTTTGAGGCCTTTTTAATACGCTGTATTTAATATTCTGTATTTAATTTTGCATGCTAATACACGGCTGATTATAGTTCATACTAATATTAATAATGTAATTACGCAATCCAAGTAAATGATTTGATTGATGTATCCCTCTACGGTTACCCATAATATTGGTAGGTACTTACTAGGTGACAGCCTTGCGAGGCTTTACACGTTTAGTGCAGGCCATAGAACTCTAAACGACGATATTACTCGTTCTCTAGTAAACCGTCACGCCTAGACTAGCGGATTTTGTGGATATACTATATTATGCCTAGCAAGGCATCGCTAAAATGGCTTTTGAGAACTGCCCTTTGATTGTGTAAGGAAATCGTGATCGTAATTGTTTGTCAAACGGATGCCTGCACGTCAAAAAGCATGCAAGTATGAACTCCTTGAACAGGTCGAGTAATACGTTTTAAGCTGTCAAATGATCTCGATTTACTTTGGGCCTCTGATCATGACGTATTTACTACACGTTTAATAAATTATTAACCTTATAAAAAAATTATACAATTTATTACTCACCTTCCACTAACATCCAGAAGAAATTCGTAAGATAGAAATAGTGCATGCATATGACGAGTATCATGCACGATGTTTGATCTTGGTTTGCTTCGTCCGACCAATTCTGAAAGAAAAGAGACTTTTAAACTTTTAATTAGCGAATCAATGTCAGTGAAATAATGATCAATTAACTCAAAATATTATGTTGATATTGTTTCAAATAATAAATCTTTTGATGCTGATACTGTAATATGAAATTAATCATCAACGATTATTCGGTAGATCAATTTATAATCAATCCTAAAATGTATAAAGTACTTAATTGAAAAGCTATTCAGAAACTCTGTGTGACGGTGAAATATTTATAAAATGGGATTAGAATCTAGAGTAAAAATTAAACTCAAAAAATATTGAAGTCTACAAATGACGTTGGAATCTCCCTTGTGATATCTACTGGGAAATCAAATTGAAGTGTCAATCAAGAAATCTAGAACGGTATTAGAGGGAATTTAGGACGGTAAAAAGAACTGTAATTTACAGATTCATAGCTAAGAAGAACAATACATACTCGTAAAAACATAACATTTAGGTCCACTTGCATGAGGACTCTTTTATTTTTGTCAACAGATCTTTCCAAAAAGTGACGGCATTAAAAAAATAACTTAGTTATATAAATAATCAGTTTAAATATCCTTGTGCAAGTGGGCCTTAAAATAACTTATTGCTTACTAAAAATAAATTGACTTCTAATAACATTCAATATCTTCAAATATGTAATTCGTGTTTTTCGGTCTATAAATGACTTAATAGAAAATATCCATTTATATAATATTTTTCTCCAAAGGCAAGACGGAAATCTCAGATACTCGATCTCTTGTAAGAGATCAGATTACGTGGAAATTTTTCCACTAAAATGGTTGTAATATAATGTATTTATGTACAACTCGTACGTAACTAAATAATATAATAATATAGGTACCAGTTATTTAAGCTGATTTAATTATATTACCTGTAATGCTAAGTTTAAAATCCAACTACATGCTGACAAGATGTATGTCGTCATTAGATTTGTGTGTATTGTGTTCCGAAGACATCTGAGGTCTCTGAAACAAGATATAGAGATAATTATAACTTAAGTAGCTTCAAGGCAAGAGTGAATAGTCATCTTCTAGGCAAGCGCGCACCAACCTGGACCTCATAATTTGTTTATAGCAAGCGCACGCCTATTCTTTGTTAAAAAAAAGAAAAACTTTTTATAACTATTCATATATATATCGCAGTCATCTGGTTTAATCTGCTATTTGATTGAAAGACTAGCGCGTTCATTGAATGACAACATTCAATTGAATGATTAAAGGACAACTCCCTACCACAAACTTTTCGAAACTAAGTGCATTTCAAGCAACAGAATATTCTGCATGCCTGAAAGTTCTCCATGTTGATCTCAAAGTTGTAGAAACTAGAAAGTCCACTTTTGGTCATCGTAGAGGCCTAACCGCTTCGTATTCTGGGAGGAGACCCGCGCTTCGTGGATCGTCGATGGATTGCGATGATGATAATTACAGCTTGATATAACTAAGGGCCGACAAGTAGCATTTAGGGTTCCATAGTGAACGGAAGCCTTAAAGTTTCGCCATTTTTTTAAAAATATATATGCTAGCGCTTAGTTGCAATCATGCAGCCTTGCTTGCAATTGGTGATGCGGCCTAAGGTGGAGCGCGCTTGCCTAGAAGATGCCTATTCACTCCTGACTTGAAGGTACCCATATTAAAAGGAGAAGGGAAAACGTATCATATCCGTCTGTCCATCCGTGGCTTAGCTCAGAGCCTGTCGAAACTTACTGAAAAGCTTTAATTTGGCATGGGTATGCATACTATATACGCTGACATAGTGGTAAAATAAAATTTAAAAATAAATAAATAGGTACCTCTTCTTATGCATTATTTTGTGGGTGTGGGAAAACAATGTTTTCGGCTTAGGGATCCGTTTGCGAAATATTTAGCTTTAGAGCGCTAATTTTTATTAGAGTCAAGTGCTAGCTAAACGGTAATTGTTCTTGGATATACCTAGGTATGTGGAAAAAAATCATGGCAGTAATATCCATGATACATTTACAAATGCGAAAGTGTGTCTGTTTGTCTGTCCGCTACGCTTTCAAGGCCCACCTATTCAACCGATTTTGATGAAATCTGGTACAGGGATAGATTATATCCCGGGGAAGGACACGCGGCTACTTTTTATCCGGGAAATTAAGGAGTTCCTGCGGGAATCGAAAAAACTTAGTCCACGCGGACGAAGTCGCAGGAATTATCTAGTACACACATATAACGAATTTAAAAAGGATTTTATCACAGCTAAGTAGGCTTTACAAGTTAACGAGTAATTTTTTTTTTAATGTATAGCGAGCAAACTAGCAGGCGGGTCACCTGCTGGTAAGTGATTACCGCCGCCCATGAACATTTGCAGCACCAGAGGAACTGCCAGTGCGTTGCTGGCTTTTGAGATATTTGTTTATCCGTCCTTTGAAGAGCCCCATATTATAATCATGAGGGAACACAGAAGATGGAAGCTGATTCCACAATTTGCGGGTACGTGGAATAACGGGTGGTGGAAGAGGAGTAATAGTCGATTCGTAAGTGGTTCGACTCACACTTGGCCGGTTTTTGATATTAAATTGTCTGTTTACTTTAAACTCGACAAATAAGGGTGGATTTAAAGGGCGTGCGTCGCTGCCATTATGGCAAAATAAATAAAGCTTTGTTTGAGTTATTATCATAGACATATAACAAGTAGTATGCATATGGTAGATACTCCACCTCGTCTCTTCTACACTCAGTGAATTACACTTTTTATTACAATAATTATCAATTTTGATAAAAGGTTGACAATTTGATAAATAGTAGGTACGTAGTAAATATTGTAAGTTTATAGTATCTAGTAAATCATTTGAAAAACTGAATCTATACTAATAATTATTATTATAAATGCATAAGTAATTACATAACTGACAGTAATTTTTAGTCTGTCTAGCTAAAATTTGGTTGGATGGATGGATAGATGTTTGTTACTCAATCACGCCAGAACGGCTGGACGGATCTGGACAAAATATGGCACAGAGATAGGTTATAGTCTGGAATAACACATAGGCTACTTTTTATCCCGAAAAATTAAAGAGTTCCCGCGGGAACAAAACACCTCATTCCACGCGGATGAAGTCGCGGGCATCAGCTAGTTGTAAATAAACACTACTGAATACACATTGAATAAACGAGTTTTTAGTGATAATAGACACTGAGATAAGAAAATTCTACGATTGTTATATTTAAAGTTAGTTAATTCTAATTACTACATTACATATTACGTCAACTTTTGCCCTCTATCGAGTTTTCCCACAAGCTCTCAGACCAATCTATGTGACTTTAAAATTTAAGATAGTAAGTACTGAATTGAAAGTTTCATAATCATACAGTTAGTCTGCACATGCGAAGTGAATGAATATTCATTGCATTATAAAACACGTTGTGTAAAAGTTGAAAAACCTTGTGCGGTTGGAAATTGAACTGGAATTCACTCATTCACATTTTTGTAATAATAGAGACTTCTCTGGTATTTTTATACAAAACGTTAGCCTTTGTACTTATGCGTTGTATAACTGACGTTAGGACGTTTTTGTAATAAAGTATTCATAAATCATACATCAGTATTTCTATTTTAAATATGAGTACATCATGTACCCATATTTAAAATAGAATGAAACCGTACCATGTACCGTACATGAAACTATATTACTATCTTAAGGATTATAATCATATATACAAAGCTTTTAGCATTCTATGCTTCATTAAATATTTCAGCTACTGATCTTTATAGGTCGATAACCACAGCATAGATATTAGTATCCTTGCAGTGGATCGACGCTCACTACAAATTGCGGACCGCATTCTCACCTACTCCATCTACCTATACTTTCGTATGTATACCTTCAAGCTTCATTTTGTGCTAGAATGTCTGAATTACGTACTGAAAATTCTGCCACCATAGACATACGCTTCCCCGCTATAATAGACATCTCGGTCAGATTAATGGTAAAAAAGCAATGGAAATTTCAATACACTATTGAAATATTTTTTATTTTTTTTGGTTATAGTGCACTAGTAAATAAGCCTATGATATTATCACATGATTATCAATTAATTTTTGAGAAGACTTTGGCGCCTAAAATACGGGTTTCCTTAGTTAAGGGTCAGGATTTCATCGTACTGTATTGAATTCCACTAATATTGATATAATTTCTAAAAAACTTAGATATCTTAGGCTGTAAACTTACTTAAACACAGTATGTCTATGTGACCTTGCCAAAGACACCCACAAGTAGATAACAAAAATAAAATGGAAACAACTAGCGAATAAAAATGGATTTAAAACATGACATGATATAAGATTTGTAGACCAATAAATTCTGGTTGTCTGACAACTTGTAAGGCTTTAAAGCCCCGTTTCATACGACAGTTTGTCAGTTCACACAAAAGCCACGGTCTACCAATTTGAAAACTAACTTGTGGGAGAAGTTTAAATGTGGAAGTTAGCATTTGACTCGTATAACTTTCAACAAAGATGTACTGTACTTACTTTAAAGACACATCTTACTCAGAATTTCCTTTTTAGGTTTCATTTTTATTTAAGGCAATTAGCGTCAAGTATGGTTATCATAGTTAAGAGTATGACGTCCCTTATGAATGTATGGTTTAGACGACGTCCCTGGCGCAGTTATGCAGAACGCTATTGTTTTATAAGCGGGAAGTCCCGGGTACGATCCCCAGTAGGGACAATTTGAAAATTTATAATTTCTGTATTTTTCTGTTCATCGCGATTTACCGTTCCGGCACGACGTGACGCGATGCCATGTTGAAACCGATTAGGGGTATGGGTTTGTTTTACTGCCATAACCCTAATACTTTAACACGCTCCAATCTTAGAAAGTTAGAATGAATCATCACTTACCACCTGTAGTGGAGTAAAAAAGCGGAAGTTTGGTGTTTATATAAGTCAAGCATCGAGTATAGTTACAAGCAACTTATTTTAATTTGAATAGAAAATTCGTGCGCGAGGTTACAAGAATACGATCAGAAGATCTGTCGTGAGATTGGAAACAAATATACAAAAAAGAAGCTTATTAAGTGTGTTTAGGTAGGTAAAATGCAAACCTTGGAGGGAGCAGACGGTGGCTAAGTGTATTAACCTCATGAATATTTATTATACTAAATGAATAAGTAACACCACAATCAGGATCGCAGTTGAAACGAACGGGGACTTAAAGCTGTACCGTGCAAAGAACGGTACAGCCTTCAGTCTGTGGCAAGAGAAACGTGGCTTACGCCTGCAGGCTATTCAAACTAAACCAACATTAAGTTTAAAATGAAAACCCGACTACCTACTTTATTACAAAGTTTAGTAAATGTCCTCGCCTCATTGGTCTAGGTCTAGTGGTTAGCATGTTCGACTGCGGCCGGCGAGGTCTAGGGTTCGAGTGCCGGGTCGGGCCATAATTAAGTGTTGGGTTTTTCTGACTAGAAATTCTCAGTACTAGCCCGGAGTTAGGAAGTTGGCGGTGTTGCACCCCGTGCCTCGGAGAGCACGAGCCGTCGGTCCTGGTTATTATCACTAACATGATAAAAGTCGTTAAAGCCCGCTTACCCGCATGAGTGAGGAGAACTCAATAATCGCGATTGTAAACTCTTGCGAATTTCATCTGATTGAAGGCCGCCAAGTTAGACCAGCTTGGACCTTGGCAACTGGCTTCCCTCGAATTGGGAGACCCCAGTAGACGTTAATGGGCTGTAGTGGTGGTGGTAAATGTTATTTTACTACCATAATTGTAAACTTTTATATAGGTGGCTAGATTACTTCATTTTGGTCGTACTTCGTCCGCGAGGATTTATGTATTTTAATCTTGTAGGAATTGTATTATCAGGGATAAAAAGTATCCCATGTCACAAGGGCGACCTTTCTAACGGTGTAATACCTACATCCGGTTTTGCACGACAGCTGTTGATTAAATATGACAACGATCGCGATTAATACGACTGCTTGAAAAAAGGAGTATATTGTTTTCAGGGTTCATGTATGTATGTATGTATGTATGTATGTTAAATGTATGTATGTGAGTTTGTATATTCCACCATAACTTCTATACGCCTGAACCGATTTTGATAAATGAGGTATCGTTAGAATCCCTAGCTTATTCATAGCTAGGGTGGCATAGGCTAGTAAATTTTTTAACAAAATTGATAGGGTGACCATGGTCCCGCATTAAAGACTAAAGTTGATTTTTTTTTTCGAAAATAAGATTAACTATATACACATCATCTAGAAAATGATGAGTAGATTCCAAAAATAGATAACACTATAGTTCAATATCCAGTGATTCCCAAAAAAATAATAATTTAATAAAAATGTGAATAAGATTCCATAGGTAATTAATGACTGTGGTATCGTTACGTAGTAGATAGTTACGGGCTACGTGTTTATTAATCAGTAGTAGTGCAGTCGTATTTATTAATGATTTTAATTATATTCACTTGTTAGGGTTCATGTGTGTATGTATGTATGTGAGTTTGTATATTCTACCATAAGTTCTATACGCCTGAACCGATTTTGATAAATGAGGTATCTTTAGAATCCCTAGCTTATTCCGGGTGACATAGGCTTGTAAAATTTAAAAAAAATGATGGGGTGACCATGGTCCCGCATTAAAGACTAAAGTTGAAAAAAAAAATTCGAAAATATGATAAACTATATAACCATCATCTAGAAAATGATGAGTAGATTCCAAAAATATATTTCTAAAAAATGATATGAAATGTGCTCATTGCATGCCCTGTAAATGAGTTCGAAAGTTAAACTTCCCGGCCTAGGCCAGTAAAGAATGTATGTATTTTTATTACATATCATAAGTATGAATTTGGAATCTTTCTTCCTGAATATCTTGTAACTTGTTATAATGTTCTTTGGTCTAAATAGTTTAAATTTGGAACTCTACCGTATTACGCGTTCAGCACTCACAGCGCAAAAAAATAATTAATAGTATAATATTTATTTTTTATCTTTATAATATTGAAAGGCGGGAATTAACTACATACCTAATCGTTATAATTTATTATTTAAAAGTGACGAAAAAATGAGTTCGAGTGAGGATATTATTGATTTAGATTGTACGCCTCCTTTTCTGAGAGCGGAGGCCGAATTAGCTAAAAATAATATGCTTCCGCCGAAATCCAAAGAAAAGTCACTTGTTTAATTTTTTAGAAAAGCACTATACACACCTCGACCGGGAGAGCATTTCTGGTCTCGTATAATATAGCCGGCCTCGCGTAGCTCGGCCGTCTAACTAACACTCGACCAGAAAACGCGTACTTCCCGGTCTCGCGATGTAATGTGCTATAACACTATAGTTCAATATCCAGTAATTCACAAAAAATATCATTTAATAAAAAAGTGAATAAGATTCCAAAGGTAATTAATGACTGTGGTATCGTTACGTAGTAGCAGTGGTAGCCGTACTTCCATTCGAGAGGGATTTTTATTACACGACTGCTCAAAAAAGGAGTGTTATGTTTTCAGGGTTCGTGTATGTATGTGTGTATTTATCTATGTGAGTTTCTTTATTCCACCATAACTTCTAAATCCGTTAGAATCCTTACAATATCCCGAGTGACACGGACTATATTTTTTTTGAAAAATTCAATACGTATTTTTTAATAATTTTAACTATATTCACTTGTTGTTATTACCTACCTACCTCTGATAGGTATATTCTATTCTATCTAGATTTTCTGTAGGTCAAAATTCACTATTGTAGCATACCATGAGTTCAGTCAATGAGGCTGGAATAATGGGATTTAAATCTTTGTGAAAACTTTCGTGAATCGTTACTCGATCACTTACGAAGGTGATTGGGGATAGGTAAAGCCTAGTAAACATTGATAGCCGCAGTGATTAATTAATAGTACTTAATAAAAATAGATTGATACATTTAGGCTTCCTAGGCGGTAGACCTGAGTTTTATTCTCGGGCCCCTAACCTTTCGGAGCTAAGAATGTGCATTTTAAGAAAACATATGATTTGCTATCATGGTAAGGACATGGCGAGGAAACCTGCACGCCTGAGAGTTCTCCATAATATTCTCAACGATGTGTGAAATCTGTCAAACCACACTTGGCCAGCGTGGTGGACTGTGGCCTGATCCTTCTTATTCAGAGACTCCCCTCATCATATCATACTTAGTATTTTGTTAATATTATAAATGCGAAAATGTGTTTATTTGTTGGTTTATTAGATTCTTTGGTTTGTCCTTCAATCACCCAAAGGAGCTACGGATCGACGTGATTTTTGGCATGGATATAGTTGAGGAGCTGGAGAGTGACATATGCTACTTTTTACTCCGGAAAATTAAGGAGTTTCCGCGGGAATCAAAAAACTTTAACCACGCGGACAAAATTGCGGGCGTCAGCTAGTTTTTTAATACATTTTCCGGCATGTAGTGTGCTGGTAGACCCGTGCGTAGTGGGACACTTTTCAATCTAGTAGTTAGTTGTTGCACAGGTACTTAATGGGCTGGCAATGGGGTTATTGACATTGTTGACGATGATAATTACATATACTTACTTGAAATAAAGGAAAACGAACACAGCAAGCGACAGCACGGCTAGACTGAGCGAGTAGCCGGCGAGGTATATGACGCTGGTGACATCTGTCGGCGATATGTTGGCTATCCTCTCCGTGCAGTTCGCGTAGTCGGAATAGTTGTGCCAGGTGCCGTCCAAACAGTATCTTGAAGCGTTTTCTGTAGGACGGAAAATTGCATTTCTTAATGAATATTTAAATTTAAATATTTAAAAATAATTTTTAATTTATATTTATAATTTATAATTATAATTTTATAATTTATATGTATAATTTATAATTTATAATTTTATAATTTTTATAATTATATTATAAATGCGAAAGTGTGTCTGCGTCTGTCTGTCTCCTACGCTTTCACGGCCCATCTGTTTAACCGATTTGATGAAATTTGGTACAGGGATAGGTTGTATCCCAGGGAAGGACACGGGCTTTTTATCCCGGAAAATTCAAGAGTTTCCGCGGGAATCAAAAACCTTAATCCACGCGGACGCAGTCGCGGGCATCATCTAGTAAACATTATATATATGGATGGATATTATATGGATGGATGGATGGATGTTTGTTACTCAAATACGCCAGAATGGCTGAACGGTTCTGGATGAAATTTGGCACAGCGATTGATTACAGTCTGAAATAACACATAGGCTACCTACTTTCTATCCCGGAAAATTAAAGAGTTCTCGCGGGAAACAAAGTACCTCAACCAATGCAGACGAAGTAGCGGGCATAAGCTAGTTTTTTAATACATTTTCTGGGCAATTAAACTATCTAATGCATGATGCACAATTAAGCAAACCTAAAAAATTAAAAAAACACCGACAATTGAAGTAACCGGATACCAACCAAAGTTACTTTCAACACATTGATGTAGAATTTTAGTACTCTATGTTTCAACATGTCTGATTGATGCTGTTTGATTTGCCTGCCCTCTGCCGGCGAAGCCGAAATTAAATAAATATGTCGGATCTCTTCGGTTTAATATGCTCACAGACCAACTTCACTAAGACTTCGAATGATTTTGTCTCCGGATCGTTAGGTGCCCATAAATCGCACATTAAACCATAAATAGCTTGACCAACTACTATAATCAAGGTGACACCCTTTGTCGATTTGGTTGAGTCCGATAAATAATTGTTCCACCGCACGCCGTGTCGTATGTAAGCAGACCATTTTGTACTCGTTAAGTTGAATCATTCAATTTTACCAATCGGCATTCCAATAAACGATCACTAAATTGACAATTAAACGTATTTTTACTCGTCGCCAGTTAGATATTATAATTGTTAACGTGATAAATACAACAATGAAAGATCGGGTCAGAGAACTATTTTATTATTAAAGTACCCACATACAACAGCTCACATCCCTTCATCAAGCTAAAAGGTGATAACGACTGAATAGATTTTGAATCATAGCCAAGAACACCACAGATTAAGTTATCACTCAAAAAAAACTAAATCCAAATCGGTTCATCTGCTTGGAAGCTACAATGCCGGATACACCCCTTGTTTAATATTTAGTTGGACTGTATAGATTGGAGGCTTGATGAGGTACCTACAAACACGATATGTGGCACAGTAAATAATTTAATTTCTAGATACTGAGTACATTGAAATAGATAGGTACCAAAATTCTACATCAATGACTGAGTATGCAAAACATGTCTTTGCCCTATGGCATGTGGTTTTCTTTTTTAATAATAAATGTGACAGGGTGAATGAACCCACAATGAACCGTACAAATGAACTGTACATAGACTATAAATATATTTGATGTTGTGTTTCCAACACCCCTAAAACCCTTTGTTGGCGTCGGGGATTAAAAACATGAATAAGTAAGTGACAGATGGGGTTGGACTTAGTATCCCTTACCACGAATTTGGAGGCAAAAACAATTGTAGTTGATAGAGCTTTGGTCCACGATTATAGTGCTACTAGTCTTATTACAAGGTAATGCATAGTTTTCAAGAAAATAACGAAAAAAAATTCTAACCTTAAAACGGGTAAAACACGTATAAAACATACATGAGCGTAGTTATGGCGGCGGGAGGCTAAAAGCTGTCAATTGTAAATGAAAAACAGTGAAATGAAACGTAAAAAACAAAGTAAACGTCAAATATGTACCATAATAGTCTGTCACAGACGGAGTCTTCACTGATTATTTGATTAAAAAGACTAGAACCCAGAGTTGTAAAGCCATTTGAAAAAAAAACATTATTATTTTACGTTTATTATCCGATATTGCTTATTCCGTTTCTGTCGTAGTTGCGTGAATGTTCCTGTGTTTTGTTTCGTATTTCTTGTGGTTTATTTCGACGACTTTGGCTTATTTCCTGGACTTTGATTGCTTGCTTACACGTTTGACCTGCGCTCGTACACTGGACACCGATTCTCTGCTTTCCCGACCGACCCGTGCGCGTAATATATTGGACTTTGCCGATTCTACCGTGTTGCGTTTTGCAAAGATGTCGGACGCCGAGCAACCCCAGCCATCAACTAGTCAGGAATCCCAGCCTTCGACTAGTCAGGAGCCTCTACCATCAACTAGTCGTGGTGATTTTGAAGTTGACGAACCAGTGATAAAACGTCATCATTATGTTGAAGAATTCAAAGGAATGTGGAATTTAGTGAATGTTTATCGGCAACTGGGTACACGCGAGCAAGCTCTTGCCTTCGCTGAAAGCAAAGGAATGATTCCTACCGAGAAAATGTGCAATTATCATAAAAAACCAATGACTATTGTATACTCATCTAACCGAACTGTGGGCTCTTTTAGGTGTTTTAAAAAACCATGCAGAGACAAGTCAACTGTTAGCCGAGGAAATGGTACTTGGTTTGATGGTATAAGAATAACCTTACCACAGGTATTCTATTTAATGTATGCCTATGCAAGCAAGTGGAGTTATTATGTTACTCAGAAAGAAGACTTTACAGAGGGAGAGCACTGCCTTTCTAGGGCAACAATTATGGATTGGTTTAATTATTGTAGAGAGGCAGTTGTTTTGTACCAAATAGATAAACAAACTTATACTGGGAAGATTGGTGGTCCCGGCAAAGTTGTCCAGATAGACGAGAGCAAGTTCGGAAAGAGAAAGTATAATAAAGGTAAGTTCTGACTAGCAAAAATGCACAAAAAATGAACATGTGCTACAGCATATCTCTTCTCTCTACTATATAAAAATAAGTCGGGTTTTCCTTCCTGACGCTATAACTCCAGAACGCACGAACCGATTTCCACGGTTTTGCATTCGTTGGAAAGGTCTCGGGCTCCGTGAGGTTTATAGCAAAGAAAATTCAGGAAAAATTTCAACAGAAAAGCGGGAAAATCTTTTTAGCGGGAAAGCCATCTGGTGGCGAAACGGAGTTCGCCGGGTTTGCTAGTTATGAATAAAATTAAAATGAAGTTTTTTATTGTTTTAGGACGTCATATTGAAGGTCATTGGGTGCTGGGTCTTATAGAAGACGGGAGTGAAGACCTACGTTTAGAAGTCTGCCCAGACAATATCCGTTCTGCCGAAGTATTGGTGCCATTAATAAAAAAGCATGTGGTTGATGGCACCACCATACATACCGACTACTGGCGGGCATATGATTGTCTGGGGGATCATGGTTTCATACACCATAAAGTCAACCACAGTGATCCGGAGAACCCATTTGTGGCTGCAGACGGCACGCACACTCAAAGAATTGAGTCACAGTGGCGTGTCGTCAAAAGATTTTTTCAAAAAGACAATTATAATAACAGAGAAAATTTCCCCGATTTAATTTTTGAATATTTGTGGAGAAGGAGTGTTGAGAAACATAAAAAGGATCCCTTTGAGGAACTGATAAAAGCAATAATTTATGTTTTTAATAATAAAGGTTTATAAAAAGGTTTTGTTTTTTTAACCACACATTTCCAAAAGAAAATTAGTAAGTATTATAACCTAACCTAAGTAATAAATCCCCATTTACAAGTAGGGGTGGGCAGAAGCTAGGTTAGGTTAGGTTAGAACATAAATATTCATGTGCCCGGCCGCAGGCCGGGCACTTAGGTTCGAATGTGAGTGTCAGAACCGAATTGTAGGCGTTTTCTCCCCTTTCCCTCTCTTTCCTCCCCATTTACGAGTTATAAGGGGGGAGGAATCATCCCAACTCTTAAAATTTTCATAGTTTGAGGTTAGGTTATATAATCGTAATTTTCTCGGCAATGGTCCATTACCTTGTAATGGGAGTAGTACCAGGGGTGAGGGGGCACCCCCCCTCCCCTCCCCCCCTCCCCTCCCCCCCTTCCCCTCGTGGTAAGGGATACTAAGTTTTACCCAAACCGCTGTTTAGTGAACTTTCTAATCGTAAAACAGTAAATACTGTATTAGGTACCTATACCTACATAATGTAAACAACGATTTCAACACGCTTCGTATTGATGCTTTTTTTTTTTTAACCACTACAAGTTAGCCCTTGACTGCGATCTCACCTGATGGTAAGTGAAGATGCAGTCTAAGATGGTAGCGGGCTAACCTGTTAGGGGCATGGCAGTTATATTAAACCCATACCCCTATTCGGTTTCTACACGGCGTCGTACCGGAACGCTAAATCGCTTGGCGGCACGTCTTTGCCGGTAGGGTGGTAACTAGCCACGGCCGAAGCCTCCCACCAGGCCAGACCAGGGAAAATTCAGAAATTATAAATTCCCAAATTGACCCTGCCGGGGATTGAACCCGGGACCTCCGCACGTTAAGACAACAGCGCTACACACTGCGCCACGGAGGTCGTCAAAGGTTGATTACAGTATAAAGTAAATAAACAGTTATTACATAATATTTAAACGTGTTTCTCTATGGGGATTTGTTCAGCCGGTAGCGGTGTGTCGTGAAATATCTGAAATATACATATAACTTCCTTTATTTGTAGTATGTATCGATGTCTATAATAACAAAATGATATTGCGCTACGTTTTGCATTGGAGTAAAATATACCCAGAACATATGCCCGGTACCTACTAGCTTCATTGATGTAGAATTTTAGTACCTACACTAGATGTCCAATTAGCGCTTCAAAAATGTCCCCGAAAAATTACAGCACAAAATACGAAAGTGCTCTTATTTGCTATTAGTATGGGCCAACCATAGCCAACATAACGACGCGTCAAAGTGCCGTAGTGCTCATTTAGAAATTGTGCTAATATCCACCGTAACACTAAAACTTCGGAGGGAATATCTTTTTTCGGTAAGTTTATAACAATAAATGTTTTTTGTTTGGCCAATGTTTGTGACTCATTATACTCATTCTATTTCAATGACCAGCTTAGACCCCATCATCACTGGTGACACCACCGGGTGATATCGAAGACAAGGGCTAAGTTGTAGCGGATAAAAAAAAAGTACAACATCTGAAGCGATGTAATTAAGCAAGATAATACATCTACGTCTAGGTATATCATACGAGTAAGGTAAAAGTAATAATAAGAGACTTACGGGTATCATCGTATTGCACGCCATGGAATTCACTGAAGCACTTTTGTATCGCCAGCGTGTTCCATGGAGTAGGATCCCAACACAGCAAGCCATCGAAGTACGCCTCGCAAAAGTTGCCGGCTAAATTAATATTCTTTTCAAGGCATAGCTCTTCGCTAGCATTTTCCGCCACTCCCTCTGTGCCTTCCAAAGTGTTTAGGTCCTCCAGTTTGCCGAATTTAATTACCTTTAACCTAGAAATTTGGCTTCTTCTTTGGTATTGTCAGTTGTCACTATCACTTTTGTTCACATTTACGTATTTGTATACTGGGATACTAGTTCTTCCATCGCGGGGGAGATCTTTCAAGTGTTCTGCGCCCCACGCCTGAACGAAACGGATTCTGCGGAGTACTTTAGCGTCAGTTTGAATGTTACCATGATAAGATTGTTTGCGTGCGGCTTGTGTTCTAACTTATCAAGTGATAAGACACCCAGAGCAAACATCGGTAGTCTATAAGAGTATTTATGGATCGTGTATAAGGAATTCTACTTTTTTCTTCAAATGACACCCAACACGGCCGTATGAACTGAAACAAAGAAAGGAGGATTATTATTTTTCTGATTTACTTCATGCGCGTTTAAGCTATTTAACGGTGAAGGAAAACATCGTGAGGAAATCTGCATGCCTGAGAGCTCTTCATAAACAACAGCTTATGGCAACCTGGCCAGCGTTGTGGACTATGGCCAATCTCTATCGGTCTGAGAGGAGACTCGTACTCAGTAGTGAGCCGGCGATTGTTCGAAACTCGGTCTGCGAAGAGTTGGGACATAACCGGCGATGGGTTAAACTTATGATGATGAGACATAAATTTTTATAAACATCTACAACATATTTTTCACGTTTGAAGGTTGAGTACCTAATGAGTATAGGGGATTATTAGTTGACTTTTAGCATTTAACCAACCTATGAACGCAAATGCTTTTATGTTATTTACCTATCTTTATGCTTAATATTATCAACACGAAAGAGACAAAGCATAAAGCTGAAATAATGAATTGTCATAACCACGAGTAGGTATGACATTAAAACAACATTTTTAAAATAAATATTGAATGTTGATTTGATACAATTAAATGTTCTCAAATAAAGATAATTTAACTGATAACGTCTATCATTTCAGGGGTCCAAAACAAAAGTGGGTGGTCGGAGAAGGCACCAGAAGGCGCAATCGTAACTCTTACCCCACGACGGCCGAATATGAACAAAATTTCTCACACCGCCCTGTCATTATGGCTACAATTTAGAGGTCTCGATGGTCCTCTTTGCGTTATAGACCAGTGCCGAAGCCTTTGAAAATGGTAAAAAGTGAAAAAAAATCATAGTAGGATGAAACCCATTGGAAATGGAAGAGAATACAACAAAAATGAAAGGAAAAATAATTTACGGGCGATCTGAGGTCGGGAAGTGGAAGGGGGTGGTTTTTAAGGGTAAAAAACGGTTTTTCTCGATTTCCGGCAAAACTACACGTCCTATGGACAAAAATTAAATTGCAAAGTTGCAGGTAATAAAAAGATCTACAACTTTTATATTTACACTTTTTTCACATTACCTCAAAATTTATGTGAAAAACTCAAGTAACCAAGTTTTTGGTTTTTTATTTTTATCTTCTACAAAACAATTTTTTTTTTTACAAAATTTAGTGAAAACTTTCCGTTTTATGTCCCAAATACACTGTAATTTTTTGGATTTAAAATATTTATTATTATACCCTTATTTTGACTTAATATCGAAAAAGCAGGCCTATTTTCAATCGAAAATTCTCCCGTCAAAATATCTGCTTTTTACAAAAAGTCGGTAGGTTTTTTGTTTGTTGAAATCTCTACTTTCTGATGGTGTAGAAAAAAATATACATTACTATGGTAAATTTTCTCAGAAAATGCAAAATACTAACTCGAACTCGAATCCAAATTATTTTTTTTTAATCATAAAAAATATACCTCACCGTGGTAAACTTTCTCAGAAAATGCAAAAAAGCGAAAAGAACATAAATCCGATTTTTAAAAAAAATTATTATGTACAATTTTGAGCTACTTATTCAAATTTACAGTTTAATTACTCGAAAAACGTAAGATTCCATATAACATTGATTAACAAAAAATCAAGAAGACATAAAACATAAAAATTGCACAATACATGCGACATTGGACATAATGATTAAAAAAAATATTCGGATTTGAGTTATTTTCGTTTTTTTTTTGCATTTTCTGAGAAAATTTACCAAAGGAAGGTATATTTTATATGATTTAAAAAAAATCGGATTCAAGTTCGAGTTAGTTTTTTGTATTTTCTGAGAAAATTTATCACAGTAATGTATATTTTTTTCTACACCATCAGAAAGTAGAGATTTCAACAAACAAAAAACCTACCGACTTTTTGTAAAAAGCAGATATTTTGACGGGAGAATTTTCGATTGAAAAAAGGCCTGCTTTTTCGATATTAAGTCAAAATAAGGTTAAAATAATAAATATTTTAAATCCAAAAAATTACAGTGTATTTGGGACATAAAACGGAAGGTTTTCACTAAATTTCGTACAAAAAAAACTATTGTTTTGTAGAAGATAAAAATAAAAAACCAAAAACTTGGTTACTTGAGTTTTTCACATAAATTTTGAGGTAATGTGAAAAAAGTGTAAATATAAAAGTTGTAGATCTTTTTATTACCTACAACTTTGCGATTTAATTTTTTTCCATAGGACTTGTAGTTTTGCCGGAAATCGAGAAAAACCGATTTTTACCCTTAAAAACCACCCCCTTCCACTTCCCGACCTCAGATCGCCCGTAAATTATTTTTCCTTTCATTTTTGTTGTATTCTCTTCCTTTTCCAATGGGTTTCATCCTACTATGATTTTTTTTGGTTTCAAAAATTATCGACACTGGTCTATTATGCCACCCATAATATTTAAATTGGATTTTCCCGTCACTTAGTTCGCGAAAATTTTCGACATAAATAGCGAACATTCTGAAATACTGTTCATCTGTAGGGATTTCATAATCCATATCTATACTAATATTATGAATGCGATTGTATGCCTGTCTAAGTATCTGCTACATTTTCACGGTTCATTTGTTCTACCGATTTTGAAGAAATTAGTTGCATTTTTTCCCGGAAAATCAATGAGTTCCTATACGATTATCAAAAATACTCAAATCTACAACGGTGAAGTCGCAAGCAAAATCTTGTGAGTTCATAAAATAATAATGAGACCTCAACTTTTCTTATACTCGTAACCTCATATTTCACTTACTTGGTTGATTATATTCTTACTAGTGCATGAATGAAGTCAAGTTTCTTTTTCAGCCGCTTAGGGCACAAACACATCGCTGTGTTATGATGAGTGGTATGACGCAGCACAAGACAATCGCGGTCATGATTATTAGGACGCAAACAATATAGCACTTGATTTTCGAGACAGACTGACACCGCCACGCCACTTTGTATTACACACCACACCAACATGACTGCACTAATTGACTTAGAGATAGCTGCACTTTTGGTAACTATCGCCAGGAAGGTTGATTCAGTATGAGGTGGGTCTCCACTGATTCCGCCTGCCCGCATGCGGATGGGCCTTTCACTAGATATGACCGCTCAAAGACGTGTTATGGTTCATTTTTGGTAACAATAACTAGTCTTTGAGCGGTGATAAGTAGTCATTTCGCCAGCCGCATGCAGGCAGACTGGCAGATTTCCCACCAGGGGAGAGCCAGTAGGACCAACCAAATACTAAATCAGCCTTTCTAGCGATAGTTACCAAAAGTGCAGCTATCTCTCATAATATAACTAACGTGTTTGCACCTTTACGTAGGTCTTTCATATTTTATATACTTAGACATAGAGGGAGAAAATTATAGACTGACATATCAACGAACATGTCAAATCTACAAATTTGAGCACGCAAATGCATTGAGGTTTTTTTCTGTAACATAAAGACCGGTACTACAATTTTAAGGAATACTACCGGAACGAAACCAGAGGTGTTTTTGTTAGTTAATTAAAGAACATTAAATATTTGCATGCTAAATAGTAGAATGTGAAGGACGCCTTAACATTGCAAACATCTGTACACTCTTATACTCACATTCAGCCATTGATGTAGAATTTTAGTTTACTCATTCTATTTTAATGTATTCAGCAAATAAACATTTCATTTCATTTCGAAAACAAAATGATAACTTCTAAATAACAAAAGATTAATTTCACAAAGTAAACCTTGCCACTACGTAACAAACGAATGTCAAGTCCTTATTACACGTAGTTACTTTTACTCCTTTTGTACATAAACAGGCCGATGAACCGCAACTAAATGACAATAAACGAAAAGCAAACATGGCGTTTATTTCTATTTGTAGTGTGTAACCGACTTTATTCGGCGCCTTAGGTCTATTGACTTTCCTTAACCTATAAAAACGTCGTGATAGCGTTTCACAGCACACATTAAATTGCGACGCATAAATTACAGCAACAAGAGATAGGCACTCGTATCGTACAGACGTGCAATCCGTTGATAAATCGACGATTCGACCCATTTTTGCATATTTATCTATGTACTAGCTGATGCCCGCGACTTCGTCCGCGTGGCTTAAGTTTTTTATTCCCGCGGGAACTCCTTAATTTTCCGGAGCCTTTGCCTATTAGCCTATGTCACTCTTCAGATCCTCAACATAATACCCATGGCAAAAGTCACGTCGATCCGTAGTTCCGTTACGGCGTGACTGAAGGACAAACCAATAAACCAACAAACAAGCACACTTGCGCATTTATATTATTAGTATGATATGATTCATAACATTATGCTAATAGGTACCTAAAGGTTGACGCCTTCTGCTAACTCCACTCATATTTTCGCTTTACAGCATTATTACTGTCTAGCTGTCAAATTCAACAATTGCCTATTTGTTAACGTTCATAAAATAAACAGTGCACAAACGTAGGTATTCATCATTCGTTCAGTGATTCGAACTCAAACTCAGATTTTTTTATTCAAATTATTAAAAGTGCTTTGAATCGTCGAGTGGTAGATTCACTGGTTCGGAATTCATTCCTACCTAGAAGAACCAGCAAGAAACTCGGTGGTTGCCCTTTTTAAATAATTCATTTACAATTATTACATCAATGTGTAGAGTGTACATAAGTAACAAGTGTCTTCAGCATTGCTGGATCAGGTCAAATCCGCGCTCCTCTATCATTTAAGTACATAAACATCAACAGTAAAATAAGCATTTTTCGTTCACTATCTGATTCAGGAAAGGTCATTTTATTTCAATTGGAACAAAAATTTTGTGATACCCAGTTTGAACAAACTTTACTTAAAAACAAATATCTAAAAATTGTTACGCCATTTCAAAACTTCAACTTTAAATACAAAGATGTTGAAATAGATACCTCGGGCATTGTCGAAACCTGCTCTGATCGAAACATAAATCGTAGCACAGTATTGTATTAAACAACTATGTAATGAAAGTAATATGATTCCACAACTGGAATAACCCAAATAACTAAAGCCAAGAAAAAGTATAAATTACAAATTTAAAACAACCCCCGACATAATGAGGAAGTAAGAGATTAAGAAAAAAGCTGATGATCTTCAGACGGATGAACAGATTTTCATGAAACATGGCTAAGAACACTCGGGATGAAATTATCTATCACACAAATAAACTAAACCAAAATCGGTTCATCCGTTTGGGCGCTACGATACCACAGACAGATACACAAACAGACACGTTAAACTTATAACACCCCTCTCTTTTTGCGTCGGGGGTTAAAAACTAATTTAACAACCGTAAGTGACAAGACAAACAATCAACATAGCTCAGTAAAACGGGAATTGAACGTCCTCATTTGAGATAATGGCTGCAGCGGTAATTGCATTATTCAGTGGACAATGCGGGAATGGGTCAAAACAAAACAATTTTCATTCGGCACGAGGCATTTTCTCTTGAATTTAATCTAGATTTGTAATTTTTTTAACCCCAGCTGTGTTGTAACGTGTAACTTGAAAGAGTCATTACCGACTTTTCTATTTAATTATTTATCCGTGGTTTAAGACTAACTGTAGGTATGTACTGAATATTAGACTAGTAGGTGACTATGTAGCTTTTAAATGCCGTTTTAGGCCAAGGATCGGGTATATCAAGGGCCCGGAGTTCCTACGAATCATAGATTTTTGTTTACGAGTAATTTTTAACGGTGTACACGGCGTGGAATATCTTTAACTTATTATTACTAGCTGATGCTCGTGACTTCGTCCGCGTGGTCTAAGTTTTTTGCTATTCCCGCGGGACTCGTTAATTTTCCGTGATAAAAAGATTTGTCCTTGGGTTGTTTGTCCCGGGTTTGTCCTTCAATCCCGCCGCGACAAAGCAACGATCGACGTGATTTGCATGGGTCTACTTCAGGACCTGGAGAGTGACAGGCTACTATTTATCACGGAAAATTATGGAGTTCTTCGTGGGTTAATTTAAAAAAAAATCCACGCGGATGAAGTCGCGGGCATCAGCTAGTAGTATTTATTATCTTAGTCCATACTCTATACTTAAATATGATAAATGCGAAAGTGTGTCTGTCTGTCTGGTACGCTTTCACGGCCCACCTGTTCAACCGATTTTGATGAAATTTGTACAGGAATAGGTTGTATCCCGGGGAAAGACTTATTATCCCGGACAATAAAGGAGCGGGAATTAAAAAATATAATCCACACGGAAGAAGTCGCGGGCATCATCTGGCATCATCTAGTATAATATTATATCTGTCACCGTAAGATTGCAAAAACCGTTAGATTATAATCCAACTAGCGATATTGTAAACTGTCGACGGATTGTGAACCGTTCAATGTTCCGAGTGTAAATTTTTTGAATATTCATTGTATTTACTTTTTCTTGTCTCTTTCTTGTAGGTTAGGTTAGGGTTTGACATAAATGATCAGGTAGTGCCCTTAGGTGCACTTAGGTTATATTGTGTTAATATACCTAACAGATTACAATCTACCGAAAAATAATGCGTTAAATTGTAATCTGTCGACAGTTTACAATATCGCTAGTTGGATTATAATCTAACGGTTTTTGCAATCTTACGGTGACAATATATCCAACAAAATACTTACGGACGTAAGAGGTTATGATTTTATTATACAAGAACGTGACTGAATTCAAAATCACAGCTGTGCTTACATGGATTCATCCTATAGGTGTTCATGTTATTAAGATAAAGCCACCTGGCGGCAGTTTACTCCGAAAGCTACAAATATAATTTTCATTGTGTATTTTCTTTCTATAAAATACTTCACAAACCGTGTTATATAAATGTAAGACAAGACTTAAGTATTACCTATTCTGTGGTTATATCTAATTTGATAGGTATAGGTAAGTATAAATATAATTTTTGATACGTTTGGTATCAAATCAATATGGCGTCAGAGTACAGACAAGAGTTCATACAATAATTGCAAATTTTGGCACTATTTGGATTTTGTTCAGAGAAAAATGGTGATGAAAAATACTGAATGTTTTTGCCATTTGTCTCTATCTAATACTATCTACAGGTACAACAAAATTGCCTAATGAATGGAATTTTATCGTTTAGGACTTGGATGAGCCACATATTTAGTCAAAAGTGAGAGTCCTATCTACAGAGTCTTTTACAACCACTGAAAATGTTAGAATGTGCCAGAGAGAAGGAAACTTTGGTTACCACGGTGCCTTGAAACTACGGAAGTAGTTTTCAAGGATGTTGTAATATTATTATAAGTTTAATTTAATTTATCGTCAACTAGCTGGTGTCCGCAACTTCGTCCGCGTGGATTGCAGTATTTGGTTCCCGTGGGAACTCGAATTTTCCGGGATAAAAAGTAGCCTATGTGTTTTTCCAGACTTTAATCTATCTTTGTGCCAAATTCCATCATCCGTTCAGCCGTTCTGGCGTGATTGAGTAACAAACATCCATCCAAACTTTCGCATTTATAATATTAGTATAAAAATGATGAGCTTAAAAAAGCATTTTGTATACTTCATTTTTAAGACGCTACGAGCCTTATGAATTACTAGCTATAGCTATACTATTAGCGCTCGGCGCTTGTCCAGTGTGCCCGCGTTCTAGTTGTAGCTGTCTTGTCAAGAGAATAGTGATGTGACACGTGACTATCGACATCTTGTCGATAGTTGTAAAGACGACCAGATGGATAGGTTCCTTACAAGGTCCTCGTCCTTTGGTAGTCTTAACTCTAAGCGATCAGCTGATGACATTATCGACGGTTGGCGTACGCCCAAGCGCTATGCGCAGCAGAAAAATCAGTCAAAGTTCGATGACAGCCGCAATTTGTCGACAAGTAATAAATATCAAGGTCTTCCAGTCGACAGCGAAAATGATTCAAGCAACAAACGTTACTTCGAGGCAACTACCAAAATCAAGAAGACAGGTCACATCCCACCAATTATCGTGGATATCAAAAACAGAACTCACGAAAACATCAAAGAAGCTGTAAGTAAATTTTCAAAACAGTTTCATCTCCAGTATAGGAACGGTAATAAAGTAGCTGTTATTTGCTATTCACCCGAAGCTCACCAAGCCGTCAAAGAAGGCCTTAGAGCAGAAAGTGTATCTTTTCTGACCTATACCCGAAAGGATGAAAAGACGCCCAAGGTAGTCATCAAAGGTCTGCCGGCTTATGCTGAAAAGGATCTTCCTGATGAGCTTGTAAATCTTGGCTTCAAAGGATCTACAGTGACCAAATTAAAATCTAAAAACGAGCTTCCCTGTCCACCATACTAAGTACAGCTTGCCGAAGGAGCTGACGTCATGAAATTTCGCCAAATAAAATACCTTTTTAACTGTGTAATTACCATTCAGAAATACAAACCCAACCGCAAATCAGGCACACAGTGTTACAGATGCCAGGATTTTGGTCACTCGTCCAGAAATTGTAACATGCCGCCGCGTTGTGTTAAATGTACCGAGACGCACCCAACATCAGAGTGCCCAAAGAAGGATCGAAAAGAAACTGCGCACTGTTGCAACTGTAATGAAGAACATCCTGCCAATTACAGCAAATGCAAAGCCAGATTAGCTTATCTCGATCGTTTGCAACAGAATATATATGTTCGAAAGCCACCACCGCCAATTAATTTATCGAAGCCCATATCGAAAACAAGAACTTGGGCAAATGTTGCCGCATCTACTACAACAGAAGGAGTAGCAGCTGAAGGAGGAATACCCAACTTCGCAAACCCGGCTGGTCCCGAAGCTTCTTTTCCCACTACTGAGGATACTGTAACCAAAGAAATGTTCGAGATATTGCTGATTTTACGTAAACTTAAAACACAGTTTACATCTTGCACGTCTCCATTAGAGAAAGTCATGCTTGTGTTCACACACCTCGGTCAATATGTATAATAAAAGCGAACTGTACCTACTCTCATGGAACGCTGACGGTGTACGTGGTAAAATACACAAACTACTTGATTTTGCGGTTAATTCCGTATCTGTTGATATAATACTCATATGTGAAACTCGCCTTACACCAAATTTTCATCTTAAGACTCCTGGTTATACTTGCTATCGACAAGACAAGCATCACACTGGTCGAGGTCAGGGTGTAGCTATTTTAATTAAAAATAACATTGAACATTCCATAGTTATCATACCTAAAACTAAAAATATTGAAGCAGTTGGTATTAGTGTCAAAATTTCGGGAAATGAACATATTTTAGTATCAGTTTACCAGTCTCCTAACTTACCACTTATGCAGTACGATCTGGATATTTTGTTAAGCCTTGGTCCCCACGTGCTCATCGCTGGCGATTTAAATGCTAATCACGATTACTGGCAAAGTAGTTACACTAATACACGAGGTAGGGTCCTTTTTGGTCACATGTTGCATCGCGACTATACTATAATTGCTCCTGATCTTCCAACACAAGTAAACTATTCTCCTGAAAATAAAGCCACTAAACCTGATTTGGTTCTGGCACACAACATTTTAAATGTTAGTGAAGTACAGGCATTAGTCGCTTTATCATCTAACCACTATCCAATTTACTTTAGCATTGGAGGCTATCTGCGTCGTAACGTAAAAACACGCTATTATCGATATCACGATGCAGATTGGAGCAATTATCGTGCACAGCTAGATGAAAATATTCATCTCTCCTCAAAATCTTATTCTTCAATAGAGCAAATAGATTTTGCTGTTGACCATCTGCACAGAATAATCCTAAGTGCTAGAGACTCTGCTGTTCCGATGGGTACATTTAACAATGACACTGTTACTGAACTGCCCCGATATGTTAAACAAACGATCAGATACAAAAACTACTTGCGCCGCTGTGATAATGAGCTACCCAAAGGACCACTAAAGAGATTTATTCGCGGTCTAATAAATCACCTTTGTAAATTGATCAGCGTTGCTGCCCAAGAGTACGCAGATGATAAATGGAACAAAAAGCTCTCCAAGGTCGATAATCGTCGTGCTGATGTTTGGCGTATATCCAGATCACTGAAACCCAAACGCATTATGATACCTCCCCTCAAACTGCCTGATGGATCTTTGACTACCAACGCAGTTGAACAATGTGATGCACTGGCCACTGCTTTTCTTGGCAATATGAGACTCACTTATGATTGGCCTAGTCGAGACCTTAGTAATGCAGTTCAAAATTCGGTTGACTTTATTCAAAGCTCCAGGATTTCTTCTCTGTCTCATCCTGTTCGACCTGCCGAAATTCGAACGGTGCTTAAGACCCTAAAATCCCGTAAGGCTCCTGGGGATGACAATATTGTAAACACATTGCTAAGGAACTTGTCTCAAAAGGCTGTTGTTCTAGTGACAAAAATCTTCAATGGTTGCTTGTATTTGGCCTACTTTCCTACTGCCTGGAAAACTGCCAAAGTTATCGCTCTCAAGAAACCAGGCAAGGACGACACTATACCTTCCAACTACGGGCCCATTAGTTTACTGCCGTCTCTAGGCAAATTGTTCGAGAAGGTTGTTTATACTACGTGCCTACGTGCGGCTTCTGAGCATTTGCTCATAAATGAGCAATTTGGCTTTCGACAATCACATTCCACAGCTCATCAACTAGCTAGAGTCTGCGAGCATGTTACCCATAACCTTAATCTTCACCAATCTACTGGTATGTTCCTGTTGGATGTGGAAAAAGCTTTTGACAGCGTCTGGCACGAGGGCTTACTTCACACAACTATTAAATATGGGTATTCCCTTATCACTAATTAAACTCATAAAGTCGTATCTTGAAAACCGCAAATTCAAGGTTCACATTGGCGAAGCCAAGTCTTCGTGCCTGATGGTGCCTGCTGGCGTCCCTCAGGGATCTATATTGGGTCCATTTCTATTTTTATTGTATCTTAATGACATACCAATTCAACCTCGAACAGGCTTAGCCTGCTTTGCAGATGACACCGCATCCTATACATCATCTGAGGACATTGATTTGATAATTTGTCGTTTGCAGCTATCTATTGATTTACTTCACGCTTTTTTCACTAAATGGAAGCTGAAGTTAAATGAGGATAAGACTGAAGCCATATTATTTACACGGCATCGCTCACCCCCATCCAGAACATTAGAAATCGCCGGCCATAGCGTGCATTGGAAGCGATCCGTACGATATCTTGGAGTAACCATGGACACTAAATTGAATTGGTCTAGGCACATTGCTAATCTTCGCATAAAGGGAGCTCAGGCACTGGGTGCTCTTAGCCCAATTCTCAATCGCAGGAGTAAACTCAGCTCTAAAACCAAACTTAAAATATACAGTGTACTCGTTAGACCATCACTAACTTATGCATGTCCTATTTGGAGTAGCACTAGTCTTACAAATTACAAACTTCTACAAACCATACAAAACAAAGCATTAAAAATCGCGTACAACACTCCATTCAAGCGTAACTTAAATAATTTACATAGCTAAATTAAATTTCCTCTTTTAATTCAATTCGTTCTCAAACTTGCACATAAATTCTATACAATGAATAAGTATCACAAAAATCCACTCATATCAAATATTTGTAAAACAAAAATAACAGATTTGTCATATATCGACAGATACGGAACGTACAGGTTGCCCCATCACTGCCTATTGTTTCCGCAGGCCAATGACGTGAATGCAAGTGTGACTAATATCCCCGACACGCGTGCATCGAATTGAATCCCCCGCTCTCGCCTGTCTGCCGCCTATGTGCGAGGGGCAGGGTAGCTCATCGCGCGGCTCGTATACTGGCCGGTGACCGATTCGTATGCAAGCCGAGCGATAGATTATGAAGTAATTAAAAATTACCCTCCTTAAACACAAATATTATTCCATGTTTGTAAAGCGTAAATACTATACAAGTATTTCGCAATACCCAATTAATAAGTTAATAGTACCTACTTTAAATAACCCTATGATTGTAAATGTAACATTGTAATTCCCTTTCTCTGTATGTAAACTTTAATAGGCGTAAGTAGTCTGTAAGTATCACCATAATTATGTTAAACTTTTGTAAGATTTTAACAAAATGTTTTTATATCGTTATTTGTTAATAAAGAAGTTATAAAATCAATCAATCAATTACTAGCGGTCCGCCCTGGCTTCGCCCGTGGTGGTATATACATAGCCTACAGCACTCAGGGATCGCGTACATATAAAACGGTGAAAGAATTTTTGAAATCGGTGCAGTAGTTCCTGAGATTAGCGCGTTCAAACAAACAAACTCTTCAGCTTTATAATATTAAGTATAGATACCACAGAATTGTAAATGGTAATACCACAGTTATACTTAGTATAGTCAATGCGCACTCAGATCAAAGCTATAACAAATCTGTGGCACGTGGCGTGGCGTGCGGTTTAATATATTATTATCCCTTACTATCTTCGACCTAATCCTTGTCCATAAATCGATTGGCTGCGGTCAGTGTAAGGTAAGCTGTTCACGGTTTACACGCTACAGAGAATCCTTTGATCTTATGAGCACATTCATCTAGGTATAACTAATGAATAGAGTAGTCCTATAACATGCTTACGAGCAAGATTGTAAAAAAAATCTAGCTTATAAAATAGTGTTGGAAAATTCTGCTATACTTTTCTGTTATTTCTAACTTAACATATTCAATTAAATAACTATAGCTGATGATGTCCGCGACTTCATCTTTAGAGGTATTTTATTCGCCTTAGCCGGAGGCTCAGGAGAGACAATTTGGCAATAATAAAGGATCCGGGGGATCGTACCCGGGACCTCTCACTTACGAGACTACAGCGCACCACTGCGTCATAGAGGTCGTCAATAATAACGATTTTAGTTTTTAAAATAATTATGGGTGGTATTTCAAGCTATTTTAATGAATTGCGAATATGTTTGCAAATTAATCCGTAACCATTACATTTTCCTGGACAATGGCCACAGTGTTTAACATCCGTCGTTTGTTGATTTGGTATTTTAAACCACTCTATTTAAATTGTATGTTGATGCAGAAAATGGTCGGAAATACGAAAATGTTATCATAATAATAGTAATTTCAAATTGTACCAACAAATAATTTAATATAAAAAATTCTTTTTAAACAACCGACTTCAAACTCCCGCGCCAACTTTACAACAACAAGCGCACGCTATACAAAGTACTTATTTTATTGTTGATATTTTAAAAACCGCTCGACCGATTTCGATAAAGTTTATATGGGACCACATGGGAAGTATGTCCTTTCAAATAAAAAAAGAATCATCCAAATCGGTCCACCCAGTCAAAAGTTCTGAGGTAACAAACATACAAAAAAAAAAAAACAGTCGAATTGAGAACCTCCTCCTTTTTTTGAAGTCGGTTGAAAAAGAAGATAGCCTGTTTATATTGTAAGATCTGTATGATCACATTCCCTATATGGAATACACTAGACATCAATACACTAGATTACGCTATCAATAAATACCACGGTATTTGGTAAATATTGATTTACTGATCGTCTAGCCTTTACCGTAATCAACTATTCGAAGCCCATTCTCGAAATTCGCAAATTTATGTTGTTTTAATGGGCCAAGTGAAGTGATGTTTTTAAAGAACGTATGCTGGAAAGTTCCTCATCACGTAAATAAAGTTATGTTATTACGGGGTGTCCAAAGACAACACACGGTTTGTTTCAGATTTTTACCCGAGCGAAACCAGGCGTATCAGTAAGTTAGGTATAATGTTATTCCAATTCAGATTGAAAATGGTAACTGTTTGTTCTGATTCAGATTTGCCTACAGGCTATGTGTGGATATGGTATATTTAATTAAAAATTGGTAGCTTGCCAAACCGAGCTTCGTATTGTTAGTATATCCTAAGTAAATAGAGGAAATGTGTAGGTCAAACTCCATTATTTGGTAATATTATTCCTATTCTCGAGTTCCCTACAAGGAATCTGAGTGCCTAGTGGGAAATTTTCTTCCCATTCGGTTAAATACGATTTGTATGGATTTATCAAGCGCTTGACAGCTAGCGCTCTATCAATTCCATATAAATGGTACTTATACTTCGCGCGCGAGTTGAATGCAGAGTGAATGTATGGTGACACATACATTAACTCTGCATTCAACTAGTGCGCGAACTATAGTTAACGTTGTCGCAATCGAATACGTAAAAACACTCCCACTCGGTCTGCTGTTCGTCGGTCATTGATTTTGTCCGGGGTTACTTTCTTAAGACTTCCTCAAACTAAGATTTACGAGAGAAATAATCGGTATCAATAAACTTTAAGTACAATGGCAGGCTCATCTCACGCACGTTTATAGGTTTACGTCGATAAATGATTTTTGATGATCTGTTAGTCTTTATTTGTATTCTTAAGGCCTCGCCACTCGTGGGTTGCGTAAAATGTGCAAATTGTTTTTTTTTTTTTTTTTTTTTATCCACTACAAGTAAGCCCTTGACTGCGATCTCACCTGATGGTAAGTGATGATGCAGTCTAAGATGGTAGCGGGCTAACCTGTTAGGGGCATGGCAGTTATATTAAACCCATACCCCTATTCGGTTTCTACACGGCATCGTACCGGAACGCTAAATCGCTTGGCGGCACGTCTTTGCCGGCAGGGTGGTAACTAGCCACGGCCGAACCTCCCACCAGGCCAGACCAAGGAAAATTCAGAAATTATAAATTCCTAAATTGACCCCGCCGGGGATCGAACCCGGGACCTCCGCACTTTAAGGCAACAGCGCTACACACTGCGCCACGGAGGTCGTCAAATTGGTATACTTAGCGACATGAAAAAAGAGTTCTGACCTGAAAAAAAGAACCTGAGCTGTGCTGAGCATTTTGTGGTACACGTCCACTTTAATATGGACCGCGCACATTAGCGCAACAGGATAAATATCGTTCCTACACGACGCGGACTTTTCGCGTCTAGACGTTTTGCTCTCTCCATACCGTATTGTGTTTCCGCTCTTAACTTTTTGTTTCTTGTGCATGAAATCAAAGAACAGTAGGCACCTATGCCAAGAACAATAAAGATCCAAAGTGGTTCATTTGATATTATAACAAACAAACGTATCAGTGGGGTATATTACTATCGTTTAAAGCAGTATATTATTTCAAAATTACCGTTTCATGTCGCGTGCCTTAAAGTCCCTAAACTAAGAATCATAATTCTAAATATTAAAACAATACGGCTTTAAGATATGGTAGTAGACCCCCTGTATTCTCTTCTATACTAAGTTTTTGAAATCAAAACTCTCAAGTATTTGCTGTTGGATTGATGCCTGTTGGGACGTTGTAAACTCTTTGTTTCTGATATAAATTTGTTCAGCAAGCCAATATCCCTCGGGGCAAATGTAAGTCTGATATACGTTACCCTTGGTATTGTCCAAATGTATTGGACAGTGGACACATTCGGGCTAGATTTAAAGGGTTGACAACAGCTGGACAATAATTCTTCGTAGGCGTAACTTGTCAAATATTGTTTCACATACAGTTGCGCTCTTAGATATAGTAGGTATTCACGAGAATTCCCGCAAAAAATATTAAAGTGAAATTCTATTCTTGAAGTTTTTCTGAAGCCTTACTTATTCCGTAGTATTGAGTAAAGTGCACAATCGAAGCCATAAATTTTGTTGGAAAATCGCCGATTTTCCTTTTGTGCTTCGATATTTGGTTACGTAGTCTCTATAGGTAAGTATTTTTGTTCGACTGTCTGATAAAAGCCATATTGTAAAACTGCGAGTAGGTATACTTACTATTAACCTTCTGAATAAATCATTAAGTAGGTATTGCAATAATATATTGAGTGTCAGCTCAGGGGCCATACTACATACCCTTCAAGCAATACTTAAGCAATATTACTTACATGACAGTTTGAGGTCACGTACCTTGACGTTCTTTAAATAAGGAGTTTAATTCTAAAACACGAAATTCAACAGTAATGAAACAATATGGCTTTAAGCGTTGGCAGTAGGTGCATGGTTTACCGCATTGCTGACAAGTAAGTCATAAGTAATTCTTCTGTACCTGTACCGGGATTCAAAATTGCCACGGATTACTACGATATTAAGGCAATAAATTTGAAATCGAATTCAACTTTCATGGTAGTCATAAATTACGTCATTTTCATTTTACAAGCACGATTTAAAGCTGAAAGTATTCACTCAAAAAAGTGACCTTTGAAAACGTAATAAATCGTCACGTAAAAAAGTTACGCACCATATCCATTTTTCGCATGACCATTTGATTAGTCATAAAACGTAATGCGAAATCGTATATCTTCTATACTCTATTATTTATTGAATCTCACAAATGACTAGTCTCATTTTGCTACCAGCTAAGTTTGTAGTTTGTAAGTAGATAAGCTTAGCTACGTTTCTTTATTATTAAACTAGCGGTCGCCCGCGACTTCGTCCGCGTACAATTCCTGATTTCCTATGAGATTATGAAATTTTCCCGCTGCAAAAAGTCTATCTAAAGAGGCTCTATAAATAGCTTATGCAGGTTTTTATTATTAAAATCTTATATACAAAATGCTGAGTTTTCAAAAACTGTGAAACACAATATATTTCTTTGTTTTTAACCGGTAACTCACATACCAGAAGGCCTTTTATACCAACTTTCATCCCCTATTTCACGCCTTTGGGGGTTGAATTTTTAAAAACTGTGAAACACTCGTTTCTACATTTTCAACCCGCAGCTTATATATTATGTCACCGTAAGATTGCAAAGGCCGTTGGATTGTAATCTAACTAGCGATATTGTAAACTTTCGACAGAGTACAATTTAACGCATTATTTTTCGGTTGATTGTAATCTGTTAGGTATATAAACTCGACAAAACCTAAGTGCCTGGCCTGCGGCCGAGCACTACCTGGTCATTTATGTCGAACCCTAACCTAACCTACAAGAAAGAGACAAGAAAACGTAAATACAATGAATATTTAAAAAATTGACACTCGGAACATTGAACGGTTCACAATCCGTCGACAGTTTACAATATAGCTAGTTGGATTACAATCTAACGGTTTTTGCAATCTTACGGTGACATATACAAAGTTTCATCGCTATAACTTGAGAAATGAAGGACTTTCATACAAACTTTCAACCCCTATTTTATCCCTTTGGGGGTGGAATTTGAAAAACTGTGAAACACATACTTCTTTATTTTTAACCGGTAGCTTACATACCAAGTTTCTTGGCTATAACTTGAAAAATGAAGGACTATCATACAAACTTCCAACCCCTATTTTACCCCTTCGGGGGAATAATTTTGAAAAACTGTGACACACGTACTTCTTTATTTTTTACCGTTAGCCAAAATATCAAGTTTCGTTGATATAACTTGTAAAATACCTTGAGAAATGAAGGCCTTTGATACCAACTTTCATCCCCCATTTCACCCCTTTAGGGGTTGAATTTTCAAAAACTGTTAAATACGTATTTCTTAATTTTCAACTCGCAGCTCATAAACCAAGTTTCATGGCTATAGCTTTCATACAAATTTTCAACCCCTATTTTACCACTTTAGGGGTTGAATTTTAAAAAACTGTGACACACGTAATTCTTTATTTTTGAACGAAAGCCAAAATACCAAGTTTCGTTTATATAACTTGGGAATATCTTGAGAAATGCAAACCCTCATCCCCTATTTCACCCCCTCGGGGGTATAATTTTTAAAAACTGTGAAACACCTATTTCTTAATTTTCAACCAGTAGCTCGTATACCAAGTTTCATGTATATAACTTGAGAAATGACGGACTTTCATACAAACTATCACCCCCTATTTCACCCCCTTAGGGGTGGAATTTTGAAAAATCCTTCCTTAGTGAGCGCCTACGTAACAAAAGGAACCTAGTGTCAAAATTTCAAGTTTCTAACCCCAGCGGTTTAGGATGTGCGTTGATCCCTTAACGATTTTATATATATATTAGATTAGATCACTAGAAAATACCCGCGACTTCGTCTGTATGGCTTTTTTGAAAGTTCAGTGGGAAGTCCGGTGTAATTTTCTGGGATAATAAACCTAAGCCGGGATACAATCTGTGTAATAAATTTCGCCAAAATCTGTTAAAGATGGGCCGTGTAACAGACAGACACACTTTCGTATTCGTTTATAATATTAGTAAGGATAGGTAGTTCTTAGTATTCCCCTCGCGTATTTTTCTTTGCCAATGCAATGGAGCGAAATATAGCCTTCGATTTAGCATTTTTATTATAATTTGCTCTTTCCTACATTGTTTGACTTTCAGACTTTACTAGACATCTCTTTGCCTATAAATAAGATGTTATGTAATATTAACTAGTTTAAGGCTTGTATTATACTAAAATATTCTCCAAGTTTAGGTTTTAAATAAGTTTAGGTTAGTTATAATATCGTGGGATAACTCTGATAAAATTATAAATTCCGCAGGGCGACCGCGTATCTTATGCATCAATCATTGATACATCGCAATCACCTCCGATTGGCTGGATTTATGGTATTCTTGCTGCGTCAATGAATTTCGTCCAATAGTGGAAGAGTGTGAACCAATCAGAGGTGATTGCGATGCATCAATGATTGATGCAAAAGATACGCGGTCTCCGAGCAGGATTTCAGGATAAAATGACCGTCCTTGGGATGAAACCTTTTTTATCAATTACTGTCGTCACATTGACATACATTCGCATTGATTATAGTATATATTTATAGATATTCTATCTATATTTCTATCTCCCTATAAAAAATCAAAATCATGGTAAAGTATAGGGCCCAACGCTACAATCACCTCGCCAAACCTCGCGGAAGAATTCGAGAGATTAAGCTATACAGGTACAATCAAGAATCGATCATCAGACAGCCTGAATATTTCACTTTATATAAAAATTCTTTCCAAAAAAGCGACTTCCAAAGCCACTGTAAAGTAAAAATAATTTTGATTTCTACACACTATGTTGAAGTCGGGCGAGTATAACAAAGATAGGCAAAGTTGACGCGTCATGGGCTCGCCCGACTTCAACATAGTGTGTAGAAATCAAAATTATTTTTTACTTTACAGTGGCTTTGGAAGTCGGTTTTTCGGAAAGAATTTTTATTTTTAACTTTTTAGTGTAGTCTAAATCCCTACGGCTTAAGAGTGCAGTACCATGCAGCATCAGAGTTGAGGACTGGAAATTGGGTTTAAGTATGAAGTCGTTGCTTGACACCTACAATATTAATTCACCATAAAAAAATCCTAAATCACTATGTTTAAGGAGTTCTGTACCCTGCAGCATCAGGGTTGAGGAGTTGGGACTCAGAGTTGTATCGTATACCCGTGACTTGATCTGACAGTGGTAAGAAGCTCATTAACATACGCGTCACTAGTATGGTGGCCCAGAACGCTTCAGACGACAACCCAACAGGAACTACAAAAATTCCAAAGACAAGCATGCCTAGCGATCACTAGCTGCATGAGCACCACCCCAACAGATGCTTTAGAGGTAATACTGGGAATCCCCCCCCCCCCCCTACATCTTCTCTTCTACAAAAGAAGAAGCTACCCTCGCAGCGCTAAGGATAGGACTTATGGGCTGTGGAAAGATACAAACACAACACACACCCGGATACTGTCAGGTGAGAACATGAAGAGTCCACTGTTAGGATGGATCTGTAAAAAAACACGGAAGGAACACATAATTGAGAAAGATTATGAGATAAACATCTCAGATACCGGAATACACAAAAATACTATAGATACGATAGACGTTTACCCAGACGGGTCAAAAACCAGCCAGGGAACCGGTGCAGGAGTGTACTGTCCCGAACTAAACATACATATTGCTCGCGCGCTCGGTAAGAATAACTCTGTTTTTCAAGCGGAGTGCGTCGGCATCACTGCGGCGGCCATGGCAATGGCCGACAGACAGGTAACAAACTTTCATATTAACATTTTTAGTGATAGTGAGCCAAAAGTACGACCTCATCCAAGCTCGTACTAGATTGCCATAACGCACTACAAACACTAACAAAATCAAACCTAGTATCACTCGACTGGGTTAAAGGTCACAGCGACAACATAGGTAACGACGCAGCCGACGAACTAGCTCGACGAGCCTCAAACCTGAAGGTAATGGGACCTGAACCGATCGTTCCAATACCATTCTGTGAGTACAAGACTTGGTTAAAACAACAAACAGTAGGTACTCATGCCGAACTTTGGGCAAACACCACAAGCTGTAGACAAACAAAATAGGCTATACCCAGCCCAAACCAACGCCTAACTAAGAAACTACTGCAATTAAACAGAGCTAAACTCAGGGCGGCTGTAGGCATGATAACAGGACACTGTCCACTTAACAAACACCTATATGTTCTAGGTATAACCGACAGCCCTCTGTGCAGAGCCTGCATGGAGAGCGAGGAGACACCAAGACACGTACTACTCGAGTGCAGTGCTGTAACCACTCAACGAGAAGCCTACATTGGCTCCCCAGCAACACTCCCGGAAGTCCTTGCCGACCTGGGCGGCCTGCTTGGATTCTAGAGTGTGCTCGGCTGGCTGGAGTGATCCAGCGGGGAGTCGCACCGGAGGTCTCACGCACAGCGGGCACCAGTGCTTAAGTGCGGAAAAGCCCAGAGGAAGAAGAAGAAGAAGAAGACCCGTGACTTGATACTACTATATGAATTCACCATCAAAATTACCTAACTCACTAGTTTTTAGGATTTCATGCAGTTCTGTACACCTACAGCATCAGGATTGAGGAAAGGGAATCCTTTACGAAACAATTTTAGATCAATTTCTTATGAAAGCCTTAACGACATTTTAACATAGGTAAATATTTTAACTTTACCTATCCAGGCTATACAGAAATAACAAGAATTACTTTGTGAAATAACCTCAACAATGCTCTACAAGGTATAAATAATTAATATACCTATAATAGCATTGGCAAAAACCTATACAATAGTAATTGTTTTATAGAGTTTTTTACATGAGTAAACCAAGGTAGTTTTATTACAATTTATGGTTAAATAAATTATTGAGACATTTCTTAGACTTCTTTAGTTCTACTCAATACGCGTATCTGTTATTAGGTTAAGTTTATGATAAGTACTGATAAGATCTCATTAAGTGAAATTTTTTGTAAATTACATCTCCTCTCTCAGATTGAGTTGTAGGTACCATAGTCAGACTTCACAATTTTCACGTCTTTGAGAACATTACGTTGGCAGCAAAAGCCCTTTATACAGTAATAATAATTATAATAATTATTGTTTTATAGGATTTTTAAGAGTTAAAAAAGGTAGCTTTATTACAATTTATAGTTAAATAAATTATTGAGACATTTCTATGACTTCTTTAGGTATTTCTATTCTACTCAATACTCTTCTCTCAGAATAATTAGTACCATAGTCAGACTTCAGAAATCTCACATCTTTGAGAACATTATGATGAACTCTCGGATATATGGAGATTTCCTTCACCGATAGAAAAAGTGATTAATTAATTATAGCTCTGCGAAAAGTAAAAAGTGCGTGCCTGAGAATCGAACCGGCCAGCACCGAAATAGTAGGAAAATGTCTAAGGTGCTATTCAATCCACTGGTCAGTAGATCCTAATAGATCCTAATAGATAGATAAATGAAGGTTGATCGCTTCCTAACGTAAACGCGCGTAGGCTATCACTGCGTAGGCAATGTTGCATATACCTTACTGACAATTAATTAAGATGTCTTATTTCGGTATTCAATATTTAGCCAGTACATTTTCATCAAGGTTTATTTGTTACTGCGGAAAAAATCTTATATTTGAGAGGGTATCTTTGAGTACTTAACGAGGACTACATACGAAGAATTAAGAATATCCTTACAAAAACGTGACTTCTTTGGGTCGGAGATACTTAGAAGTTAGAGACTACTTATGTGTTGAGAGTCAGCCTAATTAAAGTACAAACATGCGATGTTTTGGGTGAGTTTGGCAAACTTTATTAGTATAAGCTTATTGAATATGTAGAATGTAGATAGGTAGAGTATATTGCTAAAAATTTACAGTTTAAGAAAACATTTAATGCGCTACTAAGTATCTCAGTGGGGTTTAGTAATAAGATTTCCTCTCTATATGACTGTTGATTTAAGGTTTTACTTTTTAGTATAACTTTCTATTTTTTAGTTTTATTTAAAATAATATGTATTTAACAAAGTAATTAATAAAATTAAATCATCGAGAATCAATAATCAGAGGACCTGAATATTTTGAATTTATAGAATTCTCAATATTTTGTAGATAAATATGGAAATTGTATAAATAAAATACCTTTACGAAACAATTTTATATTATTTTCTCATGAAAACATTTTATATTTACATTTTAACTTAAATATTCTAACCTTACTTATCCGGCCTATACAGAAATAACAAAAAAAAAGACGTGACGTGGCACTCGGAGACTGCCGCGGTAAAGCTATTGCATAGCATTTTTTATCAACTCCGAAAAAAAAAAGTTCCGGGTGTCCAAGGGGAATCAAAAAACCTTTTTGATTCCCCTTGACACCCGGACTATTGAAAACATAATTCTTTAAAATTATTTCGCCTTTATATTTTCAACAACTTGAAGTCAACAATACAAGTAGTCATAGCAACCAAAGTGTTAGGTTTTTTTTCGTTACGGAATTTCTGGATTCGGTCTCCACGCTCAAGGCCCGCGATAGAAGCTATGCAATAGCTTAAAAACTTTCTAAAGTAACCTCAGAATTCGACAATGCAATATACAAAGAATAAATAATTTATATTTCTCAACAGCCCTTTTCTCGGCAGAGGACCGACGGCTTTTCATGCTCTCGTATAGGTATATGTTTTCAGGTATAGGTACGGGGTTGAAACACCGTCAACTTCCTAATCTATCCATTTATTTTAAATTTTAATACATTAGAGATAATATGGCTTCGCTAAGCTTTACAAAATATTCCAGCCTTTACAATTGATAACGACTGGTCGTAAACTCATAACCGTGAAGTCATAATGGGCGATTTCCAACTTAATAAAGGCGTTCACACAGGGAAACAGGTTGATTACAACAGACAACTTACAAGGGAGGACAGTGACGACGTTGTACACGCAATATATCTTGACGAACATAATACACCTGCCGGGGATATAGGGATCCTATTGTGTCCCAAGCATGTACTTAACAACAATACGTTTTACTATTTTGTACTTTATATATGTGCTAGATGATGCTCGTGGCTTCGTTTGGGTTGATTTGAAAATTCAAAACTCTTTGATTTTCCCGGATAAAAAATAAATCATTATACCTGTTCTGAGCCATAAAATCTGAAGATTAGTAACAGTTAAAGAAGTTTAACAAAACTTTTTGCAAATAAAGTTGTCCTGAGTAGGTATTATCTTTACATAATGCATAGAGTCCAACATGACTTGGAATTCAAACCAGACTAACGGAATTCTATTTCATTTACACATTTACGGTGCATCTCTTCACAATAGATCGGATCTACATATTATTAACGTTAAACTTTACCTTGTGTTATCTTAAAGAAACTTAGTATTTATTTGTACTTACTATAATACTTTACCTTCGTACATGATCAATACTTGAGTTTAAATATACATAAATATAGGGCATAATATTTTAAGATATAATTCAACTTCAATAGTTATTTATCTATTTTGTTCAGGAAGTATTCTACGTAAGCCGTGGTATTTTGTGAGTTTCTCATCAATTTTGCCAGAACACGCAGCGTAATTTCTTCCCATTTCATCTAAAATTGTATAAGCTATTTTCTTTGGAAATTGGGAGTGGTTCGGACTTTGTTTTTGGACCGTCCCAATTAATTATAAATTGCTCGTACCCTCTATTATTACATCGAAATTTTGTACGTAAGTAAATACGTACTTAATGAAAAATAACATTTCAGCTTTTTATACGTTACCTTTATGAGAAAAGTTTCGGCCTGCCGAGGCTAACGTAGAAATTATATAAACGAATACCTCTCGTGTTTATTTTAGTCACAGAGTTGAAAAGTATTTAGAATTATGCGCATACAATATAAAGATATATACTTTTCGTACCACTTGCTCAAAAAAGTGACATTCTATGCCACAAAAAGCGAACATAACAATAGTCATTTTTAATCTGTTAAAAACAGGGAAAGAAAATTGTACTGAATTTCATTCATCCTCTAGGGGGAGAATGTGATTTAAATTTGGAATAAGTACTTACCGAAATTTATACTGAACTACATCTGTGTTTACACCATTGAGTTTGTATAATATAAAACATGTCTTTTTGAAAAAGGAATACGCATTTATTATGCAGTTATGATTATTAAATAAAATTACGAAAACCGACGAGGCCGTATGAGCTTGATGCCTTTGCTTTTCCGACAAAAAATATTAGTCTAGGAATTTGCCGCGTTTTTATTTTCTTCAAATACATAAAAGTTAAGTTTATTTTAATTTATTTTTATAAATAAGTTAATGTTCTAAAAATACGTTACGATGTTAAATCAAAGTGACAGTGACAGTGAATTGTCGGATTCCATCAGTGCAAATGCTGCCGCAATTATAAATAATTTGCTTCCAACAAAATCCAAGGAATATTATTTAAAAACTTACAAACTCTCTCTATCAATAATTGGACCAATGTTTCGAATGTTACCTTTTACTTTTAATTGTCATTATTTTTAATAAATGCTTATCTCATATTATTATTGTGTTAATTTTTTCGCAAATGATACGAAAAGTAGAGTATTTTCCTCGGTGATAAAGCTGTCTTAGTCTTGGGTGAACTTAAATCCCTCGCTACACTCAGGACTCGTCTTAAATCCCTCGCTTCGCTCGTGATTTAAGTTTTTAACACCCTCGCTACGCTCGGGAGTAAACCTCGAGTCCTTCGTTAGCGCTCGCGATTTAAATCGTCACCCGCGACAGAAGACACTGCTTTATACCCTTGGTTAATAATCTACTATTTCAACACACTTGCTCATAAAGTGGCTCTTATTCCACCGCAATAAGGCACATAATGACACCATATATCAAATCTAGCTGGTAAACTCAGTTCTGCTGCTTACGCTGTCAGAAAGATTCGGCAGTTCACAGACGTTGAAACTGCAAAGATTGTATATTTTGCTTATTTTCATAGTATTATGTCTTACGGAATCTTGCTGTGGGGTAAAGCGGCAGATATTCAAAAAATATTTGTATTACAAAAAAGGGCAATACGTGCAATTTATAATTTAAAACCACGTGAATCCCTTAGGGAGAGATTCAAGGAAATAGGTATTCTTACAGTAGCCTCGCAGTATATTTACAGTAATCTAATTTTTGTAAAACAACACATTCAGAATTACAAAAGAATATGTGATCTGCATGATAGGCCGACTAGAAACCGCCATAGGCTCGTGACTCCATCGCTCCGCCTCAAGAAAGTCCGAAGGTCGTTCGTGGGAATGAGCATACTATTCTTTAACAAAATTCCTCAACCTATTATAAACTTGCCTTTACACAAGTTTAAGAAGTCCATTAAAAGTATGCTCCTGAAAAAAGCTTATTATACTGTCGAAGATTATATTAATGATAAAGGCGCGTGGATTTGACTCGCTCCAGCAATGGTCAGGACTGCGGTTACTTATGTATCTGTTTAAGTTGTGTGTATGTGTATGTAGATTATTGCAATTATTGTAAACATACCATATACTTTTTCAAAAGAGCAACCACCGAGTTTCTTGCTGGTTCTTCTCGGTAGGAACGGCATTCCGAACCAGTGGTAGATTCATTTGACTATTCATAAGCACTTGTAAAAAGTCTATTTGAATAAAAAACATTTGAATTTTTTTGAATTTTGAATTTTAATCAAACTGTGACTTTTTCATTGCTATTATTCACTAGTGAGTTATATAGTTTTTTATTTTATTTTATCTACTAAATAAAATTATTTTTTAGTATTATTATTATCCACAAGTGAGTTAAAGAGTATTGATTTCCACTGAAAAATGATTATTTTATTCATGTTAAATTATTAAGATTTAATGGATGTATAGTTTACTGAAATGTAGCGTGCTTACACAATATTTAATTTCCATTCGTATACTATAATAAAGATAGTTTACTTGTTCATAAGGTAATGATCTTGATATTTACTTAATATTTATTCCATAAATACTGAAGTAGAAATTCTTTCTACTGAAGGTATCCCAAACCTTTTCAAGTTCGGTATGCCTTCCTGATTATTTTGGGCATATTGTTGCTTAGCCTTACCAGTTCCGAGTCTTGGGATCTCGGTTGGTTGGGCGGTCACGCGATTCCAGTCCACTCCCTAAAATTGCGGATAGAGACTGTGCGGCCAATCCGCCTCTTCCGACCAAAGTGCTCTGTCCATCATTGTAAATCAGGACCCGTATCACATGCAAAAGATAAGTTACAAATCTATATCATACTTAATATTATAAATGCGAAAGTCACTTTGTTTGTTGGTTTGTTGGTTTGTTGGTTTGTCCTTCAATCACGCCGCAACGGACCAACGGATTGACGTGATTTTTGGCATGGGTATAGTTGAGGACCTGGAGAGTGACATAGGCTACTTTTTATCCCGGAAAATTAAGGAGTTCCCCCGGGAATAACAAAAAACTTAAACCACGCGGACGAAGTCGAGGGCATCAGCTAGTATATTATATAAAAGCGAGAGAGAGAGACCATTCACTGATTAATCACGATATCTCAGGAACTATAAAGCATTTAAAAAACTTGGAATTTACAAGCAATGCTCCTTCTATGGCGTAGGCATCGGCTAAGAAACGGTTTTAAGAAATTGGGTGAAATGGGGGTTGGAAGGTTATAATATGAAAGTTCTATGTTTTTGAAGTTAGAGACATGAAAATCGGCATTTAGGTAACATTAGTATTAAATAATAAATGTATTGCAGCGGGAAGGTTTCATAATCTGACACCACCGAGTACTGACACGGACGAAGTCGTGCACGCTAATAGATATAATATTCTATACTATAGAAGAAGACTATAGAATCTATAGTCTTTTGACTATTTTGTTATTTTTATTCATTTAGAGTATTCCTAACCAGTAGTAGTTTTACTTGACGACTCAAAAGCACCGTCGGTAAAAGTTTATTTGAAAAAACATCTTTCTTTTCTACTTTATTATTAACGATGGAAATTAGCCTCGTCTTTGGAAGCTGTGGATGTCTTCTTACTCGCAAATTTACATTAAGTCGAAAGCAAACAAACTGAATAAACAAGAAACTGTTAGAAAACAAACACTGGGATCGAGAATTGAGAACGAACGTTGATTTACTTATCCTCATAACAAACATAGTTTTGCTAAGGGGTGAGAAAATTCATGTCATCGCGACGCTTATCCGTAAATCGACGCGATTTTTTGATTGATAAAATAAGGGAAAATATTGAAATATGCATACATTGTTGATGTGTTATTACATATTTTTCTATGTATTGCATCGCAGTGACACTTTTTTTTGACAACCCTTGACTGCGATCTCACCTGATGGTAAGTGATCATGCAGTTTAAGATGGTAGCGGGCTTTTAACTTGTTAGGGGTATGGCAGTTAGGTATATTAAACCCATACCCCTAATCGGTTTCTACACGGCATCGTACCGGAATGCATAATCGCTTGACAGCACGTCTTTGTGGGTAGGGTGGTAACTAGCCACGGTCGAAGCCTCCTACCAGACCAGAGCAGAGAAAAATCAGGAATTATAAATTCCCAAATTGACTCTGCCGGGGATCGAAACCGGGACATTCCACATTTAGACAACAGCGCTCAACGATGCGCCAGGGAGGTCGTCAAAGTCTTACTTATCTTATCTTTAACTTATCTTATCTTTAAGTTGACGCTGACTCTCCTGTGAGGGACCTCTTGCGACAGAACTTTTGGTAGCAAAATCCAAATAGATTGATCCGCCATACCACCGTATCGATACGAAATTTAACTTTAAACTTACATTCTCCTTTTTATAAAAAACAAAAGTTTATTATTATTATGAAGAAGACTTGAGTATGATAACAGATTAGGTAACTACAACAGTCCCTAATGTACCCTCATTAAGTTGTCTGACCTCCCGCAGTGTTATTTTGATGTTAACAATACAAACTTCGTGTTTATTGTTTAGATATTGCCGAAATTCAGTATAATGGATCTAGTGATACTCATTGTACATAGCTTTACATTTTAGTGATAGCCTAGTGGTTTGGACACTCATTGTTACGTAGCGGTACGTAGGTATCTGTAGGGGTGTAGCGCTTGATCTAATGTCCAGCGATGTAAGCTATGAAAATCAAGCTCTCGGTGGATTTGACATACACCCGTAGCCAGTGGATTCGGAGGCCAGGTAGGCATTGATTGCGTAGATACCTACTTTCAGGCATGGAATGACGAAAATTATGCATTGAGCTTTTTTAACTAGGGTAAGCAGTACCTTTATGCCTCTATGTCGTGCCACTGCCCGTAGCTTAGCAACGTAGATCTCTGCCGCTGGTGGAAACGGACGCTGAGAAGTGGCTTAGACGTTGAAAGACCTCTCTGGTGAGCGCTGTGGTTTCTTAACGGGAGGTCCCGGGTTCAGTCCCCATCACAGTCAATTTGGGGAACTTATAATTTCTGTATTTACTCTGGTCTGGTCTGGTGGTCACCACCCTACCACCCTACCGGAAAAGACTTGCCAAGCAGTTCAGTGTTCTGGTACGAACAACCCGTGCCGTGTAGAAACCGATTAGGGGTAAGGGTTTAAAATGTATAACTGCCAAACCGTTAACAGGCTAGCCCGCTAATATCTACCACTGCATCATCACTTACCAACAGGTGAGATCGTAGTCAAGGGCTAACTTGTAGTGGAATTAAAAAAATACATGTTCGGCCTTCTGTTCAGGGTGGTTTGGGTTCGATGGGCTCGTACTTCTGTGCTATAGCGGTGAAGGAAAACATCTTTAGGAAAGCTGTATCCACCATTACAGCCCATTAACGTCCCACTTTTGGGCACAGGCCTCCACTTTTAAAGAGGGAATTAGAGCTTAGACCCACCACGCTGCTCCAAAGCGGGCTGGCGGGCTAAAAGCTGGGCTGGGCTGGCGGTAGGAAAGGTGTATGAATTCTGCCATTCCGCACTCGGCGTAGTGGATTATGACTTAACCTTTCTCATTCTGAATGGAACCTATAGTGCCAGTGATGGGTTGAATTGATGATTTTATTTGATGATTGTACATAATTTACACAATATAAATCTGTTATGCAATACCCTTCCAGCACGTGTATTCCCTGTCACGTATAACTTAAGTACCTTCGAGGCAAGAGTGAATAGGTATATCTTCTAGGTAAGCGCGTTCGAACCTAGACCTCATCATTGCTTAGTATTAAGCGTGATTGTCGTCAAGCGCAAGCCTATTCTTCGATTATTAAAAACTGTACATCTAATACCGCACTGTCCCTCTTTGGAATGCCGCTAGAATAGGCATGATGCCTATGCCAATAATAAATTATTTCTTACTGATTATTTAAAAGAAGGTCTTCCAAACGACAAAAAATTCACATCTTCTGTTAGTTTTAAGTTTGATTATCATTAAAAAAAGTGTGTTGAAATTTGATGACGTCACAACTATATATATATATATATATCATACAAACTTCCATACTAGAAGCGCGTTTTTAATTCCTATTATATACGAACGTCCATTGAAATGTTACATTTTTTAGGCCTTACCTTGCGTTTTTTAGAGGACGCAATTTTATTTTTTTGATGTGTAGGGGGGGTCAGTGTAAAGCTAAAACCAAGTTTGTGGGGTCGCAACCCTTGTCCCACGGCCGCCATCTTGAAAATAGGGGTTGAAATGGTTTTTACGGTATATCTCTTAAACTATTTATTTGAGAAAAAAAAATTGTTAATATTTTTTGTTGCAAATTAAATTCTCTACAACTTTGGTCCAGTAACTTTTTATCGTAGAACTATAAATAAAAAAGTTATAAGCGAAAATCTTCAGAAATTCGAGAAAAAAAATTTATATTTTTCGATGTAACTTTTTTTTTTATCATTTTACGAAAAAATGATATCTGACCACTTTTGTAGATCGTTTTTTGAGGAACAACTTTTATTTGCATCATTTTTTCATTAAGTCAATAGCTAAGGTTTTACAGCGCTCCGAAGTGAGTACTATTTTTTAGTACTCTTAACTATACCTATATTATACGTGTGTACTAATAATATGTCATCAGTTATTTTTTTTATTTTTTTTATACCTTTTTTAATTACAAATTTTGCAATATTATTAATAATTAATTATTGACTCTTTTCCCCACCACCTACGAGGTAGAGTCTAGAGGCGCGTTTTTTTTTACGTGGTATCCCCAATAGGCATAATCCACGGTGATTTTCTAAATTATAACTACTCCGTCCTCAGTCGTTTCGATGGACCAGGCTGCGGCTCAGCATCTGATCGGCTTTCTGAATTAAATACCAGTGGGAGAACTGGCGAAGGAAGGGGTGTTAATGTTGGCGGTTCATCATCCAAGTCATTTTCATTTATTAATTCTGAGAGTTCCATTACGTTGCTGCAAGTCTCTCCAGAACAATGGAAGCACACTGCAGAACATTTCAGTCCTGCTTTTCGACATCCACACATCGCTCCACAGTTTCCTTTGCATTTGCAAAAGATCAATTTTAGGAGCTCAGGGGGTGCTGGAGGTTTAGAGTTCTGCACTGGCATCAATAATTTTCCACATTTTTTCCAACCCCAGTCTTCAGGATCATTATAATTACCAAGCCACGACTGGACCTGATGGTAGACACGGAAAGTATGAAAGCGAGCTGTATCTTGTGTTGGAGGAAGTGAAGATAAGTTAAATGTACTTTTTGTCACTGCCTTGGCGAATTGTTTATATCTTAGGCTGTCAAGAGAATTATCATCTTTATTACCACCGTATAAAGAGATAAAAAAACGTTCACCAATTACAGTGAGCAAAGCAGGATCAACTCTCTCTCCGATCAGATGCTGAGCCGCAGCCTGGTCCATCGAAACGACTGAGGACGGAGTAGTTATAATTTAGAAAATCACCGTGGATTATGCCTATTGGGGATACCACGTAAAAAAAAACGCGCCTCTAGACTCTACCTCGTAGGTGGTGGGGAAAAGAGTCAATAATTAATTATTAATAATATTGCAAAATTTGTAATTAAAAAAGGTATAAAAAAAATAAAAAAAATAACTGATGACATATTATTAGAACACACGTATAATATAGGTATAGTTAAGAGTACTAAAAAATAGTACTCACTTCGGAGCGCTGTAAAACCTTAGCTATTGACTTAATGAAAAAATGATGCAAATAAAAGTTGTTCCTCAAAAAACGATCTACAAAAGTGGTCAGATATCATTTTTTCGTAAAATGATAAAAAAAAAAGTTACATCGAAAAATATAAATTTTTTTTCTCGAATTTCTGAAGATTTTCGCTTATAACTTTTTTATTTATAGTTCTACGATAAAAAGTTACTGGACCAAAGTTGTAGAGAATTTAATTTGCAACAAAAAATATTAACAATTTTTTTTTCTCAAATAAATAGTTTAAGAGATATACCGTAAAAACCATTTCAACCCCTATTTTCAAGATGGCGGCCGTGGGACAAGGGTTGCGACCCCACAAACTTGGTTTTAGCTTTACACTGACCCCCCCTACACATCAAAAAAATAAAATTGCGTCCTCTAAAAAACGCAACCCCAAATGTAACTTTTCAATGGCCGACTGTCAGCCGCGTACAAAGCCCATTATTTAACAATGACAATTATTGTGCCATAGTTGTTGTCGTTAATAATATACATATGATATCAGCGGTTTGAACTGACGCACCATTAGGTACATTACGTTGTGTGAGTTGGAAACTTGGTTTAAAAAAATTGTTCAAATCGGTTTAGAAATCACGGAGATATGCACCGACATACATTTAAAAAAAAAATAAGATACGCGCCGAATTGAGAACCTCCTCCTTTTTTGGAAGTCGGTTAAAAAATAAATGAGTTTAAAATGATGCCCGCGACTTTGTCCGCGTAGATTTAGGTTTATGTTGTCCAGTGGGAAATTTTAGATTTTCCGGGATAAAAGGTAAGTATCCCTGAGATATCTCTCTATCTCTGTACCAAATTTCATCTAAATAGGTTGAACAGATCGGCCATGAAATCTTAGCCGACAGACAGGCACACTTTCGCATCCATACTAATATTATAATAGCGAAAGTGTGTCTGTCTGTCTGCTTCGCTTTCACGGCCCAAGCGTTCAACCGATTTTGATGAAATTTGGTACAGGGGTAGTATGTATCCCGGGGAAGGACATAGGATACTTTTTATCCCGGAAAATTAAGGAGTTCCCACGGGAATCAAAAAACTTAATCTTTATCTAGTATGTAATCATATTATAGTCTGAATTTATTTTAAAATATCATTGTGGAAAAAAAGGGGATTGATTTCGGATTTCATAACTACTACCGAATGCGTTTTTTATTAAATAAGAAAAAACGCATCATTCATTATTATTTTCAGCAAAAGTTTTTTTGCTGAAATAAGAGTTCTTTTTTATTAGATTTTATTTGAAGCAAAATTTAAAACAGCAATCTCTTCCAGGCAACCTTTGAGTTAAGACTATTACGTATTCTGTGGTTTGAGTAGAGGGTAGAGAGGGATAAAGTAAGCGGAATGAGTGGACTAAATAAATAAAAAGAAAAAATAACATAAATATACACAAATATGTAAGGTAAAATAAATCTAGAGGAAAGCAAATATGAGTGAGAAATAGATACTATTTACTTTGCGTAACTTTAACTTAAGTTTATGCTAGTTATAATAATATTAATTTTGGATAAGTAATAGGTAAGGTAAAGTTTAGGTTGTTTATAATGAAGGATGAAATACGTTTGCTCTTGAGATCGCTCGCGGTGCTTTAAAAACATGGGAAGTTAATAATGATCTTGTACTTATTCATGTTTATCATATTACGCTACGATACCTATGCTTATTAAGGTAGTTTGTTGACCTATCTATATCTAAAATTATAAATGCGAAAGTTTGAATGGATGGATTTATAGATGGATGGACGTTTATTACCTACTCAATCACGCCAGAACGGCCGAACGGATCTCGCTGAAAGGTACACAGATAGAATATAGTCTGGCTACTTTTTATCCCGGAAAATTAAAAAGTAACCGTGGGAATCAAAAAACTTTAACCACGCGGACGATGTCGCGGGCATCAGGAAATTTGGAATTGGGATAGGCGACCTTACGAAACTCTGCTCGAATCAAATATATTACGTGATCTATCGCTGTCAAAGTTTATCCCAAGTCAAGGGTTTATTAAAAATGTACGATTTACCTTGTAGTATATTTAGTTTGTAACTTGCTTCGCGTTTGTTTGCCAAGTACATTCATTATGCACGACATAGTTCGTGAGAGTAAATAAACCACAGCCCCGCCCCACTGGATCTACCCACAATCCACATGGGTTGTGGGTCTTGTCTAGATAAATAAATCTGTCTAATTGTGCTAGCTGATGCCCGCGACTTCGTCTGCGTGAATTAAGTTGTTTAGTCGACGGGAAATCATTAATTTTCTGGAATAAAAAGTAGCCTGTGTTATTCCAGACTATAACCTATCGCTGTGCCAAATTTCGACCGTGATTGAGTAACTAACATCCATACATCCATCCAAACTTTCGCATTTATAATATTAGTAATTAGATAGAAGTACAGATATGAAAGTCTGTCCGTCTGCTTGTCCGCCTGTTTCACGGCCTATTTTTTCAAGCGACTTTGACGTTTAGTACGGAGATGGGTTGCATCCCGGGGAAGGACACAGGCTACTTTTTAACCCGGAAAATCCCAGTGTTCCCACGGGAATGTACAAAATTCTCAATCCACACTGACAAAGTCAGTATTATCATAATTATTGGGTATCATATAGAAAGTAAGTATAATAAATAAGTACTTAGTATTACTAATATACTAACTGACCCACCTCAGCTTCGTATATATTGTATAATGATAGAGTAAATCTACTTGAAAATATCACGTTTAGATCCACTGTGGTTTGAATTGTATGGATGATGCCCGTGACTTTATCGGCGTATGGGAATTTGGATTCCAGGGATAAAACGACTGTACTTCTCTGAAATGCAAGTTATTACTGTACCAAATGTCATTGGAATCGGTTAAACGGGCCATGAAAAGGTAGACAGACATAACTTTCATATATAGGTATTTGGAATGATTGGTATCGAAGGACAGAAGATAATTATCCAATTCTAATATAATAATAACTGTATAAATTGAATTACTATTCTGGCATGGTGCTTAGTATTCATGTTTGTAACCAATAACCAATCAAATAAGTAATAAGTTTCTTTCTTCCATGAAATTTCCTTTTGATTATAATTTATGAATACATTTCTCATAAAAGGAATCTCTACAAATCCCTTGTTTTCATAACAACATCTTCGACAACGAAATTATTTAATGTGATCGCATACCACGAGACGATCCGCAAGATCCGTAGAAGGTGTAAGAGCCGCAAGAGAGTCGACGCATTTTTCAATGAAAATGAAACTGATGAATGAAGGTGCATGTGACGTTAGCAAAGGGACTTCAGTAGCATTGCATTGAAAAAAAAAGTTGAAACAGTTTAAAAAATATAGGTATACTAGCTGATGCCCGCGACCTTGTCGATGGCATCCGCGGCTGGCGACCGCGCGAGAATTGAGAACCTCCTCCTTTTTTTGAAGTCGGTTGAAAATACGCGTCTCTTGCAGTTTTTCTTCCGTGTGTGATCCCCTTTACGTGCCACTGAATGTGTCTTGTGCCAAATTGCTGAATCCAATTAATCAGTGGGAGTTCTGAGGGTGGGGTGGTATCGAATATATCCGGTAATATAAGAGCGAATGGATTGCCACTTACTGATAGTGTCCAACTACTTTATGAATTAGGCCATGATTAGGCCACTCCGACAGAAAAGTTCCCTTGTTAACGAAATAATCCGTCTACTATGAGAACGTGACCTGTTTTCGGGCCATATCACGTTCACTGTTCTGTAAACAACGTTTTGTTAATAGTTGGCAAGCCATATAAGGGCTACAGACAAATAGCACAAACTAGATAAAAATTCTTTCCAAAAAAACTGACTTCCTAAGCCACTGTAAAGTGAAAAATAATTTTGATTTCAACACACTACTCGTATGTTGAAGTCGGGCAAGCCTGATGCGTCAACTTTGCTTATCGTAGTTATACCCGCCCGAGTTCAACATAGTGTGTAGAAATCAAAATTATTTTTCACTTTACAGTGGCTTTGGAAGTTGGTTTTTTGGAAAGAATTTTTATTTTTATCTTTTTAGTATCAGGGTTGAGGATTTGGAGTCAGAATTTTTTATGGGACCACTTGGGAAAATTTAAATCAGTCCAGAAACCAAGGAGTTATGCACCGACATACCTACATTAACAAAAATACGCGCCGAACTGAGAAACTCCTCCTTTTTTGGAAGTCGTTTAAAAAGTCCGAGCGTAATTTCGCGCGCGGAAATCCTCTTCGGCGTTTTGTCCATGCAGATAATTTATTACACTTTTAGTATTCGGGGGCGATTCGCTCGCTACATATATTTTATATAAATGTCTTTATTGGGGTGCGGAAAACGCGGCGGAAACGCAAGTGTCATTAGCAAATCCGCGAGATCGCAAACAGGCTAGCTTTTTTCGCTCATGTATAAATGGGCAGTTGGTGTTTTCCGCTATCGGCCACCGAAAACATTATTGCGGATGCGGAACGCTGCGTAATTTTTTCCGCTTCCGCTCACCGAAAATGGAGCTAACTAGTATTGTAGGTAGTGTTGTAGTATAATTGTATAATCTTTATTCAATAAATTTCATTCAGGGTGAAAACATACTACTGGCAGGTCTGGACAAAACGTAAGCGCACGCCCTTTTATATAGAGCCGCACGGAATTGCCTGACACGACGAAACGTGTTTTAGATTTTTTCGGGTTTTCGCCCTCAAGGATCAAACGATCCTGGAAAACGTTCATTAAAGGCATTTAAATTTTAAGCCCGTAGCCGACTAAAGTCGAATCGAATCGAGTCGCATTGTTGCGTACCTATGCGTAAAGACTCGGCTCTGCGAACTTCAGCACGCTGCTAACCGTTTCGTAAACTGCTAACAGTTTCGTAAAAAATTGTTATTATATTATACCTACATGGTAAATTGGGGTGCTGTCAACTAGATTAAATCTTTATCAAACTCGTTACCAAACTTAAAAACTCGCTTCTAGTATGGCACTTTGTATTAAATACATAGTCGTGATATCATCAAATTTTAACGCTTTTTGTCTTTAATCTATTGTTCAAATGGTTATCAAATTTAAAACTAACCGAGGAAGTGAATTTTAAGTCTTTTGGAAGACCATCTATTTATCAGTAAGAAAAACATTATAATATATTTATATTGACATCACCATGGCATCGTCATTGAGATATTCGACTCTGCTCAGCGAGCCTAGTTGGCGCCAGCCTTACTTAATGTAGATCGTTGTGAAGTTCGGCTTGTAACTGTTTTTCTTTGTAAACTGTTTGAATTATCGAAAAGATGATTTCTCTAGAGTACAAAAAGTCCGAAGGTCGTTCGTGGAATGAGCATTCTGTTCTATAACAAAATTCCACAACCTATTTTAAACTTGCCTTTATAGGTACACAAGTTTAAGAAATCCATTAAAAGTATGCTTCTGAAAAAAGTTTATTATACCTACTGTTGAAGATTACGTAAATGATAAAAGAGCATGGATCCGACTCACTCGAGCAATGCGAAAAGGAAAGCGGTTACTTATGTAACTACATATGGATGAAATTGTAATTTTTTTTTTCAAAAGAGCAACCACCGAATTTCTTGCTGGTTCTTCTCGGTAGAAATATCATTCCGAACCAATAGATTCACTCGACGATTTAAAAGCACTTGTAAAAGTTTATACGAATAAAAACATTTGAATTTTGAATGTTTAATTTTTTTAAGTACGTGTATGTAAATGTACCTACTTCCAAAAGATTTCTACATGGTGGGGTATTTAATTTTATTGTTATATATTCCAAACGCTTACGCCTCATTGTTATATTTTGTTCCAGGTGGTTTATCTTGTTTCAACAAGAGAGTTTGAAATAATATTAATACTGCGAAAGTACTTGCGTCTGCCTGTTACCACCTGCCACCACCACCCACCATCTCACCCATCTGTAAAACAGATTTTGACGAACTTCGGGTATTGACGATGGGTTGTATCCCAGGAACGAACACAGACCACTTTTTGTCCCAGAAAACGGGTTTTTAAAGCGCAAATACCTAAATCTCGCGGATGAAGTTACGGGCATTATGTTTGATTTGTTAATCTTGCGCTCGAAAGTATGAAAAATAAATCACTAATTACTAATCAGTGCGTGTACGTTGTAGAAACTTTATTAAAAAAAAACGTGTTGCCACAGTGCGAAGGGTGATCAGGTTATTCTGATCCATCAATATAGAATCTCAGTTCAGTAACCAAGACTAAAAGATGCGGCTTAAAATGAGAAGATTTTCGCATGATGAACGCCAAACTTAGTTTTGAACATAGATAAAATATAATACTGGTTTATTTATATATTGTCTTTGGTTTTGAAGAAGGCACGCTCATAGGATAGACTTAGACGGGCTTAACTTAAATTTAACCTGTATGACGTATGTTTAACCCGTGCTGAAAGTTTTTTTTCAATACAGTTGTCAAACATGGCGCACTTTCAGAGGCTGTAGTTATGATTCGAAAATTGAATCTTTCGCATAGGCATCTTACTTTTACACGGTCGTGACTTACTTTTACAAGCTCGACACTTACTTTTGCAGTTTAGTTTTAAATTTTCCAAGTCAATTAAAAAAGTTTATTAGCAAGGAGTTTTCATACATAGAATATAATCGGATAGGCTTTTTACGAGGAAAAATGAATGAATCCGTACGTTTTAGCATTGAATTTTCAAAACTCTTTTAAATGGTTGTTGATTATATTTAATTACCAGTTTTAATTTAATTATTTTCAACCTTTGACAAAAATCGAATAGGCTGTATACGCGTAGGTACAAACCCGTAGCCTAGTTTCGTTGAAAAAAAATATGTCCAGGTGTAAATACGCGCCATTTGCTGAATTTTTTTATTTTTTTATGTGATAAATTGATTATATTTTCAACTGTATTGAAAAATTCTTTTAAATGGTTGTTGATTATATTTAATTACTTTTAATTTAATTATTTTCAACACTTGACAAAAATCGAATAGGCTGTATACGCGTAGGTACGAACCCGTAGCCTAGTTTCGTTGAAAGAAAAAATATGTCCAGGTGTAAATACGCGCCATTTGCTGAAATTTTTTATTTTTTATGTGATGAAGATGATTATATTTTTGTACTATTTCCCACAACTGCATTGAAAAACGTCGTGTGATACACGGGTGTGAAGGTTATGGCAAACTCGTGACATTAAAAACCCTCACCTTCGGCTCGGGCTTATTAATGACAGCTCGTTTGCAATAATCTACTTTCCACCCTTGTATCACAATATACTATTGTATAAGACCAAATCGGAACTGTCTATTTTCAGATTATGGCACGTGGTGAGCTTCATTTAAAGTGAGCTTTTTTGGAGGTTAAGAATCGATTTTCATATATAAGCCCGGGGTATGAAAATTTATGGGGAGTAAAATCAAACTTTCTCCGTTACGTTGTTTACTTTATGTTTGTATGGTAACACTTTTCGTTCGTAAGGAGTAAACTCCAGTCGTTCGTCGGAGCTGACACATGTTTTTAATTTATTTTTATTTTAATCAACTGACAAATGCGTTCTGTAGAAACTGTAGGTACTAACTGCCCGTCGTACTTGCCAGTGATAAGTTTATTGATCAAATTAAGGGCCTTCCTTTTCGGAGACCCGTTAAAATTGAAGGAAAATAAATTGAAGCTGTCATATAGGAAGCCGGCCGTGACGCTGGAGACAAATTATGATGAATAGTAGATGACTCAGCGTCAGAGGGCGGGGCCAGGGTCGCCATATTATGGTATCCAAATAAAGGACAAATCATCTCCTTCCTTACCGAAATCTTTCCTTTTTTCAAAAATATCGCACGTAATCTTTTTTTTACTCAACAAAAGTTAGGCATTGACAGCTACTTGTATTTAAGTATGTCTTTTTTTTCTGAAACAAGAGACGTAATAAACTCCTCTTTTGCAAAGTACCTGAGTACCTACCTGCATTTTTACATAAGTAGAAGATGCCCGTGACTTCGTCCGCGTGGATAAAGGCTTTTCAAGTTCCGCAAGAATCCGAATTCCGATATAAAGTCCTTCCGCGGGATGCAACCAACTTATCTCGGTACCAAATTTCATCAAATTTGGCAAATTTGGTTGAGCAGATGGGCTGTGAAAGCGTAGCAGTCAGACAGACAGACTGACTGACACTTTCGCATAAAGATGTTTATTTTTCTCAAAGAAGAACAAGGTTTACTTATATGAGAACTAACAAAATCTATGCTCAAAAATTAATATTATAATTTAATATCATAATTAATAATATGTATTTAAAATATTTATGTGGATATTACGCTCTCCTTTTATATTTTTAGATCTGGCAACCCTAGGCGGAGCGAAGATTAACGATACAACACAGTTTCCGCGTTTTATATTAAACTTATCGAGGTTGTGATTTTATTAAGTATGTGGAACACCTTTTACGCTTTATCTATACTAATACTATAAACTAGCTAATACCTGTGACTTCGACCGCGTGGATTGAGGAGTTTTGGTTCCGCGGGAACTCTTTAATTTTCCGGGATAAAAAGTAGCCTATGTGTTATTCCAGACTTTAATCTTATCTTATCTTTACTTCTTCTTTAAAATTTTCATTCAAATTTCATTCAGATCCGTTCAGTCGTTCTGGCGTATTTAAACTACTTATCAACATTTTAATGCGAAAGTGTGTTTGTCTGTTTCGTTTTCACGCCTCAACCGATTGAGCAATCAACCTATACCATATGCAAATATTACAAAGAATTAAGTAGTTTGCTCCTTTGATAGTCACAGTTTTCGTTCCCATATACTCCTCCGAAACGGCTTGACCGATTCTCATGAAATTTTGTGAGCATATTCAGTAGGTCTGAGAATCCTCCACGCAGACGGAGTCGCGGGCATCAGCTAGTTTAGGTATATAATAATAGTTTTTATTACAGGAAATGACACGGTTAAAATCTCTGCAGTTATATCGTATCGTCGTCGTCTCAATCCATAAAGGTCTAGCAAAATACAGATGCACAGAACGGTGCGGCACGTAGCGGTAAATATATTTTTTGTATGAGTCGCGTAGTGGATCTCTGTGCCGCGTCGCCTAAGTGGGTGCAGCTCCATACAACGCAATTGTCGCAATGTATCATGCAATGTAACAGAATTCCCTTAGTGTGGACGCCTTGCGCGCACGAACCGTGCACACTACGCGCACGAACGGAGAATTTCAACTGGTGCGCGCCGCGATCCGCCATTTGTCGGTTTTTTTGCCGAACACAAAGGGGCGCGCAATGTGCACGGAGCGCCAGTGTGGACGGGTTGTATGTGTCTGCACTGCGGAACGTTCTCGGCAGACTGAGCTATGTTCGCCGCGTGCATGCCGGAAACAGATGCGAGTAGGTACATGCTCGGTTCGTGCGCGCGCTGTGTCCACACTTATGAAATGCTCCTTATAAGTTACATTGCATGTTACATTTCGTAAGCCTGTACCCGACTTTAGTCGTCTAGCACTTGGATGCAATAAGACCTGCTTGCAAGTGGTGATGCAGACTAAGGTGGAGCACTTGCATAGAAGATAATTCAGTCTTAATTGATTAACTGGAACACAGTTTTGTATATTATATACCTACTTACTGTTTTATTGCTTTCTGAATAAATAGATTTTGAATTTTTATATAGTTATATTGATTTGAATGTACCGACCTATACTTAAAGTGGAAGGGAAAACCGAACGGTATCTAATAAAAGAGGTAGTCTGCATTGATTGCAGTCAATTCTGTGTTTGCATTATAATTTATATTCATAAAGAAGTATTCGCTATGAAAAGCCCCTAATATACTATTTAAATTGAATTTAGTAGAAAACATTTTATTTCTTTCAATCAGCCCCTACTAGCGTTGTGTATATAGAAGAATAAAACTTTTATTGGTACGCATTTGATGAATCACCTTTTTACGATACTGGTGTCGTAAATGATTGATTTAAGTTTATTCTTTCCTAATCAAAAAGTCGTCAGTAAATTGCGAAAAATTCGCAACTTTTTGAACTACGAAGGCAAATTTAGGTTTCTATCTTTTTTGGACCTTACCCTGGTTTTTGCGCGTTTTTCTCGGTAGGGATAGCATTCCAAATCAGTATAGGTTGATGATTCAAAAGCACTTTTAAAAGTTTTTAAAAAAAAGTTAAAAAGCACTAGATGATGCCTACGACTTAAAAGCGTAGATTAAGGCTTTTTTAATTATTTTTTATTATTCAATTTAGCCCTTGACTGCGAGCTCACTTGATTGTAAGTGACGATGCAGTTTAAGATGGTAGAGGGCTAACCTGTTATATTAAACCCATCATACCCCTAGTCGGTTTCTACACGGCATGGTACCGGAACGCTTAATCGCTTAGCGGTACATTGTTGCCGGTAGGGTGGTAACTAGCCACGGCCGAAGCCTACCACCTGCGAGAGCTTTAATCTTCCTGATATTATGTTCAGGCTATAAGTTATCTCCATTCCGAATTTCAGCCAAATCGGTTAAGCCATTGTGGCGTGAATTAGTAACATACAAACTTTTCCATTTATAATATTAGTAGATACATGTATTAGTAAGATAGTGTTTGAAAATCACTGAAACATAACAATAGTCTAACCGTATATTTCGCTCCATCAGCACTAACCTACTATAATTACACTGCATTTAATCTAACAATAAATCAGTACGCAAAACATCATCGCGACCATCACGCATTAATCAATCATTTCTATCATTTAACGGCCCTAGATTGAACAAATATCATATAAGTATATAAGATTTTCCATAAATCACAAGTCAATAGCCATTTCATGAATAAGGGATCCGTAATATATTTCCTGTCATCGATACCGTCGTTAATCAAGCAATCTACTTACTAAGAGAGGCTTATTACTGTTTATCCATCTGGTTTAGCCATCCCTTATTACATGATTATTCGAAGATTATTAGGTAAATACAGATATTATTCTCAGGGTAAAGGGAAGTAGAAAGATAACACTTCTCTACCTTGTATTATTTCACATGTTTCTTTTAGCTCTTTAACAGTTGTTCCATTTGTTTATAGTTAGATAACTGCCAAAACAATATTTTGGTAAGTAACTTTAACTTTTTCAACTAACTAACTAGTTTACTGAAGTTAAAGTAACGGAAGTTCATACCGTGAAATTAAGATGAACTTCCGTTTTGATTATAAAGTTTGCTTTTTCGGTAGATATTTAGCCAGTTTTTACGATTAATAAAGTTCTCTGATTGAAAATATGAGTTAAATAAAAGAGAAATCTTTTGAAACCTTCAGTTATTTTAGTAAATTTTTCTGAAGCAGGTCAAAAACGACATAAAATATTATGCTTAGCACGTAATGCGATGAAATATAGTATCTATGGAATATTATTTTGAATCAAGTTTATCAGTATTATAAACTGCAGGACTGCTATCCTCAACATACTATTGTTATAAATGTGAAAGTGTATCTATAATTTACTCTGTCGGTTTGTAAACTTTTAACTGCTGATTTTGATGAAGCTTGGTATTATATTTATAGACTCCTTCCATTCCAGAGACGATCTGGCTACTTTTTATATCGAAAATTCAAAGCTGAAAAGAAAATCATATTCGAACATTCACGAAATATCGTAACCATATCGGTTTCATTAATATACAAGAACTCAATTACTGAAACGCAAATGGAAAGTTAATTGAACGGTATATTAACGCGAATTAACTTCGTAAATTGAAGACCAAAAGGGAAATGAAAGGCCGTGTTTTCCCATTTTCTCATAACAAGGAGTAGCCATTAACTCGCAAGCCAAACAACATTGAGCTGCTCGCTTTTTATTACTGACCGAATTCAAAGAATATACGATGTTTTGTATATAAATGAAGTGATAGTAGGTAGTAACATAGGTAGGTATTTACTTAGCTAATATTATTCTATTATTATGATTCATTTTACGTGGTTTTATATATACTGTCTAGCTTTTGCCCCGATTTCTTTATATCAAAAGCCTACAATATGTTTCAAGTAGTGACACTTTTTTTTACAAAATCCTAAGTAGGTACAACCGGAAAACATCGTGAGGAAACCTGCATGCCCGAGTGTTCTTCATAATATTCTCATTATAAGTCGTGAGAGGTCTGCCATTTGCCTTTTTGATAAAAAAATTGGATATGGACAGTTCTCATTAAAACTCTAAGAGAAAAGTAAAGTGATCAGAAATGAAATATAATAAAATAAGACAGAGGAAACTATAGCACTTCGATCGATTTTAATAAAGATGTAGTCGGACTAAGCCCTGGCTGGCGTTGCAATTGATCAACGCCCTTCAGGATTTGTATAGGTATATTGTATTGGCTTTTACCTGATTACCATAATAATTTATCCTGTTCAGAGATTGTGTGATATCTACGACTAACGGGAGAAGTTGCATTTTAACACAAATATTAATCCATAAATAATAATTAGTTATTACGAATACACAAATTTAATATTTAAATGCGAAAACGTGTCTGTCACTCTCTTACCTTCCGATTATGACTATTTTCGTGTCAAACAGAGTTAGATATCGCGCAGCACGAAGAGGCTACTTTTCATTAATAGCTGATGAACGCGACTTCATCCGCGTGTTATTTTTAATTTCCGCAAGAACATAGCCTATGTCACTCTCCAGGTCAACTATATCCATGCAAAAAATCACGTCGATCCGTTGTTTTATTGCGGCATGATTGAAATACAAACCAACAAACAAACAATCACACTTTTGCAATACTTACACATCACTACTTTTGAAGTATGATAGTAACAAAAAAACACGTCGATCCGTTGTTTTATTGCGGCATGATTGAAATACAAACCAACAAACAAACAATCACACTTTCGCATTACTTACACATCACTACTTTTGAAGTATGATAGTAATAAATAAATAATATTATGATACTAATATATTATTTGTGGGCCTTAGTCATCCAAATTTTCATCCCGTTTATTTATGAACGTAGTTACCTACATTCTAATTTAATAAAATGTGTTTTACTGAAAATAATTTAAATGCTTTCAGTAAAGCAATTATTTTCTTTGTCCAAATTTTTTTTACTGTGTCGCTTTGTTAGTGCTAATAAATGAAATTATTTATGCACTAGAAATTACAAATTTGTTGAACACGTATTTCAAATCTTTACAAAGAAGGCAGAGAAGAAACCCTGCTTAAAATTCACCCAAGATACGAACTAACTATCTTTAATCAAGATTACGCTTTCCAACTTCCAGCCAAATTCGGTTAGGGGTATATTAATCTTAATAAACGTTAAATTACGTGAACCTATTTTTATTCTTGGGAGAAATAAGAAAGGTGGGTTACATCTTACCTGATGGTTTCAAATTGAGGTATTACATTTTTAACTATTTTCTGTGCCTGTATTTTACCTAAGACAAACAGACAAAAATATTATCACGATAAATAGGTACGACGATTGTTTGATTGTCGGTAGAACATAGATAGATATAGACATGGGTAGAGTTATGCCGAAAACCACAGTCTATAATGACGTTCTGATAGTGTATTTTGCCGAAATGTTGTTAAGTTTTATGCGAAAAGAGGCAAAAATCTACCGTTTACAAGATTTTAAGCAACAACCATGACTACATAACTGTATGTATGAGTAATATGTATTATATTTTTTGTATATAATTTAATTATTAGTATATTGTAAAGTTTATGTAGTCTAATAAATGAACATAAGTTGTTGCACTATCCCGCTCCTTTTAAAAATTCAAAACTCAAAAGATTTTTATTTAAATAGACTTTTTACAAGTGCTTATGAATAGTTGAATGAACCTACCACTGGTTCGGAATGCCTCTCTACCGAGGAGAACCGGTAAGAAAGTAAAGGTTCATAATGGATGGGTTTTCTGGAGGAGATCACTTTTAGCGATAAAACCGCCCGCCCCCGAAAAGAAAGTAGGGAAAGTGAAGAAAACAAAGTATGCAACACTTTGTTTTCTGTACTTTCTAAGTGCTTACTTTATATCTTCATGTTTGTGTGGCAATACAGAATTTATCTATCTACTTTTCTATCTATCTGTATCTTAACACTTTCGCTGCGTTACGGCAAGTATTTTGCCGTATTTGACGGTCAGCCAGTGCGGCAGCTAGTTTTCCATGTTTTGCGCACGGTGCGGGGGTGATTTATCTATGTTCCCGTACGTGTAGGAAAGAGACAGTGATTTTTTCTATATGGTTGCTTTTAATATAATGATATTGTATACTAATAATGTACGGCAAAATAGTTGCCGTAACGCACAGCAAGGTAATTATTTTTATTCAGTGCGGTACGGCGACTATCTTGCCGTACCCCCCCAACCCCGCGCCTCACTGCATGCGTCCGCGCGGCCTCGCAGTTTGCATTAGTGTTGGCCGTAAGTGCTCGATATTTTTTATGCAAAAAACTACGCGACGAGACTTTCACGTAAAAAACATGATATGAGTAAGGGAATTACCTACTTTTTAAAATTTATTTTATTTCGTTAAAGTTCCTAATATGATCTCATCATAGATTAAAAATAAAAAGTAATTACTAGTGGTTCGCCCCGAACTGAGACCTCGCGGTTTCACAGAGCGCCATATATTGACATCAGTGTGAAGTTCTGTTAAAAATATCATCATCATTAAAAATTAAATAATTTCGTTTCCTTATAATATTTATCTAATTTTAGTATTTGTTGTTCAAGTACAGGATATAATTCAAATAATTGATCAAGTTACAGGCTTGAGAGTTCAGAAAATTGAGAGTTCTGAGGTCAACTTTGGACGTTAGAAAATCGCTACTTTGAAAGCCTCCCATTTCGTCAATTTTAGGGGAAAAATTCAAAAAAAAATATTTTTGGACTCTATTCTTAATTATCTTTAAAATGATATACTGCAACCCTATGTAACGCTATAAAAAATATTTTACTTCGCATTCGCTTCTATGAGAGCCCCCCTGAAATAAAGATTTTTAAAACTTTTTAAGCCATATTCGGCGGGAGGCCATCGATTTACATATTATATTTAAATTTGAAGTAATTACGTTCAGCAATTCAGAAGTTATAAGGCTCTGACAGACGGACGGACAAGTGCCAATTCACCCAAGTAGACTCAGAGACCTTCGCTTCGCTCGGTCAATAATAATTTGGTACCCTAATATGAATCAAAATTTAAAAAACCTATTTGTATTTATTATTATTTATTTATTAATCAGTGTATTTGTACTAAACTTACATGAGTGACTGCTTTTTATTTTAATTTTTTTTATATTTAAATATATTTTTTTAAATTGGCGATAGGTACTTGTAAGAGTAATTATTATGTTGACTAATTATGAAGAATTATGTTGATTTATACACTTAAATTTGTTGTGTCTTTAATAAAGAATATCTTTAAAATATCGATTGTCATTTCAGAAGTAAACCCATCCCTAGCAATTTTTTAACTTCTATGCTATACGGCATATATATTGCCGTAAATGACTGATTTTGAAAAATCTCTGTATCTTTCGAAATATCATAGAGAACCCGGGGCTACCGCAGCTAGGTATACACGAGGATGTAGCCTATCGATTTGTTCAAAAAACCCATTGATATGGTGAGTTTCCACGTCTCCATGGACTTTGAAAGTCAGGTTCCGGTACGGCAAAATAGAGGTCGTAACGCATATCAGGAAATATAGATACGGGCAGTATTTGTCTCGTACCGCACGAGCCGTAGGTTTAGGATCCAATGCTGCCGCAGCGAATGTGTTAATCATGTTATTTATTTTTTCAGAATAAAGTCCTTTTGTGGTAGCATTAAACAAAAATTGCACGATAAAATAAAATTTAACTTGAAACGGTTGGGGAGTGAAGGAATTAATTAATCGTGTTTCTTTCTGTCTAGATAGGAAGCCGGTGGCAATTTCAGTTTTTCATGTAACGACAAACTCATCGTTGATATTGTTATAGGAAGGTTGGTTAAAGATTTCCCAAATTTGTAAAGATGAATAACCTGTGGGAAAGGCCGGGTATTGTATTAGTGTTTCAAAAATAAGCTTTGACAATTAAAAAACTAAAGATACTTTAAATGCTGTGGCATGCGCCCAGATATTATGTTTATTTGAGCTAGACGTTGATTTCTTGAAAATTTCATGAAAATTTCAAGAAATCAACGTCTAGCTCGAGCCAGACGCGAAAGATTTACTTTTTTAAATACTTTAACTTTTGTAAAGATGCAACGTCCTTGTAGGTTTTCGAAATCTCGTTGGGAAAACCATTTGCATTTTATCAGGAATAAAATATTGCCTATGACACTCTCCGGGCCTGTAACTATAAACGTGCAAAAAATCACGGCTATTCCCCATTCGGCAGTTGCGACGTGATAGAAGAAAAAAATAAGCAACAAACAGACAAAATTTTGCTTTTATAATAATAATTCTTATGATTAAGGGTCGGATACAGAAGGCGGTTATCCTTGAGACGGCGCAAATTGTGAGGAGGTTCCTATCTCCGGATCTCTGACCACCAGCTGCTTGGGTCCTTCCCCGCAGCTAGTGGGACGTATAATTTTGTAGAATTATTTTTAATGGTATTTTGTGTAGTATTCTAATATAATTATGTAAAACATGTTTAGGAATAATTTTGTAGAAATCAGTATATAAATAAATGAAAGTAAATTATTATGAGTAGCGATAATAGGTATGGTTCACTTCTTTAAACATCTAATGTTCCCATTATCTTATTAAGTTCTCATTTTCTTCCATTAGCTCCCTGTTTTACTGTTTAGCCATTCTAGCCCACAAATGATGCCTCATAAAGCTGGGCACAACAATAGAAACATTTTACCTTATGAAAATCCTTTAAAATATCTAGTTTTCTTCATAAAACTTACCAAGATTTTCTATTTTAAAAGGTACAAAGTTTTATTCGTGTTTCAAATCGCAAGGAATTGGAAAACTAATAATTTTTTTTTTAAAGAAATTAATTCCGTAGGAGCCCCTTTTAATACCGGGATAAAAAGTATCCTAGGTCATTATGTTTGTAGTCCAGTAGACACCTATTGCACCATCTGTTTTTGTACGTTAATGGTACCTACTCATGTCAAAAAAAATTCAACCAGTTCCGACTCAACTAGGTCATACAAAGTTTTGACTCAATCGGATGACTGATAGGTGAATATTGAATGGCCGGACAGGCAAACATAATCTTAATATATATAAATCTCGTGTCACAATGTTTGTCCTCAATGGACTCCTAAACCACTTAACCGATTATAATAAAATTCGCACACCATGTGCAGTTCGATCCAACTTGAGAGATAGGATAGTTTAAATCTTAAAAAAACATCAATTCACGCGGACGAAGTCGCGGGCATCATCTAGTTATTTATATTTCTTTGAAAAAAAGAAAAAAAAAGAGTTTTAAAGATAAGATGGTCACACAGACAGTTACATAAATAAAATAAATGCGTGAGTAAGTTCTTAACAAATAATTGAAACTGTTACATTACTTAAAATTTAAATTTAAATAAGTAAACAAAATGTAGTGTAGACCGACAAACACAAGATGTGAAAATAACCGTGTAAAGAATAAAATCTATTTAATTTTATATGCCATCATTTTTTTTATTAAAATATGCAGCGGATACATAAATGAGGGTTCCTGGGACAGACCCCATTTTTCGTCATTTTAAGCGATTCTTGCGTTCGATACGTACGTATTTAAGCAGAAAATTTGTATGGAGTGTGCATTTTTTATATGGTCAAACGAACGCTGAATACATGACCTTTAATTTGATATCATGATATCCCCACAGCTGTGATTCCTATTTCTTTAAAGTGTACCTGGAAAAGTATGGCATTTGTTTAAGGCGTCTTAATAAGTAAGTTATATATCTTTTTAATCGTTTTCAGGAGTATATAAGACGATGTTTTAAATAGCAAATGTTGGGAGTACTCTTTAAAAGCATAATGGAAGTATAGATACCTACTTTGAGTAATTTCCGCTGAAAAATACTTCAAGCGCGAACTTACATTTTCTCTTTGCTTGACTTATATTATGTTATCTTATCGTTGTGTTCTCTTTATAATACTCGTATTTAAGTATACAGAGTCACTTGTAAAAAATCCACTACCACCACCAATACAGCCCAATAATGTCCCACGGCTGGGCACGGGCCTCCACTCTCATTTATTATGAGAGGGAATTAGAGCTTAGACCCACCACGCTGCTCCAATGCGGATTGGCCGCCTTTAACGACTATTATCATGCTAGTGATAATAACCGGGACCGACGGCTTAACGTGCTCTCCGAGGCACGGGGTTGGAACACCGCCAAATTCCTAACTCCGGGCTAGCTAGTACTGAGAATTTCTAGTAAGAAAAACCCAATACTTAATTATGGCCCGACCCGGGACTCGAACCCGGGACCTCGTCGGCCGCAGTCAAACATGCCAACCACTAGACCAACGAGGCAGAGGCAGGATGTAAAACATCATGATCCCTTAAATATATTGCAGGGGAGGTCAATTGACTTCTAATACTTTCGGTCGAAATAAGTGGAACGTATCTAAGAAGCATAAAAAGGCCATTTGCTTAAAACGGACCACTGTCACCCGAATGTATTATGGCTCATTTGAAAGCATTCGACCTTCTCTACAACCCATTCAAAGGGTCGTAATGGTTTACTAGTGACCCTGCATGTACAATCAAAGACTGAAATGATTCAATCTAAAAAAAGAAAGAATAAATTAACATTCGTTTTTGTCACAGTTTTGCCCTCGCGTCTGCAGATGACAAATTGGATTTCTCACAAGGATAAGGGATTTACAACAGAGCTGGCATTTATTAAAACATTAGCATATTAAATTCAGATAATTAGTATTTTTACAGGTTTTTATTTAACTTGCACTTAACAATTGCATATGTAGTTAAACTTTATCCTTTATTTTTTGACCAGCCTACATGGATTTAGTTATCATTACGCAAAGTTTTATTTTTGTCGTTATTTCCTTAACTTTTTGGCTTCCAAGTTCTCGTTGTACCTATAATTTATTTAGGTTCCTTTTTGATGACAAATTCACGAGGAAACGTGAACCGGTAAGTAGCATAGCAATTTTCTGAAACATTACTTGCGAGTAAAGTAAGATGTACACGTACATCATTAACGTTTTAATTGGCCTCATAGTAGGTTCTTAAGTATTGAAAATACCGTTGAAAATTTAATATCAGGTAGATATACAGAACAGTAGTAGTAACTTACTTCATTTATTTTTGTCCGCGCTACTTAAAATGAGCTTAGGATGAGTAACTAATTATTTAGCTAAACTAAATAATGGGGCAGATTCTGTAGTGCAAAATATCTAAACATTGCTAACCCTTTCATAATACTCCCTGTGGAAAGGGACAGAACTAGATCTAAAGCGGACATTTTAGATTAGTTTAGAGATTGTGTTATACAGAATTGGCCAAATTATATGATTAAATAGTTTCAATGTTTAACATGAACAAAAATCAATAGTGTATTTACACCTGAAACAAGTAGTTAATAATATTTTAACGAAAAACATTAACTACTAGTGGGCCCGGCAGACTTTGTCCTGCCCTGAACCTCGAACCCGATTGCAGCGCACCCTATCGGGTCCAATTGTGAATATAAACCATCCCGGGGTCAAACAAAAAAAGAATTAACGAAATTGGTCCAGCCGTTCACGCGTGATGCCGTGACCAAGGGAAATAGGGGTTTCATCTCGATATATACTAGTGGTTCGCCCCGAACTGAGACCTTGCGGCGCCATCTATTGACATCATTGTGAAGTTCTGTTGTAAATAATAGGCTCATCAAAAACTAAATAATTTCGTTTCCATATAATATTTATCTAATTTTAGTATTTGTTGTTCAAGTACAGGATATAATTCAAATAATTGAATAAGTTTCAGACTCAGCCTTTCAGAAAATATTGTAATAGTTAACTTTGACCATTAGCGCCATCTATTGACACCATTGTGAAGTTCTGTTGTAAATACTAAGGCTCATTAAAAATTAAATAATTTCGTTTCCATATAATATTTATCTAATTTTAGTATTTTTTGTTCAAGTACAGGATATAAGTCAAATAATTGATCAAGTTTCAGGCTCAGCATTTCAGTAAATTTAGAGTTCTGAGGTTAACTTTGGACGTTAGAAAATCTCCACTTTGAGAACCCCCCATTTCGTCAATTATTAGGGAAAAATTTAAAAAAATATATTTTTGGACTCTATTCCTAATTATTTTTAAAATGATATACCGAAACCCTATGTAACGCTATAAAAATATTTTTTCTTCATATTCGCTTCTATGAGAGCCCCCCTGAAATAAAGATTTTTATTACTTTTTATGCCATATTCGGCGGGAGGCTATCGGTTTATATATATAATTTTCAAATTTGAAGTAATTACGTTCAGTAATTCAGAAGTTATAAGGCTCTGACAGACGGACGGACGGACGGACGCACGGACAAGTGCAAATTCACTCAAGTAGACTCGGAGACCTTCGCTTCGCTCGGTCGATAAAATTCTCGTGTCACAATGTTAGTTACCATAGGTAGGTACTCCTCCGAAACGGCTTGACCGATTTTTATGAAATTTTATATCTATAATCAGTAGGTCTGAGAATCGGCTACTATCTATTTTTCATACCTCCACGCGGACGGAGTCGCGGGCATGCCAGTTTTTATATATGTATAAAGAAAGATAAGCGAACGTAAAATTTGGTCAAGGGACTTTGGAATTGGCCATGACATAAACTTGTAACGTACCTATAAGTAGATAATATGTAATAGGGAGTTCAAAGGGATGTCTGCCAAAAAGGAATTCTATACCTTTCTGTCACTAACAGTTATTAAATCCCATTCAGCATAAATTGAGCATGATAAATACGTATACTAAAATCTATATATATAAAATTCAAAGTCCTGACTGACTGACTGACTGACTGACTTATATATCAACGCACAGCCTAAACCGCTGATCCTAGAGACATGAAATTTGGAGAGTGTATTCTTTGTGAAGACTAGGTATCCACTAAAAAAGGGTTTTTCGAAATTCCACTATTGGTTGAAAGTTTGTATGAAAGTCGGTCGTTTTTCAAGTTATAGCCATGAAACTTGGTAGGTATATGAGATGCGGGCTGAAAATGAAGAAATCGTGTTTCACAGTTTTTCAAAATTCGACCCCCAAATTGGTGAAATAGAGGTTGAAATTGATTGATTTGGTATGAATGGCCTTAATTTCCGAAGATCTTTTTCAAGCTATATCAACGAAACTTGATATTTTGGCTTTCGGTGAAAAATAAAGAAGTAGGTATGTTTGTCACAGTTCTTCAAAGTCGACCCCCAAAGGGGTGAAATAGGGGATGAAAGTTTTTATGAAAGTCCTTCATTATTTTTCAAGTTCAATTTTCTTGTTCCCCCTTCACCGTTCTACCACAGAACAGCAAGAAATCGTTTGCGTTGGCATCCTTATGTGGTTGACGTCCAGTCAGCTCGAACGAAACGGTTCTGCTCTACGTTCCTGATTCGAACCGCAAGGATGTGGAATGCCCATCCAGCGCATGTATTCCCTGCCACGTATAACTTAAGTACCTTCAAGGCAAGAGTGAATAGGCATCTTCTAGGCGAGCGCGCTTCAACCTAGACCTCTTCACTGCTTTATATTAGGCGTGATTGTCGTCAAGCGCAAGCCTATCTTGCAATAAAAAAAAAAGTCATTTCAACGAAACTTGATATTCTGGCTTTTGAAAAAAGCCAGAATAAATGAATAATAAGAATGGCTGGTAAAAAATAAAGAAGTACTTGTGTCACACTTTTTCCTCCCAAAACGGGTAAAATAGTGGCTTTTTGTCTTGTAAAGGTAAAGGAGTGCCTGTGGGAATTTAAAAACTTATGCCACGCGAACCAAGTCGCGGGCAACTGCTAGTACTAGATAAAATGAATGATGGTCTTTGAGTGATTTTTTTTACCACAACCACAGTTAATTTATTTTGCTTGCAGGTATAAATAATGCTGCCGACTAGATCAGCCCTCCTCAGGGTCCATGTGAAGGAAATTTCTCAGAAATCTATCATGAATAATTTTATTTAATTGATTGCTTTATAATTTTTTTATTTCTCTTGTATGACAAAGTGCATTCTATTAAATTAGTTGAATGTTTTGACCTCTGGCTGTATTATTTACTACCATTATATTGTACAAACATTCTGGCGAATAAATGATTATTTATTTTAGAGCCATTAATTAACTGTAGAGGACTGAATGCATCATAATATTATTATTATCATAAGCAAAATTCATGGTGACCTCGAAGGTATCTACCTAAGTACATAGTACCTACGTGATCCATTGACATCGATTAATGTTAGAAATTGCGTGCGCCTTAATTATGAGAAGTTTTCTATTAAAAAAAAAATTATGACGCACGGGTTGGCAATTGGCATCCGCTGTAAATAATTATTTTAATACAGTTGCTCAAAAAGTGGCGTATTGCAGGGACGTATAGCGTTCGGGATATGGGCTATTACATACTCGTGCTTTTTTTTTTACCTTTCCCGAACTCGTGCGTTCTCTTTCCCAACTGTCAAAATAATGTCTATTAAAAAGAAAAACTAACCATGAAGTTTTTACTAAAAAAATTCATAGAAGTTATTATGATTCATGCAAATACGTAGGTATATTTCTAAAAAGAAGCTACTAATTTGTTTCAATATCAGATTTAATGATTTGATTGAATGAGTTTGGTTAGGTTTCATTTCATTTCATCTCATTAAATTGCATTTTCATTTCATACCAATAAAAAAATTCTACTTAAGACTTGACTGTATGGGCATAGTTCCCTTTGCCTACCAGAATGGGTGAAGTAAAAAAAAAACTCTGCTTATATTCTACGGTTGGCGCCATTTTTCAGAAATTTTCTTTCGAGTTTAGTTGTTTGTTGCACAAAATGAGTAATTTCTACCCTAGTTTTTTTGAATTAACACCACCGGAACTCAGTATAATTGCACAAAATGCTTCGGAGAACATTTTACCGGAAAAGTAAAAAAGTCGATACATAGATGCGTATGGCCATCACGGGCTTTCTTGTATTAAAAGTGCTGGTCGTCTTTCGCGACATGCTTCCCTGAACGACATCATTCGTAGGTCTCTTGCCACCGCTAAAGTGCCTGCAGTATTAGAGCCTAATGGCTTGGCGCGCAGTGATGGTAAGAGACCTGACGGGATGACTCTTGTTCCGTGGAAGCAAGGAAGGTCGCTTGTTTAGGATGCCACATGCGTGGATACGCTAGCGTTATCCCACTTGCAGGCGTCCTCCATGACAGCGGGGGCGCAGCCACTAATGCAGAAAGAGCCAAGAGGCGCAAGTATGAAATTATTGAAAATAATTTCATTTTTGTGCCTTTTGGTGTTGAAACCCTGGGGTCGGCGAAGATGCTAGATCCTTTTTTAAGGATCTATCTTCTCGTCTCACAGAGTCCACAGGTGACCGGAGGGCTGGCAGTTACCTCGGCCAACATATAAGTTTGGCTATTCAGCGGGGTAACGCAGCCAGCGTTCTGGGCACACTGCCTCATTGCAGCGGGAAGATACCGAGAAGCTTTGTTGTTGAAGGAGATTTTCTTAGAATACCTAGTGCAAAAATACATATATTTTCATATAATCAGCGGTCCCAAAAAGGAAAAACCGACCGTTTTTTTCAAAATTACCAAAAAGGGAAGTGTACAGCTCTAGCAATCGGGATAAATAAATTTGGTAATATGCCAAAAGAAATAGCTACGTTTCTTGGTCTGCCGGATGCTGAGTATTATACTGGGCACAGCTTCAGGAGGACCTCTGCTACATTATTGGCAGATTCAGGAGCCAATTTGACGTCCTTAAAGCGACTAGGAGGTTAGAAATCAGACAAAGTTGCAGAAAGCTAGTATATTGGTGATTCATTAAACAACAAACTAGAAACTGGGAAAAAAATCACACACTCCATTAATTTAAGGTCCAGTCCGTCTCCTTCACATGTTGCAGAGAACGTTCGTCCATCTACCTTCGTTGATAATGATAATAATTCATCAGATCCAACTCCATCAACTAGCAAACGCCATTGTATGACAAATATACATGAACAATCATACGAAATTAATAATAGTTTGTCTCAAACAGTAAATATGCAACCTAAAACTTCCCCAGTTAGTATAAAAAACTACCAATTTCAATGTATATGTGAATTATAACTTTTATAAGAAATAAATGTTAAGTTAGTTGAGTTTATTGCTTCATTTTTTCGCAACTGTATTAAAAATAGTCGTTCAGTACACGTGCGGAACCGTCATTGCAACTTGTTCCGACTGTCAACCCTCGCCTTCGGCTGGGCCTCGGCTCGGGTAGACATTTGTCGGAACTCTTTGCAATGACAGCCTTTCCACACTTGTAATGAAATATACTATTATAATGCTACAGTTCGATCATGAACTGTTAGCAATTCCAAAAACTAACTACTTTTTATCCCGGAATAGTTCCTCAATCCAATCTGGAGATGGATGGACAGATTTGTTAACGATCCCAATGTTAATATAGTTCAAGTATTACAAACTTGCAGCGCGACTTAAAAACGTGCAGCGCCATCTATGTACATGTAGTGGTACTTACAGAAAGCTAACCGTTTCGAGACGGAATACCAACAGTCTACAACACGTGACCACAATGTCTGACGACTCGATAAGCTATTAATTTTATTAATGTTTATAATATCTTGTGTTGTAAGTAAAGTAAGTAGTACTTTGTTTTATGATATTATCTCATTAGACATATTCATCCAAATTCTATTAGCCGGCACTCACAATTTAACGCATTTGTACCATTGTTTACTGAATTTTTGGTAGTTCCCTCGAATCCAAATATAGAAAACCCTAAATCCATATAACAAAACCACCCTATCAGAACTAAAAGCTTTCAGTGATTCATTGGCGGGTTTAGGGGACACAAAAATATAAAAACGCTAGTTTCAAAGCGATGTATCCACCACACAACTTGCTTTGTGTTTAAACCTGCTTTATATTAATAACTAGTGGGCCCGGCAGACGTTGTCCTGCCCTATCTTCCTTGCAATCTTTCCATATTTTCTCACCGTTTAAACCTACCATGGACTACGACAAACATTTCAAAACCAAAATCAGCTAAATCGGCCCAGCCGTTCTCGAGTTTTAGCGGGACGAACGAACAGCAATTGATTTTTATATATATTATGTACTTACATATAGATAGATGGAAGATATGGAGCTCGGAATTTTGCCGGAAATTGGCTTGTGCATAAGCCTTTATTAATATAAATTTTATTGAATACCTACTAAGCTGAGCGTCATTGGTACTATTTAAGGATTATTTTGATTTCAGCCAATGCCCGCATGCGCGTCGCCTGTTTTAAGTACGTTGATGGTACCTGATATAGTCAGAAAGCTTTGGGCAAGTGCTGACGGAAACTTCACACAGTTTCAACTCTATCAGAAGAGCCTTAGCTCTTCTCTATGCTCGGACGCATAGATAACGAACAGTTAATAGACAAACAATCATTTTAGGATTCTGTACCTCAAAAAGAAAAAACGGAACCCTTAAGGGAATCACTTTGTTGTCCGTCTGTGTGTCAAGACCCTTTTTCTCAGGAACGCATGGAGGTATCAAGCTGAAATTCATATCAAATACTCAAGTCTACTGTCCCATGGAGCTGTGAAAAAATCAAACTTCTAAGCCAACGCTATAAAAAGATACAGCCGTTTATGCTGCAAATTTTCGACACTCGCAAGGCAATCAAAACCAACAGGGTACTTCCCGTGAACTCAGTATCTTGAAATTTGGTACGAAGCAACGTTTTATAGCACAGATAAAGGAAAAATTGCGAAAAGCATAAATTTTTAGTTACTTCATAGAATAAAAATAATTTTAATAATTTTAAACTTACTATAGGTTTGTACGGAACCCTCGGTGCGCGAGTCCGACTCGCACATGGTCGGTTTTTTTTATAGTTATCATATCGCTTAATAATATATACTTACTCAAGTCTAACTGCCTCGTTGGTCTAGTGGTTAGCATAGTCGACTGCGGATCATTGAGGTCCTGGGTTCGATTCCCGGTGGGGCATAAAAGTTAGGTATTGGGTTTTTCAATTAAGAAATTCTCAGTGCCAGCCCGGAAGTTGGTGGTGTTTCACCCCCGTGCCTCGGAGAGCACGTTAAGCCGTCGGTCCCGGTTATTATCACTAACATGATAATAATCGTTAAAGCCGGCCAACCCGCATTGGAGCAGCGTGGTGGGTCTAAGCTCAAATTTCCGCTCTCCTATGAGAGTGGAGGCCTGTGCCCAGCAGTGGGACGTTAATAGGCTGTAGTGATGATGATGACTCAAGTCTATTGAATAATTCTTTTGTAATAACATTGCTTGTACCAGTTAATTGAGTTGTAGATACGATTTACCTATAATAACTAGAGGTATTTATAATAGATAATATTTTAATATCGTAGATTGCGGACCCTTGTAAGGAAAAAGGTCGCGACAAAATTTTAATATAACCTCCGAGGAATTTATTATAGAATTGTGTATAGCCCAACTGCTTTGGTAACGCGTAAAGTATTCATCGTTTTCAAGGTAACAGAAAACATTTTTCATATGAGATTTCTTCCTTGTTAGGTAAAAATATTCTTATGTTATCCCAGCATCCAAGAGATTAATGACTGCGATTCCAGACACCATCGTATCACGTATTTTATTGGCTCACGTTTTGTCTACTCGGTATACCTAACATTGCGGAATTTTAATCACTCTTCATCTCACTTGGGTGTGAGAATATTCATAAGTTCCATAGATTAAAGTATCGGAATGCGTTAGATATGTTCGCAGGAGTGTGAAGAACACAATGTCCTTCGATGTCTTCGAGCCCTAGGGCTCATACCAGCCAGTCCAGCCAGCGCCAGTAGGCCTACTCATAGCTTAAGCATATACTCAATCCGAAAACAAAGTGAAGAGATAAGTATTGACATCGTACAATATATTATGCTATAGTATGTCTGCTCTATTCCGAATTGTTATAATCTGCAAGATTACGGACAACTCACAATTCGACGACGAGGTTTTCTATTATTATTATTAAAACACCTTTGACTTCTCCCAAAAAACACGGCACCCTTTTTAAAAACAAAACCACAAAGTACTATAAAAAACGGCATCAAACATTTTTTTTATGTTCTCAACTTTACCAGATATTGTGACAAAATTTGTGTATGATTTTTCGTAGATTCAGGATTGTTTTATAAAAGTCACGGAGGGATATTTCGAAGCCTTTTGATTTATTCACGTTTCGTAAAAGTGTTGTTCTTGCAATTTTTAGTATGTCCGAATTTACTCCTAGTACAAGTAAAATATGCAGTATAAGAAATGTTTTTGCCATTTTAAGATGAAGTTGGAAAACTTTTGCATAGAATAAGAAAACTCAACTCTTGCTTGGAGATAAGTAGTAGGTAGGTACTCAAGTAATACAGTTACAAAAACTCGAACTCTTCGTAATTCTTTAGATCTTAGCGGTTATTAAAATTTCTCCTTCCCATTTCCGAAAGTTTGACTAATGAAGGCAAAATCACCAGTGCGTCACGTAATGAATCCACGCCTCATCGGATATAAATTTTAAAACCTCGCAGCAGCGTTATTATTATTGTAGCATATAGTTTTATTTTAATTTCTCAAAATATTCACTATATTATAAAAACAAAAATAATAAGAAAAAAAGATATTCAAAATGACAGTTTATGGTCACGTATGTACTTTGACGTTCCTAAAATCAAATATCAAATCAATATTATAAATGTGAAAGTTTGGATGGATGGATGTGTGGATGTATGGATGGATGTTTGTTACTCAATCACGCCCCAACGGCTGAACGGATCTGGATGAAATTTGGCACAGAGATAGATTATAGTCTGGAATAGCACATAGGCTAAAGAGTTACCGCGGGAACCAAAAACCTCACTTCACGCGCGGTACGAAGTCGCGGGCATCAGCTAGTAAGGATTAGGTATAATTCTACAAAACGAACGACAACCGACTTCAAACTCCCGCGCCAACTTTACAACAACAAGCACACGCTATACAAAGTACTTATTTTATTGTTGATATTTTAAAAACCGCTCGACCGATTTCGATAAAATTTATATGGGACCACATGGGAAGTATGCTCTTTCAAATAAAAAAAGAATCATCCAAATCGGTTCACCCAGTCAAAAGTTCTGAGGTAACCAACATAAAAAAAAAAAAAATACAGTCGCATTGAGAACCTCCTCCTTTTTTTGAAGTCGGTTGAAAATATTAAAACGATACCCAAGGCTTTAAGTGATGATAGCATAGCCCCAGTACGTTTTAAAAGCTCTTCCGGTTTCCGGCACTTTAGAATTTTTAAGTGTGATCACTCGTACCTACCTATATATTGATGGATTGCTTTTCTGTACGCTTACTCTGAGTTTTAACATTGCAAATACGATTGAACGACGTGAGAGCTCACCACGCCAAGCGTCTGAGTAAAATGGACCCAAAAGCTCTTGCTTTGAAGTCACAAATTCAGCGTTTGGAGCGCTGGCTGTGAATTAAATACACGAAATGAGGTCTAAATCATTGCAGTTAAGGTTCATTTTACTTTGACGCTTGGCGTGGTGAGCTCTCACGTCGATCAATCGTATTTACAATGTTAAAACTCAGAGTAAGCGTAATGTACTTACTGTCTCGAACGAAACTGAGATTGCTGCATTTTCCACTTCGATTTTATGCAGAATCCTAAGGAATCTTATATTAAAGCTTTTGTCCGGGGTTTTAAGGGTTTATTAAGGGTTTTTAAAATATCCCACAAAAATCTGGAATTATTTTATTTATTTATTGAAAAAATAAGTATACATTTTAATTCATTGCATAAAACCTGATCAGGTTTATTCCTCGTGTATTCCTCGTCGGTATTCCTCGTGTTCGCTCATTAATATACTAATTGTATTTATACTCTTATTTTAATTTAGTAGTGTTAACGTGATAGTGTAATGACTGAGATATATTATTATTGTTAGATATCTATAACATTAAAATATGAGGGTAGTTCAAAATAACAATTTACCAGCGTAGGTACAATACAAAGGTTTTTATTTAAGTTTTTACAAATCGCTTTTGAAATTTCATGTTATTCGTACAAAAAATAGAAATAGCATTAAATCAGCATGTTTTTTTTCATTAATAAACATTGTCTGTACCTAATTTAAAAGAAAAGTCAGCGCTAATTTGTCATTGACATGAATCGTTTATTGATTATAATATAATGCTTTTTGTATATACATAGATATATTGTAACCTTGAGTCAAGTTTGAGAAAGAAAATGTACTGTTACTTACTATAGTTGGTGATACTTGTGCCCACAAACATTGATACATTAAAGCTCGTAGTCCAGTAAACGACTTTTGGACTATTGAGGCGAAAGCTAGACGGACATCTAAAAGTTCGCCTGTCATGTTAATCTGTGATTGTTCTGTAACTAAGATTAATGTTTTGTCTAGCAAGGATAATGCTGCTGTATTTTTTGACCTGCTTCACTGTAATAATACACTGTAAGTACTGTAAAATACACTGCTCTATGAAAAAAAAATTATTGAATGTAAGTTTCTGATTTATAAAATAATACCTGGAAATAGCAAGTATCAGTAGATATTAGAAGTAAGTCACGTTTTCTAGCGGAGGACATTTAACCTTTCAATGTAATTTAGGTCATTTTCATGATAAATCTTACAAAACAAAAAAAATATACCTATTCGCCGGCTAAATATATCACGTATCGCGACATAATAGAGATTTAAATATGGAGCCAATAAGAAAAATGTTCAAAATTCATAATGTCCTCAAAGGTGCGTGAAATCTGCCAATCCGCATTTGGCCAGCGTGAAAGAGTATGGCCAGACCCTTTTCTGATATTCGGATTTTGAGAGCAGACTCGTGTTCATTTAGTGAGCCGGCGTTGGTATGAAAGACAATGAAAGGAGTTTGAAGGTTTTTCCATCCTTATTAACATAAACATTCCATATTGCACTATGGTAAATGTAAAAGATAAATAACTTGGAATTCAGAGTAAAGATCGTTGATTGTTAAGTCAATTTAAGTTGTCCTATTAGGTCGAAAACAAACTAAGCCACGGCTTACGTTAGCGCAAACAACTCAGACGTATTACTTTGAAAGAACTTGGCAATAAGTGGATGAAGCCTTGGAATCCTGTCCAAAGTTTATCCTCTCAAGATGGCTGTACTTACGAATGAGCCCTTCGGAATGTTTGTGAATCGGCGACGCGGAACTGGGTGTACGGGTGATACGATTCAGCGGAAATACAACTCCTACTTGCTCGGAAATTGCTTCATTATTTTTAAAAAAACCAAGAGGTACATACATTTGCAATTCACGATGTCAGCTACAGCATTGCCTCGTCTTTCCAATATTACTCAACCGTGAATTGCTTTATTTCCGGTCTGGGCAGTAATGTACTCTTCTTCTACTTCTTCTTCTTCCTGCCCTTGCCTATTATATATGTCACCGTAAGATTGCAAAGGCCGTTGGATTGTAATCCAACTAATAATAATAATAATGTCCTCCCGACCGAAATTCGGCCACGGCGGCCTATCTCCAGAGAGATTAGCCATCTGCGCGGGAGATATTATAGTGCACAAGTGTGTGCGCATACACAGGTGCACTCTCTGTTCCTTTACTCTCATAGCCCGATGGGACGGAAAATCCGACACGACCGGAGAGAGATCAGGCGCAGGACCGACGGCTTTACGTGCTTTCCGAGGCACGGGGGTGAAACACCGCCAACTTCCTTACTCCGGGCTAGTACTGAGAATTTCTTGTCAGAAAAACCCAATACTTGTTATGGCCCGACCCGGGAATCGAACCCGGGACCTCGTCGGCCGCAGCCGAACATGCTAACCCCTAGACCAACGAGGCAGTCAACAGTACTAGCCAATCCAACTAGCGATATTGTAAACTGTCGACGGATTGTGAACCGTTCAATGTTCCGATGCGGCCGGGCACTTAGGTTTTATCGGGTTAATATATCTAACAGATTACAATCTACCGAAATATATCGCTAGTTGGATTACAATCTAACGGTTTTTGCAATCTTACGGTGACATATTATATACCCATTGCCGGGTCAATATTGATCACGATCTCGAGTCTCCCTCAGAATTAGAAGTTGGCAAGTGGGGATTAAAAGACTTCTCACACTTTTGAGCATTCGAAGAACTCTCAGGCATGCAGATTTCCTCATTTTTTTCCACCGTTATATCAATATTTATAGCGATATTTAACTGATTAAAATGCACAACTTTATGTACGTGCCCGAGGATCGAACTACGAGCCTCTAGTATTGTCAAGCGCTTGACAGCTGGCGTTCGTTAATACATATAACGCGATCGAATACGTAAATAACTCACACTCGACCTGCAGGAGGCAAAGATAGCTAATTCAGTCGTCAAATCGACCGCTTGATACTGTTTGTTCATTATAAGTTACTAGCTGATGCCCGCGACTTTTTCCGCGTTAAATAAGTTTTTTCAATTCCCACGGGAACTCCTCAATTTTCCGGGATAAAAAGTAGTCTATTTCACTCTCTAGGTCCTATGTCACTCTCGATATAAAATATTAAAATGTCGCCTATACCCATGCCAAAAATCTCGTCAATCCGTTGCTCCGTTGCGGCGTGATTGAAGGACAAACCAATAAACCAACAAACAAATACACTTTCGCATTTATTAGTACAATTTCGCATATTAGATATGATTGTTGAATGATGAAGACATTGTTGTACATTATAAGCTTTTGTTATTCGGCATCATCAAACATCGTACTATTTCTAATTCTAAGTAGGAAAACCGAGACTCAGTAATATATAACTAATAACGCCAGCCATCAGCATCCCCATTTCGAGAATCTTAGTTTTCCAGTTCGTTGATACTGATAATATCGTGATATAAGGACATCCGAGGGCATTAAGCACGCCATATTTGACCGCTGGAGCGGAAAATATAATGGGGAACATTATGCTGGTGATATTATTGTACAAATGTACGCTTCTAATGATATTCTTTGGTTGGGAGTCGAGTTCCAACGTTAAGCACACGACCTTAACGTCACCGCTTAGCGCTGTGTCCAAGTGATTAAGTATATTTGATGGTGATGTTTATGACTCTGTGTAGATAATTCATGCTTTTGGAGTTTACCTCCTTAAGAATCGATTTTCATATTTGTAATACATATAAGCCCGGGGTATGAAAATTTATGGGGAGTAAAATCAAACTTTCATCGTTGCGTTATTTACTTTGTTTCCATAGTAACACTTTACGTTCGTACCTAAGGAGGAAACTCCAGTCGTGCGTCGGAGCTGACACACAATTTTTCTATTTAAAATATTCCTCGGTTTCCATAGTCCACCACGCTGGCCAAAATCGGATAAGCAGATATCACACACCTTTGACAACATTATGAGGAACTTTCGGGCTATCAGGCTTCACTTCACCGTTTAAGCAAGTGATTGATTTTTAATTTTCCACCCGAATAGCCGGGCGTCTAAACCATTATCACCCCTTTAGTAATGCAAAGCACAGGGGGGTTTACTACCTGGCTAAAAACAGTATTATTTTAAAATAACAGTTATACATGACAGACCTTGACGTCCCGAATATAAGGACTATAAAAATTATTACAATAATACTGCTTTAGGCGATGGTAGTGTGCCTCCAGATATATCTACTCTTTGACGGATAGTGACGGTATTCTACTAGTGATTAGTAGCAGGTAGTATTCTAGCGGTAACATATCTACCAAGCGCACTTAGTTGCACTAAAGCTAAGTCCAACATAAAGTTAAACATGCCACAATGAGATCAACTTGAAGTCCGATTAAGCGTGGCGTTCGTACACTGGTTTGAACTTTTGAACTCCCGCTAACATCTCTGTACTCCTTTGACCTGTATTTTGATAAATAGCTTTTGAACCATGCTTACTTAAATAAATTATTAATCTTTACTTTAATGGTGATAATGAAAAATAAAACCCCGGCTGAGTTTGTTGTGGGCTCTTCTCAGACCAGGGCGTGTTTGGAACCCTCGTAGCTTTAGTTTTAAGATACCGTTACTGATTATCACCATTATATTTTATTTATAAATAACTGGACGTCAACAAGTGTAGTATACCTACCTAAATTGAATAAAAATGATTTGACTTGACTTAACTTGTATAATGTATATTGACTCTCATGTATATTTAACTTGTTATTAGATTTGATTTGATGGCCTTTCTGGTAAACATTGCTTAGTGAGGTTCTACGTCATAAAAAACACAATACATACACGGCACATGCATTCTGAAGTCGCGATAAATGCAGTTCCCGGGTTCGATACCCGCGTTTATTTTTTCTCGCCTAGACGAGCCGCTAAGCAATTTGTCGTTCCACTACGATGCCGATGCCGTGTTGAAACTGATCCTAATTAGTTTCAACACGGCATCGGATAGTTTAATTTAAATGCCATACCCCTAACAGGACTGCCTCGACCTAAGACCTCTCCTAGGATTTGACTGCCTCGTTGGTCTAGTGGTTAGCATAGTCGACTGCGGATCACGAGGTCCTGGGTTCGATTCCCGGTCGGGCATAAAAGTTGGGTATTGGGTTTTTCAATTAAGAAATTCTCAGTGCCAGCCCGGAGTTGGAAGTTGGCGGTGTTTCACCCCCGTGCCTCGGAGAGCACGTTAAGCCGTCGGTCCCGGTTATTATCACTAACATGATAATAATCGTTAAAGCCCGTCAACCCGCATTGGAGCAGCGTGGTGGGTCTAAGCTCTAATTCCCGCTCTCCTATGAGAGTGGAGGCCTGTGCCCAGCAGTGGGACGTTAATAGGCTGTAGTGATGATGATGGATGACCCCTAACAGGTAAGTAAGACGGCTACTATCTTAGACTACATCATCACTTACACCAGGTGAGTTCGAAGTCAAGGATTTACTTAAAGTCGAATGAAAAAAAAACCGTAAGTAGGTATATTACTGCCTTTATTTCTCTTATTAATTTAGATTTTTCTAGTAACCACAACGTAATATATTATGTCCGTTTTATTTATTCTTTTTGTAGTTATAAAATATGTACATATTCGCAAATACCTTCCAATTAAATAGCACTAATTAAGACTTAACAGTAACAGCATCTATTTACTTAGCCTTCTAATTATTCAAAAGTCTTTCGCTTTCCATTCTCAAACAGTAGAATCAACGAAGAACTTTTCCTCCTTAATTAGTCGGAGTAATACTGTTAAACCAAGTTAATCCAAAAACAACATTGACGATTTAATCTTTTACACCACTACAAGTTAGCCCTTGACTGCAATCTCACTTTGGTAAGTGATGATGCAGTCTAAGATAGTAGCGGACTAATCTGTTAGGGGCATGGCAGTTATATTAAACCCATACCCTTATTCGGTTTCTACACGGCATCGTACCGGAACGCTAAATCGCTTGGCGGCACTTCGTTGCCGATAGGGTGGTAACTAGGCACGGCCGAAGCCTCCCACGAAGACCAGGGAAAATTCAGTAATTATAAATTCCCATATTGACCCTGCCGGGGAGCGAACTCGGGACCTCCGTACGTTAAGACAGCAGCGCTCAACACTGCGCCACGGAGGTCGTCAGAGACTTTACTAATATTAAAGTTAAATGCTTGAGTGCCTAGTGGGAAGATTTTCCTCCCATTCGATCACGACAGCGTTAACTACGATTTATATGGAATTGTCAAGCGCTTGACAGCTGGCGCTCGATTAATTATATATTAACTAGATGATGCCCGCGACTTCGTCCGCGTGAATTGATGTTTTTTTAAGATTTAAACTATCCTATCTCTCAAGTTGGATCGAACTGCACATGGTGTGCGAATTTTATTATAATCGGTTAAGTGGTTTAGGAGTCCATTGAGGACAAACATTGTGACACGAGATTTATATATATTAAGATGGTAGAACTAACGTTGTTGCGATCGAATACGTAATAAACCTTCGACTCGGAGTATTGATATTGCAGACTTGCCTTTTGGTATGTCAGCTTTTGTCAGTGGGCAGGTCATGTCTGTCGCAGAACCGATGGCCGTTGGGGCAGACGCGTTCTAGAGTGGAGACCGCGTACCGGTAAACGCAGTGTGAGACGACCTCCAGCCAGCTGGACCAACGGCCTTAAAAAGGAAGCGGGAAGTGGGTGGATGAGGAAAGCAGAGGACCGTGTGTCGTGGCTCGCTCTGCAAAAGGCCTATGTCGAGCAGTGGACGAATGCAGGCTGTTGGATTGATGGATGGATGGTATGTCAGCTTGAATTAAATTGCTCGTTGTTACGTAATGTTATGCCAACAACGCTGTTTACTCTCCCGAAACAATAATCTAATAACAATAATCTAATGTCTACGGTTTCCAGAACAAAACTCAAGTCGAGAGCACAGAATAGCTAATAGTACGTCGGGAGTACAAACAATTTGGTTCAAGCCGAAGTTAATTCTACAATCGAAACTTTTTCAATAACGACTCAAGTGGGATTTGATAGAATGTCAAATAGTTAAATTTACAATTGCTAAAGTTTGATTATAAAACGGGGATATTTCTACAATTAACTGCGTTTATTTTTGAAGACATCTGAGCTCTCGTTATTTCAGGTTTAATCCTAATTACTTCATGGATTGTAAAAAATATGTTTACAAAAACATTTATAAGATCTCGGTGAAATATATTTTCTCGTAAAAACGCTGTGATGACATTTATTGATAGTTAGGTAAAGCCCTTAGTCCAATTTGTGGCATACAAGATTATTCATACTAATATTATAAATGCTAAAGTGTGTCTGTCTGTCTGCTACGCTTTCACGGCCCATCTGTTCAACCGATTTTGATGAAATTTGGTAGGTACAGGAATATGTTGTATCCCGGAGAAGGACATGGGCTACGTTTTATCCCTGAAAATTCAAGAGTTCCCGCAGGAATCAAAAACCTTAATTCACCCGGACGAAGTCACGGTCATCATCTGGTAAAAAATATATTGTGGTTATTTTTGAACTTACCAAAGTTTTCTATTTTCAGATTTTCGTAGAACCTGTAACAAATAAGACATTTTATTATTAGCTTAATCTTTAGTATTACATAAATCATAGCTACTAAAATTCTACATCAATGGGTTTCATTTGGTGGAGCTATTATGTAGTAAGTTGTTACAATACAAATAAGTAGTGTGCGATCGTACGATATCGTTTTAAAATTAACTTTAGCATTTCCTTTAAAAAGAAGTCTATGTAGGTATGCTAAAGTATGGGTATGAAGCCAAGGTATGAAGGTTTGACGAGTTAAGTTCCCTAATAAAATTCGAGGCGCACAAAAAGTGACGTTAGTACTTTAGTAGTGACAAACGACTTTCTAGGTGACCTCGCACCGTCGGTAAAGTTAAATGCTTCCGTTCTTGTTATCTACGAGTACCTCTGAGTTTCTAGCTGAAAAAGTGGGAATATTTTCCCCACATATCATCAGGATGAAAATTAACTGTCAGGAATCACGAGCTGTGTCACGACGATATTTTTTTAATGGTTTTTATTTGTGTGTACTTCAAGAAATGTACTTACCTACTTTATACTAGGGTTAAATACATCTTACTAATATAATAAATGTGAATGTTTGGATGTTTGTCACTCTTTGACGCCACTATGACTAAGTTGATTTGGCTGAAATTTGGGAAAGAGACAGCTTAGGTTTAAACCTGAATTAAAACATCATAGGCTACATAATATTTTTATCTCGGAAAATTAAAGAGTTCTTACGCGGAACCAAAAACCGTACTAAATCAATCAAAAAGTGCTGAAATGGATGGGCTCCTGGTAACTTTTATAATAATACTAGTGGGGCCCGGCAGACTTTCTCCTGCCCTGAACCCGATTGCAGCTCCTCCTATCAGGTCCAATTGTGAATAAAAACCATCCCGGGGTCCAAAACAACACAATAAAAATAGAATTAACGAAATTGGTCCAGCCGTTCACGCGTGATGCCGTGACCAAGGGAAATATAAGATGAGAGACAGGACAAAACCTCTTTTTCCTTCAATGCGACGCAGACATTTCGGGCAGACGTTTTATCGAGTCTCGTGTCATGTATTTCCGCTCTGAAAATGAGATTAAATACAAAGAAAAAGCTCTCTCAAAATACTCGTAATTATTCGAATACAGCGGGAAAAAAATTGACAATTCCATTAAACTTTTGATTGGTTCGATAACCTTAATTAACATCCGAAATACTTTTTTCTGGATCTTTTATTGGCCCTTTGAATTTATAACCGAGTTACCTGGACCAAAAAATAAAATTTATTACAACTTGACTACCTTTTCGGGGCAGTATAGATATAATTGGTGGTTCTATTTCCGGCTTTATGAATGAAAGTAATTCCGGCTAGGTCGATCTGAAAGATACTTCCCTTAGCTACCTTTGTAGTAATATACGGTACGGCTAAGCACTACTAGAATTAAAGGTGCATAATTCCCAGTGATTTGTTTGGATATTATATTTTTTATACTAAAAAAATCACTCAATTTAAGTAATGAATTTAAAACCGTGATTACTCTGATATACTCAAAATATTATACAGTAAAAGGTATTGGCATCAACGAGGAATTATTTTAAGATTTTAGATTATTTTATTTACATATAAATAATGTTGTAAGTCTTATTTCAATATTGTTTTAGTAAAAAGTTGAATTGAATTGAAGTATCGTTACTTTTCTTCAATATCAATATTTCCAATATTACTTGTCTGTTGTCTTAGTAAGTATTTCAATTTCCACGAGCTACCTTATATAAACCTCAAAGTAAATTTGTTATTTTTTAAATTGAAAGCATTATTTATATATTTTATCATTCATAACTATAAAAATTGCTAGCTTAAAAGTTGTAGACACTGCGGTGGCTTTACTCTGCAAGCGAAAATGAGCGCAAAAATAAAAAATGCTGAGCTGGGATGAATTATGAATTTGTGGAAAAATTAGTTTTTATTTCAATTTAAAATATTTAAATTTAAGGAAGTTTTCCTGCAAATGGGAAATTAAATGTTGAACACACATGTTTTATGAGATAAAATTATTCAGACTTCACAGAAATTATTGGGACCTCACCATATGGCCAGACATGGCATAACCTAACCCTTTATAAACATTAAAAATAACTCCGAGAGCTCCCAATACGTCCCTACTTATTCCGTAATAATACCACAGAATAGGTAATACATAGTACATAATACGTGTTTTCTTTACTGTTTTGTTTTTCAACCGTTGTGTGATTTTTGGTGTTGTTAATGGTTATACTTGAAGGTCGGGATAGTGTTATACGGTACTATTTATCCGGGTAAATATAAGAGTAACCTTAATAGTTAATACACACGGACTAAGTCGCTGGTTTTATCTTGGGTTTTTAAAAGGATTTTCTAAAGCTCATCATGCTTATAATTTTTTTAATTTTAATTTATTTAAAAAATACATAGTTTTTTAAAAAATATATAGGCTAGCACTTGGCTGCAATCAGATTTGCTTGCAAGTGGTGATTCAGCCTACAAGGTGGAGCGCGTTTGCATAGAAGATGCCTATTCACTCTTGATACTACCCGAGGAAGAGCCCAAAACGTCTCTCCGGGGTACGAAAGTGACAAAATAATTATCATTTAGAAAAAATCTAGTGTAATAATTTGAATAAAAGTATAGTGATTTTTCTGCCACATCTAAAATTATACTTCAAAGTTCTGCCACCTTGTAAACTAACATAAGAAATAAACAAATTGATTAAGAATTAAAAATAAGAACTGAGTCTCAACTCAAAGACACTTTAATTGAGTTTGTTTGTAAATCACAGATACTTCTAGATTTAAGAGATATGCAGAATAACCTCTCTATAATAATATGTTACCTCTAATAAAAATGTCAAGGAATAACTCCTTACGCCAAAAACATGAGTTTATTTTTATTCTCACTCAACTTATTAGAGATCGCTGAGTAAGCAATATCGGCATTCACATCCCTATTGAATTAAATTTCAAACCAATTTGCCTTTCGATTCGTATGCATAATGCAATATTCTAAGCATATTGCTTGTGATTATGTTATATCATCTTATAGGTAAGTGTGTGGCGTGTTTCCCTTTGCAATTTTACTCGATATTATTAAATTATGTAAGTCGTACTGGCTTTGACGCAAGAGCTGATTCTTCTCGGAAAGTGAATTAAAATAAAGGTAGGTAGAAAAATATTAAGACGTAATGAAAATAATTTTCCATTTTTAATATAAAGATTGATTCTCGAAGGCAAGATAGCTAGAAAAAGGTCACCGGGGCGATCAAAAAGGAAGTGGTTCGATGAAAAGTATGCAGGAATAAAGAAGATAGCACGTAACCGCAAAAGTTTTCTCCGACTGACCGCCGAGCTTCAGTTTGAAGATGGCACCACATGATGATAAATTAAAATATTAAGACGTAATAGTCATTCGTTTTCATATCTTACTTGTAGGTAGGTATAGGGATGATGACAACTCAATCAAATCAGCAACTCTTTATCAAACTTAAAAACGCTGGAACGTATGGAAGTTTGTATGCAATACATAGTTGTGACGTCATCAAATTTCAACGCACTTTTTTCTTAAATCTGTAGTTTAAAATGGTAATTTAACTTAAAACTAACCGGGGATGTGAATTTTAGGCCTTTTGGAAGACCCTCTGTTTAATAATCAGTAAGATATAATTTATTTTTGACATAGACATCATCCCTATACAATGGACGCGTTTCAGAATTTATATATTTACCTAAATGTTCATATGATTATGTTAATGATTCTATCTATCCGTCCGTCAAAAAATCTTTCACTGAAATTAATATTTATACGCCCACATTTCGAAGGCATAATATATAGCTACGTGGATCTAATTTATTTCATATAAGGCCTCACGTCCGGATACACTTAAGCAATTAGATTAAGCTAAGGTTTATGTTGGGAGCTGATACAAATTGCATTTTCCTTAGGTACATACCTGTAGAATGTGCACAGATAGGTTATGATAAGAAAAAGTAAAAAAAATACTTATCTATACATAATAATATTTGATGTCAATAATATTATATTGTCGCAGAACCAATGGCCGTTGGGGCAGTCGTGTTCTGGAGTGGTGACCGCGTACCGGCAAGCGCAGTGTAGGACGACATCTAGGCCGCTGATCCGATGACCTAAAGAAGGTGGCGGGAAGGGGGTGGATGAGGAAGGCGGAGGACCGCATTTGGTGGCGCGCTCACGAAAAGGGCTATGTCAAGACTAACAAATGTGATGGTACATATGACTCTTTTCTTTTTCACCATCTTAATGTTGGTTAATCAATGTTGTCAAGATGGAAGCGGGCTTATTTAACGAACGAGATACAACATTTTAATTAAATTCACACCCTGATTGGTTTCTATATAGCATGTAAAATCAGATCACTAAATCACCTTGGCAAGGCCTTCAGTCTTTAATCTAAAGTCTATAAATAATAGCTACTAACAAGATTGTTATATTCCTGTGCCTAAAAGAATAATAAGAGAGTCATAAGTAGTTTGTATTATTAGTAGTCCTAACTCCAAATTATACATATTATGTTTTATTACTAGGACGCCTCGCATCTGCAAACAAGTATGGCCTAAGCTTTTGGTTTGCTCATTATTATGTTATTACTCGTCTACCCAATTAAGAAAGAAGGTGCTAGTTTTGCCTTGTCAGCAAATATAATGTCGATTATTATTCAGGCGGCTGTATTTTTTAATAAGAAGGTATACTTAGACATTTGAGGAATGTATATTATGTTGTACCTAGATAAATCGTAACATCCATACTAATATATATAAATGCGAAAGTGAGTCTGTCTGTCTGCTACGCTTTCACGACATATCTGTTAAACCGATTATGATGAAATTTTGTACGAGGATAAGTTGTCCCGGGGAAGGCCATAGGCAGTAGCCTAATCAATCAATCAATTTCAAGTCAAGTAAATTTTCCGGGATAAAAAGTATTTTATCCCGGAAAATTCCGGAGTTCCCGCGGGAATTAAAAAACTTAATCCACGCGGATGAAGTCGGGCATCACCTAATTGATTATAATTACAAGTTGTAATCAAATCGGTTGTAATTTACAACCCATCGTGGGCCTTTACTGAGCACTAGTCTCCTTTGAGAATGGGAAGAGTTTGGCCATAGTCCAGCACGCTGGCCAGGTGCGGAATGGCAGACTTCGCACACCTTTGGCAACATTTTGAAGAACTCACGGGTATGCAGGTTTAATCCTATGTTTTCCTTCCTATAGCAATTGATATTTAATTTCTGACGATAAGAAAGAAAAGTTAGAAGTGTGATTTCGACATTCGATTCCTCGAACCCCTGAAAAGGAGGCTAAACGTTTTAACCACTAGGTTATTACAGAGTAAGAATTGATCATTTATATTGTGACTTATCAATTATCATAATATAGAGTCGTAGCCCGAAGGACCAATTGATTAAAGCATATGAAAATTAAAATGAAAAATGAAATCATTTGCCATTTATGATAACTCGTAAGAATCTACCATCGGTTCGGAAAGATAATTCTACTCATTCTACATATTATACTGTGCTTCTCATACTGCGGAGCATCCGCTGCGTTGGAAGGAACCACAAAGAAGGAATAAGGAGCCACGATCCTCAGTAATGAGGGAGCGATGCGAGAAGTAGGAAGGCATGATAAAGAAATTAATTTTCTAGCAGAAGCACGTTCTAAATGTAATCTAGGAAGTAATATTGCTTTGTAAAATTTCTTTCTTACTCATTGAATTCGAACTCAATATAAAAAACAGGCTCAAAGGCGACATTCATATTTTTGTCGGCATTTGCCTGTCTAATATTTATGAAATTTTTCACCCTACGTATTTGATACTTTCATATTTTTTTTCATATCCATACTAATATTATAAATGCAAAAGTGTGTCTGTCCGTCTGTCTGTCTGCTACGCTTTCACGGCGCATTTGTTCAACCGAATTTGATGAAATTTGGTACAGGGATAGGTTGTATCCCGGGGAAAGACATATAGGCTACTTTTTATCCCGGTAAATGAAAGAGTTCCCGCGGGAATCAAAAAACTTAATCCACGCGGACGGTGTCGCGGGCTAGTTATATTATAAATGCAAAAGTATTTCTGCCTAACTGTCTGTCTGTCCATCTGTCGTACAGTTACTGTATGATTACTGAGCGATGATGATGCTGTACACTAGCTATCGGCATGACGTGTTCGTAACCACAATGAAGTAACGAGAGAAATATTTTTTACTAAAGATTGAATAAATCGAACTTTTATGAATATTGTTGTTTTTAAATCTTTAGGGAACCTTTGAGAAATTCTGCAATGTAGTTAATAATAATTTTGACAAATTGTTAGATTTAATTTCAGCTGATTTAATTATAATTAGTTATATTTTTTGTGCTTAACGATGGTGCTGACACTTAATTAGGTCACTCAAAAGTCTAAAGTCAGATAAAACCAATTTCTAGAAATTTTACTTGAGCAAAGCCAGCTAGTTTATTATTTATATCAAACTCATTTGAAAAGATGGGCCGTTAAAGCGAAGCAGACGCACAGACAGATGGATAGAAACAGACACAACTTCGCATTTATAATAATATTGTAGAATAATATTGTAGAATAATATTAGTATTATTAAGTTTTATTTCGTAGATAATAAATAAATAAATGTTTAATTAATGACCCATAATACAAAAATACAAAATACATAATATGTTATATTCGCTTTTGTAATTAATTTTTGAGCATAAGCTTTGTTAGCCAGCTAGTTCCTGTAATATTAGTTGTTAGGTGCTTATTACAACCACCTTTATGAGAAAGGGTCTTGTAACTATTATAGCATAACATTTGTATGTTAAGCCTACCCTAATTGTACCATATTAAAATAAGCGGACCCCGTTTTCTTTGTACAAAAAACATTTATCATTTTGGTCGTATACCTACTTAGTGACATTTCATGCGTCTTATTATGTTTCATGGGGATATTAATGATTTATATTATAGAGATTTCTGAACGTAATGACGCACATTTAGAAATATAATGGCATTAAATTAGGGACGGGTAGCCTATATTCAAGTCAGAACCGAGTACCTCGGTGTAGTTAGTAGTTATACCTATGTTGGGTAGAAGCAGGCGTTACCATGATACACAAGGATTCAAGGAACAAGAAGCCTATTTCGCTATGCTTTGGCGGATTGCAGCTTGTTATTCCTTGTAATTACCTAAATACTTGCTTGAGGAGCAAACTTCATAAAATGACTTGTTGTTTGTACATTGCATGATTGACTGATCTATAAACGCACAGTTTGTCTACACCAGGCACCGAGTAGTAAACCTATTGAGAGCTAATAGCCACATTTTCGCTTTGAAACACATCTCACCACTTACAGGTGGGGGACGAGGTAATAAAAGCATTTCTTATTGGCTGGCTCAAGGTCAACTTTACACAGTTATAACTACAAAGTATATGTTACCGCAGCACTTAAGCTGCCCGCTGCGGGACAAAAATATATCGATAAAAATTACCATTGGAAAATCAATACAAATAATTTTATTCAAACAGCAAAAGACAACCATATGTATGATTATAGATAATTATCTGATATATAATTTTTTTTTTAATTGCCCAAGTGCCCAAGTTCTATACTAAAGAACTTAAGTTTTCAACAAAAACTTTTAATCAAATAGATAAAAGACATCTAACCTGTTCTTCTACTTCAGAATTGTTCGGAATTTAATGAAATATAAGTTTTTACTCAGTAAATTAATTTATTGGCATTCAAGTAGTCTAAGGCTATCGATATAATTTATCGATAGTTACACGGGCTACACTGGGCTATGCGTGGAAGAGATGGAGATATGTAGAACTACATGTGAAAGACAAAGAAAAACTGAAAGACATCAACGGGTTCCTTTTCATTTTGGTAAATATTTTTATGTTTTTTATTTTGTTGCGCATTGATGATTTTCATTTATTATTACAAAACTACACTTACTTAAGTAATTTTATCCCATCCTTTACATAGCTGGAGGTATTGCTTCTCTTTCCACGCCATTTAATGCTACAGAGAGGCCTATTTTTCGTTTTTTACTCGATCAATTTCCGAGCACGGTCGAATACGGACTGAGGGCGGCTATAGGCACAAAACGTAGCGTTAGTACTGATAGTGCTAACGTTTGGCTGGTGAGGGGGCACGCTATGCTCAGTCAATTGGTTGTATGGTCTGTGACACCAGGTAAGAAACTTAAAATTTTGGCGGTGTTGGAAATACAACATAAGACAAATTATTTATCATCTATGTATCGTTCATTCAACAATTCATATAGCCTGTCTGTCTGTTTTACCTTCAACTCCTAGTGTGATAAGACATATTATATGCTGCTACTAAAATAACCTAAGTGTAACTGTGCCAGAAGTAGTACAGCAATAGCAATAGTACAGCAATAGTAGCAATAGTAGTAGTAATAGTGCAGCGGCCAGCAAAACAGGCAAAACTTTAGACTATATGTACTCTTAGGCTAGAATTACTAGTTTTACTTACGTTACGTGAGGCGTTCACATGCGTTACTTACGAAATGTAAACAGTATTGTAAGTCGCATATCGTATGCAAATGTTTCTTAAATAAAAATAGTAAAAAATAAATAGTAGGTACAATGTTTTTTAAATTACCCCCAAACTAGGATAGTCCGTATACAGTTGTATAAGTTACTGACTTTAAAACTTTCTAGTGTAATCGTGGCCTTAGAACGAATACTCTACTAAGACGAGCCGGCAAACAGAATCAGTAAATACTTTCAAAAGGCTTGGCAATGCATGCCGTTACGTTCGCAAATTGGAATTTGCTTAATGAATCTAAAAGCGTCGATTTATATACACGTATAGTTATGGCAGAAGTAATTATAGTTCTAAGTTTAATCTAAAACAAGGCTTAGTAGTTTTGGACCGCAAGTTGCGCTGTTTATTTATTTATTTATATACATATTTAGTACCAAACTTAAAAACTAAACATAAAAATTTAAAGGACATGTACAAGGACAACTTATCTCTTGAAGAGATATCTTCCGGCAGCCCTAGAATGTGAAGGGAGGAAAGAGAAAGAGAAGAAAAGAAGAAGAGCGAATGGAAAAGCTAGAGGATCAGCACGAAGTAATGCAATTGCGGTTCCGTGCTGACCTCGAAGACGGGGGAGGTTATTTTAGTCCGTGCAAGTCGGACATGCCCTGCCAGTTGGCAGAAGTCCGTAGGGATATTTTCGTCCCCGAAAAAAAAAGCCCTAGAATGTGAGAATGGTGAATGATAGATAAAGCTGAGATAGGTACTTATAAACTAGAGTATAGAAAACTTGTTGTGCTGTTGTTATGTTTTGGTCAGAATTTAAAATTTTAATTATGTGCACTATGTATAAATAATCATGATCACGAATTTGGTTAATACTAAATTACCTATAGGAGTGTCTGAAAATCTTTTTTCCGTAGTGTGTTTTCACTTTCAGCGGAAGTCTACAGCATAATAACTATAGTCCTTGTTGTAAAGAGTGTTCATAACTCCATAATATGAGTTTGGGGTATCTGGCGATTATTTTGAAGGCCATTCAAGGCCGATCGATGCCGGCTAAATCGGTCAATCTTTACTCAGACCACAGCCCTTTTGATCCCGCTCTCCAAACGGCTTTTTGTCGCTGTGAAGGGCCTGTGTAAAAAGTTTAACACTAGCTGACATGCGCTGGCTTCGCCTGGCTGGAGCTTCTGAAAAGCCCGTCTGAGTAGAGATGTAAACTTTGCTTAGCATCGAAAGTTAAGTAGTTAATTGGTTTACAATTAATTTGCCGTCTCTTAAACAGACGTTTTTGTAGGACTGCATCACAAAGTTAAGTAGTTATTTGGTTTGCAATTAATTTGCCGTCTCTAAAACAAACTTTTTTGTAGGACTGCATCACTAAGTTTGCCTATGAAGGATTAATGCTATTGTCTAAATCACTGTGCTAGTAAAATACTATATTTTATTTGCCTAAAAATATATAGAGTAGGTGACGTAATTTTCTAAAATGCGTACTCACACCATTGATATAGAATTTTACACGCTCTTTGTAATATCGATCAAAGAAGTAAAACTCCAATCTTTTAACCAATTGTTTAAAATTCGGTTCGATGCGGCTTTGATCTCGCATCCGGGAATTTTATTGTCCTGCGAACGATAAACTCGAACATTCTAGGCTTTGTGATATATTTTTCGCTTTATGGAGAGAGTATTAGGTGCAATCACCGTGAACAGATGAGGTGACGTGAATAGTGATAGATTTCTATTTTCCACTGAATTGCAGTTACGCGTTTTATGCAGTATTAAAAATCCTTTTCTATTTTAGAAGGTGCAGTTTTTACATAATATTTTTACTATGAGACAAGAGGTGATATCAAACGGTTGTAAAGGACACTCCGCCTTATATTCGGATGGTCCAAGGTACAATCCCCGAGAAAGCACGTAAATAAACTTCTCTAAAACTAAAATAACTAAGTACCTGAGTACGCTTCTCAAAAAGCTTTCAGCAAGAAACAGTTAAACAAATTTTCATTTTGAAATTTTCGCCATATGCAATGCAATTATCGCGTTTTGAATATTCAGCGTTGGGGAGTATTAAGTTTGCAAACGTATTCGTAATTGCCTGTAGAAATGTTTGCGACAAAATTTACCTCCGATATCCCAAGAGGCATACGTGCAAAGCTTAAAAGTTCAAAATGCCAACACACTTTATATATTACTATACTATTTAGAATTTAGATGATGCCCGCTACTTCGTCCGCGTGGATTAAGGGTTTTTAATTCCCGCGAGAACTCTTGAATTCTCCGGGATATAATTGAATAAGTATAAAAAATTCTTTTTAAACAACCGACTTCAAACTCCCGCGCCAACTTTACAACAACAAGCACACGCTATACAAAGTACTTATTTTATTGTTTATATTTTAAAAACCGCTCGACCGATTTCGATAAAATTTATATGGGACCACATGGGAAGTAAGCCCTTTCATTGAGAACCTCCTCCTTTTTTGAAGTCGGTTGAAAAAGAGGCCTATGCCCTTCCACGGTATACAACCGATCCCTGTACCAAATTTCATCAAAATCGGTGGAACGGTTGAGCCGTGAGAGCGTAGCAGACAGACAGACAGACACACTTTCGCATTTATATTATTATAGTTTAGATATAGATGTACAAGTGCTGTATTACGTGTGCTACATAAAGTTGATGTCAAAGGATTAAAACTGCACTGAGTAATATCGAGTTAATAAACGAAGTTATCGAAATATGATTGCTAAACAACTAAGTTTAAACTGAACATTATTAACACCCGGAAAATGCAACTAAAAAAACTTTTTTAAAATGAAAGGACTTCAAAACCACATAAATTAATTACTTTCATCCATTTCAAAGGCAGGAATTACAAATATTTACATAAAATATGCTACCTAAAATTTACAATTAAACTTACGGCTTACTGGAATGGTTTAAAACTCAATTCAGATGTCACAGGTCACAGGTGCTATTTTCTGTTCGTGTTTTAACTGAGCGAATGGGATAGTATAAACTGTTATATAAATACAACTCAGGAAAATCTCTTCCAACGTAAATCGTCTTCTTAAGCGCTACTAAGCAAACATCACAACCAGCTCTAAGTACTTTAGGTACAATGTATATTCTAGCATGTGGATCAGGATTCAGAAACATTATATATTCACTGTGCAACACAAAGCTGTCTGTCACACCGATTTTCACAGGTGATGTACGCTACGTACAGGTCCAAGAGAGCAAGCGAAATGAAACACGCATTTCCGTAAATTCTCTGGAGAATAGTTTATTAACCGACTGTGGCTTTTTAGTCTACTTAGGACTTTGTTAGTCCACTTTTCTGCCTGTGTTACTCAGTCTGACAACGATAATTCAGTATTTCTACCGAAATGAGACTGATTTAGGATCCTTATTTTTAATATTTTCACCGGTTTTCACAGATTAAATTGATTTGGTTTTTTAAGTTCTACGAAATATTTGTCCATTTAATGGGTTTTGGTTTTAGGTATTCTTTCAAATCTACTGATTTTGGGTACAAATATAATGTTTACCGGTTTTAGATCAAATTCCAATCTTCCGTAAATCTTTACGAATAAGCATTTTTTTTAAAAAAACGCGGATTGCTCGATTGTGAGAGCTGTTGTTTCAGCGTGTAATTAGCCACCATCGGACGCTTTAATTTCTAATCACATAATAGGTAATAGTACAGTCAGAATGACGAACAAAACGTGTGTAGTCTTCAACTGCTAATCGGTTTGATGCAGGGTTACATTCAAGCCGATTTCACGTCGATAAGTCAACTGACACCCCTAATGGGCCATAAGTGACACTTGGTACTAATGGCCGAACTAATCAAACCCACTTTGAGGATAAGCTTAAATGGATTTGCAAATATTCGGCTAGGGACGGGAGTAAAAATGGGGGTTAAATAACACTGAGATGATTACTTACGTAAGTAAACTGTGTAACTTTGTAATGAACAGTTCGATTTGAGATGCCTAAAGAAAAAGTCAACACTGATAAAAGGTTTAACTTCAACAATAAATTACAACAATAATTGATCGAGTTTGTGTTTGACTCATTAATATTAAAGTCATAGTGTGTAGTGTGTCTGCCTGCTAAGATTTTGACGCAATTTGATAGAGGTCGATAGTATCTCGGGGATGGACCTAGACTTTTGAAAAGTTTCCGCAAGATTTTTAAGAATTTTAAAACCAAAGCGTCGAAGTCGCGGACATCATCTAGTACTTAATAAATATGCCGATTCCCAGCACATTAATTAAAGAAAGATTTGCAGTTTTTCCTATAAGTAAAAATCATAAATCATGATCATATATTATCTATTTATTTGCCAAATCGTGGAATTAATAACCAAAGCGAAAAGCTTTACCAAAGTTTATTAACCGTAATTAGCTTGTAGGTTTGTATATGACGTTATTAACGTAGCATCTATAATACGTTAATCAAGAAAGGATTTATAGAAATTCCACCCGACCGGATGGACGGCAGATAGTAACACAATAAAAGTTTAATTGCTCGGAATCAGCCAAAGACGGGTCTGAGATGCCCGATTACAGCTAAAGTTTCGATCCTTTTCAATTAATATTGAACATACGTAGGCATAATTGCTATTAGTAAAGTGGAGTGTATAAAGTGCTTGAATGCAGCTGACCACCAAAAAGTACGGGTTGGCAACCATCAGGTGGATATGTCACCTTAAGATTGTAAAAACCGTAAGATTGTAATCTAACGCTTCTTTTTTCGATAGATTGTAAACAGTCGAAGGATTGTAAACCGTTCAATGTTATAAGTGTCAATTTTTGAAATATTCATTGTATGTGCGTTTTCTTGTCTCTTTCTTGTAGGTTAGGTTGGGGTTCGACATTATTAAACCTAACAGATTACAATCTACCGAAAAATAATCCGTTATATTGTAATCATTCGACAGTTTACAATTTCGTGAGTAAGATTATAATCTAACGGTTTTTACAATCTTACGGTGATAGATACACGACGTAAATCGGGTCGCGAATGTTTCTATGTAAAACCTGCATCAATCATTGTTACAATCTCAAATGCTAGGATTGGCAGAATTTATGTTTTTTATTTATTGAGGTGAGTGCAACAGTTACATTGCATAATCATTTTTACACAATAATAGGTGACACGATTGAAATCACCCCTAATTGGCCAATACTTTTTTGCTATGGCCAAAATCCAGGTCAGTTCATCATTTTTTGCATTCATTTGTTCTGTGGGTATATGGCAGTCGGTCTTTTAGAATTTTACCTGCATACTTACTCGTATTTTCACTGTAACGAACCTTATTTTGTTATGTGCTGATATTCACCGATGCGTAAAGGCTTCAAAGATAAAAGGTTGGCTTTTATTAGTTAATTATAATTATATTATAATGGATTTATGTTTTCCAATGGTGCTAACATATTTTACCTACTGCGTCAAGGAGTAATTTCGAGAATGCAAGCTCTCGGTTAAGAGGTTTAGTCGTAAAATATATAGACGCGTTATGGATTCAAAAATAAATCAGCAACATAGACATCAACATAAAAAACATCTAGAAAGTGATTGCCTATATACATATCAATATAATAAATGCGAAAGTGTATCTGGCTGTCTGTCTGCTATGCTTTCATGACCCATATTTTGGAACAAAATATATTGGTGTATTTATAGAATGTAGCCCAGGGAAAGACATTATTACTTCCTAACTGTGTGTATAGCACTACAGCCCAATAACGTCCCACTGCTGGGCACAGGCCTCCACTCTCATAGGAGAGTGGGAATTAGAGCTTAGACCCACCACGCTGCTCCAATGCGGGTTGGCGGGCTTTAACGACTATTATCAATGTTAGTGATAATAACCGGGACCAACGGCTTAACGTGCTCTCCGAGGCACGGGGGTGAAACACCGCCAACTTCCTAACTCCGGGCTAGTACTGAGAATTTCTAGTCAGAAAAACCCAACACTCAATTATGGCCCGACCCGGGACTCGAACGCGGGACCTCGTCGGCCGCAGTCGAATATGCCAACCACTAGACCAACGAGGCAGTTAACTGTGTCTATAATACATGGTAATTACCGTAAACGGTTCTTATCTACAAATATCTATGGTTTTTTATTCTGTAAGTTACATGGCGCAATGATAATTTATTTTTAAATGGTGCTCGGAAGGTATGTAGCAGTAAATTAGTGAATCGCTTCAGTTCGAGGCGAATCACTAGTTTACTTTAAATATTGTAGTATTATCTATACGTAATATTATAAAGAGGTAAAGTTTGTGGGTTTGTGACGTTGTAGGGGATAATCTCTGGATCTACTGAACCGATTTTGAAAATTCTGGTACCAATAGAAAGCCACATTATTTATGAGTGTCATAGGCTATATATTAACCCGAAAAATTAGGGAGTTCCCGTGGGAATTTAAAAAATATTTCACTCGGACAAAGTCACGGGTACCTTTTTTTTTTTTTTTTCAAGTCGCCCTTGACTGCGATCTCACCTGATGGTAAGTGATGATGCAGTCTAAGATGGTAGCGGGCTAACCTGTTAGGGGCATGGCAGTTAACTAGCCACGGCCGAAGCCTCCCACCAGGCCAGACCAGGGAAATTCAGAAATTATTAATTCCCAAATTGACCCTGCCGGGGATCGAACCCGGGGCCTCCGCACGTTAAGGCAACCGCGCCACGGAGGTAATAAACTAGTGATAATAGTCAGCTATAAAAAATAGTATTATCTTCGAGTCACATCTATCTCAGCCAATACAGGCCCAAACTACATCAAACGTGATCAAACTTTGATATACGCGCTCCCTCAAACGTGACAACCGCTTTTTAAGTACCTATACGGATAATTGATTGCTACAACGTTACATTGCACAAAACCGTAGCCTCTGGGAACCCTTCCTTATTCATAATGTTGGATAATGTGATAAAGTAGACTATCTTTAATCTTCACTAGATGATGATGATGGAAAGAAAGGAAAGAAAATTATTAAAAATTAGATTAATTAACAAAGTTCCAAAACAGGAAATACGACAAAGGAGTAAACTAAAAGATGTAATGAGGACAGCAAAAACAGGATAATGGAAGTGGGCGGGACATGTTGCAAGGGCAGGGAATGAAAAATGGAGCAAAAATACTACAACTTGGTTACCAAGATATTTGATAAGGAAAAAAGGAAGACCTGTTACCAGATGGAGGGATGAGATAGAAGCATTTGGAGGAAAACTTTGGTTCCGCACAACCCAAAATAAGAAGGATTGGAAGGAGAAGGGGGAGGCCTTTGCCTAGCAGCAAGATGATATTATTAACTCATCGTAATAATAAAAAAAATCAAAAACGTACTAATTAAAGAATACCAAGTACCTACAGGCTTATATAAATAAATAAAAGATAATGCCTGCGACTTAGTCCGCGGGGTATTGCGTTTTAGAAATTCCCATAAGATCTCTTTGATTTTCCAGGATTTTAAGTGCCTGTCTTTTCCCGGAACGGATCTTATTTCTGTATCTACCTACATCTGTGCATACAAAATCGCATGAAGTGACGGGCCCTACAGCATGGCAGATACAGACACAATTTCGCATTTAAAATAATACTATTTGTCCGCGTGGAATTATGTTCTTAAAATAAATTAAAAAAAACTGTGTAAATATAATCTTTTGACCGAAAGCACAAATACTTAGCCTAGTCTCTTGTAGCAACGAAATTAATCATGAAAATTTATGAGAAAAATAAATACGTATTACCAAACGTACCTAACAACTATTATTTTTTACATCGTCCATAATAAATGGGAGTTGAAATTGAAATTCCAATACGGTTCAAATAAGTGTTTATAGAAGCTTAAAAGAATGAGTTAGTATACCTATTATAAGACAACCTTCTAAGCGCAATGGCTACGATGTAGTTGTATAAACGGGAGGTTCAAATCCCAGTATAGTTTTTTCTTGTGGTCTTCTGGTAGAGATTTGGCCGTGACTTGATTTTTTTTATTTTACTAAAATGGTTACAGAATTAGGCTTAAACCGGCTGGATCACCGTACATTAGCTGACCCTAGACGCGCCGCCTCGCCCTAAGAGATAAAACACACTATAATAGTAGAGACCCGACGCTTTAGTGTGTGTGGATCCATTATAAAAGTGAGCAATTTTTTGGTCTGCCAGAAACATTTTTTTTGCCCCCGCAGGTGTGTTTTCATGCTAGAGCTTTGGAGAAGTAAGTAGGTACGTATTATTAATGACTATTCTGTCTTCCTTGAGACGGATGCGTTTCAGTCGCTTTGTTAAATTGTATGATGACTGTACACGACAGTTATAAGACTGGGATAAAGTTATTCCACGTACCGAGAAATTGCTTCTGTGTGGCTTGCTAGCGAACTCCATACTAACGAATCCCGGTACTTATTTAAATTAAACACAGTGAAGTTCTGACGACACTTAGAGCGTGTAAACCTGGAGTGTCCAAATTTAAATTTCAACTTGGATAAAATTTGCAAGGCACAAAACTGTGAACATCAGATAAAGTGGCAGTTTCTAGACGAGTTATGAGACGATGGGCCGGTTTCTGAATTAAGCATTCAAGCAAAAACAGCAAGTTCCAAATCTCAAACCTTACGCAATATCAATTCAGAAACAAAAATTTGCTTAATTAGTCCTTAAGCAGTCTTTGAGACAGACTCAACATGAAATTCTCAATTCAGAAACCGGCAGTGTGCTGTTAAACAAGCCCATAGACGGTACTCGTAGCTTGTTTGCCACAGGCTTCAAACCGCAGACAAATTACTGAACGTCTTAGTAATTAAACGCTAGAGGGGATTAACTGTGCACGACATGCACTCAGTGTCTACTGAAATAGTACATTTAAGTCTGCAAGTGTTATTAATAAATCTTTGGGGGCATAGAGCACTATTTGTCTTCATTACTGGCATGTACATAGGGTTACGACATTATTCCGTAGATAGTCTATAAACAACCAAATAAAAGGGAGCGTTTGAAACCTTCGTCACAGCTTGTGTCTCAGTCTTGGTAGTTTGAGTAAATAATTTATCGCACAGTAAGTGCGTATATGGAGCTGCACAGGCTAATGGGGCAAGATGAATATCATAGGTGAGCTGCCTCGTCGGTCCCGGGTTCAAATCCCGGGGCGGACCATAATTAAGTATTGGGTTTTCCGACAAGAAATTTTTGGAGTTAGGAAGGTGCGGTGATTCACCCCCGTGCCTCGGAGAGCACGTAAAACCAACGGTCCTGCGTCCTTCACCGGTCGTGTCGGATTTTCCGTCCCATCTATGAGAGTAAAGGAACAGAGAGTGCATCTGTGTTTGCGCACATGCATGTACTTGTGAATTATACCTAATATCTCCTGCGCAGATTGGCTGCCGTGGCCGTAATTCGGTCGGGAGGACATAATTATTATTATTTTTATAGGTGAGGCCTATCTATGACAGTGTAGGCTCTGCACTTCTAAACTAGCATAGAATAGTAGCCGTGTTACTACTGGTAGTAAGACTGGTGACGAATAAATTTTGTCAAGCCTTGTATTTGAAGTAATATTACTTTTTCATTACCCTGACCATGGCACTTCTTTTTTGCAGGCAATTTATTAGAATTTCCGACATATGACTCCAATATTAGGCGCCATGCTCTTATATTAGTTTTATAGCCGTGATTAGAGCAATTCCATTAGTTAACGACCTATGTAATTTGCTAAGTAATAAACGCCAGCTATACAGTTTGTGATGACTGTTGGAAAAGATAAGTGAATGTTTATGGTGTCAATATAAAACTAAGTTTTTTTAAATTCCACTACAAATTAGCCCTTGACTGCGATCTCACCTGATGGTAAGTGACGATGCAGTCTAAGATTGTATCGGGGCTAACCTGTTAGGAGTATGGCAGTTATACATATTAAACCCATACCCCGAGTCGGTTTCTACTGCATCGTATCGGAACACAAAATCGCTTGGCGGTACGTCTTTGCCGGTAGGGTGGTAACTAGCCACGGCTGAAGCCTTCCACCAGACCAGACCAGAGAAATTAAAAATCCCAAATTGACTCTATCGGGAATCGAACCCGGGACCTCCCGCGTTTAAAAAATAGCGCGCAACACTGCGCCAAATGTCAAATGGCAAATTAGGTGATAATTTTATTATTTTGATAATTTATCTACAACTAGTGGGCCCGGCAGACTTTGTCCTGTCCTGAACTTCGAACTCGATTGCAGCTCCCCCTATCGGGTCCAATTGTGATTAGAAACCATCCCGGGTCCAAATAAACACAACAAAAAAGAATTAGCGAAATTGGTCCAGCCATTCACGCGTGATGCCGTGACCATGGGAAATAGGGATTCATTTTTATATAAATGTAATATAATAATTAATAATAATATAAATATAATAGATGACTGGTGGCCAACTGGTAACAAAGTAATATATTTTCAAATGATAACACGGCTGGACCGCTAGAAGCACCCTTGGGCTTGAGCCACCCAAAGCAGCTTTGCTGTCAGATCCCCATTGCACTAGTATTTTTCAGCAATAAAAATTCTTTCTAAAAAACCGACTTCCAACGCCACTGCAAAGTACATAATTAATATAAAAAATTCATTTTAAACAACCGACTTCAACTTTTAAACTCCCGCGCCAACTTTACAACAACAAGCACACGCTATACAAAGTACTTATTTTATTGTTGATATTTTAAAAACCGCTCGACCGATTTCGATAAAATTTATATGGGACCACTTGGGAAGTATGCCCTTTCAAATAAAAAAAGAATCATCCAAATCGGTCTACCCAGTCAAAAGTTCTGAGGTAACAAACATTAAAAAAAATACAGTCAAATTGAAAACCTCCTCCTTTTTTTGAAGTCGGTTGAAAATAATTTTGATTTCTACCCAGTATGTTGAAGTCGGGTGGGTATTACAAGGCTAAGCAAAGTTGACGCATCAGACTCGCCCGACTTCAACATAGTGGGTAGAAATCAAAATTATTTTGTACTTTACAGTGGCGTTGGAAGTCGGTTTTTTGGAAAGAATTTTTTATTTTAATTTTTTTAGTGTCAGGGTTAAAAGGATTTGGAGTCAGATTACCTAATGGGATTTATGGGACCACCTTGAGAGCTTCCTCAAATGACTGATAGAATTTTTTTTTAAATCGACTCAGAAACCACGGAGATTTGCACCGACATACATTTAAAAAAAAAAGAAATACGCGCCGAATTGAGAACCTCCTCCTTTTTTGGAAGTCGGTTAAAAATACTAGTTCTCTTCTATAAATGTGAGTGAAATTACCACGCCACAATATCTATTATTTGGGAACAATGGGATCTTGATTGTTTATGAAGGTTCAGTAAAGTAATCCGAGCGAGCGAACCCTACATAATATGATATAAGCAATGGTTTTCACGGTATTTGTGGATTTCGTTGATTTTCCGCATCGCTGCCGGCAGAAGCCGGCTTTTGTGTCTAGTTCGCCCACAGTGGCTTAACAAATATAGCCTATAGGGCTTATTAAAATTTATAGCCTAAAATGTTAGTGCGGAGGAGTTAAGTACGCCTACGATTTATAAGAGACGATTTAATATTTTTGGAATAATTTATTCAGTTCATGAAAATTAAAATATACCTTCACTAGCTGATGCCCGCGACTTCGTACGCGTGGTTTGAGTTTTTTTAATTCCCGCGGGAACTCCTTAATTTTCTGGGATAAAATACTTTTTACTACTTTAGGCTACTGTCTATGTCCACTCTCCAGGTCCTCAACTATACCCATACCAAAAATCACGTCGATCCGTTGCTCCGTTGCGGCGTGATTGAACGACAAACCAACAAACAAACACAATTTCGCTTTATAGTATTAGTATGATTTTTATTTATGGTAACATTGTTCCTTTTTTCTCAATACAATTACCTCCGCCACAGAATTCGTGCTGTACCTCTGAAGAACTTCGATAGACTAGGACCGGAGCTGGGGTAGAACGTCCAGGCGCTAGGGCAGGCGTTAAGGCAGGTCACGAATCACGATGATGTCGTTAGTCATTTATGTATTGAAAGATTACTTCATCACGATCATCATCATTGATAGATTTCATGTAGGTACATGTCTCATCTAACTAATAGGTACATATTACTACAATATCTGATGCCCACGACTTCGTCCGCATGGATTGAGGTTTTTTGGTTCCCGTGGGAAAACTTTAATTTTCCGGGATAAAAAGTAGCCCATATGCTAATCCAGACTATAATCTATCTCTGTGCCAAATTTCATCTAGATCCATTTAGCCGTTCTGGCGTGATTGAGTAATAAACATTCATCTATCCAAACTTTCGCTTTTATAATATTAAGTATAGAAGTAATAGTAGTAAATTAGTTAGTAATAACATGAGGCCCGTTAGTATGTGACTCTATTATACAGGATGGACAAAACCAACGGGCCACGGCAAAATAAGAATAACTGCATTCAAACAATTTTTAAAAAGCTTACCTGAGCAAATACAAAAAATAATCAGGCCACGTTTTTATTGAAGCAATCGATAGGGGCTACGATGAGGATTAAATCTCTCAAACAAACATTAAGTATTTACGTACTTATTACCTTACTTAATCAAACACTATTACCTATTCTATGGTTGTATCTTAAAATTAAGGAAGACCATAGGCTACTTTTCACTGTTTCTTACTTTTTTCTTCTAACCGATGAGGTTGTGAATTTTGACGCTAAAATGTTATATAGGTAACTTCTCAAAGTAAGTTATGCGGACTTTTGTCCGCCATACAATTGAATTATCCCTAGTGTGTTACAGCTCTTGAACTTTTCACGATTTGTAAGGTGAGGCACAATAAAACAAGTAAGTACATGGACGTATTGTTTATATAATCATAATACCTGAGGCCCTAGAAGACTTATTTTCACGGCATTTGTTCAGTATGAGTTTGTGGGCTTTCATTTTGTGTTTGCACCGCTCTCGTACCTTAACACAATGACGAGAGTTTATAGAAATTTTCTCTCTAAAATGTGTAAGCCACAAAGAAGGCTCGTTAAATATTTTTATTACGCAAAACTTTTGAATTGAAACCATTTCTTATTTTTAGTTTAAATTAGCATTTCACCACAATTTTAATGAAGGAATTAGAAGTTTAATTGGCTATAATCCGCGACAATGCACGATTGTAAACAACACATTAATTGAAACGATTGTTTACAAACGTGCATTGTCGAGTCAACATCTCCTGAAGATGCTCCGTTATCGGAGTGAAAAGTACGTTGAGAGTAGTTTGGAAGATTTCTGTGGTGTGGTGAATATCGCGGGCTATAAGTGCGGGATACACGCTGTACCACCTATTGTCGCGGTTTATAGCGAATTAAACTTTAAACTTCTAGTTCCTTTATTATCATGGACTTCTGCAAAATAACGCATGCTTCTATCCAACATTTTGCACAAATTAGCATGAAACTCTGTTCTACATAAAATGTAACAACTTGGACTCTGCTATCTTTATGTTCTTATGCTTCGAACTGCAGACACTTTGACATAACCTCTTAACTTTTCGGAGCAAAGCTCAACTATTTCCATGCAAAAAGTAACGTCGATCCTTTTGAATTTATAGTATTAAAAGTATGACTAGTTTTTCTTGTATGTCTTTTAACTCTTTGTAAGTCCGAAGCCCCTAGTAATTTTTATTTAACATTCGCTAATATTCAAAAAAAAAAAAAAAAAGATGGTAAGGCAGTGTTTTAAATACTAAATAAAGATAGATGCGGGAGCTTGCAAGCAATTAGAATCTAGGTCAAGTAAAAACAAGCTGGATTTGCGGAAAAGAGTGAAAGAATTAGTGTTTGTAGCTAAGGCTAAATGCTGAATTCACGATTTGTTATCTGTCGCGCTGTTTGTTTACAAAAAAAGAACAGAACGTATCGTAGAGTTATAATCTAATAGCTGTGTGGTAATATCGGAATAAAACTATTATGACCATAATATTATAATAGAACTTAAACGTAGCTACCCTAACCAAATTACAATATATAAATCATGCCCGCGTAGAATGGTGGCAACTGGCAAGAATGTCTGCATCTTCGCGCTGGACAGCCAGGCTGATCCTTTACGCAAAAAATTAGCCAGCCCTTCTGTCACCAGATGAGGTTAAAATAATATAATATAGGCAATACGATATAAATAAAATATATTATGTAATCCACTGGAAAAATGCTTTTGGAACTTCGGCTTTTGCCAAGCGAACTTTGAGGCTAACCTAGAAGTGCCTGTGAACTTGTGAACTTTGTATTTTTATTAGATAGATACATTCTATAAACATGCAATAATAATATACTACTTAAACTAACATACTAATAATACATAAATAACTAAATTAGATTTACTATTGACTAAATTAGATGTTTTATTGAGTACTAAGTGATGCATGTGAAATCGTCCCTGTGGATTTAGGTTTGTTAACATCCCTTTTGATTTCCCGGGATAAAAAGTAGCCGAGAATTACATCCGGAAATGATCAATCCGTTTCAGGACGTGTTCTCCGTACCGAATTTCAGCAAACATGTTTAAATGTCAAAAATAAATAAATACGTTGTAAATAGAGACAAGAGACAGATAGACAGCACTTTCGTATATGTATATACTCGTACTAGCTGATGCCCGCGAATTCGTCCGCGTGGATTAAGGTTTTTTGGTTCCCGCGGGAACTCTTTAATTTTCCGGGATAAAAAGTAGCCTATGTGTTATTCCAGACTATAATCTATCTCTGTGCAATTTCAACCGTTCTGGCGTGATTGAGTAACAAACATCCATCCATCCATCCATACATACATTCATCCATCCAAACTTTCGTATTTATAATTTTTATGTATATATTGTTAGTATGGAATGTATTACAGATTTTCTTTGGATTCAATCTTCAATAATGTGGCCAATTATGTTCAACAAAACCTCTAAAAGAAATTGAAAGCTCTAAATTAAATTCTATTCGATTCGAAATATCCAATGAGTTTGCTTCTTGGATTTGGTTCGACTTTACGAAGTATGGACTCATTCAAGTGGGTGATAAATACGAGTTCGTGCTCTAGTGCCCATGTAGTGTGACCTTGAGCCTGAGAAATTTCTAGTGTTTTTGATATTCAGGTTTGTACTAAGTAAAAATCGATATGAAGTTTTTTGATTTTAGATGATTACTTACTGTTAACACGGTTGAAGCAGTGGTAAGCTTTGGGGTCCGATTAAAAGAAAAAGTTCCTGGCTTCAATTCCAGATAGATAAATTTATATATTATTAGGGTTCCGCTTCGCAAGAGGATAAAAGAAAACTTCGTTGTCCATCTGTCTGTCTGTCAACACCATTTAATTTATCGGGAACGCATGGAGGTATCAAGTTGAAATTAATGTCAAAAACTTAGGTCTACGGTCCCTTGCTGCTGTAAAAAAATCAAGCTTCGCAAAGCAATAAAAAAATACGGCCGTTTATGCCGCAAATTTTAATACTCGCCATTAAATCAAAACCGATAGGATACTTCCCGTTGATCTAGAATAATGAAATTTGGCAAGGAGCAAGTTCTCACAGCACAAGTATAGGAAAAAATCCGAAAATAATTCCGTACTTATTGGGTGTCGAATTGTTTGTCAGGCGCTACCAGTTTAGCGCCACAATATGTAAGTTAGCTAGTTGTTATGACATTTTTCCTGTTATTTACTAAAAGAAGTTATGTTGCGTGGCGGTACGGAACCCTTTGTGCGCGAATGTGACTCGAGCTTGACCAGTTTTTAATTTTCTTAGGTCAGATCTGGTTTGTGTTTTCGGCTGTAGTTAGTTACCCTCGTACCTTATTTTAATATTTTGTTTGTACTGCATAAAATATTTAAGTCAGATATTATACAAAAAAGTTAACCCAACAATAAAACTGGAATGGATCACATATTACTAATATTGGATAGATATACGCAACCTTTTTCGAAGCAATATATTACCCCCACTCAAGCAATTTACTTATATATTTTCCATTCGTGGGTGGAAACTGAAATCCATTCTTGTATTTTATTTTATTGATACGTTCGCACTTCGCCAAAACCGATTTTCATCACAATATGGAACTATATTATACCTATGTACCTATTCTAGCCCGCCAACCCGCATTGGAGCAGCATGGTGGGTCTAAGCTCTAATTCCCGCTCTCCTATGAGAGTGGAGGCCTGTGCCCAGCAGTGGGACGTTAATAGGCTGTAGTGATGTGATGATGACCTATTCTAAATGCGAAAGTATGGATGGATGTTTGTCACTCAATCACGCTAGGACGGATCTGGACGAAATTTGACACAGGGATAGATTATAGTCTGGAATATCACATGCTAGTTTTTATCCCGGAAAATAAAAATAAAATCCTGTGAAAACCAAAAACCTCTAAAATATAAATTAATCTAAATATATAAAAGGAAAAGGTGACTGATCTATCAACGTACAATTCCAACCACTGGACGGATCGGGCTGAAAATTGACCAGTAGAAAGTTATTAATTATCACGCCAGTATCCGCTTAGAAAGGTTTTTAGAAAATTCCATCTATGGAACTGCAAGTTCCATTCCTAACCGTAGTAAGGAACGTCTTACTGAATATTTAACTAACTTTCTAAGGGGGTAAATAGGGTTTGAAGTTTAAAAATGAACTAACCGTGAGCGCAGCCGCGTGTAAAAGCTAGCAATAATCGTTAGACGGTGCCAACTTTTCGATATTAATGTTATCTAGATTATACTTTAATTGTTTAAAGTTCGTAAGACGAAAATCTTTGCCTTCCTGTTTAAACAGTCTGACGTTGTAGGGAAGATTGCTTGGATCAAAACAGCAACTTAATTTTATGCGGATCATTTTTACGAGTGGCTTAATTTTGAATTGTTTCAGCGTCGTGAAAAAACCTCTTTTTTGCCACCATTTTTCGTTATTTCTCGCTGCGGGAGTTTCTTGAGGATTCTTTAGTTTTTTAATTTTGATTTTCGGTCATTTTATACGCATACAAGATAATATAGTACTTGGTATTGTTATCAGCAGTTCTATATAGATCAGTATACCCAGATGACTTATTGTTACTTTTGGAACCCATTGCTATCGGAAAAAGTTTTGTCACCTCATAATAATTGAATCCGTACGATAAACGATAAACAAGTAAATCTAGTAAAGAATAATGTATAATATAGGTACTAAAATTCTACATCAATGTGTATAATGGTACAGGGTATTTGAAAGCTTCAAATACATTTAATCAAATAAATATTATATTTGCGAATGTTTGGATGGATGGATGTATGAATGGATGTTTGTTACTCAATCACGCCCGAACAGCTGAACGGATCTGGATGAAATTTGGCACAGAGATAGATTATAGTCTAGAATAACACAGGCTACTTTTTATCCCGGAAAACTAAGGAGTTCCCGCGGGAACCAAAAAACCTCAATCCACGCGGACGTAGTCGCGGGCATCAGCTAGTAAAACAATATAAGAGGATTGCTTCAACTATTTCGTATTATTGATCGCAGAACAGAACCGGTAAAAATGTAAATTATGAAACCAGCTTCCATCTTCTGTGTTTCTGGATATTGTAATCATGTCACTTATGATTACGATATCCAGAGGCACGATACGATATCCGAACGGCGGATAAACTATTACTCTTAAAGTATTGCTTTACTCTTTAGAGAGAACGACGAACTTTATGAGAGCGCAAAACCAAAAAATAAAATCAGCTGCAGCATGCTCAGTAATAATTTCGGCTGAAAAGACGAGAAAAAGAAGAGAAAAAAAAAGAAGAGCTGACGAAGCTTAATCTTAAACAAAGACCCGTCAGATTCAAAGATGTCTTTGATGTTTTATGTTGTTATTTGAAGTAAAAATGATATTTAGTTCACCTACTCAATGATTTGAAGTGGATCACGTATATCGACAAATAACGCGCTTACTCGCGTCGCGTGCTAAGTCATAACTTTTGTGACATGTCATTTTAAAATCACTTATTTCCATATTTCTTTATTTATTCAAACTAATGCATAGTTTGACTTCGAATGAACTAGTCCAACTCATTTCCAGGACAGTCAATTCTAATAATACATGTGAACTAACTTATCTATATATATAAAATTCAAAGTCCTGACTGACTGACTGACTTATATATCAACGCACAGCCTAAACCGCTGGTCCTAGAGACATGAAATTTGGAGGGTGTGTTCTTAGTGAAGAGTAGGTATCCACTAAGAAAGAATTTTTCGAAATTCCATCCCCAAAGGGGTAAAATAGGGGTTGAAAAATTGTATGAAAGTCCGTCATTTTTCAAGGTATATCCATGAAACTTGGTATTTGAGTTACCGGTTCAAAATGAAGAAATACGTGTTTCACCATTTTTGAAAATTCTACCCCCAAAGGGCTGAAATAGGGGATGAAAGTTTGTATGAAAGGCTTTTATTTTACAAGTTATTTTTCAAGTTACATCTACGAAACTTGGTATTTTGGTTTTCGGTAAAAAAATTAGAAGGACGTGTGTAACAATTTTTAAAAATTCCACCCCCAAAGGGATTAAATAAGAGTTGAAAGTTTTATGAAATTCCGTCGTTTTTCAAGCTATAGCCATGCAACTTGGTATTTGGGCTTCCGGTTGAAAAGGATGAAATACGGATTTCACAATTTTTGAAATTTCTATCCCCAAGAAAGTCAAATAGGGAGTTTGTCCTTCAATCACGCCGCAACAGAGCAACGGATCGGCGTGATTTTTTGCATGGGTATTGGGTATAGTTGAGTACCTGGAGATTGACTTAGGCTTCTAATTATCCCGGAAAAGTAAGTAGTGCTTGTGGGAATTAAAAACTTATGCCACGCGGACGAAGTCGCGGGCGTCCGCTAGTTTCCAATAAACCTTGAAACTACTTGACACTTTTCTGCAACATACTGACTTAATTTCATTTTATGGAATAACTAGCTGATGCACGTGACTTCGTACGCGTGGATTTTTGGTTCCCGCGGGAACTCTTTAACTTTTCGGGATAAAACGTATGTGTTATTCCAGACTATAATCTATCTCTGTGCCAAATTTCATCCAGATCCGTTTAGCCGTTCGGGCTTGAGTGAGTTACAAACATCCATCCAAACTTTCGCATTTATAATATTTAAAATGTTTTATTAATATTCGTTATCTCGAAAAACTGATACGATGGAAATGAATGTTTTCGACATGACAATCCTTATAATATATCGGCTTAGCTCGCAATACTGACCATTTTATGATTCAAAATAACACCGAGTAAAAGCGAACAATTGAAGAAATCTAGATCGGGTTTTATTACTTTTGGTACGTTTTATAGACTCTCCCATCAACATCATTGTCACGTAGAAGATTTACAGGCCTGAGCCTGGTGTGCTAAATATTTCGATATATATTTACTTATTACCTATAAAAAAGGTTACTTATTATCTATTTTACTGATTTAGTTCAACGTAACACACTGGTGAAATGATGATATAAAAACTTGTAAACGTATAATCGTTTTTTTATGAACTATAATATGAACTATTTTTAGGGTTCCGTACCAAAATGGTAAAATGGAACCCTTATGGTGCGACTTTCTCCGTCTGTCTGTCCGTCTGTCCGTCTGTCCGTCTGTCCGTCTGTCCGTCTGTCCGTCTGTCCGTCTGTCCGTCTGTCCGTCCGTCACACTCGATTATTTCAGTAACTACCGAAGCTATCGACATGAAATTTGGAATAGTTGTGTATATAAGTGGCCCAAAGACACTGGAATTAAAAAAAATTGGAAATTATTTTTGTTCTTATTTAAAAAGGGGGGAAAATCTGAAGGTTGAAATTTAAAAGTGAGATAACTGTACTGTGTGGGGTATCATATGAAAGGGTTTACTTTGTACATTCTAAAACAGATTTATAATTATTTTTAGTTATGATAGTTTTTGATTTATCGGGGAAAATGTCTAAAAAAATACCGTTCCCCCCCCCTTATCTCCGGAGTTTACCAATCGAAAAATTTGAAATAATTATGGTCAATAGGAATTTACGTATATTTTACAGGAAAACTATAGCCAATGCTCTAACTAGCATAGTTTTTTTGATATTAACAATAAACCTCTACAAACAAAGTTAGTCTTGCGGTTCATTAACAAAGGTAATTATTTATTAATAATGGTACGGAGCCCTTCGTGCGCGAGTCCGACTCGCACTTGCCCGGTTTTTTTTGATGTGCCAACATTACAGAATTGTGTAGGTAAAAAGGAATCAGCGTCACTATTCTCTTGATTTCGTTGTAATTTATGTAGTTGGAACTGATTTTGTAACCAATTATTATTATAGCATTTGTAGTAACATTTAATATATTATTTTTATTTATTTACACTTACTTATTTTTATTTACTTAAGTACATAGATAATATTTAATATAACATAGACAGTTAATTAATATTAAAAAAAAAATAGAACTTATTGGAACATACCTATTATGCTCTAGACTAATTTATTATTGTAATGCATAAGTACATAATAAGTCGTATTATCGCTCAAATAAATTTAAAATCGGGATGCTCAATACAACCCCAGGGAGCACATATTATTCGAATATTAAATCTATATAATATATTAAAGTTAGTTTGGAACAATTTGATCAGAATTGTTTATCTACACTGAAATCGCTATTTAAAATAGCATGTTTGGTTACTGATGAAAGCTGTAGGCGTATCGTATTAGTTTGGTTTTAACAACGTAATAATAATGTCTCAGAAATTCATAGGTCTACTAAAATTGAGTTTGATATTGCTGTCTGGTCTACGTACATATTAATAAATGCTAAGCCATTTAACAACTAATTCTGACACTGAAAACTGAATACCCTCTCGCTATTAGTTTTTGAAATTAAAACATTCGTAGTATGAGTATATAAACCTAAGCCTTATGCTATAAATAATAGTTCACCACGCTGGCCGAATGCGAATGATAGACTAGACGAGATTTTACCTCAACGAAATCGTACTAATGATATAAGCTAGTTGATGCCCGCGAATTCGTCCGCATGGATTGAGGTTTTTGGTTCCCGCAGGAACACTTTAGTTTTCCGGGATAAAAAGTAGCCTATGTGTTATTTCAGACCATAATTGATTTGTGCCAAGTTTCATTAAAATCCGTTCAGCCTTTATTCCAGATTATAGTCTGGAATAACTCATAGGCTACTTGTTATCCCGGAAAATTAGGCAGTTCCTGCAGGAATAAAAAAAATTAATCCACGCGGACGAAGTTGCGGGTATCAGCTAGTGAAAAATAATTACTTAGTATGCAATATACTCCTATAAGCCTTTCTGCGTAATGGTCCGCACTTAGTTTAATGTGTAAGGCCCTTAACTAACAAATTACTAACAAATTTACATTAGGTCGGGTTTCGGGCCGAGTGGGGGGTTCCAAAGCGCTTGTAGAAGTTGAATCACTGTTGATTCAAGCACAAAAGCTAAGTATCTACGTTAGATTTAGGTTGTACTAGATGATACCCGTGACTTCGCTCGCGTGGATTTATGTTTTTATTATTCCCGCGGGAACTACTTAATGGACAAAAAGTCCTTTTCCGATGCAACCTATCTCTAAACCAAATTTCATCAAAATTGGTTTAGAAGATGGGCCGGAAAAGCGTAGCAGACAAACAGACACACATTTTTAATCGAATTTATAATCTCAGTAAATATTTCGCATTTATAATATCAGTATGGATATTGGATATCCACTAGAGATGTCCAAAGAACTTTTTGTCGGCTACACGATGCTTTGTTCCAACAGTGAATAGGTATATCATCATAATCACCCCATCACCGGCTCACTACTACGCACAAGTCTCCCCTCGGAATGGTTTGGCCATAGTCCCCCATTCTGGCTAAGTGCGGATTGGCAGATTTCACACACCTGTGACAATATTAAGATATAAGCTCGCGGAGAAGGAAAACATCTTGAGCAAACCCGCATGGTTTGGTCAAGATGTTTTCCAAGCAAGTGCTCACAACGCACGTTAAGCAAAAGTGTTTCGACCCTCGAAAACGTACAACGTGTGATTAAAATCTTGTGTTAAAGGTACTGTTGGAAACGCGCCCTTAATCAGGGTAGTCAGCATACAGAGCACTTAATCAAGACTGTATAAATTACTTCATATTAGGTACAATGTTTCTTTGAACCGTACTCCGAACGAATGCGGGCCCTGTGTAAATAAACACTCATTTTCAGACCGTCCATGTTTTTATGAGGGGTACTTTTTATTTATTTATACTACTACTTACTACTGATTGAATCTAACCCAGCTCATAGTGCCTTTAAGCGCTTGAATTGGTGTTAAGGACTGTAACACCCGTTTTTGAGTTCCCTGGAGACCGACCCTTATGTAAATAAGTCCTTTTGACTCCATATATAATATGTTGCGTTGGGTCCATTAGGCAACAAGGTATTACGTTTAGACTATAAAATCGGTTGTTGTACTTCAAAGTAAATAGGATTTTTACGTAACATCATAGAGATGTTGAATTTGCGACTCCCCACCGAAACATGCACTCATCATCTTTTCACTACAGCCTATTAACGTCCCACTGCTGGGCACAGGCCTCCACTCTCATAGGAGAGCGGGAATTAGAGCTTAGACCCACCACGCTGCTCCAATGCGGGTTGGCGGGCTCATCTTTTGCCATCTTCAAATTGTGGTTTGGCGGTCAGCAGGTGAAATGCCTTCCGATCTTGAGCAATCTTCTTTAATTCTGCGTAATTATGACGAGTCCACTCCTTTAACCCACTTCCTCCTCTGTCTTTCAGGTGCTCTTTTCCCGGGAACCTTTTAGAATCAACCTCGTACTGTGATCCATGCATTAGTATAGGTTTAATCACGTAAAGAACCGCTAGAAGGCCAGTGGATGGGCTATTGTCTCATCTGGTGACAAAGGACTGCCTTTTTGCGCAAAGCATCAGCTTAATTGCTCAGCGCGTTTATTTGCAGGTATCGTTCTTGCCATGCGGGTATGCGGGTACAGCAATTAGATTAGACTATACTAACCACTAGACTGTCGATTGCGGCCGACGAGGTCCCGGGTTCGAGTTCCGGGTCGGGCCATAATTAAGCGGTGTTTCACTCCCGTGCCTCGGAAAGCGCGTAAAACCGTCATTCCTGCGCCTGATCTCTCTCCGGTCGTGTTGGATTTTCCGTCCTATCGGACCTCCATCAATCTCTCTGGAGATCGGCCGCCGTGGCCGAAAAACGGTCGGGAAGACAAATTATTAGGTTAGACCAGCTTGCTTATTCAATAAATAAAAAAAACGTAGAGTCGGTGAAAATGCCCAAGTAATAAAGTTTAACCACAATTTCGTTGAATTCCTGAATCCTTTATGCGTGCTCGTAAAACTTAATCCGGTGTTTGCTGAACCAAGCTTTCAAATATTCCTGCGATCCGGTCTCCTTAGTGTCGTTTATTAAGGCGTTTTATAAAAGGGCTTTTTACCAAATACATATTACATAATAATGTGGATGATCCTTGTACGTGAGTCTACATGAGAGCTATTACCTCACTTGGTTTGAATGGTTTCATGAATAACTAGATGATGCTCATGACTTGGTCCGCGTGGATTTACGTTTTTTTTATACCCGCGGGAACTACACACACCTTTGATAACTTTAGGCAGAACTTTCAGGAACACAGGTTTTATTGCGATGCTCTCCTTCTAAATATAGTGTTTGCCCGCGGCCTCGCTCCCGTTAAGTTCGATTTTGACAGACCAGCTGTTTGCCATTTTCCTTTTAATATATTCTCTCTCTCTCTGCGTCGTATTCCACATTACTGAGGGTCGTGACCCCTTTCCATTAATGACATAATAATGGTATAGATTTCTTGGGATCATAATGCGGTGGGTTCCCACGTCCTTCCGCATACGAATCGACTAAGAGTATTGAAACTCTTATAGGTTTTTGAAACGATTATTATCCAAAAGTGAAAATAGCCAGGACCGAAGGCTCCGAGATATCGAAGAAACGAAAAGGCCAATTTTGAACTTCCAACTTTCGGTCACCCATCCCGTTACCAACATAGATCAGCGATGCTTAACAATCGCAATCGACTGATATGCGCTGTGATATGCTCTTTTGATAGGTATATTAAGATGCCTTAAATCTCTGTCTCTTTCACTTTCATCAACCCATTTCGGCTCATTACTGAGCACGAATCTCCTCTCAGAATGAGAAGGCCCTAATCAAAGTTCGTTTATCTTTAAAATTCACGTGAATTGGTTAACCGTCCGCTGCCTAAGTTGGAGCAAATAGGTATCCAGCACTGCCATTAAACTATCAACGGGACCTTTGAAGAAGTTAAACTTCGTTATTGCTTCACAGCAGTAGTTATCAAGCACTCTATCTGAATTAATATTATTTTAACTTGATGACTATTTTAATTAATTAAATGGAATGAATTGGACATCTAATACAATGAAATTAATTTTGTTAACGAATATTTTATATTACAGCTTAACTTAGCCGATTACTGATTGATAGAAATTGGTGTACCGTACCTACTACCTACATATCTACATTTTAAAAAAATACGCGCCGATTTTACAACCTCGTCATTTTTGGAACAGTAGGAAATTCTGACTGTTTTTTAAATTCTGTCTGCTACCTTTGTGCTTTCCGAACATGTGGTAGATTGAAAACTTGACTTAGCATGAGAGACACCTTTATATTCTAAATAAAATAAACAAATTGAGTGTTGATTATTTTCTTGGCCCATACTTTTAATCGATTTCAACGAAATTTCATAAGTATATACGAGTATATAGCTTGGATCCTGGGGACAGACATAATATTATAGGCTACTTTTTATCCCGGAAAATCAATGAGTTCCAACGAGAATGGATAAAAACCATGAATTTACTATTAAGAAATCATTAGTATCAATTTTATCGGATAAATGCACAAATATTTTTTTTTACAATTAAGTAATTTTAAAGCGAGTCATGTTCATATTAAGGAGTAATTTTAGGTTCCCATAATTCATAATAATGGCCTCATTTCTAGGCGTACTTTTTGAAATTATGAAGAAAATTATAATTTAATTTTAATTTTCCCACTATTAACTTTTGGCGCTCCGTTTGCTTTTTTATTATTTTAAGCCTTTTAAGCTGAGGGTAAGCCATAAAAGAACCCTTTAAAATGTAAATGTAATAGGTTATAAAATTACCATTTAATTAAGCTATGGCATCTATTTGCCTTTTATGGCATTGCGGCGAAATCCCAGAACATCTCACAGTCTTATTGACATTAAAATCTCACATTATGGGATACGTCACGTTATGCTATAAAATGAATGTCATTCAATACTAGGTACTTATCCTGCCTCCTCATAATAAAGACGCCACTGAAAAGGCATGATTAATTGTAATATGTTATCTGCGCTTTAGATGCGACCCGAAAGCACATTATTCTGCGAAGAGCCGACATGAAACACAAAAGTAACATGTTACATGAGTACATCTAACATATCTAACATTAGTACATTTAACATTTTTCACCTCTCATGCTCTAACAAGTTGACATTATAGCTTAGCGTAAGCGGACTAAAGTTAGCATTTAGGGTCTAGGGATTAAAGTATTTTTTTTTAATAATTGCCGTACTATCCTCTTTACGCTATGCGTAATATCCTCATTCGGTTATCCAAAATGTTTAGTCTATGGGTACTATCAACAGCCAAAAAATTTATGCCACTTAGTTGAATGACAATGTTACCCATCATATTCTACAATTATCCTACAGATCTATGTCTATGGTACTACTGTTATTTTTTTAAAATTCCTTTTTGATAACGATACGGAGAAAAATAAAGTTGGTATTGTTGTTTGCCGCGAAATCATAGATTTTTTTGCTGTAATTATTACATTTATTTAAATGGATGTTTTATGGGTGATAATTAATTCAGTTCAAAACACAATACATAATACAAGACGAAGGCAGGTAAAGTGAATGTGACTATTTATTTGTTAATATCATCAAGTAAAAATAAAGATCTTACTCCTAATATGAAAATATAATAGAAAGGCAAAGAAATAATAAAAAATCGTTATTTATTTTATTTTCTCGCAATCGAAGTGAAAAGTCACATTCAAATCGCTGTCACTTTTTTGTTGCTTTTAGTTCACGACAAGAAGTAACTAACTATAATAGATTTCGATTTGAAACTTATTTCAATTCAATAGTTCCGATTTAGTGATCTTACACTAACATAACTTCGGTTATTGTTCAACTTCAAATTAACATTGATTATAATATAATATTATGGCGTATTGATGGAAAATGCCTTGAAGATTATACAAGTCGCCATCTTGGAATATGCTAACTTGGTATGAATATTAAAGCGAAAGGCCATTAAACTATCGATTGACCTTTCAGAAAGTTACATTTCGTCACTTTAGGACTGTGAACTTCTAATAATCTGATGGACTACTAGCTTCCTCATAGAAATGAACTCACAAAGGAAGGAATTTAGAATGGTTTTAGTGTTATTGATTTCTTAAATTAAAATTTCCTCATCCTTCTCCTTGTTTTTTTTTATATCATAAAGTACTAACAACAGTTAATACCCTACTAAGGTTGCGATCTAGCCTATGAGTAAGTAAAGCGAATGAGTAACATTATTTTAACCTAAACTTAAACTATAAAATTATATCTAAGAATTGGTCCATTGACTATCTTAGTTTACGCTAGATTTACCGCCAGATCCTTCTCCTGATATTTTGAAGGCTTCGTGCTTGGTGACTAGCAGATTTTAATTTGATGAAAAGTTAACTCATAATTGAATCTCTGGAAGCTCCTAACATTATCATCCCAAGAAAACTCAAGCTATTATGTGATTAATGGAAAGAGGTCACGACCCTCAGCTATGCGAAATACGACGCAGTCAGAAAGGCTTATTATTCGATTTCTACGTAGCCTCGTTCTTGAGTATTGAATCGTTTGTCATCAGGGTACCTACCCGTGACTGGTAACTAGACACAAAATATAAGCCTCCCTCCGGAATAGACCTAAGCCTATTAATTAGAAATTATCATTTTCCAAATTGAACAAGTTAAGAATCGAACCATTACTTCCCACTCATACAACGCCAAGTTAACCATACTATCTATCTGTCTGTCTGCTACGCTGTATCTTTTAAAGTGGTTTTGATGAAATTTGGTATTTTGGCTAATTTTTACCTGTCCCGGAAAACCATGGTGTTTCTACGGGGAAAAAAAACTTAATCCGAGTGATCAAAGTCGCGGGCATCATCTAGTCTTCTTATAGGTAGCAGCTAGATACTTCTAAAAGTGCTCAACTATAAATGCTAGAATCGTAATGAAAGTAAAATGATATTGTCATTTCGGACTAAAACGCGCTAGCCGGAGACGAGAATTGTAGTTTTTTAAAAACTAAAACGTTCCAACTTTATTATGTTAACTGGCTTTAAGCCAGCTGCGAAGTTTGAAAATATTCGAACATAATATTACAAATAGAAGAAGTTAAAGTTTCATTGTTATATGGAAACGACGAAGCTACAGGCTGAACATAGTTCAACAATAATTTCCGCAAGTTTTATATATTTTATACTTTCTTATTTACAGTTACTTCGTCGCCTATATACCAAATAAAACACTTCAGTGCTTCCGGCGGCTTCAGTAGGTCAAAACTAAAAATATGTATACTAATAACACAGGCTAAGGAGATATGTTCTTTCGTATAAGTCCCATGGAGTCGTCTAGATAGAGCAACGCTCATAGGGTGACAGGGTAGATTATCTCCAAGCTGGCAGAATCCATACTAACATTATAAATGCGGAAGTGTGTCTGTCTATCTATTTGTCTCGGCCCGTCCTTTCGACTGATTTTGATGAAATTTGGTACAAAGATAAGTTGGTACGGTATCCCGGGAGAGACATATTATGCTACTTTTTATCCCGAAAATTAAGGACATTTTAGTTGAAGATCTTAAAATAGTAATATTTCCTTAAATATTTATTTCTTATAAGTAATAATTCAATCGATAGTTTAATATGGTTTTCAAACCTCACACTAACAGGGGACGTAGATATTAGGACTTTTGGGAGATCCTCTATTTAATAATAACAAAAAAATTATTTATTTGATTGTCAAATATCCAACTGCAGGCTGATCTGAAATAAATAACGATCAAACAAGGGAGAAACTAATGAACATGAAAGACAATTTTTAAAGGAGAACAATATAGCAGCGTAGACGCTTTGAAATTTTGCGTAGAGGCACTACGGCTACGTGCTACGGCCGAGGCTTACGATGAAGGCTCTACAACATAGTTTATTTGTATTATTATGGTATCATAATTTTAATCGAATGATTGGATGATAGTCCACCTACAGCCTGAGCTAAGCCTCTATGCATATTCTTTTAAAAATGTATCAGTTTTACTTTTCACCGGCAAATACTTTGGCACCAAAAAACTTTACGTCTAAAGCAACTCCCTAAAAGTATTCGCGGTTTTGAGCACATTTTAAAATCTTTTTCGTGATAGTGCCGAAACGCTAAAATTTATGCTGTGGAATTTATGCATTCTGTTTTTATGTGGTACTTTTACTGGTATTTTTAAGTGTACGCCAGTGAATATCATAATGTACTAGATAATGACTGCGACTTCGCCTGCGTGAATTACCTGAGGTTTAAAAAATCCCATGGGAACTGACCACAAAACGAATAGGTCCGTGGGCTAGATCTAAGCTTATTCAATAAATAAGTATACGTTCCCAATTCGATTGAACCCGGAATTTTCTATTACTAAGACCGCATTGCTTACCACTGCGAGTTTATGATAGTTAATCGTAAATTGTTTATTCCGTTACTTTACGATGCTCGTGACTTCATCCACGTAGATTCAGGTTTTGAAAAATCATGCAGGAATTCTTGAAGTTGCGGGATAAAAAGTAGCCCATGCCATTCTCCACGTCTTTAGCTATTATACGTGCAATTTTTAAGCTATTGCATAGCTTCTATCGCGGGCCTTGAGCGTGGAGACCGAATCCAGAAATTCCGTAACGAAAAAAAACCTAACACTTTGGTTGCTATGACTACTTGTGTTGTTGACTTCAACATATAGTGTATTATCTATGGACTTCAAGTTGTTGGAAATATAAAGGCGAAATAATTTTAAAGAATTATGTTTTCAATAGTTACATAGGCTAGTTATTCGTTCCATCCGGGTGTGCAAGGGGAATCAAAAAACCTCAATGTACAAAGTGTTTTAAATATGAATAAACAAAGTGCATTTATTAATGAAGAAAGTCACGAAAAAATAGTGAAAGAAAATGAGTGAGTACCTACTCTATATTACATACATTTTATTATAATTACTAGCGGACGCCCGCGACTTCGTTCGCGTGGCATACGTTTTTTAATTCCCATAGGCATTCCTTAATTTTCCGGGATAAAAAGAACCCATGAAAAAAACCCGTCGATCCGTTGCTCTGTTGCGGCGTGATTGAAGGACTATTTAACGTCCTTTGGGATAGAATTTATAAAAACTGTGAATTATATATTTCATAATTTAAACCGGTAGCCCAAATATCAAGCTATTCACGGCTATTTAACTTGAAAAACCTTTCCTTTTACACAAACTTACAACCCCCATTTTACCCGTTTGGGGGAGAATTTTGAAAAACGGTTACATACGTACTTTTTTATATTATACCTAAAGCCAAAATACCAAGTTTCGTTCATACAACTTGAGAAATATCTTGAGAAATGACGGACTTTCATATAAAGTTTCATCCCCTATTTCACCCCTTCGGGGGTAGAATTTTCAAAAACTGTGAAACACGTATTTCTTTATTTTTTACCGATAACTCGTATACTAAGTTTCATGGATATAGCTTGAGAAATGACGGACTTTCATACAAACTTTCAACCCCTATTTCACCCCCTTAGGGGTGGAATTTTGAAAAAGTCTTCCTTAGTGAGCGCCTACGTTACAAAAGGAAGCTACTGTCAAAATTTCAAGTCTCTTACCCTAGCGGTTTAGGCTGTGCGTTGATATATAAGTCAGTCAGTCAGTCAGGACTTTGAATTTTATATATATAGATGATTATCACAAATGCAGTATTATTTTTTGTTTCGATTATTATTATTTTTATTTTTATTAAATTTTAATTTAATTTAAATTGATTTACCAAAAAAAAATACCCACCCAGATAAATTATGTCCCACCACTTCTTGCGACACTAGCGCTTTGCGAATTCACCGGAACTAACCGTCAACTTTTGCACTGTCCTATTTGTCCCCAGCATAGATTAATTATAATTTTATATATTGTCTTTGGTCCCCAGGGACTAGTATATGAGTGATCTGTGGCGGTGATACTTTTTAGTTTTGCCATCTATCGATGAATAGCAGGACTTTTAATGACTTGTACTTTGAACTTTGAACTTTTAGGAACTTGAATTAATATCAAAGGAAAAAAAATACTGCATAAATAAAATAAATAATTATAATTACATAAGTTGATAAAAAATGCTATGCAATAGCTTTACCGCGGCAGTCTCCGAGTGCCACATGTCTTTTTTTTTGTAAATATATCGTATAATAATTATAAGATCATCTCACTTGCTGATTTTTTTTCCAGACACATCCTTTTGCAACGCAGTGAAGGTTGTAGTCACCTTACCCAAGTTATTACACATGCATCAGCTCATTTAATTTCTAGACTGTTGTAATGTGAAAAAGTTCTAAATAAAGGTAACAACAACTTTAAAATCCACTCAGAAGTTTAAACGTTATTATATGAGCAAGTACATTCAGGTAGCGTTATTAAAACAATTAACGATAAATCAAAAAGGTTATTTTAACGAACTCTAAAAGTGCTAATTAATAGCGTTTTCACTGTCTAATTAACGTAATTAAGTGGGAAATAAGTTTATAAAGTAAATAGTACTGTAACTAGATAAGACAAGTTTATGAACCTCAAATATGCCCGGAGGTGTCCCTTTGTTAATTAAATACAGTACGGCTTTCTCCCCATTATAGCGCGATTTAGTTAAGAGAACCAAGTCAGATTTTAACTCATCATAGTAATAATATTACAAATGCAAAAGTGTGTTTGTTTGTTAGTTTGCCAGACAACGGACACAGACAGACAGAGCAACGGATCGATGTTATTTTTGGCATGGACAAAGTTAAGGATCTGGAGAGTGATATGGGCTACTTTTTATCCCGGAAAATTGAGGAATTTCCGCGGGAATAAAAATAACTTTAACCACGCGGGACGAAGTCGCGGGCATCAGCTAGTTGTTATTATATATTTATGTAAAAAAGGTATTGTTCTTGCAATTTACGAACGCGTGGCAACTTGTAGTATGCACATTGCGTAAGTGTGCGTGTCTCTCGGAGCCGTCAGTCGTACGCGCAATCACGTACGCACACATTTACACGTATACAACTGTATTAGGACCACTAGCCACGCGCACTCGTAAATTGTAAGAGCTTTCGGCCAAATTACGTGTGAAGACTTAAAACTACTGCATTTGGTTCATATGCACGTAATTAAACATCGCTTCTACTGTCGTGTATTTTTTGTATCCTTCACAGCTGTAGGCTAATAACACTAAAGCACGGAATAGGTAATACTTAAGTACATTTTAATACTGTCCTTGACTAATAAAATAAGAATTTATGCGGTGATAAAAAATATGCAAATACAACGCAAATGGCACTATAACCCTGACATAGTGCTAAAAAATAATAATAATAATGCACTTAAGGATAAAATGGATAGTGTAAATATTTTACGATAAGATAATAACAATGTAAAGCCTCCAAAATGCACAACCCACGTTTTATTCCGACGCCGGAGCATATTCAGAAATGTTGACTTTGTAATCATCGTGCTAATTGCTATGCAGATTTATCTGGTTTAGCGGATTATAGCCAAATAAGCTTGTTATTTCTTGTATAATTACGGTCTGTTTTAACTGAGGCCAGTGTATCAAGCGAAAGTCCGCTGATAGAACTTATTACTACGGTATTGCATTGAAAGGATAAGGGTATGCCATATAACTAGGTACATCGAAAAAAAGAGTAGCCTCTTCTAGAGTCTACATGAACCACTACCACTACAGCCTATTAGCATCCCACTGCTGGGCACAGGCCTCCACTCTCATAGGAGAGAGGGAATTAGAGCTTAGACCCACCACGCTGCTCCAATGCGGGTTGGCGGGCTTTAACTACTATTATCATGTTAGTGATAATAACCGGGACCGACAGCTTAACGTGCTCTCCGAGGCACGGGGGTGCAACCCCGCCAACTTCCAACTCCGGGCTGGCACTGAGAATTTCTTAATTGAAAAACCCAATACCTAACAATTTTTATGACTGACCGGTATTTGAACCCAGGACCTCGTAATCCGACATAGCGGTTAGCCGCTAGACCAACGAGGCAGTCTACTACTACATGAACATCCTAACTAATATTGTAAATGCGAAAGTGATAACATGGGCCGATACGATAACGATAATATCGTAGCCAACATACGGAACACACATAATTTTATGGGCGACGATATATCGGGAACGCGTCGGTCAGTGACAATTCATCATGGTCTACACATTTTATATTTATTATGTTATTAAAGCGGCAATAGAAATACCTACACACTCTGTGAACATTTCGAATGTCTAGTGTCTACCTACTGCCTCTAACTACTTTTTTTTTCTTCATGAAATAGACGAAAGGACGGGCAGATAGCGGAGGCTTAGTAATAGGATCCCGGTGGCACCCTTTGGGTACAGAACCCTAAAAACTTAAATCCGCGCGGTTTAAGTCGGGGGCAAGTTGAGATTTTGTTATAAAGCTGAAGCAGTCTATTTTAATGTAGTAATTTATCTGAGATTTTATAGAAGCTGTTTTTCTAAATAGTTTCAATATGAATAGAAGGAATTTCATCTATTCAGGAATAAAACCTATTGCAAAATTTAAAGGCGTATAATAGGTTGGCAAGGTACTTAATTATATATTGAGTTTTAATTATTATTAATATCAAGTAGAAGTTTAAGCTAGATTAATATTACTTATTAGCACATAGGCGAGATGATAGTAGACAATAAAGTTGCCATTATATTGCCATGGAACTTTATGGTAAGAAGAAAAAAAAATTAATATTAATTATTGCTGCTGTTTTATAAAAAGTTACTTACTTAAAAGTAGATAAGAATTAATTTTGTTCGGATCTGGTTTATTACATTGAATCTTTTCTCGTGTATAAAGTAGTCCATAATTTCGGGAGGAAGTTTTTATGGCATCATAAACGGAACCACCATAACAAGACACTATAAAAACCGAAAGGCAAACACTCAGTCCAAAATAATGGTTGTATTTGTGCCCAGTTTTTTACGCTTGATGTACTCGTGCTTTGTAAACAATTTCTTTTTCAAGGCCTCGAAAGCCTTGTCTGGGCTTAGTTCACTGTGGCATTTTTAATTGGGTCGACGAAGGACACAAAAATTGTAATATTAAGTTTTTCGCTTTTTCTGATATAGCACTAAAAATAACAGATATTATATGTGCTAATTCGGCAGTTCACTTATCCTTAGATCTAACAAACTAATGTCCCCAACAACTGGCCGCGTAATTTTAGGTTTTTGATGAACTAACTATTGATGAACACTAATGATGCATTTGATTGTGTTGACATGACCAACAAAAAAATGCACTTTCGCATTTATAATATTAGTATAATCATAATCATAATAATTTTTATTTTTGCAAGAGTATGGTAGGGTACATGCAACACATAATTACATTGGGGTTTAAATTAAAACATCTACATATTCTGCCAAGCTTGGCGTGCAATATTTTAGGTTAAGTTAATTTTAAATAACTTTAATTAATTAAATTCGTTAATTTTAATTTTAAAGTATGGATACGGAAATTATGGATTTAAGAACGAAAGGTGTTTATTCGAACACAAATCCCTAATCCGAATTAAATTGACAGTTCTTTACTTTGTGCCACACATTTCTACATAGAAATTTGAGAAAAGGCCCAAAACGTGGCACTAAATTTAGACCATCCATTTACCTATTGTAACTTCAATAAGGCTATGTAGTGCACAAAGCAATTTTACAGTGCCTATGAATCACAGTGTGAAATGGATTTGGATCGGACAGATTGCCCGCGTCCGGTGTACCTGTCACTACCACAATACGTGTTTTAACACTTATTTTAAGATAGTAGGTATATTGGTTATCCGATGTTTACGTAATATTTATTTATATAAAAGAAATAACAACAGACCCACTGAAAAGACAAATACTCGTAAGTCAGTAGTCAATTTAGAATCCGAAATTCATATTATTCTTGTTGTCAGTTTTTTAATATTTTTCGTTAAAGTTGGGACTTTATTAACTATAGTAATTAAGACAAAATAATATAAATAAGCATGGTGTTGAATTTAGACCTGATCATTTGAATGTAGATTTTATTTTCTATGAAATTTATAACATTTTGGAAACCGAATTACCCTATATATCTAAAAATTTTTATTATTGGCTCACTGACCACTGGCAAAAACACCGAAGTTTTCTGTCAAAATGAAAACATCCTTAAATAAGTTTTGTAACGAATTGCTGTAGAATCATAGGAACTACTTTTTTGTAAAAGTCTTGACCAAAACGACCCACCCTCTCCTACTCGGAGCACGTGTTGAGCTGCGTCATAAATTAATATCTGATGATGTATTCAAATAATTTGTAAACATTAAGACGCAAATGCAAATACGCGTGAAACTTATACATTTGGTATGATAGGAGTACATGCCGTGATGTATCCAGGGATGCAAAAAGATTCATAGGTACCTATTTCAGAAAAAATACAGTTTCCTTATTTGGCGACTCTGCTGCAATGCTTAGTAACTATTGGCCTAGAAAAATGTGATTATAAGTTTTAACTTTTTATAGACTTTAACTTTTCATATTTTTAGGTTGTAATTTGAAAAGCCAACATGACTTCATATTATTTACTCATATTATAACAATTTCGATACACACACATATATTATATCATAAAGTAAAGTGAGATTGGCAATCCTTAAGGAAGAATATCACAATATACAACATCTTATTTGTAAAGAGCGGAAAAGCAATCTACGTAAATTATCTAATTACAAGAAATTTAAATTACCAAAAACTAATAATATTTACGGGAATATTTTTTTAAAGAAAATTTATGTATATCTTGGCCAAAATCATGAACGATTTACCTTTGTCGCTTCAAAATATTAGTAACTTTAAAAAAAACATTTTTATAAGGAAATGTAAGAAGCATTTCCTGGATAAAAGAGCCACTCCTTGTGACAAAATTATCTAGAAAACGCTTCCTATATGTAAGTTGTTACCTCTTTTGGTTTCTTTTCATTTTTTTTTTTCTTAAATTAGAAACAAAAAAATATTTTAAGCTATAGTAAGTACCAACCTAACCTAAATCAAACTTATCCTATTTTATATTTTCTTTATTTCACTTAAAATGTTATTTTTATTTTTTATTATATTTTACTAATAACTGCAATGTGAACTCGCTATCCTCGCATAAACGTTAAAGTTTTTAGAGGATGGCTAGTATGTATATATCCATAATATGAATGTATGTTTATCTTGAACAATAAAAAAAAAAAAAAATATTATCAGGAAACAGGTACAAGTTTATGGGGTTGACATGTTATATATGATAAAAACCCCAAAAAAAAAAATAGATTAATAAAATAAAGTTTCTGTAATTTTATTTTATTTTTAGTATACTTTCTAGTTTCATAATCTGGATTAAATTTGGCACAGAGATAGATTATAGTCTAGAATAAAATATAGGCTACTTTTGTCCCGCAAAATTAAAGAGTTACCGCGGGATCCAAAAACCCTCGATCCACGCGGACGCAGTCGCGGCCATTAGCTGGTAGTTTAATATTAATCATTAACTGTTTTTTTCTCTTTTCAGTTCGGAAATCAAAGAAATATTCTCGTACAAACATCCAATTTAACTTAGAAAAGTATTTACAATTTCGTTTAAGAAGAAAACGAGGTCCAATAAACGTACTTACAATTGTAATATGTAATGTAAAAGAAAAACAAAATTCTTAGCATTACGCAAATCAGTCTTGGAAAACTTCCCAAAAAAACATCGGAACGTTGTACGAAATTTCACTTGAAATGCTTGAAAGACGATGAATTCTTTTCTCGGTCTTATTATTCACGTCGTGAATACTTCAAAATACTTCGTCGATGTCATACAAAATATTTTTCACAAGGGCAAACTTTGTGATTTTGAGCGTTTATGACTCAAGGCACATTGCGGTTTAGACGAAGCGATGCGGAACGTCAAATTCGACGAGACCTTGGTATCGTTGTGCAATACTAATATTGTTCTATACTAATATTATAAATGCGAAAGTTTGGATGTATGGATGTATGGATGGATCTTTGTTAATCAATCACGCCCCAACGGCTTAACGGATCTGGATGAAATTTTTCAGTAGGATAGATTATTATAGTCTGGAATAGCACATAGGCTACTTTTTATCCCGAAAAATGAAAATAGTTCCCGCGGGAACCCAAAACCTTAATCCACGCGGACGTAATCGCGGGCATCAGCTTGTTATAATTATTAATAGCAAATTTATGTTAGTCTAATGCGTAAAAAAGGCGCAACCCAACACGCTTCTTCGTGAGTTATAGCGCGTCATTGTGGTTCAACGAAAGCTCTAAGAATTTCACACTGTATTTGGCAATTTATATTATTAAATTTTACTAGAGTTATTTTTGACACTGCATCGCTTGGACTCGTCAATGTGCTTTGACCCGTAAACACGGTGCGGATATTGTAAATTGCCAATAACGTAGGCTATTATTACCAATGTACAAATATCTACTTGATATTATAATATGTTGTATTTGTTTGCTTTTTCATAAAAATAAAACATCTGAACTTTTGGGCATTTGTCGTTGCACATTCTTTTCAACTTCTTTTTGTAAAGCGAAAGATTTGCTAGCTCATTTAGGAAGTTCTCAGCTTTTTAGAAACCAATAGTTGTCAGCCCTGAAGATCACGGATCACAATGCACTATAAATTGTTGATCTGTCTATTTTAAGGGATCTCCAAACGAATGGATGCCGTTTGGCGCAGCTCCAGAATTCCTCGGGTACCGCTAGAGCCGCCGGCAGATCATCTGATCCACGAAGCCGATAAAACATATTGTAAACAGAATATAGTAATAAACTGTAACGATGCCTATAAAATTTGGCGCGCGCGAATCAATTTCAAATATTTGGTTTAGAGTGGCAAATTGAATTTGTGTTCAGAGGCCCTTGCGTAATTTTCCAAGTTAATTGTGACGTGTCCGTTTTATAAGCCAATCGGAAATGGTATAATACCTAATGTAAGCGACAATCCAGAAGTAGGTATTCAAAAAACACTTTTAATATATTTGTACTCTCATTTGAAACTTGCACGAGTAAATGGTTGAACGTGTAGAGGTTCCACGAGAGATTTAATGTAATTAGTTAATTCATAAAACTTAGTTAAGGCTTACGACAATAATTAATCCTTTGACCAGGCCGCAGTTGCTACTACAGGTTTTTAATCAAAATAACGTTGTATTTAATTGAGAAATGATGATAATAATCGATTGATATCTTCTGAAGTTTAAGTTATTAAACTTAATGAAGCTATTTGGTAAAAAAAACTGAGTGGTTTTGCTGTTGTTATGGTAAGTATTACAGTAAAAGTATCTACAACAATAATTGTTGAGCCTTTTAAATAAAAGGAATAAAGTCCTGAATAGGACTTCATTGTGTACAGACTATCGTAGTTTCAGTGTCGTAGGAAAGTAGGTCAAAGTAACTTATTTGTCGGCTCTAAGCTTTTGATCCGAATCGTGATTATATTGTAGGCTGTAACAGCTTACATGCCGTAACATCCGTAGTATTTTTTGTAGTTTCATATTGGCTCTCCTACTATTTTGTACAGGATGTACCTATGAACAGAAACAAAGGACGTATAAAGGGTAACCAAATAGTCGGAGAGCCAGTATGAAACTACATGAAATATGAAACAAAATAGTAGGAGCTATCATCACATCATCTGCTACTGCACCCGTAAGAGGAAAAGGATATCCCGGCCAAGAAGCTGTGAGGAACTGATAGTGGCGATCACAATAGATCGGCAACTGTCAAAGTGATATCGGGTCCTCAAGAAGAAAGAAAAAGGCTTGATATGCTTGAACAGGACATTAAAAGAATCTGATTTAGGAAAAAAATGTAATTCCCATGATAATGCTGTGACTTTTTATAGCAAAAGCATGTTGTGGTTGTCAAAAAGTGGCAGAATTAAAAAAATTAAATTATTTTAAGAGTCCTCGTGCACGTGCGTCTCAGTCAAAAGCTTTGTTCAACGAAATTTAATTTTTCAATTGTTTATAATTAAATACAGACGTGATGGTGATAATTTTATTATTTTATATTTCAAAAACTAAAGCTACGAGGGCTCCAAACGTGGTTCTTTTTAGCTCGAATTTCAATATTCACCTTTTCACCGAAAACGTTTTAGGTACTCGAAGCTTCACGCAGTTTGAAACTAATTAAAAAGCCCGTATCCTTTGGGGTTTGTCGTTAATCTAGTATGTAATCCTATTTAACAGCGAAAATTACTTCGTTTGATTTAGTAGGTAAACACCGCCATTTAGGATATTGACTAAAGTTAAATTCTGAAGTAATTACAACGTTAAGTCTACATTTACCAAAACGCTCACGCTAAATATGGTACTTGTCATACCCTACGATATTCGAGAATTTAACCAACGTTACGGTTATAATGTACTAAATTATGATGCTTACACTGCTTGCTAGTTGCTTGTTAGCTGTTTGCTTGCTTGCTTTTTAACACGTTTACGTCTCGCGTAATAAAGTTAAAATCCTAATATTTTATTTTTATAGTTGAGGAACGAAGGGCCTAGCTGTGACAACGCATATCAATCGATTGTTAAGCAACGTTGACCCAAGTCGGTAACTGGATGGGTGGCCGAATTTGGAGGTTCATTTTCGTTTCCTCCGTGCCTCGGAGAGCACGTTAAGCCCTCGGTCCCGATTATTATCACTAATATCTGATTATCGCAATAATGTCCCAAGAAAACTCCTACCATTAGGTAATTAATGAAATGTGGTCACGACCCCCAGCAATGAGGTATACGACGCACAGAGACAAGGGCTAAGTTGTAGTAGAATAAAAAAATCTATAATAGTATTATCTCTCTCGAGGCAACACAGGTATACTTGGCTAACTTGGTTTATCCCCGAAATCTCATTAACGATGTGGTTATACCTAACTGCCTTATGCAAGTGACAGGCACATGCTAATTGTGTTTGAAGGTAGTATAATCACGTGGTAAACGGTCACGTTCCAAAATTTGTGACCAAAATGTTTGTTTATATTATGATAATATGTCTATATAAATTGCTATGTTATGCAAGAACGGCGATTATGTACACACGTTAGTATTCGAATAGCAGGAGATGCAGGAGATTATGCCCGTAAAATGTTTAAAAAAAAATATGTTAGGTACCTATGAGATACCTATTTAAATATCCACCACTTGCTTCCGGCAGCTGGGCCGTGGGTGGCCAGTGGGTGAACGTCTTCTAACGCTTTTCGGTGCGAGGCCTTATTCATGTAACTTAAGTTAATACTCCATAGCTATACCCATATACCCCAGTCTATACTTATCACGTACTTATAAGTTCTTCGTAAAATGTGCTCCATTTATACATTATCTAGAAACTTTTATCTGTTTATTTCACACAGAGCTAGTGCAGGAAAATCTATTTACTCCCCCGAGTAGGCTATCAGCACAGAGTACGTATATATACTCGTGTGCTATCAGTATCAATATTCATTATAGAACGAAAGTCGGTTTTAAAGCGGAAATTACTGGATTAATATGCGAAAATGAACAAAGCTTAATTAGGTTTTGCCGAGCCTCACACATTTGGTTATAGTGACGATTCTATTACGATACGATATTCGTACCTAAAACAAGCTAAAAATCGGACACTTAGTAGGTACCGATTTCACCAACTTCGAGTAATTTTTAACCTAAGAATAGATTTGATGTTTAGGCAGATGTTGTATAGGATTAGGAATTCTATAAAAATTTTGTTACACGGAGTTCGAAAAATAGTCACTGTGTCGGTCTCGCGTGCCACATTTTTACCCCCTACCAAAAAGTACTCAACGCGCCTAAAGAAGTTTTCACTTTAAAAATTATATACTTAATAGTATGAGTCAGTAAGACGAATTATAATATTATGCATTGCATATTTTTTTACATTTAACCAATGTAATATCTAGTCTATCAGTAATAATCGATCTTGATGGTAGGAGCAAAGACATCTTGCATCCTGGAGAGATATTACAGAATGGGTACTGTAATAAGACAGATAGAAACATCATAGCATTTGTAATACTGAGATTAATATTAGGTGTAGGAAGGACATTCAAATATTTGATTAGTACATTGTAAGTAAAACCGAATTGTGAAGTATTATCCAAACTTCCAACTTGCAAAATTTTTGCCAAGCTTGATAAGATATTAATACCTCTGCAACTGTATTAAAAATAGATATAAAACCGCTTTAAATTGCGTCGCTTATTTCTTGTTATCGTCCCTTTCAGGCAACAAGAGAATCCTTTTTCTTTGAACTGTACAAATTTCTTTCCGAAGCGCTAACATTTTATTCTCAACCAGATATAGTAGACATCGCCTTTTACCATTTACCGCCTTCGCTATTATCGCAACCCTCACACTGGGATAAAACTTTTGCTTTTGTTTTATGATTTTTTTTATCACCGGAAGACACTATATTCGTCTTCAGTTAATTTCTCATGATTACAGACTGGAGATTGTCCTAAGCATGCGCCTGTTTCTTTTTGAAGTGTTCACAACAAAAGGACAGGTGTATTAAAAAATAACTTACCTAAAACAAGCTAGTCGTCCTCATTTCAACAATTCGACCCAATGTAAGTAGGAATGTTCTAATAAGACAGTCACGACTCACGCGCATTCACTATAAATTCCACATCGGTATCGTAGACGTAGTAGAGCAGTGATAATGATCCCTCTAATTTATGTACTGATGATGTTGTTATTTATTATTAGAATGTTATAAGGATAATTGACTACGAATCAATACTAATATTATAAATGCGAAAGTTTGGATGGATGGATGTATGGAAGGATGTTTGTTGCTCAATCACGCCAGAACAGCTGTACGGATTAGCACATAAGCTACTTTTCATCCCGGAAAATAAAGAGTTCCAGCGGGAACCCAAAAACCTCAATCCACGCGGACGCAGTCGCGGGCATTAGCTAGTAAATTAGATACTAATCTTCGATACAAGTTTGTTTGTATGTGACGCTTTCATCTTTTATAATCGATTTTGATAAAATTTGTTATAGGCAGGCTGTGTTCCAGGGAAAGACATATGTTACTTTTTACCCCGGAAAGTTAAGGAGGTCCCACGAGTCTTACAGACATCTTAAATCAAGCGACGAAGTCGAGGGCTTCAGTTAGTAAAACTATAGTTTTGTCTGTACGGACTATTAATAATCTAGTATTGATTATTCTAATCATGAAAATATGTTGTAATTTAGGCAATATTTCTATTTTAAAGGATTTATTATTATTAGTTCTTATAAAAATAGTCATAGCAACCAAAGTGTTAGGTTTTTTTTCGTTACGGAATTTCTGGATTCGGTCTCCACGCTCAAGGCCCGCGATAGAAGCTATGCAATAGCTTAAAAAATATTTTAGAGCCGCGTTGGATTTTCCATCCGGAAAGAAAATAGACTATTCCATAATTTTTTTTAAAGTTAATTCCTTTCTTCATTTTACCCTTTTGAAAGTAAAGCAACCTTTTTATTTAAAAATAACGTTGTTATGATTTTAGTATGAGAAAGAAATTGCTTCAGGCTTGCTTCCTCAGATAAGACCACCATTATTAAATGAAAGAACAAAGTAAACCCACCTCATGTCGCGTTGTAAAGGTAATATGAAAAGTACATTGCGCTGGAAATGTTTGTAGGTACAAACTTGCCAACGATAAGTACTTGTGAAGTTTTGAGTTCCACAGGTAATTAACGGTTTTAAAGAGAGACCGCAGGTACAGTCACCGCCGGCTATGGCCTGTCCGTGTCGGACAAAAGTCCCAAATAAATAAAGATTAAAAAAAAAAAACTTATGGATAGAAGTTTGGGTAGCTACTTGCTAAATAAAATACAAAGCCATAATAGTACAACAGTCAGGGGTCATAGTGTCAACGCTTAAAGCATATAATAACGTTTAATATTACTCAAAATGATAGTTTGATGTCACGTACCTTGCAGATGTCCCTAAAATAAGGATTATACCTAATTGTAAGACAGGAACGTCAACAGTACTAAAATAATACGGCCGCGATGGTAGTATGCCCCCAGGTGCATTAAAATTATATTATGTTCAATGTCCTTTATTCAAAATTGGTCCATTTTGAAAATCAATTAAATATAAAAAGTGAGGGTGATAAATGATAACAATAATTATAGACATGATTGTAATCATAATACTGACCTATCATAGTTCTTTTATGATAATTTTTATAGGTTAATGTAGGTATTGTTTTTATAAATAACCCCAATAAATATTTAAAAAAAAACGACACTTGTGCAGTTTGCACTTTTACTAGAAATTATAAAACGGTAACTACAACGTAACCAGGAAGAAAAACAGTTAGTCTATGACGGGAGGAGAGCTGTAATAAGGCTCCTTATTAAGATGTCCTTTTCAGTTTACGGTATAAACTCACTTATAATTTTTCCTCTCTGCGGAAACGTTCTTAGTTTTATTAAGCTTTTATCTCGGTGTCCGAGAAAGAAGACGCTTGAGACGTGTTTTTTTAAGAGATCTCTTACGGTACGGTACACTCGCTTGAACAATAAAGAGAACCTTCTTTTATAGTTGCCGATCACAATAATTAGTAGTATGATACTAAGGCCAAGGGAACTTTTTTATGTTACCTGTCCTTTTCATGTCAACCCCGGTTAAATTTAACAAAAAGTGACAACATAAAATTACAAAATTTCACTAAATCTGTATAGGCAGTATTGTGCAAGAGGGCCGGAGGGTCGCTTGCACAAGGACATTTAAATTGATTTAAGTAGTTAAAGGTGATGCTGTCACTCTTTACCAAAAGAATCAGTTGCCAAAAATGTTTTGACGACATCCCTGGCGCAGTGTTGAGCGCTGTTGTCTTAACGTGGGAGGTCCCGGGTTCAGCATAGTAAAATTGAGAATTTATAATTTCTGAATTTTCTCCGGTCTGGCCTAGCTTTGGCCGAGGCTAGTTGACCACCCTCCCGGCAAAGACGTGCCGCCAAGCGATTTAGCGTTCCGGTACGATGCCGTGTAGAAACCGATTAGGGGGTATGGGTATAATATAACTGCCATGGCCCTGACAGGTTAGACCGCTACCATCATAGACTGCATCATTACGCTATCAGGTGAGATCGCAGTCAAGGGCTAACTTATAGTGGATAAAAAATAGTAACAGCTTTAAAATATTTAAATTAAAAATAGCAAACCTTAGTGAAATTGTCGGTTAAAAGCATCGAATAATGGTGTTATGAAAAGACACGAGTGTAATAAACTTTGAGGTATAATAGCAATATAATAGCGTTATGATATTGTTTAGTGTGCCAGAATGACGACGCTGAAGTAACTTCATTTTCAAGGAAATCATTCTAGGAAATGAGTTCCCCTTTTGTCTAAGTTCGACTATCAATCAGAGTCACACTTATTTTTACGCCAAATATAATCAGAGTAATTTCCTTGACATTTCCGTCGTTTGCGTGACCTTTACCTATTAATAACACCTTACATTTGAATAACCTCCTCGCATAAAAGGCCTACTAATAAATAAAAATAACAATAGTTGAACAACAAACTCTCAAAGCCAAATGTTAGGAGCGAAAATGCACTATAGAAAAAACATTTTTGTCTGGCGGTGAAAATATCAGCGTAACTCACTGTTATATTAAGCTGCACACATTAACACGACAGGACAAAACGTGGTTCCTTTCCGACGCGGACATTTCGTGTTGATGCTTGGTCTACTCTACTCGAGGCTGTAATTCATTGATTACTGTTTTAATATTATTTATTTTTTACATAAGTTGGTAATGCTATGTGATTGGGAAAATAAATAAATTGATTGATTGATAGTGTGCTTTCGTCCTAATGAAGTACGAAAGTACACTATGGACCGCGCAGCAGCATACTGTAGGTGCGAGATTCCTACACGCGATTCACAGTATAATTTATAAAAAGCATACTTACTGGGTGAAATCCTACTCATTATTTATTTATTTATTTTATTTATTTATTTATTTATTTATTTATTTATTTATTTATTTATTTATTTATTAGGACGACCAAGAAATTGATACATTTAATGAATACATAAAAAACTAAAATACTAATTACACACAATTATAAATGCAAGTGTGTTGGTTTACCATTCAATCTCGCCGCTAAATATATTTTTCGTACCACTTGCTCAAAAAAGTGACATTCTATGCCACAAAAAGCGAACATAACAATAGTCATTTTTAATCTGTTAAAAACAGGGAAAGAAAATTGTACTGAATTTCATTCATCCTCTAGGGGGAGAATGTGATTTAAATTTGGAATACTTACCGTTTATACTGAACTACATCTGTGTTTACACCATTGAGTTTGTATATAAAGCATTATACATCTTTTTGAAAAAGGAATACGCATTTATTATGCAATAACGAAAACCAACGAGGCCGTATGAGCTTGATGCATTTGCTTTTCCGACAAAAAAAATATTAGTCTAGGAATTTGCCGCATTTTTGTTTTCTTCAAATACATAAACGTTAAGTTTATTTTAATTTATTTTTATAAATAAGTTAATGTTCTAAAAATACGTTACGATGTTAAATCAAAGCGACAGTGACAGTGAATTGTCGGATTCCATCAGTGCAAATGCTGCCGCAATTATAAATAATTTGCTTCCAACAAAATCCAAGGAAAATTATTCAAAAACTTATGAACTCTCTCTATCAATAGGTAATTGGGCCAATGTTTCGAATGTTACCTTTTACTTTTAACTGTCAATATTTTTAGTAAATGCTTATCTCAAATTATTATTGTGGTAATTTTTTCGCAAATGGTACGAAAAGTAGAGTATTTTCCTCGGTGATAAAGCTGTCTTAGTCTTGGGTGAATTTAAATCGTCACCCGCGACAGAAGACACTGCTTTATCCCCTTGGTTAATAATCTACTAATATCGACGTGATTTTTTGCATGGGTACACTTGAGGATATGTGGAGCTGCATAGGCTACTTTTATCCCGGAAAATCAATGAGTTCCCCTGGGATTTTCAAAACCTAAATTCACGCGGACGAAGTCGCGGCCGTACATTTATTTGATCGTAAGTGAAATATAATATACTTACTTACTAGCCATGCATCATAGGTATATTCATCATAGGTATACCAAGACATTTATGACAGCTCTTAATTAGTCCAAAATCCTAATTTATTACTTTGAAAAAATTATTATCGGACATAATTTCATTGAAACTTGAAGCCGGCCCTGTTTGCTTTCTGTAATGTGATGTCACAAATCGTGTTTACGAACATGCGTCAAGGTTTAGTGAAAAGCAAATATTTGTGGGCGGGACTTTTACAAGGCACTTCAATTAATGCCTGGGGTATTTCATTATATCAGGTATTTCAGTCCATTAACAAGTGAATATAATTAAAATTATTATAAAATACGACTGCTCTGCCGTAGACACACATGCATACACGAACCCTGAAAACACAAAAACACTTCTTTTTTGGGCAGTCGTGTAGTAAAAAAACCTCCTCGAACGGAAGTACGGCTACCACTCCTACTACGTATCCATACCACAGTCATTAATTACCTTTGAAATCTTATTCACATTTTTATTAAGTGATATTTTTTTGAGAATCACTGGATATTGAACTATAGTGTTATATATTTTTGGAATCTACTCATCATTTTCTAGATGATGATTACATAGTTAAACTTATTTTCAAATATTTTTTTTCAACTTTAGTCTTTAATGCGGAACCATGGTCACGCCATCAATTTTTTTTTTAAATTTTACTAGCCTTTGTCACCCGGAATAAGCTAGGGATTCTAACGATACCTTATTTATCAAAATCGGTTCACGCGTATAGAAGTTATGGTGGAATATACAAACTCACATACATACATACATACATACATACATACATACATACATACATGAACCCTGAAAACAATATACTCCTTTTTTCAGGCAGTCGTATAAAAAAGGAAAAGGTGACTGATATACTGTCTGACTGGTCTATCAACACACAGTTTAAAGCACTGGACGGATCGGATTCTACACGGTATCGTACCAGAACGCCAAATCGCTTGGCGGCACGTCTTTGCCGGTAGGTTGGTAACTAGCCACGGCCGAAGCCTCCCACCAGGACAGACCAGGGATAATTCTGAAATTATAAATTCCCAAATTGACCATGCCGGGAAACGAACCCGGGCCCTCCCCGCACGTCAAGACAACACTGCGCCAGGGAGGTCGTCAAAAACTGTCGGTCGGTCGTCGTTCTGTATTACTATTTGGTGTACCTTTGGTTGAATTTTCAAAAATGATCTATCTGTAGGTACAGATAGATCATTTTTGAAAATTCAACCCCTAAATATGATAAACTAAGGGTTTGAAATATATAGTTACCAATCGAAATTGTACTACAAGTGAGCCGAGCGAAGACGTACCTTTTGGAAGTCGAATAATAAAATGGGAGATTACCATTTTGCTAAAGGTTAACGAAGTATGAAATAATGCAGAGTTACTTGCTCGAGTTGGCTTGTTACCAAAGTCGTGGTTTGTGTGAACCTTTGGCCCAAAAATAATTTGTCGAGTCAAGCTATTTGGAAAAGACTGCGGCGTTTCGTGTTGACAATTCGAGTGCAATGCAGTGCAAGCTAAAATTCCAGATTTAGGTTTATGTAGTCTGCTATATTTAACCCCCGCCGACGCAAAAAAAATGGTTGTTATAACTTTAACGTATTTATGTATGTGTGTCTGTCTGTGGCAGCGTGCACTCGGTTCGATCGAAATATATATGCTTAGACTAGATACCTAGTAGAATAATTGAACAAATGCAACGTTGAATATTAGGAAACAGGATTAATAAATCATGCTCGACAACCCTAGACAACCATATAACTTATTTTTTTTATGATATTAGTTTTCATTTGGTAAATGGGAAATGAATGTAACTAGATTTGTAGCAGAATCCCACCTGAGTAAACATATTATATCTAGGGTAAAATAGACAGGATCATTATCCAAATTGACCACCTGCCTCTGAAGGTAGTTTATGTTACACAGTACCTACTCTAATCTTGATTATAAGCCAAACCGCAAAGAAATACTGAAATAGCTCCGTAACGGCCGTATTTTCTATAGAAATAGCTTTCAAAGTATGTGTTGTTGTCGACTAAGCTAAAAAGTTGCTTTAGGAACTATTATAATGTATGGTACATATTATTATAACGTTTTCCGTAATAAGATAACAATTTGCGATGGCCCCTATAGTAGATTGTACTACACTGCTTTTTCGCTCTTGCAACTTATTGTTCGTTGTTAATTTTCCAACAAAAGATCAAAGTTCGTTTTTATTGCGAGTATTGTTTGAATTCCGAGCAAGTGAAGGATTCTTTAATTGAATAACGAGCATGGGGAATTAGAATCCTGGGCATAGTGAGGACACGCACGCACAAGAAACAAAATATTATTTTGCTTACATTTTTTTTTAAAATTTATTCTACTAAACTGACCACAATTGCTTTGATGACAAGTCATAATAAATCAATATTTAAATGTTATATATACAATTGAGTCTTCTTGAAGTAGACATGACATAAAAGTACTTTTGCAAACACTTTTTCACCTCACTAGAGACCAATTATTATAAAGAGTAGAAAAGTATCGAAGCTAGATTTAATAAGATTATATACCTTCATACATTTGACTCAAATGGCTGCAAATTATAATCTTCGTCACTAGCTTTCACTCCTGATGTCAAAGTTATTAGACCTTTCAGCAAAAACCCATTTTTTTTGTGCATTTGGAACTCGTAAAAAGTGCGAATTATGAAAACTTTATTTTGTTGTTAATAAATGGATCAAAATACAAAATAATCTAAAATGCATTAATTTTATAGAAATTCTTAATTCTCATATTATCAAAACAGCTGGGTATCAAACCGGGCCTGGGATTTTCCACTTATAATTTACTAGCTGATGCCCGCGACTTCGTCCGCGTGGTTTAAGTTTTTTTGATTCCCGCGGAAACTCCCAAATTTTCCGGGATAAGATACTTCTTATCCCGGAAACTACTTCTTATAGACTACTGCCTATGTTACTCTCCAGGTCCTCAACTGTACCCATGCCAAAAATCACGTCGATCCGTTGCTCCGTTGCGGCGTGATTGAAGGACAAACCAACAAACAAACGCAGTTTCGCAATTATAATATTAGTATGATAAACCACATCGCACTCCGCTGCAGCAGGGAAGATATTGATATTATTATTGCTTTTCATTTTATAATGGTAGATATCAAGTCACCTTAAGGACGGATGTACTGTAATAGGGGGAAACATCCTTTTCTGTTCCGACATTTTAGTATAGCAAAAATTAAAATTTCATTATCGAATAAATACCATTCGCTACTCATTGAGATATAGTATGATGTAATTAAAAAAAGTGGTCAAAAAATCGTATAGTAACGGCAGAAAATTATTGGGAAATTCATGGAAATCTCAAAAAAGGTCTTATCGCGTTCCGACTATTGTGATTTAATTTGAGACATTATTTAGACAAAAGTTATTTTAAATTGATCGTAAAAGATCAAAAAACACTTTTTAATAAATAATATTTTCAATAAAACTTATAGTTTTTTTACAATCTGGTTCCAAACATCCCTCATTTTTACAGCACGAATTTTTCATACAAATTTAGTACGGGCGCGCGCATCACAAAATTTCGTTATATATTCATGAAATACGACAGTCATTTCCCATACGCCTGCGGGCTCTCAAGGCGTGAGGTTGCGTCCCGTTGCTCCTGAACTGACGTTTGTCACTGTTAGTATCCGTACACAAACGTCAATGCATCCACTACCATTGAAAAAAACTAATCATCGATGTTTATACGTATAAAAAAAATGTAACTGGACGATTTCTGTATATAAAATATTTATTTTGAAAATTTAATTGGTGGTTATTTTATTATTCACTGAGCCCAAAACGGTATTTTATTCTCTGTCTTATTTTGCCTGTTTTGTGCACGAACTCCACTAAAACTAACTTTGAATGGGTATTTTGGTTCTTATAGCTCAGTCTAAGTAGATTTTTAATTTTCTTTTATAACAGTCGTCCGAAGGGGGAAACTGGCGAAATATCAATTTCGGGTCTATGGGGTACCTAATGCTGATGTTCATTCTATTTTGGTCTCGCAGAAAAGGGCTGTTCGTGCCATATACAAAACTAAATTCAAAGAAGTTGAAATTATGACGGTCCACGACCAATACATAATTGAAAACTGGATGATGCCCGCGACTTCGTCCGCGTGGATTTTTGATTCCCGCGGGAACTCTTTAATTTTCCAGGATAAAATGTACCCTTTATCCTTCCCGGGTACCCTATGTGTTATTCCAGACTATAACCTATCCCTGTACCAAATTACATCAAAATCGGTTGAACGGATGAGTCGTGAAAGCATACAACCAAACAAGCAACCAACAGACACACTTTTACGTTTATAATATTAGTATGGAATATGGATATTATGGATTAAGTATAATATGTGTGTAGTAGGTCTGACGACCTCCGTGCGGCGCAGTGCTTTGCGCAGCCTTAACGTGCGGAGGTCCCGGGTTCGATTCCCGGCAGGGTTTGTAAATTTATAATTTCTGAATTTCCCTGGTCTGGCCTGGTGGGAGGCTTCGGCCGTCGTTAGTTGCCACCCTACCGGGAAAGATGTACCGCCAAATGATTTAGCATTCAGGTAACATGCCGTGTAGTAGCCCGCTACAATCTAAGACTGCATCATCACTTACCATCAGGTGAGATCGGAAACTAGGGCTAACTTTGTAGCAGTACCTAAGTATATAAAAATATCCATATCCATACTAAGATTATAAATGCGAAAGTGTGTCTGTCTGCCTGTCTGCTACGCTTTCACGGCCCAACTACTCAACCGATTTTGATGAAATTTGGTACAGAGATAGGTTACATCCCAGGGAAGGATATAGGCTACTTTTCATCCCGGAAAATTGAAGAGTTCCCGCGGGAATCAAAAAAATGTATCTGTTCAACCGATTTTGATGAAATTTGGTACAAGGATAGGTTGTATACCGGGGAAGGACATTGGCTACTTTTTATCCTGGAAAATTGAAGAGTTCCCGCGGGAATCCAAAAATATGAATCCACGCAGACGAAGTCGCGGGAATCATCTAGTTCTATATAAATATTTTTGGGGTCTGTATACATAATAAACATTACTCCAAAGATTTATCATAAGTAGGTACCTATATAGATAGATAGAATGAAACATAACTTAAACAAAACAAAAGTCCTCATAAAGGCACAATTTTTCCAATCCTCTCTATTGTTTTGTATAAAACAAAGAAACGTGCGCACGCCGCCTAGCTTCATCCAATATTTTACTGAACGCGCAGAACTTGCTTCGCAGTTTTCAGTCGCACGTAAGCTGTCAAAATAGCTTCGTCTGATCTGAAGTGATAATCTTGCTTTCTGTCGAGTATAAAAACAATTTACTTCTGCAGTGTGTGACTATTGTAAAAAAGTAAGTATAATTTGTTTTATTAGTTACCTACAGTAATAGTCAGTGTGATTATTTGTAATATTTGAAATAAAAGATCCCTTCAAAAAAAATTAATATGGCGTCGGCCGCGGTGATTTTCGTATTGTTGCGCTGATTGTTGGGTTTTGTATCATTGTGTGATTTCATATTTGACGTTTGTTGAAGTAAAACTTTTACAGACACGTCACCACGTACTTTTACAGCCAGCGCATAATATAATGGAGAGTGCAACGCCAGTAAAACCCATGTACCGACACTTTAATTTTTTGACATAATGACGTAAACATACCTGAGGCTTTTATCAAAGCTCAGCAAAGTTCATCAGTCCATGTATTTTTTAAATTATGTAGACATGGATCTAGAATGATTTATTGTGATTCATTATTTTTGCAGATGGGAAAACATAAAAGAAGGTCTGCCTATTATAAAAAAGAAAATAAGCCGTTGCATTGGAAAAAAACAAACAAAAATTATACTCTTATTTCCTGAAATCTTGAAAGCTGTCATCCCATATCACTTCCACATAATATCACATGCAGATTGCAGAGAAGAAGCAAAGAAATGCATTAGTTACCTACATAATTTCTGTACAAGTTTCGCGCTTTATCGCAAAATGCAATTATTCGTTTCTCAATACAAATCAACTAAATTTTCATTTCATTGTACCTACAACACTTTTCCGCTAATTATCATAGCATCAGAGTTATACCATTTCATGTACCTACTCTCACCATAATCTGTACACTAGTAAAAAAATATTAATTTATAATTAGTAGACTATACCAACAAAAGACATTCATCTTTCCTATCTAAACATTTTGGTTATTTACGTATTGCAGCTTTGAAATTCTAAACGATGATCAAGTTATCCTTATGCTTACTTCCTTACTAATATTATAAATGGGAAAGTGAGTTTGTTTGTATGTTTGTTCCGCTTTCACGCCGTAAACGCCTCTCAAAGACGTCTTAAGGTTGCCTAAAATTAACAATGACTAGGAAGGCCAACACATCTTTGAGCGGCCATGTCTAGTGAACGGCCCGATGAATAGCGTCAATTTTTATACTGTTTTGGTACTGCGCATACTTTAATACTGTACAAGAATCAGCCTTCCTAGTTATGGTTCATTTTTGGTAACCATAGTACGTGTTTGAGCGGCCATATCTAGTGAAAGGCTGATCTGCATGCAGGCAGACCTTCACTATCGTCATCAGTGGAGAGCCCTACACCCACCTAATACTGAATCAGCCTTCCTGGCGATAGTTACCAAAAGTGCAGCTATCTCATATTCAGTACCTACATGATATTATAAACGTTTTTTTGCTGTCATAAAACTTCGGTTTGTCAAAATGTGACAAGGATAATTTTTATTTATATCAATTATATTAGGTACTTTATACTAATAAACTTTATATTGTAGTAATAAATTGCATTTTTATTTTCCATTTCAAAGTGCTATAAAAGTTTCACATCAAAAACTAAATAAATAATGGAAATAGGTTTTTTAGGATGAGTTGTGTCATTTATGATGAATCAACGGGACTTTACCCAGCTTGAAAAGGAGATTCTACTGAGGAGAGATGACAATAACTCAGCAGTTTATAAAAAGAAAAAAAAAATTGCAATAATGTACCTAGAAAATAATACACAATATATAGGGAGCTACATAAATATATGTACATACATAATGTATCAAGTATTACTCTGATTTAGTGGGCTGTTAGTGGATAGTTTCCATGCAACATTAGGAAAATCATCAGTTGATGCTACGTTAGTTGTTACGGATATGTCTCAAACCCACCAGCATCAATTGATTTTCATAGCTTAGCTCTAGGGGAAAGGGGTTCAACTAAGCAACGAAGTTTTTCACATAATGAGGAAAGGAAACACGTCCTTCTAAGTATTTATTACGAGAGCGGGAATGACAGCATGACAGTCACGCAGCTTACTTACGTCCATAATGTTCCCTACATTACACATTATACTAGTTGAAGTATGGAACACAGAAGCTGACTAGTTACTTCTCAAACCACTTCATCTACATCGCACATCTCAGATGGAAATGGAATCTTCTAGTGCTGTCTTACACCGTTTTTATACTATTCATGCAGAACTACTACTAATACTAAGCGCCATTATTAATTTAATTTATTTTTCTACCTAAGCATACAACCTTTATCAAATAAACACCTATCTTTACCTATACCTACTCATAGTTATAAATCAGTTAGCAGGAATCAGCCGGTTGGTATATTATCAAGAAGCACCTCTACAATCCATACTATGATATTAAAAATGCCAAAGACGTGTAATTGAACGGCCCATTATTTCAACCAAGTTGGTATAGAGTAAGGTTACATCCCGAGGAAGGACATAAGTTACCTTTATCCCGAAAAATTGAGAAATTCCCGCAGAAATAAAAAAAAAAATAACGAACGCAGACGAAGCCGTAAGTATCATCTAGCTATCAATCAATAAATAATATTATTTGTGCCATAGTGAGATAGTTGATCGCATATTGTGTGCTCCCGTGGTAGGGGCTGAATCCTTCTATGTGTGCCTGCGTAGACTGTGGTTGTATGTGTACAGAAACAATTGACAGCGGCTGACAGCTACGCCTAGATGTCGGCCAAGGGTAGGACCCTTAAATAAATAGGCACTAAATTAAGTTGTAAAATGTTACTATCTAAGAGAAAACTATAATCTTTTCTGACCTGGTATTACATGGTGCTTGACACTCATTAAATCTAGGTCGAAAATACATAACTTTTATCTAGCTTATAAATTCAACGATCTCCAGGTACGAAGCAATTTTACACACTATGAACTCATAGAAAATAATTTTGAACATCGCAACGATACGTGATGACCGTCTTCTCCTTATTTATTTGACCTATGTATCCTATTAATTTAATTTAACGATCGCTATGTACTACGTATTTCTAGGCACTATCTAAGTATATATTCTTAGGAAAGCATATTCTATACTATAGGATAATCTTACTGGCCGTAATAATAGCAACGTTAGATAGAGATTATGCATGTATATTGTCTCTATTAACGTCTCTATGAGAAAGGAGTTTTCAGAAATTGTATCCCTAAAGGGATTAAACACGGAACACGGAATTTGAAATTACAATTCTTCTTTCATTGTCATTGAGCACCTGCACTCAATCAGTTGCGACCACTCCGAGTTTCCCGTTTAGAGCGAGATTATTTAGAAAAAAATGTGTTTACTGTTTACGCGCTTAAGAGCGAAAACAAAATTTCACGATAATCACTTTTATATGCAGACCGCATACAGTCAAAACATCGTTCCCTTCCGACGTGGACGATTTGACCTGTCCTTAGTTGTTTCGCTCTAAGTGGTCAACTGCTGGAGAATGGAGATGTATGGTCGCGCAACAAAGTCAGGGGCGTGACCTAGCTAACCTAACTGGACTCTTGGACTTGTAGGATCTAGCTGCTCGCTTGATGTCGTCCGTCCACCTGGTGGGGCCCGGAGCGGTGAGGGTGGGTGTCTGGGTGTAAATTCATGGAACATTGTGAAGTACCTTCGGCTGAATGTAAACATTTCAATGGGGAGGGACAGGCAAAGCTAATCTCAGATGGCGCCACCCTCGCTGGTAACTGTCAGGTTCATTTGCGTACATAATTGAGGTAATTAGGCGTCCTATTTTAATTGAATCTGGGGAAAAAACCAGTGTATGTGTATAACCGGCAGGTCTAAAGTGAGCGCTACATAACCTAGCCGATGAACTGGGTTTCCAATGTTATTGGCGCAAGGCTTTGTACCATAGTCTTCTTCATTCCTCATCAGCAGGAAAACGGAATGCACAACATTTAGGCAATAAAATGAATTAATCTAAGAAAATGAAACTATCGCGTAAAAATATATGGTGCTTGACAGGTATCAACACCAGCGATGATGCGACACCTAGCGGGATAAATTGGCAGTGTCTCTCCCCATTGTAAGTCATAATACCGTTTATATACGAGTATATGTATAGTAAACGAGAGAGCATCTGGCGGTCAACATAACAGATAAACTTGTGCGACATACTGATTGCTTATTATTATCATCTCATTTATTCTTAACTTCTAACGATAATAACATAATACCTATATAAATATTTTTACATAATATTTTGTTGAAAATGCTATAACCGTTCTTATGATTATTATTTTAATACTTAATTTTATTGCTATACAAATTATGTCCGTGTGGGAATCTCGACCTACGACCTAGTGTGTAATATATTTTATTTTAAGGCGTTTAAAGTCTAAGGAGATAACGAGACTTGGTATCTATACCAATACTGTGCTACAGCGTTAGTAGATACTTACGCCGTGTACTGTGCAGAGGCGGCTCGTGAAAGATCATATTGGGAGTTCACTAAAAAAAAAGAAAATGCTTACCAATTATTTGTAAATGAAGTCCATTCGGCGGTCATTACGTTATATTGTTCCATTTTAATCGCCTACACTATTTACATAAATCACAGTCTTTTTCACATAAATACACAACACAATAATATGTACATTATTTAAAACAACAATACAGATTTTCAGCCACTGTACAATGATCCGACGCACTCGCGAAGAAATCAAAATAAATTTACTTTCGTATTTTGTGTTTTGTTTACATCTTACCGGCATAATACGAATAAAAAAAATACTCGCGAGTTTTAACTCTTTCTTCGTGACAACAGGCCATGTCATTTAGTCGGGTAATATCGCGCATGCGTACTTCGTGTCAGGACTTCAGGAGCGCCGCTCCTTATTTACCAAACTTCTCATACAAATCTTTTGTCTCACGCGCCGCTCGCATCGAATGCTCTCTTTTACTCTCATTACATTTCAATATGAACGTTGTACTAAACTTTCGTCTATAGGAGCGTTGTTCTAAGCGCTCCACATAACAAAAATACCATGTATTAAATTTGTGTTGATTGATGAAATAAGTAGTAAAGTAGGTAGGTAGGTACTTAAGGATATTCATGATTAAAATGACAATGGGAATAGATTTATATAAAAATATTTATAACGTTTATAGCAAAGTTTATTTGATTATTATACCTACCTAGTACCTATGTATTTTTTGAAATTTTGTGGGAGTTCACTGCACCAGCGCTCCTTTGAGCGAGCCGCCTTTGGTACTGTGAGTATATTCTTAGTTAGGAAAAAGTTTTGGAAATGGAGATACTTAGATACTTTATGTCATAAAAACTGTTTTTAACCGACTTCCAAAAAAGGAGGAGGTTCTCAATTCGGGGCGTATGTTTCTTTTTAAAATGTACCTACCTATGTCGGTGCATATCTCCGTGGTTTTATTAGAGGAAGCTCGCGAGGTGGCCATAAAAAATCCTCAATCCTGATGCTATAGGTGTACCGCACTACATGAAATCCTCAAAACTAGTGAGTTAGAATTTTTTAATGGTTAATTCATATAGTAGGTATATCAAGTCACGTGTATACGATACAACTCTGAGTCCCAACTCCTCAACCCTGATGCTGTAGGGTACAGAACTCTTACTTTCCAAAAAACCGACTTTCAAAGCCACTATAAAGTAAAAAATAATTTTGATTTCTACACACTATGTTGAAGTCGGGCGAGTATATAACAAAGATAGGCATAGTTGACGCGTCAGGCTCTAAACTCTAGCAAAAATCCTGGACTAGGGCAAATTAGATAAACTCTTATACATAAGAAGTATAATATCATATAAATATTAGGTATACGCAATTATGAAATTGTCAACAATGTGCCAAGTAAGATATAAGCATGTATAAAATATTGTCGTTTTCCAAGTGCGGGTCCCAAGTACCAATGCCTATTAACCTTGGGTTCATATGGCATAGTTCCAAGTCCTAGGCAATTCTACGTCCGCTTCCAGCTAGAGCTATAGTAAAAATTCAAAACAAAAAGTGCTAGAATGAAAACTGACCTATGAATAATTTGGAAAATATATTTGTGAACGTACTAGATGATGCCCGCGTCTTCGTACGCGTGGATTAAATTTTTTTGATTCCCGCGGGATCTCTTTTATTTTTCGGGATAAAAAGTAACCTATGTAACCCCGGGATACAAACTATCCGCATACCAAATTTCATCAAAATTGGTTGACAGATGGGCTGTGAAAGCGTAGCAGACAGACAGACGGACGGACGGACAGACAGATACACTTTGGTATTTATAATATTAGTATGGAAGTATGGATTTTAGCCATGTTATTATATGGAATGAAACAGGGATTCTACAGTTTAGGTAAAAAGACATAATATTATATCGAAAGAAAAGAAACTCCCACAACAATATTTAATATAATATTATATTTAAAAAAATTATCCCGAGAACCATTGGGTATGTTGTATATGTATTGAACCATAGGGTAGGGAATAAAAGTTCTATTTGTTGTTATGGCGGCAATAGAAATACACACACTATAAAAATTTCTACTGTCTAGCTATTCCGGTTCATGAGATACAGCCCGCTGACAGACAGGCAGACGGACGGACAGCGGAGGCTTAGAATTGGGGTCCTGTTGGCAATATGGGTACGCAACTGTTAAAAGTAGATTTTTGACGTTTTATGTAGTTGTCTTTTATTATGCCTAATCATAAATTCATGATTATATTTAAAAGTTATAAAATGTAGCCGCAAAAGAGTGATAAGAGAGTTATAATATGAAAACGTTCTACCACAATGCAAGGCCAAGTTTATTGTGTCAGATAACTCTCTGAGGTCAATGTCGATATAGAGCTGAGCCGAGACACCTATAAGTGGACAATCTCGCTAAACGATCAAGCCTCGTGGACCTACGACTATAAAATATACAACTAGATTATTCTTTAAAAAATCTGGAAATCTGAGAAATGTTTTATTTACCGGGTTTTTTATCCACTACAAGTTAGCCCTTGACTGCGATCTCACCTCATCACCTACAGCAACATCGTATCGGAACGACTAATGCTTGACGGTACATGTCTTTGCCGGTAGGGTGAAACTCGCCACGGCAGAAGCCTCCCACCAAAGAAAGTTAAAAAATTGTATATAATTGATATGCCGGGGATCGTACCTGGGACCTCCCACTTATTTAGTCATATTTTTGAAAATAAATATTTTCCCAATTAATTCATTTTCCTAATAGCAACATACCAAAGTGTGTTCTTCTATCGGTCTGTCCGTCTATCTGTCTGCCTGTCTTTACTACGCTTCCATGATATATCAGTTCAACCGAATTTCACGGAATTTGGCGAAGCCTTGCATAAATAGGTCGCATCTTGGAGAAGGACATAGGCCACTTTTATCCCGGAATTTTGACTCCCACAGTATTCCCAAAAACCTAAATCCAGGCGGATAATGTTGGGGGGCCATCTTTTCTAGTCCATACTACGAGTAGGTATAATATTATATCTGTCTGTCTGTCTGCTACGCGTTCACGGCCTATCTGTTCAACCGATTTTGATGAAAGGTATGGGTATATTTTGTATCCCGGGGAAGGACATGGACTACTTTTTATTCCAGAAAATAAAAAAATCTTAATCCACACGGACGAAGTCGCGGGCATCATCTAGTTGTTAATAAAAGCAGGAGAAGCATCGCAGATTTAAAACTATTTTAAAAACGAATGAATATTGGTTATTTGAGCACTAGATCCCTGATGGATAGGATATGTGTCTAAAACAGACGACGCGCACGAATTCACGCAAGGTACTTTTGCAATACCCATCACTGTTATTGAGCGAGGGTTTTCGTATTGTGCTATTTTTTCCAACTCACTGCCAACTGGCATATACTCGTAATATGTGGATAACATGGTAGATTTATAATCTGTTGTATCATGCTTAACTGCTTCGCTGGTCTAGTGGTTATAAATAATAATAAAAAAAAAAACTTTATTTCAAGCAATTTTACAAACCCATAGTTAGCAAAATGGAGAAAAAGTATGACATTAAAGAAAAAAGTAAGTACATTATTAAGACAAAAGCAAAATTTAAGTAATTACAATGTCAAAAAATAAAAATTTACAAATAAAATGTTATCATGTTCGACTGCGGCCAGCGAGGTCCCATAATTAAGTATAGGGGTTTTCTGGCTAGAAATTCTCAGTACAAGCCCGGAGTTAGGAAGTTGGGGGTGGTCTCACCCTCGTGCCTCGGAGAGCACGTTAAGCCGTCAGTCCCGGTTATTATCACTAACATGATAATAGTCGTCAAAGTCCGCCAACCCGCATTGGAGCAGCGTGGTGGGTCTAAGCTCTAATTCTCTCCTATGAGAGTGGAGGCTTGTGCCTAGCAGTGGGACGTTAATGGTCTGTAGTGGTAACTGGGATCTAGAAGATGGCAAAATGTGTCTGTCTGCTACGCTTTCGTGGCCCATCTCTTCAACTAGGAGATGGACTAGTTCTAGGTCGGTACTACTTTTTTTATCTGTTTTGTCCGTAGTCAGTAACTTATAATATTAGTATGGGAATGGATTAGTATGAATTTGATGATGCTCATGGCGTAGACCGCGTGGCTTCAGGTTATTGAAAAATTACTATAAGTAATGTGAGTCCAGTGAATGGATCCTTTGTGATCGCAAGGTGTGGTAGGTACTTCGGCAATACTGTTTATTGTATCGTTGTGAGGTGCTCACTCCAGTAATAGCGGGTTTAATGGTTCTCTTTATGAGGTGACGGGGAAGTTATACCTCCAACTTACTTTAAGACTCCAGCTTAATCATAGGATTAAGTGAAAGCACTTCAGGTAATGAACAGTGATTAAAGAAGTTGTTATCGTTGTATTAAATTTAAAATTAATGCAATGAACACCATTCATTTCGCGCTATATTGCCATTTAAAGCTCTACTTTTATAACATTGTAGTAGAACAGTGTGAGTTTGTGTATATTCACACTAGATGATGCTATGTCCTTTCTCTACATCTATGTAACCTATCGCTTTACCATATTTCATCAAAATTGGTCGAAAATATGGGCCTTTAGAGCGTCAGTGAGACAGACAGACACACTTTCGCATTGATAATATTATTTTGGAATGATGGATTATGGATTCTTGTGGATACAGTGAGACGACGCCCATACCACACGACAGACCCGGCTAAGCCATGAGAGCTGCATCACCTGAAGTTACAGAACTCTCACCTATGGTTGAGAGAGGTAGGCTGCATACAAATTTGACATTAGAGCGACAGAATTTAAAAAAAAAAATTAAAAAAAAAAAACTCCTTAGACTAGGGTGCAATGAAGTCACTTAAAATATGTGTATTAAAACAAGCTAGGAAACTAAGCAGTAGTTTCCTATAGCTTGTTTTCAAAAAGCGCTCTCCGTAGTCGTGGCCGCAAAGAAATGCTTTAACTTTAGAGCTGGCATTTCAGGAGGTCTAGAGGGAGATTTTTAACTATTCGATCGTTATTAAAGTTAACCACGATTTGTTAAATAGGCATGCGCTTTCGAAGCTTGATGACAGATGACAGACAGCGCTTGTTCAATTCCATACAAATCACGGTTACCAACGCGATCGAATAGGTGAAAAATCTCCCATTAGGCCCACATATAGGTACTTTACTCTACTTTTCGACGACTCATCCCCATGGCCACGTCAATCGTCCCTTCGTGCCCACGATCCATGTAACCGTGTTGAAATACACGTTGTTTTTATCATGGTACACGTACATTTTTAAAACGTAGATACGAGTATCTCTTAATGGATTTTGTGTAATATCACAGAATACATAATATTTAAGGTATGTACAAATAAATTAGCACCATTACCACAACAGTTAACTTTAAAATTTGGAGTTTCATAAGCGGTGTTAAAAATATTATGTATGTAATCAATTATGTACTAACTATCACGACTGAACTAGCAAATCCATCCGAGGTCCTAGTCATGAGTTTCTGACGCAGTAGCACAGAATAGGTAATTGGCAGTAGGTACCTATAGCATTTGTTTACGCTAGATATTACGTGATTGGAGTTCAAGAGTCAATAGAATTAAATTACTGCGTTAGTGTGCTACTTCCTTGTATGAAGAGTATTTAAAAAAATCAAAACTTAAAATAACTGTTATTTCTAAACTCTGCAATCACTCAAAGTTTGCTAGTATTGGAATCTGCTGATGGAATATTTAGGTATAATTTTCTGGTATCGAAACGAATAACATAGCTTCTCTTTTTTTATAAATACCTCACAGGATGTAGTGTCCTACGTATTGAGATGCTGTAATGGCAGTTATAGGTATATATATTAAGTTAGGTTCTAATATCCGATAGGTACTAATGAAATTCTGATATGGCGTAAAATATTGAAGAAAACTTTAGGTATTCCTAGTTTCTGTAGCCACACCCAACCATATTAGTTCTTGTAGCTTGTCTTTTTACGAGGCATTTGGAGGCTTGTTAAAGCTACCTTTTCACCGAGTTGTTTGGCGATGTGTGTGTACATTCAATAAAGATTCATATAGCTCATTGACCTCTTTTTAATAAGATCAAAGACGCGGCATGCTAAGAAAACGAAACGATTAAATTGATGTTTTTCTGAACATAATATGCTAATGTGGCTCGAGCTGTGGTTATTAATCTTTTTTAAATTTAAGAATCGTGCCTGACAGCGATAAAAAGATGAAAATTTAAGGAAATAAAAATACACTTTATTGCCCACCAAATTATAAGATACAAAATAGAAGAACATTAAAACATACATTAAGGGTAGACTAGGCGGTGTTTAAGATAAGTTCTGACTCATCTACGCCCAGCTCAAACCCTTGGATCTAGAAAGTTGATATTTTGTACAGAGGTTCGGTTTACAATGTAGACAAGGAATAAGGTGGGATATTTCAAAATTCCCACGGGAGCGAAGTCGTGGATGGTCATCAGTCATACCAAAAAAGGTGATCAAATAGCCCAAGGTTCCATCAGTTTGTTACGCTGCTAAGCTACGGATGTGTTTCAAACACACCAGCGGGGACGCTTGATCTTGCTTAGATTCGAACCTTGAACCTTCCACTTTGGACCACAGAGCTCACCAATGTGCCATTGGTGGTCAAATTAAGCTCTACATAATTCCGTTTGAAAGCGTTAATCTTAAAAAGGGTTGAACGAAATTTATTCAAGTTTACGCCCAGTGAGTTAGAGAACGTCTGAAGCGCCTAGGCAAAGTTAGGTATCTACTTAAGCTTTCGAGTTTCGCTAAGACAGTTTCTGCAACTATGAATGGTTCCTACGTGAAAATAAAGACCTAAATCCACACGGAAGAAGTCGTAGACATCATCAGCATCAAGATCCCTATACTTTTGTGCATCGGAGAAGCTTTTTGTAATGGGACGCGAGTCGCGATCCACTAAGTAATACCAACTTGAATACCATACGCCTTTACATGGCTACTCGTGCAAAGCTGGGACGTGTCGGCTAGACTAAATCTATACTAATATTAAAAATACGAAAGTTTGGATGGATGGATGTTTGTTACTCAATCACGCCCCAACGGCTGAACGGATCTGGATGAATTTATAAACATAGGCTTCTTTTTATCCCGGAAAATTAAAGAGTTCACTCGGGAACCAAAAAACCTCAATTCACGCGGACGAAGTCGCGGGCATTAGTTAGGAGCTAGAAATATATAAAATGGAAAGGTGACTGACTGAATAATCTATCAATGCACAGCTCAAACCACTGGATGGATTGAGCTGAAATTTGGCATAGCGTGGGCATCCGCTAAGAACGGGTTTGAAATGTGTGATATGAATCGAATCGAATGTGAACAAAGCTGCGGGTAAAAGCTAGTAAAGTGACTAATAAATTCTGTTTCATTTCGTTCTTTGTCAAGCTACAGAGTAAGGTGTGGTTACACCAATAATGCTCTTTATTGTATCCTCGTAGTCGGTACTAGCCGTGCCCAGTATGGCTGCTTTTATGGCTCTCTCATTTTATGACGCTGGAAACTTACTGATACGTACTTTACTACTCTGTTTTAATCAGAGGATTAGCTGTTGGTATTGTATAATCACTATGCATTACACGAGTAATCTATATTTTAAACTAGGGGACGCCCGTGGCTTTATCCGCTTGAATTAGTTATTTTATTCTCGCCAGTTGAAAATATATTCCGTGAAACCGTTGCAGATAGACAGGCTCACAGATAGATAAACATTCGTAGGGATATTAAAACTATGCATACATTAATTATTATTTATTTGGAGAAAGCTTTATTTTATCGGTACAAAGCCATAACAATTGAGAATAATAAAAGAGAGTTGTTATAAATGGTGTTGTTATAGAATATATTCAAGGCAAACTATAAATTGGTCTAGATTTACTAGAACTAGACCTACAAACTATAAATAGGTAGGTATACCTAGGTTTAGGTAACAAACTTTGGCCATTTCAGCTAAATATCCATACTAACGTTATAAATGCGAAAGTATGTCTGTCTTTCAACCGATTTTGATGAAATTTGGTACAGGGATAGGTTGTATCCCAGGGAAGGACATAGGCTACTTTTTATCCCGGAAAATTCAAAGGTTCCCGCGGGAATCAAAAAATTTATCTGTCAACTGATTTTAATGAAATTTGGTACAGGGGTAGGTTATATCCCGGGGAAGGACATAGACTTTTTGTCCTGGAAAATTCAAGAGTTCCCGCGGGAATCGAAAAAACTTGGTCCACGCAGACGAAGTCGCGGGAATCATCTAGTTTCTAATAAATTGTGATTAGAAACTTTGCAGACAAGTAGGCAAGTATAGGAATTTTATTGTAAAGGCTCGAACAATTGTATTTCGAAATCCGGCTTCAACCGAGTTTGGTTTAGCGAAACACGTAGTCGCGGTTATCAAGTTAGACTCGATAAGCCGCACATTGTTATAAGAACAAACCTGAAAGTCGCCCCCAAAATTCTGTGGATTTGCGTGTTACAATAACAATACGTTTTTAAAATATATAATGCCTTTTATGACTGAACACGTACCATTAATAATTTTGTTATGAAAAACCATCTATTAAAAAGATTTTAGGGCGCTTTCAGATTGATACCGTTTTTTCAGCGTTTATAAGCTCGTATACTACTGACTACTACTACTGATTGACCAACGTGTTCGAGCAAACACACCGGAATAAGTGCATTCGGTTTTATACGAGCTAATTCGCTACAAAATACGGTAATCTGAAACCGCCTTTAGAACTAACTGATTTATTCACGCGTCAAGTGTGGAAACTTGAGATCCAGCATGTAGTTCCTTCCCGTTGATAAGTATTTTCTGAAAATGTGAAAATGCATCTTCTCGGCAAGTATGATCAACATAAGGATTTTTAGGTTGCATCATCACGCTGCAATGGAGCTCCGGATCCACGCATTTTGTTTGGATTTAGTAAAAGACCTGGAGAGCGACATAGCCTCCTTTTTAACATGGAAAATTAATGAACTATCGCCGGCATTAAATATTAGAAAACATTAACCCAAGTGAAAGCAATTGCAGGCATTAATTGTTGGTTTATGGGTTTGTTGGTTTGTCCTTCAATCACGCCGAAACGGAGCAACGGATTGACGGAATTTTTGGCATTGGTATATTTGAGGACCTGGAGAGTGATATAGGCTACTTTTTATCCCGGAAAATTAAGGAGTTCCCGCGGGAATCAAAAAACTTAAACCACGCGGTCGAAGTTGCGGGCATCAGCTAGTTTAATATTTAAGGGTCACAGGTATCCTCATAGTATGTGATTTGTGCCAAAATTAACAAGGTCAGCCCGATATCGGTGAAGTGGTATTAACACCCTTAAATACGATTAACGGCCGGTTTCTGAATTAAGAATTTCATGTTGAGTCTGTGTCAAAGACTACTTAAGGACTAATTACGCAAATTTTTGTTTCTGAATTCATAATGTGTAAGGTTTGAGAGTTGGAACTTATTCTTTTTGCTTGAATGCTTAATTCAGAAACCGACCCAATATCTATTCAGAAACAAACAATTGGTCCTTATAAGTAGTCTTTGAGACAGACTCAACATGAAATTCTCAATTCAGAAACCGGCCGTAAGTAAAGGGCTGATATTATAGAGCGTAAGGCTAACACCTAAATGCTTCTTTTCACGATAACGGATATTAAGCAAGTGTTGCAATTTCTGAACCTTCTTATTTTCAGGAAAAAATACTTCTATAGAGCTTAGAAACTTATCTCTGAAGGCAGCAACACACTACGGACAAAAAAAATTGTCTGGCTGACAAAAAGCCCCCGTGCGCTCTACCTACACACACGACGAAACGACTTTCCCATACAACGCGGGCGTTTCTCGCGGCATGTTGCACTGGCCTGTCCGTAGTGTATTTTCGCCCTAATTCATTTACCTAAACCGATTTACTCCGCTCGCCACGTGGTATTGTGCCAGAAATATTATTCCTTCATCATTTTGTTCAAATATTAAATCGTATGTGTCGATTGATTCCTTATACCTATTCAACTTGAAAATGGTGACAAAACACTAACATTTTTTAAAATATTAATATGAAGAATATTCTTCAAGTAGGCTGGGATGGAATAGTCTAAAGGATGTGATGTTGTAGTCCAAAGATAGAAGATAGAATTAACAAGTTATAACACAGAACTACTCATTATCGCATTTATCACTGGTCTCCATTGATTTAGGTATTGGTAAGTCAATGCTGGTCTCACAAAATGTTAATTTGTGGATGAAAAGTCTGTTGGAGGCTTTATATACCATAGAGTTCTATGATCGTAATCAGGTCATAATATTATTAATCAACTTGAATTTTTTAAGTTATAATTATAGCAACAATAGACACATAAATAGGGAATAATTTGATATGGTCTAATTAAAATCATCTATTTAATGCCTACGACGAAGTTACCCAGATATAAAAAAAATTACGACGTTTTCATTAATGTCCGGGATTGGAAGGGTTATTTTTCTTTCGTAATTTTGTGTCGTAAAAGCTGCTTATTCTATTTTAGGATACATATTTAAAAATTTCCTTTCATATTCAATATTGTTGATTAAAGAGCTGGATTTACAGTAAGACTGATTGACTATATCGTAGTCTATACATAAACAATACAAGTTTAATTGACAAAGAAAAAAGCACCCATCCCTTAGTGCCCCGTTTTATTACTTACCAATTTTAATTTCGCATAGAAAAGAAGAGCAAGAGATATTTGGAGCAATTATAAAATTAGTTATAAGAGCATTGTAATCAATACATCCATTAAAAGTTCTTTGAACATTATTGTCTATACTTACCTAAAGATGTTTTAACACAACTTCCCAAAACTGTTGACAATTTTATGAAAATTAAATCACACAATTTCACCAAAAGGATAAATCAACACACAGTTTTTGCTGACGTTAAAGTAGTATTTACACTAATATTCCGTATTCCGTGGAACTTTATTTTTCCGTCGGAAAATTCGAGATGATACCGATACGTCCGTACGCCATGCTTGACTTGGACGCACTGAAGACTCTGAAGAGTTACATTTTATTCCCTTTGATAGGGATTTACGAAAATCGTTCAGCTTTTTATCAATTTTATAATAATACGGACAAATCTAGCTCTTTGAATGATCCTTGTACTCAACATTTTTCGGTTGAATTGATTGAATCACGTAGAGATTTATCATTAGTGTATTAGATCTTATGTAGCACTTATTTTTGTAGTCTTTTTCAATTATAACAATTTTGTTTCATAATTTTTTATTAGTAAGTAAATCATTTTGAAAAATTTAAATCAGTCGCGATTTTGCAGTAAATACGCAGAAGTATATCAGACCAGATTAGTGGATAGGACCTAACTTAAAATAATAGCTTTTATTCCTAATATAATTTAGTGTTATAACTAAAAACATTCAATTTTCCCGTTTAACAAACCTTTTACCGTTGATCTATTAAGGCTAAATGAGTTCCAACATCATAAAAGTACTCCACCCCAATTTCATGTTCGTTTAGGCTCGGCATTCAGCGGTAAGTGATTTTTATAGTCAGTCAGTCGGAAGAACATACTATTACAGTATCTTAGCCCAAAGTATGTATGATAAAATATATGACAATAAGAAATGATATAGATTCCTTTGTGAGAGTAATATTCAAAAGGATCAAATGCTTTTGGATTTATTCTTTCAGAAAGCCATAATCCCCAGTATCATTTTATATCTGTGGTGAAAACGGGTTCAGTGAGCTAAGATATTCTATTGGCCGATTTTACTTACATCCTTATTTACGCATCCTCGTACATCCTTGTAGAAAGTCTATAACGTATTGACTGTATCCTCCCTTTCGTTTCCGAGAACGGCACACTTTGCTTTTTTTATTTTTTACACACTAAAAGTTATACCTTGACTGCGATCTCACCTGATAATAACTGATGTAGTCTAAGATGGTAGCGGGATAACCTGTTAGGGGCATGGCATTTATATTAAACCAATACCCCTAATCGGTTTCGTTTCTAAACGGCATTGTGCCGGAACGCTAAATCGCTTGGCGGCACGTCTTTGCCGGTAACTAGCCCTGGCCGTAACCTCCCACCAGGTCAGACCAAGGAAAATTAAGAAATTATGAATCCCCAAAAAGGCCCTGCTCGAACCCGGGACCTCCGCACGTTAAGACAACAGCGCTAGTTTTAATGTTACGTATTATTCGTGATGGACTGATGGAACGTACTACCTATTCTATGCTAGAGATGATGGTCTAGAGACGACCCGAAACAAGCGCGAAAGGCACGACAGGTTAGCAGTTTTTATTTATTCAAGCGATTACAGTGACAGTCACTAATGGACGGGCCTCTATTGCAGGTGGAAGCAGGCTAAACTGGAAGAGGTTTTTTTTGTTTTTTGTTTTTTTTTTAATTTGAACACTAGGTACAAGGGATTAGACCTGCTGCCTAACCTGGGGGGGCCACAGGAAGGGATTCGTCGGCTATATACCGGCGTTATTAGATCGATAGCCCTCTATGGGGCGCCTGTATGGTCACATAGGCTCTTTAGTGTCCAGCGTCTCAGGGCGAAGCTTCATGGTGTACAGCGCAAAGTGGCGATAAGAGTTGCACGAGGATATCGCACGATATCTTTTGAGGCAGCTACTGTCTTGGCTCGAACTCCACCTTTAGAAACCACATCCACATTTACTGACGGAAATGGACGCAGGGGTGTATACCCAGACTCGCGCAGTACGCCAGAGCTTGGATGTACAAGACGTCGGGACTTTGCGTCGGCAAGCGCACCGGTGAAGTGGCATAGGCGCTTGGAAGAGGAAAAGAACGCACGCCAACGCACTGTCGGGGCCATCTTGCCAAACTTTGAGGCCTGGCTGGGGAGGGACTATGGCAACGTAACCTTCAGACTGACACAGGTACTTACCGGACACGGCTGTTTCGGTGAGTACCTGTGCCGGATCGGTCGGGAAGCGACACCCACGGTGTCACCACTGTGACAATGACCGGGATTCCGCACAGCACACACTCGAGGAATGCCCTGCCTGGGAACCCGAGCGCCGCGTATTGGTCAGCTACGTGGGAAGAGACCTGTCGCCGCCAGCTGTTATAGCAGCAATGTTGGCGAAAAATGAAACATGGACGGCAGTGGTCTCCTTCTTTGACCTTGTCCTGTCCAAGAAGGAGGCCGCTGAGCGCGACCGAGACCGAACCGATCCCGCTCAGAGACGAAGGCATCAGAGTGGCACTAGCCAACGCCCTGGTCCGACAGTCCAATAGTCCCTGGTGAAGGGACCTCGGGGTTGCGAGCGGCTGTAGTGGGGGCTCCGGCCGCTCTTCTTCCATCTTTGCAACAAACACGCAACCCTGGGAAGACGACAGCTTGCCGTGGCATAGGCTGCGGTGCAAAATCGAAAAGGAGATTATATCGCGGACGAGCCCAATGGGCGTCGCGCGCAAAAGAAGCTCCGGCGCATGTTCTTAAGAGTTCCCGGAGCTTCTCATTACGCGCAGAGGCTGGCCACCGAGGGGGTTTTAGTGGATACAAATCCCACATAACCTGATCTCCTCCACCGGAGATTAGGTATCTCAAGAAGATTTCCCCCCCGTAACCAAAAAAAAAAAAAAAGGTACAATGGTATTAAGAAAGTTAAGGAATTTATTCGGCACTGTACACTTTTTCAACTTCAACAAAATATAAGACGTGATTGTAGTAATTAGATAATTATGGTACGAAGACTTAATCTTACTAATATTATAAATGCGAAAATTTTGATGGATGTACCTATAGATGTTTGTTACTCAATCACGCGCCAACGGCTGAACGGATCTGGCTGAAATTTGGCACAGAGATAGATTATAGTCTGGAATAGCATATAAGCTATATCCCGGAAAATTAAAGAGTTCCTGCGAGATCCAAAAAACCTCAATCCACGCGGATGAAGTCGCAGGCATCAGCTAGTGTAATATTACTCGTATTTTATTGTTGCTACGCAGTCTACGCGGGAGTTTCTGTACGCGATCAAATTAAAAATGAGGAGATCTTTGGACGAACTAAAATACCTAACCGACAAAGCTCGACGTATTGTGAAGCTGAAGTGGCAAATAGTAGGGTGCCTTGTTTGAAGAGCCGGTAGACGTTGGTGTCCCAAAGTGCTGGTATGGCGACCCTGCAATGGAAATCGCAGCGTTGGCAGACCCCCACTCGGTGGAGGAACAAGATCGAATAAATTGCAGGGAGCCATCTGGATCTAGGTGGCGTAAGACTGCGGCTTCGGAAAGTTCTTCCAAAAGACCTAAGTATATCCAGCAATGGACGTCTTTGGGTTGACGATTAAGTATTTGTAGGTATATACATAGAAATATTTGGGATGGCACACATTATCATAAGGCGTTTGACGTCACGATCTTCTTCCATTTTTGTGTAGAGTCCATCTGACAACTTTGTGCATGGGACGTTCGAGTGATAAATAATCGATCGTACTTCGCAGGAAAACCAGAAATAGTTGCACGTGTTGCGAATGATATTTGAATTGCCCAAGGGATTATTTTATGATGTTTACTGAACACAAATACGTTTGACCACGATTTCACGAGATGTTTAAAAATAGTGAACAAGCCGTGCAAAAAATCTATGTATCTAGTTATTTTCGTATATTTTTAACACAAATAAATATTGTGAACTTTCTTAGTGGGCTTTTTAAGCCCGCCTTGCTTGTAACGCGGCTCTATATGCATGCTATGCTTCTGCAATCAACTCGAATGCTTTAAAAAAGTTCTAAAATATTCTAAAATCAGGATTCTCGTAGATTAAATGTAAATAAAAAATTAATTAAAAACTAGGATTAAATGTCTGTACCTAAACCATAAATTATTTCGATCAGTAAATTTGGAAACACAGACATACACATTAGATAAACTTAGTTGTTCAAATTTAATAAAACATCGTAAAATAAAAATTTAAAGCAATGTGGACCAAGATCTCGTTATAATCCGTCAAATATTGCCCATCTTATACAAAATCTTGTACTTTTGTTTGGAGTGTTGAGGCCAAAACAGATACTCGCTCCAGATTTCGCGAGTACGTTATTATTGACAGAGAGAGTCTCTCCTCCGATCGCGGGTCTGAGAGGCTCTTAGAGCGTAGAAGGACGCGTCGGGTACAAGTTAATGACGTAGCATTTTTCAAGTTCACTCGGTGGAATAACCTTGGTGGTATCGTAACTTTGACCTCAAAAAGTTGTAATTATGTGAGACAAATACCTAGCTACATTTTATGAAGTTCGTTCTGTTATGTCACTACTTGAATAATTGGGACTTTGATTCTTTGTATTAGTTCTTTCAAACAATGATTTGAAGCAACTGGTATTCGAATTTCTTAAAACGCATGCACGCAAACTCGGGGATGAACCCGCGCCCGTATATAGGAGGTCGGGTGAGCACTAGGCTTTATTTTTTAAAAATTAATATATAACTGCCATTATTTTAGGATTCTGTATCCTAGGATTGGGATGAGTAAAATGGCCATTAATCTATCTATAATTTTTTTATATAATAATAAAAATATTTTTTACTACATTAGTAGGTATAGTGTAGCGACTTAGAATTATTTTTATTCCGGGAACATAATAAGAATTATTTGGGATTTTTAATACCATAAATCCACGTAGATAAAGTTGCATACAAAGAGTTACTAAGTAAATAAATACTAACCAAATTATGATACTATTCCATGGATGCGTGCTTTACATTTCAAAACAGTATTTTCAGCTATTCAAGGGCCCGTAAACGCTTGAGAGCCACTGGAATACGGCTCTGGAAGGTCGGCCAAGGGGTTGCAATTTCATGACGTAGCCATTTTAAAAATCTCTTCGGTCGGACTTTCAACTTGTTCATTATCCATGAGATAGACCAATGCTACAAGTCTATGCTGCAATTGGACCTATGTAATTTTGCTAGTCTTCTAATTAAATATCCGGTCTGTACCTAATTAAAAAAATAACTTAGCCATTGACTCACACACACGCAAACACACTCACAAACACACACAAACACACAGACGACTCTGACATAAGACTCGTGAATCTTTTAAATTGAATGATGTATGTATAAAACTAAAAGATTAAAATAATATCGTCTCGAAAGTTTCTATTGTTCTAATAAAATTTATACACTGAAACCAAAACATTAATTAAAATAACTTCTCTTCTTAATCAACGTTATAAATTATTATAAAGATGACTACTCGGAGCTAAAAGTTATTATTACTAAACTCTTGTACAGACAGCAAGAACTTAACTTATGGTATTTATTTAAAACCAGGCATTGTGTTATCCACTTCACCTTTACATTAAAAGTCTTGATCTTGAAGTTTAAAATAATTATAATTCAACTTTGTTCTATTTTGTTTTTCAAAAGTCGTCAAAATAGAAATTAATATGAAAACTTTCAAGTTTTTAAAAAGATTTAAATAAAATTGGTTTTGGAGAAATTACTTAATTGTTAATTAATTAATAAGTGACATAATTTATTTCACAGTAATTATTTCTTATTCGTATGAAGGCCAATTAGCCTTTTTCCTCTGAAGGTTTAAAAAAGATCGGCTAGAGCAGCACTAGTGTGGGGTACCGTTTTGATTTCTACGTTATAAAAATGGAATTTACGGAAGATGATGTATGTACCTGGAGCACAATTGAAATTTGCAAAAAATCAAGATCATCTTGTCCTGTATTTAAAATTATGGCTGCCGTGGTTAGTTGTCGTTTACACTTCATTTTATTTGATCTTTGGGAATAAAAAAATGCATTTAATTATTTAAACCAATATCTATACTTATATTATAAATGCGAAAGTGTGTCTGTTTGTCTGTTCAATTTTCCTAGATATGTACGTACTCCATTAATGCCAAAAATCGGGAGGAAATGTGTGAAATATTTTTTCCACATAGGTACTTCCTGTTAATTGTATACCTACACTTCCATACCAGGTGGTCAAGTATTTATTACTTAAAATATGACCGAAATAACTTAACCAACTTGTAAGGATGTCTGGGTGCAAACTTATACATTTCCTGACTTGGCTCCTCATTGGGGTTGATTCTGTAGTGCACAATCTCTAAACTAAACTAATATGACAGCATTATAAGTATTGCTAACCCTTTCATAAAACTACGGAAAGGGACAGAACTAGTTTTTAAGCTGTCATTATATAGGTAGTTTAGTTCACAGATTTGTGTTATACAGAATTGGTCAAATTGTATGAATTTCCTAGTTTTAACTTTTAGTACATTTCCGGTGACATTAACACCACGCTATGGGCTCGTGATGCGGCCAAGTGGCAATAATGTTGCGGTGATAGCATAGTAGAAACTTATAAAATGCAACTGCCCTTGACTGCGATCTCACCTGATGGTAAGCGATGACGCAGTCTAAGATGGTAGCGGGCTAGCCTGTTAGGGGTATGGCAGTTATATTAAACCCATACCCCTATAGTCGGTTTCTACACGGCATCGTACCGGAACGCTCAAGCACTGAAATTTTGCATATACATAAACCGGATGATGGAGCCGGATGGCGGCTCAGAGAACTCTGTACTAAAACGACATAAACCCATCGAGTTTGGGGTCGTTTGATACGTTTAGAGTTTTTTAGACTTTTACTCTGGTCCTAGATGATATCCAGGGTCTAATGATGGGGCCAAAAGTTGGAACCCTGGAAAGCTTATTTAAAAAACTTCGTTTATTCTTGTTAATTAACTGCTAACATAAAAGTAAGATAGAAGGACGTTCTTAAACCTACACTGCGATAGTAGCAAAAACTGGCAATAAGAAAAATGCTACTTAGAGCAAAACTACTGACAGGACATTAAAAAACGTCAGCGCAAAACGCACGTGTCGTATGGGAAACACGTTTCGTCGTGTCGTGCAGGTCTGTGTAGTTCCATGTAAAGCTTCAAAATGCGCCCGCCGACGTTTGTACGACGCACCAATTATTTTTCGCCCTTATGTGCCGATATTTCTACGGAAGTTCTGAATATATTCCTTGATATTTGCTGGAATATTATAAGGTGCGAAATAAATCAGACTTCACTACCGGGGCTTCCAGTGACACGTTAATAATTATAAGGTGTCGATAGATTTTCTTGACATTAATTTTATAGTGAGGGCCTGAATTTTTATTGCTCGAAGGATTTTTAATATTTTATTTTAGACTAGATGATTCCCGCGACTTCGTCCGCGTGGACCAAGTTTTTTCGATTCCCGCGGGAACTCTTGAATTTTCCGGGATAACAAGTAGCCTATGTCCTTCCCCGGCATACAGCCTACCCCTGTACCAAATTTAATTAAAATCGGTTGAACAGATAAATTTTTTGATTCCCGCGAGAACCTTTGAATTTTCCGGGATAAAAAGTAGCCTATGTCCTTCCCCGGGATACAAACTATCCCTGTACCAAATTTCATTAAAATCGGTTGAATAGATGGGCCGTGAAAGCGTAGCAGACAGACAGACACACTTTCGCATTTATAATATTAGTATGGATTGTAAAAATTAAAGTGAGATTTCCAAGAAAGTGCATGCAATGAGTTTATGCTTACGTGTGCATATAAAACATTTCATTTCACCAGCACCTAACGGACTTATTTACCTACTGCATATAAAGTACTTGTTAAATTCGTAGACTCATTTTATGTTATTTTTGTACGTTTTGGGAGGTTACCAACCACCATCTCTTAAAGCAGTATAACTTCAAAATGACAGTTGTACTCGTATGTCACGTACCTTGATGTCCCTAAAATAAAGATTATAATTCTACGACATGAACGACAACAATATTAAAACCATTCTACTTTTTGATTGGCACCCTGGCAAATATATATTCCCCAATTTTTTATTATACATAACAATTAGTTTTTGATCATGTACCTACTCGATTCATGTAACAATCCTGCAGCGGAATCTCGGGCTAATTGTTGTATGTCCCCTTAAAAGGCTAAGTCAATGTTAGGCAGGCTATAAAATATCGTCCACACTCGTAGAAACCTATATACCTACGCATGTAATTGATACTCATATATATTTTGTATTCATATAACTGATTGTGTATGTCTTTGTTATGTTAATTAGCTCTATGAATGTTAAGTTTGTAATGATAATAACGCATTGTACTTATAATGTAACATCCCATTATTCTTCATTTTGTTTTGGCATGGACCCGTCTATTTAAATAGGCTATTTAGGTACACATACGCCTCCAAAGTCTTAAATAATATTTAATTTGTTTATTTCATGCCGGGTATACCCTGTGTCTTTTTGACTCTACCATCGGTTCGGATAGAATATTCTGCTGAGAAGATACCGGCACTAAACTCAACAGTTACTCTAATCAAAAAGCAAAAAGTTAAAAAAGCTATTATACTATCCTATGGAGTGCTGGACGGAAAGTTAATTGCTTCAATATAGCTTTGTCACTGAGAAATCCATACTATCCATACTAATATTATAAATGCGAAAGTGTGTTTGTTTGTTGGTTTGTCCTTCAATCACGCCGCAACGGAGCAACGGATCGACGTGATTTTTGTATAGTTGAGGGCCTGGAGAGTGACACGGGAATCCCGGTTTATCCCGGAAAATGAAGGAGTTCCTGCGGGAATAAAAAACACTTAAACCACGCGTACGAAGTCGCGGGCATCAGTTAGTTCAAAATAATAATCATATAAGCCGGTGGACGTGCACTGCTGAACATTGGCCTTTACCACAAAAACCACCCACACCCTGTTCCTTAATCAGCTACTTTCAACCCTTTTTAGATCATCGGCCCATTGTGGTGGAGGGCGTCCCATTCTACGCTTACCACTACGCAGACTCTACTGTAGAACTTTTCGACTCCAGCAACCATCGTCCCTATGACAATCATGACCTATTCACTTCCACTTTAGTTTGCTGATGGTTTGGGCTTTGAAAGTTCCCCTGCAGGTTTCCTCATTTCGGATGCTATTATTCAGGGAAACGCCTGCCATAGCCCTCTCCTTAGCGACTGAATAATTATTATATAATGCCTTTAAATAGGTAACATAGCTTCGAACCTACTCAGTGGGTGAATTGTTATTTGATGGTAAGAATTAGGCGAGAAAACTTGGGTGCCTATCACGCTGCGCATTGCAGGTTAATCACCATCAGTAAATCGTGCCGTTGCATGCCAGAATCTGAGCCCGAGGTATATATTTTAGTATTTTCTTTTATATTTCCTTAACCTCTACTCAACATATAACTAGGTGTTGAATAAACTGTATCTTTATACCAGTAAGAACAAGTCGATCTATCTGCGTTACGACCACAAGAGTTGACAGGTTTTGATTGCTTTTCTCCCGAAAATACTTCCAACAGCGCTTCAATATTTGCTTTAGAAATATTCAATTAAAGTAGACGGCAACACCAAAACTCATAAAGCTCATATCGAAAGTAAAATACCATTAAAGGAGAATTTACAAATAAAACCTTGTTCTATATTTTCGTACTGAAATACGAATACGGCGTACGTAACAAAACCTAATCCTTAAACATATTATAAAATCATGTTCAGAAATTGTTCAAAACGAGCTCCGAATTACGTTATTGGGAGTTAAATAATTAATTAGGTACAAGTTGTAATGAGTTAAAAAGTAGGATACCTACCCACTAATAAAAAAAATCTTACTATAAGTGCGGTAATCCTGCGCGTTGTCTGCGATGCACCTCGGCTTCAGCAAAAGCTTCAGTCTAAAAAGAAAGCGAAGTTTTGAGAGGCTTCCTCCAGGGCCTTAATCTTGGACAACTAACTCAAACCACAGCGTACATATTATATAAATTATTATACCCTCACAGTGGATCAACGCCAGTAGAAAAACAGAAAAGAAGCTCTCCTACTACACCTACCTACCCGTTCGTGTACTCCAAGATACTAATCCCGTCCTAGAATTGCTGAATTTTGTATCGAAAAGTCTGCAAACTTGGAGATATGCTCCTCCGTTTAGCCCCTGCTTAGACCCTGTGTTGCTCTGTCTCCGTCGTAGAAAAAAAAGTAAGCATCTCCTGATAGACTGCTGTTACTATTACTTACTCTCTTACTATCTTTGAGCAACTTTCTGCATAGCCAAAATTATATTTGGCTATGCAGAAGAAAAACAAATGCACTTAATTGTGGAGCTAACATCGCCGAGGTTGTTAAAAGGTGTCTCATTTCCACAGCGTAAATAAAATTATTGCCTTGATTGAGCAACATTGACCCAAATCGTTATCTGGGTCGCCGAACTTTGGTTGTACTAAATTTGATCCCTTCCATTTCAGTCTACCCTTCGGTTGCGATCACATATTAAGTACTTCAGAAAACGTTAATTTAAGTGAAAAGTTTTAATTGAAACAATGTGGTCCATAAAGCTTTTATCCTAGGTACATTGAATGTCTTATGGTATCAGGAACTTTCGAGGGAACCGGGGATTCCGGCTGATTGCTAATGAGAAGGGCAGACCAAGCAAGAGAAGGAAACGTCCACCGCAACAACGCAATAGGTACGCATCACTGTTCAGATTCCTCGCACAGTTTCGGTGGCAGCAGTGACACCTTTCCACAGTTCCGCTACGCTTCTATTACCACTGCTTTTCCTCGCAAATGTCTGATGGAATTGCACCCCGTTAATCTTCTTGCTACAGTGTTACGATCGCAATTACCTCTGATTGGTTAGCACTCATCCGCCATAGGCCAGATTGATTGTCGCAGCAAGAATACCACCAATTTAGCAAATCAACGATTGAGATTGTAATGATTGACGCAGGTTTTGCCTAGGCCTACTGATGGTTCGCACTTTGACACAGACCGGATTCACTTTTACTTATATGAAGGTTTATGGGACCAATAGTCCATCTCCTAAATTAAGGGGACCGTGTAGTGAGTAAGGGACCCTTTAATATTGATGAAACGGAAACGATCCCCTAACTGGCCCCTAAATATACTAAAGAGTCCCTTAAATCGTATGGGTCGTTGGCGAAACTGGCTATGAGACATGTAACCACGACCATCACTTTCTCTATCTATAGTGTTCAGGAATGTTAGTGGCTAAGACAGCGACACGTGTTAATATTACGTACCTTATACCTAATATAATGACGGTGAAATAGTCGGTATTTTTATTTTCCCAGCATATAAATGGCTTACGTTTATTGTATTTGGCCCTGCTTGAGATATGGGCATGAATACAAATGATATTATAGCTTTTTATTCCACCAATATATTCCATTCTACGACCAAAATTTTTTTGGTTACGAGCTTATTGATAATTGACACGTTTTGATAGCGTTCTTCATAATATAGCCAGAAATAAAGTTTATTCAATAATTAATAAAATCTAAACTGCAACTAACGTTACAATTTTTTTAATAAAAATTTCAATTATAATCTCTTTTCAGTCTACATCAAAACCTCCACTTGAAACCGATAGGTGTCACCAAATTGGTTTATAATCTTATTAGGAAATGGTTGGTTTACCGCTGTGCGATCACGCGCCATAATTATGAACTAGTGGAGTAGAGGTGATTTCCGGTTAGGTTAATTTAGGAAATGAACTTGGTCTTAACTCTCCTTTAAGTTCACCACTGAACTAAACAACTAAGTTTTGATAAACTGTCTAGCGTTCTTGTGACACCACTATTTTTCTTACTTTTATAAAACGTTCAATGAACTAATCTACCTATCATATAAAATAAATCAGAGCAAAAAAGGAAAAAAATGGCACTGTTTGAAACATAAATAAATATTAAGTATGAGAGGCAAAATTAATAAATGGGAAAATAAATTGTATGTAGCATATTCTGATAAGCCAAGAAGCTTACAAGAAAATTAGGTATACCACAAAAAATATAATAAAGTCCAAATATTAAATCACTCTCTAAATAAATCCGATTATACAAAAAATAACCAAAATAGGTACGGGAACTTGGTAACCAATTTGTGACTTGTCATTTTCCCTATGTAGGTCATGGGGTCGACTGTCGAGTGATACACTTAACATTAGATAGGCGAGGGCTGCTCCCTTCAATTGTCCTTAAATATGCGATAAATCGTTTACTCGATATCGATCCAAGCATACCAGAAGGTAGCATTTTTATGATATTTTGTCTATCCGATTCTGATTTGACTCTTTTTAGCAAGCTTATTACTTTGGGGATTAGGTGCTTCTTCTGTAATTGGGTAGAAGAAACAAAAAGAACATTTTTTTTTGTTAAAAAAGTTATAAAATGTGTAGAAAACAGAAACATAGTGGACAAGGAAGCACTTATATCTACAAGAGATCTCTACCAGTGTCTCTTGGCAGTGGGAAAGATAGTAAACGATGAATAGGTACAACAAACATCAGGTGGAATACCCATAGTGTAAATATTGGAGAAGTAGAACATTAATTAAAAAAAAAAACTAAAAATTCAAATGGTACAGCGGTGGGGAATCAGGGGGAAAACTTCGCACCAATCAGAAATTTTTTTTTTGAATATTTTAAAATCATTTTAGTCCGTTTCAGTTACGGTTACGGAATTCCATAGCATCCCTAGTTCATATTATACGTAAATAACAAAGACAAGCTAAGGAACTAAAACTTTCTATTATTTATTAAGTTAATATGTATAATGTTAAAAACAGAGTTGCACTTACGAAAGTGCCATTGCTCTAATAAAGTGCTTTATTACTTGATCTTGGATTAACAACCTTCGGGTCACACCTTTCGAACTGTTTGTTGAGCTGTCTAGAATAGCTGAGAGTAAATCTAAACATAGTAGGTACATTTAATGACACTCTTTATAATACTTAACGTCTTTTCTAGTTTCTTTTTATCTCTTATCTAAATATATCGCAAGAGAAAATGCTTTGCCGCTGACGATTGCACTGCAACTATTATTATATCTTTTATCTTATTTTTATTACCTACTACATGATCAGCGCAATTTCTCGTGGATATGGATTCTTGAAGTGAAACTTCTTTAGAATCGTTGTGTTTTGAAAATTCGATGAAACGAAAATGCGACACTAAAAAGAGACAAAAATATTCGTAATAGGATTTAGCCTGCGAGAGAATGAGATATATATACCTTGCTATACCTACGTAATACAAATTATATTTATTTCATTCTCTCGTAGGCTACTTTTCTGAAGTTTAACTTCTGCCGTGTGTGAATTGCACACACAAACTTTTTGTTTTTATTTCAATTTAAACTCTGTGATGTTTCAGGATGAAAAGTAAAGTAAGTCTATGGAATCTATATTGGATTGGCAGGCGTTACTTTGCGGAAGTCCATGGTAATGAAGGAACAAGAATCTTAATTCGCTACAATCCGCCAAAGCAGACAAATCTATGTGGTTCAATGCGAAGCTTGCACGTGCACCCAAATCTTCCATCAAATTATTCTCACCGGAGCATCCTCAGGAGATGTTGGCTCGACAATCTTTGCTGTTTTTACAATCGTGCATTGTCTGCCTTCATTTTAAGATAGGTACAATGTTCGCTTAAGAGATTTTACCCTCGTCGCAGAGTCGTAGATTGATAGTTCCTGAAAATAGTGACTGACTATTTTTTTCATTTTCAGATGATTCGATTACCGACTCCGGTACTTTTTTCCCAAAATCTTTGAATTAGTCATCTAAGGAATTAGTCTTATGTTTTCAAAGAATGTTTCCTTTGAATGGGTATCTTCAAAATTATTTCATGTAGGTACTTTTCTTCCATTCCCCGATAGTTTTTTACACCCTGTATACAGCTTGCGAATAGAAAAGAAGAGAAACGATCCACGGTTTTTTTTTATAGGTCAAAATCCTATTAAAATAGGCGTTATTCAAACAATCAAGATGAACGAGTGTGAACATTTGACGAATGGAATAAACAAACAACCATCGCGCCCTACTAAACGAAAATTAATCATACCCAAAAATATTCATGGAATGTTTACCTACTTATTTTATTTTCGTTGAAAGTGGTTATAGAGCTCTCCGTAATTTTAGAATATTCTTGAAATAATAAAGTATTATTTTGACCAAATTTTGTTCTAAATATATTCGTGAGTAAAAGAAAATGTTTAGTTTGGCACCTTTAAATTGTTCCACAGAATTTTAATTCTTCAGTGTTACAAAGAACACCTACCTAACAAATAAATGAGGAAAATGTCTTAGTTTCCTTGGATTTACTAATTAATATTATACTATTACTTATTCATTATTCTAACAAATGACATTTGTTAAAGATCCTATTGGAATTTTTCATATGCTTTTCTTTCTGTAATAGGAACAGATTTAGTACAAACTTTTTCGCGCAAACTCTAATTTCTAGACGATTTGATCACTGTCACTAATTTTTCGCCTAATCTAAGTTCCTACTGTACAAATCATATCCGCGTGGAATGGCGGCAAGAATGGTGGAAAGATGAACGACTGCAAACTAGGCTGATACCAAGCGTAAAAAATGAGCCAAGCCCCTTCATTCTCAAAAAAAATATGAGAGGTGTCAAGGGACACTCGGAACGAAGTACCAAAAGTTGTAACGACACTTTTTGCTATAGTTGTAAGCCGTGCGGCGTGCGCGTGTTTCTCTGTGTAAATTTGGATCTGAGCTGGAACGAAGTTCCTTTCAATTAATTAGTGAAGGAATTGTAATAAATTGAGCATTTAGCCTATGTAACTATTGAAAACATAATTCTTTAAAATTATTACGCCTTTTTATTTTCAACAACTTGAAGACAACACCACAACACACAAGTCACAAGTCATAGCAACCAAAATCATCTTTTCATAAAAGTGTTTTTTTTTTCAATAACACAAGTAGTCATAGCGACCAAAAAAAGTGACGTTACAACTTTTGGTCTTAATTTTATCCGTCTAGCCCCTTTTCGTAACGCGCGATAAGGAACTTAGTTCCAACTCTCTTTTATACATGGAGACACCAATCCTTTTATATGAATGCACAGACTACTGCGACGCGACAGTGTTTCCCATACGACGCGGGCATTTCGATCAGATTTTTTATCCTGTTTTACCTTAGGTATAGAAATGGATTTCTGTTTTAATAATAATCAACTATGCTCTATACCAATAATATAAATGCGAAAGTTTGGATGGATGGATGAATGTTCGTCACTCAGTCACACCAGAAATGCTGAATAGATTTGGATGAAAGACCCAGAGAGATTATGGCACAGAATGTAGGTAATATTATAGTCTGGAATAATACATATTTGGCTAGTTTTAATCCCGTAAGATTAGAGCCCAGGAACCAAAAATCCTGTAACTATGCGGACAAAGTTGCGGAGATAGTAAAAAAATCTTTCCAATAAACCGACTTCCAAAGCCACTGTAAATTAAAAAATTACTAATAAGTATTTACACACTAAGTTGAAGTCGGGCGAGCTTGGTGCGTCAACTTTGCCTATCTTTGTTATAACAAATATTTTTTTTAAATCGGTTCAGAAAGATAATGACATCTACCGACATACATTAAAAAAAAGATACGCACCGAATTGAGAACCTCCCCCTTTTGTGCAATTCGGATAAAAATAAAATCACTTAACATTAGGCATTTCAGTACCTGGTCTATGCCAGGTCATTCATTCTGTTCCTTTCATTTTCGCCTTGATACAAATGATCCTTGTAGGTACCTACTGTAGCAAGCGTTGATAAAACATTCTCGGTCTGCTACTGTGAACAACAATTCGTTTTTCATTCTGAGGGCCGATCCATCTTTTTCATCTTGGACATTCACTCCTAATACATCTCTGCGCTCGTCCGACAAGTCCTTCAATATGGTTTCCCCTTGCCGAAATAAAAGAAATTCCTTGTGGATATTTTATTGTCAGATCATCAAGGCCCTTTGAAAATATGTGGCTGCTTTTTCCCTTCTTGGTGGTTTTATAATAATCAACAAAATTGATTGTAATTTTTGTCTTTGCAGAATATTTAGTACGTAACTTTACATAGATTTTATATTTTTAATAAACAAATATTGGAATTTATTCTTTCCGTCAGTTTGAATTCTGGTTTCAATTATAATAAATAAGTTATTTAAATAGTTCAAATAAAGTAAATCAATTAAATATTTACCAAAATAACCTCCGAGACAAGGTAATATTATTATTTTTTTTTATTATTATTTTACCTGCAAAAAATTCTGTATCTTTATAGAATTTTTTGTCTGTATATAATTCTAATAGTATACCAACTATGAGTACAACGTTCTATTACCTATTCTATGTTATTAGTACTTATTTATAACTAGATGTTGCACGTGACTTCATCCGCGTGAATTCAGTTTTATGTTCCAGATAATTCCTTAATTTTCCAAGATAAAAGTAGCCTATATGTCCTTTCCCGAGATTCATATTATTAATATATTGAATTTCATTAAAATCGGTTAAAAAGATGGGCCGTAAAAGCGTAGTCTGCTACGCTTTTACGGCCCTTAGACACACTTTCTCATTGATAATTTTAGAATGAAAATAGTTAAGCAATTATTTTTCTAAACTAATTTCAAACTGTTATCTAATGCCCACTAAGCTTAGCAAGCCGACTGTAAAGCCGATTCAGAAAGTTGTTATCCGTTTGACGTTTCAATGTCATACCAATCAATAAGACTTGATTAGGGAGAAAAATGGTAATAGGTAGGTATCAATAATTGTTATGAGTTACTTTAAATTATCTAAATATATAGAATTATCTTATTGTAAATATGTATAAAATAATTGAAAATTTTGCAAATTATAGTTAGTCATAGTCGTAAAAGTACCTAGTTAGGACATCTGGAACCTAAGATCCGCACGATAGAGTTTTTCTGTTTGAGAAACCCGGAAACTCAACACAAGTTGCTTCAATGTTAAGGCGTTGCACTTCTGTACTTACAAAACTACATTTCTTATCATGAATCATTGTTTATTTTTTCAAAGTTTTTTTTTTCTTACATATCTCACATAAAGATTTTTCTTTCTTCTTTCTAAAAAACGTTCACATACGCCTCTTATCTTGTGGATTTCGTAAGCCTCGTTTGTGTGAAAGTTCAATTTTATATATCCTTTGAAATTCATTTATCACTCAGAAGGCAATGAGCATGAATTCTAAAGCTCTTTTAATAAAAAGAGAAGATTATGTTCTTTGAGATGAGATTGCCATTAAAGCTTAACTGAGGGTGTCAGGGTTAGATATATACAGTACTGACTACTGGGTACTGTTACCTATATGTACAACGACACTGTTTCTTTTCTTTCATATATTGAAGAGCTTTATTTTTGATATTTTTGATTATTTACATGAAGCATTTTCTTGAACTTATTTAGAATATCTTGTCATTGGCACCGGAGCTACTGTAGTGCACAAGTGAGTGGACTTCCTAAACTCAAACTCATATTTTTTGATTCAAATAAACTTATTATAAAAGTGCTTTCGAATCGTCGGGTGAAGCTATCACTGGTTCGGAATGCCATTCCTAAAGAAGAACCAGCAAGAAACTCGGTGGTTGCTCTTTCCTATTCCGATAGTCTTAAAGTCTGATGGAAACTCGACGCAACTGGAGAGAGATCAGGTGCTGGATCGACGACTTTACGTGCTCTCTGAGGCGCGGAGGTGAAAAAGCACCAACTCCAGACCTAAACTGAAAAATTCTTAACAAACCCTATTTATTTTAGCCCGATTGATAATATTAGAAGGAAACTCGGTTATCTATTTATTTATACTTTACACACAAATACTAACCAACACGGCCGCGTCGCCATGTTGACCCTCTATCCAAGAGTTAAGACCCCTGTTGTCACCCTCATACCATAGAATCAGTAAGTTTGTGTTCCTATGTAATTTTTAATTAATGTTCAGCCTAACAATAAATTGAACCCAACCTTGTCCTTTGCAGTCGAATAAGCTGACAACTGGACTACCGAGGCATTACTCACCACATTATGAAGTTATCCAAGCCAATATTTCACTATGGATATCTGTAGTAACTTCACAGCGAAGTTCGCTCGACCTGCTCGAGCGCTGTACATCGTTATAGACTTGTTAACAAGTTTATGGCTTTAGAGCAAACTTAACGCATCGTTCTGAACATTCATTTTTCTTTTGTAATACTAATTCAATTTATTAGTTTTCTAAAGTTAAGTAAAGTCCTTGTAAAGCTTGGGGCTAACTCTCCAAGTAACTATTGTATATTATCTAATGTGTGACTCTACCCTTGTCTTTAGTATAATATTTAGGTCAACCCTCCCTCAATTAGAGTAGGTACATAAGATTCGATTTAACGAGAAACCGGCAGCGTTGGAATCCTTATGTGGTTGACGTCCAATTTGCTCGCACGGAACGGTTTTGCTCTACGTTTCTGATACGAACCGCAATATTCTACCACCTTAGAAGTTTAGTACCTACCTTCAAGGCAAAAAGTGAATAGGCATCTTCTAGGCAAGCGCGTTCCAACCTAGACCTCATTGTTTTGCACTAGCATGATTATCGTTAGGCGTAAGCCTATTTTGCAATAAAAAAAATAAGTTCATAAATAGTATAGTCTATTTGGGCCAGCTCTTCTCCATTTTTTTCTTTTGCTAATCTCCATCTCATCTTTTTTTTTTGTTTTGTTCACGGGGGGGAAATCTCCCTGAGATACCCAATCTCCGGGGGAAGAGATCAGGTGATGTGGGATTTCTACCCACTAAAACCCCCCCGGTGGCCACCTTCTGCACATTATGAGAAGCTAATCTCCATCTCATCTAGGTCTATCCTAGGCGGAGGCACTACTGCCACCTGATCCCGTAGCAAGTATCTATTATTATATTAGGTATGACACATCCATATTTTCCATACTAGTATAATTTGAATACACGTGTCTCTGTCATTAACTTTCCACAACTTAACTCACACGGTGTTTGAAAAAAAGCAAAATCCATGTGGACTAAGACGCAGAAATTAAACTGTAAATAGCTGTTAAGGCATAAATCTCTTTATATAAGCTTTTAAATTTTCTTGACACGTTTGCTACTGACAGAGTCCAGGTTAAGGGTCCTTTCAGATGTGCCACAACTAAAACCATACCAAAGCAGTACAAAAATTACAATTCGTGTGTAACCATCGCTGCAGCTACTGGATGCGTCTTTGCCGGTATGGCTGACCACCACAGCCGAAGCCTACCACCAGACTAGACCAGAGAAAAATCAGAAATTGTAAATTACCAAATTGACCCTGCCGCAATTCGAACCGGGAACCTATAAGACTATATAGTGCTCACTTCTGCGCCAGGGAGGACATCAAAGATCTCTTGCGAAAGAAGCTTTTTTTGTGCCAGTCGCTATATTCAACACTGCATACTACTGCTGCTGGAACTATGTGTTTTAAGGCATTTTCTTCTCGTGTTATTTTGCCGCTGTGGTGTAATAGTGGTTGAGGCACGTCTGAAATGACTCTTAGTATACTTTATTGCGTTTTGAAAGCTTCAGTAAATATTGAACTGTGCTCGCTTGGCAGTCATTTAGCAAAAGCTTGAGCAAAAGCAATCAAAGGTCAGCATCTGTTTTTGTCACACCAATGAATCGACGTTCGCTTTTATTAAAGTGTAAAGTCTACGAGATTTTGAATCGCACTATTGAATCTTCGCTATACTTTTTCAATAACACTAAAGCGTGGGTGATAACTTTGATCGAATTCAGTAAGTAATATTTTACCTTATACATTTACTTGCTCATGCCCGCGATTGCCTCGTTGGTCTAGTGGTTAGCATATCCGACTGCGACCGACGAGATCCTGGGTTCGAGTCCCGGGTCAGGCCATAATTAATTATTGGGTTTTTCTGACTAGAAATTCTCAGTACTAGCTCGGAGTTAGGAAGTTGGCGGTCTTTCACCCCCGTGCCTCGGAGAGCACGTTAAGCCGTCTGTCCCGGTTATTATTACTAACATTATAATAGTCGTTAAAGCCCGCCAACCCGCATTGGAGCAGCGAGGTGGGTCTAAGCTCTAATTCCCTCTCTCTCATGAGAGTGGATGTCTTTGCCCAGCCGTGGGACGTTAATGAGCTGTAGTGGTGGTGGTGGTGGCCCGCGATTTGGTTCGCGTGATTTAAGTTTATTTAAGTTCTCCGCCGGAACTTACCATGCAAAAATCACGTTGAACCGTTGCTCTGTTGCAGCGTGATTATAAGACAAAGCAACAAATACACACTTCCGTATTTATAAAATTAAGTATGAAGTATGATATCTAAGGTTATGATGAATGTTAAACTCTTGAATAAAAACATAAATTATCTCCCACAAACTTATCTGACTCGGTGACGGCGTCGCTGATATCACATTTACGGCCGGTTTCTGAATTGAGAATTTCATGTTGAGTCCGTCTCAAAGACTACTTAAGGACTAATTAAGCAAATTTTTGTTTCTGAATTGATATTGAGCTGGTTTCTGAATTAAGCATTCAAGCAAAAACAGCAAGTTCCAACTCTCAAACCTTACACAATACGAATTCAGAAACAAAAATTTGCTTAATTAGTCCTTATGTAGTCTTTGAGACAGACTCCACATGAAATTCTCAATTCAGAAACCGGCCGTTAGTGTTTCTAATGAACATAAAAACACATACTAAATAGTCATAAAAATTAGTTCCAACTTTGGCCACCGGGCCGTTAAGTTGGTGGGACTTGTGCAGCTATTAGTTAGATACTGTTTGTAACAAATACAAAAACAAATCTGCATTTAGAGATGGCTGACAGACTGTCGTAGTTGCTGGTGGGTAGTTTATAATTAATCTTAGTAAAGCAGAGTTCCATGTATTTTCAAAAATCCTAACCCACGCAGACGAAGTCGCGGGCAAAATCTTATTGCATTTAATAATATACAGCAAGTTAGGGTGTAAAGGCGGCTTTATCATTATGAATGATCTCTTTCATGCAAAATGGTATTTGTATTTGAAAAGGAATATGACAATATCATATTCGCAGAAGCATATTACTGCAAAGCCTATACGTATTTGCAACTGAACGGAAAATGTCGTTAGCTTGAAGAATATTAAATTACTGAGAGATACAGATGGAAAGACGTTATTGTAGAGTTCGCAGACACTCTTTGGCATAATAAATACTTATTACCTATGCTTTAATATGCAAAAGATTAGGGGAGGCTTTTGCTCAGAAATGGGATGGGTTATATCTTAAGTGTTATCTCACTAACTTTTATATACTGAGAGGCGAGAGCATTGAAATAGAATACTAAAATTCTACATCAATGACTGAGAGATTCATTTATTCTGAATATTTAAGTTCTGTTGGTGGTTTTTTATATTCATTGTAAATTAAGCAGGTTCCGAACGAGTGAAAATTTTCAATTCATTAACTAAATGTAATGAATTCATTTATTATGCCTGAACAATTTCCGAATTTCAATGCTTAAGTATGCTTAATATAATGAAAAGGTACTGTTTTAAGTAGTTCTTAGATTTGCTTGATAGATAAACCCCGATCCCTCCCTAAAATAATGTCCGACGTCCGTCTTCGAGATGCAAGTGAAAAAGTAACAGATAGATATTATAGGTACATGGACAGACTGACGAATAGACTGAAATTTATAATATTACTTACTATGGATAATTTTGTAGACAGGTATATCTAATTAAATTTTATAATTCGTGAATGTACTAAACAGTTTCTATTTAAACTAAGTAAGATAGCCTTTAGTTTAAGATAATATACCTGTACTTACTTAATATTCATATCAAAGATTAATTATTATAATTAACATGATCAGAGATGAGTCTACATAGCTGAATTAGGGTGCATTTCCACCAGAGATATGCGAATCAGTACTGAGCGGAGCTACTGTGAAAATGGTTTGATTATTTCAATCAAAGCTGCAAGAGATAGCTGAGGGGTAAGGTAAGGTAAGGGTAAGTAAGATGGGTATAGCGGACTCTTTCAGGTCAGGCGTTTAGCTGGCAGATGATTGGTCCGCTATTGGTCCTCCGTTCTTTTCAATTGGGTATTTGACAACAAGCAAGTCAAATAAATTAATTTTTAACCGACTTCCAAAAAAGGAGGAGGTTCTCAATTCGGCGCGTATATATATATATTTTTTTAATGTATGTCGGTGCATATCTCCGTGGTTTCTGAACCGATTTGATTTTTTTTGTACCAGTCGTTAGAGGAAGCTCCCGAGGCGGTCCCATAAAATATTCTTAATCCAAATCCTCAACGCTGACACTAAAAAGTTAAAAATAAAAATTCTTTCCAAAAAACCGACTTCCAACGCCACTGTAAAGTACAAAATTATTTTGATTTCTGCTCACTATGTTGAAGTCGGGCGAGTCTGATGCGTCAACTTTAGTTATCCTTGTCATACCCGCCCGAGTTCAACATAGTGGTTAGAAATCAAAATTATTTTGTACTTTACAGAGGCGTTGGAAGTCGGTTTATTGGAAAGATTTTTTATTATTGATTAATAAATATAGGGTCTCCCTAAGGTCGTCATATCCACCTCCATTGTTAGTTTTAAGTTGAATAACCATTTTAAACGATTTTTTATCGATTAAAGTAAAAAAATGCGTTGAACTTTGACGTCACAATTCAATATTTCATACAAAATCTCATACTAAGCGCGCGTTTTGACATTTGAAAAAGTAGCTGAGTCAAATACCCAATTCTGGTGGATACCGGGCTTCAGTAATCTCTCCGAGGAAGCGATGTGCTCAAAAAGCACGCGGTGTGTGAAGCAGTTTGAATCTGGGGCAGACAAGAGGGTTTAGCGTAAGTTACGAGTGGTTATAATAAACATTGTCGTCAAAAACAGTTTTTATTGTGGCTCATTTAGCAACAACGCCTTACTCGTGATCCTCACACACATATTCCCTCGCTTGTTATATTTTGCTTCGCTAAGGCCTTTTCTACCAGAACTGCGCTGGGCAATGCTAGGACAATCCACCAACAAAAAGCAATCCTGTCAGTGGATTTCTTCTAAACGCTAGACTTCCTGGCATAGCTCTAGTGGAAAAACACCCTTACGCTCTTATTGAATACATATTCAATTATCTAACTTAACCACCAATCAAGGGGGTAACAAGTACTCGTAACAATGTAAGCCTACCTACTCGTCTCTGCTTATATGTGCCTAATTAGTCAGGAATAATAGACATACGTTTTCGATTGATTTCAACACACAAGGCAGCTATTCTACTCTGCTGTAAGGCTGGGTGCATAATGGCATCTATTTTTGCAACCATAGCGGGTTTTTCCAGTTTTTCAACTCCATCTATACAGGTGTAAGGTAATTAGTATAACATACCCGCGGCTACCCATGTTAGATGGTGTATAGATATATTGGAAAAATGTCATAAGACGTGTAGCTCATATCCTGGGGGAGTTCTGTGGACTTCAAAATTTAAGCATAAATGTTGAGGTGGCATCCCTTAAGACAGCTGATTCAATATCAATGAACTGCGAACAATACGACGTATGTTAAGCCTCGTTGCCAGTGCGAGCATTGCGATAAAAACCAGTCGCGATACTAAAGTAATCATTATTCGGCATGCAATTAAATTCTCAAAGCAAAAGCCCGGCTAGAACTTACGTATTGTTGTAAAAAAATCGTTTCGTAAGTCGAAGTCAGTCACTTATCCTTACTTTATGAGCCGCCTTTCCCAGTGATTAATTTCTCGACTTACTTCGTTTAAGTTTTGATCAATAATTAATTATTCTGTGTAGTTTGTTCTTTCAATGACTTGCAAATTTGTAATGAATTGCCAAATTGCATAACGATACGATAATAATAATTATTATCGCTTGTAGTACAGTTCTGACTTTAGGTGTAGAAGGAACAAAGGACTCCACAGGGTTGCCAAAATTTATTTTCCTTAATTAACTAATTAATTTTGTATGGAAGTTTTTGATAATTAATTTTGACTTTTTAACTCTACCATAGTGTTTATAACGTCAAAATGGCATGGGTAGCCGCCGGTATGTTATACCATTTACCTTACACCTTGCTATTATGCATACCTATATATTATTATGCTTACCTATAGCTTATGCTCTATTGCTACCGTTTGGTTGCCCAATGTATCCCCTCCTTTCACTCGTGGCAACGCAATGGAAACTAACAAAATCCTAATATTATATTGGAATCTGATGGAAAAATCTAATGGAAACCCTACCGGCAAAGACATACCGTCGAGCGATTCAGCGTTCCGGTACGATTTCACGTGGAAATCTATCAGGGGTAGGTATAGGTATATTATACCATGCCCCTAACAGGTTAGTCCACTACCATCTAAGACGGCATCTGCGTCACTTACCACTTGGGGAGTTCACAGCAAAGGGTTAACTTGTATTTGAATATAAAAAAGCTTTAAGCTGCTAAAAATCAAAAAAATCGAAAAAAGGAAAACTATAAAAGCTGCTGAACGAAGCCACGTCCTATTATACCTCGAAGATAACGGACGTCTGATAAAAAAGAGAAAGGATCGATTTTTCCAAAAATATACCGCAAATAATTTTAAAAAAATACATCGCTACTTGTTAAAACATAATTTTTTCTTAAATATAAAAACAAAAAAATATATTCAAGAAAAATTAGAATTTACTTAGCCAAAACAAAATTTGTATCTATTGTTACTCTTTATACCCGATTCTCTTTGTTTCATTTTTTTAGGGTTCCGTACCAAAATGGTAAAATGGAACCCTTGTGGTGCGACTTTCTCCGTCTGTCTGTCCGTCTGTCCGTCTGTCCGTCTGTCCGTCCGTCACACTCGATTATTTCAATAACTACCGAAGCTATCGACATGAAATTTGAAATAGTTGTGTATATTAGTGGCCCAAAGACACTGGAATTAAAAAAAATTGGAAATTATTTTTGTTCTTATTTAAAAAGGGGCGAAAATCTGAGGGTTGAAATTTAAAAGTGAGATAACTGTACTGTGTGGGGTATCATATGAAAGGGTTTACTTTGTACATTCTAAAACAGATTTTTAATTATTTTTAGTTATGATAGTTTTTGATTTATCGGGGAAAATGTCTAAAAAATACCGTTCCCCCCCCTTATCTCCGGAGTTTGCCAATCGAAAAATTTGAAATAATTATGGTCAATAGGAATTTACGTATATTTTACAGGAAAACTATAGCCAATGCTCTAACTAGCATAGTTTTTTTGATATTAACTATAAACCTCTACAAACAAAGTTAGTATTGCGGTTCATTAACAAAGGTAATTATTTATTAATAATGGTACGGAACCCTTCGTGCGCGAGTCCAACTCGCACTTGCCCGGTTTTTTTTCTTAATAAATATTGTTAATTATCGTCTTAATAACCGCAATCATTTCATCGAATAACACTGCCGAACACTGATTGGATACCTTATTATGTTGTTATTAATCGAATACATAACTTAATGCTCTGAATAGGTTTTCTGGTACGCCAATAAATCAGTTGCAAGTAAAGGCCACATAATAAATGACCCAATAAGCTGTTATCCATTAATAGCGAAATTGAATGAGAAATGATATTCGGCAAGAAGTAATTGATTAGTTCCCTAACGCATCATGATTCAATTCGCATTGATTTCTCTCATTTATAGAAAAATGGCGTGCCAACATATCGCAATTAATTTTTTGTCGTAACTCATTAGATCTTCTCGAACTAAACAAAACAAAAATTTTTAAAATAAAAAAATTAATATTCAACCGATAGGTTGACTTTTCGCAGTTATCGAGTTAAATAGACCAAAACTTTCACGCCCTAAGCCGAAGGAACCCTATTGTTTTTCTGGATTAAAATATCATGAAATGCTACGCAATTTAGGTATACCTAATAGTAGGTATATGCCAAGTTTTACATTAAATTTTAAATGATGCCGACAGAACAGACACACAAATTAAAAAAAAAATGTTCTGGGTTCTATATTGGTTGCCTCTAATGTTTTTATTTATAGTAGATTGTTAACCGAGGGTCGAAAGAATCATTTCCCGAGGTATTTAGAGTAGGCATTGATTCTTTTGCCCGAGTTATACACTCTACTTTTCATTTCGAATATGAGGAAAATAAAACTAGTTGTTTATCTAAACTATTTATTGATAATATATAATAATATTAGTAGTATGTACCTATTTAAAATTAATTGTGAAATTAGGACAATTCGTGAAATTGAAAGTAACATTTTTGTTTGGAATGTTTATACTGTTTGATATATTATGACAAATTTGGCTGTTCTGGATATCTGTAAAAGTAGGAGACTGTGGTATTTCATCAGACGATGGATTACATGGCGTATACTCCCTGAAAGTTGTCAGCTGAGGCGAATTGGGGCGTATTTTTATAGTTTCAGCTAATTTGGTTGAAATTTTAATTTTATTTTGGACTGAATCCTCAATGTAGCCTTCGGCGACTGTGCTGGATTTCCAGCCTCCATGTCGTTTTAACGTTGTCATGTTTGCCCCTGAATTGGCTAAAAATGTTGCTGACAATGTCCGGTATACTGCTCACAGTTTGGTAAATTCAAATATGTTGCTATCTGCTTCGGCATACCTGAGATTTTATTTTTACCGATCACTTGTTTATAGCATTTTCCCTTCTGATAGTTGAGAAAAAAACGGTCCGTTTTTACATCACTAGGTCTCATTTTTTGATATTTCTTTACTATTTGTGTAAACTCTTCTTGTACTACAAACGAGCGCTCAATATTTGTTTTTGTTTTAGTCAGTTTTACTAGTAATAATTGGCCTTGACTTTCAATGTCCTTAATTGTCAAATTTGTGAGTTCACTGCTTCTGCAAGCGCCGCTTATACCGAGTATCAATACCACCTGTGAAAATCATGTAATTTTTTAGTATTTATGTAATAAATACGTTCATTTTTAGAATAAATCCATGAATACTTAGGTAAACTTACCTTCACTGCCAAATATATCTCGTCAGGAGCATCATTTAAAAAAGTTTCCACATCATGAGAGGTGAAAACCTTAGATTTCTTACTCTTGAACCCCTGAGACTGTCTTTTCAAAAATGATGTTAAATTATGAAATTCTTTCAAATTTACATTATGTTTTACACTAAGTGTACTTTTGAGCATTGAATATCGGCTCCATAGCGTAGAAGGCTGTAGTTTACTACACAGTCTATTAAAATATGTAAGAAATACACTTTCGGAAAACGATCTTATATTCTTCTCTGCTCGCCACTTCATAAAATTATTGTATGTGTTTATATATCTTTCTTTTGATATTTCTGGCAAAATATTTTCAATAACACTATTTGCTTCGTCTCTAATCGAATCTGGTGTCAACATTGAAATGTTGACACCAGCGAAATTGAAACTATTGAAATGTTGATCAAGCGATTCTGAAGAATCGCTTGAACTCATTTTTAACATTCAAATCTAAGATTAGGTACCTATTAGCTATTTATTTGAATTCCGTCACAAATACTTAACAGAAATTAGTATCCCGCCAATTTATGTCGACTTTTTAAATTTTAAATATGGAACTCACCGCGTAATTATTGTTGCTGTTTATTCCGCTCAAAGAAGTTTGCGCTAAGTTCACACTGGCCGTTTAGAAAGTCACATGGCCGCAGCATTTCTTTTTAGTAGTTTTTTTTTACATAAAAACTCTTTACAGCTGACAGCAGTTCTATTTTGAAAGTTCATTCCGGCCCATAAATAAAAAATAAAATAAATAAATAAAGCCTTTATTTCCAATTCCATTGAATACATATTTCAATCTCTAGTTCAATACAAACATTATTATTTATCACAAATTATTACAACAGTATTACAATGTCAAGAATTTTGAAGATTTTAAAATCAAAATGTCAATTCAATTAAACTTAATATATTAATGTCTGATTCTTAGGTTTTTGTACTCGTAGCATGTCAAAAAAATAATATTATGTCAGATTAAATTTATAATGTTTTGTTACTTCGATGTGTGTTACATTTTGTCATTGGAACGCCCATTTTTGGGCATAGGCCTCCTCCATCCTTTTCCATTCGCTCCTGTCTTTTGTCAGCCTGGTCCAGGTGATCCCCGCTGCCTCAACGAGGTCGTCACGCCAGCGACGCCGCGGCCGCCCTCTCGGTCGGCGGGCGTCTCGTGGATACCAATGTAGTAGTTTTTCAGTCCATCGCCCATCAGTTGCTCTCGATATATGTCCGGCCCAGCGCCATTTTAGGAGACATGCTAGCTTTGCCGCGTCAGTAATTTTAGTCTTGCTTCTTATTGATTTATTATTGATTTTGTCTTTTAATTTTAGGCCTAGCATGCTCCTTTCCATGGCTCTCTGAGCAACCTGTATTTTGTGAATAATGTCGTTAGTTATTGGCCATGTCTGGCAGCCGTAGAGGAGAGTTGGCGTCACAACGGAATCTAGAGCCGTCTTCTTCAGTTTAATGTCTAGTTGTGACTTAAAAATGTGTTTTAAGGACCAGTATGAGGTCCACGCTTTCTTAACCCTTCTTTCTACCTCCTCAGCATAGTGCCCTTTAAATGAGACGGTTTGGCCTAAGTATACATACTCTTCCACGTAATTCATAGTTTTTTGTCGTATTTGGACTACATGTCGAGTACCGTTGGTCATTAGGCAAGTCTTTTCTGGATTCATTTCCAAGCCACATTCTCTGCTATGGAAATCTAAGGTTTCAAGCATATAAATGAGTTGATCATGACTTTCTGCTAATATCACTATATCATCAGCAAAGCGAAGATGGTTCAAATATTCCCCATTTATGTTTATACCTAGGCCAGTCCAATCTAACTTCCTGAAGATATATTCTAGCAGAGCAATGAAGAGATTTGGAGAGATTGGGTCACCTTGTCTTACTCCACGCTTTACGTCGAACGCTCTACCTCTCTTTTCGAGTTTTATAAGACCTTTACTTTTTGAGTATATTTCCTTAAGGACATTTATATATTTTTCAGGTATGTGCTGATCTCTCAGGGCCACCCAAAGAGCTTCAAATAAAATTGAGTCGAAGGCCTTAGTGTAGTCAACAAACGCCACATAAAGAGTTTTCCCATACTCTAAACATTTTTCTATTACTTGTTTTATAGTGAAAGTATGATCTAGAGTAGAATATTTACTTCGGAAGCCTGCCTGTTCTCTTGGTTGCTGGAATTCAAAATCACGTTTTATTCTATTTAGTATAACCTTTGTGAACAATTTATAGGTTGCCTGCAGGAGACTTATTGGCCTGTAGTTGTTAATATCTTGGGGGTTACCCTTTTTATAAAGTAATGTTATGATAGAAGTTTCCCACTGTTCGGGTATTTTTCCTTGAAGTATGATGTTGTTGAAGAGCTGGGTTAAGATGGGAGTTAGGGGCTCTATCATCGTTTTTATGGTGTCATTCGTTATACCGTCTTCACCTGGGCTTTTCATTGGCTTCAGAGAGCTGATAGCATGCCAGATTTCACTTTCTAAAAACGAGTAAGGAGTCTCTACCAAATCCGCCTCTCTAAATGTAGAGTCTATACTATATGACTCTGGTGTGCTGTACAGGTTTAGATAAAATTCGGTAGCTACTTTTAAAATCGAATTTCTATTTGTAGTTGTGCCTTTTTTGGTGCTAAGTCTTGGTATCCACTCCTTAGTGTTACTCAAACGTTTGTTTCCTCGTTTGACAGATCTACGTTTTGCTAACTCCTCTTCAAACACTTTCATCTTATATATTCCGGCCCATAAGTGGGAAGTAATTTGTATGAGTTTTTCCCTCCCTATGGAGGGAAGCAGCATTTTCCACCCAATAATCAGATCAAAACAATACTACTTTCCGAATATGAAAAATGAAAAATTATTTACATAGTCGATGTCTTTAGATTTTAATAGATATTGCCGGTGTAGTATAGCTTTTTGTAAAGAGACTAATAATGGTACTGTAAATGGTATAAATTATAATGAAACATACAATAGAAAATCTAACATACTTAGTGACAACACGAATATTATCATGTTTTACCGTGAATGATCTGATGGCTCATTAGCCCACCATTTGCAGTAAGTATAGAATTTTAGGTCCGACAGTATTTGCACACTAATAAATCATCTGCCAGCTTCAGCTTAGTCGTAACTAAATTACTACTAAATTACGCGACAGGATGTTGGTTGTGTTCGCGAAAAATATGAGAAACTAGCTGACGCCCGCGACTACGTCCGCGTGGTTTAAGTTCTTTTTGCGCGGGAACTCCTTAATTTTCCAGGATAATAATTTTGCCTATATCACTCTCCAGGTCCTTAACTATATCTACCTATGCCAAAAATCAAGTCGATCTGTTGGTCCGTTGCGGCCTGATTGAAGGACAAACCAATAAACAAACACACTTTCGCATTTATAATATTAGTATGATTAAAAGATAAAGAAGTACCTAAATTAGGTTGATTCTCACAAATAGTTTGCCAACTATTTCTGCGAATTAAAATAATAAAGTTAATTAGGAACATTATAATCCTTAATATTTTTTTTGAAAATTGAATGAGCTTCCATCCTTATCATGACTTTCCATCGCCGGCTCACTGCTGAACACTAGTCTTATCACAGAATGAGAATGGTTTTGGTCGTAGTCAACCACGCTGGGCAAGTGTGGAATGGCAAATCTTACGCCTTTGAGAACATTATGAAGAACTCACACGCCACCGTTTAATCAAGTTAAGATATTAAATTACTTAAAACGCAACTAAGTTTAAAAAAAAGTAAGAGAATCGTGATTGAGTAACAAACATCCATCCATACATCCATAAATCCAAACTTTCACATTTATATTATTTGTATTATAGATTAAAATCACAATGAAGTACGAAAGGGTGTAAATTGGATAGTGGACTAGACGTTTATGTAAACGTATATACCTTGACTGGATAATGGATGTTTTATCTTACTCTGTGCCTTCTCAATGCAATGAAAAAGTCATTTATTACAGAGATAAACGTAAATAAATCGTTTATTTGCTGGAAACATTGTATAATAGGATGACAAAGACTTTTTTGACCATATATGTTTCGTTATTACTGACATGCAAATTAAAAACATAAGTTATGCTATGAGTTTAAATTATTAAAATTAATTCATACAGCCATAAGCAGTTATACAACGAAAATAATTATCTTTGCACCTACCTAATTTCTTCAAAATGCGATAAACGGATGTAACGTCAAAATGTTACTAACATTCTAAACGCGAAAGTTTGTAAGTATGGATGTATGGATGTATGTTACTATTTCACGCCAGAACGGCCGAACAGATCTGGATGAAATTTGGCACAGAGATAGATATAGAATAACAAAGGCTACTTTTATCCCGGAAAATTAAAGAGTTCCCGCAGGAACCAAAAACCTCAATCCACGCGGACGAAGTCGCGGGCATCAGCTAGTTTAACAGATATTTAAAAGACGGACAGATATGAGTCACACATTCGCATTTATAATATTACTACAGCTGTACTATTACCTATTATGTGATATTACTATGATGATGCCCGTGACTTCGCCCGCATGGAACTAGGTTTTTGAAAATACCCGAGACAACTTTTTGAGTACCTAGCACATATCCGACCTCGGTATATGCATTATATTATGTAACATATTAACCGTGAAATAACAGATAGACAGATAGACGCTTTTGTATAGGTACCTACTTGGCACCTAATAGTAGGTAGGTATATTGTGATATTCGTATGGATTAGTGTAGATATTTTTTTTTTTAAATCTATATTTATAGAGGGTTTGTTCAATATTGAGCATGACACCCTCATAGGAACAAAATCATTACTTCAGTGTCTACGCTTTACATATGTTTTATACATCTCGTACAGCGCCCTGGCCTCCTCTGATAACGGGTAAGCCAGGACACTATTACATACACACAAATCCCGCAAATCAATATTAAATCTAGTCTTAAAATTAAATCTTTCCAACTCGTTTCGGACACATTCGACCAAGACATGGTATACATCCTCAATTACGTCGCATTCAGTACATTTTGGCGAATCAGATTTACCTACGAGGTATGCAAATCCGTTCAGGGGTCCGGAACGTAGTCTTAAAGCAACTACAATGTTGCATCTATTTAATTTTACACCAGCAAACCACGGTGACTGCGGAAGGGATGGCTGGATAGTTTTATTCCAAATGCCTTTGATAAGTGATCTCTGGTCAAAATGCTCCTTCCACATACTAAAATATCTCTTTCATTAAAAAAATTAAATCACTAAAATAAGGTAGTCCATCAAAGGATAATTCAGAATTCAGTGCTTCCTTGGCAAGATTATCGACCTCCTCGTTGCCCGACAAACCTATGTGAGAAGGGATCCATTGTAGATATACATTCTTTTCATCAGATAAGATCTTAAGGATTGATTTTATGATGCTATATGCTATTGGTACCCCACGAAAGACAGTTTTAGTACACTTCAAAAGATGTTGGAGGGCGCTCTTCGAGTCCGTAAAAATCACATAGTTGCCAGGCGCAAGGGAGTCGATATATGCCACAGCTTCTGCTATTGCTATTAATTCAATATGCATGATAGACATATTTGTATTAACTTGTAATTTTATTGATGTTTTAGATTGAGTGTCCAGAAAAGCCAAGCCCGACCCATCCCTTCCTTTACAGCCATCCGTGTAAATGCTATAATAATTGTTATATTTATTATCTATGTAAAGTGTACAAATATTTTTTAAAACAAACGGATTGTATCGCGTCTTAGCGCTGCTTATCGTTTCAATCTCCGTGCTAACTACATTTGTTAAATCCACATTGCTGATCCAGGTATCCAAGGAGAAACATTCTAAATTTTTGCTTTTATGGAATGCAGTGGATTTGAATTCGTCATGAACTAAAGCTAGTAAAGGATTATTTTTACGTCTCCAGTATGTATTCTGACAAAGGGCGCTTAGTTCGCTCAGAATATCAGCTAGCTCGCTTTCCACAGTTGACACAGACTTAAACCAAAAGTTTCCGGTTAATAGTATCTTCTTGTACATAAAGGTTGCAGGTTATGCTCCGATTCCATTACATGGATCGGCGTACTTCTGATGAATCCGCCAATAATCCTCATGTATTGGTTCTGAATTTTGTCCAACTTAGCCAAGTGTGTATTACAACTATTTGCAAATAGAAAACTGGCGTAGTCTAATCGACTTCGTACTACGGCAATGTACAGTCTTCTTAAATGTATAGGGTGAATGCCCCACCCAGGCCCTACCAACACTTTAAAAACGTTAAAAATTTTAGAACATTTTTCTTTTAATTCATTAATGTGTTTCTTCCACCGTGGAGAATAATCTAGCCATAAACCTAAGTGCTTTAAACAATTAACCACCTGAAGTGTCGAATTATTAACAGTCAAATTAACAGTTACGTCTTTGAATCCCCTTCTAAAAATACACACCTTACTCTTGGTTGGTGAGACCTGTAAGCCCAGTTGCATAGCTGTATGAACAAATTTATCTATTTCTAATTGTAAAGTCTGTGATCCTGTCTCGGTATTTTTACAGCTTATATACAGAACAAAATCGTCAGCATATTGAGAAATTGAGACCTTATCAGTATTTAGTGTAGATTTTTGTTAGTAAAGTTCTTGTTAGTAAAGCCCTTCCGGCTTCCGTTTTTCTATCCGCTTCTAATATTGGTATCTTCAAAGCAAGCATGCTCCACCTTAGGCTGCTGCATCAAGTCGGATTGCGGCCAAGCGCTAGTCTAAAAATTAAAAATAAAAAGACAAAGATGTTTCGTGAACTTGCAATGAACTTTGAATTACAAATTTCAAATCAGTAAGAAATCTAATTGTGGTTGTATCATTTACAAGACAGCAAACAACAACAATGTGGGTCTTATTGGTTTCGTTTAACGTCGATTGGTCCAACACCTATTTGCTCGCTCTTGGCCTCAATTCCAGATCATTGGATGAAATAGCTGAACGTACTTACAGCCGTACTTACAATAGCATCGACCTCAATTATTTACATAGACGGGCCCTGTCAAACAAAGAATGTGGACCTATTTTACTAACGCCATCTAGTCTGAAAAGCGGGACAGCGCTATGGCGGGGACAAGGACAGGGCTATACAGGTTAGGAGCGTGCTCTAAAGGTTGGACTCCCAATTTTTTTCTATGAAAGGGCCCATCTGGTACCTACATAATATATATTGATGTACAATAGTGTCTGCATTATTACAAGCACTCAAGTTACAAGTAGGTACATTCTAGAGCATGTAATAGGAACAATGAGGCATAAGGTAACCTATCCGTTACGAATTAATAAAAGGTGATATCTGAATGTTAAGTTAGTAGTAATAAATTATTTATGCGCTATTTTGTTAATTTATAATATATATATACCTAATTACTAATAATGAGCGTTGATAAATAAATAAGTGTTAACTGTGTTAACAAAAAAAAGACACTCCTTCATTTGAAATACATTTAATATACTTTTATACTTACATATTTTTTTATATTTAGACTTGCTATTCTGCAACCATCTGTAGTAAGTAGAAAATCTCAAGGAAGTAATAAAATACCAATATTTTAGCTAGCGGGAAAAATTGTAGCCGAAAGGGCATTATATTATTCTAGCAGTGTGTATTTGAATCCAGGGGCCATACTGCCAACGCTTAAAGCTATAGGTATTACTTTAGCTATATTAGGTACTCAAACAGTTTGGTGTCACGTACCTTGACGTTTCTAAAATAAGGATTATATTTGTATATTTGTATATTTATTTTTATTCTTCGCATAGACTTATAAAAAAGCGCTTACGAAAGTCAGTTTATCGATATAGTACAATACAATATTAATACAAATTTACATTGATATGTCATAAAAATTAATAAGCTACCTAAGTACCTAGTCATACAGAATTTAAATAATGTTATTTACAAATTACAATGTCGTATCTTCATAATGTCATAATTTAATAATAAAATGTCAAAATAAAAATGTCATAATATTAGAATTAAAAAAAGGTACTCAAGTACATAATTTTCATGTCATAAAATAATTAATGTAATTACAATACAATACAATATAATAGGTACAGAAGTACATAATTTTGTGTATATATATATATATATATATATATATATATATATATATATATATATATATCTAGAACAGCTTGTGCAGTGTTATATTTTCCATGCTTTTTTATCATCTATGTAATCATTTATCTTGTAATAACTTTTTTTAATTAAAATTTCTTTTATTTTACTTTTAAACTGTCTATCAGAAAGATCGCTTATATCCTTTGGAATTCTGTTGTAGAAGCGTATCGAGCTGCCCATAAATGATTTAATTGTTTTAGACAACCAGCCTGCCAGAATGCCTGCCCAGTTAACTTCTTCAGAGTCAGAGTTCTTCTTATAGGATGCTAGATGTCTTCTAATCACACTAATATAATAAAGGCGAAAGTTTGTGTGTACCTATGTTTGTTACTCCTTTACGCCGCAACTACTGAACCGATTTGGCTGAAATTTGGAACATAGATAGCATATAACCCGGATTAAATTTTTATCCCGGAAAATTGAAGAGTTCCCGCGGGAATCAAGAGAATGTATCTGTTCAACCGATTTTGATGAAATTTGGTACAGAGATAGGTTACATATCCCGGGGAAGGACATAGGCTACTTTTTATCCCGGAAAATTCAAGAGTTTCCGCGGGAATCGAAAATACTTGGTCCACGCGGACAAAGTCGCGGGAAGTCGCTAGTGTACATAATATTCTCAAATATATAAAGTGAAGGCATAGTCAGAATGCCAATATCTTTAAACATATTTCTGAGAGAATCTCTGGGCTTCATCTTATAAATGGCGCGAATAGCCCTTTTTAGGGTTCCGTACCCAAAGGGTAAAAACGGGACCCTATTACTAAGACTCCGCTGTCTGTCTGTCTGTCTGTCTGTCTGTCTGTCTGTCTGTCTCCAGGATGTATCTCATAGACCGTGATAGCTAGAAAGCTGAAATTTTCACAAATGATGTATTTCCGTTGCCGCTATAACAACAAATACTAAAAATTAAAGAAATATATATATTAAGGGGGGTCCCCATACAATAAACGTGTTTTTTTCGTATTTTTTTGCTCAATATTAAAAACGGTAACAGGTAGACGGTTCAAATTTTCACAGAATATTAACTTGTATATTACCTTTCAAAATAAATAATTAAATATCAATAAAGTAAATATTAAAGGGGGGCTCCCATACAACAAACGTAATTTTTTGATATTAACAGTAAACCTCTACAAACAAAGTTAGTTTTGCGGTTCATTAACAAAGGTAATTATACCTACTTCTTGAGTACGGAATCCTCGGTGCGCGAGTCCGACTCGCACTTGGCCGGTTTTTATTTGGAGTATAAAAATAGTTCTCCTAAAGTCCTCTCCTAGTTAATTCTAAAACATGAATGTCAACAATAATGAAACAATATGGCTTTAAGCGCTGGCAGTATGGTCCCTGGAATCGAATAGCACCAGTCGAGGAATCTCGATATACCTATGTATATGCAGACCTTTAAAGATGTCTTGCGGTCCGATAGTAAAATGTCAAGAGGGGAATTTGGTCGAATAGTTCGTAAGAATACTCTCATATTTTTCTCTGCGTACTAATCGCGTAGATATCTTGCAGAATACCTACCGTCAGATAGGCAAATAATCTAACCTAATGTTTCGACTATCTTGGTGAAAAAAAATATTCAGGTATATTTTTGGTTATAGATTTAAATAAAATTAGGTATAAAACGTAATTTATTTTATACCTAAAACACCGAATAATGGTTCCTTCAACGTGCGGATATATTCGATTTCCGAATGTAATCATAATTCAGAGGAAAAACCATCGAGCCTACACATTCGCGAAATAAGTCCGTATTGGGGAAGCTTTTATTTTCATATCAAAATTTAAAAAATTTATAATGTATTTTGCTCGTAACACAAATCAAGATACTGACATATCTACCTATTTTAATATTTTTTACATAGGTAATTCCATGTACCTATGAAGTAGGTAGAGATTATTAAATAGTCTATTAAAATTCGTAGGTACATGTGCACGCTTACGGCCACGTCAATAAAACGGAAACCTTACAAGGAAGACGCGTGTCACTACCGCCCTGCCTATTATCCATCAAAACCTTTAGAATGTTGTATTTGTAGTTTCTTATTTACTGAATAAATCTCACAGAATTACCCAGAAGGTCTGCTTATTATTTTTTCTCTCTTTCAACATAAAGCTCCTTATTAGAGTGATATACATGCCACTATTTTTATAGATTAGCTAATAAAATTTTACAAGAATATGAATAGAATTGCGTTTCTAATGTTTCCAAGTTATTAGACGAGTAAGTGCAGTCGCGGTCTGAAAATGTCTACCACCTTGTGGTTAATAATGGCATGCTCACATCTGTTTCAAAAGATCGATATGTGATTTGATTAGGCAATGGATCGACGTGATTTTTCGTATGGTTATAGTTGGAGACCTGAAGAATGACACTGCCTACGTTTTACTTTTATCCCGTTAAATTAAGGATATCCCGCGGGATTGAAAAAAAACTTATCCCACGCGGACCACGTAGCTGGCATCAGACAGTACCTAATACAAAATATTTATTTACAATTAAACTTATTCATAAACTTATTATATTTTTTTGTTGTGTTATTTCAACAGAAGCAATAATTAATAGTGAAATAAAAATTTAACAACCAATGATCGCTTAGCTTATAGCAAACAGAAGTTAGGTATGTAACAACAACAAAGTATCTTCAGTAAAATTATTCTTTCAATTTAGTTATTTACGCGTAGGTATATAATAAAGGACATTGTAGTCAATTTTATGGTGTGATAGAGCTGATGTCTTCGACTCTTCGTGCGATACTCCCGATGCGGTAACTAAGTTGCTGGGGATATTGCATCCGCCGCGCCTCTCTCGAAACGTGATATCGGCCCACAAGGGTTGAAAACGCAGTTGAAACTCATTTTCTTTTTTTATAATCCACTACAAGTTAGCCCTTGACTGCGATCTCATCTGATGGTAAGGGATGATGTAGCGACAGCGAGCTAACCTGTTAGGGGCATTTCAGTAATATTAAACCCTTACCCATATATTCGGTTTCTACACGGCATCACGTCTTTGCCGGTAGGGTGGTAACTAGCCACGGCCGAAGCCTCCCACAAGGCCAGACCGGGGAAAATTCAGAAATTATTAATTCCTAAATTGACCCTGCCGGGGATCGAACCCTGGACCCGAACGAATCTCCTAGATAGTTTTCTGTTCTATGGAACTACAATAATTTAATATAAAAAATACTTTTTTCACACCACTCGCTCAACAACGCCTTATTACATGGCCTGTTATCTAAGGTTAAAGTAAGACATTAAATCCCTAGGGTTATAATGTTGTACTGAAATCCATTATTCCCTAGGGTTATAATGTGAGAATCATCGCGCATCTGAAGCAAGATCTGAAGGAAATTCTATTCATTCCAAAGAGGTTTTATTCATAACTCTTATTGCTATATCCATAGAGTCTAATTTCGGTAAACATAATGTGTTCTCAGCAGGCGCGGCCAACTCGATTTTCGAAAACCAAAACCGTGGCCCACTAGATTCGCACTGACGAAATTTGTTTGTCAAATCGAGTAGGCCACGCCAGCTGAAAGAAGTGGTTGTATCGCGAGGTGTGAAAAGTAGAGTATTCACCTTAGGGGTAATGCTGTATTAATCTTGGGCGCCCCTAATTCCCGCGCTACTCTCAGGATTCTAGATGCAACACCCTCGCTACGCTCGGGAGTTACTCTAAAATCCCTCGTTCCGCTTGGGATTTATCCCGGCGCCCGTGACATAATATATCGCATTACCCCCGTGGTGAATAATCTACTAATAAACAACCGACTTCAAACTCCCGCGCCAACTTTACAACAACAAGCACACGCTATACAAAGTACTTATTTTATTGTTGATATTTTAAAAACCGCTCGACCGATTTCGATAAAATTTATATGGGACCACATGGGAAGTATGTTTTTTCAAATAAATAAAGAATCATCCAAATCGGTCCACCCAGTCAAAAGTTCTGAGGTAACAAACATAAAAAAAAAAATACAGTCGAATTGAGAACCTCCTCCTTTTTTTGAAGTCGGTTGAAAATTGTAGCTACCTCGTATATTAATCTATGCACATCTTATGTTTTACAATGAACAATTCCATTTATTGATGTAATTTTTTATGGCGTGGAAATCATAACCGAATCCATATTATTAAACGATACCTACCTAAATAATAATTATAAATGCGAAAGTGTGTCTACCTTTCTACCTGCCTGCTATGGCCGTCTATTATCTTTTCATAGCTCACTTGCCCCGATATTGACGAATCTTGATACATACGAGTAGATAGATAGCTTGCAACAGATTGAAACCAATTTGGTGCCTAATGGCACATAGGATACATCCCGTGAAAGGACATCAAGCTACTTTCGTTCCTAAATAAACCTTTAAGATGAGATCAGACTTGAGCATAATTTTTTTAGTTGTGAGTCGCGAAGTTTCAGTCGCGTAATTTCTGCATTCTGTTGTATGTAAAATCATATAAAATTCCGAAATTGCTACACAACGACTCAAACTCACATGTGGCAGTTGTCAAAACGTGACTGAAATTACGCAACTCACAAGTTGTGAGTCACAACTCAAAAAATTATGTTTGTCGGGCCTTACACTAAAAATACACTAGTGTGAGCCGACGCAGTACAATTTAGTTTGTACGCTAATTTTTCAACCCAGCCTCAATACAGGGATCCCTCAGGAGCTAGCGTAGCTGCTTTTAACTTGTTTAGTGTCCGGGTTTCTTGTGACTCGATAGGTACAAATTGTTTAAGATAGTGCCCTATATCATACTATCTTACTATACTATATACTATATACTATGTACTATACTATACTATTACTATTACTATAATATTATAAATGCGAAAGTTTGGATGGATGGATGTATGGATGTTTGTTACTCAATTACGCCCCAACGGCTGAACTGATCTGGCCGAAATTTGGCATAGAGATAGATTATAGTCTGGAATAGCACATAGGCTACTTTTTATTCCGGAATATGAAGGAGTTCCCGCGGGAACCAAAAAACCTCGATCAACGCAGACGAAGTCGCGGGCATTACTACTACACTACTACTACTAAACTTCCTATTTACGTGTAAACATTGATGTAAATGTTACTTACCTATCTAGGTTTTACCTAATAATTATCTATTTGAAAAAACAATACAATTTATTATACCTAGGCACAGAATTAAATACGAGTGCTCGACGCCATTTTAAAATATTGCATTGCAAGAAAATTAGGCGCAAATGCAGTTCAGTAGGTAGGTATACCTTTATTTTTATTCGATGACAAGGGCTTCTTTTCAGACCAGGGTGCGTTTGGAAAACCACAGTTAAATATACTGAATAATGAATTATTATTATCACCATTAGGTACGTCCTTGATTCCTTATCAACTACTTAGTAAGTATAAGTACTTTTTATTTATAAAGTGTAGCTACCATAAACTCAGTACATCACTACCTTGTAGCCAAAGGCGGCTCGCTCAAAGGAGCGCTGGTGCAGTGAACTCCCACAAAATTTTAAAAAATACATAAGTACTAGGTAAGTATAATAATCAAATAAACTTTGTTATAAACGTTATAAATATTTTTATATAAATCTATTCCCATTGTCATTTTAATCATGAATATCCATAAGTCCCTACCTACCTACTTTACTACTTATTTCATCAATCAACACAAATTTAATACTTGGTATTTTTGTTAAAGTGGAGCGCTTAGAACAGCGCTCCTATAGACGAAAGTTTAGTACAACGCTCTTATTGAAATGTAATGAGAGTAAAAGAGAGCATTCGATGCGAGCGGCGCGTGAGACAAAAGATTTGTATGAGACATTTGGTAAATATGGAGCGGCGCTCCTGACACGAAGTACGCATGCGCGATATTACCCGACTAAATGACATGGCCTGTTGTCACGAAGAAAGAGTTAAAACTCGCGAGTATTTTTTTTATTCGTATTATGCCGGTAAGATGTAAACAAAACACAAAATACGAAAGTAAATTTATTTTGATTTCTTCGCGAGTGCGTCGGATCATTGTACAGTGGCTGGAAAATCTGTATTGTTGTTTTAAATAGTGTACATATTGTGTTGTGTATTTATGTGAAAAAGACTGTGATTTATGTAAATAGTGTAGGCGATTAAAATGGAACAACATAACGTAATGACCGCCGATCATTTACAAATAATTGGTATGCATTTTCTTTTTTTTTAGTGAACTCCCAATATGATCTTTCACGAGCCGCCTCTGCTTGTAGCTACAGATATGAATATGGTAGGTATCTACTATCTACCATCATATTTAATATTATAAATGCGAAAGTGTGTTTGTTTGTTGGTTTGTCCTTCAATCACGCATTCATACTACCGGAACACTAATTTATATTTCCCAGAATAGAATTTAGATTCAATAATCTAAATCTGCTACTGCATAACGGTAATTGGCATGATGACTGATTTTGAAAAATGGTCAGATTATGTTCGGAAGTATCTATTATTTCGGAAAAATATCTTATTTCAGCAAAAAAATAAGGTTTGGTACCTACATATTATTGGCATTTGAAATTTAAATTTTAAAATTCACGCCAAAACGCTCGGCGGTGTCATGGCGTCGTTTGTGACGTCGGTATTGTTTTTACCAAATGTACTCTGTGCAGTGTGCAGTAAACAATAGTGTGATTGTCAAAGCTCGAAAACAAACAATTGTGACGTCATTCGCTTCGTGGTGTTTTATCCAATATGGCGGATTGCTGTATTTTATAGTTTTATTTTATCAAATTAAATAGCAATCTCACTCGAAATAGAAAAATAAATACGTTTTATAGAATCCATGAATCCTATTTCATTAGATAAATTCATAATTTCATTGATTCTTGGTTACTGTCATCATGCCTATTAATTATCTGAGCTTTTAGATATCAAACAGTAAGTAACTGTAATACCTACCTAAATCTCCAGGTTTTTGAATAATCCCGCTCCAACGTGCAGCAACGTGTCTAAGTAAATTGTGCTGTGCTGCACAAAAACGTCACAAAACAAACTAAGAAGAAGAAGAAGAAAATTCCCTTGAAACTCTTTGATTTTCCAGACTGAAAACTAGCCTAAGTCCTTCCTTCACCGGGATGCAACCTATCCCTGTAAGTTTCCTTATTTCGTCAAAATTAGTTGGACAGATCATTATCCATTCTAGCTAAAACACGTGATCAAATCACAAATTAGGAGAACTAGAATGACGTCATAGCTGAAGCCGAGTAGCGAAGCTGAAGTGATAATATAATATGGTGCACATTGTTCGAAGAACCTGTTGCTGTGCTGCAATAGGCGCAATAGGACCTCAAACCAGAATAGGTAATAATTTGCAACGTTTGCAGAATGCAGGCCGCTTACAACGTGGGCGTACGGCATCATGCCAGTTGCAGGTATACAAAGCTGTTGATACGCAAGATTGCAGCGTGTGGAAGTTTCTTGTAAATAGAGACCTCTATATATCTAGCAGTGGGCATTTAACAGTTGAAAAAGATGACTATTTAAAATTTTAATAACTACTTCTTTAGCAATCAATCAATCCATCCATCAAATCGTTTATACTGTAGGTACATTGACGTCCATTACTTACATAAAAAACATGATGGTGATAATTAGTTACGGTATCTTAAAACTAAAGCTACAAGAGTTCCAAACGCGCCCTGGTCAGAGAAGAGCCCGCAACAAACTCAGCCGGGTTTTTTTTTCATTATCACCATCTCACAAATCATCTTAACTAAGGAACTATCAGAGGCATTAGAGCAAATTATTGCCAAGCTGCCTTGTCATTTGAGTAATCCTTTACATGGTAATAAGATTTTCAATGAGTTTACGTTTTACGTTGAACTTATTGAGAGACATCTTCAACATGTCTTCTGGGAGCTTATTGTAGAAGCAAATATAAATATAAATATTTAAGCCGCACATTGCCGTCATCAGGCCTTAATGTTATCGAGGTTTACATATTATAAGGAGTAGGTATATTTTAATAACTGATTACTATGCATTTGGGTCGGATTGCGAACATTTTGTCGCACGGTCGGAGAAAGTAGTTTTGGATCAAAACCTTGATCTCACCTTATTTAATGAAGATTTTTAAACATTTAATTCCGTTCGTTGAGCCAGATCTCTTTTATGGATCCTGCGTTAATTGGCAGCAAAAAAAAATCGATGAAATAAAGAAAAGAATGCATCCGGAAAAACTTTGTCGTTCGTCGTTATTCAATTAAGTAAGTATACCATTACCTGGACATCCACTACTGGACACTGAATAATTCTGGAAGGTTTTCGATTGAAAACAATCTTATGCTGCTTTTGTGTTGTAACTTGTAACCACTTGATACAAAAGTAAAGCCTCACGCGTCAACTGCCTGCCTATCTTTGTTATACTCGCCCGACTTCAACATAGTGTGTAGAAATCAAAATTATTTTTTACTTTACAGTGGCTTTGGAAGTCGGTTTTTTGGAAATAATTTTTATTTTTAACTTTTTAGTGTACTCTAAATCCCTACGGCTTAGGAGTGCAGTACCATACAGCATCAGAGTTGAGGAGTTGGAAATTGGGTTTAAGTATGAAGTCGTTGCTTGACACCTACAATATTAACTCACCATAAACAAATCCTAAACCACTATGTTTAAGGAGTTCTGTACCCTGGAGCATCAGGGTTGAGGAGTTGAGACATTGGGTTTAAGTATGAAGTCGTTGCTTGACACCTACAATATTAATTCATCATAAAAAAATCTAAAATCGCTATTTTTAAGGAGTTCTGTACCCTACAGCATCAGGGTTGAGGAGTTGGGACTCAGAGTTGTATCGTATACACGTGACTTGATACCTACTATATGAATTCACCATCAAAGTTTCCTAATTCACTAGTTTTGATGATTTCATGTAGTACGGTACACCTACAGGATTGAGAATTTGAAGTCAGAATTTTTTATGGGACCACCTCGAGAGCTTCCTCTAACCAATGTAAAAAAAAAATGTTCAAATCGGTTTAGAAACCACGGAGATAATATGCACCGACATACATTTAAAAAAAAAAAACCGGCCAAGTGCGAGTCGGACTCGCGCACCGAGGGTTCCGTACTCAAGAAGTAGGTACTGAAGCAAAACAATCAGGCAAAAACCAATATGTTTATTTGACGACGAGTACGAGGTTTACTGTTAATATCAAAAAAACTATGCTAGTTAGAGCATTGGCTATAGTTTTCCTGTAAAATATACATCAATTCCTATTGACCATAATTATTTCAGATTTTTCGATTGGTAAACTCCGGAGATAAGGGGGGGGGAACGGTATTTTTTTAGACTTTTCCCCCGATAAATCAAAAACTATCATGACTAAAAATAATTAAAAATCTGTTTTAGAATGTACAAAGTAAACCCTTTCATATGATACCCCACACAGTACAGTTATCTCATTTTTAAATTTCAACCCTCCGATTTTCCCCCCTTTTTAAATAAGAACAAAAATAATTTCCAATTTTTTTTAGTTCCAGTGTCTTTGGGCCACTAATATACACAACTATTCCAAATTTCATGTCGATAGCTTCGGTAGTTACTGAAATAATCGAGTGTGACGGACGGACAGACGGACAGACAGACGGAGAAAGTCGCACCATAAGGGTTCCATTTTACCATTTTGGTACGGAACCCTAAAAAAAAGCGCCGAATTGAGAACCTCCTCCTTTTTTGGAAGTCGGTTAGTAAAAATTAAACACGCGGATTTTTCAAAAGCCGCAGCTAGACGCTTTTTTGAGCCGTAGGTTAAAACCACGACTTAAATCATTCCCTAATCCCTATAGCACCGTTCAAAACAATGACTTTGATATCTGCTTAATCACAACTTACGTTAAGTAAACAACTACGCTCCAACACACTGTCTATAAAAAAATAACATGTTTGAGTCAACACAGAGAATATTCTGTTTCTTTTGAATTTCGCCACAAGTAGAGATGAGCTTGTCGGAGTGTTCCTGCACTATTTCATTTATTATTGTGAATGAAATTAGCTGATAAAGTTGAGGTTATTCCACTAATAACAAAGAAGGGATAGGAAGACGTCGCTTCGTGACGGTACCTACCACCACAGAATATGGAATAGTAGTGGTACCACTGAGAGAGTTTTAAAACGTTAAAACCGACCTATCTGCCCCCGATTGTGTAAGGAAATTGTAATCGTTTGTCAAACGGATAATCTGACCAATAAAAAAGCATGTATTAACTCCTTAAATACCTTAGATAGTTGGACTATAAGAAGTTCGTTCGTTTTTGTTTCGCATAAAACATTAAATTTGTTTTGAGCATTAATTTAGGATTGCGCTCCTGCAGTGGAGAACAATCTTAAATCTATGGTTTAAAGCTGTCAAATGAATACGATTTGCTTAAACAATGAGGGCTACCGTTTTTATGCTCACTAGTTGGCGCCACTTGCGAGTAAGGTCCTGAAGTATAGCTGTATATTCGGTAAACAAGCATATTTCTGAAAAAAGAACTCTTTTTTAAATAGTAAACATACAGGAACCAGGGAAATACTAACCTATGAATTAGCTGTTCGAAAGAATCCGCTTAATTTTGCACCTATTTTTCTTAGCTACGCTTTCAAAGCACAGAGCACTGGCATTCTTTGGCACGTATCTTACATCTTCCATAATTAATCGGTTATTGCTAAATATTCATAACAATAATTAAATAATTAGACCCGCGATAAAAGCCCAGTGATATTTGACATTTCGGGGACCTCACACTACATTAGCGCCCCTAGCGGCGAATTTAAACGCGGTAGCCCTGATTGGGCCTCTGATTAGGTATCTACATATATAGATCTAGAAATGATCTAGAACAATGGATTAGTCGTCAAACTGCAAATATTTGCAATGTACTATTGGAAATTATTAATATTATTATTACACTATCCTATTGTTGGAAACTTTAAAACAAAAACACTTAGGTAAGTGTTTTATTTGTAAAAGATAATATTGAAAGTTGAAACATTGAAGCTAACAATAAATAATTAATAATCTTGATGATTAAAGTTTTACTGGCTCTTTCATAAATTGATCGAAGTATAGTAAATCTATGGCCGCTAACCATAAGTCTATAGGTAGGTACTTAATTGTATTAATGTAACTAAATGTAATATTGCCTATTTTCTTATTATGTAAAAACACAATTTGTAACAAGTAAGTACCTATATTATTATTTATCAATTAAAATTACTATTTATAAATAAATATTTTTACATGAATTCAATGACAAAATATTGCAATAAAATGTATAATTAACAAAAACAGTCTTAAAATATTGCGCCTTGCATACAGCTTTTTAATACAAAAACGCTGAAATTATCAAAAACTGGTAACCTAATGGCATAGTCTCAATTGCATACTTAACTCATCAAATAATTTACATAAATACAATAATATGGCATAAAATATTAAACTAATAAATAGAAAATATAATATACATTTATAATACCATAAATTATCGCATAATTTGTGTAAGTAAGCATTAAAAATATAATTTTGTGCAGAGATCGAAATAGGTCATTATTTTATCACTAATTTGAGTGTATTAGTATAGTAAGTAAACCTAATATAAAGGATTTGGCTTGACTAATTATTAGAATTTACAATCGTCCGTTTTCCACATTATTTCTAAACATATTTGAGCAAACCCGTTAAAAATCGTCGCTAAATTGAGCTATAATGTCCTATTAAGGAAACAAAATTGGGTCTTTGATGAAACTTATAATATCATTGTGTTGACTTATTCAGATTTTATAAATGTCACATCTCACAACCACAATAGGTAGTATATTCAACAAAAATATTTCGTAAAGTGGCTCATAATTCACCGCTTTTAAAACTATAAAGAAAAGTTTAATCACTCTTGAGCGATACAAATAATTTTTACCGCACAGTTAGTAGAAACTAGAAAACCGTGCAGTAATAATATTCTTTTCGCAAGAGTGCGGTAATATCACTAATATTATTACAACAACTATAAGAGAACAGCTGTCAGTTTCTAGGCCGCCATCTTTGTCATAAAAGCCAAATACTTAGTACGATAAATTGAAACTCTTTTTCGTACTAACTAACTACATGACATACCTACTCACATAAAAAATTCTCGCTGATACATTTTCAAGGAAGTTTTATATTTTTCGTGGAAAATCTAAAATTCCTGCATTAGGTACTGTTTTACTAACGAAAGTTACAGTCTCGGTGTCATTCGTACTCCCTATCCGCAGGGCGACCGCGTATCTTTTGCATCAATCATTGATGCATCGCAATCACCTCCGATTGGCTGAATTTATAGTATTCTTGCTGCGTCAATGGATTTCGTCCAATAGTGGAAGAGTGTGAACCAATCAGAGGTGATTGCGATGTATCAATGATTGATGCAAAAGATACGCGGTCGTCCTGCTGAAATATTTTTGCTTGCGTTTCAGATATTAAATATTATGCAATATTAAATTAATTTCCAACACGCTGCACTTGTAGCAGAGATAACAATAATTATCTCCTGCTTTTTTTTAAATAAACCTATTAAACTAACATTTGTATAACAATTATTAAATTCTAAGTAATCTATATTATTAAAACCTAGATACTTCGTTTGTCCTAGCATATTCTTCTTTCCTACTTGGGTTTGAGACCATGTCTCTTCGTTTCACCAAAACATAGATGTATCTGAAATAAAATATGTAGTGTTTTAGAATCATTTCCTTAAACTAGATCGGGCATTATTAATTAATCAACTTTTGGATCGAACTTCATCTTAGTGCATCCGCCTTTTGGGGCCTCTGGTAAGATAAAACTAGTTAAAGTAGTATCATTCATTAAAATATAAAGAGTAGATGATGCCCGCGACTTCGTGCTGATTAAAGTATTTGATTCCCGCAAGAACTCTTGAATTTTCCGGGATAAAAAGAGGCTTGTGTCCTTCCCCGGAATAATACCTATCCCCCTACACAAATTAAACCAAATCGGTTGATTTTTTTTATTACCGCGGGAACTCTCAAATTTTCCGGAATAAAAAGAAAGATTTATGTCCATCCTCTGGATACGACCTATCCCTGTACCAAACTTCATCAAAATCGTTTCAACAGATGAGCCGTGAAAGCGTAGCAGACAGACAGACACACTTTCGCATTTATTATATTATTAGTGTGGATTACATTGATTGATACATTACATTCTTGTCAGTTTGGTCAAAACAGGTTTATTTATTGATTGACGTGTTAATGAATCGGGTCGATTTAAAAGAAGATTTTATAATAATAATCCAGCAGCCGAGCATTTTGTTGAAAGTGGGAGTACGTAATCACTTTCACGTCTTACATATTTTTTTATTCTTATCTCACGAATTCTTTTATATTCATGAAAAAGTGAAACCGCAGCGTGTGTTTCACTAAATATTATAAATCACGGAACAAGTTACATTATTGTCAATGGATGGGTGCAGTTTTAAGATATTATTGATACAAACGCTTTAAATCTTGCGATTATTATCGCAATCATTAGTTATGTTACCCAAATACTGCTAAAGTATGGGATAAATAATATGAATGTGCATTTCGACAAATGTCTCGATTGATATCTTACACTGATTTCATTCCCTGGTTTGCGTTACCTACATTGCACATGCTTAGAGTTTTTGATAATCTTCCCACCTGTTGTATTATCTGCTCCTTTTTCTTCTTAGTTATTTAATAGGTATTTTTATTTTTATTTATTTGGCAAAACAGATTACAATAAATTTTGCACTAACCTAGTCTTATCTATAACAACATTTTGAACTTATTATAATCTTTGAGGGTCGCACTACATGATTGAGGTTTTTAGGAAAAAATAATTGGCGCGCAAAGCAATAGGTACCACATATTAATGATAAGCAGTAATGCCTAGTTTAAGTCAAGCGAACAATATATCTACTCTTTTGATTACTTTACACCATTTTTTAATGAATAGGTACTATTAATAATAGAAATAAGTCAATTCTCAACTCACACAAATAAAGCCAGGGCCACAACAGTGAGGGCGGCGTCAAACAAATAGAATGCACCAGGAAAAGTGTCGATCGTATGCACGTATATAAAACTAGAAGTTGGCATGTATATTGAGGGCGCCAATGCCTCCATCACGCCTATCACAGAGCTGAGTTTTGCTGAAAAGTAAAATAAACTAGATTAAAACATTTTGTTTTTCAAATATAAATATCAAAATTTTTGCAGCACTTGATTTAGTATTCTACGAATATGGTCCCTTAATATTGTGATCACAGTTTTGGCAAACCCCATGGATAATTTAACATCCACTACTATTTACCTACCTACTTACACAAATCATAAATTTAAAGACTGTGTTAAACAGGATCTGTTAAGTCGAGGTTATTATACTATTGATAATTTTCTCGATGACAAAGTTGCATGGAAGCAACCGGCTTCGCATTCAGCAACCCACAACTCAGTGTAACACTTGTTAAGTACGTAACTATTACTGTAGTATAGTATAATATTTACAAAGTGTAACATTTTTCTGTTCATGAAAAGAGCAACTGCTGACTTTCTTGCCGGCTCTTCTCTGTAGAACCGGTGGTAGATTCTTACGACTTATCATAAGTGGCACAAGTTGTCCTACGTGAAAGAAAGAAATAATTTCATTTCGTTTCGTTTCGTTTCGTTTCATTTCGTTTCATTTCGTTTCATTTCGTTTCATTTCATTTCATCTTCTTAGCATGAAATATGAATATAGTTATGTATTAGTATCAATTTTCAGGCTTACGTCGTGTTTTCAATAAATTTTCTTGACGTCTGTTCTGCCACGTTGTATTATAGGTAGTTATCTCACTGCTCGTATCATAGATTAAGGAAGTTATTATAACGAATGATTTTATACCAACGTGCGAATAGTTTCCAGTAACCTACATTGCAAACTGCTAATGAGATGAAGGATGTTACGTAGAGTTACGTGGTTGATGCGGTTACTTCGTTGAGTTCAACAGGTATTATTACTTCTAATGTAAGAAGGGTTACACATTACCTGTCATTTATAATGTGAGAATCTTCAAACCAAAATTGAATGTAGGTTATAATTTGTTAATGCAATGGTTAAGCCTAGTTATTCAAAATGTGTTATACTTGTGCAAGAATGATAAAAGTAATGATAACTTTCCTAAATAAAAGTCCATAATAATTATTCTAAGAAATATAACTAAAGCAAAGTTTCCACTGCAAAAGGATAATGAGCGAGAAATGGCTAAGCGGAACGAACTCTGCGTTATATGAGATATAACACAGAGTAGAGATAAGACCGAAATAATAATACACTACCACTGACAAAGAGTTTAAACAGTTGCCTTAATGAGTGAGCTCTTTTTGAACACTGTGTGCTCGCTCAGTACCTTGCGCTACTTTATTGGTGAAAATGCATAAGTGCAGTTTTCCTCTGCGACCCAAACTGAGTCCATACGGAGCTCGCTATGTTCGCTGTGGAATCCTCGCTTTAATATGACGTATAAGCATGTAGTAGCAAGTGTAATAATTAAGGGTAGTCAAAATATGTTCAGAAATTATTATCATGTTATAAATAAAAGCCACCTACCAACTTCTTCCACAGCCACGCTTTTAGTGGCAATAGATCTCACAGCAGTCAGGCCAGTATGACTGAAGATGTTAAACACTGGTGCCGCATAGAACCACGTCCTGGTGGGAGCGAGGGCGAATGCCAAGCAGCCTGCTATCCTGCTCACGCCGGCCAAGCAGCCAATGATGCTGTCTTGTACATGGAATGTTCTGCATAGAATTGTTATGCAGAAGAATGTTCCTGGGGAAAAAATAAAATGTTTTAAATGGATACGTAAAAATATTTTACCTAACTGCGGTGGTAGATCGTTTGACTGATCTTAAACTTTTAGAAAAGTTGACGGAAGGTTTCATAGTGAATCTGCTTATAATGCAGGCACTCGATATGAAAAGATTTTCGAAAATTCTATCCCTAAAGGGGTAAAACAGGGGATAAAAATTTGTATGAATGTCCCTTTCAGTTTCCTCGGTTTAATTTGTCCAGATCCAATAAAAATTGAACATTTTATTTACTTCGGCAGTGACGTACGTCTCGTAATCGTAGAAGTCTTAATGATTTTAAAAAAATGACCTGGGAACATACTATAATTACTTATGACCTAAATTCGTGATAACTATATTAAGTATATTATCTATAAAATTATCTAAGTAAAGTGCGCTGCTATAGTCGGGTTCTGAAAGGTCGTTCATTGTATCTCATCTTAATATACCTGGTTAATAAACATATTATATTAGAAACAAGAATAAAAAATATGCATTTTTTATGTAGCTTATTTAAAAAGAATCATACTAATATTATAAATGCGAAAGTGTGTTTGTTTGTTGGTTTGTTGGTTTGTTGGTTTGTCCTTCAATCACGCCGTAAAGAGCAATGGATCGACGTGATTTTTGACATGGGTATAGTTGAGGACCTGGTGAGTGACATAGGCTACTTTTTATCCCGGAAAATTAGGGAGTTCCCGCGGGAATAAAAAAAACTTAAACCACGTGGACGAAGTCGCGGGCATCAGCTAGTTGATTCATATTTTACCTGTTGATAAAATGTTATGATTTTTCCTAGTTATTTTGATTTTGTAGTCATTTAGTCATTTAGTCATTTATTTATTTATAGCTTTCATGTCTTACTTACTAATACATTATATTATTACTTAATACAATTAGCTATTAGCATGCATGGACATGAGGCCCTGTCAGGGCGTTGCTACATGATAACATAATTATAATTATAATTACCTATATATTTATATTAATTATACATAAATATCTAATTATTTATCTTTTTACATATTAATTTATAATTGCACAAAATATATTACTTAATAATATAGTAATAACAAAATTTCGGATATTAATTAACATATTTTTATATTTAATTTAATTTAATTTAATTGATCATATTATTGAGGACTATTCATTTAAAAAATCTTTTATGCTATAATAACATTTTTGGATTAGCCATTCTTTTTTTTAATTTACTTTTAAATTTTGTCTCTTTGATCTCGTTTGTGATAATATTTGGTAGTTTATTATAAATTACTACGGATCTAAAATATGGACTTTTTTGGGCTAATGTTATTTGGTTGAAGCGGGGTTCAACTAGTTTTTTGTTCTTGCGTTGTAGTCTGGGAGATGAAATTACCTATTCATAAAATATACCCTATTTTATCAATCTTTCAAAATGTAATTCAATATCCTTTATTCAAAAACTGGAATAAAAAGTTCCGAGAAATACTCAAAAATATTAGCAAAATACCTCTGCTGTCTGCAATCAGCTTCATAGACTACGTATTTTTAGTTGGCTAATGAATTCAAGTAGAACATCTATTGTGAAAATTGTGTGTGAAAATTAAATAGAATTCATCTCAAATCTCAAAAATTGCTATACCTACGTATAGCAATTTTTGAGATTAGCACTTTAGATTCCCGTATACAACTAACTCATGATAGTGACTCCGGTGTAGGTCAAATGTCGCATAATATGCAATTCACTATCGGTAATTTATTAATTTATTGAAGGTGATAAGAAAATCAAATTCGTGTCGAACTGCGCAAATCACTATCACCTTATCATCCGAAAACAAGCGAGTCGCCTCAGATTGACCTTTTAAAGTTTTTTTCAAAATGTTCTGATATTGTTAGTAAGTTACATATAACAATAAATAATATATACTTATTACTCATGCCAAAGTATCCATACTTAATACTATAAATGCGAAAGTGTGTCTGTCTGTCTGTCTGCTACGCTTTCACGACCCATCTGCTCAACCGATTTTAATGAAATTTCGTACAGGGGTAGGTTGTATCCCGGAAAATTCAAGGTTCCCGCGGGAATCGAAAAAACTTGGTCCACGCGGACGAAGTCGCGGGAATCATCTCATCATCATCATCACTACAGCCTATTAACGTCCCACTGCTGGGCACAGGCCTCCACTCTCATAGGAGAGCGGGAAATAGAGCTTAGACCCACCACGCTGCTCCAATGCGGGTTGGCGGGCTTTAACGATTATTATCATGTTAGTGATAATAACCGGGACCGACGGCTTAACGTGCTCTCCGAGGCACGGGGGTGAAACACCGCCCAACTTCCAACTCCGGGCTGGCACTGAGAATTTCTTAATTGAAAAACCCAATACCTAACTTTTATGCCCGACCGGGAATCGAACCCAGGACCTCGTGATCCGCAGTCGACTATGCTAACCACTAGACCAACGAGGCAGAGGCGGGAATCATCTAGTTTATTACAACTTGTTTTAGTTTATAGCTTAGTTAAGACATATATTTTTTTAATATGTAACTTTAAGTGTTCCATTTTCATATTAGTGGCACAAAGTATCTGTTTAACACGAACATCGTGTCCCCTCTGTACATTTAAAAAAAATGTGATCATCGAGGGTCTACCAACTCAACCCCCTTCTACTCCAGAGTATAGGAGAGGAGTCCTCTCGGAGCAACTTAAATATTATATCGTGAAGAAAACGAGGCACCAATAAAACAACTTAGTTTTTATATAATAAGTTTTTTTTTCATTACATAACCTAGATTAAAGGTTTATCCTTATTTAAATACTTGTTTTAAAGATTTTCGTTAAGTTTTATATCGCGAAAATGTATTCAAAATGCAGCGACGGGATGCAATAAACGAATAATAATATTAAAATAACCTGTTTTACCTTTTACTTTGTCGCAACGTAAAACGCCGCGTCAGGATCATAAATGTCACCAAATTTTGCATTTTATTAGCAGTTTTTGAACTCGGCACACATTAGCCAACCGCATTGAAATGGCAAAAGAATGGTGAAATCTTCTTTAGAAGTGAAAACTTCTTTAGGCGCGTTAAGCACTTTTTGGTAGGGGATACAAATGTGGAAACGTGAGACCGACACCGTTCTTCTTAAGACAAAAGGTCTTAAGTATAAATAGTACCACCACCACCACCACAACAGCCCATTTACGTCCCACTGCTAGGCACAGGCCTCCACTCTCATAGGTGAGAGGGAATTAGAGCTTAGACCCACCACGCTGCTCCAATGCGGGTTGGCGGGCTTTAACGACTATTATCATGTTAGTGATAATAACCGGGACCGACGGCTTAACGTGCTCTCCGAGGCAAGGGGGTGAAACACCGCCGACTTCCTAATTCCGGTCTAGTACTGAGAATTTCTAGTCGGAAAAACCCAATACTTAATTATGGCCCGACCCGGGACTCGAACCCGGGACCAATGAATAGGTTACAGAGGTTTTCATTTACCTACATAAATCAAAAGTTTAAAATAGTTATTATATAGATAGTAAACTAATCGATAGGCAAAATAAATTGATCTTACCAAATAACCCCAGAACTATATTGATAGTTCCGTACACACTGTATTCAACGCCGTTGAAGTTGAATTTCCTTATCGCGTACAAGTAGCTAACTTGGGAATCACCTGAAAAATTGAACATTAGGTAAGTTATTAGTCAGTTACTTCAGGGTCAGCGCAGACCAAGCGATCAACTACGACCGTGAGCATCTTTTTCACGGATAGTATAATATTCCTATGACGTGAAAAGTACTTATCTATGATAGAGTTTGTCGACCAGCTCAAAAAATTCGTGAAAATGTTACAGCAAGTTGTAGTATGTACCGATTCAGGTAAAAATACTAAGGTTATTCAGACGGATTTTTTAAGAAACCAGCCAAATAAAAATATTCAAAATTAATAATTTAAAAATACTGTGGGAACACCATTTTTCGATTTAGGGATCCGTTTGCTTTAAAAAGCTATTTTTTGTTAAAATTAAAGTGTTATTAACCCCCCACTCCGCAAGCTAACCGGTTGTTTTTGGATAAGTGAAAAATTAGTGGCAGTAGTTCACAGCCAAGTAGGCTTTACAAGTTTACGAGTAATAGTCGACCAATTTAAATTTCCGCATATTATGACGGACAACTACGGAACCCTATCCCGTGTGTCTCGACACGCATTTGGCTGGATATTTATAAATAATACTAGATGATGCCCGCGACTTCGTCCGCGTGAATTGATGTTTTTTTAAGATTTAAACTATCCTATCTCTCAAGTTGGATCGAACTGCACATGGTGTGCGAATTTTATTATAATCGGTTAAGTGGTTTAGGAGTCCATTGAGGACAAACATTGTGATTTGTGACACGAGATTTATATATATTAAGATGGAATAGATATGACGGTTCATTTGTCTTCCTAAAAGTGTTCGAATAAGAGCAGAGCTAATGCCTAGTCTACGCTGCCCCTTATTGTTATCGGCCATGTTTAGAGTTCGTTAACTTGTATGTCAATATGGGGCTAATTGTTTTATGTATCTTCTAACATTTTTGTTGTTGAAGTATGTATTATTCTTTACAAATACAGCTTCGCTTTCAACGCTGAAGCAGCTCGGCGGAATGAAACAAATTGTTTTGACATTTTTTTATTCCACTACAAGTTAGCTCTTGATTGCGATCTCACCTGATGGTAAGTAATGATGCAGTCTAAGATGGCAGTGGGCTAACTTGGTAGGGGTATAGCAGGTATGTAAAACCCATACCCCTAGTCGGTCTCTACACGGCATCGTACCGGAACGCTAAATCGCTTGGCGGTACGTCTTTGCCGGTAGGGTGATAGCTAGCCACGGCCGAGGCCGGGCATAAAGGTGGGCTGCACCATAGAATATGTGATTTGGCTTTATGCTAGGAAGGTTTGTTAACCTACTAATAAAAGTGCTTGATCTACACCTAGCGATCTAAGCTATGAAAATCAAGCTGTTGGGTTTGTTACACATCCGTAGCTACAGCACGTTTACACATCTCTGCCCCCCAATTATGTAAGAATTGTCGATGAAATCGTCTAAGTTCGGCTTCAAAGTAAAATAAACCATAACAGCATTGGATAAGAGCTCAATTTCGTCTATCCATTCTCATACGTTTAGGTATGTACGATACGATTAGATCGGCAATCCTTAAATGATTGCACCTCTGGTAGAAACTATGATATTGTCCATCGCCCATTGCTATTATCCACGTTATGGAATAGTAATTTCTTGGGGTGAAAATGTGTTTCAAGAGCAGAGCTCGGTGCAAATGAGACTTCATCAAATCAAATAAATATGATTTATTTGATTTGATGAAGGACGTATGGATGGATGTATGGATGGATGTTTGTTACTCAATCACGCCCCAAAGGCTGAACGGATCTGGATGAAATTTGGCACAGAGATAGATTATAGTCTGGAATAGCACATAGACTTTTTATCCCGGAAAATGAAAGAGATCCCGCGGGAACCAAAAAACCTCAATCCACGCGTCGCGGGCATCAGCTAGTCTCACATAATTCTACGCCTAACAAAACACTCCAAGATATGCAGCCGTTCGTAATTTTAAACTTATCCATTCCCCTTAATAATGCTGAGATTTTTGACTCATTTTTATTAATAACTGATCGTTATTAATAAAAACGACGTTACCGACGTCGTCCACGTGGATGAGGTGTTTTGGTTCGCGCAGGAATTCTTTAATTTTCTGGGACTAAAAATAGCCTAAGTAATGTAAGCCTTATGTATTATTCTAGACTAGAATATATCTCCGTGCCAAATTTCATTCAGATCCGTTCAGCGGTTCTGGCGAGATTGAGTACTTAACAAACATCCATCCATACATCCATCCAAACACAGAGGTTTATACTACCTCTATGCATCCAAACTTTCGCATTTATAATATTTATATAGGTATATATACAATTATATATTACGGGTAGTATATCTAGATTAACATTTTATTGTAATTTTGCATTGAAACGGTTATTGACCTTACTATATAAGTTATTAGTTACCGGTTCAATTAAATTTTTCGTATCTGATTACTCTACAAATCATATTTCACCAATAATAAAAAGGTATATAAATATATATACCTAGTGTTAATCATATAAATATTATAAATGCGAAAGTTTGGATGGATGGATGTATGGATGGATGTTTGTTACTCAATCACGCGAGAACGACTGAACGTATTTGGATGAAATTTGGCACAGAGATAGATTATAGTCTGGAATAACACAGTAGGCTACTTTTCATCCCGAAAAGTTAAATAGTTCCCACGGGAACCAAAAAACCTCAATCCACGCGGACGAAGTCGCAGGCATCAGCTAGTTACTATATAAACCCCAATGATGTATAAGCCCTTACGAATTATATTACAAAAGTGTGCAAAACAAAAGTAGCGAACCTTTCAATTGCAATTGTGGTGCTGCCATTTTGCCAATTGCCAACATTAATATTCAAGGTCCCAGGCGGAGTTCAGGAAATTTTATAATAAGGAGGATAAAAACAAACCCAAGGTTGCTAACAAATAACAACACACTTTCGATACCTAGTCTTAAAATATTATAAAGATATATGTACTCGTATGTACCTTTTTTATCCACTACACGTTAGCTTTTGACTGCGATCTAACCTGATTATAAGTAATGATGTAGTCTAAGATGGTAGCGGGCTAACCTGTTAGGGGTGTGGCAGTTATACTAAGCCCATACCCCTATTCGGTTTCTACACGGGATCGTACCGGAACGCTTAATCGCTTGGCGGCACGTCTTTGTCGTTAGGGTGCTAACTAGCCACGGCCGAAGCCTTCCACTAAAAGAATATTATTGAGGTATAATATGATGGTAGGTATAATTACTTACCAGAACTACAATGTCCATAACAACGATAGCAGCTTTAATAGCTATTTATGCAACTGTATCGTAATGAGGGTCATTTTAATTCGAGTGCTGTTTTTTGATACGAGGCTTGCCGAGTATCAAAATAGGATAGTACGAGAATTAAAATGACTAATTACGTACAGTTGCATACAAGATTTTATCTACGACAAGGACGTCTTTATAATTTTTTACTTTATAAATTAATAAAAACCAAAAGTGCCAGAACCCAGAGCCGCTAAGCTATAGGTATCCTATTTATGAAGATAACCATATCGATACAGCTACGACTCCTAACGATACAGCTCCCATACAACGAACTGTATCGTTAAGAGAAGCAAACACGAAAGAGAGTTCAATTCGATATAGTTGTCAAATTCGAAATTGGAACTTTTCGATGCTGGAGTAGATAAAATATTTTATCTACTCCAGCATCGAAAAGTTCCAATTATCTTCATAAATAGGATACCTATAGCTTAGCGGCTCTGGGTTCTGGCACTTTTGGTTTTTATTAATTTATAAAGTAAAAAATTATAAAGACGTCCTTGTCGTAGATAAAATCTTGTATGCAACTGTACGTAATTAGTCATTTTAATTCTCGTACTATCCTATTTTGATACTCGGCAAGCCTCGTATCAAAAAACAGCACTCGAATTAAAATGACCCTCATTACGATACAGTTGCATAAATAGCTAATATGTATATTGTATACTCAAGGAAAATTGCACTTATTTATTAAAAATTATATATTTTGATGGCGTAAATTTGACCTACGTACAAAATTTTCTATTAAGGCGTCTGATTTAACATGACTCAACTTTTTAAAAAATGCGTATTGCTAATATATTTTAGAACATAAGTTCTTTATGGCAAGATAAAACGCGGGAACCTGTGGAAAAATTTTACCTACCTAAAAGCGTTAAGCTCTCCCTCCCTCTAGTATAGATGGAAATAGACAGAGTAGGTACATGTATGTAATTATACGAGCTAGTGTATAACATTCCGAAAAAGTTGTGAGTGGCCATGATATTGCAGGGGTTGTTTGATGGTTTGGACTCATGAAATTTGCAAATTCGTATGTCTTGTTTTTTTTTTAAATTAGATAATTATCTAATTTTATTTTATCTAATTAATTTAATTATTAGAATTATCGAAAAGAACTTGTGGTCTTGCGGGCTGCCCAACGACACCATACGATTTAATATTTTTTGTATGATATTATAATCATTTATATTTAGTGGAATTGTAATTGTTTATGTAATAAAAATTTTTAAAGGTGACATATTAAATATTATTTAAGCTTATATAATTGCTGGCGTATTTCATTGTTCCATAAATAATTTTCCACTAAATAAATCACTACACCCTATTTCGTAAAAGCTGGTAGGTAATAATGTTCAAAATATAAAAAAATATGCAATAAAAAATACACATATTAACAACTACTCATATTTTGTCAATTTACACAATTAGCTAATTATTTTTGATTATGATTGGAGCAAATAAACAAGACAAACTATAAAAGCTATTATGTTAAATTGTAGAAAGAAATTGTACAAAGAAATATAAATTGTCTATTGGCGCGTCTTCGAATGAATAGTTTTAAAATTGAAACAATGATATTTATTCATCAAGCATTTATTTCTATTCATTTAATTAGCCATTGTTTGACATTATCTTAATTATTTTTTCTTAACCGTTTATATTTAATTATTATTTTAAACAAGATTATTTAAATGCAATGCCTTTATAAATATTTATTTTAGTAATTTCCTTTGCATTTTTGTAGATTAATTTGCATTAAAACCATATTAATTTAAGTTCTAAATAGGTACTTGTTTATTAAGTACTAATTTTCTTTAATTATGCAAGAAACTCAGATATAATTGTTTGTTAAAAAAAATAACCTGCATAATTCTTAATTTGAATTAAAACGTCACAAATGCTTCATTAATAATTAAAACAAGCACTTACGTATATTACTTTTATACTTTCCTAGAATTACTTATTATTAGTAAAAGGTATGTGGATTTACAAATATTAAAAAGTTTGAGATTCGCATTGTCTAGATTCCAATATACATTACATGTTATTAAAATTTTGTTACTAATTATTTATTTATCATACCTTATATTGGCGTTAGTCAGAACTCATAATATTATTACATTATTATAATAAAAAAAAATTCTTTCCAAAAAACCGACTTCCAACACCACTGTAAAGTACAAAATAATTTTGATTTCTACCCACTATGTTGAAGTCGGTTTTTTGGAAAGAATTTTTTTAGTGTCAGGGTTGAGGATTTGGAGTCAGAATTTTTTATGGGACCACCTCGAGAGCTTCCTCTAGACGACTAACGAAAAAAATTTCAAAACTTTCAGAAACCACGGAGATATATGCACCGACATACATAAAAAAAAAAAGAATTGAGAACCTCCTCCTTTTTTATTCGGTTAGTAATTATTAATGTAATTTTTTTATATTTTCAGTGTACAGTTTATATTTTTGCACACCCGTGCACGGGGTCAAAATGACCAAGACTCTCCCTGGGCCTATGTAAATTTTCCGAGTTTTTATACATTTTTCGATTGCTAAACATGGCAACAAGCAATTGAAGTTGCGTGCTGTAGTAGTAGTTTACCTCGATCAGCGGTGTGTAACGACCTAAATGCAGTTAATACATACATATAAGATTATTCCGCAGACATTAATGAGCAATAAGTTCCATGAAAACAAAATGGTTCACATTCAATTAAGTTTTTGCTACTGTCTTCGATGCAATATTTCTAGAACGATACTCGTATATAACGTTAATTAGCCGTTAACTGACTTCGCTTTGCGTTAGTTGAGTTTTTGATTTATTATCATACTAGATAATGCCCGCGACTTCATCCGCGTGGATTGATCTTTTTTGATTCCCGCGGGAATTCCTTAATTTTCCGAGATAAAAGGTAGCCTATGTGCTTTCCCGGGATACAAACTATCCCTGTACCAAATTTCATCAAAATCAGTTCAGTAGTTGGGCCGTAAAAGCGTAGCAGACAGACAGACAGACACACTTTCGCATTTATAATATTAGTATGAATCTAGTATGATGCCCGCAAGTTCGTCCGAGTGGAATAAGTGTTTTATTCCCGCGGGAATTCCTTAATTTTCCGAGATAAAAGGTAGCCCTCCCCCGGGAGGTCCTTCCCCGAGATACAACCTATCCCTGTACCAAATTTCATCAAATTCGGTTAAACAGATACATTTTTTGATTCCCGCGGGAACTCTTAAATTTTCCGGGATAAAAAGCAGCCTATGTCCTTCTCCGGGATGTAACCTATCTCTGTCCCAAATTTCATCAAATTCAGTTGAGTCGTTGGGCCGTAAAAGCGTAGCAGACAGACAGACAGACACACTTTCGCATTTATAATTTTAGTATGGATCTAGTATGATGCCCGCAACTTCGTCCGAGTGGAAAAAGGTTTTTATTCCCGCGGGAATTCCTTAATTTTCCGAGATAAAAGGTAGCCTATGTGCTTCCCCGGGATACAACCTGTGCCAACATCAAATTCTGTTGAAAAGATGGGATAATATAATATGGGATGGGATGGGAAGATAATTTTGTTTTTCTTAATCTTAATCTTCTTTTTATTAAAAACCTAATAGTATCTAATTAACTTTGTAGGTTTTTAATTTAATTTTTACCGTCATAAAACCTAAATCCTATTTCGCTCGATTTAAGAGCAGATAAAAAGACGTTCCTATGAAATCTGTACAATCATCAACTTAAATCATTCAAAAAATCAAATCTAACCTAATCTATATCATAATGGAAGGACTAACCAATAAACCAAGAAACAAACAAACTTATTATATTAGTGTACGCTTACTAGTATTCTTTAATGCATAATATTATCTGGTAACACATTGGGGTTGACCCAAATTATAACTCTGTAGCCAGCATACTAATTAGTTTAACGTTAAAATAAAAAGACGACTAAATCTGCGTACTCTATGGAGTATGTAGAGCAGTAACTTTTTTGCCAAATTTCATTTTAGTTTTCACCATACTCTTTTTTTTGCGGATGTGTGTTACGACCTAATAGTTTGCAAATTATTTTTAACATCTTGTTTCTTAGGTTTTCCTAGATCCGTTATTACCATATTGTTTTAAAACTTTAAACATATTAGAGCAGATGCTTGAATCTCTATCATTGTTACAGTCTCAATTGTTGTGATAGGTATTGTAGCTACGACAATGGATTTTAGCCAATATTGCAGAAGAGTGGAAACTATTCAGAGGTGATTGCGAAAGTTACAATGTGGCCTGTAGCAATCATTGTTACGTAATAGGGTCCCCTATTGCCACTTGCGTGGAGGTTTCTAACAATTCTAACCAGTAACCTCGGGCAACATAACCTAATTATAATAATTTTACCAAGAATCCGAAAGACTAATTAAGTATTAACCTTCTAAATTACATCAAGATAACAAACTGAAGCATCAGTGTATGTATAGGAACTTATTATATCTTAGAACGTTTATATGATCCTCTATTTATCAAAAGGTGTGTGACGACTTTTTTATTACCTTTAGTATGTAAAACAATAATTATATATTTAAAATTTAACTAAACCTGAAGCTCCTTACATACCTATACCTACAGATTATGATCTTGCTATTAAACTCAGGTCTCTGACCTGAACGCGTTCATTAGCATTCATTCGTCATAATACTATACATATTACATAGGTAATTATTGTCACAACACGAGGTCAAAAAAACCGTTAGTAATATTATAATGAAACCTTAGAACTCATGAAACTCCTCGTCTGACAGCGCTTTTATCTAAATCACGTCCTAATTATTGATATTGACCAAGTTTAGATAAGCGTGACTAAGTTTACACACTAAGCGATCCAACAGCGTCTAGAGGATCGACGTATATAAATTTATTTGCTCAAAAAATAACGTTACTCACCATATAACGGTCCGACCATAATAACGTAGAGTATGATGACTGTCCATATCTGCTTCCTCATGTCAAACGCACGTGGTTTTACTGCCACCAACACTGTGTTAGTAACCAGACCGAATACATCGTGCAACAAATGTCTTAATTTACTCTGCTCATCATCACGCAAGGGCCTATCACCTTCAACTGGTAACACGTCTTCTAGTCTTAGAACACCGTAAACAAATGCACTAGCGTGTAAAACTATTAACGTCGAAAACACACCATAATATCCAACAGATTGTAACAGTATCCCACTCAAAGCTGTTCCCGTAGGAGTACCTAAACTAACACAAATAGTAACGAGTCCCAAACGAAACGTCCTGCTTTCGACTGTAGTCCTGTCAGCCATAAAACTGTACATTCCCATGAATATAACAACATAACTGCCACTAAACGCTGCCGGTAACGCTTCTATCAATGCAGTACCAATCAACGACAACTCATAAAAGTAGTAAGTAGCGAACAAAAGGCCGATATTGGTAATAATTTCACCTATAAATGGAGCCAGGATACATATCTTCCGTTTCTTAGTCTTGTCACTCCATGCGCCGATAAAAAGTACCATCACAGCCGGGATTCCCGTCTGAAGGGGAAACTTCCAGGCGACAATCTTAGCCACCAACGACTGTACCTGATTCAGTTCCAACTCCAGGCCAGTCGTGTTTCTATCTCTGATACGATCGCATATGTCGTCACTGAAAGCGCAATTGACGCGACATGACTTTTCCAAGTGCATATTCTGTACAGCGATGGACGAGAGCGCCGTGCACAGCATGTAAACAAACAGGCATGGTTCCACTGTGATCTCACCGAACAAGTACTTTATCTGTTTCAATAAAATTTTCGATTTTTCCCGCCACGTCTCCTCTTCTTTGTCACCGGTGAGGCGTAAACTCGATTTGGTGAGATCGATTGTGCTGCAGTTATTACTGGCTGTCATATTAAGCGGCACTAAAAGTGAGAGTAGTAAAAGTGGAGGCACTGCTCGTTATTTGAACCACGCACAGCACTACAGTTGGTATGCGGCGCCGGCGACCGATAGTGACTACTTAATCCGAGGCTTTCCGACTGTCGTTTCCAAAAACCAGAGTTGTTAATGTCAGGTTGTAAAATCGAGCGCGATATGAGAGTGTGCCGAGGCGAGCGAGCCACTCGCATCTCGTTCGTTACGATAACAGAGGTCTTACCGTACTCGGCAACTCTTTTAATAAATAGCTTATTTGTCTGAGCACCTTGAGTTACGCATCGCACAACATTGTTTCGTTTCTGCCAGTCGAATAAAAAAAAGAAAAGGTATTTATGTATTCAAACAATTGCGAATTAATTGAAGTGCCACAGAAGTTAGCTTTGTCTCGTGCGATAAATGAAATACTGTAATTTTTATTATTAGGCAATTAACTATGTTATCGTTGAAACAAGACTATTAGGAAATGTTTTGTTTTCATAGATGGTCTGTGTGTCAAAGCATACATTGGTGTAGATAATATTTACGAGTAGGTACCTACTTACATTTTACAACCGAATTTATCAAGAACGCTGTCTGGTAAACGCAAACAAGCATTTTATTTCTCTTGTTTCCATGACAATCTTTACCACGTTTATATGAAAGGGATTTGAAATAAAGTCTTATGATTTATGAGATTTTTTAGTTGTAAATTTCATTCGGGAATAATTATTATACCTACTTATTAAATGATACGCCAATATCGAGGCAGAGGAATAAAGAGATAGACGTACCTCATCATCATCATCATCATCACTACAGCCTATTAACGTCCCACTGCTGGGCACAGGCCTCCACTCTCATAGGAGAGCGGGAATTAGAGCTTAGACCCACCACGCTGCTCCAATGCGGGTTGGCGGGCTAGACGTGCCTACCTATCCATAATTCCATCCATGCGTTCCGCCACATTGACACATTTTTAGAGGACTATACACATTGATGTAGAATTTTAGTGATTCCAGTGCTATTCCAGACTATAATCTATCTCTGTGCCAAATTTCAGCCAGATCCGTTCAGCCGTTGGGGCGTGATTGAGTAACAAACATCCATACATCCATCCATACATCCATACATCCATTCATCCATCCAAACTTTCGCATTTATAAAATTAGTAAGGTAAGACGTAAGATAAGATAAGATTTTGTTAAAAATTGATACCTTGCCTATAGCAGGATTTTCGGAAATTCTACCCCCATGGCATTTTAAGAAATTCCATGCAGTCGAAGCAATTGGGCGCGTCAACGAGTTTCACCTGTTATAGTTGGGTTAGGTTACACACGATAAATTCAGTGACTAGCTTGTAAGCAAATCATACGACTGTATTTTTCTGCTGACAGTTAAATAGCAATTATTAGTGGATTTAATAAATAAACTCTTTGCTATTATTTTTTCACAGGCACATCGCTTATATAACTTAGTAAATTAATCACAATCAGCGCAATAATTTATGCGTGAGAATTCAAAGTCATCGTGCTCTTAAAAGTGTGTGAAGCCTGCTAATACATACTTAACCTGCGTGATGGACTATGCCAAAAACCACGGAGCACGGGAAAGGAGATTCGTGCATAATACCTACCTACTATAGTGGGTCGATAATGGGTTGAAATGATAAATAAATTCTCCAATCAATTAGAGCTCTAGTACAACTTTGCTTAGTTAATTAATGCAATGTCAGTTGTGAGAACTATTGGATCGCGAATATCAATTCAGTAGTCAATAGTTGGGACACAGTCAAAGAGTTCGCGCTTGTCAGTTTTCACAGAACCATGCACTTTTCATACAGACTCATTCATTCAAACGCAGACTAGATTATTTTGTTGATAAAATATTATGAAACACTTGTTCCACGTTCTTTTGTCTCTGGTATATGTAGGTACTTAAACCTACTAGCTTTCTGCCACTCGCTTGATTTCAGCCAAGAAATACTTAGATTTTCCAAATTAGTAAAATAATATTTTATTAATGCGATAAATTGGTTATTAATATTTCTTGGTTATTGTATTATTATTTTTGTACATTTTTTTTCTTAAATTAACTTTATTATATTATTTTTTTAAACCTAGATCCACATCATAATGTTTTTTCTTTCACAGTACGGTGACAGCGTTTTCGTGCGCATGCATTCCCTTGGCATCAGGATCCTTTACCACATCCCTTTGCTCTCTCCGGTATATGATGTAAAGAATTCTGAAACAAGTTTACCGTTACAAAAGAAAGTCGCCATAAGTGGGTAATGTTTTTCTCGAGATCTATCTCTTGCAGATTTAACAACACACAGAAAACAAACACTGCTGTTAGAAAACACACTGAAAACGTTTCATGTAGTCTTAGGATAGAATACTGACGACATAATTAATTATAGATGGAAAATCATTTGGCGTCTTGCGATACGATGGTAAAAAGGTGTTTCCAAAAAGCTCAAAAAGTTCCTGACTATGAAGCGAAGCTAGGTAAACCAAAAGACAAGTGGTGGCTATAGACCTATGAATCTCTTTTTTTTATCCATTTCAAGTAATCCCTTGAATGCGATCTCACCGGATGGTAAGTAATAATGCAGTCTAAGATGGTAGCGGGCTAACCTGTTAGGGGCATCTACACAGCATCGTACCGGAACGATAAATCGCTTGGCGGTACGTCTTTGCCGGTAGGGTGGTCCCCAGCCACGGCCGAAGCCTGCCACCAGGCCAAACCAGGGGAATTCAGAAATTATAAATTTCCAAATTGACCCTGCTGGGGATCGATTCCAATCGCTTTTTTTCTACCCAAATACGATAGCGCATGCCCTTCATAGACCGTAGGCGTTGACTGCAGCTGATGTCATTGGCATTCTTCGGAACTTTAACAGATTCATAGTTTTCTTGCTCATGTTTGTTTTTCAGGCTTTTTTCGCCTAGACACGGTTGCAAGAAACTCGGCTAGTAAGGCATATCTACTTACGCGAACACAAAGATGGCAGGCACAGTCATCAGTCCGCCGAGAAGGTAGAAGGCTCCAGGGAGGCTCTCCAAAGTTTTGGAGTAAACTTTGCTGTACAACGGTGTGTAAATGACTGGTATTATTGCTTCAACGAATCCGATCAGCGAACACATTTTTCCTGAAATGAAGAAAGACAAGTTTTGGATTGACTGGTTAACATAGGATCCGTGGATCGTCGAACTTACACCCATCTCTCCTATCTCAAAAACTCGTCCAATAGTGGAAGAGTGTGAACCAATCAGACGTGATTGCGATATCACTGATTGATGCAAAAGTTACGCGGTCGCCCTGCAGGAATTATAATATAAACTATATTTTAAAGAAAATTCCCTACTGTCTACACTCTACATCATCGTCATTGAACAAAATACATGTGAGAAACAAGGGTACAAATAAATTTGGTAAAAAAAGTAAATTTGGTACGAAGCTACGAACCCATCTCTGTACCAAATTTCGTCAAATTCAGTGAAACGTAGGGCTTTGAAAACATAACAGTAAATGAGACAGAGTTTTGCATATATTATAATATTGTATATGTTTCTATTTCTTTAACATAGTAGTATGGATCTATTTCTTTAACATAGTAACGTAACATTCAGATATGTTTACGAGTAATCCGGTTTCTGCGGTTGCCTGGAATTTACTTTTTATTAGACACACTTATTACATCAGCATCCTAAAGGAAATTGTGTGGGAACAAGCTTTTTGGGTTCCATGAAAATATCTAGGAACCCTTATAGTTACGTCATATACATTCTGTCTGTTCTTGGGTCCGTTCACATAATCATAGACTGATAATTATTTCAGGCACACAGCTGCTTAATATAAGCTATTGTTCAGGCGATGGGTGCCAATACGGATGTTGCCTATGTCACAAATAAATAATTTCTTACGGATTAGTATATTAGAGGGTCTTTTAAAAGACCTAAAATAACATTTCCTATTAGTTTTAGGTTTGATAAGCATCTTGATATATCGATTTAAGGAAAAATGTGTTGAAATTTGATGACGTCAAAACTATGTATTTTATAAAAACTTCCATACATAGGTACTATGAGTGCGTTTTTAAGTTTGAAAAAGTTGTTGATTTGATTGAGTGGTCTATTAATTATTATATTATATTTTATATTTCATAGTTTATTTGTCATAGTCAAGAAGTACCTAGTCGGGCTAATATTTAATTATTGAGAATGACTACAGAACCCTCTGCCTTGTGTTTTCTACTCCACCACAAACTTGGCCAGTAATTTTATAATGCGTTTTCATCTTCAATTGAGCCTCAAGGTTTACTAGATTATGTTTGAACATCTACTCTTGACACTGCGGCTACTTACTTTTAATTATTATTTCTACTAGCTATTTAAGGAAGATGACTAAGTCGCTATACGGTAAAAAAATTATAAAATTTTATTTCATGACAGAGTAACAGTAGGTAAACAAATTAAATAATTTCTTGTAAAATATACCGAACCGATAGTGTAAGAGTCACCTATATGTCTGGAATAAATGAATAAGTTCATTGAATAAATAAATTGAGTATTGAGTGAGTATATCCCAGCAAAAATAAACAAATTATGAAGCAAATGAATACGTACCAACTTTTTCAGGTGTCACGACTTTAGTACCCAAGGATCTAATGATAGTAGTTCCGGAATTACCAAATAAGTCAAATAATGGACCGGAATAGAACCATGATCTACTAGGTGCTAACCCGTAGACACAACTCGAAACGACTTTGCAAGAGGTAGCTATAATACCAATGAGTGCATCGTGCATCTGTAAACGCTTGCTGAAGAGGGTGACAGCAATAATTGTTCCTGAAAAGTTAATTTCAATTTCAATTTCATTTATTTAATACAGACAACATTTATGGTCCATTATTGTTGGTAACAATATAATCCTAATATCTATGTTAGTACTTAGAATCTAAGGTGTTAGTAACAATTTAAACTTAATCTATGTTACCTAAAAACTAAAAGGGATTTAGTCCTCTGTATTAGTTTCCCCACCAGAGGACTATCCATTTTCCCTGCTATGCTATTCAGGATGCTGTTGCTGCTTCCACGGACTCTGGACAGCAGTGTTGCGATTTTCTTGCGCCAGATACCATCAAAGCTATCTGTCCGCGCCTGGGAAAACATCGCTGACGCGCTGCAGAACATAGGTCGCCGCAACAGCACCCTGAATGCATTATTATATTGGACTCGTAGTGCGTTAATTGAAAAATGTTTTTTTAAATAATTTATTATAATAAAAAGCATAATCACTATCAACCCTCTACTGATACACGGGTCTTCTCTTTGAATGAGAGGTGCAGTGGTTGATTTCTGGAAATCTCGTGGAAACTATTTGGTTTCCCTGGGTAAAACGTATCCTATTTTATCCGTAACGTACCCTGAAAACAATTTCAGGATACCAACTGCATATTCTTTCAGGATCGACATAAAAACAAACAGCCAGATATCTATAATATGCTTCGCATTTCGAACAAAATACCTAAGATTTATTCTTTATGTGGAGACTAGCTAATGCCCGCGACTTCGTCTGCGTGGTTTGAGGTTTTTTGGTTCCCGCGGGAACTCTTTAATTTTCCGGGATAAAAAGTAGCCTATGTGCTATTCCAGAGTATAATCTATGTCTGTGCCAAATTTCAGCCAGATTCGTTCAGCCGTTGGGGCGTGATTGAGTAACAAACATCCGTACATCCATCCATACCTCCATACATCCATCCAAACTTTCGCATTTATAATATTAAGTAAGATTATAGCTCATGTAGTCAAAAACTGAATTTGTATAATCAAAAACTAATTAAGTAAGTACCTAAGTACTTGTAAATAAAAATCATTATCTACCTACTGTTCTGCAAAATGACTCGCATAAATTTTGTCATCCATAGGATTTCCTAAATTAATTTAATTTGCATAGAATTTAGTTGAAGTAAAACTTTGGGGTTCGGTATTTTGATATGAGTCATTTACGATTTTACCAAATGAGATCCTGTTTGAAATTGATCTAAAGCCTCTTTATATTTTTTGTTAATATTTAAAATTATACCTACCTTTAATAGCTTTGCCATAAGAAATTTAGTACCTATTATTGCAGGCATTTGTCGGATTTACTTAAATAACGAAACTATTTACAAATTATGAAAAAAAAAAATTACCGATCAATCCCATCAATACTGAATAAGTAGAAAAGAAGCTGAAATCCACGATGTCCATACTAAATTTTTTAAGAGTGTATAAAAATAATACAGCACTTTCACCTGCAATAAACATAATATTATAATTATTATAGTTCGTTGCATGCTAAAAGTTTTTTTTACATAAGTAAATGGGAACAATCAACAAAACTTACCAAAAACAGGGCCCATTACAACTATATGAGCCAAAACAACCAACCATATTTGGATTAACTCTCTCTTAGATGACAAAAATAGAAGTGAAAGTGTATCCCAAGCATTTAATGGATTAAAAAACTTAATAAACTTCTGAATTACAGTACCCTCCATGGGTACATTCTTAACATCGTGTATTCTAAGACATGTGTAAATTAACCCGAATCCATATAGAGCAGCACATATCCCGAAAATTCCATAGTAACCAACTGATTCTGTTAGGACTCCACTTATAGATGATCCCAATGGTATTCCCAATGTGACAATCACAGCTACACACCCCATTCGAAATGTCCGTGACTCTAATGTTGTTATATCTGCTATGTAGCTATAGGAACCCATTAAAGCGATAGAAATACCTCCAGCAAGTGCTGAAGGTAATGCTTCTATCAATCCAGTTACCCACAATGGCCATTCCAAAAAGAAATAATTTGCCAGAATTAATCCAATCGTGGAAATAAATTCTCCAAAAACTGGAACAAGCATCAGTAATTTTCTGTTTCCTGTTGTATCACTCCAAGCTCCAATGAATAGAATTGCAATCGCTGGGATGCCACTTTGTAGCGGCTGTGTCCAAGCTGTCATATCAGCTACCAAAACCTGAGCTCCACCTAGAGCTTCTTCGGTCACGTTATCTTCACTATTTCCGGAAATGGCTTCCGAACAAATATATTCTGAGTAATTCAGATCTGCACGACACGCCTTTTCCATATTCAATTTTTGAACCGCTACAGTTGATATAATGTTAGGTAAAATGAAACAAAACAAGAATGGTTCCACTGTAAAGAATTTAAAAAACGCTTTTATCCTAACTCCTAACGTAAGCGCAGGTACAGGATCATTCGCCACTTCACCATTATTTTTGGTTTCTTTTACGTCACCTAATTCAGTTTCACTTTGTGCTTTTTCCGCCATTTTACACGTTATGTTTGTTTATACTGTAATAATTGATTAGCTACACATCTTTAACACGTTTTTAATATTTATGTATGTAGACGCTGTTAAGAAACTTGCGTATCAAGTCCGAATATTTATGAACACGAAACACAAATGACTTCTAGCGACTTTGAAGCTCTAACAAACTTGTTTCCGTCTAAAAATAATATGGAACCAATTTGAAACCTCCGTAATTATCTGACGGCGTATTATCCTTGACGATGACCATCGTGTAAGTCAAAGTTCAATCATTTTTAAAATTGTTTTATAATTTATGGATTATGATTAGTATTTAAATCCGGATTCTTTTATTTGATAGTTACCTACTTATGGTACTCAGTTCGTGGTTACTTATGATAGGAGCAGACCATAGTTAGTAGGTATAGTTAGGATCCGGAGAGTGACATAGACTACTTTCTAAGTCGGAAAATTAAGGGAATTAAAAAAACATTCCACGCGAACGAAGTCGCGAGCATCATAATACAGCTAGCGGAAAACAGAAAAAAAAACCGTTTTCTTCTTCTCTCTTCTTTTCCTCAATAATTGAGGCTTACTTTTCTCTTAACTGCCTCGTTGGTCTAGTGGTTAGCATAGTCGACTGCGGATCACGAGGTCCTAGGTTCGATTCCCGGTCGGGCATAAATGTTAGGTATTGGGTTTTTCAATTAAGAAATTCTCAGTGCCAGCTGGGAGTTGGAAGTTGGCGGTGTTTCACCCCCGTGCCTCGGAGAGCACGTTAAGCCGTCGGTGCCGGTTATTATCACTAACATGATAATAGTCGTTAAAGCCCGCCATCCCGCATTGGAGCAGCGCGTGGTGAGTCTAAGCTCTGATTCCCGCTCTCTTATGAGAGTGGAGGCCTGTGCCCAGCAGTGGAACGTTAATAGGCTGTAGTGTAGTGTGTAGTGTAGTATTTTCTCTTTAACTTAGTTTACATAGCTTATTATAGACATAGCTTTTGATAGTAACAAAGTTTACCCTAAAATATAATCGGCATCTTATCTTTGCACCCTAATTCCTAATACGTACCTAACGAAGTGCATAAATACGAACGAGATCTAATTTATCTAGTGGCATAGAAAAGGAGGAACTAGATCGTGACGCAGGTGCTATTAGGCAGCATAGAATACATATTAGTACCTTCGTGATAGTAAGACAAATTAATTAGTAAGAAGATATACTTATCGCTCCTACTAAGATCAAGGAGTAATCATATATTGGTCCTTTGGGCTTTGGTACACAGATGCGAACTACATCCAACGTCAATCTTAGCATATATTCAGTAATTAATTCTGTCTAACAATCTACATATTAGGTATTATATGCGAGCTATTATTCAGATCAGTTTATCAGACGGATTATTTTGATATCCGAAGTTATTAGTCAAAATATTTTCGAAGTTATTAGTCATAATATTTTCAGTGGAGGGGTCGTAAAAGTTTTCAGACATAGGAACCTATATAATTTTAATAGTCCTACCGATTTTATGTAGATAGATTTAAATGACAAACCACTACGAGGTAGGTAAAGCAAAAAGACATTATAATATGTTATGGACAGAGTAAAACCACAGCTATCATAGGGTGTCTATAGTCCTACAAACTTATCTGTCTCGGTGGCAGCGTATAGTTATATAAAAAACTAGTAGGGCACGTGGATTCGTGGGAAAGCGGACCACGTAGTAGACCGCGCAGCCCACTCTCTAATTACTTGCTCTCCCTCTATCCAGTAGTGTTTACTGCCTACGTGTTCAGAAGTAAACAACACACTGCTATGCTAGCGAGCACAGTGGAAGCGCCAGCGTGCCAAGCGTCCGACAGACGTAAAAAAATTCTCATTAGAAAACATAAAACAGAGACCCCCCTACGAATCTAAAAGGGCCTTTTAATGTAAAAAAACTTTCCAGACATGCATACAGCGTAAGAGAACGTTGAAGTAAAAACACAAAAAAACCTTCCTTAGTTGATTAATATCAATATTATACCGCTGACGATCGGGTATAGCCCGCGCCAAACTTTGTGGCCGCCTTGAATATACGAACTTTTAGTTTCGGGGCGGCCACAAAGTTTGGCGCGGGCTGTACCTTTGGGTGCCACTGAACTTCGCCATCATGGCTTTCCTAACGGCAAACCGACAATTTTTTCATACAGAACAAATCTTGTAAAAAACCATATCGAAGTCATGCATATTTCCTACTTTTACTCTTCCATCTAGTTTACTTTCTGAAATAAAATCACAGTACGAAGACACAAACTTTGAAAAGGTCTTGCATAATTTCCAAATCCTAGTCAACATTCGCCATACATTTTCTATGGAAAAATAAATTCCGCCATCTTAAATTTTTTTCCTGTTCATCAAGTAGACCTTCATGTCCTGATCACATTTTGCCAAGAAACCACTCTTTCTTACTCTCCGAGATAGACACCGACGAAATTTGTATGGCGGCCATCTTAAATCCGCCATTTTGAAATTTTTTTCAGCCCACTGTCAATTGGATGAAGTTTCGAATGACATTTGGTCGAGCACCCCCTACCTATCTTCAATACCCTGGCTGTGATCTTCATCCGTCATCGAAATCCTCAATCATCAGCTCTCTCCGTATTTTTCCACCGAATGAATTTTTGTTTTCTGTACGAAACGCAACGAAACGAAACGAACTGTAAAAAAAAAAATTATACAAAATTTTACAGGAGAGTGATCAGTCAGTGAATCAGCACAATTTTGGCCACCGGGTCAGATTATGTTTGTGGGACTATACCTAAGTTGGCACAGAGTAACTATAACCATATTCAATAACTATGGTATAAAAGGTAACGTAACGTACGCTTAATAGTTATTTGTTATACAAGAGTGAAAAGTTGTTTTTTAACCGCGTGCTCAATTTTGATGACCGAGCAAGCGAAGGATTCTAAAATTGAATCACGAGCGCAGCGAGTGATTCGAAAATTAGAATCCTGAGCGTCAGCGAGGGAATCAAAAGAGCACGAGGTGAAAAATCTTTTCACTCGAGTGCAACATGTAATTTTTCATCCCACCTCAGCGAGGAAATGAAATACTTCTCGCGTGATTGTTGAGGGAGAAAGCTCATTTCCGCATTTTTAACAGTTTCAGTCAATTCTGTTGGCGTCAAATTAACTTCTTCGTCACTAGAATCACTCATTTAAGGTTTTTCACTTATTTTCAATCTTCTTGTTTTTAATCGAAGGGTTTAATCTTAAACAATATGACGTAAAAGAAAATGGTGCGCACAAAGCAAATTAAAAAAGTACACCAAGAAGGTTACGAGTGTGAGGTTTTAACAAATTAAAAACGGTTGTATGGAAATTCGGCACCATAGAGGTAGAAGTAAATAGGTTTTAATGATGTTTTGAATTCACAAACTTAATAGACGAGTGATATTTACTAACGTGCACACGATGTTCTAAATTCAATTTACTTTATCCTCAAGAGGATAATAACGGCTTTTGCATTCAGATATTGAAGCGTAAAAATACTCTTTCAGAGATGGTGAGATGAAAAGTATATTTTATTAAGGAAGAGACAACTTGGCGTTGCAATTCAGTTGCAGCAAATCCTTTTTTAGTTTCCAAAAAGAGAGCTAAAATTCTAATAAAATTTTCGCTTAGGTACATTTTTCGCACAGTGAAAACGGGTAAAAAGCTTTAAAACTACATTCTTGTCGTCCACTAAAGCGTTATTGCTGTAATTTATCACCAGGCGCTCTTTATTCTATCTGATTTTACCTAATAATAACGCGGCTTCAATCAATTGCCTAAAATAAATTATAGTAATTTTTAGGGTTCAGTGCCAAAATGGTAAAAAGGGCTTATGGTCCCCATCCATCTGATAGATAATTATGTAAACTTTACAGGATAACAGGAAAAATAAAACGTAGTCCTAAGTCATATTGCATCTGCAGCACAGTTTATACTATTGCAGTGCCGCCGTTACCAACTATTGTAAACCATTTATTATTTATGTTCTAAATAAAGTTTTTTTGATTATGTAACTAAGTTACATAAAGTTGATGACCTACCTGGCGCAGTGTTGAGGGCTGTGGTCTTATAAGAGGTCCCGGGTCGTCGTTCAATCCCCGGCAGACTCAATTTGGGAAATTATACCTTCAGAATTTTCTCTGGTCTGGTCTGGTGCAATAGGCATGATGACAGTAACCAAGAATCTTTGAAATTATGAATTTATCTAATGAAATAGGATTCATGGATTATAAAAAACGTATTTATTTTTCTATTTCGAGTGAGATTGCTATTTATTTTGATAAAATAAAACTATAAAATACAGCAATCCGCCATATTGCATAAAACACAAAGAAGCGAATGACGTCACAATTGTTTGTTTTCGAGCTTTGAAAATCACACTATTGCTTACTGCACACTGCACAGAGTACATTGGTAAAAACAATAGTGAGATCACAACGACGCCATGACACCGCCGAACGTTTTGGCGTGAATTTTAAAATTTAAATTTCAAATGCTAATTTTATCTACTAAACTTTATTTTTCAGCTGAAATAAGATATTTTTTAGAAATAGTAGATACTACCGAACATAATCTGACCATTTTTCAAAATCAGTCATCATGCCTATTCTTCTGCTGTAGCTAGTATTTACGGCATTTAGCGTTCCGGTAAGATGCCGAGTATCGGAGGATCAATTAGGAATAGGTATAGGTTTAATATTAGTGCCAATCCTACAACAGGTTAGCCCGCTACCATTTTCGAAGTACTGCATCATCACTTTAACGTCAAGCGCTAACTTGTAGTGAAAAATAAGTTAGGTACTCGGCACAAAACACTCTTTAGAAGACAGTCTATCTGTTTAGACTAAGTTGAGTCTGTTTAGACTAACGGTGGATTGAACCAATGAAGTCATAGAATCAACACATCGCTGATCGTCTTTAAAAATAACCTACTGTCTATTTCGTGAAATAGATATAGGCATAGGCATAGGCATATGATAGGCAGTTTCTAAAAGAAACAATTTTCCACTTCTCGTGACTCTACGTCATGCTATAGGTAAAGTGGACTAAAACTGCTTTTTATGCTGGTGTGCCCACATAAAAGTTTCTTAATGGTAAACCAGAATACTTGCCTTCGGTTTCAGGTAAAAACATGTCTGTCCATCAGCGGGCTGTATTTCACGTACCTAATTCACAGAGTGTGTATTTCTATTGCCGCTCAAACAAAGAATAATGCAAATGCAATAAAGTGATGAATTTAAGGTCCCCATGCAGTAAATTTGTACCTATTTAAAAAGTAGGTACATCATAAATCTTGTACGATGGTACGGAACCCTTCGTGTGCGAGTCTAATATTTAAGAATAGCTAGCAAGTTGATGAAAATGTAAATTTATTTTAAGAGTTTCAACAAATCATTTAATATAGGGTTTAATTAATACAGCAACATAATGATATAGGGTCAACGTATGGTGGATTTATCTTAGTCCGTACTCGAGCCGTGTACGAGCTCGGAGAAAGATTCGGTCCTTGCGGAAAATACATCACGTACCATACATATCCTTGTTCCTTGCTAAGGCTTAATCTATGCTTATAGGACCGGTTTTAAGCATAGATTGATCGATACATTGAGAACCTGTTTATATTAATTGATGTCGGTTTATTCATAAGGGCCTAAGATTGACTTGACTCTTCCCAGATTATTCCTAATTCCATGGGTAGTATCATCGCAAAAATTCTTATAAAACGTAACGTTTTTTTCAGGCTTTTTGGAGCTTAATTAGATTCGGAGGTTGTTTGCTAATATTTACGTACCTAGGTACCTATTATAAATTATTATAATTTTAAATCATAATCGAGTAGGAATTTTCCATTATTAATACTACCTGTATGGCGCAATAATAATTATTTCACGGAGCAATAATAGAAGTTATCTCGATCTATTGTTCATAAATAGCCAAAACGTCATATAGAACGCATTATAAAATACGTTTGTACGTGCTTCCTCGCTAATTATATTATCGTCATTTTATGAATTTTATTAGGACCTTGCACTGTGTGGAGTGTTATTTTTCATATTTAGATTTACTAGTCCAAAGATACTAACATAAAACTCTTTGCATCCTGATTTAGCTAGGCTCATACACTTGGCTAAGCCATCCTAATTTTTTTTTCGGATTGAGTGCGCTGTAGGTACTCCCTGGAGGCACGGGGTTGGGCGTCGCGTCGCCGAGATAATTGATGTGAACCCTACAGTTACTAAGGGTGCTCCTATGAGGCTTATGTAATTCATATCTGCACCCCGACAGGGTCCTGACTCCGGGCGGGGCACGGTCTAGCATGAATAACTTCACACATCAACATCACACTACAAATTTTTCTAACGTGCCCATTTTTCTAACGTTTTGACACAACAGGACCTACTGTTTATAAACTGTAATATTATAAACTTTGTGCAAAATTGAAAAAATTGAAAAATCAACATTAAAGGATTTAAAAATTTTGTGAATTCAACTTATTAAGAAGTCGACGTAGACGACCTAAACGTTTTCCTATCAAGTTGATTATTATTATAATACTTAACAATTTGAGTAAATTATGTAAATGTGTAACGTCTTGTACATACAAATAAAGCGTTACATTGCTAAAGAAGAAGTCCAAAGTCTTACAAAAATTTCCATTATATTAGAATGTAAATAATTCATCAGTAAGATAAATCGTCCATGTAAACGATACCCGCAACGCGCTTAGCTTTAACAACGTAGAAGTTTGAATATACCTACCTACTAAGGTTATTATCCTTTTAACAGAAAACGTGTGATCAGCTTCTCCTCAGGGCCGTCTTTAACCTATTGGAGGCCCTGGCACTTCAGGATAATGGGGCCTCTATAAAAAGGCATATTATGCCCTTATGAAACATGCTTATAGATATAGATAAGCAATATACTAGATTGATTGAACTGTTATTTAAAAATTTTTAAATAACAGTGGTTACTTACACGGTTACTTAAAAAAAACTTCAAGATCAATTTAAAATCTGATTAACATACTATTGTGGTATATTTTGAACGTAATATAAGTGTATAGTTATCGTTAGTGAATATCGGTTATCTATCGGTTGGTGATCTGGCAGTAATTAGGGGGCCCCCATCGATCGCGGGGCCCTGGGCACTTGCCCAGAGTGACTAGTGGCAAAGAGGGGCCTGCTTCTCCTTGCGATCAATTGCGATAAAGAGACCTAGGACTCAGCGGTCGACAGAGGTACCTGGTCTAAGCTCCAGGGTGTCATCAAAGAATGGGGCCCCTGACTTTTTGATGACTTTTGGGCAACCGATTTTCCGATAGTGCATAGAAGGTATTCTTATTCTAAGGTAGGGTATTCTTGCACCGTATTTAGTTAAAAAGTTACCGCTTAGTTTCTTGTTGGATTTTCTCGGTAAAAATGGCATTTGGCGGTAACGCGAGCCAGAGTACAAGTGGTACCATCTAGGTGGCACAAAGTAAACTAAATTAACCTAGACGTAAATAATTATTTTAATTAAAAATACTAGCGGCTTTTTGATTGGCAACTTGGCAAATACATATTCCCCCATTTATAATTACACATAAAAATTAGTATTTGATCACTTATTCGATTCATGTAGCGGGATCTCGTACCATGAAAAACAATAAAACATTTCAAAAGAACGGTGCCTATGCCAATCGTAATAATATAAATACAAAGGTACTTAAGTAGGTAAGTAAAACGATTTTAAATATTCGAATTAAAATACATATTTGTGGTTTGTCTATTTTCATCAGCAAATTTTAATTGGTTGGTAAATATTAATATTCTCGGTTTTCATTAATTTTACAGAAATCATATTAATTGATCTACTTATCAAAATGAAATTACCTCGCACAATAAGGTAATTAGCCACGGTAACATAAAATTTGAACGGGTATTTTCAACAATAGATCCATTGTAAAATGCATCATTGTCGATGCATAAGGAATCCTTGAATTAAACCATACTAATATTATAAATGAGAAAGTGCATTTCTTTGTAGGTTTGACCTTCAATCAAGCCGCAAAAGAGCAAATCAACCTGACTTTTTGAATGGTCATAGTTGAAAACCTGGAAAGTGACATTGGCTACTTTTTATTCCGGAAATTTAAGGAGTTTTTTTTTAATCCACTACATGTTAGCCCTTGCGATCTCACCTGGTGGTAAGTGATGATGCAGTCTGAGATGGTAGCGGGCTAACCTGTTAGGGGCATGGAAGTCTATTAAACCCATGCCCTATTCGGTTTCGTACCGGAACGCAATCGCTTGGCGGCACGTCTTTGCCGGTAGGGTGGTAACTAGCCACGGCCGAAGCCTCCCACCAGGCCAGACCAGGGAAAATTCAGAAATTATAAATACACAAATTGACCCTGCCGGGGATCGAACCCGGGACCTCCACACCTTAAGACACAGCGCTACACACTGCGCCACGGAGGTCAGGAGGAGTTCCCGTGGGAATTAAGAACTCTTATTCCATGCGGACGAAGTCGCGGGCATCAGCTAGTAATATATTATAATATGTAAAAATTCCAATTGTAATTATATTTTGTTGCTATGCTATAATATTAACTCAAACCAACCTTTATTATGTGTTTCTATATAATACGAAATAAGAAGTTAATGTGACCAACTATGTAAATAATGAAACCATACCAAGCATATTCCAGTTATATTTTAATATTGTATTGTTAAAATATGTTTTTGCAATAATATAGTGCTGCTACAATATGAAATATATTATTAACTTTAACAATAAAATCTTTTGAAATGACTTTTATAATTTACTTACTAGGTATCGACGTTCAGCTCCAATCGCATGGTTTAGGAATTGGTTTGTGATTTTTTGTGTTGATAAAATTATTTTGATATATAGGAAGCATTCGCGTACTAAGAAAATAATTTTGGATAAAACAGTTGCTTAGAAATAGCCAGACACAAAACATCACGCAATTTATTTTTCCGGTTTCAGGTGACAATGACATTTATAAAGTTCACTCGTGCGTCCATTTTTGCCTTGTATATTATCAGCATTTATCACTTTAACAGATTAGGCGTAATAGACGATATCTTAATATGGACGAATTGCGTGTAAGACCAACGGCTAACAAATCGAACATAGTATCCTTAAAAGTAGGTATATACTTACTAAAATTCATACCGTCTTAGTGATTGAAAAAACCGCAGCTTAAATAGATAGATAAATAATGTATTGCCACACAAAACACACAGTTTGAATATAAACAAAATACAGAAAACAACGCAAATACATGCTTGCGCATGGGCAGCCTTATCGCTAAAAGTGAACTCCTCCAGGCGGCCCGTTTCAGGAATTTCAAAAAACTCGCCAAGTGCGTGTCGAGCCACGCGCAGTGTAATGGTTCCGTATTTACCCGTTACGATATGCGAATGAACATTTAAGTTGGTTTAAGTTGGTCGTTGGTCGTGGGGGGTAAGGGAGTGCAACAGCCAACCTCACCTGCCCGTGGTACCCCCTGCTGGTCTACAAACGAGGCTCTGGCGACCGACAAATGGCGGTATAACCATTTAAAACTCGCTAGACTGTTTAAATGACTCAGGCTGGTGTCGGACAGCAGCGACATCGGTGCGATCAGTTTAGCCCTGCGATGGCCAACACGTCTGCCCAGCGCGGCCAAAATGGGATACGTACACAAGGCCAAGGCCCCTAGTCCCCGGCGGTCCCGCTATTCCTGGCTCTGGCAGCGGCCATGGTAACGGCGGGGCAGGGGGTGCGAAGAATCTCCGGAAGAGATTCCGCTGCCAACCCCGACGACTAGACCTGGCAACATACAACGCACGCACTTTGAGGACCGACGAGAAGATCATCGAACTGGAAGAAGCAGTGAGCAAGTTGCGTTGGGATATTATTGGATTATCTGAAGTCCGAAGAGAGGGGGAGGACTCGATAATCCTCAAATCCGGCAACTTGTTTTACTACCGGGAGGGCGACCAGCAGTCCCAGGGTGGTGTCGGATTCATCGTCCACAAGTCCCTCGTTAACAATGTTGTTCAAGTCGAGAGTGTGTCAAGCAGGGTAGCGTACCTTGTACTCAGAATTACCAAATGGTATTCGCTGAAGGTTATACAGGTGTACGCACCGACATCGGCACAACCCGACGAGGAGGTAGAGGTGCTGTATGAGGATATTTCAAGACCCGTACATACCTCTAGATGTTGTGATGGGGGATTTCAACGCAAGGCTGGGTGAACGGAGCGGTGCAGAGGTGAGAGTGGGGCAATTTGGATATGGGCGGAGGAACCACAGGGGCCAAATGCTGGCCGACTTCATGGAGAAGGAAGGCCTTTTTATGATGAACTCCTTCTTCAGGAAGCGGCTACATAGAAAATGGACCTGGATGAGCCCTGATGGTTCCACGAGAAATGAGATTGACTTTATCATGTCAACCAAGCGGCAAATATTCAATGATGTCTCTGTGATCGACAGGGTGAAAACCGGAAGTGATCACCGCATGGTAAGAGGCACATTGAATCTTAACATCAAGCTGGAAAAGGCCAGACTGGTGAAGTCTACTCTCCGACCTTCACGTGCTCATATTCAAAACCCCGAGAGCTTTCAACTGGAACTGCAGAACCGGTTCGATTGCCTAGCAGATTGCGAGTCTGTGGACGATTTGAACAACAGGCTGGTGGAAACTGTCCAGATGGTAGGGTCCAAGTTCTTTAAGAACCACCGTCCGAAAAGAACCAAAAGGTTTCAGACCACACTCTCAAGCTCATGGATGAGAGAGCAGAGATGGGACTACAGTATTCAACAGACGCGTCGGCCTACCGGCAGATTAATAGGCAGATTTCTAAAGCGCAAACGCGTGACTTGCGAAATTTTAACACCGAGTACATCAAAAGTACCATCGAGCGTAACAAGGGCTCCAAAGTATTCGCAAGAGATCTGTCTATCGGACAGAGCCAGCTGACGCGACTTAAAACTGATGATGGTAGTCTTATTTCTTCCAAACCCGAGATCTTGGGAGAGGTGGAGAAGTTCTATGGACAGTTATACACCACAACGCAAAAGCCTGTTGACGATTTGGCTAGAGATCCCAGAGCCAAATTGACCCGGCACTATACCGAAGATATCCCGGACGTCAGCCTTTACGAGATTAGTATGGCTCTCAAGCAACTTAAGAACAACAAGGCACCAGGTGAGGACGGAATCACAGCAGAACTCCTGAAAGCGGGTGGAAAACCGATACTTAAGGTCCTTCAGCGATTGTTCAATTCCGTCATTCACGAGGGCATAACGCCACAGGCATGGCACAGGGGCGTGGTGGTTCTGTTCTTCAAAAAGGGTGACAACACCTTGCTGAAGAATTATAGACCCATCTCGCTGGTAAGCAATGTCTATAAGTTGTTCTCGAGAGTCATTACGAACCGTCTCGCTCGAAGTTTCGACGACTTCCAGCCTCCCGAACAAGCCGGATTTCGAAAAGGCTTTAGTACCATAGACCACATTCACACGCTGCGGCAGATTATACAGAAGACGGAAGAGTATAACCGGCCACTATGCTTAGCGTTTGTGGACTATGAGAAAGCCTTCGATTCGGTGGAAACTTGGGCTGTATTAAGGTCGCTGCAGAGATGCCGGATAGACTACCGGTATATCCAAGTACTGAAGTGTTTGTACGAAAACGCTAAAATGTCAGTTCGTATACAGGACCAGACTACGAGGCCAATCCAACTGCGGCGTGGAGTGCGACAGGGGGATGTAATCTCCCCGAAACTCTTCACCGCCGCGTTGGAAGACGTCTTTAAGCTTCTGGATTGGAACGGATTTGGCATCAACGTCAATGGCGAGTACATCAATCACCTTCGGTTTACCGATGATATAGTCATCATGGCTGAGACTCTGGGAGACCTTAATACAATGCTCAATGACCTCAGTAGAGTTTCACAACAGGCGGGCCTTAAAATGAACATGAGTAAGACGAAAATCATGTCTAATGCTCATATTCCGCTCCACCCAGTAATCGTTGAGAGCTCTGCACTCGAAATTGTAGACGAGGATATATACCTAGGACATACGGTAGGTCCAATTTCGAGAAAGAGGTGGGCCGCCGAATCCAACTCGGCTGGGCAGCGTTCGGGAAGCTTCGAGATGTCTTCTCGTCCAAGATTCCTCAGTGCCTGAAGACCAAAGTCTTCGAACAGTGCGTGTTGCCAGTGATGACCTATGGATGCGAGACTTGATCGCTAACTATGGGCCTCATAAGGAAGCTCAGGGTTACTCAGCGGGCGATGGAGAGTGCAATGCTCGGGGTTTCTTTGCGCGATCAAATCAGGAATGAGGAGATTCGCAAAAGAACGAAAGTAACCGACATTGCTCGACGCGTTGCGAAGCTGAAGTGGCAATGGGCGGGGGGGGGTCGTTGGCAGACCCCCTACTCGGTGGACGGACGACATCAGGCGAGTCGCAGGGAGTCGCTGGATCCAGGCGGCGCAAGACCGCGGCATGTGGAAATCCATGCAAGAGGCCTATGTTCAGCAGTGGACGTCTGTCGGCTGATAATGAAGTTGGTCGTCTATTAGGTACTCGTTATGTTGTAAAGCCTACTTTTAGTTTCCTTTTAACTTCGTTATACTGCCTTCCTAAGTTCCTACATTTATTGTGTCGCTACCAATGGCGTCAGCTAGAGCATTTTTCCTACCCTCACTGAGATTAGAAGCAGTAAACTATAGCTCAGGGCCATCATGCGGTGAAATGTAGTCCTTGTAGTCTAGGCAATAAAGCTAGTCGACCCCAACAATAATTCTTCAGGCGACGAAACTTTACAGTATGATAAAGTATCATGAGTTTAACGTATATTATAAATATCCAATAAAAAATCATAAAGGAAGTAAGGGTTTTTATGCTCTACCTAATTGTTAAAGCAGGTAGGTACATTATCGCGTTTAACGCAGTTTAGGTTTGATAATAAAATCGGGTTTAATTTCGATGTTCTGCAAGATTATTTCGTTTGATATTTCGGGTTTGAGTGTAAATATACTACCTACTAATATTTAAAAAATAAATCGATAAAATATTCAGTCATAAATATTAAGGTTTAGTTATAAATACCTAACTTCCGGATGGATTTTTCGTTGGATATTTTTGTATAAGTATTGGTTCATACCAATACCTGGGCCGGTTTCTGAATTAAGCATTTAAGCAAAAACAGCAAGTTCTAGCTTTCACACCTTACACAATATCAATTCAGAAACAAAAATTTGCTTAATTAGTCCTTAAGTAGTCTTTGAGACAGACTCAACATGAAATTCTCAATTCAGAAACTGGCCGATAGTCATCTCATATGATCATATGATTTATCTAATCTACTTGAATACAGCATACATTGACTTATAAATCGATGACAGCATACTGTACTTGAACTCTACAGTAACCCTACTTCTACGAATTCACTCAACACTACGACTCCCCAATTTGGCCCCTCTGTATAGTTTGTGCCTAAAAATAATGTTTTTCGAATTCTTTCTTAAATAAAATAAATTCTCATTCTTAAATGCTATAAAATATACTTTTTCCTGCACTCAAACGATTCCTATAGTACTTACCTACCAATTTCAAGTACTAAAAATAATATTAGGTAAGTATTATTTTTACATAATAATATTAGGTAAGTATTATAATAATAAAATATTTAATATGTTAGTGAAATAGAGCCTCTAGGAAGCTCTTAGGAAACACTCAGATAGGGATATAAAGTAATAAGAAATTCTGGGATTTATCAGAAATGTGTAATTTCAAGTTCAAGTTTTCCCCACTGGGCCGGTTTCTGAATTGAGAATTTCATGTTGAGCCTGTCTCAAAGACTAATTAAGCAAATTTTTGTTTCTGAATTGATATTGTGTAAGGTTTGAGAGTTGGAGCTTGCTATATTTGCTTGAATACTTAATTCAGAAATCGGCCCAATATCAAATCAAAATCAAAAATTTGCTATATTAGTCCGTAAGTAGTCTTTGAGACAGACTCAACATGAAATTCTCAATTCAGAAACCGGACAGTTTTACTGCAACGTAATTTAATTAGTCTTGGTAATAACTTCAAATTATATAGCTTTCATTTGAATGGGATCCTGATAATAGCCAAGGCTTGCAACAGTTGTAAGAGAAATAAGAAATTATAATATCTTGATTATTTAAGTCTATGTGAGGAAAGTAAATAAAGACCAAAAATAAAGTACTTATTAAAAACTAGATGATGCCCGCGACTTTGTCAGCGTGGATTAAGGTTTTTAATTCCCGCGGGAACTCGTAAATTTTCCGGGATAAAAAGCCTATAACCGACCTCGGGATACAAACTATCACCTATCACTATCACTATCATGAAATTTGGTACAAATTTCATCAAAATCGGTTGAACGAGTGGGCCGTGAAAGCGTAGCAGACAGACAGAAAGACACACTTTCGCATCATACTTTAATATTATAAATGCGAAAGTGTGTTTGTTTGAAGGTTTGTTGGTTTGTTGGTTTGTCCTTCAATCACGCTGCAACGGAGCAACGGATTGACGTGATTTTTGGCATGGGTATAGTTGAGGGCCTGGAGAGTGACATAAGCTACTTTTTATCCCGGAAAATTAAGGAGTTCCCGTGGGAATCAAAAAAACATATTCCACGCGTACGAAGTCGCGATCATCAGCTAGTTTATAATATTAAGTATGGATATGGATTATGTACTAGAAGATTGATGTGTTAACCCACATTTGTCACCATTTTAAATTTATGAACCAGAACAGACCACAGACTACGGCCGGTAAACGTACACGGTACACCTATTCCCGGATTACCTAGAAATTTAAAACGTATCTACTTACCATTTTTTTTTTTATTCCATAAAAATTAAACAATTCAAGTAAAGTACTAAGGTACACCATAATTTTTTTTATTACCGCTTTTATATCATTCAGCTTTCATGATAGAGCATACAAACCTTTTTTTGTCGCAAACTGTTAATAGAGTTAGGACTCCTGCCTTTTTGTTTACATTTCTAAGAAAACCAATTTATATTTTAATTTAAAATATTTTATGATGAAAAATAGACATTAATTTAATTATTAACATTATTTTTTTATATTACGAATGTTAACAGAGTTGGTTTATGTTTCATATTCTACTCTTTCTATTATATTCTATTCTACTCTTTGGTAATAATTCCTCCGGGGCCATAAATTGTCTATTAAAAAAATTGAGGATCAAGAATGGCCGGATGGCAATAACAGTCGGAAAAGTTTTTGGAATCGCAAGCTTATTTTCCGAACATGAGATATGAAAAATAGAATACTAACTATATCCATCTCCAAGATCTATCTCTGAACGAAATACCAAAAGTTAAAATCGGTTAAAAATCTTAACAATGAGACAAACAGACACACTGACGCATTTATAATATTAGTAAGGATATTTGCATGCGGGAATAATTTTTAAAATCCAATTTTAGGAAAGAGAGCAACTTCAATTAAAAACCTTGGGGCAAAATTGCTTTTCCTTTATGGCTCATTCCCAAATTACAGCCAGGGTCAATGGCATTCACCTAACTTGTAATATTATTACGCAATTTTCGTCTTGACCGACTTTACAAAAAAATTAGGACGAATATGTACGTGATGTCTGCTTTTGATTGATTGAAACACGTATTCATATTATTCCAATTACTCTAAAAAGATCTATGTCGAATAGTTTAGGGCACTTATTTACTTAGGAATTCTCAAGGCAAGCTATGGGAAGGTTGTTGTGCTAAAATTGAACGTGCTACTCAATTTCAGTTTGCTAATAAACTAAGTTCAGCGGAGAAACATATTATTTACAGTAAGTTAAATGACGAAGTAAAAAGTAACAGCAGCCAGCTGATAGGCAGTAGTCGAGCTGAAGCTAACAAAAACAGACGTAACGTTACTACTTAACTGCCAATCATAAGACGCACGCGCCACCGTGCGGTCGCGACTATTAAATTAAAAATTCGGACAATATTTATTCTGAATAAAACGCGAAATAAAATAAAAAGTATAGTTTGCGTAGTATGCTAAAAACAAATGAACTATATTGCAGCAATCGTTAATCAACATGACGTTGCGGGTCGAAGTGCCCGAAAAAGTCTTGACTATAGAATCATGCAAGTGCAAATCGTATGAGAAAGAAATGAAAAAATCTGAAAAGAAGTTCAGTGGCAGATTGAAGGAGTTTATTAAAAAAACATGGGCTCTGAAATCAAAAGTGACAGTGGAACCTTATGTAATATGTTATGTGCTACCGAGTGTTTTAGCGGGATTAGCTGTACAGAATTTGTGTTTAGAGAAATCGTGCCTAGTAAATTTAAAATACGACCAAGAGACCTGCGACCACATTATGCAAGGTCGCACACAAAATTATACAGAGCAAGAGAAGAATGTTCAGAGGATGGTAGCTGGAATGACAGCGTGGAGCTTTCCATTACAGACAGCACTGCCTGGAATATTAACCCTTTTTGTAGGTGCATGGAGCGATCGCACAGGCAACAGAAAGAGTTTCATGGTGTTCCCGATTTTAGGAAAACTTATATCATGTTTTGGCATCATCCTGAGTACAGTATTTTTTCTCCAAGTGGGTTTAAATGAAACGGCCATAATCGAGGGACTACCTCCAGCATTAGCTGGTGGTCGTGTTGCAATGACAATGGCGGTATACAGCTATATCACGGATATCACAAGTGATTCTGAACGGACTTTTCGTTTAGGGATTATCACTGCTATATTGACTCTAAGCAGGCCAATTGGGCTTGCCCTTAGTGGAATAATGACAAAACGTTTCGGTTATTACGGTGTTTTTACTGTAGCGTGTATTTTCTACATGACCGGCTTTGTGTATATCATCTTAAGGCTCAAGGAAAAGAAGAAGAAGAAGAACATTGATAATGAAAAAACTGAAACGGTGTTCTCCATGTTTTCGGTGAAAGATTTCGCTGCAACTGTGAATGTAGCGTTCAAACCGCGTGAGGGTTCACGTCGTTTGCAAATCATTTTAATTATGTTTGCATACATGTTCATCGTGGGACCGGTTTTAGGTAAAGTGCACATTTCTTTTATTTAATTTTTACGCATAATATTACGGTTATTTGATAAGTAATAATATTGTGATTTTCATAATGAAAAACTGATGCGTGTGATAAATTGTTGTCGTAAAAGTACGCCACATGCGCTCGCATCGCTAGGTTTTATTTTCATTTTATAGCTGAATGTAAATTTCCTTTTTCCCCTCGATATTGATGTGCTATAAACTTGCAACAAATCGCAAGACATAATATTAATCAAAAAGTGTTCATATCAAATATTTCTGACTTGAATAATATTTTTAAATAATTGTATATTTATGGATATAAAAGCAAATCACTAATATCATTGAAGATAAGTGACACGTTTTGATTAAGATATTCTTCATTTTGTACTTGCTAAAGAGAGAAAAGACCCGACACTTTTCAGTTGTTAAAAAAAATAAGAACTTCTCTCTGGGATTTCTAATCAATGTTGAAATTCTGCTTTTGGCATGAGCAAAAAATAGTAAATTACAAACATGGTCGCTTAGTACATCTTATTTCACTAGTTTTTCCTCACGCTTGATGTTTACGTCTATAATAGTAGCTACACTAATTAATGGTACTAAATTGTATCTTGCGGCAGATAGAGTTCATTGCTTAGTAAGCAAACCGTTTGAATTGGTTTGCTTACTCTAAACAAAGTAAGTAATTATCTAAGGTTGAAGTTCATAGTAAAACTAATTATTATTAGGTTATTAGTAGGTTAATAGTTGGATATTGCAAAAAAATATAGTCAGGTGATGGAGAGAGAATACTACGAACCTCAAACAACCTCTATTATTATTTGAATTTTACTGTTTGCAACGGACGGTTATAGTTTAGTTGTAAGAGTGAGCCTTATTGAATTGATATTCGAGTCGTTGCTTGTGTCTCATTTTGATTGATCTTTGGTGAAAAATCCATTTGAAATTATTCGATGGGAATGTCGTGAAAACGCGTTTTCTTTATAGAGGTTTTGGACAATCCACTACCAACAGCTCGCTATATTTAAAAACTCTTGATTAGGTATTGAATACTTTCAGAGTGTTATATATGTATTTTGTGGTTCGCGATATAAATCATTGTTGCGCCCTATAATATGAGGCCCCTCCGTGTTGGAGCTGTTTCCTCAAACACCGAGTGACATTAAGAATATAATATAAATAAAAAGGCTTCTCGAATGATGTTTACATAATATTATAATGAATTGTATGTGGAAATGAGCTTCTGCACTATGACTGAGTTAACATTTACTTACCCACAATAATGATTCTGTAGGTATCGTCACAATGATGATAGGGTACCTAAGCAGTGTTTTTATGCCTCTTTGAACTGCACGCCACTGCTTTCAGGGTTCAAGTACTTATGTATGTATGTGAGTTTGTATATCCTACCATAACTTATATACGCCTGAACCGATTTTGATAAATGAGGTATCGTTAGAATCTCGAGCTTATTTCAGGTGACATAGGCTAGTAAAATTTAAAAAAATTGATGGGGTGACCATGGTCCCGACTAAAGTTGAAAAAAAGAATCGGAAATAAGATTAACTGTATGATCATCATCTAAAAAATGATAAGTAGATTCCAAAAATATATAACACTATAGTTCAATATTCAGTGATTCACAAAAAAGTATCATCTAATAAAAATGTGAATAAGATTCCAAAGGTACCTAATTAATGACTGTGGTATCGTTACGTACCTAGTAGCAGTGGTAGCCGTGCTTACTTCCATTCGAGGGGGATTTTTTTATTACACGACTGCCCAAAAAAGAATTGTTAGGTTTTCTGGGTTCCTGTATGTATGTGTGTTTCTTTATTCCACCATAACTTCTAATTATGTCTAAACAGATTTGCATGTATGGGGTAACGTTAGAATCCTAACAATATCCCGACTCCAGAGTGACACGGGCTATAAATTTTTTGAACAATCCAATACGGGCTACGGCAGAGCAGTCGTATTTTTTTAATAATCTTAATTATATTCACTTGTTAATAGTTCCAAGTGTCCGTAGACCTAAGTATTTAATATTATAAGTTTCATATTGATACCTCCCGTACGTATTGCCGCAAAAAAAAGGTGTTGACAGACAGACGGACATATTAGAAAAACAAAAAGGAAATCCATACTAATATTATAAATGCGAAAGTGTGTCTGTCTGTCTGTCTGCTACGCTTTCACGGCCCATCTGTTCTACCGATTTTGATGAAGTTTGGTACAGGGATAGGTTGTATCCTGGGGAAGGACATAGGCTACTTTTTATCCCGTAAAATTTAAGAGTTCCCGCGGGAATCAAAAAATTTTTTCTCTTCAACCGGTTTGATGAAATTTGGTATAGGGATAGTTTAATACCCGGGGAAGGACACAGGCTACTTTTTATCCCGGAAAATTAAGGAGTTCCCGCGGGAATCAGAAAACCTTAATCCACGCGGACGAAGTCGCGGGCATCATCTAATCCTTACTAGTCCTTACTTCCTTACTAATATTATAAATGGGAAAGTGAGTTTGTTTGTATGTTTGTTCCGCTTTCACGCCGTAACTACTGAACCGATTGCTTTGAAATTTTGCAGACGTAAAGTTAGAAGTCCGGATTAAATAATAGGGTACTTTTTATCCCGGAAAATTAAAGAGTTCCCGCGGGAACTAAAACTCCTCAATCCACGCGGACGAAGTCGCGGGTATCAGCTAGTATTATATAAGTATAATAATATACAGTAGTACAGGCCAAATGTTAGGAAACTGATAAATTATTGACCGTCAACGTGGTCTATCTTGCTGGGTGCAAACACAAAATGATAACGTTTATTTACCAAATCGACTCAAGCATTTCTGTAACTCTTATAAATCGTAATTAGTACTAGATATTATAAAGACACGTAAAACAGTATTATCTTTAACAGCTAGCCGATGCCCGCGACTACGTCCGCGTGATTTAAGTTTTTTGTTATTCCCGCGGGAACTCCTTAATTTTCCGGGACAAAAAGTAGCCTAAGTCACTCTCCAGGTCCTCAACTATACCCATGCAAAAAATCACGTCGATCCGTTGCTCCGTGGCGGCGTGATTGAAGGACAAACGAACAAACCAACAAACAAACTGACTTTCGCATTTATAATATTAGTATGGATGTTGTTAAAAAGAGGACGAAACGTTTTATTCCTGTGATATCAGTAAATATAGTCAAGAAGTAAGAACTGTTTCTTGCATTCATCATACTATCCATACTTCCAACTATAAGTAATATTATAAATGCGAATGTGTATCTGTCTGTCCGTCTGTCTGTTTGTCTAATGTCGGGCATAATCTAGTAAGAATATAATAATAACTACAGACAAGTGTAGAATTGTTATTTAAATTATTGGTATTGTAACCTGCACTTAACGACAATTTTATACACTTTGCACAATTTTATTTTGGGTATCATTTGAGATCATATTAAGTAAGAATCAAGAAACCTCAATCCACGCAGCCGAAGTCGCGGGCATCAGCTAGTACCGCAATATGTTAAGGATAAAGATCTGAGTAGAATATCGCACTTGTTTAACTTAACGACACAAAAAAAAATCTGCTTTTGTGGGCAAGTAAACTAAAAATCGTTGGTCTAGTAGTTAGCATGTTTGAATGCGGCCAACAAGGTCCCGGGTTCGAGGCCCGGGTCGGGCCATAAATAAGTTTTGGGTTTTTCTGACTAGAAATTCTCAGTACTAGCCCGGAGCTAGGAAGTTGGCGGTAATTCACCCCGTGCCTCGGAGAGCACGATAAGCCATCGGTCCCGGTTATTACCTATCACTAACATGATAATAGTCGTAAAAGCCCGCCAACCCGCATTGGAGCAGGGTGGTGGGTCTAAACTCTAATTCCCTCTCTCTTATGAGAGTGGAGGCCTGTGCCCAGCACGTTAATGGGCTGTAGTGATGAGTGTGAGTAATGAAACTAAAAATATTCCAAAAACTGAAATAAGTGTTTGGTTGGTTTAATTATATATTTGAACAGGGAAGTAAAATAAAAGTAGTTTAGAATACAGCGTAATATAGTAAATGTAGGGCAGAGGTCAAAAATGTCAAACGTTTAATAATAATTGAGATCAAAGCTTGTAATTATTACAACTATCTATATTATTACAAGTTACAACAATCTCTTAATAAGTGGGTAAATGAATCAAAGAATACCTAATTTTTTTACATTGTAATTAATAATTGTGCTTAGTGACTGTGGGGATCCTATTTTAAAATAGGATCTCCACGACTTTGTTGGCAAGGATTAAGATGTAAGATTTCCGAGGACACTCTTTGATTTCCCATCATCCCATCGGACGTTGTCATGGTTAAGGACGACATTAGGTACTGCGGTCTGCGAGCATTAACATGACTGCACGGACACTTTTTCTTTCACTCAGGGCAAGCTAGCTACACAAGCAACTGCTAACTTACCAATCTGCAGTCATTGTCCTTTAGTTTTCAACCGACACTGTGAGGCTCGCAACAAAAAGGTCTCTGACGCCATATCGTCAGGGGATAATTGGGTGCGAAACATAAAAAATAAATGAAATAAACTGTAAGGTTATGTCCTGATTTGCCGAAAAAAGAAGCAAACATTTTACAATAACTCTCTTGTTGACTTACGCTGAGTTCGCACTGCGAAAAATATTCGCGTGAATTTTTTTGCAGTGCGAACGTAGCCTTAAGCCAAAGCAAAAATCGAAATATTCATAGTAATAGCAAAACACACACGCGGTGCCTAAAGGACACCACAATGGAAATATTGACATTTGGATAACTCCTTGCAAGGGAAAAAATTCAACTCCTTTATTTTAACGTTTAAATAATATTTATAAATTCTACTCCGATGGGGCAGTCCAAAGCGCCTTCAAAGATTTTATTGATTCCCGTCCGAATGGTTTTTTTAGTAAAGGGATCAATGAACTACCTATGAAATAGCAAAAGTGCATAGATAGCAATGGTACATACTTTTATAAAGTAAATAAATTATATTAAAAAAAACGGCCAAGTGCGAGTCGGACTCGCGCACCGAGGATTCCGTACAAACCTTTAAACCTTCAAAAGTTTAAAAAAATAGTATTTTTATTCCACTTATCTATTTCAATTTTTGTTTAATACCTCTACGCGTTCAGGCGGAAAGGGGTAATAAATTTAAAATTATTAAAAATATTTTTATTATATGATGTAACTAAAAATTTATGCTTTTCGTAATTTTTCCTTTATCTGTGCTATAACACGTTGCTTCGTACCAATTTTCAAGATCTTGAGTTAACGGGACGTACCCTGTAGGTTTTGATTCCCTTGCAAGCATCGAAATTTGCAGCATAAACGGCTGCATCTTTTGATTCTGTTGGCTTAGAAGTTTGATTTTTTCACAGCTCCAAGGGACAGTAGACTTGAGTATTTGATATGAATTTCAGCTTGATACGTTCCTGAGAAAAAGGGTCTTGACACACAGACGGACGGATAACAAAGTGAGCCTATAAGGGTTGTTTTTCCTTTTGAGGTACGGAACCCTTATTATTAAAAATATTTTTATTAAATGATATAACTAAAATTTATGCTTTTCGCAATTTTTCCTTTATCTGTGCTATTAGACGTTGCTTCGTACCAAATTTCAAGATTCTGAGTTCACGGGAAGTACCCTGTAGGTTTTGTTTCCCTTGTGAGTGTCGAAAATTTGCATTAAAATATTTTTATTATATGATATACCTAACTAAAGATTTATGTTTTTCGCAATTCTTCCTATATCTGTGCTATAAGACGTTGCTTCGTACCAAGTTTCAAGATTCTGAGTTCACGGGAAGTACCCTGTAGGTTTTGATTCCCTTGCGAGTGTCGAAAATTTGCATAAAAATATTTTTATTATATGATGTAACTAAAAATTTATGTTTTTCGCAATGCTTCCTATATTTGTGCTATAAGACGTTGCTTCGTACCAAGTTTCAAGATTCTGAGTTCACGGGAAGTACCCTTTTGGGGTTGATTCCCTTGCGAGTGGCGAAAATTTGCATAAAAATATTTTTATTATATGATGTAACTAAAAATTTATGTTTTTCGCAATTCTTTCTATATCTGTGCTATAAGACGTTGCTTCGTACCAAGTTTCAAGATTCTGAGTTCACGGGAAGTACCCTGTAGGTTTTGTTTCCCTTGCGAGTGGCGAAAATTTGCATAAAAATATTTTTATTATATGATGTAACTAAAAATGTATGTTTTTCGCAATTCTTCCTATATCTGTGCTATAAGACGTTGCTTCGTACCAAGTTTCAAGATTCCGAGTTCACGGGAAGTACTCTGTAGGTTTTGATTCCCTTGCAAGTGTCGAAAATTTGCATAAAAATATTTTTAATATATGATGTAACTAAAAATTTATGTTTTTCGCAATTCTTCCTATATATGTGCTATAAGTCGTTACTTCGTACCAAGTTTCAAGATTCTGAGTTCACGGGAAGTACCCTGTAGGTTTTGATTCCCTTGCGAGTGTCGAAAATTTGCTTAAAAATATTTTTATTATATGATGTAACCAAAAATTTATGTTTTTCGCAATTCTTCCTATATCTGTGCTATAAGACGTTGCTTTGTACCAAGTTTCAAGATTCTGAGTTCACGGGAAGTACCCTGTAGGTTTTTATTCCCTTGAGAGTGGCGAAAATTTGCATAAAAATATTTTTATGAGGTATATGTTGTAACTAAAAATTTATGTTTTTCGCAATTCTTCCTATATCTGTGCTATAAGACGTTGCTTAGTACCAAGTTTCAAGATTCTGAGTTCACGGGAAGTACCCTGTAGGTTTTGATTCCCTTGCGAGTGTCGAAAATTTGCATAAAAATATTTTTATTATATGATGTAACTAAAAATTTATGATTTTCGCAATTCTTCCTATATCTGTGCTATAAGACGTTGCTTCGTACCAAGTTTCAAGATTCTGAGTTCACGGGAAGTACCCTGTAGGTTTTGATTCTCTTGCGAGTGCAAGAAAATTCGAAAATTTGCAGCATAAACGGCTGTATCTTTTGATTGCGTTGGCTTAGAAGCTTGATTTTTTCACAGCTTCAAGGAACCGTAGACCTGAGTATGTGATATGAATTTCAGCTTGATACCTCCATGCGTTCCTGAGAAAAAGGGTCTTGACACACAGACGGACGGACAACGAAGTGATCCTATAAGGGTTCCGTTTTTTCCTTTTGAGGTACGGAACCCTAAAAAAAATCGACTTTATGTTCCTCCCTTACAAAACGCAAATTTCATACGTAAGGACCTAATATTATAAATGTCAGTCTCAGAAATAAAATGTACTTACTTAACATGTTCCCAAAGAGTTCTATTTTCGAAGCCCTTTACTTTTTTTTTTTTTTTTATCTTAATATTTTTAACCGACTTCCAAAAAAGGAGGAGGTTCTCAATTCGGCGCGTATCTTTTTTTTTTTTTATCTGAAACTAGCTGATGTCCGCAACTTCGTCCGCGTGGTTTAAGTTTTTTAAATACCGCGGGAACTCCTAAATTTTCCGGGATAAAAAGTAGCCTATATCACTCTCCATGTCCTCAACTATACCCATGCCAAATATCACGTCGATCCGTTGCTCCGTTGCCAAGTGTGTTTGTTGGTTTGCAAGGACAAACCAACAAACACACTTTTTATCCCGGAAAATTAAGGAGTTCCCGCGGGAATCAAAAATCTTAAACCACTCGGACATCAGCTAGTATTTTTATAAAGTCCGTAGTATGTTTGCGATCTAGGATTAGCGCTACGCAAAATCTGCTAAGCATAAAGTTTGTAGATGACCGACCGCTCAATGGACCTCCTTGACTAATATATGTTTCGTTTCGAATAAAGGTGAGGCGCAGATGACCTACTGGTTCACTCGTTACAAGTTCAAATTCACCGAAGTGGACTACAGCTTATTCCTCACATACTCCGTCCTTGTTGGCTCTATTGGTAAGTCACTTTTTTCATCTTTTTTATCAATAAGTATAATAACTATATTTATTCTATGTATTACTAGCTGATGTCGGCGACTTCGTCCGCGTGGATAGAGGTATTTTGGTTCTTGCAGAAACTCTTTATTTTTCCGGGATTAAAAGTAGCTTATGTGTTATTCCAAGCTATAATCTATCTCTATGCCAAATTTCATTCAGATCCGTTCAGCCGTTCGGGCGTGATTGAGTAACAAACATCCATCCATCCATCCAAACTTTCGCTTTTATAATATTTATAGTTTAGATGACAGCAGAGGGGATATATTTATGATAAATTGTTTCATAACTACTACCAAAGATCAATACACGAATTAATTAAAAGAAAGACGAGGTTTTAGGAAAATCCACATGCACCGAGGGGATTAATTAATACATATCATGGGGTGTATAGTATAAAAGTCATCCAATTTAAATACGTGATTCATGTATTGTTGTGCAAATTATAAGTACCTACCAAACTAAAATAAATTTTAAAACGTAGGATCGAGACTTTTACATTCCTTGTTTAAGAGTTTCTATTGTAAGTGTTTAATAATAGTGCTTTTATAGTCATAGAAATTTCATAATATTCTTGTTAGAGTAATAACTTGTGCAATGAATATTAAAGCAGGAATGTGATACAACACTAGATATTTTGCAGAGTAGAAAAAATGTGTTTTTCTTATTGTACTACAAGTTAGCCCTTGACTGCGATCTCAGCTGATTATAAGTGATGACTGATGATAAATTCTGATGATAGCGGGATAAGCTACAGATGTGTGTCAAACCCATCAATGAACCCCTCAGACCAGAGAAAACTCGGAAATTATAAATTCCCATAATGACCTTGCCGGGGATTGAACCCGGGACCTCCTATACGTAAGCAGGTAGCGAGAATTTAAGTAGTTAGGTTCACTATATATTTTATCTACTCCAGCATCGAAAAGTTCCAATTTCGAATTTGACTTGCTTCTCATAACGATACAGTTCGTTGTATGGGAGCTGTATCGTTATGAGTCGTAGCTGTATCGATATGGTTATCTTCATAAATAGGATACCTATAGCTTAGCGGCTCTGGGTTCTGGCACTTGATTGATTTGACTTTTTTATTAATTTATAAAGTAAAAAATTATAAAGACGTCCTTGTCTCGTACTATCCTATTTTGATACTCGGCAAGCCTCGTATCAAAAAACAGCACTCGAATTAAAATGACCCTCATTACGATACAGTTGCATAAATAGCTATTACCCAATACACATTTTCAATAACATTACATCTGATGTTCAATAATACCTATTATCTATCTCACGAGTCTAAGTAATACAAATAAGAATAATACCTAACTAATTATTCTAATAGCAGATTCACTTTATAACGGAAGTACCTAATATTTTATAGGTAAGCATTTTTTTACAAGATTGTTGCGGTTCTTAGATCTAATTGAGTAAAGCAGCAATAATTAATTCATCGTCTGCGGTTAGATAGGTAAGTAGTCGTTGCGCACAAATTCATATGCCAGATTTCATAATTAAATATTCACCATTTACCACGCCTACGTGTGAAATGTAGGTGGAACTTGGAACACTAAAAGCTTGTTGAAGAATATCAATCGCATTTCCTTTCTAGATTAAAAGCGGGCCCGCTGAAACCCCTTACGGGACCCATAACGAGCTTCCGGCTAAAATTTTTGTCAGAAAGTGGACTTTTCTTTTTTTTTGGTTGAAAGCTATATTTTTAAACGTTATAGGTACTGTGAAAACCGTGAGCGAAGAAACCCGCTTTATTTTAAGACCGAATAATCTAAAAGAACGACTTTGATTTGACATTTATCTCCGATAAGCAAAATAACTTCTTTACCTATGGATGAATTATTGTAAAAATGGAGTAGGTATTTAGACTGGTTTCATGTCTTTAGGAGAAAAAAAAATAATTTATATTATAAGGAAAGGTGTAGTAGTTCGATAGGTATAATGATTAAATTATTATTTTGAATTTAATTCTTTCTTTATACCATAGGTGTGATTGTTATAAAATACCTACTAGCTGATGCCCGCGACTTCGTCCGCGTGGATTGAGGTTTTTTGGTTCGATAGACTTACGAACTCTTTAATTTTCCGGGATAAAAAGTAGCCTATGTGTTATTCCAGAATATAATCTCTATGCCAAATTTCATCCAGATCAGTTCAGACGTTCTGGCGTGATTGAGCCTAACAAACATCTATTTGAGGTTTTTTGGTTCCCGCGGGAACTCTTTAATTTTCCGGGATAAGTAAGTAAGTAGCCTATGTGCTATTCCAGACTATAATCTATCCCTGTGCCAAATTTCATTTAGGTCCGTTCAGCCTTTCTGGCGTGAAAGAGTAATAATATCGCGTCTATATAATACTAGATGATTCCCGCGACTTCGTCCGCGTGGACCAAGATTTTTCGATTCTCGCGGGAACTCTTGAATTTTCCGGGATAAAAAGTAGCCTATGTCCTTCCCCGGGATACAACCTATACCTGTACCAAATTTCATAAAAATCGGTTGAACAAGTAGGTACATTTTTTGATTCCCGCGGGAACCTTTGAATTTTCCGGGATAAAAAGTAGCCTATGTCCTTCCCCGGGATACAACCTATCCCTGCACCAAATTTCATAAAAATCGGTTGAACAGATGGGCCATGAAAGCGTAGCAGACAGACAGACAGACAGACAGACAGACACAGTTTCGCATTTATAATATTAGTATGGATAGTATGGATTAGTAGGATGACGCATGGAATCAGGTGGTACCTACCTACTGCATAGGTATCACGTCTCTCTCTCTCTCTCTCTGCATCGTATTCCTCATTACTGAGAGTCGTGACCACATTCACAGTCACATAATGGTAGGAGTCTTCTTGGGATAATAATGCAGTGGGTTCCCACGTCCTTCCGCATACGACTCGACTAAGAGTATTTAAACTCTTATTACGAATAGATGTTAGTGACAATAACCGGGACCGACGGCTTAACGGTCTCTCCGAGTCACGGAGGAAGCGAAAAGGCAAAATTTGAACGTCCAAATTCGGTCACCCATCCAGTTAACGACCTTCCAACGTTGCTTGACAATCGCTACCGTCCCTCATTGCCTCCTACTCCCAGGTATTTTTTATGATATTTTATTCGTAAAACTGACTTACACAAAAAATATTTTCATGGGACGTGAATTAAAGTAATAAGTAGATTTTAAAGTGAGTTCCATTACTGACGTCCTATTGCGAAATGTCTGCTATTTTCTTCGCTTGCCTGCGATAAGCGATTACGGCGGTAAAATAATAAAAACCCACAAAACCCGTGTATTCTCTAAGGTCCTGTCAGCTGGGGTTGGGTATAGAGAGATTACTACTGAAGGGACCGCCCTTTGCGAGTTTCTTTGTTTCCCTTCTCCTCGCATGTAGTAGGTAGTTACATAGGTAGTTCAAATACATAGTTCGTGTGGTATAGGTACCTATTACAAACACAAACGGTGGTGGTTGAAATAGGTATAGAGTATAGACCTATTTCAAGCAATTGTCGCCTCATGTCTGTGCACGAGTCTAATTTGAGAATGAGAACGGTTTGGCCATAGTCCACTACGCTAGCCAATTGCGGATTGCCAGACTTCACACACTTTTGAGAGAGGGATCCTCAGGCATGCAGCTGTTTCCTCACTCTAGACTCAATTAACTCCGATGGTTAAGAGGTTCGTTCCGGGGATCGAACTGCCGACCACCATAATATGAGGCTGCGTTTTATCCACTATGCTATCACAGCCAGGGGCGTGCACAATATTCGGAACCAGGCTACGCAACGGTTAGGTTGATAACTATTTTCAAGCAGGGCATGATGTAAAATGAACATTGAGATTTTTTAACTAGGGTATGCAATGCTTTTATGCCTCTATTTCGTGCACGCCACTGATCAGAGCTGTATCTATAGGTATCTACGTAAGTATACTTATTCAAAATTGGTACACACACATTACACTTTTTGAACGTCATATAAAAATATAAGACGTGATGGTGATAATTAATGTCTACGAGTGTTCTAAGCGCGCCCTGGTCTGAGAAGAGGCCTGGTCTCACAACAAACTCAGCTGGGGTTTTTTTAAAGATAATTATAGAGTCTACACCATTGTAAAAACGAGTTCTCGATCGAACGCATTTGTCCTTTCGTGCGTTAGAAAACTGTCAATTTGGGGGTATAGCAAATTCTCTCTTCTTTCAACTATTTTGTCCTGGGGTACTTGCAACCTAAACATGACTATCTTAAAAGATGTAGCGTGGCCTAAATTTGATATTATATAAATAGATAATAATATAACAGCTGGAATCCAATTGAAAAATAATGCGCTAAACAAAGAATCACTATAAGAAGGTTTATAGTTTTCAACAAAGACATTCTATTATTACGATAGACTTACGTTTAATTAAATTATGATGTACCTAAGTAATCTATCACAGGTGACTTCAATGTACCTAATTGTTCATTTGCATCATAATATTATACCTAATAGTTATGATGTAAAGCATTACTGCATCGGAACAGCCAACAGACATATATTCTCTATCTATTAAAGACTAGACGATGCCCGCGACTTTGTCCTCGTAGATTTAGGCTTTTCAAATTCCCCGTGGAAACTGATTGATTTGAACTCCATACAACTTATATCTACTTGATATTATAAATGCGAAAGTTTGTCTGTCTGTCTGCTACGTTTTCGTGGCCCATCTGTTCAATCGATTTTTATGAAATCATGTGCATATAATATTCAATATATAAATATAAATATGTGTGTATAATAAGTTTGTATCCTGGGGAAGGACAAATGCTACTTTTTATACCGGAAGATTAAAGAGTTCCTGCGGGAATGAAGATATTTTAATCCATGCGAATGAAGTCGCGGGCGTCAACATAGTATCTACATTTTGTAGATGTAGGTATACATATTGATGATAATACAAGTGAAAATTGATTTAGTTACAAGTCTAGAGTAGGTAGATTACTAAAGAGGAGAATACTGTGGTAAGTATACGAAATGCGATATAGAAAAACCATTTGTTTTTACTTACGTGAAACTACGTCTACGTCTGTTCTGTACACTGTTTTTAAAATGAGGTCATTCTATGAGTCTTTATAAAATAGCAAAATTTATTATACCTGAACTTAATCAAAATTCTTCCGCAATATTTATAAAGGTAATAATAATTATACCCCACCTGAGTATAATATAAAAGACAAATTAATAATACCTAATAAAATTGAATAAATTCTGTCTGTTGACCATCATGCCATTGAAATAGATACCTAGCATATTTTAAAGTTAGGTAGGTACGCAGTTAGGTAGGACCTACATCACGGTTAATACCTATGACTAAGTATTAAGTATATTTACAAGTATATTTATATGAGTAAGTTTATTTCTGGTAAAACGGTCTAAACAACACTTGGCTTAGAAGTTAGGTTTTAAAAATAAAAATTACCCTCACTTTGGTTGCAAGAGAAATTTCAGAATTTTTATAGAGATGTACCACCAAGCAACAAGCACCAAGCAACTGCCTCGTTGGTCTAGTGGTTAGCATAGTCGACTGCGGATCAGGAGGTCCTGGGTTCGATTCCCGGTCGGGCATAAAAGTTAGGTATTAGGTTTTTCAATTAAGAAATTCTCAGTGCCAGCCCGGAGTTAGAAGTTGGCGGTGTTTCACCCCCGTGCCTCGGAGAGCACGTTAAGCCGTCGGTCCCGGTTATTATCACTTACATAATTGTAGTCGTTAAAGCCCGCCAACCCGCATTGGAGCAGCGTGGTGGGTCTAAGCTCTAAATCCCGCTCTCCTATGAGAGTCGAGGCCTGTGCCCAGCAGTGGGACGTTAATAGGCTGTAGTGATGATGATGATGAGTGATGGTACCACCAAGCAATAAGCAACGCGGTATGAGACGTACCTACTGATAAGGCAAACCAGGCATGATTTATCCGATCTTGGTACAAAATTATAATATAAATTACTCATTGATTACTTATTGTACTGATACCTACAGCTGTCAACGACTTTGTAATGAAGTGTTTCATCACCAGCTTCGCGCACTTTTACGAAACAAAGAAAATTTAGCTTTTTTTTCTGTTCTGAATCGATTAACTTGATTTTGCTTATTTTTTCCACATTGAGTCACGGTTTAACGGAAATTGAGAATAATAATATTCTTTAATTAGCATTTAGTGACGCTTTTGCTACGATGTAGGTACCTATAATGCCTACCCCCTACCCAGCTAGCTACCTCAGGCTGAAATAGCTAGATGTGCGACGGTATAGAATGCACTACTAAAACTCAACGATCTGCAATTATACTGAAATCTGAATGACTTGTTACATCATCGAAATTAGATGCACTTTGTAAGTACTTTTATTGAAAGTTAACTTTTCAGATGACATGGATTTTGCGTCGAAAATAGGCAATTTTTTACATACTTAGTGTATTATACCTATTATTTTATTACATAACTAGCTGATGCCCGCAACTTCGTCCGCGTGGATGGAGGTTTTTTTGGTTGACGCGGGAACTCTTTAATTTTCCGGAATAAAAAGTAGCCTATGTGTTATTCCGAACTAAAATCTATCTATGTGCCAAATTTCATCCAGATCCGTTCAGCCGTTCTGACGTGATTGAGTAACAAACATCCATCTATCCATACATCTATCCATCCAAACTTTCGCATCCATACTAACCTCGTGTCTGTCTGTCTGCTACGCTTTAACGGCAGATCTATTCAACCAATTTTGATGAAATTTCCTATAGAGATAGTTTACTTTAGAGGAGGGACATAGGCTACTTTTTTCCCGGAAAATTAAGGAGTTCCCGCGGGAATCAAAAATCCCTAATCCACGCGGACGAAGTTGCGGCCAACAACTAGTTTATAATATTAGTATAGATTAGCTAGCAGGAATAATTTGAAGTAAATAGCGCCACGCCAAAGGTTTCCAATAGGCAGGTAGTTGTTTCGTCCGAAGCATAGTTTCTCTTAATTAATCTAATAGTAGGCCTACCTACCTACTTAAAACTGCACTTTTAAATACTATGATATTTATGTACGAGTATAGACACCGAGTAGTAAAGTATAGACATACCTATTTAGGTACGAGTTTATTGATTTTAATTATTGGAACGTATTGCCTGTGCTCATTTCATTCAGAATTCAGATGCTACACGACACGCGTCGTGAGTCGTGACGTGAGTAGACCTACCTACGTCACCAGAATGAGCTGAATCTCAGAACCCTTTTATACCTACCTCGTCACTTTTAAGTTTTATGCTGACCTGTGTGGCCGCTCAGAAATCCAGAATACAGTTTGTTCCGTATTCTGAGGCTGACCGGTTCAACCAAGTAATTAATACTTAATTATTATTGTCATTATCAATTTATGTCACTTGTGATAGAATACCTAACGGAAATACGTCGTCGTTAAGTTATCTAATAATAATTAAGTAGATTTTTCCGAACAATATATACGGTCTGACATACTAATAATTAGAAGTAGCATTTATCTCGATGATGTTCATTAAATGAACTGGTTCGTTCGACATAAAAGTCACCGGACCGTGTTAAAAAAAAAAACGTATTTACAATAAACGGTAACTACCAAGCTACTTAGTACAAAAGTGCGAGTATTTTTGTAGTAGGTAGGTACATAGTCTAGAATCTAGATAGGTATCGTTGATTACGAAGTCTTGAAGTGGTTGTTGCGACTTGCGGGGGCTTGCTGGGTATCTACTATCTACGAAGGTATTATTTGATGTACGTAATAATTATTACTTACTAGCTGATGCCCGCGACTTCGTCTGCGTGGTTTAAGTTTTTTGTTATTCCCGCGGGAACTCTTTAATTTTCCGGGATAAAAAGTAGCCTATGTCACTCTCCAGGTCTTCATCTATACCTACAACAAAAAAAGAATTAGCGAAATTGGTCCAGCCGTTCACGCGTGATGCCGTGACCAAGGGAAATAGGGATTCATTTTTTTATATATATAGAATAATACATTATTGCACACGAAACATCTCAATTTAAATATGTAACCAGAAAAACAAGCTCATGTTAATACCAAATATGAAGAGTTGAAGGTGTTCAAAAGTCACTTAAAGTATTCGAACAAACATCATTATATTATATTATTAGTTGATGCTCGCGACTTCGTCCGCGTGGATTGAGGTTTCTAACTTTCTAGGTCCTCGCTTGAATTCTTTAATTTTTCGGGATAAAAAGTAGCCATGTTTCATTGTCATTCCAGAGTTCCAGACTACCTATAATCAATTTCATCCAGATCCGTTCAGCCGTTCTGGCGTGATTGAGTAATAAAAATCCATCCATCCAAACTTTCGCATTTATAATACTAGCTGACTAGGTGATGCCCGCGACTTTGTTCGCGTGGATTAAAGTTATTTGGTTCCCGCGGGAATTCTTTAATTTTCCGGGATAAAAAGTAGCTTATGTGTTACTCCAAACTATAATCTATCTTTGTACCAAATTTCATCTAGATCCGTTCAGCTGTTTTGGCGTGATTGAGTAACAAATATCCATCCATTCATCAATCCAAAGTTTCGCATTATAATATTAAAATAAGTATAAGAATAGATAGATATAGATTACACGATTTTGAAACGCAATTTTTGTGTGTCACAATATATAATTTGCGTCGCTTTAGTTAGCGCGTCTCGTATAAATTTTTCAGATCATATCAGTTACATCAATATTATTTAGTAACCTAAAATATATAACGTTATATTTTTCCTCTCCTGTTTAGCGAACCATGCATAAGTGGAAAATTATGTTTAGGTAGGTTATTAGGTTAATATTAAAAATAAGTAGGTACCTACCTAATAATAGAGGTTTAACAAGTGAATATAATTAAAATTATTAAAAAATACGACCAGGCTCTGCCGTACACACACATACATACACGAACCCTGAAAACATAACACTCCTTTTTGGGCAGTCATGGAATAAAAAATCCCCCTCGAATGGAAGTACGGCTACCACTGCTACTACGTAACGATTCGGAATCTTATATCACATTCTTATTAAATGATATTTTTTTTTGAATCACTGGATATTGAATTATATACTTAGTTAATCTTATTTTCGAATATTTTTTTTCAACTTTAATGCGGAACCGTGGTCACCCCATCGATTTTTTTTAAATTTTACTAGCCTATGTCACCCGGAATAAGCTAGGGATTCTAACGATACCTTATTTACTGGTAATTTTTGATGGTAATCGGTTCAGGCGTATAGAATTTATGGTGGAATATAGAAACCCACATACTTACATACATGAACCCTGAAAACAATATATTTACTCTTTTTTTCAGGCAGTCGTATAAATATGAAATTGCCGTTATAGCGTTACAGCCACTAGAGATTAAAATTAAACCTGCGTGGTATCAGATATGAGAGTGAAACTTTTTGGAGTTTACCTCCTTATGAATCGATTTTCATAAAATATGTATAAGCCCGGGGTATGAAAATTTATGGGGGATAAAATCAAACTTTCTCCGTTAGGTTATTGACGTTTCCATGGTAATTACCGTGACTGTGTAATTTTGATGAATATATAAATTATTATAATAATATAAATTAATTTATCAAATATAAAAAATCGGTTAAAAATGCGGTCATTTACCCTCATTTACTAATCTATATACCTATTTAATAATCGTTCGTAAAGAGTAAACTCCAGTTGTACGTCGGAGCTGACACACACAATTTTTTTTGCATAAAAACAATCTATATTTAATATTATAAATTCGAAAGTTTGGATGAATGGATAGATGTTTGTTACTCAATGATGCCAGGACGGCTGAACGGATCTAGATGAAATTTGGTATGGAGATAGATTATAGTCTGGAATGACACATAGGTTACTTTTTATCCCAGAAAATTAAAGAGTTCCCGCGGACTAAGTTACGGGCAGCAGCTAGTAACATTCCAAATTTAAAAAAATAAGACATTTGACTATTGCACTTTCATTTATTTTTATATTCAGCTTTTAAAACGAAGATGGATGCCGCATAAATTAGATTTGTAAGTAGGTAGGTACATTTCCCCAGTTGGCTGCTTTCTGCATAACTTGGTGCAGTTTAGGTACTCCTATTTCTATAATTATAAACTATCCTTTTGTGTAATGTTAGATCAATGATACACATTTCTTCTTACTAATTATTAACCATTATTCCTACAGGTTATTACTGTCATGATTACCAGAAAGAGCGCTCTCGGCAAAATAAATATTTTTAGGGTTCGGCAGCCAAATTTGGCAAAAACGGAACCCTTATAGATTCGTCATGTCTGTCTGTCTGTCTGTCCGTCCGTATGTCACAGCCACTTTTTTCCGAAACTATAAGAACTATACTGTTGAAACTTGGTAAGTAGATGTAAAAAACAATAAATTAACCGAGATATACCGAGATATAACCGAGATATAAAAAACAATAAATTTTGGGGGTTCCTCATACTTAGAATTAGAACTGAAACTCAAAATTTTTTTTTCATTTAACCCATTCGTGTGGGGTGGGGTATCTATGGATATGTCTTCAAAAATGATATTGAGGTTTGTAGTATCATTTTTTTCTAAACTGAATAGTTTGCGCGAGAGATACTTCCAAAGTGGTAAAATGTGTCCCCCCCCCCCCTATAACTTCTAAAATAAGAGAATGATAAAACTAAAAAAATATATGATGTACATTACCATGCAAACTTCCACAGAAAATTGGTTTGAACGAGATCTAGTAAGTAGTTTTTTTTAATACGTCATAAATCGTAAACCGCAATTTACCTTTCATTAACTTAAATATTTAAAATAAAAATATTTTTAATAATTTAAAACTTACTAAGTACAGGTTTGTACGGAACCCTCGGTGCGCGAGTCCGTCTCGCACTTGGCCGGTTTTTAGGGTTCCGTACCAAAATGGTAAAATGGAACCCTTATGGTGCGACTTTCTCCGTCTGTCTGTCCGTCTGTCCGTCCGTCACACTCGATTATTTCAGTAACTACCGAAGCTATCGACATGAAATTTGGAATAGTTGTGTATATTAGTGGCCCAAAGACACTGGAATTAAAAAAAATTAGAAATTATTTTTGTTCTTATTTAAAAAGGGGGGAAAATCTGAGGGTTGAAATTTAAAAGTGAGATAACTGTACTGTGTGGGGTATCATATGAAAGGGTTTACTTTGTATATTCTAAAACAGATTTTTAATTATTTTTAGTTATGATAGTTGTTGATTTATCGGGGAAAATGTCTAAAAAAATACCATTCCCCCCCCCTTATCTCCGGAGTTTACCAATCGAAAAATTTGAAATAATTATGGTCAATAGGAATTTACGTATATTTTACAGGAAAACTATAGCCAATGCTCTAACTAGCATAGTTTTTTTGATATTAACAATAAACCTCTACAAACAAAGTTAGTCTTGCGGTTCATTAACAAAGGTAATTATTTATTAATAATGGTACGGAACCCTTCGTGCGCGAGTCCGACTCGCACTTGCCCGGTTTTTTATTTGAGTTATACTTAATCGATATAATATGTAAATAAAGATAACTACAATTATTTACTTTGAAACTATCACAATCGTGGGGATTTTTCAAGAATATTATCGCGGTTCCAAACACGTGCAGAACAGTATTAAAGAAATGAACATTAAAAAAATATTTTTCATCCCACCATCTCGGAAAGAGTATTTTTACTCTTCGATATCTGAATGCAAAAGCCGTTAATATCCTCTTGAGGATAAAGTAAATTGAATTTAGAAATTTAGTCATTTCCTCGCTGAGGTGGGATGAAAAGTTACGGGTTGCACTCGAGTGAAAAGGTTTTTCACCTCGTGCTCTTTTGATTCCCTGACGCTCAGGATTCTAATTTTTTAATCCTTCGCTTGCTCGGTCATCAAAATTGAGCACGCGGTTAAAAAACAACTTTTCACTCTTGTTTAACAAATAACTATTATGGTACATTAACAAAACATTATATTCAAAAATACTTGTCTAATTATAATGTAGACTAGATACGTATAACTCAGTTATTATATCAGCTAATAGAATTTTCGCAGTTTTTGTAACTCTTGGTATACATTTTGTACCAGAAATGTATATAACTATACAGGTACCAAACATAATGTAGACTGTAGAGTTATACAATTTTATATAATAAATCACTCGTAGGAAGAAGAATAATTAATAAGCATGAAAACAGTCATCTTTAAATTAGAATTACATTAAAATAATAAATTTTGTGATCTTAAACTTTACATCATCAGCAGCTTGCAGTGGTTGTCTTTGTGCTTGAAATTACGGACACGTTGATATGGTTGTTAAATAAGGTTCTAATTTAATTTATTTACTTTTAATTATCATTAAACTCTGCTTTATTTCCTTACAAGCAGAATCAATTCCATCATCCGTCTAGTGTAGACCAGTGCGTGACATCGGACTCTACCTACCTTCAAACAAATTGTGGCCAATGACAAATGAATGTCTTAAAATCTTTTTAAAGTAACAACCTAGTGGTGTTCATTTTGTTTTATTAAGAAACAGGATTTTGTTTTTTTTTTCGTAGTATACTTACCTAACTAGTAGGTAAAACTTTTTAAATTATTAAATGTAATTTGTTATTTCTTGGTAAATGATGAGAGACCTGATTGTTTATTTTTAAGTTACTTTGAGTATTTTTAGTAATTTAGCAAATAGCAATGTTCAGTCTTACCACGGCTGAAACGATGATTTCACATCAGTTTAGGTGTAAACCATGAGATTTTTTTCATTCTCATATTGAATAAACTGACGTCAGCTGCGTCTGGTGGGTGGAGTAGTTTTTTTAGGAATAATGACGCTCACTGTTAGGAATCCTCGACTAAGTTTCAGTGACCGACACAAAACCGGTATACATAACGACACATAACGGCCACTACCTACCACTTTCCAAGGGAACTAGCATCCCTAGCATAAAGTGCACTCTGACTTTATATTTTCAAAGCACACCTATAATTTAGTATTTTATAGGTTTTTCATAATGCAACAACCGTCAGTTACTCAGCCAGTGATTAGATAATCTTAAATTAAAGATACGAGAAAATTTATCTAAGGTTTAGCATAAAAAAATTGTCCTTTTTGTGCAGGTTCCTTCATAACAATATACTTGTTCAGCAAGCGGTGGAAGATAGAGGACAGCATTATCGGCATCGTCGCCTGCATCAGCAGAGTGGCCGCTAGTGTTGTGTACGCAATGGCCCCGTCCAGAACAGTGTACTTCTTGGGGCCTGTTCTCGACATGTTCAGTTCGGCTGGAGCTACATCACTACGGTCCATTGCTACGAAACTTGTGAAAGCTGATGAAGTTGGTAAGTGTATTAAAGTCATCATCATCACATCACTACAGCCTATTAACGTCCCACTGCTGGGGCACAGGCCTCCACTCTCATAGGAGAGCGGGAATTAGAGCTTAGACCCACCACGCTGCTCCAATGCGGGTTGGCGGGCTTGAACGACTATTATCATGTAATGATAATAACCGGGACCGACGGCTTAACGTGCTCTCCGAGGCACGGGGGTAAAACACCACCAACTTCCAACTCCGGGCTAGCACTGAGAATTTCTTAATTGAAAAACCCAATACCTAACTTTTCATGCCCGACCGGGAATCGAACCCAGGACCTCGTGATCCGCAGTCGACTATGCTAACCACTAGACCAACGAGGCAGTCAGAAAGTCAGTGTATTAAAGTATCACTTGTTAATCCATACTAATATTATATAAATGCGAAAGTGTGTCTGCCTGTCTGCTACGCTTTCACGAGACATCTTTTCAACCGATTTTGATGAAATTTGGTACAGGGGTAGGTTGTATCCCATGGAAGGGCATAGGCTCAAATAAATTAAAGAGTTCCCGCGTGAATTAAAAACCTAATACAACGCGGACGAATCTAGTATTACATAAATCGTTCAGTTTCTATATTAATTTTATTTATTCAGCTTTTATAACGTGGAATTATTCGGGTTTCTATTTGAAGAACGGCAAACATTTATTTATAGTTCCTAAAGACAGATCACAATATCTAAGTGTTACTTACTTAAGCCTACAAAGTAATAACTATGTTCTTGCAAATAATATCATGTTTAGGGTAAAAACACACTACGGATAGGACAGGACAAAACGTCCTCGCGAAACGCCCGCATCTTAAAGGAAACGCATTTCGTCTATGTAGCTCCATACAAAAGTGTGCGGGTGGACCTATTTATTCACTTTCGTAAATCAGTTTTTCTTGTCCATAGTATGTTTTAGCCCTTACATGTATAAAGGCACATAATGCAGTATGCGTTTGTTTATATCGGTATACGCACGATGACAGGTGCTTTATTGAAACGATGATAAAGTATGACGTGGCTTTAGTTTATTTAAACTACAATAGAAGTAGAGCAATTATAATTGATTGTGATTGTTTACTTTTTTACAGTGACTTGATTTAGTGTTGCTATATTGGCCCAGTTTATCGCAACTTTATACAGTAATGAATATTATCTTTAACAGCAATGTAGGTTTTCCGCTCGCTATTTTGTTTCCTACCCTAACTAACTATATATTTTAATACTAGGATTAATATAGTCTGTCTAAAAGCTGAGAGTGCAAAAAAGGCTGGGAAATTTATATCCCGGGCATCCCCGAATGTGCTAGATTTTAAAGGTTTTCCTTGAGTTAGGTGTGGCGTCAATGTTGTCGGTTCCTAATAGCGTAAAAATTGACTCTAGACAGACTTGTGACTTTTTGACAGCGGTGGTTTATTTTTAACCGACTTCCAACAAAGGAGGGGGTTCTCAAATCGGCGCGTATTTTTTTTTAAATCTATGTCGGTGCATATCTCCGTGGTTTCAGAACCGATTGGAAAAAAATCTATCAGTCGTTAGAGGAAGCTCTCGAGGTGGTCCCATAAAAAATTCTGACTCCAAATCCTCAACCCTGACACTAAAAAGTTAAAAATAAAAATTATTTCCAAAAAACCAACGCTACTGTAAGTAATTTTGATTTCTACCCACAATGTTGAAGTCGGGCGAGTCTGATGCGTCAACTTTGCTTATCCTTGTTATACCCGCCCGACTTCAACATAGTGGGTAACTTGGTAGAAATCAAAATTATTTACAGTGGCGTTGGAAGTCGGTTTTTTGGACAGAATTTTTGTATAGACTCTTATTGGGAAAAAACCCCAATAACATAATCAAAGCAAACGGGAAGTTATATTAGTGGCCAATGGCCATCATACTGACTTCCGCCGTCAAAGCAAGCATAGTCTGTAAAATAGACATATATATTTACAGGGTTAATATTATATAAAAATACTATACACAAATTAATTAAGAACAAAAGTTGTCCAGTACCTACTAGGTACGTACATAAGCTTCCCTTGATAGGTTATTTTTAAATAATTACAATGACTGCCTCGTTGGTCTAAGTGGTTGGCATGTTCGACTGCGGCCGACGAAGTCCCGGGTTTGAGTCTGTGGTCGGGTCATAATTGAGTACCTAATGGGTTTTTCTGACTAGAAATTCTCAGTAGGTACTAGCCCGGAGTTAGGAAGTTGGCGGTGTTTCACCCCCGTGCCTCGGAGAGCACGTTGAGCCGTCGGTCCCGGTTATTATCACTAACATGATAATAGTAGCTCTAATTCCCTCTCTCCTATGAGAGTGGAGGCCTGTGCCCAACAGTGGGACTTTAACGGGCTGTAGTGATGAACCCGGCTTAAAAGGGCGACTGACTGATCTATCAACGAAGGTAAAGCTGAAACCACTATAAACGGGTTGTTCACGGGTCGGGCTGAACTTTGACATACCTAATGGTAGCTTTTTGACGTGGGCAACCGTTCAGACTTTTAAAATTCAAACCCCAAGGGGGTAAAATAAGAGTTTGGTATGAAAATAGAACCTAATTATAGCGAAGCCGCTGGTTAAAGCAAGTTTAATGTAGTGCGAGCGTAGCGCGTGAAATTTTTTGATTAATATTTTACTGAAACGGGTTCTAAATACAAACTTGGCTAACTTCTGAAGCTCTAGTCCGGGGTCATCACTGTATACTTAATTTATAAATATATTTTTTATATAACATAATACCTACCTGTCAAACAACATTCTATTCATTATATATTCATTATGTTTTGTCTATGACGCTATATAGCTATGGATAACTTACCTAATATATTATAGCCTAGGTATTATTAATGACAAATTATTGGCCTCCCATGGGTCACTCTAGTTATATGTATAATTCGAATATTATGCAAAAATCAAGTTTACTGAATTAACAAAATAAAACTTATCTTAAACGTGTTCTCTAAGCTAAAAAAATATTTTTAGCATAAAGAACACGTTATTTGGCGTTCTTTAGTAAACTCTTAAATTCAAACTTATATTTTTTATTCAAATAAATTTATTAAAAGCTTTTGAAGTTTTGAATCGTCGAGCGAATCTACCACTGGATCGGAATGTATTCCCCAAGTAGAACCAGCAAGAAACTCGGTGGCCATAAAACAAGGAAACCATTCTTATAGGTAGTATCCTCCTATTAATTTGTCCATGTCACAGCTATTTTAAAAATAAACTATAGGAGCCGTAAAGTTGTAATTTGGTTCAGTTAGATAAACTGGCTACTGTTACAAAAATACATAGCAGTTATAATTTTGAAAGGAAAAAAACAGTGTACAATAAACCCTTGAACGAATCAAACACAATCAACCCCATCAGATGTTATTGATGATATTCAAATGTTTTTATGCAAATAAACTTTTACAATTAGTGCTTTTGAATCGTGGAATAAGTAGGTACCTCGTTGATTAAGTAGGTATCCAGTTTTAAATCTTTATGAGCTTTCTCAGGAAGTTTTCATAAAAAGTCTACCGTTTACGAAATAAAGACCGTCAAAGTTTTGCCAAATAGCATGACGGAACCACACTTTATGCGTGTTCTGAAACGCACTTGATCAGTTATATTTTCAACCTGTTTTCCAAAACTTAGATTTTGGAAACATTGTATCAATGTATTTTTTTTTTAGATTTATTACGTATTATTTATTATTCCATTTTAAAGTATTTTTATTTAATAGGACCTATTATTATCATAGCGCTCTAAGAACCTCAGCATACCTATTAAACGCATGTGGTTTTAGCTGGAGGTAAGTATCGAAAAATTTTATAACCTATTGTGTAATAAATTGTAACCTATTCCATATAAACATATCTAATAGCTAGTTTCTAGTACCCACGTACCTAGCATTTCTTAACTTATGTACCTAAGGTAAAATGGCTAATTAGGCAGTCCATGCAAAGAAAGGTATTTAAATAATTCGAAAGGTCTACTTACTAGTCTGTAACTTAAACTAGTTTAAGTAAATTATTAGTTATAAAAAATGAAGAACTGGCCTTGTATTCACAGAAATCTGTTTTTACTGGATCCGCTACTTAACTCATTGTTAATTTGTGACGGATCTTAAAATCTACGGCTCTACGGAGTTTACACGGGAAATGTATGGACACTGGACAGGCGTGGATAAGCGTGAATAGTATAATATTATGTAACCTATTTAATGTCGCTAAGGAAATTATCTTTTTTTGAAAAATCATTATAGGTGCGTTAGTAGCTGAAACGCCCAGGCTTCTCTAGGGTGTATTTTTGAAAATCAGTGAGAGTTTGAAATATTCAAAAATCCTGAAACACGTGAATATCTTCACTAATAAACGAAACCCCATCAAGTACCAATATTCATGGATACAACATAAAAAATATGACAGCACTACCATACCTACAAACTTTCATCCCTTATTTGGTTGGAGTTGGAATTTCCAAAAAATATGAACCACGCATTTTTTCCGACGCATTTTCATTCCCTATTTAGCTTCGCTTTTGCTTCCTTGGGGTTTGCTTACCTCAAAAAAAAAAGACGTGTGGCACTCGGAGACTGCCGCGGTAAAGCTATTGCATAGCATTTTTTATCAACTTGCTAGGACTACTTGTGTTGTTGACTTCAAGTTGTTGAAAATATAAAGGCGAAATAATTTTAAAGAATTATGTTTTCAACAACTTGAAGTCAACAACACAAGTAGTCATAGCAACCAAAATCATCTTTTCATAAAAATAGTCTTTTTATTTTCAACAACTTGAAGTCAACAACACAAGTAGTCATAGCAACCAAAGTGTTAGGTTTTTTTCGTTACGGAATTTCTGTATTCGGTCTCCACGCTCAAGGCCCGCGATAGAAGCTATGCAATAGCTTAATAACTTAAGTATTGTCATAATTTCAAGTTTAGTTTAAAATTATTAGCAGTCGACAAGCCTTTTACTATATCATATAGCCTACTATTATTATTATTATTAAAAAAAAAATAACAGTCATGGTACGACGTGACAGAGCTGTTATTTTGAAATAATACTGCTCTATAGTAGTAACCCCCCTGTACCAGAATACTTTCTTATCCATAATATTATTGCGATACGATGGAAAATAATAATAATATATGGATAAACAAAGACTGTAATTAAATTCTATTGTTTCCCATCGTAGTTTGGTATTCTAGGTGCCTATCTATATTATTTCGTAACAGCGATCTGATCTTATATTATAAGATAATAGGTGTACCTCGCGAAGTTGAGTTACTAAACTTGGTTGTAAGTCAAAATGATCCCTCTGTGAGCCCTGACTTAATGGTCAATTCTATGTCTGATACTACGACCCTCACTATTTAATTATGTTGCAAACCTATTAGGTACCACTAAGGTACATAAGAATACTTATATACTTACCTACTTACTAACTCGTATTTAATTCAGAAATTATAAACAATAGGCATTTCGCATTTTCACATTTTATAGAAATTAAAAGGAAATAGCTTACCTAAGTACCTTTCTATTTCCTAGATATAGATAATGTATATAGAATGCTAACTGACCGTCTGCTATAACCTACTAGGGAGGGTCCTAGTTTTTCAGCTGATTGAATAATTAAATTAAAGTCATCCTGGTAAAATATATTAATACCGAAAAATTTAGGTAAATACTAACACTTTTTCATTTATTTTCAGGTAAAGCGAGCTCTCTTATCAGTATATCAGAAGCTTTGGTACCTGTGATCTACTCGCCCGTCTACAGTAAGGTGTACTTGAGTACGCTGTCGACGTTCGCCGGCGCTTTCTACTTCATAAGCGCCGCGCTAGCTGTCCCCGCCATAGTTATATATTTGTAAGTCAACTTTTCTTTTTAACCGACTTCCAAAAAAGGAGGAGGTTCTCAATTCGGCGCGTGTTTTTTTTTAATGGTCCGCGGAAGGTCCGGTTGCAGGGCGCACAATGCAACTGACCCAACGCGTTGTAGGTATAGTTGTAGGATGGTCCTGGCTGGGTCTTTTTGTTAGTACGCTTGACGTCCAGGTCTTGAAGACGTCGTTCCTCAAAAGCTGAGATAGCCTTTTGGACAGAAGAGCGCCACTCCTGCCTCTGCCGCGCAAGTTCCTCCCACCCGTCGCTTCGTATATTACATGCGATGAGATGACGCTTAAGTACGTCCTTGTAACGTGAGAATTGACCACCAGGCTTGCGTTTTCCTTCCTTAAGTTCCGAGTAGAAAACTGCTTTAGGAAGTCTGGAGTCACTCATACGTACAAGATGCCCGCACCACCTCAGCTGACACTTCATAAGCATGGCCTCTATTCCGCTTAGCTTTGTTCTACGCAGTATCGCTGAGTTAGGTATTCGGTCCTGCCATTTGGTATGCAGAATTGAGCGTAAGCATCTCATGTGAAAAGTGTCTAGTTTCTTTATATCTCCTTTATAGAGACACCAAGTCTCGGTTGAATAAAGCAAAATAGGTAAAATAATTGCCTCATACACAGCTATTTTTGTATTGAGCCGAAGATCGTGTGAGTCCCAAACTCTGCTGCGAAGCATGCCGAAGGATGCAGACGCTTTTGCAATACGCGAAGAGATTTCAGATTCCAGGCGATTGATTCCAGGCCGTTGGTATAGACTGCATTAGTCGTAAAATGATCGTCCCTATTGTCGATATATTGACTCCTATTATAAGATCTATTTTTAATTTCTCTATTTCCACTGGAAATTTTCCTTCTTTCTAGAAAGAGGCTCAAGTTACTCCTATACCCAAAAAAGCTAACCCTTCTAGTTTATCGGACTTCCGTCCCATTTCCATTCTTCCATTCCTATCAAAAGTCTTTGAGCGTATTGTTCATCAACAATTGAGCCTCTTCCTATCTAGATGGAGTCTCTTTAGTCCATTTCAATCCGGTTTCCGGACTGGTCATAGTACGACTACAGCTTTAGTCAAGATTACTGAGGATATTCGTCTTGGTATGGATAATCAACGTGTAACAGTTTTGACCTTACTTGATTTTAGCAATGCTTTCAACAATGTTGATTTTGATCTCTTGTTAGCTATTTTAGCTTCTCTTAACATATCTCCTGAAGTGATTGACTGGTTTCATAGTTACTTGTTTGGGCGCCGGCAGCGGACACGAGTTGATGATTCGTTGTCTAACTGGTGCTCGATCAATGCCGGTGTTCGACAAGGTGGCGTGTTGTTTCCTCTCCTGTTTTCAATTTTCATTAGTTCTATTGCAGTTATCTTCTCGTTACCACCTGTATGCTGACGATCTCCAATTGTATCTTCAGGCTAAACTAGTGGATTTACCTAATGCAATATGTGAGTTAAATAATGATTTAGATGCGATTGTGCAATGGAGTAAGTCTTACGGACTTAAAGTGAATCCAGCAAAAACACAGTCTATCATAATAGGCAGTCAAAAGATGGTGACGCAAATAGATTTTCCTGCTTTGCCTAGCATCATATTTGACGGAACGTGTGTACCATACAGTGACACGGTCAGAAATCTTGGTGTCACTTTTGACAGATTCTTATCTTGGGCTCCACAAGTAAGTGAGGTGAGCAGGAAGGTGTTTGCGTCTGTTGGTTCTCTCCGTCGATTGACTAATTTCTTACCCATACCAACTAAAATTACGCTTGCACAGTCTCTCCTCTTACCGATTCTCGATTCTCGATTATGCTGATTCTTGCTACCCCAATCTTAACGAAGAGTTGCTTAATAAGCTTGAGCGCGTTCAAAATCTTTGCATACGGTTCATATTTGGACTTAGGAATTATGACCACATTTCTGAATTTCGCAAAAAACTCAAGTGGCTTAGTTTTTTGCGAAATTCAGAAATTCATTCTCTTTCTTTCTCTTCTATTCTGTATTCTATTCAATGCTACTACTCCCCTTTACCTCAAAGAGCGATTCGAGTTCCTTAGTGACACTCACGGTCGCTCTCTTCGCTCTGTTGACAACCTTATCCTAAAAATTCCTTCTCATAACACTTCTTTTTATTCTAAATCCTTTTCTGTTGAAGCTGTCAGGCTATGGAACTCCTTGCCGCTTCATATTAGACGTGCGCAATCTCTTGCAGAATATAAAAACCTCATCAAAGCGCACTTTCTTCCTCCTTGAATTCCTCCTTTCCTCGTCTTGCTGGCTTTTACTTTTGCTCTTTCTTATATAATATATATATTGTTTAAAAGTATATATATTTATTTATAAGTATATGTATTACTATCTTTTTATATAATATGTATTATATAATTATTTTATGTGTATATATAATAAATAAATAAATATATATATATATATATATATATATATATATATATTATATGTGTGTGTAGGTACCTATACAGGTATTATTTTGTATGATATTTTATATTGGTAGGATTGGGTTATTAGTTTAGAATTAATTATTAGTTTTCCTTTTAAATAACGTACACCCTTGAAGCTTTCTCACTGGGTTAATCCGTTGTTCATGGTTGCCTGGTAGAGGGAAATGCCTGGCCGCCATTTGTACCATAGCTTAATTTTATTGTAATTGTTTTTATATACCTATGTTTCTTAGCGTACAATGAATAATTTTTCATTCATTCGTCAGCCAAAAAGTTTGTCACTTAGGAGTTGAAAGTGTGTCAATGTTACCCATCGTAGCCTACCATTATCCTACAGATCTATGTCTATGGTACTACTGTTTTTTTTAAAATTCCGTCTTGAGAACTATACGGAGAAAAATAAAGTTGGTATTGCAGTTTGCCGCGAAGTCATAGATTTTTTTGTTGTAATTATTAGATTTATTTAAATGGATGTTTTATAGATGATAATAATTAATCAATTTCAGAACACAATAGTTACCTACGTAATACAAGGTGAAGGCAGGTAAAGTGAATGTGACTATTTATTTGATAATAATATCATCAAGTAAAAATAAAGATCTTACTCCTAATATGAAAATATAACAGAATGGCAAAGAAATAATTAAAAATCGTTATTTATTAAGCTATTGCATAGCTTCTATCGCGGGCCTTGAGCGTGGAGACCGAATCCAGAAATTCCGTAACGAAAAAAAACCTAACACTTTGGTTGCTATGACTACTTCTGTTGTAGTAGGGAATCAAAAATTTTTGATTCCCCTTGGACACCCGGACTATTGAAAACATAATTCTTTAAAATTATTTCGCCTTTATATTTTCAACAACTTGAAGTCAACAACACAAGTGGTCATAGCAACCAAAATCATCTTTTCATAAAAATAGTCTTTTTATTTTCAACATTACTTGAAGTCAACAACACAAGTAGTCATAAGTAGCAAGTTGATAAAAAATGCTATGCAATAGCTTTAACGCGGCAGTCTCCGAGTGCCACACGTCTTTTTTTTTTTTCTCGCAATCGAAGTGAAAAGTAGAGTGTTTACCACGGGACTAAAAGCCATTCTACCTACTCGTTTCTATAGCATCCTTCGCTACGCTCGGGAAGCTGAACACCTCGTATGAAATGGCTCATTTTAGTCCCTTGATGAACAATCTACCTACTATTACCATCCTATTTCGACACGTCCAGCAAAACGACCTTGCGGTTTACTGTACCATGCCCTTATGTCGTAGCACTCTGATTTCTAATAACAATCAAAACCTTGAACGCAGTTTTCTATTTAAAGTATAAAGTAAAAACGATACGTTGGAAGACCTTGGCTTTTTCCCATAGCATAGAAAGTGTTCGGCGTATTTCAGTCGTCACATTGCAAATAAGTAGGTAGTTTGTGACGAAAAAAGGTTCTATAGTTATTTATAATGTTAATAAGAGAGTTAATTATAATGTTAATATGTTAACAGAGATTTGAAAGACAATTAAAATAATTTATTTTTACACGACTAATTACGTGGTATTTGGCAGTTATTTTGTTGTATGTTTTTCATTTAGTTCCTTTCTAGGTACTTCACAGTTCTAAGCTCACCTGCACCCACCATTGACTTATATGTATACCTACCTACTACATATAAGTCAATGGCACCCACAGACCAGTTTTTCCTCGGTGCCTGCACCTTACCTGAACTACTTCATCGCTATTTTTAAAACCTTTTAGAGGCGAAAACAGAAAAAAAGTTGGGTCTGGCTCTGGCGGTCAAAAATTAGCATTTTGCACACATACCTACTAGGACAATACTTTGTTCCATTCAAATTTAAATTCAAATGATTTTTATTCAAATAGACTTTTTAAAATTTTACAAGACATTAACGTTAGCTATGTAACTACTTATATGGCTGTTGAAATGACACTTTTTTTAACAATATTTTTTCTTGTTTCCAGAACCCTGTACATTTTACGAAGAAAAGAGATCGAGCAGAGCAAGTCCGCCGAAATCAAGTCCAAGGAGAACGAAGTAACGCGAATTTAAAGATTAATACTTGTTTTGTATTTATTGTTTAACTTTTAGTTGTATGCTTATTATGTACCTACCACAAAATCTCAATAAAGTTAAGGTTTGTATAATAATTGAACAACGTTTATTTTCCAGGGAGCTTACTACGATCGCTTAAAGCAGTATTATTTTAATACTTATTCCTGAGTCAAATCGAGTAGGTAGGTACCAAGACGTCCCTAAAATAAGGATTATAATTTTTAAACCAGATCATCAACAATATTAAAATAATACTGATTTAAGCGATGGTAGTAAGCCCCTAAGCCTTTTGCCTACTGCAATGTACCTATCAGGCAGGCCAAGCGTCGAACTTAGTAGCTCGTTGTCATCATAGACGTCAACTGATGAACTGATGGACATGAATCCCTTTATAAGGACACCCACCGTGGTCTTCGTCGTCTCAACCTATAGGCGTCTACTGTCTACTGCTGGACGAAGGTCTCCTGCATGGATCGCCACAGAGCACGGTCTTGTGCCGCTTGTTCCAGCGGATCTCATTCTCAGCTGCACGCTTGAGATCGTCCGTCCACCTAGCGGGTGGTCATCCAAAGCTGCGCTTCCCGATGCGAGGCCGCCATTCAAGCACTTTGAGACCCCAACGCCTAGGTATCAGTTCTACGAACAATGTGCCCCGCCCATTGCCACTTGAGCTTGGCGACTCTTCGAGCTATGTCTATAAATCACTAAACATACTAACCCTAGTAATAGGATTCCGGACCACATCAAATGTTTGGAGAGCAATACAGCGTTCGTCAATTCTTTAAAAAAAATCCTAATTGTTAAAGTGTATTACAGATTGAACGATTTTCTTGAAGAAAAATAAGGCAGCCGTCTCTCTACTACCACTGTTTTTTGCTGTTCCAACCACACCGGTTAGAACCGGGGTTCCAATATTGTATTAAGAACTATTCTGTTGACATTATGTAAATTACTATAAGAATTGATTGGAATGCAAAATATTAAATAAATGAATGTTGGTTACTCTAGTTCGCCTACGGATCTCCTCATTTTATCATGCAAGGATACTCCGAGCATAGCTCTCTTCATCGCCTGCTGAGTGACCCTGATCCTTTTCAGGCCCATTGTTACCGTGGTCTTGGGCCGCCTGAAACGCCTATCTGTTGATATCTGGCATCACTGGCAACACACACTGTTTGAAGACTTTGGTCTTCGATAATATCAATAGGCATGATGACTGATTTTGAAAAATGGTCAGATTATGTTCGGAAGTATCTACTATTTCGAAAAAATATCTTGTTTCAGCAGAAAAATAAAGTTTGGTAGATAAAATTGGCATTTGAAATTTAAATTTTAAAATTCACGCCAAAACGTTCGGCGGTGTCATGGCGTCGTTTGTGACGTCACTATTGTTTTTACCAATGTACTCTGTGCAGTGTGCAGTAAGCAATTGTGTGATTGTCAAAGCTCGAAAACAAACAATTGTGACGTCATTCGCTTCTTTGTGTTTTATGCAGTATGGCGGAATGCTGTATTTTATAGTTTTATTTTATGAAAATAAATAGCAATCTCACTCGAAATAGGAAAATAAATACGTTTTTTATAATTCATGAATCCTATTTCATTAGATAAATTAATAATTTCATTGATTGTTGGTTACTGTCATCATGCCTATTCTAAGTGGCTGATAAATAAGTGGTATAAACTGGGACGCGACGCAACGCACCAAAACGAGTTGAGACGAGAGGCAATTAGACAAATTCTGTTGTACACCATCTCTAAACTAAAACAGCTCTATTTATATTGCTATCCCTTTCATAATACTCCCTGTGGAAAGGGGCAGCACTAGATTTATGTAAAGCAGCTTTACCTACATTTAGTGGCTACTAACTTCTTTGGCATAGCGGCTATGCGCCGCCTTCATGCGTGGTTTGTTTTCCACGTGTTTCGTTTTTATTATACCAAGCAATTGTATCCCAAAGGAAATAAAGCCTAGTTTAAGTTGTTAAAAAAAATGCACAGCATGGCTTCACTACAATTTATAGGTTTGAATTGGACCTTAAACTACTGACATTTTGCAGTGAGATACAGTATTTTGAAGTGAAAACTTCTTCAGGCGGGTTGAGCACTTTTTGGTAGGGGGTAAAAATGTATAAGATTCGTGTGACTGACATGCTCGCGAACACCGACATGCTCTCGTGGTTACGAGGACAAAAAGTCTTAAATAAAAATATACTACATTCGCAATTAAACTTTAATACCTTATTGTTAAGGTTTATATTTTAATAATTTTAATTTATAAATTAAAAAAAAGTTTTCACTTCTATCGACAGTCCCTATGACTGCCAATTTTTTTTTGTTTATAACAGAGTAATGAGAAGTCTAAAATAAAAACCTGATTTAAGAACATATAAACATTTAATATATAAATGTTTTACTAATAATTATAATACTTTATATGTAACATAATTTTACCTTTTATCTATAAACTACAAATGTACATCATTAGGGTAACAATTTCCAGGGTTTGATTCCCTTTCAGTACAATTTTAAAATCTATACTAATATTATAAATGCGAAAATTTGGATGGATGCATGGATGTTTGTTACTCAATAACGGAAGAACGGCTGAACGGATCTGCATGAAATTTGGCAGTAATTGGCACAGTGATATACAGTGTATAGTGTGTAATACATACTATAGTGTGTAATAGCACTTATTATGCTACTTTTTATCCCGGAAAATTAAAGAGTTCCCGCGGGAACCAAAAATCTCAGTCCACGACAACGAAGTCGCGGGCATCAGCTAGTTGTTTATTTGTGTGTTGTACTAATTTTTATCTGTCATCAAAATGTTATGTACGGAACACACTATTATTACTATGCATTTCAATTGGGAAGATTATCAGCATGGAATTTTGTAACTGACATAATATTATGACCTATTAAACTATTTACTTAGTTCCACGAGCAACAAAAAAAAAACTTGATAAAAGGGTACTACTGTGAAAAATTTCAGCATTCTGTATCCAAGAATAGGGATGATAACAACTCAATCAAATCAGCAACTCTTTATCAAGCTTAAAAACGCACTTCTAGTAGGTACTAGAAGTGCGTTTTTAAGCTTGATAAAGTGGAAGTTGTATGAAAATCACATTAGTGACGTCATCAAATTCCAACGAACTCTTGTTCTTTAATCTATATTTCAAAATGGTTATCAAACTTAAAACTAACTGAGGATGTGAATTTTAGGTCTTTTGGAAGACCCTCTATTTAATAATCAGATAAAAATAATTTATTATTGATATAGGCATCATCCCTATTGTTGTTGCGGAATGATAAGTCAGTCAGTGAGTGAGTCAGGAAGACAACGAAACACTCCAGGCACTAGCACTATATTATAAAATGAAATTTTGAAGGTCTTCACGGTTGAAATGCTTTCATTCATCTGCAGGTCTTTAATCCCACAAACTTATCTCATCCTGTGGCCAAACTTGGAACTAACTTTTATGCCTGTTTAGTTTTTTTTCTTATATTCTAAGAGGTAAAGTTTGTTAGTTTGTGTCGTTGTAGGGGGTAATCTCTGGATTTCCGGACCGATTTTGAAAATTCTGGTGCCAATAGAATGCCGCGTTATTTGTGAGTGTCATAGACTAGGTATACATTAACCCGAAAAAATTAGGGAGTTCCCGTGGGAATAAAAAACTTATTTCACGCGAACGAAGTCGCTGGCATCGGCTAGTATGTTGCAATTTTCATACATATACTAGCGAGTAGCGACGCAGTCACCTGCAGTGTGCTTAGCATGCGCACAACGAGTTTATCTCGCGACGAGAGAGAGAGATGTCGGCAAATTTTTCATTTACCCTAACATGCACAAAATGCGGTATAGTACAAGAAAAAAAAACCGGGCAAGTGCGAGTCGGACTCGCGCACGAAGGGTTCCGTACCATTATTAATACCTTAATAAATAATTAAATAAATAATTACCTTTGTTAATGAACAGCAAGACTAACTTTGTTTGTAGAGGTTTATTGTTATTATCAAAAAAACTATGCTAGTTAGAGCATTGGCTATAGTTTTCCTGTAAAATATACGTAAATTCCTATTGACCATAATTATTTCAAATTTTTCGATTGGTAAACTCCGGAGATAAGGGGGGGGGGGGGGGGGGGAACGGTATTTTTTTAGACATTTTCCCCGATAAATCAAAAACTATCATAACTAAAAATAATTAAAATCTGTTTTAGAATGTACAAAGTTAACCCTTTCAGATGATACCCCACACAGTACAGTTATCTCACTTTTAAATTTCAACCCTCAGATTTTCCCCCCTTTTTAAATAAGAACAAAAATAATTTCCAATTTTTTTTAATTCCAGTGTCTTTGGGCCACTAATATACACAACTATTCCAAATTTCATGTCGATAGCTTCGGTAGTTATTGAAATAATCGAGTGTGACGGACGGACAGACGGACAGACGGACAGACAGACGGACAGACGGACAGACAGACGGAGAAAGTCGCACCATAAGGGTTCCATTTTACCATTTTGGTACGGAACCCTAAAAAATAGTCGACATGTGTGACAAATACCACAGAAAAGTAATATTACTTTTATCTCTACTTTTGACGTAACGAGATAAGTAACCATGTTAGCTTCGGTAGACAGAGAGAGATAACGGGTAGACGTAATTTTACTCGTATTGCGCATGCTAGTCATACTGGTCAGATACTTTGTCGGACTATATGTATAAACAAATCGGACCTAAAACTTCAGTTTGAAGTTCTTCAATGTGGGTTTCTTAGGCTTGTCATCTGGTTTATCGTCAGTGAAGTCTTTGTATATAAGCATCTTGATGTATCTGCCCTGTTGGTCGGCCGGTAGAGATATACCGAGCGCCTCACAGTTTCTCACTATCTCTGTGCATCCACGCAGGTCTTTGTTCCTTACTAAAACAAAATAAGTAACACTTTATTACAGAAATAGATCTCTCTTTGCGTCGTATTTTTCATTACTGAGGGTCGTGGACCCATTTCCATTAATCACATAATGGTATAGAAGTTTTCTTGGGATAATAATGTGGTGGGTTCCCACCTCCTTCCGCATACGACTCAACTAAGAGTATTTAAACTCTTAAGGTTTTATGAAAAACTAAAAGGCTCAAAATAGAGAAGATTATCGAATGATGACACACTTCGTATTGAAGAAGGCACGCGATGATAATGATGAAAGTTTTGTAACGGTTGTTATCAGATGTTAGTGATAATAACCGGGACTGACAGCTTAACGTGCTCTCAGAGGCACGGACACAAATAGATATGATACACAAAATAAAGATAATAAATTAATTGGAACGAGTTTCCTTATCGCGCGTTACGAAAGGGGGCTAGACGGAAAAAATTAAGACCAAAAGTTGTAACGACACTTTAAGATCATATAACGACACTTTTTGCTATAGTTGTAAGCCGTGCGGCGTGCGCGTGTTTCTTCGAACTTCGGCGTGAACTTCGTTCCATTCGGATGTCCCTTGACACCTCTCAAGTTTTTTATTATATGCAGTTTACATCTGCGGCACGAAATTTTGGCCTTTATGACAGCTTTCAATATATTATTATGAAATCATGCTGATTACATAATATTATTTTACCTACTTTAAAAGTTCAAGGATTATTTTGTGTAGCAAGAGCTTATACATATTAATTAGTTAACATGAATAATATAGAAACCTACTCAATATTAGCAATGCAAAAGTGGGTTTATTTGTTGGTCTATCCAGTATCCTTCAATCATATCTACTTCAATAAACACATCTACTCCACTCCATTTCAGTGGAAATACAACCTAAAGGTCTCAACTCACAATCCACACAAACACAGCGACTATAACCTATCTAATGGAGAAGTTTCATGATGTTGTGAATACGGAAGTAAAATCCATACTAATATTATGGTGACCAATCATTTGACAAAAAACAAATAACAAATTTTCATTTCACAAACAACGTTTCCCAAAATTATGAATCACTAGCTGATGCCCGCGACTTCGTCCGCGTGGTTTAAGTTTTTTGTTATTCCCGCGGGAACTCCTTAATTTTCCGGGATAAAAAGTAGCCTATGTCACTCTCGAGATCCTCAACTATACCCATGCCAAAAATCACGTCAATCCGTTGCTCCGTTGCGGCGTGATTGAAGGACAAACCAACAAACTAACAAACAAAGTGACTTTCGCATTTATAATATTAGTATGATATATTAATCGTTATAAAACTTTTGGTCCTACAAATAATTCACTTGACAAAACAATTAACAGACAAATTATCATTTCATAAAATATAATTAGACAAACAATTGATTTATAAATCGTATTATTTAATAAAAAAACGTTAAGCATATTTCTTTTTTGATAAAATGAATTGTTTGATAAATACTGTAACTCTTCTGGCGTAGCCTGTTTTAAAACGTTGACATTCTTGGGTCGAAATCTGAGCACTCAGACTCCACACAGTCTTGTCTGTCCTACCCCTAGAGTGTTTTTGTAAAGAGCGTAGCCAGGAGCTGGCGAAGGAGGTCCTGAACGAAGGTCGAATGGTTTTCCTAGCTTCTCCACTTTATTTTTAGGCACCACTCCCGCTCATGCAAGAGCGAGCGAAGCGAGCTCGGGACTGGGGGCACTCCGACTCGGATAGTTCAGGTGACGAAGAGGAATGAAATAACCACCCAGAAATAAGGAGCCCCGCAAAGCGGGGCTCCGTCGACCGGGCCTTGGAGGTGGTGAGAGAGAGAGGGAGAGAACCCATATCCCTAACATTATCCAGCCAGAGTTTGGTAGACCTAGGTGAGTATGGGTAAATTCCGAATTAAAATTTATTTTACTTATTATTCGAACTTTACCCAAAACATTTGAGTAAACCCAAGCTAAGCTATGGCTAATGGCAAGATAAGCTAGGGCTAAGTAAACCCGTGTAAACCTAGGTTTACTACATCTTCTAGCATTACCCGTAACATATTATATATTCAAATCATAAAAAATCTCATAATCTCATATGAAATCAGAGAATGTACGCGAAGTTGCGGGCGATCTATATATTTCAAATATCAGTTTATATTTTAATATTTTTTGAAATTACGAACTTGAAGAATGAATTATTTTATGAAATAATAAATTGGTAAATGACATTTTTACATTCAGCACGTTTGCAAAGTAAAGTATTTGTGAAATGAGTATTTGTCAAATCATTTTTTATATGTTTGCGGAATACGAAGTTTGTGAAATGATTAGTTTTTGAAACGTTTTTTGTGAAATGATCATTTGTTAAATGTTTTTTGCGAAACATTAGTGAACCTAATATTATAGATGCGAAAGTGTGTCTGTCTGTCTATCTGCTACGCTTTCTCGGTCCATCTTTTTAACTGATTTTGCTGAAATTTGGTACAGGGATAAGTTTTATCCCGGGAAAGGACGTAGGTTTTTTATCCCGGAAAAATGAAGAGTTCCAACGGGAATCAAACGTCAATCCACGCGGACGAAGTCGCGGGCATAATCTAGTATAGATTAAAACTAATAAGTCAGTGTTTTATTTTAAATCCATCAATAAATAACTGAGAAATGACGATTTAAAAGTTTAATTATTTAATGTACACTGATTGCTGTATCTTACTGGAGTGAGAAATTTTGTGAGTGAGTTTTAATACCTAGCCGAGATTAATTACTTCAAAATTATCTTCACACACAAACACTTAGTGCTTTTAATTCATTTAAGTCACGTTAAGTCCATTAATTAGGGTTCCGTACCTCATAAGGAAAAAATCGAAACCCTTATAGGATTACTTCGTTGCCCGTCCGTCTGTGTGTCAAGACCCTTTTTCTCAGGAACGAATGGAGGTATCAAGCTGAAATTCATATCACATACTCAGGTCTACGGTTCCTTGGAGCTGTGAAAAAATCAAGCTTCTGAGCCAACGCAATCAAAAGATACAGCCGTTTATGCTGCAAATTTTCGAATTTTCTTGCACTCGCAAGGGAATCAAAACCTACAGGGTACTTCCCGTGAACTCAGAATCTTGAAACTTGGTACGCAGCTACGTCCTAGAGCACAGATATAGGAAGAATTGCGAAAAACATAAATTTATAGTTACATCATATAATAAAAATATTTAAATGCAAGTTTTCGACACTCGCAAGGCAATCACAACCTACAGGGTACTTCCCGTGAACTCAGAATCTTGAAACTTGGTACGAAGCAACGTCTTATAGCACAGATATAGGAAGAATTGCGAAAAACATAAATTTTTAGTTACATCATATAATAAAAATAATTTTATGCAAATTTTTGACACTCGCAAGGGAATCAAAACCTACAGGGTACTTCCCGTGAACTCAGAATCTTGAAACTTGGTATGAAGCAACGTCTTATAGCTCAGATATAGGAAGAATTGCGAAAAACATAAATTTATAGTTACATCATATAATAAAAATATTTAAATGCAAGTTTTCGACACTCGCAAGGGAATCACAACCTACAGGGTACTTCCCGTGAACTCAGAATCTTCAAACTTGGTACAAAGCAACGTCTTATAGCACAAATATAGGAAGGATTGCGAAAAACATAAATTACTAGTTAGGTACATCATATAATAAAAATATTTTTATGCAAATTTTCGCCACTCGCAAGGGAAACAAAACCTACAGGGTACTTCCCGTGAACTCAGAATCTTGAAACTTGGTACGAAGCAACGTTCTATAGCACAGATATAGGAAAAATTTCGAAAAACATAAATTTTTAGTAACGTCATATAATTAAAATATTTTTATGCAAATTTTCGCCACTCGCAAGGGAATCAAAACCTACAGGGTACTTCCCGTGAACTCAGAATCTTAAAACTTGGTACGAAGCAACGTCTTATAGCACAGATATAGGAAGAATTGCGAAAAACAAAATTTTTAGTTACATCATATAATAAAAATATTTTTATGCAAATTTTCGCCACTCGCAAGGGAAACAAAACCTACAGGGTACTTCCCGTGAACTCAGAATCTTGAAACTTGGTACGAAGCAACGTCTTATAGCACAGATATAGGAAGAATTGCGAATAACATAAATTTTTAGTTACATCATATAATTAAAATATTTTTAAGCAAATTTTCGCCACTCGCAAGGGAATCAAAACCTACAGGGTACTTCCCGTGAACTAAGAATCTTAAAACTTAGTACGAAGCAACGTCTTATAGCACAGATATAGGAAGAATTGCGAAAAACAAAATTTTTAGTTACATCATATAATAAAAATATTTTTATGCAAATTTTCGCCACTCGCAAGGGAAACAAAACCTACAGGGTACTTCCCGTGAACTCAGAATCTTGAAACTTGGTACGAAGCAACGTCTTATAGCACAGATATAGGAAGAATTGCGAATAACATAAATTTTTAGTTACATCATATAATAAAAATATTTTTATGCAAATTTTCGACACTCGCAAGGGAATCAAAACCTACAGGGTACTTCCCGTGAACTCAGAATCTTGAAACTTGGTACAAAGCAACGTCTTATAGCACAGATATAGGAATAATTGCGAAAATCATAAATTTTTAGTAACATCATATAATAAAAATATTTTTATGCAAATTTTCGACACTCGCAAGGGAATCAAAACCTACAGGGTACTTCCCGTGAACTCAGAATCTTGAAACTTGGTACGAAGCAACGTCCTATAGCACAGATATAGGAAAAATTTCGAAAAACATAAATTTAAAGTAACATCATATAATTAAAATATTTTTATGCAAATTTTCGCCACTCGCAAGGGAAACAAAACCTACAGGGTACTTCCCGTGAACTCAGAATCTTAAAACTTAGTACGAAGCAACGTCTTATAGCACAGATATAGGAAGAATTGCGAATAGCAAAATTTTTAGTTACATCATATAATAAAAATATTTTTATGCAAATTTTCGCCACTCGCAAGGGAAACAAAACCTACAGGGTACTTCCCGTGAACTCAGAATCTTGAAACTTGGTACGAAGCAACGTCTTATAGCACAGATATAGGAATAATTGCGAAAATCATAAATTTTTAGTAACATATTATAATAAAAATATTTTTATGCAAATTTTCGACACTCGCAAGGGAATCAAAACCTACAGGGTACTTCCCGTGAACTCAGAATCTTATAACTTGGTACGAAGCAACGTCTTATAGCACAGATATAGGAAGAATTGCGAAAAACATAAATTTATAGTTACATCATATAATAAAAATATTTAAATGCAAGTTTTAGACACTCGCAAGGGAAACAAAACCTACAGGGTACTTCCCGTGAACTCAGAATCTTGAAACTTGGTACGAAGCAACGTCCTATAGCACAGATATAGGAAAAATTTCGAAAAACATAAATTTTTAGTTACATAATATAATAAAAATATTTTTATGCAAATTTTCGACACTCGCAAGGGAATCGAAACCTACAGGGTACTTCCCGTGAACTCAGAATCTTAAAACTTAGTACGAAGCAACGTCTTATAGCACAGATATAGGAAGAATTGCGAAAAACAAAATTTTTAGTTACATCATATAATAAAAATATTTTTATGCAAATTTTCGCCCCTCGCAAGGGAAACAAAACCTACAGGGTACTTCCCGTGAACTCAGAATCTTGAAACTTGGTACGAAGCAACGTCTTATAGCACAGATATAGGAAGAATTGCGAATAAGATACATTTTTAGTTACATCATATAATAAAAATATTTTAATGCAAATTTTCGACACTCGCAAGGGAATCAAAACCTACAGGGTAATTCCCGTGAACTCAGAAGCTTGAAACTTGGTATGAAGCAACGTCTTATAGCACAGATATGGGAAAAATTTCGAAAAACATAAATTTTTAGTTAGATCATATAATAAAAATATTTTTATGCAAATTTTCGCCACTCGCAAGGGAAACAAATCCTACAGGGTACTTCCCGTGAACTCAGAATCTTGAAACTTGGTACGAAGCAACGTCTTATAGCACAGATATAGGAAAAATTTCGAAAAACATCAATTTTTAGTTACATCATATAATAAAAATATTTTTATACAAATTTTCGCCACTCGCAAGGGAATCAAAACCTACAGGATACTTCCCGTGAACTCAGAATCTTAAAACTTGGTACGAAGCAACGTCTTATAGCACAGATATAGGAAGAATTGCGAAAAACATAAATTTATAGTTACATCATATAATAAAAATATTTAAATGCAAGTTTTCGACACTCGCAAGGGAATCACAATCTACAGGGTACTTCCCGTGAACTCAGAATCTTGAAACTTGGTACAAAGCAACGTCTTATAGCACAAATATAGGAAGAATTGCGAAAAACATAAATTACTAGTTAGGTACATCATATAATAAAAATATTTTTTTGCAAATTTTCGCCACTCGCAAGGGAAACAAAACCTACAGGGTACTTCCCGTGAACTCAGAATCTTGAAACTTGGTACGAAGCAACGCCCTATAGCACAGATATAGGAAAAATTTCGAAAAACATAAATTTTTAGTTACATCATATAATAAAAATATTTTTATGCAAATTTTCGCCACTCCGAAGCAACGTCTTATAGCACAGATATAGGAAGAATCACGAAAAACATAAATTTTTAGTTACATCATATAATAAAAATATTTTTATGCAAATTTTCGACACTCGCAAGGGAATCAAAACCTACAGAGTACTTCCCGTGAACTCAGAATCTTGAAACTTGGTACGAAGCAACGTCTTATAGCACAGATATAGGAAGAATTGCGAATAAGATACATTTTTAGTTACATCATATAATAAAAATATTTTAATGCAAATTTTCGACACTCGCAAGGGAATCAAAACCTACAGGGTAATTCCCGTGAACTCAGAAGCTTGAAACTTGGTATGAAGCAACGTCTTATAGCACAGATATGGGAAAAATTTCGAAAAACATAAATTTTTAGTTAGATCATATAATAAAAATATTTTTATGCAAATTTTCGCCACTCGCAAGGGAAACAAATCCTACAGGGTACTTTCCGTGAACTCAGAATCTTGAAACTTGGTACGAAGCAACGTCCTATAGCACAGATATAGGAAAAATTTCTAAAAACATAAATTTTTAGTTACATCATATAATAAAAATATTTTTATGCAAATTTTCGACACTCGCAAGGGAATCAAAACCTACAGGGTACTTCCCGTGAACTCAGAATCTTGAAACTTGGTACAAAGCAACGACTTATAGCACAGATATAGGAATAATTGCGAATAACATAAATTTATAGTTACATCATATAATAAAAATATTTAAATGCAAGTTTTCGACACTCGCAAGGGAATCACAATCTACCGGGTACTTCCCGTGAACTCAGAATCTTGAAACTTGGTACAAAGCAACGTCTTATAGCACAGATATAGGAATAATTGCGAAAATCATAAATTTTTAGTAACATCATAAATAATAAAAATATTTTTATGCAAATTTTCGACACTCGCAACGGAATCAAAACCTACAGGGTACTTCCCGTGAACTCAGAATCTTAAAACTTGGTACGAAGCAACGTCTTATAGCACAGATATAGGAAGAATTGCGAAAAACATAAATTTATAGTTACATCATATAATAAAAATATTTAAATGCAAGTTTTCGACACTCGCAAGGGAATCACAACCTACAGGGTACTTCCCGTGAACTCAGAATCTTGAAACTTGGTACAAAGCAACGTCTTAAAGCACAAATATAGGAAGAATTGCGAAAAACATAAATTACTAGTTAGGTACATCATATAATAAAAATATTTTTATGCAAATTTTCGCCACTCGCAAGGGAAACAAAACCTACAGGGTACTTCCCGTGAACTCAGAATCCTTAAACTTGGTACGAAGCAACGTCCTATAGCACAGATATAGGAAAAATTTCGAAAAACATCAATTTTTAGTTACATCATATAATAAAAATATTTTTATACAAATTTTCGCCACTCGCAAGGGAATCAAAACCTACAGGGTACTTCCCGTGAACTCAGAATCTTAAAACTTGGTACGAAGCAACGTCTTATAGCACAGATATAGGAAGAATTGCGAAAAACATAAATTTATAGTTACATCATATAATAAAAATATTTAAATGCAAGTTTTCGACACTCGCAAGGGAATCACAATCTACAGGGTACTTCCCGTGAACTCAGAATCTTGAAACTTGGTACGAAGCAACGTCTTATAGCACAGATATAGGAAGAATTGCGAAAAACATAAATTACTAGTTAAGTACATCATATAATAAAAATATTTTTATGCAAATTTTCGCCACTCGCAAGGGAAACAAAACCTACAGGGTACTTCCCGTGAACTCAGAATCTTGAAACTTGGTACGAAGCAACGCCCTATAGCACAGATATAGGAAAAATTTCGAAAAACATAAATTTTTAGTTACATCATATAATAAAAATATTTTAATGCAAATTTTCGCCACTCGCAAGGGAATCAATACCTACAGGGTACTTCCCGTGAACTCAGAATCTTAAAACTTGGTACGAAGCAACGTCTTATAGCACAGATATAGGAAGAATCACGAAAAACATAAACTTTTAGTTACATCATATAATAAAAATATTTTTATGCAAATTTTCGACACTCGCAAGGGAATCAAAACCTACAGAGTACTTCCCGTGAACTCAGAATCTTGAAACTTGGTGCAAAGCAACGTTTTATAGCACAGATATAGGAATAATTGCGAAAATCATAAATTTTTAGTAACATCATATAATAAAAATATTTTTATGCAAATTTTCGACACTCGCAAGGGAATCAAAACCTACAGGGTACTTTCCGTGAACTCAGAATCTTAAAACTTGGTACGAAGCAACGTCTTATAGCACAGATATAGGAAGAATTGCGAAAAACGTAAATTTGTAGTTACATTATATAATAAAAATATTTAAATGCAAGTTTTCGACACTCGCAAGGGAATCACAACCCACAGGGTACTTCCCGTGAACTCAGAATCTTGAAACTTGGTACAAAGCAACGTCTTATAGCACAGATATAGGAAAAATTTCGAAAAACATAAATTACTAGTTAGGTACATCATATAATAAAAATATTTTTATGCAAATTTTCGCCACTCGCAAGGGAAACAAAACCTACAGGGTACTTCCCGTGAACTCAGAATCTTAAAACTTGGTACAAAGCAACGTCTTATAGCACAAATATAGGAAGAATTGCGAAAAACATAAATTTTTAGTTACATCATATAATAAAAATATTTAAATGCAAGTTTTCGACACTCGCAAGGGAATCACAACCTACAGGGTACTTCCCGTGAACTCAGAATCTTGAAACTTGGTACAAAGTAACGTCTTATAGCACAAATATAGGAAGAATTGCGAAAAACATAAATTACTAGTTAGGTACATCATATAATAAAAATATTTTTATGCAAATTTTCGCCACTCGCAAGGGAAACAAAACCTACAGGGTACTTCCCGTGAACTCAGAATCCTTAAACTTGGTACGAAGCAACGTCCTATAGCACAGATATAGGAAAAATTTCGCAAAACATAAATTTTTAGTTAGATCATATAATAAAAATATTTTTATGCAAATTTTCGACACTCGCAAGGGAATTAAAACCTACAGGGTACTTCCCGTGAACTCAGAATCTTGAAACTTGGTACAAAGCAACGTCTTATAGCACAGATATAGGAATAATTGCGAAAATCATAAATTTTTAGTAACATCATATAATAAAAATATATTTATGCAAATTTTCGACACTCGCAAGGGAATCAAAACCTACAGGGTACTTCCCGGGAACTCAGAATCTTAAAACTTGGTACGAAGCAACGTCTTATAGCACAGATATAGGAAGAATTGCGAAAAACATAAATTTATAGTTACATCATATAATAAAAATATTTAAATGCAAGTTTTCGACACTCGCAAGGGAATCACAATCTACAGGGTACTTCCCGTGAACTCAGAATCTTGAAACTTGGTACGAAGCAACGTCTTATAGCACAGATATAGGAAGAATTGCGAAAAACATAAATTACTAGTTAAGTACATCATATAATAAAAATATTTTTATGCAAATTTTCGCCACTCGCAAGGGAAACAAAACCTACAGGGTACTTCCCGTGAACTCAGAATCTTGAAACTTGGTACGAAGCAACGCCCTATAGCACAGATATAGGAAAAATTTCGAAAAACATAAATTTTTAGTTACATCATATAATAAAAATATTTTAATGCAAATTTTCGCCACTCGCAAGGGAATCAATACCTACAGGGTACTTCCCGTGAACTCAGAATCTTAAAACTTGGTACGAAGCAACGTCTTATAGCACAGATATAGGAAGAATCACGAAAAACATAAACTTTTAGTTACATCATATAATAAAAATATTTTTATGCAAATTTTCGACACTCGCAAGGGAATCAAAACCTACAGAGTACTTCCCGTGAACTCAGAATCTTGAAACTTGGTGCAAAGCAACGTTTTATAGCACAGATATAGGAATAATTGCGAAAATCATAAATTTTTAGTAACATCATATAATAAAAATATTTTTATGCAAATTTTCGACACTCGCAAGGGAATCAAAACCTACAGGGTACTTTCCGTGAACTCAGAATCTTAAAACTTGGTACGAAGCAACGTCTTATAGCACAGATATAGGAAGAATTGCGAAAAACGTAAATTTGTAGTTACATTATATAATAAAAATATTTAAATGCAAGTTTTCGACACTCGCAAGGGAATCACAACCCACAGGGTACTTCCCGTGAACTCAGAATCTTGAAACTTGGTACAAAGCAACGTCTTATAGCACAGATATAGGAAAAATTTCGAAAAACATAAATTACTAGTTAGGTACATCATATAATAAAAATATTTTTATGCAAATTTTCGCCACTCGCAAGGGAAACAAAACCTACAGGGTACTTCCCGTGAACTCAGAATCTTAAAACTTGGTACAAAGCAACGTCTTATAGCACAAATATAGGAAGAATTGCGAAAAACATAAATTTTTAGTTACATCATATAATAAAAATATTTAAATGCAAGTTTTCGACACTCGCAAGGGAATCACAACCTACAGGGTACTTCCCGTGAACTCAGAATCTTGAAACTTGGTACAAAGTAACGTCTTATAGCACAAATATAGGAAGAATTGCGAAAAACATAAATTACTAGTTAGGTACATCATATAATAAAAATATTTTTATGCAAATTTTCGCCACTCGCAAGGGAAACAAAACCTACAGGGTACTTCCCGTGAACTCAGAATCCTTAAACTTGGTACGAAGCAACGTCCTATAGCACAGATATAGGAAAAATTTCGCAAAACATAAATTTTTAGTTAGATCATATAATAAAAATATTTTTATGCAAATTTTCGACACTCGCAAGGGAATTAAAACCTACAGGGTACTTCCCGTGAACTCAGAATCTTGAAACTTGGTACAAAGCAACGTCTTATAGCACAGATATAGGAATAATTGCGAAAATCATAAATTTTTAGTAACATCATATAATAAAAATATATTTATGCAAATTTTCGACACTCGCAAGGGAATCAAAACCTACAGGGTACTTCCCGGGAACTCAGAATCTTAAAACTTGGTACGAAGCAACGTCTTATAGCACAGATATAGGAAGAATTGCGAAAAACATAAATTTTTAGTTACATCATATAATAAAAATATTTAAATGCAAGTTTTCGACACTCGCAAGGGAATCACAACCTACAGGGTACTTCCCGTGAACTCAGAATCTTGAAACTTGGTACAAACCAACGTCTTATTGCACAAATATAGGAAAAATTTCGAAAAACATAAATTACTAGTTAGGTACATCATATAATAAAAATATTTTTATGCAAATTTTCGCCACTCGCAAGGGAAACAAAACCTACAGGGTACTTCCCGTGAACTCAGAATCTTAAAACTTGGTACAAAGCAACGTCTTATAGCACAAATATAGGAAGAATTGCGAAAAACATAAATTTTTAGTTACATCATATAATAAAAATATTTTTATGCAAATTTTCGACACTCGCAAGGGAATCAAAACCTACAGGGTACTTCCCGTAAAGATTTCGGCAATGGACCTACAAGATCAAGAGACAACATCGTCATGAGACGATCGACCAATTTAAGGTTAGACATAAAACCTAAAGGAGCTGAAGTTGAATGTTTATACGCTTTACACTTATCGCATTACCTTGAGGTGATAAATTACTATGGTCAATCCTAGATATAGTCGGTGTATCATGATCTAAAGTTATCATGTGGTCGGGGTCAACGGACACATTTTCAGGTTTATCATCCATTTCTGTTGATATTGTATATGACAAAAATGTATATAAGCCCCAAAATAAACTACGCTTATTAACTACGCGAGCACACTTAAGGGTCAACACAACGTCTTCTCCCGGACAGTTTCCCGCTAGATGGCGTTGTTAGGGCTTTTGACAGGTTTTTGATATTTTCGCAAAGTTCCTATGCACTGATTTTAAAACTGATTACACTTGCGCCAGTATATCAATGCGTATTATTTTATCACATCATTAGTTTAATTTAAAACGGAGCCATTTAGTCAAATAGTCCACTAATAAAAATCTGTCATATCGATTACTGTATATACGCAACCCCCACGCACACACTGACATCATGATTGCTATCCAAGTTCTGTGGTTCTAACATAAACTACGAAATGTTTACTATAAAATTGAACTAGATGGCATTTAAACAAAAACTGCCTAGTTTTGCTTAGTATTTTTTTTATTTAATTCGGATACAAGATAAACTTTGCTTTGACTGCAATCTCACATGGTTGATGGTGCCACCATGTGAGATGGTCGTAAGTGATGATGCAGTCTAAGATAGAAGCGGACTAACTTAGTAGGGATAATATGGCAGTTTTTATTAAACCCATACTTTATACCCCTTTGGTTACTACATGGCATCGTACCGGAACGCTAATCGCTTGGCGGCACGGCTTTGCCGGTAGGGTGTCTTTGCTGGGGACGGGTGACAATAATGCGGCTAGGGTTGCCAACTTTTTTTGGAAAACAAGCTACTTCAAACTTCAATACACTTACTGAAAACGAACAATTGCCCAAATCTTGAAAACTATCGAAACTATTATAATAGTCAATAGTCAATAGTCAATATCATTTATTCAATATAGGTACACTGTAGGTACACTTATTGACGTTAAAAATTACTTACTTTAAAAAAACATGATGGTGATAATCGGTTACGGTATCTTAAAACTAAAGCTACGAGGGTTCCAAACGCGCCCTGGTATAAGAAGAGCTCACAACAAACTCAAATGAAACTTGCACTGTTATCTAAGTTGAATTAAATGTAAGCCAGTAAAAAACGATTGGTCGCATATTTTCGGAGAAATGCATGGACAAACATTATGTTTGGAAGCCCTAATAGATTGTCATTTATGTGAATATTTTGAAGTTCCAATAATATTACACACGGAATATTATGCGTGTCGAATTGATAACCTCTTTTTGAAGTCAGTTAAAAATATTATTTTTTTTCTTCAAAAGTTGTGAAAATATAATAGTTCCAGTACCATGGTTTTTTCCGGGATAAAAAGTTTCATAACAAATTTCAGCCAAATCGGTTCAATAGTAGTGGCGTAATTAAGCAACAAGTACTCATTAATGCGATTTAATTCGTAACTATCATTTCGGACAGAGTGCCGGCTTATAATTAAATTTTCGAGAGACCAAGAACCGGGTATGGGTGGCAAGTGGCAACCCTACTGATGCGGCGTGATTTACGCGCAAGAGCGAAATAAGAAATTATCACCGCGATATTATAGACCAAGAGGAAACGAAATGTTTTTATACGACTGCCTGAAAAAAGGAGTATATTGTATTCAGGGTTCACGTAGGTATGTATGTATGTATGTATGTATGTATGTATGTATGTATGTATGTATGTATGTATGTGAGTTTGTATATTCCACCATAACTTCTATACGCCTGAACCGATTTTGATAAATGCGGTATCGTTAGAATTCCTAGCTTATTCCGGGTGACATAGGCTAGTAAAATTTTAAAAATAAATGATGGGGTGACCATGGTCCCGCATTAAAGACTAAAATTGTTTTTTTTTCGAAAATAAGATTAACTATATGATCATCATCTAGAAATTGATGAGTAGATTCCAAAAATATATAACACTATAGTTGGGGCGTTTTTTTTAACGTGTTAACTACATGATTTAAAATCGATGATTTTTTTTTACCATGTTTGTTATTTTATTGATAGATTAGTGTTTCCTACTTATTTATCTTTATGAGAAATAGCACTGATTATAAATATTATGTTAAATTATAGTAAAAATAATCATTTTAAAATGAATCGACGGAGAATTATTCCATTCAGAAACAGAACTTTATCTCACAAATGTACTTAAAAAAACCATTTTAAATAAGATTCACAGAAGTTTTTATTAGACTTACCAATCATGCCAATCAGAAAAATGGGACGGAAAACATAAAATAATAGAAACACTATCAAAATTTGATAATTTTAGTTCTTTTGACTAACCTAATGACAATATAACACAATAATGACAAATTAATGTCATATTTTTCTATATTTCTTCTGAAATAGACAATCTTTTATGTTTTTGTTTTTGCGAGTTACGATAAAAAATATCTATTTCAATATAACATAACATACTTATATAAATGATAAATGGCCAATATTATAAGCATAAATGCAATATTTTTGAGAGGACAGTTTGTCAGTGGAACCTTGACAATTACTCAAAGGAAAAGTAAGGGCACTGATCACAATGTTAATTGAATTATCACACTTTCTTACCATAAAATTATAATAGTCGTAGTAGGTACTTTTGGGTATTTTAAACTCTTTATTCTTTAATTTGTACTTAAAATATGTAAAATGACATCTGAAAAATATAAGTGCAACTTCCAACCAATTTATAGTATGTAAAATCACATTGTATGAATGATTGAGTAACAGTATATAAATGTATAAATGATTGATATCCATTGAGTAATAATTTGTACCATTAACTGACAATTTCGAAAGAGTTACTCAAAGGACCGTAACGAATTCACGGCAGCAATATTTTGTTGCATATGTATTTCAAGAATTTACGACCTTTACTAGAAAACAATACTACATTCAAGTAAAATATGAAGAAAACTATGTTAAAAATGATGTATGAAATACATTAATTCAGTATTTACCTTCAAATGCCGCTTCTACTCAACGGATTGGTTATGACATAGCCGTCTCTATCCCCTGTGGAGATAGAGACGGCTATGAGATAGAGACGGCTATGGTTATGAGCATTCACTCAAAATTGACTCCTTAGGCGCCGATTGCAGGAAGACTGATTATTTAAATACCATGGTAGTAGTCTTACAGCAGTTAGTAATGTTGAAAGCAACTAATAAAATCTTCTGCAATAGTAGTAATTTTATAATTTCTGAGCAAAATAGCGCATGTTAATGGAAATTCTACATAGAGCCTTGAGACTTTTATTAATTAAATTAATTATATAAATTTATAATTTGTCAATTATACTCCATAACTCAGCCAAATCTGAACCGATTTACACAATTCGTTCTTTATTAGAAAGATTGTACTACTATTAAGTAAATTTTATGAAGACCTGACGAATAGTTCGGAGATGAAGTCCGGACGGATAACAGCCAATCAATACAAAATTAGGTTTTTAACCATTAAGTAAAGACACTAGGTACAAGTGCGAATCTGGGGTGGGTCACCTATTAATATTATTATAGAATAAAAATATGTGAGTATGGAAAAGTGACAAATTGCACATTTGTTAGTTTGTATTTCAATCGCGTCGCAACGAAGCAACGGATCAGCGTGATTATTTTCACGGCACGTATATATTAAAAAATATGAAGAATAAGGTATGCTTTTTTATCCCAGTAAATCAAAGACTTCCAACGGCATGTTTAAAAATTTAAATCCACACGGACGAAGTTGCTGGTATCAGCTAGTCTGTAATATCAGAATAGGTACATTTTATATTGAATTAGAATTAGAATTTTTATTTTGCAAGAATATTGATTCAATTTGGCAAAGAAATAAAAGTTTCTGGTAAAAATATTGACTAACCAGTAAAATCATTCTGCAATCAGATTTTGATGGGTACTCAAATTAGCATTTTACGACTCATACCGAAGTTGAAGGATGATTTGTTTAATTATCACCATCACATCTTATACTTTGTAAAATAGACGGTCAAAAAGTACTTTGCAGGTACCAATTTGAAGATATATGGTTTGACTTTGACTTTAATATCAAAATCGGTTGAAAAGATGGGCAGTTAAAGCGTGACAGACAGACAGACAGACACATTTTCTTATATATAATATTACTTAATATGGATGTACTTAAATACCTATTTACTCACTTGCAATAAATCTTCTCTAGTCTCAAATTCAGATACAATGACATTATTGCCATCGTACCTAAACCCTTGTTAGCGATACAAGAATATAATAAAATACAAGAATATGCTTTACAATTAATTCAGTTTGTCAAAGAAATAGATAATATAAAGTTTGTTAACATCAGTTTACCAGTTATTTCACTCCAATCTATACATTTTTCATTCTTCTGTACAATACTTTTTAACTTCTGTATTTTTGGATTGGTAAACTTCGGAGATAAGCAAGTTCGACCGACTCGCACTTGGCCGTACACACACATTTCGTAATAAAAAATGTTGATGGATGGAATACATAGTTGAGGAATTCAGCTGGAAGACGATATTTTTTACACATTTTAAGTTCAAATTAATGTGTTGAGCAAGTTTCATGCCAGAAGCTAGGAGATTTTTTATGAATTTTCTGCAGGAATCGCAACCCTATTACGACCATATTAGACATAATAATAATGAATAATGTCCTCCCGACCGAATTTCGGCCACGGCGGCCAATCTCCTGAGAGATTAGCCATCTGCGCGGGAGATATTATGTTGCACAAGTGTGTGCGCAACCACAGGTGCACTCCGAGGCACAGGAGTGAAACACCGCCAACTTCCTAACTCCGGGTTAGTACTGAGAATTTCTTGTCAGAAAACCCCAATACTTGTTGTGACCCGACCTGGGACTCGAACCCGGGACCTCGTCGGCCGTAGTCGAACATGCTAACCACTACACCAACGAGGCAGTCATATATACTTATTAGACATAGGTACGGTACATATTGCATACATAACTCATGCAGATATTCAAAAAATAAAAACAGGAGGAAATGACCCGAAATTTGTGCCGCTGCCTCCCGGACTATAGAGGCCGCTTCGGCTAGCGATGCGCAATTTTGAATTCCATTCTAATTAGGTATCAAAATCAGTAGGTAACCAACTTGAATAATGCTCCACTACCTAATTTGACTCGATTACCACCCACATAGTTAGTAGTTACTAGTTAGTACTAACGAATAAAACTCCATTTTGAAATTGAGTCCTAATAATTGCAGATTTATAAGGTTATATTTAAAAAAATACCTACAAATAAAAAGTTTCAATTAATTTAAACCTTATGAAACCATTTGACATTTTTGAAATTCAGTCTTATGAGTTATAATATAAGGTTGTCATTCCGATCGTACAACTGAAACCATAAGTTGCCCACAAATGTCTACATCAGCAGTTGTAGATTATTCGAATACCTAGCTATATTCGCAGTCGCGGATCGTACCACAGTTAGTATTGGTAGATAGTAGATACCAATACTGTGGTACTAGCTTCAGCCTTCGGCCGGCAGCGCGGGCAACTATAGGTATACTCGTGTGGCGCGGGCGGCGGCCGGCGCTTCTTTCGCGCGGCGTTGTCTTGTGTAGGTACCTACACCTACTTCTTGTTAGGTACTTAACCGGCTGCGAGGCGATTGTTTTTATCACACAATGCAAAAAAAGTATTGGTAAATCATACTAATATTATAAATGTGAAAGTGTGTTTGTTTGTTGGTTTGTCCTTCAATCACGCCGCAACGGAGCAACGGATTGACGTGATTTTTGGCATGGGCATAGTTGAGGGCCTGGAGAGTGACACGGGCTTACTTTTTATCCTGGAAAAATAAGGAGTTCCCGCGGGAATAACAAAAAACTCAAACCACGCGGACGAAGTCGCGGGCATCAGCTAGTAAGTAAATAATTATAAACTTAGATGAAAATATCAAATATTAAAATGGTTGTTTGGATATTTTTTATATATATTTTTATTCACGACACAATAATTAGGTAGGTACCTACATACTACTCAGGTACTGAACCGATTTGGCTGGAATTTGAAATAGAGACAGCTTTTACTCTGGATTAACATAATTATAAAGTATAGGCCATTTTTATCCCGGACAAATTAACAGTTCCCGGGGGATAGGTAGGTATGTAAGTACTAAAAAACTAAAATCCACGCGGGTAAACAGTAGGTCTATAGGTAAGCATAGGTATCATACTTTTAATATTACAAGGGGGAAAGTAAGTTTGTTCGTTACTCTTTCACGCAAAAACTACTGAACCGATTTGGCTGAAATTTGGAATGGAGATTAGCTTATAGCCTGACTTAGAACTTAGGCTACATTTTATTCACGCGGGCGAAGCCCTGGGCAAAAGCTAGTATGTATATACCTAAATTATAATCATACTTCATAGGTACCTACCAATATTATAAATGCGATACTGTGTTTGTTTGTTGGTTTGTTGGTTTGTCCTTCAATCAAGCCGCAACAGAGGTACGGATCGAGCTTAAGGTTATTTTTTGCATGGGAATAGTTGAGGACCTGGAGTTACATAGGCGCATTGGAATATTTACGTTTCCTAAATTATGTTGCCAAATGTCTTGTTTATTTGGTTCATTTTGAACTCTACAAATCCTAAGTAGGTAAATAATCGCAATACACAATCCACGCAGGAACTACCGTCTACCTCCCTGCATGTGTCCCCGTGGTGCTAAACGAGCGAAATAAGCGTTCTTTTTATAGAAACGCATAATAAACTGTATGTAAACGCCATACAATTAAATAAATCCACAATGCTCGTGCTTAGCTAGGGGAATACACGAGCGCGTGCGACGACCTAATATTTAATTTATGAATCTCACTCGTTCGTGTAAATTTCCACAATTCTCGTGCTTAGATATGAACCTTCATTCAACTTCCCATAACCTATAAAATTTTATAGCATGTAACAGCGAAGTACTTTTTACAGTATAATGATAGATGGCGCTCAAATATATTTTTTTGACGCATTATTTAGGCGACACGGCGACATCTTTTAAGACGAATGTAAACCTCACACCTCACACATGCGTAAATCTGACACTTTTTGAATGCCGATTATAAATTATAAATAATGTAAATATTTGCCTGACATGAAACTTGCGTCTGTAAAATGCCCTAAAGAAATCATAAAACAAATTAAAAAAATTAAAAAATGTATATTCTTCAAGAATAATCGAACAGAAAAATGTATGAAAGTCGACCTATGCATGTGCGCCTTAAATTAACTATGCTAAGGCAAACATCTTATAGTATCTAGGCATACAATATTCAAAAAAAATAAAAATAGATTACAAGGATACAATACAATACATTAAGGTGTATTAAAGTATTAAAAAAATACTAATTAAGACACGAACGAGGACAATTAAAATATTTATTCACCAATACTATGAGAATCAACACAACTAGGTTCCCAAAGAAAAATCAGGTCCCTGTTCCAGGGCGACAAATGTCATATAGATATTTTTCACCCAATATACAGGTGAAAAATTATTAAATAATATTAAGTATTTTCAATTAATTATCTATCTAATAAGCTTTAAATTGCTTTAAATATTGAATGGCGTTAATAAAAGAAATTCCTTTTAGTTCCAGCTGGCAAATAGAAAGAAGAAGAATTATGGTCTTCCCCTAAAATATAAGAAAACCTTCGGGCGCCAGCCAGCCGGATCAAAATCTGCTCGGATAGCCTTATCGAGGCCTGAACTTTTAATCTCAAGCCAGGGATTTGGCCTACCCAGCCGTGGGTTCTTTCACAGGGTTTAGTTTGGTGGATAAAATCAAAGAGTTCATGTATAATTGAAATTTAAAATAAATTTATTACTTAAGTTTCAAAATTACTTCAAGTGTTTCATTTTCAAAACAAAAGGAAAACAGGAAAAGTATAATGTCCCTACGTTCCTTGCCTTATCTTAATTCTTATAGGATACCCATTCCTAAATTTAGAATAAAAGCTTAAGGTAAGCTGAGCCACAATGCCACACCAAAGGTTATGAAAAATACATCAAGAAAATTAACACAATAATTGTAGAAATACACAATCCGCTACGCACATGAGTGATATATAAATAATTTCGCTTGCTTAAACTAGCGTTTCATCACACCAATATTGGGATGTGAATCGATGCACGGGTACGTTGGACCACACGCAGTTAAGTCTTTGATCATCAATCCATTGTTATATTTCAAAGAAAAACTCAGCATTGTAAAATACCAAAAGGTAAGATATTAGATGGGGAATGGGTGAAAGCGCTAAAAGCGCCATATCCCACTAATCCATAGCCTTTAGGCTTATTATCCCTTAGGCTGGCAAGTAAATGTTTGTTAATCAATCATGCCAGAATGGCTGAACGGATCTGAATGAAATTTGGCACAGAGATAGATTACAGTCTGGATTAACACATAGGCTGCACTTTATCCTGGAAAATTAAAGATTCCCGCGGGAACCAAAAAACATCAATCCGCGCAGGCATGAGCTAGTATTTCATAGAGATCAGCTGTTATACTTACACTTATAATTGAACAGTATTTGTAAGACTTTGGCATACTCGTCCATCATGTTATACTTCAGTAGACTTTGTAACAATCTCACAACCGCATCCTCGTTGTACTCACGTAGGATGGTAATACTAAATGTGGAGGCCCTGGAATTATTTAAAAAAAAATGTATTTATCAGAAAACTTACAGCTACAACAACAATGCCCTGAACAAGGTAAGGATTTTTCAAGTTATTATTTTTTTTAAATTTTATTATATTGATCTTTAAATATTGAAGTACTTTATTAAATTTAGATTCAGGTATATAGAGAACTGGATAATAAATGAGTACTCAGCCCTAGTGGCATTGTCGTTGACTCAAACAATATACGTCCACGGCTGGACAAAGGTCTCCTAGATAGATCACCACAAAACGGGTCTTGAAAGCTTTTAAAAGACTGATCTCATGTTGATATCACACAGAAGAGGTATATATATATCTACGAGTAACTACGATTGAGGTTTTTGGGTTTAACTCTTTCATTTTCTGGGATAAAAAGTAACCTATGTGTTAATCCAGATCTATCTCTGTGCCAAATTTCATCCAGATCCATGCAGCCATTTTGGCGTGATTGAGTAACAAACATCCATCCATTCATCCAACCACTCTCATATTTATAATATTAGTATAGATGTTCATACTTACTTATCTCTAACAATATCTTGTAAAACTTGTGAGCTATCCAACAACTCATTTGAAATCATCTGATCTGAGAACCAGTTGCTCGTCCAGCAAATATGCCAAAAACAAATAAGAGGGTAATGGTCTTTCCATGTCACACTGAATTCCAGAACATATTTCTTAAATATCACAATAGATGCCTCAGAACGATTCAACACAGAGTCATTGATTAGCTCTCTGAATATCACTCTGTAAAAACTTCTTAAACCTACATACTTTATATAAGCTTTCTTTAATGTGGAGAGACCTTTTTCAGAGTTGCCTTTCATGCACTGTGCTTTTGCTACATAATGCATGAATTCTCCATTTCTAATATACAAATTATGATCCACTTTCAGGCAGTATTTTTGGAGTACCTGTAAAAATAAACATTTTTGTAACTTTTGCGGTGTGGGGATAAAAGATTAACAATGGATAAAAGATTACAATAACCATAAGTACTTAAAACCTGTGTTAGTTCTATATGCTACAAAGTAAGACTTATAGGTTAGGTCATTATTATTAGAGATGAAACTGATATCCTGTTACTATCCGGTATCCGGCCTATCCTACGTAAATTTATTATCCGGCCTGACACCGGAAAGTAACTCAATATCCGGCCAGATACCAGATGTTCAAAACCGACGACAATTTCTTAAAATCAACTTTAAAACTTAAGTTTTTGTGATGTAAATTACGCACTTTACACTCAGCAAGTAAACAACAAATGTTCGCTATGCAATTAATCACTCATGCCGTCGTGCCGGCCACAATCACTCACGATGACACCTGAAATCGCCCTAATTGATCCGAACGCTTACACTGTACCTGTGCAGTGCTAAACTTATCACAACCTGCTACGAGACCACGGGCCAGATATCTGGCCGCCGGATATTATTATTACTTGACATGTCATCATTAAAATAATATTTTTATACCTACTTAAATGATTTTAACTACATATGCATAGTGTGCTGCAGGGACACACTAACCACCCTGGCCCGTAGTAACACAGTGGTTCTTCGCTGGGTTCCAGGGCATATGGGTATAGCTGGCAATGAAAACGCCGATACCCTGGCTAAAACGGGCGCTAAGGTAAGGCAGATCGTACTAGAACAGGTCTGCGGTATATCTAAAAGCCTGGTGCAGCTCACCCTGCTAACCTATACTGTTTCTATGAAACACTCACCTGTTGGAGAAACTTATGTGGTCTAAACCATTCAAAGGCGCAGTGGTCAGAACCTTCAACAAGAAGGCCGCCTCCGAGGCGCTAGCGCTCAGCAGAAAAAACCTACGCATTTTAGCACAAGCTTTAACAGGTCACTGCGGTCTTAACAGACACATATTTAACCTTAAGCTCAGAGACACAGATATCTGCAGATTATGCCAGGAATCCTGTGAGACTCCACTGCATATTATCTGCCAATGCCCCGCTCTAATGCATAAATGAGGCATCCATCTGGGCAAACATATTATTAACCCATAGGATGCTTCCCATATTCCAGTCAAGAAAACGCTACTGTTCCTGGCAGAAATAAGTATTGGCAAGGAAATTTAAAATGGAGGTCACATCACAATAGATCGGAGACGGTCGCAGTGATACAGGACATTAGGGACTGAAACCTCAACAAGAAGAAGAAGAAGATGCATAGTGTCCAAGATTACTTAGCTAAATGACAAAAGAGTTGAAATGCATTATCATTCAAGACGTTAATATCACTTATATATATATACTGAGTTTTTTGGGGTTTTTCTTATACTAGGGTTTTCAAGGAATCCTTAAAGCTTAGGTACTTACTAATTTATTATAAGTGTTAGTTAGACTTTACCTCAACTATATCCACTCGACCAGATATACTATAATGCCTGAATAATTTCTTAAGAATGTTTGCGCTAAAATATTTTCGTTTATCAAGACATTCGTTCACTAACTTGGCCAATTGCTTATCTCTGTTTCTTGTCATGAGATCTTGTAATAAATTATCTATTTCATCAATAGTCATATTTGTAATGTCTACGGTTCTGTTACTGTCCATTTCCATAAAGTATCGAAGTCCAAAATCTTGAGTTTGAATGGTTTTATATCTCTGTAATGGGTCATGGTCAATAGCTTCGAAACTTGTGGTGAAATTTGAAGTTAGTATAGAATATTTACGGCTTAGTTCTCTAGCAATAAATAAAGTTCTTATGTATTTACTTGAAGTTTTAAATCGTTGCATTTTCAGGTATCTTCACTTCCGTAAAGAATGAGGGATTTCTTCAACGCACAGATCCAGCACGTAGAAAAGTTACATTTACTTATCATGTTTAATAGTTTATTTGCATATTTAGTTAATATATTTTTAATAACTAAAATAATAAAATTGTTGTTCTAAACATTTTTATTTTTAGAATCTTTTTTGAGGTTACAAAAGCGATATTTATCTATTACATAATTATTATTGTGTGATGTGTCATGTGATTTGTGTTGTCAACTTGTCAGTGTCACTGTCAATTAATCAAATTGTATAAAGAATGATCGGAAATGGTTTTAGGGTTTGTATTTAATATCCATCGATATATATGTAGGTACTAGATGGGCCCTTTCATAGAAAAAGGTTGGGCGACCGACTATGAGAACGCGTTCCTATCCTGTCTTTGTCCCCATCGTAGCGCTGTCACGGTCGCTCGTCGTGTAGATAATTTGTTATTCTTATGTTAACATCAAAAGTCTTATTAGTTTGGCACTGTACAATTTTTTTTTATGGTAAGTGTTTCTAGTCACAATTATACATTTCCAAAAAAACGTTATTTAATCTTCCTATTTAATGTTTTTATCCATTGCACAATCATTTAATTTCCGCGGCAAACTGTATGATATTTTTTTTTTACTAACTGGCCTTACGGCTTCTATGGCTATGGCCTATATTATTATCTATGACGGAGTCATACGTTTTCAAGCTTTCATTCAAATGTTGCAAGCAAGTTCTCGCTTTTCAGACTAGATGGCGTTGATGGCGTTGCTAAAAATACGCCCACATTCTTTGTTGACAGGGCCCGTCTATGTAAATTGAGTTCGTTGTTATTATCTGTTTAGGTTGCTTGGCCCATGTTTGGCCCTTTATTTTATTTAATAACATTGTAACCGATAACACAACAAGCGATAAAAATTATAACACATATTAAGATAATATTTGAAACATTAAAAAAAGGCATCTTTTGTTGAGTAGGATAAACCACAGACATTTATATCTGTGGGATAAACTAAATTGATAACTATACAGCCGTAGCAAAACTAGTGTGCCAGTAGATGGCGTGCAGTTTATAAAACAAAAAAGGCTTTATAGTAAAACTTAACTATTCTTTTTTGATCTTTTTGTTTATTCTGAGTGGAAGTGATCGAAATTGATTTATCTCCGCGGGGCGGATGTGAGGAGACCGAACAAATTCTCTTCGAGAAAGATTAACGTGTCTTGCATGCGAAAATTTCGATTTAGCGCTGTAATAACATGTTCTATTATTTTCTTATTTAAATACCGTTCAGAAATTAATTGATCTTGATTTAACTAATTTATTTTAAAATAATAAAGAAAAAAAAATTATAACAATATTTTTGAAAGTAATGTCTTGAAAAAAATTATAAGTGCCATCTTTTGTTGAGTAGCTTAACTAAATACAACCGTAGCAGTCTAAAATTTGCTAATAGAAGGCGTGCAGAATAAAACTAAAACAGATATATAATATAACAAGTAACTATTATTTTTTAACCTTGAATTTTTTTGAAATTATAAAGAAGTAGTATTATTATTAATTGTATTTTAAATCAAAAGGAGCATTGAAAAATTGATTTTCTTATTGAGAATTGAAACTAGTCGCCGCTAGATAGAGCTAGTAGTAATATATTTGTATCTACGCGAAGGGCCACGACGGTTTACGGCCGTGGGTAGGTACGTCCACGTGAAACGTCTACCCATCAAGTTGAATCTGCCCATCATGATACCTAATTTAAATTTTATTCATAAGACGTATTTAAAGAGGCTTACCACACGTAAAAACATCACATACCTACAGGCGTAAATTTTATTTATCCTGATCCTTTAATGATCAGAAGAAGATCGGTGCTTGCCCTATCCTTGCCTTAGGTATGGACCGTGGGAGGCCCGATTTTTCTATGCTTAAAACATTACCGGATTAACATTACCTTCTAATGTTTCCTATTTTTTTTTCGTCTAATATCATCGATAAATAATAGTCCATTCGTTTTTTTGTCAATTAAAGATGATCGCCGACAATCGCCCGTCGATTAACACGCTGCTTCAAGTCGCCGATGCCAACTGCCCAGCGGGTGGTGATCGTACAGTGTAAGCTCAGAGCTGACGGATCGTACCTACTTGTAACTAGCTGCCCTATCTTGGCCAAGCTTGGGTTGAATTTTTAGAAACAGGTTCTTCCTTAGTAGACACCCAATAAGAAACAGACATAAAGTCTTAAAATATTTCGACTTGTACGGTTGATAAATTTCGGTCACTCCTTTCAGCAATATTAAGGTGATGTGATGGTAGGTAATTGGTTAAATACTGCATTACCTTACTCGCTTCAAGAAATCTTAGGGACTATAAAACGCGGTAAACAAATATATATTATTCTCAATATTATTATTCTCAATCGAACCAGGGCCCTTATTCTCTGACTCAGTTGCTATCAATAAACGAAAGCAACTAACATATATTTTTTATCCATTGAAGGTTTCCTATGAAATGTTAGATTTTATTGCTTCGTTGGTCTAGTGGTTAGCATAGTAGACTGCGGATCACGAGGTCCTGGGTTCGATTCCCGGTCGGGCATAAAAGTTAGGTATTGGGTTTTTCAATTAAGAAATTCTCAGTGCCAGCCCGGAGTTGGAAGTTGGCGGTGTTTCACCCCCGTGCCTCGGAGAGCACGTTAAGCCGTCGGTCCCGGTTATTATCACTAACATGATAATAATCGTTAAAGCCCGCCAACCCGCATTGGAGCAGCGTGGTGGGTCTAAGCTCTAATTCCCGCTCTCCTATGAGAGTGGAGGCCTATGCCCAGCAGTGGGACGTTAATAGGCTGTAGTGATGATGATGATGTGAAACCTTCAATGGATATTACATAATATATTTCAGTGGCTTTCATTTTTGATAGTCACTGAGTTAGAGAATACGGGGGCAGGGAACCTATATAGGTACCTACTTTGAAGCTTTTACTTATTCGGATTTCAGAAAAAGTTCTGTCGTTTCTTAGACTACATTCATATCTATGATGCTTTTTTATAGGCATTAAATAATCTGTTTTGTCTCTAACCATAGCAAACGATCGATAATTTTTGTAGAACGTCTATTTTTGAAACCGAAAAACGAGGTAGCTCGGCAGGGCGACCGCGTATCTTTTGCATCAATCATTGGTACATCGCAAACACCTCTGAGTGAAACACGTCTTTCTTCATTTTCAGCCCGCATCTCATATACCAAGTTTCATGGCTATAACTTGAAAAACGACGGAGTTTCATACAAACTCTCAACCCCTATTTTACCCCTTTGGGGGTGGAATTTCGAAAAACCCTTTCTTAGTGGATACCTAGTCTTCACAAAGAACACACTCTCTAAATTTCATGTCTCTAGGACCAGTGGTTTAGGCTGTGCGTTGATATATAAGTCAGTCACTCAGTCAGTCAGGACTTTGAATTTTATTTAATTAACTTTCCCGCACGGATTCAAATTTAAGAACTGAAGTATATTTTCTTATTTCCGGATTATGATTATGAGGCATGTAGTCTTAATCACTCTAAAACATACCTAATTTAATTAACTATAATGTCTGCGAATGATTCACCAATATCGGTTCAGCTGTATCAATTAAGTCATAGGAACTACCGTTGATACCATACTTTTTCACGAGTCTACCAATATTCGAGGAAATAAACAAAAAAAAACATGCTTTGATGTCAAACATAGAATCTTGATGATCGCTGTTGTCTTAGGAGATTCGATTAGGTAGGGTCTAGGGTCAATTTGGAAAATTGTAGCTAGGTTTACCTACTTCTAAATCATTTCTGGTTTGGTCTGGTGGGACTGGGACTTACGTGCTTTCACCATGGCTTATTACCACCCTATATCTATAAATACGTGTCATAGAACGATTCGCTCATGCGCTTCGAGTGAAATCCCGAGTAGGTAGGTATAGGTACCTACGTACCGATATGAGAAGGTATGGTTTTATTAAATGAACCGGAACGTCGTTCCAACCACTTTCTAACATTTTGGCTGATCAGATGAAATAGCAATCAAGGACTTGTAGTTGCATAGAAATACCCCCGCATTTACCTATCATAGGGAAAGACCACGGAGTTTTATAATTTTATTGTCAACCTCCAGGTTCTCTTGAGGACATAATATAGTAGATTATTAACCAAGGGGATAAAGCAGTGTCTTCTGTCGCGGGTAACGATTTAAATCGCGAGCGTAACGAAGGAATCGAGGTTTACTCCCGAGCGTAGCGAGGGATTTAAGTTCACCCAAGACTAAGACAGCTTTATCACCGAGGAAAATACTCTACTTTTCGTACCATTTGCGAAAAAATTACACAATAATAATATGAGATAAGCATTTATTAAAAATAATGACAATTAAAAGTAAAAGTTAACATTCGAAACATTGGTTGGTTATTATCGATAGAGAGAGTTACATTTTTGTTTGGTACATTTATTGTTAATGATTTGATTTATGTATTTCTCTGTTCTTGCGTCTGAGGAACTGTTTAGAACATCAATTTATTTATAAAAATAAATTAAAATAAACTTAACGTTTATGTATTTGAAGAAAACAAAAACGCGGCAAATTCCTAGACTAATATTTTTTTGTCGGAAAAGCAAAGGCATTAAGCTCATACGGCCTCGTCGGTTTTCGTAATTTTATTTAATAATCATAAATGCATAATAAATGCGTACATTCCTTTTTCAAAAAGATGTTTGCTCTATATACAAACTCAATGGTGTAAACACAGATGTAGTTCAGTATAAATTTCGGTAAGTATTCCAAATTTAAATCACACTCTCCCCCTTGAGGATGAATGAAATTCAGTACAATTTTCTTTCCCTGTTTTTAACAGATTAAAAATGACTATTGTTATGTTCGCTTTTTGTGGCATAGAATGTCACTTTTTTGAGCAAGTGGTACGAAAATAATATTATTATTATGAAAACTTGCCTAGTTGACTGTCAACTAGAATCACTGTAGCGGCTTTGGACAATCGCAACAAAAGCACAGGATAATATCGAGGTGACAGCCGTGGAATAACGACTATTGTTTGATATCCACGCCTAGTTTAGCATCCAATGATAGGGGTGGAGACAGGACAATGAGGGTAACACAACATTCTGATCGATAATCGATAGGATTTAAGAGATTTAACTATTCAGATATTATCGATAACGACAGCCCATTGTGAATATGTTGCCCATTATTTAATGGTATTGTGACATCTCTAGTTTAGAATTTAAACAGCAACAAAGGAATCATAGAAAACGCATAAACTAGTCCCTCAACAATATATTTTTCAATACAGTTGTCAAACATGGCGCACTTTCAGAGGCTGTAGTTATGATTCGAAAATTGAATCTTTCGCATAGGCATCTTACTTTTACACGGTCGTGACTTACTTTTACAAGCTCGACACTTACTTTTGCAGTTTAGTTTTAAATTTTCCAAGTCAATTAAAATAGTTTAGTACCAAGGAGTTTTCATACATAGATTATAATCGGATAGGCTTTTTACGAGGAAAAATGAATGAATCCGTACGTTTTAGCATTGAATTTCCAAAATTCTTTTAAATGGTTGTTGATTATATTTAATTACCAGTTTTAATTAAATTATTTTCAACATTTGACCAAAATCGAATAAGCTGTATACGCGTAGGTACGAACCTAGCCTAGTTTCGTTGAAAAACAAAAAATGTTCAGGTGTAAATACGCGCCATTTGCTGAATTTTTTTATTTTTTATGTGATAAATTGATTATATTTTTGATAATATGAGTTCTAGTACTAATGATGAAATGGAATTAACTCCACCAGATATTTTATCTGAGGCGAAAACTGCGCAAGATGGAATTTTGCCCCCAAAATCTCGAGAAAGATATATGACGGCTTACAATAATTTTATTTCATGGAGAAAACATAAAAAAACTAAGTCATTCTCAGAAAATGTTTTGTTAGCTTATTTTCATGAATTGAGTGGAAAATATAAACCATCTACATTGTGGTCAAGTTATTCCATGTTAAAAACTACTCTCAAAACAAATAATGACATAGATCTCCAAAGTTACCTAAAATTATCAGTTTTCATGAAACGGCAGTCACAGCAACTAAAATTCAGTGAAACTACATGTTTCGAGAAAAATACCACTGTAAAAACTACTGAGTCTATATGATTTGAGCTATCTTCAACCCGTGCACAGCAGCAAATTTCACTGAATTTTAGTAATTGCTCAAGCTTTACTCTCAATTTTCAGAATTAATTACTATGTACGTATGTATGTTGAAATAAACTTGTAATTCTTTGATTTGTTTATTACTATTTCCCACAACTGTATTGAAAAACGTCGTGTGATACACGGGTGTGAAGGTTATTGCAAACTCGTAACATTAAAAACCCTCACCTTCGGCTCGGGCTTATTAATGATAGCTCGTTTGCAATAACCTACTTTCCACCCTTGTATCACAATATACTATTTCAATACAGTTGTCAAACATGGCGCACTTTCAGAGGCTGTAGTTATGATTCGAAAATTGAATCTTTCGCATAGGCATCTTACCTTTACACGGTCGTGACTTACTTTTACAAGCTCGACACTTACTTTTGCAGTTTAGTTTTAAATTTTCCAAGTCAATTAAAAAAGTTTAGTAGCAAGGAGTTTTCATACATAGAATATAATCGGATAGGCTTTTTACGAGGAAAAATGAATGAATCCGTACGTTTTAGCATTGAATTTCCAAAATTCTTTTAAATGGTTGTTGATTATATTTAATTACCAGTTTTAATTTAATTATTTTCAACATTTGACAAAAATCGAATAGGCTGTGTGCGCGTAGGTACGAACCCGTAGCCTAGTTTCGTTGAAAAAAAAAAAAATGTCCAGGTGTAATTACGCGCCATTTGCTGATTTTTTTTATTTTTTATGTGATAAATTGATTATATTTTTGATAATATGAGTTCTAGTACTAATGATGAAATGGAATTAACTCCACCAGATATTTTATCTGAGGCGAAAACTGCGCAAGATGGAATTTTGCCCCCAAAATCTCGAGAAAGATATATGACGGCTTACAATAATTTTATTTCATGGAGAAAACATAAAAAAACTAAGTCATTCTCAGAAAATGTTTTGTTAGCTTATTTTCATGAATTGAGTGGAAAATATAAACCATCTACATTGTGGTCAAGTTATTCCATGTTAAAAACTACTCTCAAAACAAATACTGACATAGATCTCCAAAGTTACCTAAAATTATCAACTTTCATGAAACGGCAGTCACAGCAACTAAAATTCAGTGAAACTACATGTTTCGAGAAAAATACCACTGAAAAAACTACTGAGTCTATATGATTTGAGCGATCTTCAACCCGTGTACAGCAGCAAATTTCACTGAATTTTAGTAATTTGCTCAAGCTTTACTCTCAATTTTCAGATTAATTACTATGTACGTATGTATGTTGAAATAAACTTGTAATTCTTTGATTTGTTTATTACTATTTCCCACAACTGTATTGAAAAACGTCGTGTGATACACGGGTGTGAAGGTTATTGCAAACTCGTGATATTAAAAACCGTCACCTTCGGCTCGGGCTTATTAATGACAGCTCGTTTGCAATAACCTACTTTCCACCCTTGTATCACAAAATATACAATTTCATCCCACCATCTCGGAAAGAGTATTTTTACTCTTCGATATCTGAATGCAAAAGCCGTTATTATCCTCTTGAGGATAAAGTAAATTGAATTTAGAACATCGTGTGCACGTTAGTAAATATCACTCGTCTATGAAGTTTGTGAATTCAAAACATCATTAAAACCTATTTACTTCTACCTCTATGGTACCGTATTTCCATACAACCGTTTTTAATTTGTTAAAAACTCACACTCGTAACCTTCTTGGTGTACTTTTTTTTTTGCATTTAGTCATTTCCTCGCTGAGGTGGGATGAAAATTTACGTGTTGCACTCGAGTGAAAAGATTTTTCACCTCGAGCTCTTTTGATTCCCTCGCTGACGCTCAGGATTCTAATTTTTGAACCACTCGCTGCGCTCGTAATTCAATTTTAGAATCCTTCGCTTGCTCGGTCATCAAAATTGAGCACGCGGTTAAAAAACAACTTTTCACTGTTGTATAACAAATAACTATTTAAGGCTTGCACATGAGAACTGATAATAATGAGCTCTTAGTTGGAGCATGTTTTCCTAAACGATGGTTATTTAGGTACTCTTGCCTTGTAGGTGTTATACTATATAATGAATTTAAGTAAGTTAATTATACGTGGCGGGAAACAGGACGTCGTATAGGCATTCCTCACCTTGTGGTTCGTAACAGAAAATATATACCTAGAGCAAACATATTTCGTGACCGTGAGATTAGATTAGGTATTGGGATACCAACGCTAGATTTCTCACTTTTCCTTGATAACGATGAAGTTTGAAGTTTTGAAGTACCCGACCATGCTTGCCAAAGTTTATCCGATCCGAAGTCTTATTTAAAGGCAACATTGCTTCGGTTCTGTAAGCTGAGCAATTTCGCCCTGCAATCGCCTGTAAATTTTTCGGGCGCAACGCAACCTATCTAATCTAACTTATCGGGTTAGTACTTGTAGAGCTATCCCTAAGTTGCAGCTGTAGGTACTCCTGTGCCTGAAAGAATGAGACGTTGATTTGGTACACCCACATTTCAAGAGAACAAAATATTGATTGCTGGGAAAATCAATTCGTGTCACCCACTTAAAATAATAGAGCCATCCAAAACGGATAACGACACTAATATACATTTTACTTACACAATATATTGTCAACAATAACTGCATTTGACAAACGAAGCATAACTCATTCGATTAACGAGTGGTTTCACTGAACGCCTGCGGGCATTTTAACTTAAAAGATGCCTCATCACGACCATCCATACAAGAGCCAGTTATTCTTACAAACATATCACCTCGAAGTGTCTTAGTTGAATGGCCGATTCACCACTTTTTTACCCGTTAATGATATCTTTGTAACGCTAGGAAAGCATTAATCCTATTTTAATTTGACTAATTGCAACATTAATTAACGGTGAATGCCGATTAAAATTGAAGTGTGGGTTGAAACTCGGGACACTCGTCCCGAATGAGGTATGATAAACCATACAAGAATTCGAAGAAAAGTAACTACAAAGTTAACCGCGTATCTTCTTTCTCGTATTCTAAATCTGTTTTTCATAAATCAACTAGGTATTTATAGGTGTTAGGTACAATAAAGTAGGTAGGTAATTTAGATAACTTGTATATTTTGTGACCAAGTATGTTCTTTTTACGTGACGGGTAGTTATTAACACCCCAAAAACAAGTACAGCATCTAGTTGTTGGCCAGGATATTTTTAGCCTAGCCTAGGTGAAGGTGGTGCTCCTAGTTACTCTCAGGTCTTCTGATTTGATCTCTATTCCCAGTTTGACTATAGCTATCCTACTCAGCCTAAGTACAAGATGTCTAATCTAAACGTGAGAATTTTTACGTGAGCATTCGCAGAAGAGACACCAACATCAAGACATATTATTGTTTTCCAAATCCGTATAGCCTTGGGAGATACCAGAAAAAGCGGATCAAGGTTGCCATATAAAAATCCGTTACTTAAGGAAGTGTACGTTATATACACAGCTGTGTCGTGCAGTTTTTCTATCTCCGCAGAAAAATCTTATACCGAAGAATGCTAAACGGTATAAAGATCGTGACGTGTCACAAGTCAGAATCGGTCCGACTGTCGTGTTTCCGTAGTGTTACATCGTGAATTATTGCTATCTACCACTGGCCATCAGGTCAATGGGAATATCTCTTTTGTAGCAGATGGAAGGGTAACCATGATAATAGTATATTTTAAAATCTTAATATTATTGCCATCCCACATCTTCAGGAAATACAGTCGTCGTCAATCGGTAGATGACTCTATATCGGCACAGCTCGCTGTCATAAGACTGCCTTGCGAAAGTCCTCCTTAACCCGCTGTCCTAGGTGAGTGTCAGAAGCGGCGCATCGTGATACGACACCATAGAAAATGACAACCTTGTCTACGCGACAACGTAGGCTACGTGAAGGGTCAGCTAGTGTTTGATAATGTCACGTGGCGTCGCGTGTCACGGTGTCGCGTTTGTCGCTCACATACGACAACTGGTAAGGCTTATATCGAGCAATGAACATCTACTGATTGAAACCACAATAAATACAAATCCGTAACCAGAAAAAAAAAGTTTCATTGTCCAGATTTTTTTCGCAAATGTTGATCAAAAAATTGTTTTTTGATCAAAAAATGCAAATTACTAATTTACCACGAGTGTTTAGGTATATTAAGTGTGTGAAGTCGAAAATTTGCTAAGTATAAAGTAAAACTAAGTTAAAAATAAGTAAATAAGCTTTTTTTCCGGGATACACAAAAAAGATGGTGAGCCTATCGACAAATGATTTGCAAGTATTGAATGCTGGAGATAAGGTGCTTCCATCGGACAGTTCCCGTTTTTATTGCCTTTTTTCCACGTTGATGTTTCAATCAAAGCCAAACATTTCAATTGTTGGTAATTTTTGGGCTGAATTGCTTAGCCCTAGTTGCATTATGTGAAACTCTCTCATTGTGGCCAATTCTGTATAACACGATCTCTAAATTAAACTAAAATGTAATGTAAATAGTTCTGTTCCTTTCCGCAGGGAATATTATGAAAGGGTTAGCAATATTTTTATTGCTGTCGTTTTAGTTTAGTTTATTGTACGAGTGTACAAGTAAGCGCAGACTGGTCAAAGGCAGCAGAAAATGCAGTTCAAAGATTTATAAATTTTTTTATATAATAAATGCCAAAATAAACAGGAAAAAAAATATTCTCAAAACTTATCTTATCTTACTTTACTTATGATCTGAAATAAAAGTTTATTTATTTATCTCGCTTTATCAATAACTAAGTATATTTCCATAGATCTGAACCTATTACACTTATTTTTAGCGCCATTTTGCAGACAATGTTCCTGAGTAAAAAAACTATAATTGTAATTGGAGAGCCAAACGTATAATAATAGAAATAATAGTAATTGATTCAACGCTATAAATCACAAAACTCTAATCGCATTCTTCACAAACTTATTTGTGCCCGCAGTAGGTAAGCGGAAACGATACAAAATAAATCACTTCATATAACAAGAACCAAAGGCAATTAGCTAACAGAGTAAATGTTATGATTTTATTCATAGCAGAAATATTTCATACAATAATTGCCCTTGGTGACATGTTAAAAGAAATAAAGCCTGAACTGCTATACAAAAGCGTACAGTAAGTTTTGGTAATAAGCGTTACAATCGTTTAATAAAAGATAACATTTCTGTCATAAATAGTGCGGTTCTGGACCAGTTAAGTAACATAATACGAGTAGTTTCCGCACCCAAAGATTATCTTTTGTTCGGTATGAATGAAGATGTTATTAGAATTATTAATAAAGTTAGCAACAAAGTACTGCTAATGGAATTACATACGACAAGATTTGGTTAAATGCGCCGATTTTAGTTCAGATTTTCTTAAATAGGTATAATATTAGATAAGTTGGTGAATGTAATATTTTATCTGATCTTAAGGCATTTCAAAGATAATTTCACTACTTGCCACTAGTCTCACAGAAAGCACTGACTACTTAACCAGGCGACTAACTAACTAGATAGGTACGTATTTAAGTGGAATAGAATGACAGTCAATCTAGATGATGTCTTTTAGTATAAAGGTCAAACCACTGCTGCGGTTGCGGTGACCAGTGGGCACTGGGCAGTGCTAGATACCTTGAATTTTGTATAATGTGATCTGATTTAATATAACGGGATGGACGACGATTTATTTGTACCTATGACAATAATAATAATTGTTATAAAACTATATTTGAAAATGTACCTACTTTTGTGGCACCGGGTTTCAGGTGGCGCAAAAGAATAACATGTGGAAAAGTCCCTGCAATTAACGAGCAGTGGACGTCTTTCAGTTAACTATGAAATATTTCTTATGTGTAGTACCCATAGAGGTATAATAATGTACATTCTTACTCAGTCGTAGTACTAAATTGCCCTCGAACGAACGAACCCTAACTGCATGCCCTAACTGTCGACAAATCGCTGCAAACTCATTCATTGGCAGTAAATACTGCGAGAGAGATCTGTCGCAATGATTGTGCTGGGCCTCTTGGTAGACTACTCTAATTAGGTCTATAGACGCTGATAAAAAAGACACGTTGCAATTACTATTTAGTAAAACTACAATAAATCTGTGCAATTAATAGCCGAGAGAAATCATCTGGCCATATATCGAGCAGTCCTAACCCAGATACCATTGAGCACTAAATTAACATCATAACCATTAAGCACTATGTTGACTCTTATCTAGAGAACGCAATTGGCAAACTTGAATTGAATTGCCAATTAAACGAATCAGTTAACAGATCATCGTCGCAAATAGTCTGGACTCCTAGTAGATTGTGTAAATTATCGGAGCCCATTACTTACATTATCACTGATTTGGTTAGCACGTCACCGCATGATAGGTCCCAAAGGCGCCGAACGCATAAATTATTTAAGAAAACAGACCGCCCACAATGGAATCGAGAGCTCCTTGTTTATTAAAATTGCGCTTTACACTTATACCAATGGAAGTATGTATTAGGTACTATCTGATGCCCGCGACTTCATCCGCGTGCATTGAGGTTTTTTCGAAAAAGTAGCATAAGTGTTATTCCAGACTATAATCTATCACTGTGCTAAATTTCATCCAGATCCGTTCAATTGTTCTGGCGTGATTGAGTAACAAATGCCTATCCATCCATCCATCCAACTTTCGCATTTATTATATTATATTAGCGGATGCTCACGACTTCATTCACCTGGCATAAGATTTTTTTTTATTACCACAGGCCAGGCCCTCGTCCTCGTCCTCGCCGTCGACCTCGCCCTCGCCATCACCCTCGCTCTCGTCGTCGCCCTGGCCATTGGCCTCGACGTTGGCCTCGCCGTCGCCCTCGTCGTCGCCTTCGCCCTCGCCTCGTTCGATTTGTTTTCGTTTTCATACTGTAACACCTATATTTCTGTAACCTTAATATTAATCTTGTTTCAGTTCCTGATTAGGTTGCTCTACAGTCTCAAGTCTGCGCAGTCCATACCTGCATGTCATGTGATGTCACGCTGCCAATTGTCGCGGGTTTCATACAAAAACTCGCATCAAGTCTGTCTTCAAGTTTCTTCAACTCTCTTCATCCCGGGATGCAAGGTGATGCAACCATCTTTCTTTCTTTCAGAATCGGTTGAAAAGATTAAAGCGACAGACTTACCTACACACTTTCGCATTCTTAATAGGATATTACTTATTAGTATGGATTGCAATAGTTGTAAAATTAATATTAATTGTTTGATGAAAGTTGAAATTGGTAAGTACTTAATTGCGTGACGATGTTGCAAACGAAAGCTCATAATATGGGGGCTACGAAAAAATCCGTAAAGAAACTTGACATATTGGTAAATCATTTAGCTATGCCGTGACCCTTTTCCTTTACCCATTTCGTTATGATCATAAAATATTATTAATATATTCTAGCATCTAACTATGCGGCATAATATTTTGAGCTGACATCAAAGCCATGTCCTCGGACATCGGGAGGTATTTTACAGGCAATAGCCGCTATAAAGTTGCATAGCATTACAACTAGCTTCACTCCGTGACATTCACTGCGGGTATTATTTTATTAGATAGTTTAATTTTGAATAGTTTTTAGTTCAGGGTACTCGTATGCTTGCGAATAATTGCCATTGATAACAATCTAGTGGAAATCATAACGATGAGAGGGTTGAGCATGAGTGTGTAGAAGATGCCTGTTCACAATGGCCTTTGTTGAAGTTACCTACAAAATTTACACACTGTAGACTGAGGTTGCCGGTAGGGTAGTAACTAGCCACGGCCGAAGCTTCCCATCAGGCCAGACCAGAGAAAATTCAGAAATTATAAATTTCCAAATTGACTCTGCCGGGGATCAAACACGCGACCTCCACACGTTAAGACAACAGCGCTACAGCAGGTCGTCTAAACTAGTCGTTACTCAATCGCGCCAGAACGGCTGAACGGATCTGGCCCAGAGATAGATTATAGTCTGGAATAACACATAGGCCCGGAAAATTAAAGAGTTCCCGTGGGAACCTGAAAAGTTCAATCCACGCGGACGATGTCGCGGGCATCAGCTAGTGAGTGATAACTAGGCGACAATTCATCAAAACCACACAGGATTACATTTAATCTTGATTTTTCAAAATCAGTTATTCGACCCGTTTGAGGAGTTCATAGATTCACACTTCAAAAAGCATGTATGAGTTCCTTCAACAGTTCGAATAATAATATGTTTTACGCTGTCAAATGATTACGATTTGCTTAGACAATAGATAGGCATGATGACAGTAACCAAGAATCAATGAAATTATGAATTTATCTAATGAAATAGGATTCGTGGATTATAAAAAACGTATTTTATTTTCTATTTCGAGTGAGATTGCTATTTATTGTGATAAAATAAAACTATAAAATACAGCAATCCGCCATATTGGATAAAACACCAAGAAGCGAATGACGTCACAATTGTTTGTTTTCGAGCTTTGACAATCACCCTATTACTTAATGCACACTGCACAGAGTACATTGGTAAAAACAATAGTGACGTCACAAACTACGCCATGACACCGCCGAACGTTTTGGCGTGAATTTTAAAATTTAAATTTCAAATGCCAATTTTATCTACCAAACCTTATTTTTCTGCTGAAATAAGATATTTTTTCGAAATAATTGGTACTTCCGAACATAATCTGACCATTTTTCAAAATCAGTCATCATGCCTATTGGGCCTCTGAACAAGCCCCCTATTATGATTAAACGAGTTTGAAGATGGCAATATCATATTTTTTGATATCCTCTCACAACCTATTCGCTACAATGTATTGTTGTATAAAGAATAGGTACCATAGTTAAACTTGCACTCAATAACGAGTAATTGTTTAATAATAGTAATTCACGATGCTTTTCCGTAATTGCCGTGAGCGACTCTTTTTGTCCAAAGAAGTTTCAATCTGCATCAAAAGGATTGGGAAAAAAGTAAGTATTTAACTACCTATTAACATCAAAGGTAAGTCTATTAAGCCTAGCAAAATAAACACACAGTATGATCTTTGCGTTTAGGAAGATATCTACATTTCCTTCGAATAGACAATGAACAATGTGCACGATTGCCGCCGTAGACAATAGTATGCGCCTTAAGCCAGTGCGATAAGTTAAATCTGCCGAGAAAACCAACGGGACATGGATTTCAATAGAATTTCAATCAGACAACATTAATATTCTTTGGCACTTGTCTCGTTAGAATGTATGTTGCTCCTTCCAGAGTAGTGAAAAAATTTTGATGAAAATTTTTAAGCCTTTAAAAAACCTAATAATGTCCTCCCGACCGAATTTCGGCCACGGCGGCCAATCTCCAGAGAGATCAGCGCGGAGATATTATAGTGCACAAGTGTGTGCACTATAATATCTATATCTATCATCTATATCTATAGGTGCACTCTCTGTTCCTTTACTCTCATTACCCAATGGGACGAAAAATCCGACACGACCGGAGAGAGATCAGGCGTAAGACCGACGGCTTAACGTTTTCTCCGAGGCACGGGGGTGAAACACCGCCAACTTTCCTAACTGCGGGCGAGTACTGAGAATTTCTTGTCAGAAAAACCCAATACTTGTTATGGCCCGATCCGGGACTCGAACTCGGGACCCTGTCGGCCGCATTCGATCATGCTAACCACTAGACCAACGAAGCAGTCAAAATAAATGTTAGAAACACCTGCCTGATTTATATTAATGTTCTAAAGATTATTCAATTTGGCCTGGCCTGGACAGCATAAAGCCCAATGCAGCAAGACATCAGAACGTCTGAATGCGTTTGTATCTATCAGATTCTTAGAGATGATAGTAAACTGTATGAAGCATGTCTAACTGCCTAGCGCGACTACATCTGCACGAGGGCAGTAGCGTGGTTTCTATTAGTGTTTCGAAAATTTAAATAATTTAATTAAAGTAGTTCCTTCCTTGTATTACAATAATTTTTAGGAGCCGCTTTGTACATGTCTCTCTCTTGAGTCGCTGACGTCATGCATAAATTAATATTGTCACTCCAAGTCTTCCGCAGCTTTTGCACAGGAAATGGTGTCCAATTTTAGAGCCGTATCATTGCTTGACTACCTGCCTGAGACACCCTAACAACCTAAGACGCTAACGCATACTAAAATTCTACATCAATGCACTAACGGTCAAACACTGAAACTCAAGCTGAAACTTTAAAGAGATATCCAAACGTGACTACTAATATTGATATTTTTGTACGGACCTATACAAATTGCACTAAATCCATTGCTTCTGTCAACGTTTCCTTATATCAACACCCAAGCTCAACAGTGATCCAAATAACAATGCGAAGGGTAGAGCTTTTGTCTTGACATGAGCTCCAATGTATGGATGGTTACTATTTCATCACCCTGAAGATGCACAAACAAACGGTATGCAACGTGATGATTCGAACGTATTTGACAAGTAAACATTTCAAAATGGATGAATCGCGAACGGTTTTATGGTGCATCTTTGTAAACTTATTTTGATGAATTATTCGAATGCTGGGTTGAAAGTACCCCATGTATACTGGATGCTGATGCTGTCTTAAAAATTTTCTTGTTGGAAAGGTAAATATATTAAAAAGTCAGTACAAATACAGTACAATACAGCTTACAAATAGTATTCTTGGTGATTTCTTAATGATTAGAATTGTATTGTAATTAATCTATACCTTAACCTATGTAATCATGTTATTAAACAAAAAAAGTATTAAAATATTTTTTAAACTAAAACAATAAGTTTTTATATAAAATATACCTGATTCTTACTTCTTAATAAGAATTAGTAATTTTGTCAGGGTTAGTCCGTCAAACTTTCAACACATTTTCGTTACTGCACGTAGGTATTAGAACAATAATCTATGATTTAACTACCAAAAAATTACGCAATTATATTACGTACTTATACTTGCTTAGAGTACCTAAGACTAGAGTACCTAGAGTCCTAGAGTATCATGTCAACGTCGTGTCATGTCAACCCAATTAAAGTTTGATGAAAAATAACAAAAAATAGGTAAGTACCGAAAATTATAATATTTTTGATAGATTATTTTTGATAAAGTATGTACAACTTAGGTACAAGTATTCTCTATGGTTACTGTGTTCTAGCATGAGTAGCAACAAACGCATGCGTGGCGTCTTCGGCGGCATCTCTGTTGTGTTCGTTTACTTTGGCGTTAATGTCATTACTATTTATCTACATTTTGACACCAATGCAACTGTGATGCTTGCTGAATTAAACATACTAAAGCAATGCTATTTTTAGCAAACGGGTTTCTAGGAAATCATTATCAATGGATCAAATCTTCTTTGCAGCATCTTTTATTCTGTGTCAGATAAACACCGGACTGGCGTTGCAGTTTGCATCGTGACGAACTTTTAGCAAGTTTACTCACCTTCCTTGTTTTCCTTCAACCGGTAAAATAAGTTATAAATATTTAGTGGGTTTAAAGTTTCAACGAACATAAACCAAAAAAGTTTGAGGTGAGTAGGGGATGATGATGTTCGAACACCAGAACCCCAAACAGGAGGTCAAACCACTGAGCTATCATCACTCTTGGTGATGGAAGTGGTCGAAATAGTATAAACTAACGATATTTTGGACCGAACTTGCCTCGTAGTTGCGTTAGCAATATTATCAACATTATGAAGTTTGGAGACACCATCATGACGCGATACTATTTCATGCTATGCAATTTACCTACATAACGACACGTATGCAATGTTAGAACCCCCTGAATACATTAAGTATGTTGCATAGTGGCTTAGATCATCGCGGCAGTTGTATAACAATAAATGTCATGTTCATAAATTCTATGAGCTGAAAGGCTTTTCGAATATAAATAGGAAGCAATTTTATTATAATATAGGTACGTACCGACCAACATATTGATTGAAATTAGGTCAGATTGGTTGTTTTCTTAAATGCTTGTCTTGAAATACCTTAGTTGTTAATTGCTGAAATTGGTGCAACGCTAAGCAGGCGACCACAAGATTGATTCCCGCTCCAGGTAGACGTAAATGTATTTTACTTTCATCTACAGTCTTTGTTTCTATTATTTATAAGGTCAATCTCAATTTTCTACAACAATACATTTTGATTCTTGATTGTTACTTTAAGGTAAACTTATCTTTAATTATTTTCTTTTTTACATAACAAAACCCAATAAAGGGACTATTTTCTCAACGCTATTATTACAATAATAAAAGGTACCTTTATATATATAGATATAATAGACATCATTTATTAATTGATACGTTGAGGCCACTCGTCTAAGCGTTAAATAAAATACGACTCTCAGGTAATTTAATAGTTACTCTCGTCTACTTCCTAGTATCTGTTACGCTTGATCTTTATACTCGCGTAGATTGAGGTGACAATAAATTCTAATAAAAAACGTTTTATTGAGATTAATTGTAAGCAAAAAATAGAAGTTTTGACCGGTTTGTATGGAAATTTTAGGTCTCAGAGTAATAGGTCTTAAATGTTTTATGACTATCATAAATCCTTAAACAACATATCAGCTCTAAGATCTTTACATTAATAGTATCAAATAAATAATCATGTAGAAACCTATATTATTTGATAAACTAATTTTAATATTGATAAATTAAGTGTCGTGTGTGTCTGCAAAATGTAATTCGAGCATACCCTTGCTTGATTTGGCTTTACAAGTTTATACAAATTTAATATCTTACACGAGATAATATGAGATATAACTTTTTATAATAATATTACCTTGTTGCTGTCTGTAAGGTACTTGTAACTATTATTCATCACAAAAATAATCTAAATACAACAGGTTGAAGCTACATAATATAGGTATGGCAAAATAGCCTTATTTCTACTTAACCGCCTATCCGTAAACTAATAGGGCGCCAAGAATTCAGTAATGAGAATTGTAAACGATATAACAGATTCGATTACAGTCTATTTATTGCCATTTACGATCTTCTCGGATTACTTTTAAAGCTCTTAGATATTTCACAGAAAAAAAAATTGTTCAGGGGATCATTTTTATACGACTGCCTGAAAAAAGGAGTATTTATACGACTGCCTGAAAAAAGGAGTATATTGTTTTCAGGGTTCATGTATGTATGTATGTACCTATGTGAGTTTGTATATTCCACCATAACCTCTATACGTTTGAACCGATTTTGATAAATGAGGTATCGTTAGAATCCCTAGCTTATTCCGGGTGAAATAGGCTAGTAAAATTTAAAAAAAAAATGATGGGGTGACCATGATTCCGCATTAAAGACTAAAGTTGAAAAAAACTATTCGAAAATAAGATTAACTATCTAATCGTCATCTAGAAAATGATGAGAAGATTCCAAAAATATATAACAATATAGTTCAATATCCCGAGTGACACGGGCTATAAATTTTTCAAAAATTTCAATACGGGCTACGGCAGAGCAGTCGTATTTTTTAATAATTTTAATTATATTCACTTGTTGGCAGTTTGATTTAATTTCGTATTTCTAAAATAACTGGTCAAAAAATTTCTGAAATCTAATAAGGTCAGTAAAACCGACTGTGGTTTTTGTGGCAATATGTCTAACGCAATTTTATGACAATTTTATAAGATTAATTAAAAAAGAAACAAAAATTAAATTGAAGGTATTTTTTCGTTAACGGTACTTAATCTTTTTCCAAATTAATTAGACGATAACTGTTTTTTTCTGCTCTTGCTTTTCCTTTTTCAAGGGTTTATATTTGTTTTTTTTTTTAAATGTCAATAATGAATCTTGTACCAAATGTCAACTGTACTTATAGTCCGACAAACTTATCTGACCCGGTGATAGCGTCGCTAGTATCTATGAAAAACGAAATAAAAACAAAAACTAACCAGGCCTAAAAATTAGTTCCAATTCTGGCCAGCAGGTCAGCTGTTTTTATTTGATTAAAAAAATGGGTGTGAGTCTCGGGACACATACGTACAGACGGATTCTATATAAACTCAACACTATATAGCGTTAAAAAAAATTAAAATGTGTTATAGCGTCTCTCAAGTCTCAAAGAAAGTAGGTACCTACCATTGAAGGTACGAAGTTTGAACAAATTAATATGTGCTAGTCTATAATTTTGTAAAATATTAGCATAGCAAACTGTTAATTCTTTGACTAAATAAATAATATTACAACAAACTTGAAACGTTAAGTTTGCTTTTACCATAAGTATTTGCTAATCCGTTACTACCGTTAACAAAAAAAAACATAGAACTTACTGTGTTGATTTAAAATTCTTATGAATGAATTTACATTGTACTTACTTAAACACACCTATTATTATATTCCAACCATTTATTTTACTTTTGACATAATCACGCCTATGAAGTTTCATAAGTATTTATAATTATGATGGTACTAATTTTTTAAAATGTAATTTTTTAAAATTATATTAATAAATTGATTGATTGAAAACAATGGTTTGAATTTTAAAAATATATTTAGAGTAAAGATCCTCCTCAGATCATATTGGAGGATCAAAAGTAGTTTGATAAAGGGGCGCGTGGATTTTCATTTGCATCATCGCTACATATTTTAACGTCTTCCCTTCATTTGGTTTTCATAACAACATTAAATAAAAATTATGGTATTCAATATTCACGGCGCTCCTGTCACTCGTTGTCAGACGACAATCAGTTACTACCATATCGAGATAATCAAACACCGCTGACAGATCATTAACATATTATAATGCCTCCTCTTAATGATTGAAACTACAATGAAAAAAATTTAGGTATGAGAACGAATTTAGGCAGACTACATAATTTGAGATATCCCTTTTAAATTTCATATTCTTTTATTGTTCTTGGGCTGGCTTCCAGGTGACCTCTTTGCTCATCAACTCACCAAAGGTGTCAAAGCTAGTATCGTACGTGGGCGTTGGTTAATAAATTTTCTACAAAGTCTTTATTTCCCGACCAATAAACTTGATTGTCCAAACAAATTTGACGTTTACGAACCTGCGATATTTACGGAATTCCTTGTAGATGCCACGTGTAACTTTACAACGTGCTACTTCGGTGATAATAACAAGATAGTGTATGGCCGTGAATTTTGTTGTTATCCTGCTCCCAATTATTAAATAATGAAGACAAAAAAGGCGAATAACGTTTTGACGAAACGGAAAGAAATAAATATATATATTACCAAACAAAACTATTCATGCATAAGAAATGTAAAACATGATTTGAAATCGTACGCTCGAAAAATTTGAGTTAGGAATAAAAATCCCACGGGAACACCACATCCGCGGTTCCTGGGGAACTTGCCTGGTTGAAAAATGTTTTAAATATTTTTGTACTTAATCGCATGTAGTAACGCTTGCATGTAAGCGCCATTGAAGGCAGCCAAATGCAAAATAAAATTACGCAAATTACGTATTTTAGAACTTAACTGATTTCTATGTGTAAAATTATTTTGGCATGGCTAAATAAAAATTGCAGTAGAGATAACAATACAGAATCATACTTAATATTATATACCTATGCGAAAGTGTTTTTTGTTCGTTTATTGGTTTGTCCTTCAATCACGCTGCAACAGAGCAACGGATTGACCCATAGACTTATTCATGGGTATAGTTTAGGACCTGGAGATTGACATAGGCTACTTTTATCCTTGAAAATTAAGAAGTTCTTGCGAGACTAAAAAAGACCTCATCCATCCACGCGGTCGAAGTTGCGGTCATCAGCTAGTAATTAATAAAATACACTGATGGATTGGTGGTATTATTAATTTGCATATTGACTACAATCCAGAAAAAAATATTTCCTGCTAAAGAGTAATAAAATCACATCGCAGCGCACGGTCCAAATATTTTGAGACATTGATTGGGAAATGGTAATCTTCAATTTGACGCCGACTATTCGACAAATAAGAGGTAGAGCGACTACCTTTCATGTGAATCTTATTCTTGACACGGATGGATAAACTTACATATTTTTTTATTGGATATCGGTTTGTATTATTTTGTTGGATTGAACCAGCGTCCGGTAGTTAAAGACCTTGTGTTTTGTCTTTAGTAAAGAGTTATGGTGATGGTTAGACGGTAGCAGTGTACAGATAGATTACCTTGATATTTCGGATTATGACATAACTGTGAAACTCTATAAGTCTTTTTACAGGCACGTCATTCCAAAGAAAACAAAACACCTTTGCCATTATAATATTTATAGATCGCAAATATTACTTGCCCTTTGATTTATTTATAATAATATAACTATGCAAAACAAAACTTAAGTAAAAAGTAGCATATTTCACTCTCCCGGTCCCCAACTATGTATAGGTACCCATGCCAAAAATCACGTTGATCCATTTGTCCGTTGCGGCGTGATTGGAGGACAAACCAACAAACAAACACACTTTCGCATTTATAATTCGTATGATATTTGTATTGGTTATTTATCACATTTTAAACAGTGACGACAGTAAGTAACCTTAGTACTTCGCACACACAGTTTTAATGAATTATATTTATACCATAGAAATAAATTCGATTAAACTTTCTGCTTCCATTTTTCCGTCGCTCTTAAATTATTTATTAACATTCCTATTAGTAGTGGGAAGTAAAAAGTGAATCAAATAATATTATGGTCAAGGTAAAAAATCATACGTTTCTTTATGTCGTGTCGAACAAAAAATGGAATGAGCTTTCCTCAAATTCATTTCCACGCTTGGGTAAAATCGAATGACGTTATTTCAATCTTGTTCTTATTTTTTAATAAATCGATCACGAAATATCTATTAGATTCAATTGAAATGTCCAATAAAGAAGAATAAAGAAGTTTCTTTAGAAGTATTTAAAATGAAGCATTAATTGAAGATACGTCTGCCTGTTGGGAGGTTTCGGCTATGGCTAATTACCACTGGCATGGACTAGATGGATCACTGTTACTGGCAAAAACGTGCCGCCAAGCGATTTAGCGTTACGGTACGATGCCCTCCGACAACGAAAAAAAAGGGGCATGCGTTTAATATAACTGCCATGCCCCTAACAGGTTAGCCCGCTACTATCTTAGACTGCACCATCACTTACCATAAGGTGAGATCGCAGTCAAGGACTAACTTGTAGAGGATAAAAAAAATACGTCAAATGTTTTTAGTAAGTGCGAAAAATCTGAAAAAGTACCCTAAAGAAACAATATTCACATGTTGAGAAATAAATAGAGTTCATCTTCGTGCAGAATTCCAGATTTCTAGGTCCAAAAGTTTTGGCTTGGTGTTGAGTAACTGAGTTAGGACTAATAAGGTAAAGTAGTTAGGCTAGGAATTTTTTACTATTTATTATGAGAATTGTTATATAGACGAAGAAATATCACTCTAATATAATATAATATTTATGGCAAACTGGCCGACTTCCTAAATCATCTAGATTCTAGGGGAACGTTGACTCAAAGTTCTCAAACCATCCAATTAACTAATCTCTCTATCTAAGTATAGTGCACCATTTTATGAGACGGTCTTCAGTTGTTCCTTATACCAACAAAATTTGACTGAATGCATAAAATATAACATGGGACAGTTTTGTGAAAGCAGTTTTCAGTTACACTGAATCTTCAAATCGGGCACATGTACACATTAAAGTAAATACTAGTTAAGCAGTGCCGGCATTACGTACTATACTAGTCGACATTATCGTGTGTTGGAGTACGGACGTGCCGGTCTGAGCACTGGCGCGACAACCACGCGGCTTCGAGGCTTTCGCACTTGACCGTACCGACTAACAAAAAAAGGCTTTGAATTAAAAAAAAAAACGAACAGTATCCGTTGAAAAAACTTCCGCATTTCAAGTTTTGTGAATGAGTGTATGATTTTCAGTGAACCGTGCATTTGAGGTCAGTATGTGATTAGTTATGACTTTATTAATTACTCCGAGAAAGGGTAATGTTTTTCTTTATTGCACACGCGTTTCCTTACAGTTTTCCACTGAGCGTTAGCAATTTTATTATAATTGATCTATCATCAGTGCCCCTACGGAGCTTCAAGATTTAATCCCAGTTCATCTCATAATTGTTTTGACTTGTAGTGTACCTTATATCCGTATTTCTTTTGCGGTGATTTAGATTTTTAAGCATCCACTTGGAATTTGTCAAAATCCTTTCTTATTGATATCATTCTCTACGTTACAGAGAGCACCTTTAAGGTTCTCCCTGTAACGTAAAGTGCATAATTTTAAGAGTTTAAACCCAACGGTTTGAGCAGTACCTTGCTACTTTCAATCAGTCAATCTCTTTTCTTGAATTTTAACTAAATAAAATTTAACTGCGTGGAGTAAGAAAAGCTTAAAATTCTATAGAACATTATCTGAATAATCTTCCTAATAAATTTTCGGAGTTTCTAACTCCAGAAGATTTTTCGGAATTCAAAGTTACTCTCTGGAATCTCTATATATCAAAATCGGTTAAGCAGATGGGCCATGAAAGCGAAGACAGACATACAAACAGAAAGGCAGACAGGCTCATTTTCACATTTAAAATATTTTTTTGAAGTATGAATTCTGTTGAGGTTTGTTAAAGTTTGAAATTAGTTGGTATGATGACGAAAATTGGGAATTGAATTGATTGTAGAGCCGGATATGTAGATTTCAGTAATTTAACCTTAACCTAGCCCACCCGCACGTTAAATTTGAATAAATTGCTGAAACTGTGACAATTAAATGGATACGTAATAGTTTTAGTAAATTAGAAAATGCTTTTCTTGAGGTTTTACGAACTAAAACTAAACGAAAATAACTAGGAACGCTGGACAACTAGGAGATTAGGTTCAAATCCTTGACATCATAATCTTACATCGGAAGACAAAAGTTTATGTAAGGTCAATTAACATTGATGTAGAATTTTAGTACCTCTATTTCAATGTCAATTAATTAAATAAAAATAGCCTTTAATTCCGAAAGCATGCGATTAAATAAACATTACATTAATAAATTTTTACCTAATACAGTATAGTTTTAGTACTGTTATAAGTCATATGTAGTACCTATTGTTTAATTTTAGTACATATTTTTTTTCCATAATATAGTTTAAGATACTGTAAAATCAAGTTATGTACTTGACATTTATAATTTTTATTCAATTTTCTAAAATAATTTTATAATAACTACAAGAATGACATCATAAATATCTAAAACTACTTATCTTTTTTTTTTTTTTTTTATCCACTACAAGTTAGCCCTTGACTGCGATCTCACCTGATGGTAAGTGATGATGCAGTCTAAGATGGTAGCGGGCTAACCTGTTAGGGGCATGGCAGTTATATTAAACCCATACCCCTATTCGGTTTCTACACGGCATCGTAGCTGAACGATCAATCGCTTGGCGGCACGTCTTTGCCGGTAGGGTGGTAACTAGCCACGGCCGAAGCCTCCCACCAGGCCAGACCAGGGAAAATTCAGAAATTATAAATTCCCAAATTGACCCTGCCGGGGATCGAACCCGGGACCTCCGCACGTTAAGGCAACAGCGCTACACACTGCGCCACGGAGGTCGTATTATGCATATTTTTATGTAAGGTCAATTACGTACTGTTAAATTACTCATTGTCAATTTCTGTAATTTTTGTAAATTCTGTAAATTCTGTGACGTACAAGTCACTTGTCAAAGCGATTGAAGAATGAAGCTTAGAAAATCAAACAGATTTTTTTTTCTAAGAAGCAATTAACAATAATTATAATGCCGGTTATTGTACGCTTGTCTTACAGATTAATTTATAGTATTGTATTAATTAGAAACCCGTCAGTGTCCAGTGGGTGATTAGGTCAGTTGTTAGAAGAATTAAGAGATGTTGGAATTTTGCTTGTGACAGTTTTATTTGGTTTAGAATTTTAGATGGGTAGTCATTATGGGTATCGTTAATCATCATCGATAAAAACTACGTGAATTCTTATAACGTAGATTTTTTATCGATTTCTGGGTTTGCTGAGTGCTTCAATACATAAATTCATCAGCATAAGCCCATTATTTTCATTGCATATTTTGGGTAAATAGGGATTTGGCTATCCATGAGAGATCTTCTTGTTTTACCTTGTTTTTTTCTTTCATCCAGTACATTGACTTGCTCTAATCAGTTTTGTAAAATATTCGTCAAATTTTTTAACTTTTACAAAGTTACATTTTGTTATTTGACTCATAAACTCTGTAATCTAAAGAAGTTAAGAAAACTGTGTAATTACTTGAGGAAATAGCTACTTGCTGGGTTAAATAATATAAAATGAGCAGTTTACCAAGTATTTCTTTAGTATGTTAAAAGAAAATTAAACAGAACTTAGCATCATCATTATTTTCTGTGGCATCACTTAGATTCAGATTATATTCATCTTCGAAACCACGGGATCTTCCTGTTTCTTAGATCAGAATTGGCTCTTTTTTCACATTATTATGATATTCGTGGGATTTAATTTAATCTCATTCGCATGCATAACCAATTTAGCGTGATATTTATTAGTACATTTGAATAATTTTTATTGGCACTAACCCATTTGCAACGGTTCTCGAATAAAAATCGATTGTTTATCATCAATCGATTTAAGTTCGTGTTCGCTTAATGTATGAACTAGTTTTCAATAGTTTGCCTGCTTTAGTTACGGTAACGTAAACTGTTTCATTTGAGAATATTAACAATATGTAGGTTCTAAAGTTCAACGTTAAAGGAAAAAATATTGTTTATAAGAAGTGTTCATAATCATCAAGGCTAATCGTATTGTCAATGTGCCCTATTTTTTGCTTTGGTTTAGTCTTCATAATATTATACATATAAATTTTGTTTTGCACTTCGTACTGCCTAGTACTTTTTAAGGTTCCGTACCTCAAAAGGAGTTACCCTACCGTGCCCTTATAGGATCACTTTGTTGTCCGTCCGTCTGTGTGTCAAGACCCTTTTTCTCAGGAACGCATGGAGGTATCAAGCTGAAAATCATATCAAATTCTCAAGTCTACTGTCCCTTGGAGCTGTGAAAAAATCAAACTTCTAGGCCAACGCAATCAAAAAACACAGCCGTTTATGCTGCAAATTTTCGACACTCGCAAGGGAATCAAAACCTACAGGGTACTTCCCATGAATTCAGAATCTTGCAATTTGGTACGAAGCAACGTATTATAGCAAAGATAAAGGAATAATTGCGAAAAGCATAAATTTTTAGTTACATCATATAAAAAAAATATTTTTAATAATTTTAAACGGCGTTTTGATTCCCTTGCGAGCCCTTCGTATATGAGCAATAACATGGGGATGTTCGTGGGTGATATTGCGGAGGGTTCGAATTAGATAAGAATTCGGGGGCAGTCAGTATTACGTCCTCATCGAGGATGATGAAGGCCAAAGTCAGATCTCTAAGTTTGGACACACATTCAGTTGCCAACTTGGACCAAGTGGAAAGCACTGGAGACAAGACCAAAGGCAAAGATCTAAGCAAATCATAATCATTTGACAGCTAAACGTATTACTCGAACTGTTTGAGGAGTTCATACTTCATACGTATGCTTTTTGACGTGTAGGCATCTATGAACTCCTTAAACAGGTCGAAATATCCGTTTGAGAAACGATTATGTTCAAGATTTCCTAACAGGAAAACACACTTGGGGGCAGATCGACCAGCCTTAGATCGCAGTCAACCATCGAATAAAAGAAGTTCATGATTAAACCCAGGAAGTGTAAAGTAAAGCATATATGTTTTTATTCTGACCACTAAGCTATCCAAATGCGATAACGGGAGTAGAGTGGAGCATATTATACAACGGGAATATAAATTGCGTTTCGCGTATCGTGCAGTTGCTGGTCCACGGCCTGCAATTTATGCAGGTAGGTAATTCGCGGCTTCTCTCGGCCCTAGATGGTGTAAACTAGGCTCAGGCGCTGTGACTAGGACTATGTTTATGTTTAACACTAGTTTTTGCTCGTGAATTCTTATTACAATCGACTTCCAAAAAGTTTCCTTAAAAAGGAGGTTCTCAATTCGGCTCGTATTTTTGTTACATGCAATATGATATTACCTCTAGAGTTTTATTATTAATATTTTTTCTAAAAATAGTTATGCTATGCTCGTCGTAGCCTGATTCTATTTTTTTATTAACTAAAAGTAACAAGAGAAGAAACTTGAAGTAATTTTATTAATACGAACTGCAGTAAATTACCCATACACTGCGGTCACAATAAACTTGAATTAATCAACACCATAGCTTAAAAAAGTAGTTGCAAATAGTGCAGTGTTCGTCGATGACGTCATAGTTTATGTTGAATCATAATAGTAACACTTTCAGGTCAATTATCACTCCACTATAAAAAGCGCTGGTCGGTCTGTTTGTCCGGAGATCAAAGATTTGTAGATTCGAGCAAAGAATCTAATCAAATGAAATCAGACGTTAGCTATGAGTTCAATGAACCCACCCATTACATAAGTGATATCAAGTCACGCGTATAAATTTTATACAATGGATTATTAATGTTTTTATGCGAATTGACGGTGAAACATGACTTTGCCATATCTTTTTGGGGTTCCGAAGATAGGGTTCGCATAAAGTTTTTGGTATATTGAAATCTTAACAATTTGGCAATCAGATCTACCGTAAGAAAGCATCAGAATAAGCATAGAAGTAAATAAGCTGCGTGAGACTGAGAACGTTGCAACGCTGATGGAGACCCATCAATGTGTTACTATTTGGAAGTACTTACGAAATATTTTGTATGTTACGGAATAGAGATTTATTTTTTCCTAGAATTCTATACTAATCTATGCTAATATTATAAATGCGGAGGTTGAATGGATGGATGGATGGATGCTATATTATTGGCTACCGTTTATCCCGGAAAATTAAAGTAACGATGGACGCGCCGCGCGGACGTATACGCGGGCATCAGCTAGTATTATAAATGTGAATGTTTGGATGGATGGCTGAACGGATCAGGATGAAATTTTGCACAGAGATAGATCATAGTCTAGAATAACTCAAAGACACCTGTATTATTAAGACAACAATGAAAGCATTTTTTCTAAAACCATATTATTATGTATTACCTTTTTAGTTCTGTATACTTACCGAAAGCAAAGTTCAGAGAGTCAATAGAAGTAATATGCGTGATTCCGTAAACAATTTTATTGATGTGTTAACGCGAGATAAGAACGTTATTAAAAATGTACCTAACATTGATAAAAATAATTGACCGATATCATGATAATTACCTTTTGTAGGATTTTCATAGTTTGTTTTTTAAATATTATAGTGCCTACCGATTATCAAAAACAAAAAGAAGTCAAGGAACCATACATTTTAGGGACACAATTTACGCACTTGTAATTTTTTTCTTATTGGGTATCTAACTTTTAAAGTTTTAAACAGACCGTTTCGTGACTGATATGTCATTGTTGGTTTGGAATGATATGCCTATTTATCATTAACTAGATGATGTCCGCGAATTCGCCCGCGTGGATTAAGTTTTTTCAATTCCCGCGGGCTCTCCTTAATTTTCCGGGATAAAAAGTAGCCTGTGTCCTTCCCTGGGATACAACTTATCCCTGTACCAAATTTCATCAAAATCGGTTTAACGGGTGGGCCTTGAAAGCGTAGGTAGCAGACAGACAGACACACTTTCACATCCATACTATCCATACTAATATTATAAAAGCAGCCGGGGCAGACCGCTAGTAGTTTATGAAGTAACGCACACGTTTACTGCACTAGTATTTTCTTTATCTACTCCAGCATCGAAAAGTTCCAATTTCGAATTTGACAACTATATCGAAATCGAATTGAACCCTCTTTCGTGTTTGCTTCTCATAACGATACAGTTCGTTTTATGGGAGCTGTATCGTTATGAGTCGTAGCTGTATCGATATGGTTATCTTCATAAATAGGATACCTATAGCTTAGCGGCTCTGGGTTCTGGCACTTGATTGATTTGACTTTTTTATTAATTTATAAAGTAAAAAATTATAAAGACGTCCTTGTCGTAGATAAAATCTTGTATGCAAATGTACGTAATTAGTCATTTTAATTCTCGTACTATCCTATTTTGATACTCGGCAAGCCTCGTATCAAAAAACAGCACACGAACTAAAATGACCCTCATTACGATACAGTTGCATAAATAGCTATTAAAGATTATACGCATCAATTATGTAAATACTATAAAATCCAGTTTTATACCTAATTTAAGCTGAATCGGGCTGAATAATTTAAACGAGTTCCTCTATCAAACGAAGTGGCGATCTGAAACTATAGCCCAAGTTCGTGGTACGAAGGTTACGAGTTTACGACTGTCAATAGTGAATAGACGCATATATTACGAAAGTTCACGTCCGATCTTGGCGCCGAAATGTACTTTAATGTAATTTAATGACCGGCAGGTCTTTAACAACGATCAACTGTTTATCTATGTGATTTAGATATGCGCAATAGGGCATAGTGCCATATGGAGGCGCAACAAGGTCGTATTGTGCTGTTGACAGAAATGTTAGACAAAATTTGAGTACAGTGCACATCGATATATATGTACGTACTAGATGGGTCCTTTCATGGAAAAAGGTTGGGCGTCCGATAGTGTGTTTGTTTGTCCTACAATCACGCTGCAACGGAACAACGGATCGACGTAATTTTTGGCATGAGTATTGCTAAAAACCTGGACAGCGTCATAGGCTACTTTTTATCCTGGAAAGTTAAGGAGTTCCCCTAACTAAAGGGAGATTTTTTAATTCCCGTGGGAATTAAAAAATCTTATTTCACGCAGAGTAGCATCAGCTGGTAGTAAATAAAAATAGAACAGAAAGGTTAAATACGGACATCGTATTTGGTCTTTGGATTAATTTTTTTATTAGACTGCATCTGATGCAGTTACTAAATTATCTTCTAGACTTTAGAGATGCCGTAATTTTGCTACTTTATACCAAAACATATCTATAATTATGGATTAAACTTCATGCACTTATCTATCTACAATAGTGAAAGTAAATTGTTAATCTATATATATAAAATTCAAAGTCCTGACTGACTGACTGACTTATATATCAACGCACAGCCTAAACCGCTGGTCCTAGAGACATGAAATTTGGAGGGTGTGTTCTTTGTGATGACTAGGTATCCACTAAGAAAGGGTTTTTCAAAATTCCACCCCTAAGGGGGTGAAATAGGGGCTGAAAGTTTGTATGAAAGTCCGTCATTTCTCAAGTTATATCCATGAAACTTAGTATATGAGTTATCGGTAAAAAAGAAAGAAATACGTGTTTCACAGTTTTTCAAAATTCCACCCCTAAAGGGGTAAAATAGGGGTTGAAAGTTTGTATGAAAGGCCAACGGTTTTCAAGTTAAATAGCCGTGAAACTTGATATTTGGGCTACCGGTTTAAATTATGAAATACATAATCCACAGTTTTTATAAATTCTATCCCAAAGGACGTTAAATAGTCCTTCAATCACGCCGCAACAGAGCAACGGATCGACGGGTTTTTTTTCATGGGTTCTTTTTATTCCGGAAATTAAGGAATGCCTATGGGAATTAAAAACTTATGCCACGCGAACGAAGTCGCGGGCGTCTGCTAGTTGATATATATATATATTGAATCAGAAACTATTCAGAGAGTAAAGAGTTATGAGGTAGAAATGTTTAAAAACAACATAACGTAGCCACGCTATCTCGCCGATTTGATCTATGCGATTTTTCATCTCGTACGTTAGGCGTACCTATAGCAGACAACCGATTTTTGGCTAAGGTTGATTTAAAAGGGCATTAAAATGCTAAGAAGCAGTATCCGACTTTAAACGCAACGCATATAGTACTCAGCCGTCATCCAAGAGTTCACTTGATGTTTTCTAGTCTTTTAGCCTACCAAATTTAACCGAGTCGGTTAGTACATAACTTAGGTGAAGTGAATTGTTGTTTTATGGGTTTTCTGTAAATTATAAATAATATATCCTGTATTCACTTTTCCGGAACTTTTGTCGGTCAGATTATTTTTCATTGCTTGTCTGCGATGGACGTTAGAAACAATCCGATTTGATTTACCTATGCTTTATCGGTATTAACCGGTATCGGTATTAATCGGTATTAACTGAAAATCATCTGACCTTTCGCAGTCAGTAAACTATTCTAAAATAGGAAGCCATGTGTGGGGTTGAAGTTATGAGGCCACGCGATAACACTATCGCTGGATGGTTTAACGCGCTTTCGATCGTGTGATTTTTCCATCGTACTAGATCTACTCATGTATTACTATAGTTCATATACTCGCTAGGTTCTTGGTGGCGTTGCGCTGTGAATTGATAAAGTTCTGGAGAATGGAAACTGAGAATTGAATAATCGTATTGCCTACGTTGTCATCTATCTAGGATTGGTCTAAGCCCGCTCGTAGATAGACGAGTAGCTGATGCCCGTGACTTTGTCCGCGTGGTTAAAGTTTTTTTGATTCCCGTGGAAATTCCGCAATTTTCCGGGATAAAAAGTAGCCTATGTATAGCTGAGAACCTGGAGAGTGCTCCAGGTTCTCAGCTATACACATGGCAAAAATCACGTCGGTCCGTTGCTCCGTTGTGATTGAAGGACACACCAACAAACAAACACAATTTCGCATTTATAATATTAGTAATTATGACAATATAGATGACCATGATGTCGATTCGTCTACAATTAAATTTTTAAATCATTTTCTTCCGTGATCCCGGTCGGAAAATACCAGCTTAACTTGGATGCTGGAGATGGACGCAGGCTTCTTTTCACTCCAAAAAATCGAAGAGTTCCCGCAGGAACTGTGAAAACTTAAATCCAAGCGGACAAACTCACGGGCATCAATGAGCTATTTTTAAACGTAGATCCTAGTCGTCAAAGGTTTTCCTAGCTGATTTATGTGTAAAACTTACAATAGTATAATGTATGGAAAAAGTTCATGATCCTCAGCAATGAGTAGGTAGGTATACTTAATATGATGTAAACAGAGGGCGCCAATTAATTTAAATAGCTATTTTCATTAAATCTACCTGTGACACATATTATAATATCGCGACACTTTTATTTTTTACGTAATGAAAGATTACTAAATAGTGATAGCACTATTTGAATAAAGTATTATGTTTTTGACACGAATACCACATTTACACGAACTCGAGATAAAATTGAATAGTAAAAACTATTGGTATGAAGTAGGGCTTTCGAATACCGGTTTCTTTCAATACTGGGATCCCGGTATTGGGAAAAATTTTAAATTATATAGATTATTTTTATGGTTTTTTTTTTCAATGAAGAAATGGAATTTTTTTACTCGTATAAATACATAATTAAGTCAAAACAGAAATTAATTGAAAATTCAATAGTTATTTTTTAAAAGAAAATAATTCGTAATCAAATATTGCATTCGAATTCGATAAAAACAGATTTCTGAACGTTTCGTTAGTCAATTGAATAGAAATGCCAAGCCACAGGGTTCTAAATTCAAACACTAATTTTTCGCTCTGAGTGATCAAAAATGACTTTTCTTCACTGGTTCTAAGCAATAAAAGTGCTCTTTTTGAGCTAATGTGCGATACAAGTTTTAAACTTATCCGAATAAAAACAGTGGCATGTACCAAGAAATATATTATGCAATAGTCACTGTTTCGTTTATAACTTTATAGTGTCACCAATAACGGTAGTACTAAACCGAACAATATCCAAGTGATACAGCGATTTCAGAACAAAGTACTCAGGGAAATAGTCAATGCACCCTGGTACATAAGAAATCACGATCTCCACAGGGACCTAAAAATGGAGGTTGTAACCAAAATCATCCAAAAATACGCAGAAGCTCACCAACATCGACTTCGTCATCATGTAAATCGAGGCTGTAAAACTTCTAGATAACACGGACATAAAAAGGAGACTCAAAAGAACGAAATCGTTCGAATTAGTGTAAAAAGTGTACAAGTGCTGTGTCAGTGAATTAGTGCTTATGCTACATAAGTAGGTCACAAAAACCTAGTGAACATTAAGTACATTAGAATAAACTAAGGACAGTTATTGGACTGTAAATTAGATGCAGAAATTAATTATAAGTAGAAGTTTAAGTTAGAATAATATTACTAATTAGCTCATAGGCTAGATGGTAGTAGACAATAAAGTTGCCGTTATATTGTTATGGAACTTTATGGCAAGCGGAAAAAAAACCAATACCGGTATCCCGGTATTAGACATGTCCATACCGGTATTGAAAACGGACGGAAAAATTCCGGGATCCCGGTATTGGAAGCCCTAGTATGAATGGGTTCGTATTCCATTTACGTTTGGCTATGGATGAATTTATTTTTAGGTCAACGCTGAAGATGGATCAACTCAAATTAACACTTACGAAACTAGTTTGCGATGTTCCGTGTCTTTGCTTATACATATATGGAACTAACTACAGTTCGCGCGTGAGTTGAATGCAGAGTAATGTATGTGTACCATACATTTACTCTGCATTCAACTCGCGCGTGAACTATAAGCTAATCATAATATTACCCATTCTATCAAACACTATGATCCAGCTTCTTGGTTCTCTTTAAGTACGATAAAAACCGCTTCTATGTATATTGTGTAATAGCTGACGCCCGCGACTTCGTCTGCGTCGACTGAGGTTTTTTGGTTCCCAGTGGAACTCTTAAATTTTCCGAGATAAAAAGTAGCCTATGTGTTATTGCAGACTATTTTCTATCTCTGTGCCAGATTTTATCCAGATCTGTTCAGCCGTTCTGGCGTGATCGAATAACAAACATCCATCCATCCATACATCCATCCATCCAAACTTTCAAATTAATAATATAAGTGTAGAATTAATAGGCTTTAAATTAGTTTTATTTTTGGAATTAATTAAGATTAAGTAGCTTCTTCGTCTTCGGTTCAACGCCAAACAATTTTTGGCTAGTTTAAAAATTAGGTCTAAAATTTAAAACTTTGGATAGGAATTTAATTTTTATCAATGTTACTTAGTTTATGTTTGTAAGGTATTATAATTTTCTATTAATCTTATTTTGTACTTGGACTGATACAAATACTATCATCAATAGATAATAATAATTAAATTAAAGACCATATAGGTACATAACTAAGTAGACAATTCAGGTTAAAATCTGTGAATATGAAAATCGTTATCTAAAAAGGAACATCATTATTTTTATCTCCATTGAGATGCTCTAGATTTCACAAGCACCCGCTTTGTCAAAATAATGAATACGAAAGGTATAAAAAATATGCAAGTTATTAAAATTAAAAATCCTGAGCGAATATACAAAATAATAATTTGACATTCTTTATTTCTTTATTAAAATATTTAAGAAATTGTTCTGTAAATATAAAAAGTTTCCTAAAAAGGAATTTTACCTACAATTTATCTCAAATTCATACCAAAATCGTCAAAAGATGCATATCGACGCGTGTGGTCAGAAATTGAACGAATTTCGACACTTTTTCGTTCCACAATTATTGCATGTAATTTGTTGTCAGTTTTAATTTATAAAAGAGAAGTGATATTTCAATATCGGCTTACGTCACTTTTCCGAGCAATCAATAGGTCGCGCGCGAGTTGAATGCAGAGCTTATGTAAATTAAAAATCCTGATCGAATATACAAAATAATAATTTGACATTCTTTATGTCTTTATTAAAATATTTAATAAATTGTTCTGTAAATATTAAAAGTTTCATAAAAAGGAATTTTACCTACAATTTATCTCAAATTCATACCAAAATCGTCAAAAGATGCATATCAACGCGTGTGGTCAGAAATTTAACGAATTTCAACACTTTTTCGTTCTATAATAATTATTGCATGTAATTTGTTGTCAGTTTTAATTTATAAAAGAGAAGTGATATTATTCCGTATCGGCTTACGTCACTTTTCCGAGCAATCAATAGGTCGCACGCGAGTTGAATGCAGATCTTATGTATGGTGACACATACATTAGCATTATCGATACAATATTATTTTTTGTTAATTTCTACCTAAAGGCCTTCTATAAAAATAAAAAAAGTTCGTTCGACTCACTAATAAACTACTTATTTTCACATGCCTACGTATTATTAATATACAAACATTATGACGATTAATTAAAAAAAAAATGAAATATTAAAGTACTATCTATTATATGAAATAATTAATGAATCTTTGAGAATTCAATACAAAAACGATTATACACATGACACATTAGACTCATGTCAGTTCCAGTCTCCAGATAATTTTAGCTTTCATTAAAAGCTAGATAATCTGTAAAAAATGCATTAAAATGTTCGTGCCGTACTTTCACTTACCGCCCGTCCTCGTGGATTCCTTTTTTTTATATTCACGGGAATGAAAGAGTTTTCACGGAGGAACTCTTTAATTTCCATAGCATTAAGCTATTTCCATTCCAAATTAATTTAACCAAATCGGCTTAGTCATTGTGGCATGAAACAGTAACAAATATCAAAACTTTCAAACATATTATATTACTTATTTTAATTCCCACGGGAACTCCTTAATTTTCCTATGTCCTTCCCCGGGATACAACCTAGCCCTGTACCAAATTTCATCAGAATCGGTTGAAAAGATGGGCCGTGAAAGCGTAGCAGACAGACAGACAGACAGACTTTTTCGCACTTATAATATTAGTATGGAAGTATGGAAGTATGGAAGTGTGGATATGGATAGTAGTGAGTATGGATTATTCCTAATCCCATTCCTATAAACCTTAGGCTTACCAAAGAAAACGTATGAATGGTATCTTTTTACATCCATAAAGGTGCTAGAGAGCTTGCGAGCAAAGCACACTATCCCTATCGCAAAACTAGTCCCATAAAGTAGGGTAATTGTTGACATTCATTAAATACAGATTGAATTTAATTGTAAGTTGCTCTTATTAAAAACCTGTTTTGATTCATTAATAAAGACGTCGACATTTAAGTCCACTTTCATATACAGCACTCATATAATTTTTTGCTCTGACAGCTTAATTTTTTGTATAATCGCTACTTTAATTATATCATCACTTAAGAACCCATTAAGTAATTTTTTTTTGTGATTTATCGTGATTAAATAATATTATTATTGCCTTCCAAGAGTCCAAATGTGTTGCAAGTAACAACGCCTTTTACTTCAGACCCGAGTATTTAATGAGAAGTTCAATAGACCTATTGCTGTTTGTCTTTCTAACATGTGCCTTACCTTAATTATTTTACAGTTTCTACTCACCAGACGAAATTGGTACAAGACTTTTCTGTATAAATCAAGAGATCCAGTATGTAGACGTCTATCCCTTGTTAGTAGGTCTGATTGCAGCCAAGCGCTAGCCTATATAATTTTTTTTTATCGACTACAAGTTAGCCCTTGACTGCGATCTCACCTGATGGTAAGTGATGATGCAGCCTAAGATGGTAGCGGGCCACAGACCATACATTACTACTCGGTGTAGCGGGCTAACCTGTTAGGGCATGGCAGTTATATTAAACCCATACCCATACCATTCGGTTTCTACACGGCATCGTACCGGGACGCTAAATCGCTTCGCGGCACGTCTTTACCGGTAGGGTGGTAACTAGCTACGGCCGGAGCCTCCCACCAGGCCAGACCAGGGAAAATTCTGAAATTATAAATTTCCAAACCCTGCCGGGGATCGAACCCGGGACCTCCGCACGTTAAGGTAACATCGCTCAGCACTGCGCCACGGAGGTCGTCAAAAATGTATTAAAAAAAAGTGTGTGTGTGCCAATTCACACACGGCAGAAGTGAAACTTCAGAAAAGTAGCCAGAGAATGAGATAAACATAACTTATAATCTCTCGCAGGCTAAATCCTATTATGAATACGTTTGTCTCTTTTTGGTGTCGCTTTTCGTTTCATCGAAATTTTCAAATCACAACGATCATAAAGAAGTTTCACTTCAAAAAATTACCATTGAAACGACAACGACAAAAAATTGCGCTCAAGCCTCATCATCAGAGAGCACAGACCATACAACCAACCACTATTCGTTGTCAGAGAGGAACGTAACGTACCTACTATAGTTTTACGTTCCTCTCTACGATGTCATTTTATTTTTAGGTCAGGAATATCATCATCAATCAGCAAGGGTGACCTGTTATGTGAGATATAATTGACATTTCATTCAACACCCAACACCCGTCTATTTTCACAATTAAAATGGGTAAAGTGTTCTGATAACCCACTTACTCTTATCATGACAGCGAAGAAAAGTTCTGTTAGAACAATCCGGTTCTTACGACATGTAGTCTGTGATTTATCAACATCATAAACAAAGTGTTTTGTTTGTAGCCGAAAAACTTAACATATTGTCTAAAATTAAGTAGGAAACTAGGTTTAATAAAAAAAAATTGTGTGTCAGCTCCGACGCATGTATCACACGCTCTGTACGAACTATTATAAAACACTAGCTGATGCCCGCGACTTCGCCCGCGTTGAATAAATTTTTCTAATTTCTGCGGGAACTCCTTAATTTTCCGGGATAAAAAGTAGCCTATGTCACTTTCCAGGTTCTCAACTATATCCATGCAAAAAATCACGTCAATCCGTTGCTCTTTTGCATCGTCAATGGAGGACAAACCAATAAACCAACAAACAAACACACTTTCGAATTTATAATATTAGTATGATTAGATAAATTTTAGACACAGAATGTAATTAAAATAGCTGGTAGCTTCGTAGATATTCACTCTAAAGTTTATTTCGACAGCAAACAACTTCTTGAGTTGAAACACGACAATAAATCTAATAGACAGATAAACTGACCATCGTGGTAAACTTACACGGCGCCTCGAGACGTAGAAATATATCCACATTTTACCTATCTTTAAATACCCTGTGCTAAAAATAGCCAAGCCAGGAAATAAACTGGTATCTGCATTGGTTGGCTTTGACATAGTAGCTGAGTTAGATCCACTAGATATTAACCGTTATGAAGGAATGTGCGGTGAGCATTCCTACTCATACTATTGTAATGATAATAATACAGTAAATATTGCAAGTTATGAAGCTAATTGAAAAGCTTGTTGTAATAGCTATCCTTGATCTGTTGCATCATAGCATTGCATCCTTGATGATCAGTATGATATTAACAAACTAGATGATGCTAGTGACTTCGTCGAACGAACTCGGGATATTACCAACGTACCTATTTTGTGATATTACCCGGGATGCAACCTCGCTCGATCTCTATAAAGATGGGCCGTTATAGCGAAGGAGACAGACAGACACTTTCGCATTTATAATATTATAGTATGGATGTATGGATATGAATATTATAGTATGAATACTTAATATTTGGGTAGTTTATGTAGAGTTTGTAGATATTACTTTGTCCATGTAAACCGTGAAAACAGAGCATCTCTTCGTTAACGACAGTCAAACTGGTAAGCGCCGTATTCTTTTAAGTGGGAGAACCCGGCGGGAATCATTTTGTTATTTATAATTTCTAAATATTTGGCTATAGCCGCCGGCAATTTTATAATAATAATAAATAACTTTTATTTCAGGCAATACTTTCATTATGTCTCATTTCCTAATAATTTACTGCTTCGGACATTACTTATGACAAACATGTAATTTCTATAGTTGTAGCTACTTAGGTTTAAGCAGAAATATTAAATTACAGCTGAATCGATGCTTTTTGAAATTGACTTTCAATTCTACAAGAAATTCTGTCTATAAACTTAATGTTCAACATGAAACCATATTAGGTATCCCATGTTAAGATTTTCAAAGGCTTGCTAAATGTTTAGCATTATCTGCATTCGGTACTAAAATGCAGACGTTTTATGTGACTATCACTTAACTGTAGAACGTCCTAATTTTGTTCATATGCAAAGCGAACATTGTTGGCAAAATATACCTGGCGAATTATCTTTGAAGCTTGTGCTTTAATAATTGGTGTCTCTTTTAATACTTACCTACTCATAACTTTCTATTTTAATAAATGCTATTTTCCCATGATTTCACGTGAATTTCTTGGCAAAAAAAAAAACGTCGAGTTTAGAGTCTGCTATTCTTGCAATTACATAGTTAAAAATTCGTCAGTCATTACTCATTACCTTTTTTTGTTAAGGTAATCGGGATCTTCTTTTATTCTTACTTATATGAATACAAGTTGACACGTCATCACAGCCGAATGCAATCGCGAATTGATAGTATTGTTTGATAAAATCTTAGATATATTTTTTGGTGTAAGGCTGAATAAAATCCGTTAATACATACCTACTTACCATATTGTAGTAAAGTTCAATCAGGTACCTACATTTTGATGTTTTATTCATAAACTAGATGATTCCCGCGACTTCGTCCGCTTTGATTAAGGTTTTATGATTCCCGCGGGAACTTCTTAATTTTCCGGGATAAAAAGTAGCCTATGTCCTTCCCCGGGATACAACCTATCCCTATACTAAATTTCATCAAAATCGGTTGAACAGATGGGCCGTGAAAGCGTAGCAGACAGACAGACAGACACACTATCGCTTTTATAATATTAGTATGGAATTAGTATGGATAGTATGGATATTTTTTTTGGTGTAAAGCTGAATAAAATTCGTTAATACATACCTACTTACCTTAATGTAGTAAAGATCATTCAGGTACATTTTGATGTTTTATTCATGAAAACCAAATACCCTTCAGTAGGACGCGTGGTTTTGTTAAAAATTAGACAGAGTCGTCACATTATGCAGATGTACTGATAAGCAAAGCCAAAATAGACAATGTTTAGGAAAATAGTACACCTCACAGATAAGCAGTTACCTAATGTAACCTTATCTTTGTAATCGTACTCCGATAGCGTGCTATTTGTGATTGTGATTGTGATTTAAATATTAAAGTTAATGGTATTTTTCACAATCTATATCATAGAATTGTAGCCTCAGTTATAAGCACAGCATTTAATAATAGTTAGTACTATTACTTTCTTTTGGTAGAAACTACAAAAAAGTTTATGGATAAATAAATATTTGTTAAAAAAATAAAATTGTATCATGTACAAATACGAATTAGGCCACTACAAGTTAGGCCTTGGCAGCAATCTCACCTGATGGTAAGTGATGATGCATTTAGGTACTGACGTCAATTTTAACTTATACCTAGATTTTTAATTCTGCGGAATTCTGACGCTTGTGACGTTCAGTTATCACAAACATTTTTGTATTTTTGTTTTGATCACATGCACCTATATCACTTGAAATTAAAATAGTGCTCTATTAATTAATTAACAATTTAATGTAAACTAACACTGTTATAAATTTAATCTTTAGAATTCATAGCATTACTTATATTTTATTAGAATTTGTTACCCTTTTTTTGTGGGAACTGTCAGAATTCCACGGAATTAAAAATCAGGGTATAGAATGTAGATCATGACAGTTAGATTTAGACAATTACCTACATAACTATCTTTGTGTCCTTATAAATGGACAAATACGTATTAATTATATTTATAACTAGATGATGCCCGCGACTTCGTCCGCGTGGATTGATGTTTTTTGATCACCGCGGGAACCCTTCAATTTTCCGGGGTAGCCTATGTCCTTCCCCGGGATAAAACCTATCCCTGTACCAAATTTCAACAAAATCGGTTAAACAGATATGTTTTTAAAAAAAAACATAACCGCGGGAAATTTTCCGGGATAAAAAGTAGCCTATGTCCTTCCCTGGGATGTAATCTATCTCTGTACCAAATTTCATCAAAATCGGTTAAGTAGTTGGGCCGTGAAAGCGTAGCAGACAGACAGACAGACAGACGGACAGACAGACAGACACACTTTCGCATTTATAATATTAGTATGGATGTAAATTGGTTCATGGAAACCCATTATTTGCGCAGTTGCCTGTCTGCAAACAACTTGCTTATTGCTTGGACAATTGTTCAGAACAATAATAATTTGACACCGTTCCTAGCTTCATTCCGGTCAGGGTGACTTTAATATGTACCGAAAATGTACTTGTTTCCCGATAATCATAATTTAGCTAAAAGAAAAATAAACGTTTTAAAAGTTTTGGTAAGTAATCGTAAAATTCTAGGCGAATTATCTACTTTAATCATAGTGTCTATACTAAGAAAGTACTTGAGGTAAGTTTATTAGTGTATTGTTATGGAAGATTGGCGTATTTTATAGAATGCAATCAATTCAGTATGGATTTAACGCAGGTAGCTTGCCCGTTATAGTTATCGCCACCGTAAAACATTGTATGCAAAATTAATTGTATGCTTAGTTGACTCTGTTTCGTGCTGGTGAGCTTATGCTTATTATTATTATTAACAATAATTATTAAAAATATTATTAGATATTTATTATTATAATACATACTCATGAATATCTTCTCTTAGTCTGAGATCTATACTTTGACTTAGCTCTGACTTATGACAGAGTTAAAACACATTTATGACACTCAAATAATCCATCCATCAGTCCATCCTGTTTTAATTTAAAGTAATGTCTGAGCAAAGTCAAAGTACGCTCTATAAATCCCTGCATTGGAGTCATATTTTGAGTCATTATTGAAAACTTGAATAAAATATGTTCAACAGTATCGTAATCTGAGGCACAAGTCACAACCTTATTAGTATTTAATAGTTACACTTCCATACAAATTACTATACGATCTACGAATAATTACGTACTTAATTTTCAGCTTTTGTTCTTTTTTCTTTCTTGTTCTAGATCTCAAACACAGCCAGATATAGATTTTTCTTATTATTATGTACGCTAGATAACAACAAAAATAGTTAAGTTATTTTGAAAGTAGTCCCTATTTTAGGAGCCATCTTAATTTTTGGATACATTTTGAAGCACTTTGATCACATTCATAATAAAACTAGCTTACTAGGCTTTATGGGAGGACAACGAAGAACTACAGGAAAGGTACATTCCATATCTATCGAGCTTTAGCTGAAAAACAAAATAAAACTTTTAAAAAATGCCACAAGACAATGCTTTGAAGTTTAATCTGCCGATTATTTATCTCTAAAGCTCAAAACGCACGTAATATTCTTCTTCTAACTTTAAAATATTTACACAGATCTGTAAATTTTGGTGTCATCACAAAGAGCCGAGTTTAATTGCGCAAGTGATTTTATGGACAGTCCAATTACAACAATTCCACTATCCTCGCCAGTTCGGCGTCAGGGACGATCTATTAAAAGTTCGTTAAAAGCATGTCTTTCTATGGAACTGAGACATCAATTTTTGATACCTGTTATATATACTAATTACTAGAACTAATACGAAAGACTGTAATATTATTAATTGCTAGCTGATGCCCGCGACTCCGTCCGCGTGGTTTAAGTTTTTTTGATTCCCGCGGGAACTCCTTAATATTCCGGGATAAAAAGTAGCCTATGTCACTCTCCAGGTCCTCAACTATAACCATGCCAAAAAACACGTCGATCCGTTGCTCCGTTGCGGCGTGATTGAAGGACAAACCAACAAACCAACAAACAAACTGACTTTCGCATTTATAATATTAGTAAGTATGATGATTCTACTACTCTTATACCTAATGGGTATACATGCTTACATGTCAATCTTTCGCGGTTGGTAGCCTAAAATCATGTTTGCCCAAAACTAAAAGTAAAACAAAGACCATACCTTACATATTACTATACATGACAAGATTGTATGATTCATGATATTGATTCATTACATTATTACGATTCAATATAAAATCGTTCGACACGTTTGTACACGTGGCTTGCATTATAAGACAGTAGATTTCACTATGATATGACAGTCATGTCCATGGTTTTACTATTAATTTGGTCTGGTATTTGTATTAGAGGTCATGAGTGAATTAAGGAAAGAATAATGAATCGAAAATATTTTCGCTTTATTACACTCTATGTAGCTGTAGCAAGATTCTTTATTTAATTGATGCCAAGGACATAAGGTTTTAACTAGTGCTAGTAAGAGCCTGGGAGCATTTGACTCTTGAAAGTACCGCAAATTTCAGTATTATGAACTGTGTGTCCGATGGGAATTGGGATATCGTACGTTAGTACATTATACCTCAACATATGTTTTCAGAATTTATGCCAACTTTCCTAACTCCGGGCTAGTACTGCGAATTCATAAACTCTCAGTGCTCGCCCGGAGTTAGAAAAGTTGGCGGTGTTTCACCCCCGTGCCTCGGAGAGCACGTTAAGCCGTCGGTCCTGCGCCTGATCTCATTCCGGTCGTATCGGATTTTCCGTCCCATCGGCTATGACAGTAAAGGAACAGAGAGTGCACCTGTACTTGCGCACACACTTGCTTGTGCACTATAATATCTCCCGCGCCGATGGCTACTCTCTCTGGAGATTGACCGCCGTGGCCGAATTTCGGTCGGGAGGACATAACTTATGTTTTCAGGCTTTTGGATGGGGCTTCAACTAAGTAATATTGTCAAAATAGTTACCAAATACGTACAAAGAGTGATTTATTTAAAGTTCCTCAAATAGAGATAACAAGTTTTCCATTGAATTAACACGTCACAGTTGACATTCGATAATTAATTATTAAACTGTGCCATTGGTTGCTCAAACGTCAAGTACAAAGAATAATCAATGGTTAAATCAATCAAAAAATAATGAATCGCTAGCCTTTGAAGTTAGTGGGCGGTGTTTTATGACTTCTTCACGAAAATTTACAAATTTGCATGTGATGGACTTGTTTTGAGCATTGTATCGCCAATGTTATGTAGGTGGGTGTTTAAAAAACCGGCCAAGTTCCTGTCGATCCAAGCGCAGAGTAGGGTTCCGTAGCTGCCCGCCACAATATGCGGACATTTTATACGTTGACTATTAACTACTCGTAAACTTGTAAAGTCTACTTAACTGTGATAGTTTTCCTTTTAACTTCGTTATATTACATACTACTTCCATGAACCGTTTAGCAGGTAGAGGGGGGGGGCACAGATGGACGGATACTAGACTTAAAAAAATTAACACTTTAAGGCTTAATATTTCGCAAACGGATCCCTGAATCGAAAAATGGTTTTCCAACAATATTTTTGAACGACCTAGGTATCAAACGATCCTATACGAATATCTATTTTTTTTCTCGTCTATTCCATAGTGTACACTACACTATGGGATAGACGAGAAAAATAATTCATCCCTACTTAATATGTAGGGGAGGAACCCTAAAAAATTTACTTTACCACTTTATCGGCGTGATTAACATGTACTGTATACCCATGTCAAATTACAGCTTTCTAGTACTAATAGTCTCTGAGTTATGCCGCAGACAGACGGACGGATGAACGGACATTTTTTTAAAATTCCCCTACAAGTTAGCCCTTGACTGCGATCTCAAGTGATGGTTAGTTATGATGCAGTCTCAGATGGTAGCGGGTTAACCTACTAGGGGCACAGCAATTGTATTAAACTCATACCCTAGTCGGTTTATACACGGCATGGTACCGAAACGCTAAATCGCTTGGCGGTAAGTCTTTGCCGGTAGGCCTCCCACCAGACAAACACGGCGAATGTTGTCTACGGAATCCTAACCAAAAAGAAGCCAAATTACCATAAATATTTTGATGGCTAGTTAATTAACATACGGCTTTTATTGTTATAGCTGCTGGCGATTAGGTACCTATATGAGTTTATTTGGAATGCCACTATTTTAGATGTATAATTTATTTATTGTATGGAAAGACATGAATATACACTTCAGATAACACGCATTATCTATACTGTATAGATACCTATTTATAATAAAATACAATGGTAAGCTATGTATTATTTATGCGCACATAAAATAAAAACCTCTGCCAGTACTGGACCGAACGGGATAATTTTTTTTTCATTTTAAAAGATTTTTAACGTGCTGAATGCTGCTCGTATAGTGGTCTCGCTGTTTCAAGGAATCTAGTGGTTTGAATTTTGAATTTTTTATCCAAAATGATGAAGTGTTTTTATCTGACAGTTGTTCCCAATTCCCATGTGTAATTTAATCTCAAGGAGTCTAGGTCCGCGATGTCCGTCAAAATTAATATTTTTAAAATTGTGAAACAGAAATAGAAATTAACTAGTGAAATTAACTAAAGTACAAAATATATACAATGAATTCCTGGCCCCTAAACTAGGAGGACTAAGGGGCCAAAGAGATATTTTACAACTTTAAAAGAAAAGGACAATTTTAATAGTGTTTACACATTATAGTGGATATGCCACCGTAAGATTGTAAAAACCGTAAGATTGTAATCTAACGCTTTTTTTTCGATAGATTGTAAACAATCGAAGGATTGTGAAAGCAATAGAGTAAATTAAAAGGTTTTTATTGAAATAGGCTGCTGGAATAAAGTTACACCACCCGTCCGTCATCTATTATTCTAACTTCATTAAAAGCTATAGTTTGTAATGTCTGGATCGTTTAAATTGCCTGTTTTACTTCAGGTTTCAATGTCTCTACCTTTTCAAAGTGTAAATTTTAGATATAATCATTCAGAAGCGGTTCCGATTTTGTTGTACCTGTCAGACTTGACTATAAACACGGATGTAGTTAAAGATATCTCTCTTGACAGTAGGACAGCCGCTAGGCCAATCTTATTGATATAATAGGGATAATTAAGCGTATTGTATGTAGCTTGTAGGTACTTTATACTTGATAAAGTTTATTTAAATGGTAATTTCTCTCAGGTCCTTTTTGAAGGCTTTTATGATTTACCACTGCACCCATTTGAAATGTGGAGTTTGTTGAAAGATACTTACCGGAAGTTCTTAATATCAATTAGTATGTATTTGATATTTATCAGGCATCATATTATAATTTTAGGCAATTTAAATTGTATAAATAGGTACCTACCTATGTAGGGAATTAGTTAAAGAATGTTGGTAAAAAAAGAAATCTTATTTCTTCATCTCAATATGAAACGGTTGTACTTGATGATCTATTTAACTTAACTGATAATAATTTATAGAGAAGATTACCGTCACATTTTAGGAGGACAAAGTCGCATCAGTCTAGTTATCGAGATTTTTATAGTGAAAAGACACTAAAATTACACTATCTTAGTCACATCACACATCTGTCTCGCGGTATTTAGGTACAACACTTTGTCACAATAATCTCAAGTAAGCGTATTCGCAGTGATTGTGCAGTCTGCAGATGTACTCGTGTCTAACAAGTGACAACGTAGGTACAACGACACTTAAGAGGAATCCTCCCGGCGGTTGCTCCATACAAAAACATTTGTCTGTTTCCTCATAATTACAATAGAGAAAATATTCTTGCACCATTAAATCCACATGTATCCGTGCCATGCCCCTATGACTTCCTTTTTTCGATAATTAATTAATAATTTTAAGAATATGCAACCTTAAAAAATTGCAAAAAATGGCCTAGTTTTCGCGCCGTGATCAGACATCCCGCAAAAAAATTTAACGAATATAATCAAAAAAATTAAAACATACCGTCATAGCCTGAGTCCTTAAATTATTCTTAAAAAAACAAAAAAAAATCAGTTCAGTTTTGGAGGAGGAAACAGAAAAGTACGAGAGTAAGAATTCGACTGTTTTTTCGTAGGTATTATAGGCCCAAGCTGCAGTTGTCCCTATCGGGTGTTATGGAATTATATTCGAGGAGCAGCGCGACGGCAATTTATTTGATCAATACCTAAACATATACCTACTCTCTAAGTTTCCCGTCCATGCCATATCCTCTTAACAACAAGAAACGAATTCCAAGACATCTTGAACACCATCAAGAAGCAAGTCCCTCTTGTCACATTAATGACGTGACACACGGAAGTGATCCAAACAGACTTAGCAAGTGACACAGAATTAATTGCATATAGAGCCTGTCAAATCGAGATAGGTATCTAGTTTTATTTGAGTTTCTTAACAGGTGATTGATTTACATATGTAACTTCATAATATTTTGGTTGTGACAGTCAGCACTATTTTATTGTAATAAAAGCAAAACAAGTGCGAGTCGGACTCGCGCACCGAGGGTTCCGTACTCAAGAAGTAGGTATAATTACCTTTGTTAATGAACCGCAAAACTAACTTTGTTTGTAGAGGTTTACTGTTAATATCAAAAAATTACGTTTGTTGTATGGGAGGCCCCCTTTAATATTTACCTTATTGATATTTAATTATTTATTTTGAAAGGTAATATACAAGTTAATATTCTGTGAAAATTTGAACCGTCTACCTGTAACCGTGTTTAATATTGAGCAAAAAAATACGAAAAAAACACGTTTATGGTGAGGGGACCCCCCTTAATATATATATTTTTTAATTTTTAGTATTTGTTGTTATAGCGGCAACGGAAATATATCATTTGTGAAAATTTCAGCTTTCTAGCTATCACGGTCTATGAGATACAGCCTGGAGACAGACAGACAGACAGACAGACAGACAGACAGCGGAGTCTTAGTAATAGGGTCCCGTTTTTACCCTTTGGGTACGGAACCCTAAAAATCATACTAATATTATAAATGCGAAAGTGTGTTTGATTGGTGGTTTATTAGTTTACCTATTGGTTTGTTGGTTTGTCCTTCAATCACGCCACAACGGAGCAACGGATCGACGTGATTTTTGGCATGGGTTTAGTTGAAGACCTGGAGAGTGACATAGGCTACTTTTTATCCCGGAAAATTAAGGAATTCTCGCGGGAATCAAAAAATCTTAAACCACGCGGACGCAGTCGCGGACATCAGCTAGTAATATCTAATTCTGAAAACTAACTCAGAAGTCTAAAACACAAAAAAATAGTGTTTCATAGATTTGATATTATTGTAATAAAAATAATATTTTTAATAGATAGATATGTAGTGGATATATAACATCTTCGAAAAAAAAAATGCAACTTGTAAGTATACATAATAATATATTTTTAAAAAAGTTACTCAGTGGTTTGAGGATTATGTAAACGTTAGCCTACAATGGAGTAGGTAATATGAAAATAAGCTGCAACACTAAACCTTTGTCCACGTGTTCGAGTAATATTAATTAATTATTGTTACTGTACTATACCTTGGTTATCTCCCGATTGTTAAAGTTTTAAATTATTTGAATTTAGGTCAAAAAGTCGCGAGAACAATGAACGCAAAAACCATGATAATACAGAAGTTATAGTCGTTAATAAAATATATGTTAATATATTCTATCTATCGTTAATGTAATTAAGGCTTAACCGTGATCTTTATTAACTGAACTGATATATTTAAACCGCAATTTAAAGCCGCAGAATCACATGCCACTAAATTTTGTGACATGATTATGATAATGATCATATAAGACTTAGAAAGCCGGTTATTGTCGCGGTTAAGCATGTCATAAAATATTTAAAATGAATAAATGTAACGCATTAAAATTTGCTAACATTAATATTATAAATAATGTGATTGTCGCTAAATATAGCTGTGATGAGATCTTTATTATCTTATCTTACTTCTTACTAATATTATAAATGCGAAAGTTTGGATGCATGTATGGGTGTATGGATATTTGTTACTCAATCACGGCCCAACGGCTGAACGGATCTGGCTGAAATTTGGCACAGAGATAGATTATAGTCTGGAATAGCACATAGACTACTTATCGACAATTATTACGAATTTCCGGAAAATTAAAGAGTTCCCGCGGGAACCAGAAAACTTCAAACCACGCTGACGAAGTCGCGGCTATTCGCTAGTAACTTATATAGGTACCTATACATTAATCGATTTTACTCCATATAGTCAATAACGTGATTTTATCCCGGGAATGGAATAACAACGTATCTTAATGTTTCAAACTATAATGATAATTATTATAAATGCGAGAGTTTGGATGGATGGATGGATGGATGGATGTTTGTTACTCAATCACGCCAGAATGGCTGGATGAAATTTGGCACAGAGATATATCATTATAGTCTGGAATAACTTATAGGCTACTTTTTATCCCACAGGAACCAAAAACCGCAATCCACGCGGGCAAAGTCGCGGGTATTAGCTAGTTAATATCTAATCCAAAGATAAGTCTTTTTAAAATGTTGAAAGTTATTTACAAATCATAAGAAGTCAGTGCGGAATTTAAGTGAGCCTTATGTGAATCCATGACCGAAGTAAAACCGTTTCTATGAATAAATAAAGATTGTACATGTATGTATACGAAAACCCATGACAATACAATGGATTTTTGATACGCCTCATGAAAATTCGCTCTAGATAGTATAATAATATGTGAAAGTTTAATGAAAATGATCCATATGCGTAATCCGATATCAGTCAATGCAGGTGGAATGCGTTGAGTGCGATCAGAAAAAAAACATTTCATCACGTTGATGTTATGATAATTTAAAATTATAACCAGTTGTAACAGTAACTCGATTATTCTAAATACATCAGTAACACGATACTTTCATAATACCTTCGGCTATAACAAATCAATGTTCCTGACGTTTCAATTTGTATATTGACATGTTTTTAATCTTTTAGCCCCAGAGAGGCGCCAGCATATCCTAACATGTGTATACATATCTGCTATAACAGTAGGTACATTAGGGGTAAATGACGTAAAGGAATTTTTTACACCTTTTAATTTAAAAGAAGATCAGCCGATGAAGGCCTCCCTGGCGCAGTATTGAGCGCTGTTGTCTTAAAGTAGGAGGCCCCAGGTACGATCCCCGGCAGGATCAATTTAGGAATTTATAATTTCTGAATTTGCTTGGTCTCCGTTCCGGTACGATGCCGTGTAGAAACCTATTAGGGGTATGGGTTTGATGGAATAACTCGGTATAACTGTCATGCCCCTAACCGGTTAGCCCGCTACCATCTTAGACTGCATCATCAATTACCGTCAGGTGAGATCGCAGTCAAGGGCTAACTTGTAGTGGATTAAAAATATTACGAAAATTTTCTTCTTTTCGTGGTTTCTTGAAGTTACTTCAGAAAACCTACAAGTGTCTGTTACTAAAAAGAAGGCCGTGGTATCAATCAAGGATTTCGATAATCCATTGATATTAAGGCGTCAGTTACGTCTTTAACAAAGCCGATTACTCTAAGCGGATTTCCAAATAGAAATCCCAAATATTTGCTTTTAATTTTTTAGAGGTATGTTTCTATATTATAAGTTTATTCCATCTGTGCGAAACTTATTAACCATCTCTCGGTCTATTTCATAGTTTATGGTTCAGAAGCTCATGGCGCCTGTCTTAATAAATTTCTCACATACTTTAGGGCGCTGAAAAGTGTTAACGCTTGTCCGTGGTTATAGCAATAAATCATTAAACCATTACCATTTTTTGTTCGTAGAGACCAGGAGATATTGAAGAACAGATATCAATCATTCAATTTTACTATAGGAAAACCGAACATTTGATCAATCATACCAAATAAAATTATTTATGAACATTAAATGATTTTATTAATCGTCTGTTGCCGAATACAACCCCATATGGAAATGAAACTGATTATTTTGCTACTTTACTAATAAGATATTGAATTTTTTTCGGCCAAAAGTAGCTCTTTATTAAATAGAGATAAAAAAACGCCGATAAACAAACTTGTGACTTATCTGTGACTAATTGGGTTCATGCTAATTTGAACAGTAAATCTTCAGCCATCTACTATTTGGACGTTATAAATAAATATTTAAATTTCCAAAATGGAGGATTACGTACAGTTTTGTTACAGTTTAAGTTTTTATTACTCACTTGATCGTTCGAGCTTTGAAATTCATTTTAACTTTCTTTTGAACATTTTAAAAATGAAGCAATTATGATTTCACTTGAATATTTTTCTAAAACGCATGCTGCCTATAGGTATAATTTGTCTCTTAAAACATAACACCACGTTTAAATAACAGTTATGATCATTAGCTATTTAGTGACACTATTCATTTAAATATTAGTTACAGCAAAAACAAAACGCTTGCAAAAAACGCAAACAATTAAAATGCTATGAACCAATAATGCAAACGCAATTATCCATTCGTCAAATCTTAATCAATTAAATCGATTGGTAGATACCATAAAATAACCATTAACAACCATTATAAGAAGTTACTACTAAACCAGTTTGTTTAATTTTAGCATTTTAGTGATACGTAGTTTGCTTTCATACTACTTTATATTATAAATTCGAAAGTGTGTCTGTCTGTCTGTTACGCTTTCACGGTTCTTGAAATCTTTTCAACATCTATTCATCTATCTTTCTATCTATTCAACCGATTTTGATGAAATTTAGTATAGCGGTAGATTACATCCCGGGGAAGGACATAGGCTACTTTTTATTCCCCGGGAGAAGAAAATCTTATTTCACGCGGACGAAGTCGCGGGCATCATCTAGTAATCTATCTATAAAGAAATAAACGTTTGTTTCGGGTAAAACAAGTAGAGACCAGTAAAGAAATTTAAGTGATTTTAATTTTTTGAAACTTTACAAATTACAATATACCTCAGAATAATGGCTACCTACCTGAGATCTGCCCCGCAAAATGAACTTCACTAAGCATGTTTGCATTTTCCCATTTACCTTGAATTACATCGAAGAGACCATCATTGACTTTAATCGATATGAAAATTCGGACATTTTCACGGCAATATTGCTGAGTGACTAGGAAATTCTTTCTCGTGATTTTATACCTTGAGCTTATCACCTACAGTTATTCTCAAAAGATTAATTCCGAACCGTGGCTATAGTTAACTATTATATCATTTCATTTTATACACACTCACAAATACATATTACAGTACTAGTATCGTGAGTCCAGCCAAAGTTCTTCAGATCACTGCACGATTTATAAAGTGAGTTATTTGTTTTACGTCTGATATTGATGGATCATGGGAGATTTTTTCTATTTTTAGTTCCCGACTCGAGTACTAGAGAAATTCAGCCTTCATCAAAGGAAAACATCGGCAACATTCTTTTGAATGGCGCTCGTGTTTATTGGGTCGAAGATTCAGTTAATTTGAGTTGCGCTAGTTTGAAATGGTTTTAAAGGTATAACGTCTCTCGCGGTTATTTAATGTTGGTTTTTAACATGAAAATTTTCAGCGAATGCAAAGTTCGGAAATGTGAAACACCCATAAAATATGGTTATACCCTTTTTTGAAGTATAACCAAAACAGAACAAAACGTTATTTCCGCTACATATTTCAATAAAAAAATATCAAAGCGGAAAGTTAAACGAACAGGCGAAATATTTTTTAACATAAAACCATATTTGGGGTAAAAACAGTTACTCGTAAATAAAAGAGCACAATTTTAAAATGAAATTTTCTTTTCTTTTACAGATCTTCAGCAGATGAATTAATAGAAAAGAAAAATGAAAAACGACGGTATCACGTGATGAAGAGAGGCAAACTTCAATAGAAATAGATTATGAAACAGTGTTAGTGACTAAAGTGCTATTAACTGACAATTGTCTCATAAATATTAAGTTACAGTGAGTGTAAGTTAACTACAGTTATGGAGTATCAGAGACGTCTTTTCTTCTACATTTCAATGTGAGTATTAAATAACATATAACAAATCGTTTTGGGATATTGAATTGCCATATAATTTACTAATTAGGTAGTACCAAGAACTTGGTATCAAGAACTTTCGATCCATTTAAAAGAATTATACAAGTGTCTCTTTAGCTTTTTTTATACAAAGCAGTTGCACTCTCCGTAGTAAACGCAGGAGAATTTGAATTGATAATCTTTCACTTTAATTATTTTATTATTTCACTCAATTAATATCACCTTTTAAAGAGTACTATGTCTAATTGTGATCACAAGTGGGCAGAGACACCGGAAACGACACATAAAAAGTACAATAAGTAGGTACATAAAAAGGCTATAAATGAAGACGATCATCTTTGCCTTAACCTCCCATAAATCAATGCCAATTAGCCTTCAGATGTCTAAGCAATACTTAACTTTAATTTTTTAAAGCTTATTTATTGTATGAATTTGTTTTACGACGTTCTATGTCAATTGATATTTACCGATCAGCTATAAACACCAAACAAAACACATAATGTGGTCGTAAAATGGATTTAAATCAAATTTATAGCGTCTAACTTATAAAAGCTAACCAATGGATTGACATATAAGTACTTGACTGTCATATTTTTATTTAATGTTCGATCGTATTTCATCACTTTGTTATCCAACAGATGGGAGTGAGTGGTGACAATCTAAAACATAACTGTAATAAATAAACAATTTAATACATCTTGTTATTACGCTTGAAGTGATTCTGAGATAAAATTTAAAAAGTAGGTATGTGGTTACTGAATTTATTTAGTTGATGCCCGCGACTTCGTCCGCGTGGATTGAGGTTTTTTGGTTACCACGGGATCTCTTCAATTTTCCGAGCTAATAATATTATATGTATATAGCCTATGTTATATAATCTATATCTGTGCCAAATTTCATCCAGACCCGTTGAGCCGTTGGGGCGTGATTGAGTAACAAACATCCATCCATACATCCATATTCCATACATCCATCTAAACTTTCGCATTTATAATATTAGTACAGAAGTATAGACTAGATGATGCCCGTGACTTCGAAGTTAAGTTTGAAGCGATCAAATGAGAGAAAACCTCCCATCAGGCCTTTAAATATAAAAATTGATTGCTCAAGAAAATTCTTACAAGTAGTAAAACTCTATCAGCATGAAAGTCAGCAAGTCATCAACATAAGATATCGTGGGCATAAAAAACTAAACCCGAGTTATCAGTCACGTATTATCTATAATGTCGTAATAATTATCGAACTACTTTCGCTTCCTATTTAATTTTAAATTGCATAATTGCGTGGCCGATTTAAAACGTACTTTTCGTGGGCGATCCAGAACCAAATGAATTCGATTGCAATGACAAAGATCTTTCCTAATTCGTAAAGCCAATGATCCATGAAGGACTAGGCATTTAATGATGGTTCGTTCATGGATCATAAATTAATTCATTGTAAAATAAAGCAGTTTGTGGGGTCAAATATTTTGAAACAATTGTTACAACCCACCATTCTCCAATTTCTTTATTTGAAGCTCAAAGTTGAGGAGGTGGACTTAAATTTGCAAGGTTGAGTGTCCTAATCCTGTTTGGCCATTGTTGTACCGAAATACCCTGACTTAAAGGGGTAAGACGATGACGATTAGTTATGAGAACATCATCAGGCTGATGTATAAGTAAGACACAGGTAGATCTCTTTACTAAACTAATATTGAAAATGTCCCATTCTATTTCCTTTCCATTTCTTATGTTTTGCTAATTCCCCTTATTATTAACGATTGTCATCTGACCTCCGTAACCCATTAAGATTAAATCAGCAAGGTTTCAGATAAGCTGTCTATAGTTAGAACCTACTTATAGTTATAGCGATCATTATAGAAAACTAGTGACATTAACCGGGACGAAGCGTTTCTTTCAGAAGAAATTAATGAGGCCTTTTAATATTAACCGACTCATAAATTGTTTAATTTTACTTATCAGTCTATTCAGTTACATTTCTTTTCCTATCTGTGGTAACAAGAAGTTTCTCTCTCTTTTTTATTTTACGAAAATAACACTAGGTAACTATATATCTTGCGAATAGAAACTATTAATCAATGTCCTTCAGTAATCAGTATGGGGCACAAGAATAGCTCATTGAAATTAGGACTGCTTAATATGGAAGATATTTTCTTCGGGTACGGATAGCTGCGGGTGGAACGTGTGATCTCATTTTTTTTTAATTTCACGACAAGCCGTTGACTGCGATGTCACCAGGTGGTAAGTGATGATGCAGTCTAAGATGTTAGCGGGCTAACCTGTTAGGGGTATGGCAGTTATATTTAATCCCATACCCCTAATAAAACGGCATCGTATGCCGGAACGCTAAATCGCTTGGCGGCAGGTCTTTGCCAGTAGGGTGGTAGCTGGCCATGGCCGAAGCCTCCAGGCCAGACCAGGAAAAATTATATAAGCTAGTTATAAAACGCCTAGATGTCCTATTTGTAAGAAAAAATTTAAAAAAGGAAAACGGCATAATACCTACCTATATTTTTTTGTCAATTAAAGCTTTTTTTATTAGCAATTGGTTAGATATATTGAATTATTTGCAGTTCATTTAATAGATTAATGGCAAGTTTTTAAAATGTAATAAAAATATATTCAATGAAAAACTTGGATAAAAGACAATAATTTATATTATCTCGGTGGATTACATTCCTTAGAGAATTTCTTGGCAGGGGTGTCAGAATACCTGTCCCTGTTTATTACCTAATTGAAATTCTAGAAATCGTAACTGCTAAAGATTTAGCACCATTTAAGATTCATTGACTCCTTGTACCTAACTAATAAAATTGAGATTTACTTATAAAAATATATCAGTGTAGTTTATGAGTTCAATAAACCATAATTTAAAGGAATAATAGGATTAAACATAGCTATACTGCATATACCTACATATTTACCTATATATTTTAATCAATTAAATAATACCTAGATAATCCATTCCATACTAATATGATAAATGCGAAAGTGTGTCCGTCTGTCTGCCTATCTGCTACGCTTGACGCCTCCAATATCCAACCGATTTCGATTAAATTTGGTACAGAGATAGCTTACATCCCGGGGAAGGATATTGGCTAGTTTTTATATATCGAAAAATTGAAGAGTTCCCGCGGGAGTCAAAAAACAGAAGTCGTGGGAATCATCTAGTAATAATATAATGTACGTACAAAGGTGATGAAACGTATGAAAAATTAATCAAAACCGCTGAAATTGCTTTTAACCTAGACCGTAGGTAATGCTAGGATTTCTAAAGGATGATCTAATCACGCGGTTGCCAAACCCACCATGACTTCACATCCTAATAGCACAATGGCCATTTAATTTCCCATAAACCTATTATTTGTGTCCCCTCTGGCGTAGCAGTGTCGCCTTGGAAGCATAACGTCCCATGTTCGTTTCCTGAGAAAAATATTTCAAGCAAAATATGTAATTTTTATTGACCTAGGAATTAGGGGCCCACAAAGTTTCTGCTTATCAGCTGCTGTTGAAAAATAATAATACCAACTTGAATCAAGATAACACGTATATAGGTGGGTACTGGTAGTAGTAAATTGTATGAATTTTGACTAGATTCGTTGAATAATTCAGATTTTATCACACTGCTCAAGTGTGTGAGCGTAAAAAGTTGATTGATTAACTCATACGATCGATAAGCAAATTAATTCATTCGGTCTGAATGAACCGTTCAATGACCGTCATTTTTTTTTTATTGTGAGATAGGCTTGCGCTTGACGACAATCATGCTTAGTGCAAAGCAATGATGAGGCCTAGGTTGGAGCGCGCTTGCCTAGAAGATGCCTATTCACTCTTGCCTTGAAGGTACCTAAATTAGACGTGGTAGGAAACACTTGCGCCGGGAGGGTGTTCCACATCCTAGCGGTTCGGATCAGAAACGTTTAGCAAAAACGTTTCGTGCGGGCAAACTGGACATCGACCACATAAGGATGGACATCATGGGCAGAATCAAGATACTACTTATTAAGCGCTAGCTAATGCCCGCGACTTCGTATGCGTGGATCGAAGTTTTGAGGATCCCGCGGGAACTCTTTAATTTTCCGGGATAAAAAGTGCTATTCCAGATTACAATCTATCTCTGTGCCAAATTACAGATCCGTTCAGCCGTAGGGGCGTGATTGAGTAACAAACATCCATCCATACATTCATCCAAATTTTCGCATTTATAATATTTATTTGATTTGATTTGATTCTGTGGTAGAGTTCTACTTGTATTGAGATCCATATGTTTTGAGTTACAATTGGCATTTGGCTGAATCCACTCAGTTTATAATAAACGCAAGTATTTCTCTCTCGTCAAAAATTCAAAATTCAAAATGCAAATGATTTTTATTCAAATAGACTTTTTACAAGTGCTTATGAATAGTCAAATGAATCTACGACTGGTTCGGAATGCCGTTCCTACCGAGAAGAACCAGCAAGGAACTCGGTGGTTGATCTTTTGAAAAAATATAATATGGTATTGTACAGTAATTGCAATAATCTACATACACATATAAAGTAACCGCAGCTCTAATCCGAAAAATCTATTAGCTAGTTAATACCCGCGACTTCGTCAGCGTGGAATAATTCTATTTAATTCCCACGGGAACTCCTTAATTTTCCGGGCTGAAAAGTAGCCTATGTCACTCTCTAGGTCCTGAACTATACCCATGCAAAAAATCACGTCGATCCGTTGCGATGTTACGGCGTGATTGAAAGACAAACCAACAAACAAACACATTTTCACATATATAATACTAGCTGATGCCCGCGACTTTGTCCGCGTGGTTTAAGTTTTTTGTTATTCCCGCAGGAACTCCTTAATTTTCCGGGATAAAAAGTAGCCTATGTCACTCTCCAGGTCCTCAACTATACCCATGCCAAAAATCACGTCAATCCGTTGCTCCGTTGCGGCGTGATTGAAGGACAAACCAACAAACCAACAAACCAACAAACAAAGTGACTTTCGCATTTATAATATTAGTATGATAGTAGGTATATAGTAAGTATGATTAGTATTAGTATGGTAATTTTTCTGTTTGCCATGGACAAGCTGGAGCCATATAATATGATGGAATCAATATTACGTTACGAGCAGCGGTTACGAGATATTTCACTTCTAGTAATTGCTTCTGCGATAATTTTATTCTGCATAAGCATCGCTTGATTTGTACAATATGTAGGCTTAAAAATTGTAAGTTACTCGTAATATTGTGAATTGTGATGTAGGTATTAAGTAACTAAAAATCAATAATATTAGGTTTTATAGCAATGTTGGGAAACACGACTTCTCCTACGTTAATTTTTATTTTCATCTGTGATGCTGTGCTGTTGGCGGAATTTAATCATGTAAAGTCGACTATCTGTGTGAAATTTCTTCTTCTTCTCACTCGTGTGGTCGTGGCTGCTGGGATGATTCAGGTAGGCTCGTCATTGGTCTCATTCTTTAAAATTCTTTAAAATCGGTCTTGTTCTTTAAAGTTTAAAATTTAAGAAACAATAGATGCAAACAGTGTGTGGCAGAGTCATCATACTCAAATGCACAATTGCAATATTTCAAACGGAATTTAATTCAATAAAACATCGATAGGGAAGGAATGTACTTCCTTATGATCATTTTGAGCAACCTACAAGTCGTTTCCAGTCATTGGTGTTGTGATTCTATTGATAGAGTCTAGGCGATCTAGATGCGAAAACAAGATCACTTTGACTCGAACTGGCTTCGCACGGGTGGGCTAATATTAATTCTGTGAGTAATGAGTAGTTTGCCCTATTTATAGGGAATGTTCAATTATAAATGAGACCTTAAAAAATAAAGGTAGATAGTTTTATATTATTAAGATTTATGTTTACACCGAAACAGTGAGATAACTTGTTATTATTATACTTTTCTTCTAAAGTTCTATATATAATATGTAGTGTTATTTTTTTAGTCTACCATAGTTGTATATTTTAACAGAATTTGATATCATTAGTTACTCAGAATACGCAAACGTTCACGTAAACTGTCACTTTTTGACACAGTCACAGAAAACTGTGGGTTTGACACTTTATGATTGGCAATTCCTGAGTGTCAAGTGGAAGCTGCTGCAGGGCGACTGCGTATCTTTTGCATCAATCATTGATGCATCGCAATCACTTCCGATTGGCTGAATTTATGGTATTCTTGCTGCGTCAATGGATTTCGTCCAATAGTGGAAGAGTGTTAACCAATTAGTGGTTATTGCGATGTATCAATGATTGATGCAAAAGATACGCGGTCGCCCTGCAGGACACAAACAGTGTCAACGTTTGCGCAATTATTGATTGATTTCATATTGATTGTATACTAGCGATCCGCCCCGGCTTCGCACGGGTAGCACTAATAATCCTAATAGTCTATACCCAACCTTAAAGGATAGATATATGCTATCACGGACTTTTTTAGAACTTTTTAAGAGAAACAATTCCACCATACATTGTTTTTGTGTAACTTTACCTATTTAGGCAGCGCACGCCTCGTAAGCTCTCAGAAGAGACGATTTTTTCCGACTTCGTTGACATTATTGCAATTTCCGTAAGGATCTCTAATTTTTTCAAAATATAGCCTATGTTACTCGCTGATAATGTAGCTTTCTATAGGTGAAAGAATTTTTAAAATCCGTTGTGTTGTTTTTAAGTTTATCCATTACAAATAAACTAACAAATCTTTCCCCTTTATAATATTAGTATAGATAAAAATAAAACATTGAATGGTGCCTTGTAAGTTGTATCTGACAAACATAAACTTGCTAATGTTTGCGCAGCGCCTGTGACACATTAAAAAATTCTTGACCACCATTAAAATTCACACGGCTGAAAACCTTGACAAGTTGACATCAATTAATTCAAGTAACAATTAACTCAAATACATCTGGGAATTGAATTGAATTGAATAACATATTAACTTACCTGCGTCTCGAGACCAACCTAGAGATATTTCTAAATAGTATTTCAACAAAATCGCAGTCTGAGTTTCTGCCGCACCTAGATTTTCAAAGTACAAATTAAGTAGGTAGTTTCTACCCACGGAACAGGGAATCTACTTATTATATGACTAGCTGATGCCCGCGACTTCGTCCGCGTGGTTTAAGTTTTTTGTTATTCCCGCGGGAACTCCTTAATTTTCCGGGATAAAAAGTAGCCTATGTCACTCTCCAGGTCCTCAACTATACCCATGCCAAAAATCACGTCAATCCGTTGCTCCGTTGCGGCGTGATTGAAGGACAAACCAACAAACCAACAAACCAATAAACAAAGTGACTTTCGCATTTATAATATTAAAGTATGATTCTTTCTATCAATTTTCTTTTCAATGAGTACCAACGAGTACCTACGCATATTAGGTAGATACAACAATCTAGCGTAATTAGCTACCTTATTTGGTTAATCCGTAGATAATTTTATTTTAATATAACCTTATAAATAATTATCTAATGTTCTTTCTAGGATATTGTCCATTGGCGCATCTTGATAAATATACACTTTGTTCCCGTGTTCTTTTAAAATCGAATGAAAGCTCCGTTCATTTATTAGCCTAATGCGAAATAACGTGTTATGTATTTTTTCCTCGCTAGTAAATCTATTTGCACAAACAATAAAGTGGTGTGAAGTTCGCAAGATAAATATTTCGATGTCTAATATTTATTCTACGCTATAGAAGTCGAAACCGCTGTTTGCATACATCAAGCTGATGCCGGCATATTTGTGATCAGATAAAGTATAGCTAAGGAGTTGGTGGTAATTTCTATTGACTATCTAATAAATAAATAATTAGAAGTCTATTTAAAGTAACTTTAAGACACAAAATCTTCATCATAATTGCGACCGATCGCTGGCTTACGTCGAGTCTCCTCTCAGATTGAGAAAGGCTCGGCCATAGTCTACCAAGCGGGCCAAGAAAGATGCAAACAGGCAAAGACGTATATAAGGAATTAAATAAATTTAATATGCTAGTGTAAACCATTGCAACATGGCATACGAAGTAACCATAATTCCATCTGTGGCATGGCTTCAAAACCATGCAGCTACGGTCTGCGCTTTACATTACAGCAGTCATACCTGCTGGCTATGCAGCTTCTGGACTCTTTTGACATGAAGTTAAATCTGTAAATTTCTGATATGCATGGAAAATAACGAAAATTAAAAAGCATTCATGAATACTTAATGAATTATAAGTACAACATTAAATTCTGCGAAGAGATGTGTGAGAAAGTTGGGAGATGATGTTGACTAGGAACATTGTAAGTAATAAAGTAAGTTTCAAACATGACCTATTGTTATAGATTTGGGTTAGTTTCTTTAAATTTTCAAATTCCTAAAATTTATCTTTGTGAATACAAAGAGACCTTTAATTTTATTCGTTTAACAAAGTAACTAAAATCAGAGCCAAAAGATTATTTATTCCTTTCTGCCATCAACTCTCTAGAAATAAATAATGATTTTACGATTTGGACGATATGTTAAATCGGCCACCCATGGCGCCAAAAGTCACTCTTGGTTTGTTAGAAATTGAAAATCCCATTTAAATCCCATTTTCTGAAGTGAGTTAAATCGTACTTACAACTAACTGAGATATTAATTATTTTGCGTTTATAACGGTTGGTTTATTTGTTATTTTTATTTGTGTTTTGTGATTTAATGATCTTGGTCGGTTTGGTCTTTTAGACAATTACTGATGTTGTACGGCCAAAATTATTAGTACCCAGTAAAATCGACTGATAAACTACTAGCAACGTTAATATTTTGTCAAACATAATATGATGGATTATTTTGACAAATAACACGTTACAAAGTTGTTTTGTAACTTTTCATTAGATCACAGATTACCTACTTATTAATTTGTTTTGGCCCTTATAAAGGCTACTTATCCTCCGGATCTAAAATAATAATGTTACCTTTTTAATAGTCAGACAGTCCCCCAATCCTGAAAAGATTGGAATATTACGTTTTAAATTTCTTTTCAGTACCTACCAAAGGATTTTCTTAGGTACATGTTTTGTAAATTTGTACCACCAACTTGGTCATCCAGTACTGCAAATACTTTACAACAATACTCTTTTTCAAATTGTTCATCCTTATAGTTACTAATATTATAAATGCAAAAGTGTGTCCGTCTGTCTGTCTATCTGCTACGCTTTCACGGCCCAACTACTCTACCGATTTTGATGAAATTTGGTGCAGAACTACAGAGATAGTTTACATCCCGGAGAAGGACATAGGCTACTTTTTATCCCGGAAAATTAAGGAGTTCCCGCGGGAATCAAAAAATTTTAGTCCACGTGGACGAAGTCACGGGCATCATCTAGATATATTATAAATAAGTACATTAGATTATAAATAAGTACATTACATTATAAATAAGTACAGCAATAACGACTTCCATTAACCGAAATTGACGTCTCAAGCGTTGAATTGAATCGAATGCAAAGTAAATGAGACTTGTATCTTATATGACTTAAAATTCTATAAATTCATATTTAAAGAAAGATATTAATTTAATGGCCTTCCTATGGTTTTCGAATTACAAGGTCAAGTGATACAATGTTTTCAGTAAGAAAAAAATGTGGTATACAAAATAGTACCGATTTTACTTTAACTCCGAATGAGGTATAACCAGTACTTTTACCTATTTTGTGGTTTAACCTAGGAATAAATTTGATGTTTTGATGTACGGGGATTAGGAACTCACGAACTACATTTGTAATTTATTCCTAGGTTTAAAAAGTTATTTGGAGTTGGTAAAATCATCACTAAAACGAAAATATAAAAATTAAGATAATAATATAAATAAGAAATAGAAAAGGCAAAAAAACTAACTTTGACTTCAGTCAAGAGCAGGTAAAAAAATTGCAATTCGAGGCTTGCACCAGGTAAAAAACTTATGGGTATTAACGGAACAAAACAAAAAAATAGTGCATCAACTTTCATCACACTGTTGAAACGATCATAATAAATAATTACTAAGTATCGAATGTATAGGTACATTCTTTAATACTACTATCAAATTTCTATGTATACTTAGAACCTTTTTCCAACAACCTTCAAATTACGTCATGTTGTGATTATGAAACACGAACTAACAAAGGCTTTATAAAATCAAATCGTTTTGACCAAGTGCAGTACCTACTACCGATCACTAAAAGACGTGAGTAAGGTTTTTTGAAGAATGTCCAAGCGCACGATAAAAGCTAATTGAATGTCATTAGTCAAGACACAAGGCCTTATATTCCTTTTGTATGTCTTTTATACATGACTTTCTGTGTGCCTAAGGTTAATTTGCTCGTGACTCATAATGATTATCAAAATAAGTATTACAAACTACACGATGCGTGGATTAAGGTTTTTTGATTCCCGCGGGAACTCCTTAATTTTTCGGGACAAAAAGTATGTTATGTCCTTCCCCAGGACCGACCCCTAGGCCAAAGTTATAATAACAAAAATAATCTATTAGTATTTACCTAGATTTTTATTTTCACTACATTACCTATGTCTAATAGATTAGTAAGTTCACCGAAACGAAGCTAAGTTGGGTCAGCTAGATAATTGATTAATTAATCAAATTATATAGGATATAAATATCTCCATTTAGCATAAAGCCATCCAAGTTAGTTACCCCGCCGCGTTATCACCGAACCATTAATCAAACCTCACGTTTAGCCTTTAATAATTATAATTAATAATTTTATCACCTATTCGCCGGCGCCTGCGCCGGGGTGCCACTTGAGCTATGAAGTAAGACATTTTAATAAGTGTCCATTCATCATTGTCGAATTTTGAGAGAAACGTAACAATAATTTGTAAATGTTCTCTTCACATCACTATTAATAGATAGCAAAGTGTCTATGTCTATAAATATTTGTCGATTTTTTAGGTCGGGGAATATTGGTCTTTTATTTAAATACAGGACAGTTTAAGACGACGCTCCTAAAGCGAGGAATAGTTGAAGATTACTTGCGTAGATTGTATATGTTCACCAAAACAGGGAACAAAAGTTTATTTATCAAATTCAGGACTTAAAATTATCAATCGTTTAAAAATGTTACGTAAGTAGAGAATTCTTTTTTGGTGGAAAGAAATGATTTTGCTAAGGATTTTATATGTTCACTAGACAATGCCCAGGACTTACCCGCATGTGTTAAGTTTTTCCGACATAAAAAGCAGTCTATGTCCTTCCCATGGGTAAAATTTAATCTAAACCGGTAGAAAGGATGGACCGTGCAAGCGTAGGAGACAGACACACTTTTGCAATAATAATATTAGCACAGAATAGGTACCTACCTAATAGCTGATATTATGGATTATTTCTGAAAATGAAAACAGTCAAACTCAATTCTGTAATAATTGTTTGACTACAACCAAAGCCGACGGAGAGACCTTTTTCCTGAGCTGCAACTTTGAAAATATTTATTTAAAGGTATCTTCAAAACCTTAAATAATTTAAACAGCGATGTGGCATGTGTCGGGCTCTTATACAGAGTCCGACACATGCCACATCGCTGTTTAAATTATTTAAGGGTTTGAAGAAAAATACCTTTTGTTGGCAAATGTGTTGGCAGAGTGAAACATCAGGGCTTGTAAGAAAGATTGATCATTGACCGCTAGGTACAATGTGATGACCGATATCATCTCACGCATGAGTACTCGATGGGTACTTGTGACAATTACATGTGACAACTGACAACGTGTCCTATCAGACCACATGCGTAGTTGACACAAATTGATCCGCCCGATCTGATTCGGAATAATTGAGTAAATTCTCGATTGGCCGAATAGAGTCGTGATTGCATGTCACAATTGCTTGTGTACAGCTTTTGATATGATTGTTTAACTTACTGAATATACACGTACTCGTATCTATGAGCACTGAGCAGTACGCAAATTCTAACACTGATACTGATAGACACTGAACAAAGAATGAATTAAGCGGATTTCCAATTCTGTGCCAAAGCTTCTATAATAGATCTGGCGCAGGTGTATTATACTAGAACAGCAAATGTAGGAAATATATTGACAACTTTCAATTTTGCCAACAAAAGTATTCAATAAATCAACGTCAAGACCGCTACCTAAATTGAGAAGAACCTTATAGGCAGAATATAAGGTTTCAATAATAATATCTAACATTGTATAAGTATCTAGTTCCTAGTTGGAATACAATAACCAAACAAGTCTGCAAAAAATCTCTGTTAAAAAAATCTGTTAGTTTGTCCTTAAATCATGCCACAGCTGAATTTTTAATGGACATATTAAGGATCTGGAAAATTAAAGAGACACCCCAGGATTTTCACAACCGCACTCAGAGGACTTTCATCCTAAATTCCATCCGAGTAAAGCCAGGGCAAATCTGTTAATTGACTTGGATTTTGCGCAGCGGAATCAAAGGCATAAAATGTACAGACTGTTATAAGTTAATAAAGATAGAATAGAATTGTATTATTTAAAATTCAAATAAACTTTTACAAACTTTTGAATCGTCAAAAAATATATATCGTCCTCAAATAAACTTAACGATTTGGTTGCTATAGACTCAAATGAAAATGTTAACGACTTAAGCACAAAAAATCTATGTGCTAAATTAATCAACAGCGGTCAACGACTTGTCAACTCTCAAGGCCATATTCATAAAGAAGAGTTTCGACTGATTTGCATAGTTTTTTTTTGTTTACAAATTTTTACGCTCGAAAATTTCACGCCATTTTATCTGCGCAGACTGCGGCTAGATATGAATTCTTCGCGATATAAAAAAAAACAGAAATGATTTCTTGGATAGAACCACAGGATATAACTTTTAGAGTCAGCAAGGTTCTAGCAAGGTTTTATGAACAGTTTTCTGAGTTTTTAAAAATTTGCCTGCTTAAATATGAGTAAAATGAATTTACATACTTATTGTTTTTTAATTTTGAACTAGCTGATGCCCACTAGGTAGTTCGTACGCGTGGTTTAAGTTATTTTTCCGCGAAAACTCCTTAATTTTCCGAGATAAAAGCCTGTATCACTCTCCAGGACCTCAACTATACCCGTGCCAAAAATCACGTCGATCCGTTGCTTTGTTGCGGCGTGATTGAAGAAAAAAACAACAAATAAACACACTTTCGCATTTATAATATTAGTATGATAGTTGCAGACTCGGGTTCCATCGCTTAGTGCATCCACGTGTGCTTACACGTGGATTGACTGTGCGGTGTAGCTCTTAACATTACCTCGCACATATGAAATTAGTACTTAGGACGTAACATGATCCGTTTCATAACAGAAAAAGATAAGGTGCTAGTCACAAATTAGGGACGCTTACGTCCTTGCTTTGTGTCTACGACCAATTTTCTTCGTTATAAATATATATATAGATTTTCTTCGTCCTTGGGAGAATATACTATACCAAATGGGTTTAATGATTATACATAATTATTTTCTTCTCTCATAATATATTTCCCAAACACGACGAAGAGATTAAAAGAAATAGATAATTAATTAACAATCATCACATTCCAAATAGACAGTAAATAATGAATTTTGAATTTTATTTTAGTATTCGAAACGGTCATAAATCATACTAATTTAAAATATTATTTTGATCCGCTTGTAAATATTGGTAAAATATACGTGTTATTAATTATCATCATTTGATTAGGAAGGTATTAAGGCACCTACCTACTCCGTAGTTTCCTCACTGATATATTATATTAAAATTAATCATCATGCTCACGCAGCGGTTACTAAAGCTGATCAAGAATAGTTGCATTAATTTTATCGTCAACTTAGTTACTTAGTATCCGTGAATCACTAGTTCCATTTCACGGTCACAGTTAATCTAATTTTAGCCATAACCGGTCAAGTGGAGAGGTCAGAACTCGGAAAGTGATAAATGCGCAAGGTTAATTATGGTGCCTGCAAGATCCTCGGTGCATAATAATCCAACTGCATGCAAAAATACCTTTGGACAGAATTAGCTTATCTAATCGATTGCACGGCTACTGGTTGTCTAAACTTACAGTCATAAACTATAATCTTATCATCCTTTAAATCGTTAGATAATTAATTTTTCAGTTCCTACCTCTTTCTTATTAAATGGACACATTGAGAAAGCTCGCGTACTTGCTCTGACTCATCATAGTAAGAGTTAAAGGCAAAATAAGACCCAGCCCAACAGTTATAAATTTCAAAACCGTGATTATTATAAGTTCGAGGTGAAAACAGTTCATTACTAGTAGCAAACCTGTAATAGGAAAAGGCACTGAAAAAATATATGTTTGGATCATATAGATGGCATCAAATGGATGTGTCATGCGAACATCCAAGGATATGCAACACACAAATATAATATAGGCTAGCGCTTGGCTGCAATCTGACTTGCTTGCAAGTGGTAATGCAGCCCAAGGTGCTTGCATACTGTTTGTTGATGATGATTATGATAATGACTCGAAGAAAAAGAAGGGAGAATCGTTTATTGCTTAATAAGTGTGCTAAATATCTGGGATGGCTGAGAACGAGCAGCGTGCGGCAATATCACAGCAATTAAAACGGGACGATGTAATAAACTGAAGTGCAGTGTTGCATCTAGTACATTATTTTGTTACTCAATTCATAGTATCATGTTAAAAGCTACATTGATTGCATAGCTTATGTAACTAGATACTAGTTCAATTGGTGGATTTTGAGTGCCTGTTTTGAAAAAAATTGAAATTAAATCTAAACCATCAGGGAAGCAATCCGTCCAATCAGCTCAATCCATAACCTTGGATTGAAAGGCACCGAAGTCCAATAATAAAAGTCCAGATATTAATTCGTATCTACCTTACCATGGCTGCAACTTAGATTATCTAGTCCCTGAGACGTATTGTATCCCTATATACAGATTGACTTGATGCTAGAATTTATGCCAGACCATTTCCAGATCCTTAACACTCTACATATTATAACTACCTGTCAATATCTATCATCATTTGACAATGACAATAATCAATATCATATTGGTACAGAAAAAAAACGGGTTTCTATTAGAATCTATAAACTGCCCATGAAATCCGTAGGTATGTATTTTTAAATATAGCACTCGCAAACTTAATTTCAGGCCACGGGGCTGTTTCATGGTAATTGGACATGTCATTCACATGTCGACACAAATAGGTACCCACTACTGCTGACCAAAACTGAACCTTATCTACAAGACCTCGTTACGCAATATTTTAATCTTTTTAACCAACTTCCAAAAAAAGGAGGAGGTTCTCAATTCGGCGCGTATATTAAGCTATTGCATAGCTTCTATCGCGGGCCTTGAGGGTGGAGATAGAATCCAGAAATTCCGTAACGAAATTGAAAACCTAACACTTTGGTTGCTATGACTACTTGTGTTGTTGACTTCAAATTATTGAAAATAAAAAGACTATTTTTATGAAAAGATGATTTGGAATATAAAGGCGAAATAATTTTAAAGAATTATGCTAACCAAAGTGTTAGGTAAGTTGATAAAAAATGCTATGCAATAGCTTTACCACGACAGTCTCCGAGTGCCACACGTACGCTAGTAATATAATAAGTCTATGGCCACACGTCTTTTTTTTATATGTATGTCGGTGCATATCTCCGTGGTTTCTGAACCGATTTGAATTTTTTTCCTATCAGTCGTTAGAGGAAGCTCTCGAGGTGGTCCCATAAAAAATTCCGACTCCAAATCCTCAAACCTGACACTAAAAAGCTAAAAATAAAAATTCTGTCCAAAAAACCGACTTCCAAAGCCGGCAGGCGAGCAGGATGCATCAACTTTGCTTATCCTTGTTATACCCGTCCGACTTCAACATAGTGTGTAGAAATCAAAATTATTTTTCACTTTACAGTGGCTTGGTCAGTTTTTTGGAAATAATTTTGCGTCTAAAAATAAAAGATCTTCAGTCACAGAACTCATAGCACAGCTAAGATTTCTATCAAGACCTGAAATCACATAAAAGATCTTCGTCGTCGTCTAAGCTATGTTAGATAATATGTATTATGTGCGTACGAAGTCTAGCTCTTTCTTGGATGGGCTTGAGAATTGCCTGAAAATAGGGAATCCTTGTTGCTATTATTTACGCCTTTCAATCATTAATGAGTCAATGAGTCGGTATCAGCCTGTATTTCCAATGACCACAATGTAGCTGTCAAACATTGCTTCTAGACCTACAGGATCTTCAGTCATAGGCCTCACAGCACAGCTAAGATTCCTATTAATACCTACTTGAATCACATAAAAGATCTTCAAAGTCGACTTTGCATCGTCCAAGCTAAGACATTTATGTGTCAATGAGTAGGTATCAGCCTGTATAATATTGTGATGATTCCAATCATCAGAATGAACCTGTCCAACATTGCTTCTAGACCTACTGGATCTTCCGTCACAGTCCTCACAGTATAGATAACTTGATAAGATACTTATAATGACTTGAAATCAAATAAAAGATCTTCAAAGTCGACTAAGTCGTCGTCCAAGCTAGATAAGATATTATGTGCTTACGACGTCTAGAGTTTTCTTGGATGGGCTCTAAGGACGGATAAAAAAAAAATTATTTCCCCAAAAGGAAAAGATATCCCTAATATTTTATAATTATATAATTGACTGCCTCGCTGGTCTAGTAGTTGGCACTTGGCATGTTCGACTGCGGCCGACGAGGTCCCGGTTTCGAGTCCCGGATTGGGCCAAAATTGACTATTGGGTTTTTCTGTCTAGAAATTCTCAGTACTAGCCCGGAGTTAAGAAATTGGCGGTGTTTCACCCCTGTGCCTCGCAGAGCACGTTAAGCCGTCGGTCCCGGTTATTATCACTACCATGATAATAGTCGTTAAACCCGCCAACCCGCATTGGAGCAGCGTGGTGAGTCTAAACTCTAATTCCCTCTCTCCTATGAGAGTGGAGGCCTGTGCCCAGCAGTGGGACGTTAATGGGCTGTAGTTGATCCCTAATCATTTATAATACGCTTAGAATTTAGTATATCCAAAGTAGGTACACGGCAGTTTCAAGTGACAAAGAGACAGTGATGCTTTGTGTCGTTGTCGCAACACGGGCGCGACGATTCGGATCACCAGTCACATATATAGGCCATACATTCACTGCATTCAGCTTACTTGTGTGCTGTGTCGATTGTTTAATAAGTAATGACACACAATTCTGGCGGTCACTGTAATTAGAGCATTTATAACGGAAATTCAGAACCTTAACACAAATAAAACGGGATCATTCAAAACAAAAAAAAAAACAAATCTAACTTCTGATAAAAATATGAATACTTAATCGTAATATATTTGTTCAATCATTACGGTACAGTTAATAATAAAAACCAATTCAAACCTTAATCTGAGAACTAACTAATTTTTATATCAAAATTTTCATTTTTAAATCCTTTTGAGAAAAATTCCAATGTATAGATTTCGGCTTAAAATTACAACGCATAGGTATATTCAAAACATTTCGAATACATACTCAAATTAACTTCAAACAATATTAAACAAAAAACGTTGCTGAAATAAATAAAAGGCACAATCACTACAAACACTACTACAATGTTTCTATATTGTTGTTACTAATATAGAAACAAAATAAAACCTTAAAATATCGGTGTCAAATGTTAATGGCTCTACATAGTTTAAGGATTAGGACAAAATAACTATACTAGTGTGCACTCTTGCGCATTCACAAGAACGTCTTTACGTTTATTTATTATGCTTAACTAAGCAGATTATAAAAAATGTAAATAATAAGTATAGCATATATGGACGGATTACAATTAGTCCAAGAATTAAGACTTCCTCTTACGTTGTCGTGACATTTACCAATCTGAAACGATAAGTTATGAAAATACACGAAAGTTCATAAAACATAATCACGATTTAAATATGCGTGACTTGATGATGCTTATCTAATACAGTTTATGAAGCATTCAATGTAGTGAAAAAATCCACTACAAGTTAGCCCTTGACTGCGATCTCACTTGATGGTAAGTGATGTATTCGGTTTCAACACGGCATCGTAATGGAACGCTAAATCGCTTTCTTTGCCGGTAGGGTGGTAACTAGCCACGGCTGAAACCTCCCACCAAGCCAGACCAGGGAAAATTCAGAAACAATAAATTCCCAAATTGATCCTGCCGGGGATCGAACCCGGGACCTCGGCAGTCGGCACGAGCATTCAACACTGCGCCAACCTCTCGTCCGTCGTCAACCTCTAGAAAATCAGCTTATATGGGTATTTTATAGGTTTATCTTTAAATCGACTTATAAGTATGCTTCATTGTATCGGTTAACCTTAAAAGGATTAAGGATTTGTTGTATGTAAATATCTCAAGTTATTTACACGGTTAACTCGTTCGTGTAAACAGTCATTACACAGTTCACTCAGGCAAAACGTAACTTGCCACCATGTATCCACCTAGTGACTTTTGTTACTAGTTTAGTAGCTATAAAGCATTTCCCGTGACGACCTGTTAATGTTTTAACTTCCATGGAAAATGATCTACAATGCTTAGTAAACCTACAACATTCTCTTCTATAGAACAAGTAAGGAAGATTTATAATTACCTACAGATCACCATTCTGTGAGAGCAATAGTTGAACTAAGTATTATACACCACCAAAGAAAATATTACCACTACCACAACAGCCCATTAACGTCCCACTGCTGGACACAGGCCTCCACTCTCATAGGAGAGAGGGAATTAGAGGTTAGACCCAGCACGCATCTCCAATGCTGGTTGGCGGGCTTTAACGACTATTATCATGTTAGTGATAATAACCGGGACCGACGGCTTATCGTGCTCTGCGAGGCACGGGGGTGAAACACCGCCAACTTCCAACTCCGGGCTGGCACTGAGAATTTCTTAATTGAAAAACCCAATACCTAACTTTTATGCCCAATCGGGAATCGAACCCAGGACCTCGTGATCCGCAGTCGACTATGCTAACCACTAGACCAACGAGGCAGTCACATAAATAAATAGCATAGTCACATAATTAGGCACATAAATAAATAAAATATTTTCACCTGATATCTGAATCAATAACCTCTAAAAGCCGATAAATGGTCTGAATGCATTATACTTACTGATTAAATAAAACAAAATCAAGATAGCAATGTCTGGTATGCGTATAAAATGAATATTCATTAAGTCTTGTTTCGACTTGAATTTACTTCTCAATTACCGCTGCTTTCGTCAAGTTATAATCAAACAGGTTTCTATGGTTATTAGTTACACACGATGACAATTTCGATTAATTCATGATTAATCAATAAATATTATCAATAAAATCAAATTGCTTCGCGACATAAATATTTTGTTACGGTGTGTGCAATGGCGCGCGTAAGTAATGTCAGCTTTGCTAGCTGGCTATAAAAAAACCATAAGCAAGCTCAGATATGATTAAATAGGTAACCTGTTAATTATAATTAAACTAGCTGATGCCCGCGACTTCGTCCGCGTGTTTTAAGTTTATTGATTCTCGCCGGAACTCCCTAATTTTCCGGGATAAAAAGTAGCCTATGTCACTTTCCAAGTCCTCAAATATACACATGCCAAAAATCACGTCGATCCGTTGCTCCGTTGCGCCGTGATTGAAAGACAAACCCACAAGCAAACACACTTTCGGGTCCATACTCCATACTAATGAATACGAAAGTGTGTCTGTCTCTCTGCTACGCTCTCACAGCCCATCTGTTCAACCAATTTTGATGAAATTCGGTATAATCCCGGGGAAAGGACATAGGCTGCTTTTTATCCCGGAAAATTAAAGAGTTCCCGCGCGAATCAAATAACCTCAATCCACGCGGACGTAGTCGCGTGCATCATCTAGTTAAATCATATATTTTGAAAAATCTTTAATGTGTTGCTTGGATGCATTTTAGAAATAATTATTCTAAAAAAAATTTATATTATTTAAATAGATCATTTTGAAAATAGACTTTAAGATTTCATCCGTTGAAGCTTCTAAAGATGTCTTCAGAATTCTCTTTGTGTGGTCATAATAAAATGGATGTGTCTGAATAGTTTTCCGAGCAAATATACGAGTTTGTAGTATTTCTTGCGTTTGCTGAACTAACATGGAGAGGACATGTCGGAAATTGTCGATTGTGTATTCCTATCGAACGCTAGTCAAAGATTTGTGAATGTATCTGAGCATTCAAGAATTGCAAGCTATATATTATTGTTCGACATTGCCGCGCAAAAGCCAGGAAACCAGCGCTGAATATGGAAAAGCGTAGACTAAGTTATCTGGAAAATTTATTAAGTTTACAGAAATATACTTACGGCCGGTTTCTGAATTGAGAATTTCATGTTGAGTCTGTCAATTTTTGTTTCTGAATTGATATTGTGTGAGGTTTGAGAGTTGGAGCTTGCTGTTTTTGCTTGAATGCTTAGTTCAGAAACTGGCCCAATATCAATTCAGAAACAAAAAATTGCTTAATTAGTCCTATAGTCTTTGAGACAGACTCAACATGAAATTCTCAATTCAGAGTCACTTCCTCATGAAACTGAATACAGTTGGTATATTTTTGGTAAATTGTTGGTATATTTACGGTTGGTACAGTTTATTCTTTGTATAATGTTTCCCTGGGTACTATTGGTTTACAACTTCAGATGCGTAACAGTGATGATATTGTTTGAATTTTAGAATTTTATCCTTAATATAATAATCTAATATATATTTGGTGTAATCAGAAGCTTTTTAAAACCTTGGAAGTCTAAAGATTATATTTGAAGAAAACTGAACAACAACTTTATTGTGCCCATATGCGTGATATTTTAAAAAGGACAATTTCATGTCCCCCGTGGGAAACATGTCATAAAATAATCAAGATCAATCAAAACGAATGTAAGGCATGTCACCAAACACCGGGTCCCGGGTCATTCTATAAATTAACAACATGGTCAGTCTCATCTAGCCTACTCTATTCAAGGAAGTGTTCAAATAGAATTTTTATATCTTCCTGCATCAAACTTTTTATCGTTCCGAACGTAAACAAAGCCCGATGTTTGTCGTCTCCGCTTCGCCAGAAGTCAATGCAAACATACTAAGAGGTCGTAATGTGACACATCTCAATTATTTGCTTTGCCTTATCGTTTTACGGTTTGTTTTAATTATTTTCTTCAATGGAATTGCTGAAACCAAAGTTGATTTCTTTGAGAATAAGGAGTCGCGTTTTGTAAGCAGGAAGTAATTTAATATTGCACCGTTTTCTTTCTTTTAGTAGGCACGTTTACTTTTGTTACACTTATGTACTTATAGTCGAATTTAAAAAAAAAAGTTTTTTAGGAATTTTATTAAGATTTGGGCATTTTGATGATATTCGTTAATGTTATTGAATAACATCAACATTTTGCCTGTAATCTATGTTTTATATTGAACTAGCTGATACCCGCGACTTCGTCCGCGTGGATTGAGGAGTTTTAGTTCCCGCGGGAACTCTTTAATTTTCCGGGATAAAAAGTACCCTATTATCTAATCCGGACTTCTAACTTTACGTCTGCAAAATTTCAAAGAAATCGGTTCAGTAGTTACGGCGTGAAAGCGGAACAAACATACAAACAAACTCACTTTCCCATTTATAATATTAAGTAAGGATAATATGAATTAAAAACATAAGTAAATGTTTGATTAACATAAGTCATAACTTTGACATTCGCTAAAGTACGTTTTTATATTTGCCTAGCCTAATTAGCTTAAAGCGAAATGTAAGCAGTCGTTTACCCCGTGATCTATTTTCTAAGCTATCTACCTAGGTCGTGTTATCTGGTGATGGTACAAAAGTTTCTTCACACCATACAATATAACGGTATCTTTAGGATTGTGTAATATTTGCAAATAGTATGAAGCAGATAATAATATACCTACTACTTCTAAATGAATATGTATTTTATTCAAATTTAGCACAACCAAAGTAATTCTACTTATTAAATAGATGTAACTCTCTTACTTTTTAATTTTATTTAAATAAACTTTTATTTATTGCATAGCATTTGCAAAACATAATAATTTAAAATATATCCTGTTCCTTTTTAATTTATTTTATATTAGGACTAGCTCTACCTACTTTTACTTTTTAATAGTATGTACTATTTTGTTGAGGCAGTAGTGCAGTACGTATCTATTAAGTCTTTCGTTAATGATCCTCTCAAGGAGCACTTTTCAATGAATGAATTTGTAGGTATCTAGGATTTACTTCGTATTCTAAGAAAAATAAAACAACTTACAAAAATATATCTTTATCACATTTCATAGTGAAATTCCTTAGTTAATTGCTAAAAAACATGTTTAAGGGCTTGATGATGACAAATCAACGCAGCATAATTCACAGTACACAAAAAATAATAGAGCTTTTTTTTCTATAGGAATATTACCTACTTATTATGAGTTCACACTTCACAGAAAGGTCCTTGTTTTACGTTTTCCATTAAAATTAATTTCCCTAAAGGCCTAGAACTAGATACATAAATAGAAAATGATCTAGAGATAGATATTACTTTCTTTATTTATAAGTATCTCTGATCAGTATTAAGTGAACCTTCAATATGTAGGTTAAGCCATCTTGATGACTAATATTTTTAGGGTTCCGTACCAAAATGGTAAAATGTACCCTTATGGTGCGACTTTCTCCGTCTGTCTGTCCGTCGGTCCGTCCGTCACACTCGATTATTTCAGTAACTACCGAAGCTATCGACATGAAATTTGGAATAGTTGTGTATATTAGTGGCCCAAAGACACTGAAATTAAAAAAAATTGGAAATTATTTTTGTTCTTATTTAAAAAGGGGGGAAAATCTGAGGGTTGAAATTTAAAAATGAGATAACTGTACTGTGTGGGGTATCATATGAAAGGGTTTACTTTGTACATTCTAAAACAGATTGTTAGTTATTTTTAGCTATGATAGTTTTTGATTTATGTCTAAAAAAATACCGTCCCCCCCCCCCCCCCCCTTATCTCCGGAGTTTACCAATCGAAAAATTAAAAATAATTATGGTCAATAGGAATTTACGTATATTTTACAGGAAAACTATAGCCAATGCTCTAACTAGCATAGTTTTTTTGATATTAACAGTTTAGTCTCGCGGTTCATTAACAAAGGTAATTATTTATTAATAATGGTACGGAACCCTTCGTGCGCGAGTCCGACTCGCACTTGCCCGGTTTTTTTTATATTACGTTTGTTGTAGATAACATGTATAATAAATCGCAGTGTGTTGCTCCCATACTACAATTATTGTATTTTAAATATGATATATTTTAAGAGGATGGACGATAAAATAGAATCCAATAAAGTATGGTGTGGATGTGTAAGCATGGATTTTGATATGCATCGTGTGGGCCTGTGCGTTGTTAAATGAAGGCAGCATGAAATTTTCTTTTTAGAGCAGCTAACGTCCAAGTTCCAACGTATCTCAAGACTTAAATTCTTGAATCTTTAGCTCCATTCATTACTCTGTACACATTCCGAGCTAACGAAACAGGTCGTTAATTTCGCTAAATGACTTTTTCGTCTACTGGAGGCGCCAGGCTCTTGTTTCGAACCTACGTGTGTGAATAAACGACTTACGACCTCGAGCTCAACTTGTCCCCAAACGTTTGAACGCTAATATTTTGAAGCTAGTTTTCGTTGATTTATTTACTCGTTTTAAGCATTCATCTTTTCTACAAGGTTTTATGAATAGTGAGCAGACGGTTTTTCATGACATAATTGTAAAGCTATTGACGTAGCTTTTGACACTTAGCTATTCGGTAAAGAAAAACAACGTACTTATAGAAATCTGACTAATTTGAAGACTGCAAAAAATGATGACTTCACGGATTACCTATTTAGTTCTTTTGTGAACCACTTTTTTTTGTATTTTATTAATTATGTAGTTTTTTTACAAACGTAATACTAGAGATTTGGCTCGAATAACTGAGATATTCAGCATAATCATTATTGTTGTGTCATTTGACACATATTAAGTACTATTTAAACCCCACAGGTCACCGTGCAGGGGTTACTATTGTAGCTATAAAGTGTTCAATTTAGGACGAGCTGATGCCAGCGGCTTCGTCCATCGAATAAGTTTCTTTTTTAATTCCCACGGTAACTCCTTAATTTTCTGGGATAAAAAGTAAAAGCATATGTCACTCTCCAGGTCCCCAATTATAGTTACCCATGCAAAAAATCACGTCACGGACAAACCAAAATACAAACACACCTTCGCATTTAAAATTTCTATTAGTAAGTATGACTAACAGGTCCAATTCTTTACATTGCAGATATTTTGAAAAAAATACCTTATTCCACTACAATTAATTTGAAAACTTATTCCACGCGGACGTCACGGGCATCAGCTAGTTTTATTATACGAATAGATTATAACCAGTAGTAAATTCTACGCAGTATGTGTTCGGTACTCAAACGTCCTAAACTCCTAGATTCTAACGCCTTGGCGCCTGTGGTGAATGCTTACAACGAAATAAATGCATTGATTTATGATTAAAATTCTATTCGTATAAAGATAACTGCAATAATAGGCATGATGACTGATTTTGAAAAATGGTCAGATTATGTTCGGAAGTATCTACTATTTCGAAAAAATATCTTATTTCAGTAGAAAAATAAAGTTTGGTAGATAAAATTAGCATTTGAAATTTAAATTTTAAAATTCACGCCAAAACGTTCGGCGGTGTCATGGCGTCGTTGTGACGTCACTATTGTTTTTACCAATGTACTCTGTGCAGTGTGCAATAAGCAATAGTGTGATTTTCAAAGCTCGAAACCAAACAATTGTGACGTCATTCGCTTCTTTCTGTTTTAAGCAATATGGCGGATTGCTGTATTTTATAGTTTTATTTTATCAATATAAATAGCAATCTCACTCGAAATAGAAAAATAAATACGTTTTTTATAATCCATGAATCCTATTTCATTAGATAAATTCATAATTTCATTGATTCTTGGTTACTGTCATCATGCCTATTGCATTCAACTCATTTACATATATACCGCTGGAATATTTATTGCTTGCATTCAGATACAGGGTGGCGTTTTCGAAATAAATTAGGTACGCTTATTTTGCAATGGGCGTTTTATTTTTAAGTTTTGCAAAATTGCTATACCTTCAGTCTTAAAGGGCTTGGTCATTCTAATTAGCCTCTTATTTGGTCACTCTTGGCTGTGGCCGTGACTATAAGGGTTACTTTCAACATCTTATTGCTGTTCCTGCGATCTTGCTACAGCGGTTTTTGTTGGCAATCGATGAATCGTGAACCACTAGATCTCCAATGGTTTTTCTCGTGAACCCATTGATAATTATAATTAGTGGCCAGAGAACTTAAAGATTTTAAATAACGACAGAATACTGCCGCAATCTTTCAAATTATAATTTTGTTTCCTCACTCATTTTTACCTACTAAGCTTAGCAAATTAAATTTATTTATCAATCTGTAATATAAATAAAATTAGAAATAGGATCCTTTCTAGAATAATAAATACTGTATTATGATTATATATGATTATTTCCATGCAAATTGATATCATTTGACAAAAAAAAAATCTAATTTTGTCTGAGCTTCTTTTGATATTATTTATAACACAGGAATTTATTTAAATATTTTTATAAACATAATTATAATCTGGCAGCTTTTCGTAATTAAATCAAATTATATTCAAAGTAACTGCCTCGTTGGTCTAGTGGTTAGCATAGTCGACTGCGGATCACGAGGTCCTGGGTTCGATTCCCGGTCGGGCATAAAAAGTTAGGTATTGGGTTTTCAATTAAGAAATTCTCAGTGCCAGCCCGGAGTTGGAAGTTGGCGGTGTTTCACCCCCGTGCCTCGGAGAGCACGTTAAGCCGTCGGTCCCGGTTATTATCACTAATAATCGTTAAAGCCCGCCAACCCGCATTGGAGCAGCGTGGTGGGTCTAAGCTCTAATTCCCGCTCTCCTATGAGAGTGGAGGCCGGTGCCCAGCAGTGGAACGTTAATAGGCTGTAGTGATGATGATGATGATATTCAAAGTTATCTGATAAAAGTTCTGATTATTTTTCATAATTCCAATCACATTCTTCTAAAAATGTACCAAGATCGAAACTGCTTCTGTTTGTTTTGAATATGTTCATTCGCTCAAATTATTCACATTAAAATGCAAACCACAATCAATCTAAGCCTATACCTAATCTAAAAGTAATCTGGCGCAGGTGTGGAAGGTAACATAATTGTACATACTATTAACTAGTGCCCAGCCCCGTCTGAGCCTAGACTAGATGTGGATAATTGCGGATTAGGGTGACCAAATTGTGCAGTTTTTTTTCTTTTTGCAGGCTTTCGATAAATGGTTGTTTATGGAAAATATTGATTAAGTCTAGGTTGGAGCGCGATTGACGATTGTTTCGAAGATGCCTAGATATTCATGTCTTAAAGATGCTTATAGAAAGTGTGGCATTTAATATAACATACCTATTGAAGTTTCTAAGCGACTGCCAGATTAAATAGTCTCCAGGTAGGCATCGACGATGGGGTGGGCAAACTTTACTAGTGTGAGGAATGAACGCTATTCGCAGTGTTGTTGCGATGCTGAGTTGTTATTCATAGGTGATTTTGCATTGCATTTCATGTTCAATTTAGGTTTCTTGCAATGAATTGTTGATTTTACTTTGGAGGTTATATTTTGGCAACATTGGGTGTTGCAGGATGCAGAGTTTATTTTGATTGATGCTAAGTAATTTAATCACCAATCGTAGCTTTTCAATATATAGGCTGTAATCATGACAGCCAATCACAAAAATTCAGGAGAATGTTGGTGGGACGGTAACAGAAAAATAGTATAAAGGTGAGAGAAAATGGCGTCGGAAGTTCAGTCAGTATTAAAATTTTGAGGAGTTATTACAAGTGGATAAAGTGTATATTATTATTGATTGTATTGGTGAAGATTAAGGGTGGATTACGGCATTTTGCTGAGATAAGTATAAATTATAATTACATACTATTTTAAGAGGTTATGTTAGGTTATTATTACCGATTTCTAAACAATTGGCTTTTGGAATATTTTGAGACAGATCTTGTAGTGATATTTATTAAAATCAATATAATTGTAAAATCAACTTCAATAGTTCATCGTTTTTATATAATATTATGTTTTAATATCATTGGCTGTTCAATAATTTTTAAAGAGCAACTATACCAGTTTCTTGCAGTTTCTTCTGGATAGAATGTGATTCTAACATACACAACAAACTGGAATGAACAGAAATTAAAATCTATTCATGGTTATCTTTGTGTTTATTTTTAACCTACTAGCAGTGTGGTCTAATGTCTTTGACATTTTCAGAAGTGGGATCCTACAGAGGTAGGATCCCACAGCCCACATACAATTGGAGCACCAGGCCACTTCCTGATGCAATTGGAGCATGAGGCCACTTCCTGGGAGGCAGTACATCAAATCAGTATCCGGATTTACTGGTAGGATCTAATTAAATTATTATTACCGATAGTTATGCTGGGACGGTACCCGCATTTTATCTAATGTTTATACAAATTCGATCGTCCTACAATTGGTGGTTTAATAATAATTATTAGATTTTCCTAGCAGGTTTATTTTACTGTTATACAGGTATTACTTATGTTCCAATTATTTTACGTTACGTTCCAGACAGGAATTATAGAAGAAAGCATAAATTTATGGTTTGATTTACATGGTGTCATTTGGGATATTGTTTTATTAATTGATTAATATCAGGATGGTTATGGTTATGGTGGTACGACATGTGATCTTGGTTTTCAAAAGTTTTTATTATTTTCTATATACCCTTATTTTGAGATTAAGTGGTTTAAGTTTTGCTGTTCAGTGCCGTATTAATGATCATTTGATAATTTGTGCTATGGTTTAAATTTAACGTATTTCGAAGTTATCAACAAAAAGTAATTATTCTACTTAAAACAAATTATTAACAAAAGCAAAGTTTTCAAGCAAATATTCTAAATTAAGAGTCAATACTTAAATTTGAAAAACGAATCGTATACGTAACTATTGATATTAGTAATGCTACATATTTCTTGATCTAGTTCCTCAATAAAACTTTCTTGTTTTTACTACTTGCACTGCAAACGTTTTAGTATAGTTTGTTTACTTTAATTCTTAAATGCCAATTAAATCGTCAACAAAAATACTATGACAGGATGGCGTGAGTAGTCCAATTTTTTAGCGTATTTTGACTTTCTAAATTATTATTATATTGTTCATTTTAAAACGAAAGGATTGTAAATGGAGTTTCATTGAAGTGAATTTTTGATTATGGCTGTTTTATGGGGATTTTGTCGTATTTGGGTTGGAAGAAGATTCTTCTAGATGAAAAAAAGAGAGGAAACTGGAGTACCTGTGTCGTGGCCCTAAGTATGACCCTCTACTATTAATTATTCAGGGCAAAATACAAGGCAAAAGGGGCGTGGGACAGAGAAGGACATCCTGACTGAAGCACATACACCAGTGGTTCAATTAAATCATCCGATCCTTATTTAGATCTGCAGGGTCGAATGTTCAAGTTGCCAATATTATCACCAACCTTCGATAGAAGAGGCACCGATAGAAGTATTTGGGTTTATTTTTGCGTTTAAATTGATTACTGTTCTGGCAAATTTTTCTCATCCGAAACACAACTGTCGCGGAGTATCGTTGAAAGTATTGAGCAACAATTTAAAGATTTCAGATTTGTAACTCTGGAGTTTTGCTATCGGCTTTAGTTTCACTTATTTTTACTGAAGTTTGCTATTAATTGCGTTTTCAAAAATTTAATTGATAGATAGTTTGAGTGTTGATATAGTAGAGTCAATAGAGTTGATATGGTAATGTCGATAGAGTTGATATGGTAGAGTCGATAGAGTTGATATGGTAGAGTCGATAGAGTTGATATGGTAGTCGATAGAGTTGATATGGTAGAGTCGATAGAGTTGAATTAGCAGAGCTGATAGTTGGTATAGTTGTTATAATAATATGATTACCTAAGAAAATTTAATTATTGTTATAAATGAAATTCACAAATGTGAAGTACTTAATTCAGATTTTAGTGTCACGTGTTTCGTATTGCTTGTTGACAAAAGCCTCCTCGGTGCGCTCTACCTCGAAACGTTTTTGATCTCAATCTTCGTGTCTATTTTATTTAGAATGTCGGTTACTTTTGTTTGCTTTCTTATACCTCGGCTACTGTGTGGGTCTTTGATCTTTACTACCAGCATACTTCTTGCCTCGTGGTGGTACCTTCTCGTGGTTTGCATTAAGAGCCCAGGTTTCGCAACCATAGGTTAAGCATGGTAAGACACAAGCGTTGACTACTCTATTTGTAAGCGCAATCCAAGTCATAAGTCTCTTGCTCCATTCATTTGCAACCCTTCTCTAAATTTCTTTTGTTGTTAGATCTTTAACGGAAATTATCTGCCCTAAATAGATATATTCGTCAATGTAGTCAATATTTATCCGTCTATTGTAATGTGATAGGGAGGGTCTATATGGAGAGACTATAGTTGATGGTTTTTAACTATATGAGTTATTATAAGAAGTCTTATGAACGGAATGTCAGAGTAATGAACTAGACGAAAGTAAAGATCCGGTCACTAATAGAGACGCATTGACACAGCAAGGTTAGCAGATCAAAAATCATATAAACATAGTGGACTAAGGCCAACTCGCTGCAGAAAACTTCAAAAGACTGAAGTTGATTGGTTGTTGACTAAGAAATATGATGCACGGGAAAACCGGCGTCGAGGATTTGAATAGGATATCTACTCATAGATGCTTTCATCGTTATCATCTCCGAAGACAAGATAACAGAGTGTAAAAGTGGGGGCTTCCATACAGTTCTGCTGCTGCTGATTTTGTTTTCGTCATTTCCGAACTGTTGAAGATGCTTTCATCATAATCTCCAAAGATAAGAGGACAAGAAATATACTGCTGCTGCTGAGTTTGTTTTCATCATCTCCGAGCTGCTGAAGATAAGAAGACTAGAAACATACTGCTGGTGCTCACATAGAGTTGATGCTGATGAGGACAAGGAGTGTAGAGCGAAGACTCATAAACAGTTGTGCTGAAGGTATCTACAGTACTTAAGGTAAGTCGCATGTTAAATGTGGCGAAATTTTTGAGTTATGTCTCAAGTCAAAATCTCTGGCCAGGTGCAGTAGCTGGGATTATAAAAATTGGACTTGGCACTACAAATATTAAATAGCTGGTTACCAGGTTACAACATACAGATTTGACTACAAGTAAGTTTTACCTTGGATACCCCTATTGATACTCCGTCGGTGAATGGATCAGTTGGACGTGTCTGATGGCGACTTATAAAGACTGTACTAGAGGTAATGATTGGTCTTGATTATTACTAATTGGTTACCCAAACAAGTTGGTAATATAAGGCCTACCCGAACAAGTTCGTAATAAAACTTAAAAGAGGTTCGTAATTTCGAGTTTAAAGATTTAATAGAAGTTAAAATATTATACTGTTTGGATAATCGATTAAAATTAAGTTGCAAGGTTTGCGACTAAGTGATTTGGAAAAAGCCGCAGTGGCTAAATGGTTTTATTGTAAATGGAAATTTGGAAATATTTGTGGCAAAAAAAAAAAAAAAATGGTTCTAATGGTTATAAATGGTTTTACTTGGCAAAAATATATGATGGTTTATTGGAATATATATGAGAAAGTTGAAAAAAATGGTTTTAATGGTTTTTAATGGTTGCCACTTGGAAAAATGGTTATAATCGTTTATATGGTTGCCACTTGGAAAAATGGTTATGACGGTTGCCACTATTTGGTTCTGGAAAGTTATACTGGTTATTACAGATTTCTTTGGACAGTTGCAATGGTTGCGACTGAAAGGTTTGAATAGTTTTAATGATTGCAAATAAAACTTTTGTAAATGAATTTGATAAAAAGCTGAGCAAAATGTGTATTTTGGTAAATAGTCATATTCGATGATTATTTGTTGAGTAGGCTCATAGCAAATGGTATATATTTTGATGAAAAGGTATACTTGCTCGATGAATTGGTTTGATAAAAAAAAATAGCTTATGGGTGTATTTGGTAAATTACAATTAAATTACAATTATAAACATTTGGTGAATAAATTTAATTATGAAGGCCGGCAGGTGGAGGTTGAGGAAGGTCTGAAATTTTCTTATAATTAGGGTTTACTGAATAATTTTACAGTTGCGATTTTTATAATTACTTATTAACGTGCGAACATGGTTGAAAATAGTTGTCCGTGAGAATACTAAATCTAACATTTTCGCTTACTGTAACACTATACGCTGATGAAGTAGTGCAAACGTAATCTGTCAGCCGTAGGGTTGGTGCTGTCTTAGAGTCACAGGGTTGTCACTATAACAATTTGATAAACAGATGGGCAAAATGTGTACTTTGGTAAATGTTCATATTTAATGATTATTATGATTATTTGTTAAATAGGTCTGATTATCTAAGTGTGTTTATTTTGGTAATAAATAAATGAACAGCTCTTCCATATATAAATAATGAATAATATACTTGAATAACGGGAAATTAATGGAAACTATCTGATAAATGCGTATACTCTTCTTATAAACAGATGTATTTTATGAGTCGGTGCTTTATAAAATCTTGTGAAAATCTCTTTGAAAATAAACTATGTACTTTACTTTGCTCGCAATAGAGTTTTCATATTGGTCAAGTAACAAAAGAAAAAAGCAGTGGGGAGCAAGGGATTGATTGGTCGTTACTACATAGAGTTCATTTTTCTCCAAGGTTAGGTTGCTTGGTTGTTTTCATGTATGCGGTGATCGAACCTATTCATACCAATTTTTCTTTGCAGGGACGCAAAGAGGCGTCAGGATGGGCGAGTGTGAGGAATGAACGCTATTCGCAGTGTTGTTGCGATGCTGAGTTGTTATTCATAGGTGATTTTGCATTGCATTTCATGTTCAATTTAGGTTTCTTGCAATGAATTGTTGATTTTACTTTGGAGGTTATATTTTGGCAACATTGGGTGTTGCAGGATGCAGAGTTTATTTTGATTGATGCTAAGTAATTTAATCACCAATCGTAGCTTTTCAATATATAGGATGTAATCATGACAGCCAATCACAAAAATTCAGGAGAATGTTGGTGGGACGGTAACAGAAAAATAGTATAAAGGTGAGAGAAAATGGCGTCGGAAGTTCAGTCAGTATTAAAATTTTGAGGAGTTATTACAAGTGGATAAAGTGTATATTATTATTGATTGTATTGGTGAAGATTAAGGGTGGATTACGGCATTTTGCTGAGATAAGTATAAATTATAATTACATACTATTTTAAGAGGTTATGTTAGGTTATTATTACCGATTTCTAAACAATTGGCTTTTGGAATATTTTGAGACAGATCTTGTAGTGATATTTATTAAAATCAATATAATTGTAAAATCAACTTCAATAGTTCATCGTTTTTATATAATATTATGTTTTAATATCATTGGCTGTTCAATAATTTTTAAAGAGCAACTATACCAGTTTCTTGCAGTTTCTTCTGGATAGAATGTGATTCTAACATACACAACAAACTGGAATGAACAGAAATTAAAATCTATTCATGGTTATCTTTGTGTTTATTTTTAACCTACTAGCAGTGTGGTCTAATGTCTTTGACACTAGGTAATACCTAGGTAAATAGTCACCATCACCAGGCTTACATCAATTTGAATGACTTCTACTGTAATGAGACCGACTTAGAAATTATAACGGATTTAAATGCAGAGATGGAACTGTGCTAACCTGAAAGTGTAACATAATATGTAAGAGCTCCACGCCCCTTTTGTTGTATTACCATAACATTGTACCGTCATACACTGAAGCAGCTGAAGCGTCCAACAGTGCCAGTGCTAGACTGAGAATTATTATACGACTGCCTGAAAAAAGGAGTATATTGTTTTCAGGGTTCATGTATGTATGTATATGTATGTGAGTTTGTATATTCCACCATAACTTCTATACGCCTGAACCGATTTTGATAAATGAGGTATCGTTAGAATCCCTAGCTTATTCCGGGTGACATGGGCTAGTAAAATTTAAAAAAAAATTGATGGGGTGACCATGGTTCCGCATTAAAGATTAAAGTCGAAAAAAAATATTCGAAAATAAGATTAACTATATAATCATCATCTAAAAAATGATGAGTAGATTCCAAAAATATATAACACTATAGTTCAATATCCAGTGATTTACAAAAAATATCATTTAATAAAATTGTGAATAAGATTCCTAAGGAGGTATGTGTGTCTACGGCAGAGCAGTCGTATTTTTTAATAATTTTAATTAGATTCACTTGTACCCGGTCTTCTTAAGAAAGCAAACAGCACAAACCATGGCGCTTACGAGCCAGACAACTCAAAAGGGAAAGACATAGAGGATGTTTATGTAAGCTCTCACTGCTAACATAAACTAGCTGTTTGTCTCACACATTTTCAAGCAGTTTTCAAAAGCCGATGCATTCCCAAATCTTAAATACTGTGGAGTAAAGTAATTGGTGTTCCTAGTAGTGCAGTTTAGTCACCGTTAATCGTTACTCACTTTGTAAAGTCACGCGCCGCTCGAGAGTTTAGGCACGAATTACAAGTGCAGTCCTGATAAGAGGAACTTGTTACAGAATCAAATAGAGACTAGATACATGAGAGCAATCTGACTAATTACTTAGTTCTCATGACGTTTTTTTTTTTTTATCCACTACAAGCTGCGATCTCACCTGATGGTAAGTGATGATGCAGTCTAAGATGGTAGCGGGCTAACCTGTTAGGGGCATGGCAGTTATATTAAACCCATACCCCTATGCGGTTTCTACACGGCATCGTACCGCAACGCTCAATCGCTTGGCGGCACGTCTTTGCCGGTAGGTAACTAGCCACGGCCGAAGCCTCCCACCAGGCCAGACCAGGGAAAATTCAGAAATTATAAATTCCCAAATTGACCCTGCCGGGGATCGAACCCGGGACCTCCGCACGTTAAGGCAACAGCGTTACACACTGCGCCACGGAGGTCGTCAATGTGCCAATGTGCCGATTTTTTTTGTGATTTTTTTTTAAATTCTCACCCAAACATTTTCGGTCAAGTAGCGCATTTGAATTAGCATTTGAAAAATAAAAAGAAGATCAAAATCGTTGTGCTAGGGTAAACAGGGCAAATCATACTAATATTATAAATGCGAAAGTGTGTTTCTTTGTTGGTTTGTCCATAAATAACGCCGCAACAGAGCAACGGATCGACGTGGTTTTTGGCATGGGTATGGGGTATAGTTGAGAACCTGGAGAGTGACATGGGCTAGTTTTTATCCCGGAAAATTAAGGAATTCCTAAGGAGGAATAAAAAACTTAAACCATGTGGACAAAGTCGCGGGTATCAGCATGGATTATATCAATTTCTTGCAGAGTCCCATAACGACTATACTACTACTACATGGAAATACATTGTACATGTAGACTATAGGCACAAACGACTAAATTAGTTGAAGTGCTAAACATCAAAACAGAATAATAAAATGAAATTACAGAATTTAATAGTGTAAAAGAATCATAAATAAGGTTTTTTACTGTGCAATTAATAATTCATTAGTTAGGTAATCTAATCTGGGTAAAGTCTAGATTTTAGGCATCAAAGAAACTATTAAGCGATTAAAAGGTCATAAAAAGCATAACGATTTCATAGTCGCATTAACAAAGTTGAATATCCTGTTTATAGATTAGCAAAAAGATAATATAAATTTACAATTTTTTTATTTATACCTAGCCAGCTACTCTTAAATAGAAATAACTAAACTATGAGTAGTTTTTATTTGCGTCAAAAATAAATAAAAATATAGGTATTTATGTTACTACCTACTTTCTTCTACGAAAATAGATCCAATCCAAGCCAATCCCATGTGCTTTAGCCTTAAATTAAAATAGACTATAACTTTATTAGAGGTAGAAGACCTAATTGCTTTATTAGATATAATTTAAATGGAGATAGAAGCTAATTGCTTTATTGCTCTGTAAAATCTGGTTTCGGACGGTAAATCAGTATGGTTAGCGTATACCGAATAACGCGACCGTCTATTTTATTCCAACGGGACTGATAACTGCTAGCTGATTTTGTTTATCTATATTCCATAACCATACGTATAAATGTGAAAGTGTGTCTGTCTGTTTATAACCGTTTTCACGTCCCATCCATCCATCCATCAGCCTGCATTCGTCCACTGCTGGTAGGGCTTTTGGAAAGTTTTCACGGCCCATTTCAAGATAACTTTTAAGCATCCTGGTGACATCTACTTTTTTCCTGAAAATTAAAAAGTTCTATCTAAAGTTCATCATCTAGCATTAGCCTGGAAGAAAGCACGCCAGCGTTTATGAAACCCTGATTTTTATACGTGGCATCTATACAACACGGTGGGAGGCTTCGGCCGTGGCTAGTTACCACCCTACAAACAAAGACGTGCCGCCAAGCGATTTAATGTTCCGTTACGATGCCGTGTAGAAACCGATTAGGGGTATGGGCTTTATATAACTGCCATGCCCCTAACAAGTTAGCCGACTACCATCTTAAACTGCATCACTTAACAGCAGGTGAGATCGCAGTCCAGGGTTAACTTGTAGTAGATTATAGAAAATAAAACACGGCTAAATCACTTTAGACGTACGGCTTCTTCGAATGAGCGGTACCAAGCCAGTGCTGAAGCCTCTCTCACCCGACCGTATCAAAGAGAAAAAACTCAAAAGTGCCGAGCGCAAAACCACCAGTTCACCAGTCACCACTGCGCCAGTGGGTTTGTTTAAACTTAATTACTTTATTGGTCTGTGAAATCTGATTGCGGCCAGTAATTCAGCGTAATTAGCAACGGAGACAATGGGTACCGGTCTGGCCGATTTCCTAACCGTTATTATTTCATGGGCGTGGTACCGATATTCGCGTCACGGACTAATCGACATGATGTCATAGTATGTTATTGCTTCAGACATACACCAAAAATAGTTATTTGTTATACAAGAGTGAAAAGTTGCTTTTTAACCGCGTGCTCAATTTAGATGACGCGCGTGTTCAAAAATTAGAATCCTGAGCGTCAGCGAGGGAATCAAAAGAGCACGAGGTGAAAAATCTTTTCGCTCGAGTGCAACACGTAACTTTTCATCCCACCTCAGCGAGGAAATGAAATACTTCTCGCGTGATTGTTGAGGGAGAAAGCTCATTTCCGCATTTTTAACAGTTTCAGTCAATTCTGTTGGCGTCAAATTAACTTCTTCGTCACTAGAATCACTCATTTTAGGTTTTTCACTTATTTTCAATTTTCTTGTTTATAATCGATGGTTTTAATCTTAAACAATATGACGTGAAAGAAAATGGTGCGCGCAAAGCAAATTAAAAAAGTACACCAAGAAGGTTACGAGTGTGAGTTTTTAACAAATTAAAAACGGTTGTATGGAAATTCGGCACCATAGACGTAGAAGTAAATAGGTTGTAATGATGTTTTGAATTCACAAACTTCATAGACGAGTGACATTTACTAACGTGCACACGATGTTCTAAATTCAATTTACTTTAACCTCAAGAAGATAATAACGGCTTTTGCATTCAGATATCGAAGCGTAAAAATACTCTTTCCGAGATGGTGGGATGAAAAATAAATGTCTCGCCTAGGTACTCGGTAAATAAGTTATCGACATAGGAATATGCGTATCTATCTACAAGTTTAATTTAAAAATACTTATAACCTTTTTAAAAGAGCAAATTCTCTACATTATGCTGAAAACTTGAGTTTTGCAACTTTTTAACCGACTTCCAAAAAAGGAGGAGGTTCTCAATTCGGCGCGTATGTTTTTTTTTTAATGTAAGTATGTTACCGCATATATCTCCGTGGTTTCCAAGCCAATTTGAAAAATTTTTTTTTCAGTGGTTAGAGGAAGCTCGCGAGGTGGTCCCATAAAAAATTCTGACTCCAAAGTCCTCCTGATGCTGTAGGTATACCTACGACTCAAAACTAGGGAGTTAGGAAGTTTTGATGGTGAGTTCATATACTTAGTAGGTATTAAGTCACGTGTACCTATACGATTAAATTCTGAGTCCCAACTCCTCAACTCTGATGCTGCAGGGTACTGCACTCCTAAGCCGTGGGGATTAAGAGTACACTAAAAAGTTAAAAATAAAAATTCTTTCCAAAAAACCGTCTTCCAAAGCCACTGTAAATTAAAAAATAATTTTGATTTCTACACACTGCTGAAGTCGGGCGAGTATAACAAAGATAGGCAAAGATGACGCGTCAGGGTATTTTTAGTTTTGTATGAATAAGTTAAATTAAAAATCATAATATTTAAAAGCCGTAGGGTATAGCTATTTATGCAACTGTATCGTAATGAGGGTCATTTTAATTCGAGTGCTGTTTTTTGATACGAGGCTTGCCGAGTATCAAAATAGGATAGTACGAGAATTAAAATGACTAATTACGTACAGTTGCATACAAGATTTTATCTACGACAAGGACGTCTTTATAATTTTTTACTTTATAAATTAATAAAAAAGTCAAGTGCCAGAACCCAGAGCTGCTAAGCTATAGGTATCCTATTTATGAAGGTAACCATATCGATACAGCTACGACTCATAACGATACAGCTCCCATACAACGAACTGTATCGTTATGAGAAGCAAACACGAAAGAGGGTTAGATTCGATATAGTTGTCACATTCGAAATTGGAACTTTTCGATGCTGGAGTAGATAAAAAATTTATCAGTATTACGTACAAAAGTTACCCTTAAGAGGTATTACAAGAGATTGATGACCAGCGCCGTACAACAGCGACGACGACGATAGAGGCAGAGATCGGCGGTGATCACTACAATATACGCCTGTTGAAAGATCTGTTACCACTTGCCTCTCCTCGTAAAATCTCTTGCAGCTTTGGCAGGTTTTCTAAAGGTTAAGAGCATTTGATATGCAATCACCTTATTAAATGACGTTCATAATAATTAACTTCCCATGTTCATTCCGAATTAACAATGCGTTTTGTACTCATAGTTTGCAATCAAACCCTTTAGCAAAGTGTTGATAATGAGATTAATTCCTGCATTGTCCGATGCTTACGGGTAGTTAAACCACCACGTCAATTTTTTCCCCCGCCAACCCGCAACTACGCAAGAAAAAGAAGAATCGACAACGTCAGGTAGCTGAAAAGAGTTTTTCTGCTTTTTATATCGCTTAGTCATCGACTCAACATAGTAACGTAATATAGTAACTTCTCTTGTGGAGATTCTTATATTCAGTGCTGATATACCTAATACAACAAAGTGACCACTGACCGGTGTCTGTGTAAGTTGAATACAGTTTATGTCTGCGAGTGCTTGTGAGGCGAAGGAATCCAGGCGGAGGTCCAAGTAAGTACGCATTGTTTTTAGAAGATATATCTGTAATCTGTATCTACCACACAACCCTTATAGCGTGCGACTGTAAAATAATAGGATAATAGTTGACCCAGTGTAACGCAAGTTGTGGTCGTTACGTTACAATACAAATGGCACGTGTTTCAAGGCATTACCAATCTTTGTTCCGACTACGGCTGCGTTTACCGCGAGAACAAAACGCAGTGACATAAAAATACTAATCAGAGTACTGTTACACAGAAAGTCGGTTATAAATAATTGTCACCGGATATACGTACTTAAAGCCACAACCCCGCAAGCACTGACCGTAAAACAGCGCAAATACATGCCTCGGTACTTCAGACCATGTAACCCTAATCTTACACCCGATTGAGACGAATTACAGCAATTACTTTTATGGTTCAACTAAAGGCTTGGATAGACACAACGCGTTACGGGAGCGTTGCGCGACAGAAACTTGTCCAACATTGGTTTTGATTCAGATAGAAGTTAACAACACAACAAATACAAGACAAAAGTGACAAATAAAAAACACAGTTAATTATAGCTATAAATTAGCCCTAGACTAGCTCAGAAGTCAGATGTGAACACATCTGGTGGCAAGTGATAATCCATGAAAGCAGGTTTAGGGGAAAGCCTTAATCGGTTTCTTCGCATCGCAGAACTGGTAAGAAACTAGTCACGACTGGAGTCCTCACGCCAGCCAGACCAGAGGCAATTCAGAAATCATAAACCTCAATTTGCGCCTTCTGGGAACAAAACTCATACCAGGACCTCAAGCAAAAGTTACAGTGCTCATCACTGCAGATCACACGTTCGTTCATCTATCATTGTCGCTATAATAAAGTCCATTACATTTACAGATCCCTTCTATTGAAATCGCCTGCACGATCATGCCGCGCTTCGTTCTATCTGTCCTGACCTTTAAGGGCTGATCTTATCTGACAACAAATTATTAATTTGCTCCGATACAAGCTACTGTTCAGGGTTTTTAACCCGCAAATTTACATTAGCGGCCCATAAATTTTGTAGCAGGATACGGTTAAAACATGCCTAAATGCTTAATTGAATTAAAAAGGCATTGAATTAATTTGAAACAATTTGCTTAAATTTATGGGCTTTTATCTTTATTATTATAAGAAAGCTTAGGCAATAAAGTGACTCAACTAAAACATTATTGAGAAAGCATTTGTGTCTTGAAATAATGTATGGATACACAAACAACACGCGTTCAATATTTTATTATTATGCTCATATTATTGTAATAAAACTAACAATCTTATGGCTTGGATAGTGTTCGTATTGTATTAGAAGACTAGTAACGCCGATTAAGTATCAATAAAGGATAAATAAGGCTTACTTTGGCTGTGGTAGGTAAGCAAGTAAGTTTATGAACTACAAGTTCTATACTTACTTACTGAATTGATTCTAATCTCGGATTTGATCAATATAATATAAGGATTCTGAGGTCCCCCTCCCATCTGAGTCTGCATACCTATGCTACCTAGCTCAGATGGCAAATTGTGAAAGATTGTAAGTAGAGGCTAGATACCTAATATTATTTCTTACTAGATGATGCCCGCGACTTCGTACGCGTGGATTGAGGTTTTTGGTTCCCGATGGAACTCTTTAATTTAAAAGTAGCCTTAGTTTGGTTATTCCATTAGCCTATTTGTTGTTCTCTGTGCCAAATTTCATCGAGATCCGTTCAACCGTTTTGGCGTGATTGAGTAACAGACATCCATCCATCCAAACTTTCGCATTTATAAGTATAAATTAATATAAAATTTTACTATAGATTATAAAATGCAAATGTAAGTTTGTTTATTACGCTTCCACGGCTCATCTTTTCAACTCATTTTGAAGAAAGGAAAAGGTTCATTTTAGGCCTTCTCTTGTACACTCTACTATGAATAGAGGAAAATTCATAGATTGTATTAAAAATATAATAATTTAAAACAGTAGTACAGTAAATAACGAGCAAAAAAATAAAAATGTAGTTCAAGTTTTCGATTCGTTTCCAAGATGGCAACCTTCAGCCGTATAGAGAGCAGTAGGCGCGAAATATATCAAATGTCATTCTGACAGTCGCTGTCAAAATAACGTGTTTTTCTTTTGAAAACGTCAAAAAATATGAACCTGCCATTGTTACCCACTCATGTTTAGTGTTCCTTACTTGGAAAGATTCAATAATTTTACCACTGAAGTTATGACGAATTCGTAGATCTGAACCGTGTCCTTTGGTATAGACATACGAGTCCGCGGGAATTAAAAAGAATAGACCGCAGTCGCGGGCATCAGCTAGTCTTCCATATAGATAGAATCGCAGCCTTATTCTAAGTTGGAATATGTCGTAAATATTTACTCTTACTGACTACACGGCAATCGAGACAAGATTTTAGAGTAAAATTGCCTACAATGTGAGGTAAGCACCAGAAATTAACGCAAACCTAATATTTTGCTGCAAGATAAATCATCAGCACATTAAATTTATTGATAGTTTTCTTCACCCTCGTTAGCTTTCTCGGTTACGATGGAAGACATTTGTAAAATTAAGTCATTTGTATACAAAACAAGAAATAACAGTTCAATAATTTACGACTTGAACCTACGACCAATAACTGTTTAGCATATTTTTTTTAAATGTTATAGGCAATTTAAATTGTTAGAATCACAGAATACCTATGGAATCCGCAGAAGTTGAATTTGTACCTAATCTGAGTATTTCATTCGTGTCTAGTCCAAAAAATCGTAAGTTGTAACCCTAAGTTAACTAGTAAGGCGTCCATTAGACGATCTTCATCATCACATCATCACAAGATCATAAGAAAATATGCATGATTTCTATGAATCATGGATAGAGCAAATTATTAAGTATTTAGATATTTGTACCGTAAACATCATCTCTTTATTCCTTACTAGATGATGCCCGCGACTTCAGCCCCGTGGAATAAGCTTTTTTAATTCCCACGGGAACTCCTTAATTTTCCGGGATAAAAAGTCATTGCCTATGTCATTCTCCAGATCCTCAGCTACACCCATCCAAAAATTAAGTTGATGTTTTGCCATGTGATTGAAGGACAAACCAACAAATCAATAAACCAACAAACAAACACACTTTCGCATAATATTAGTATGATAAAAATGAATAAATCATTGTTCAAGACTCTATTCAAACTCAAAAAATCAAAATCAAATTATTTTTATTCAAATAGACTTTTTACAAGTTCTTATGAATAGTCAAATGAATCTACCACTTCACACCAGTGATTCACGGAAAACTATCACAAAAAGCTTCGATGACTGACAAAATAAAAAACTACTCACACAAATTATAGTCATAACCATCATTCGTGACCGAGTAACTAATCCCATACAGTTTTCGTCGCAATAAATCGAAGAGTTAAAATCTCGGATCGGGGAGCCAAATCAGGTTCGTCTTTCATTGGGGCTCAATATGCTCGTGATCTCATTCCAATCCAGAAGCTGTGATTTATCGTCAGATTACAGCGCCAGTGACGCAAGAGGCCACCCGTCCATGACTGACACTCCTTGGTGATGCGAACAACTTGGCCCGAGAGCCCGTAGCAAATTATGACGATGTGATTGAACCAAGCGACAGTTCTTCATATGAAGTTCTGCAGTCTGCACTTACTTTGTAAACTAGACCTAACATCACAACCCCGCGGTATATTGATCAGGTTTTTAAAAGAGTTTAAGTTGAGATATTTGAATGCACATTTAAAACATGCGATGATATAAAATCAAAGTGACAGGCAATATGAACATTTGGATATTATGTAAATATTAGGCGTTCATAATAGCAGATTATGTGGCCGGAAATACTTGATAGTTGCACTGTAAATAAATATGCATATAATAAATAATTATTATCAACTCACTGCAAAACAGCTGGCAGGTTTATTTTGCCATCATCGGAGGGCGAATCCAAGTGTGACTTTTTATTACTAACTCGATCGCGTTTAAGTTAACTAGCGTTTGTATGAAATTGATCGAGCGACAGCTATCCGGATTATATATGTATATCGAATGGGAATAAAAACTCCCACTAGGCACTCAGGTGATGGAACAAACTATCACACCTTTTTTCAGCCTTTATCAAGCACCTCCTCTTAATTTCGTTATGGGCTCTCGGATTGCTAACTAATGCCACATACCCCAAACATTCTTTATAAGCTACCGATTTGAACAGACGATACGATTGTTGGCTGTGTGTTTGAAAATGCTGACCACGGAAATTAGCCATAAATCACAGACACGGCTGATTTAACTTTGTTAAAACCAATTGTTCCAAAATGAATTGTTGCGATAGATTAGAAATAGCGAATATTCAATACCTATACAAATATTTACCACTATAAGGCTGCGTGCATACAGGCAGCAATTTAGTGTTCACAATAGTGTCGCTTAGTCACGATTCTAATAGTTTTCTTCTTATTTCTCTCAGTGGCTTTTAGAAAATTTAAAAGTCTTGACAAGTACCAGCGCACTATACTTGAACGTCCCCAATGTCACGTAGTCCTAATTACTTTGAGTGTTTCGACTACCTATTTGTTTTTTATAAGCTCTAAATAAAAAAAATGGTCTCGTTATTACTGTGCAAAATCCAGATGTACGAGTATTAGAATTTCAACTGCACAGTGTTACAAACGCCTTTAAAAATAGGCTTAAAATTGTAGTGTAGACTTAGTAAATGTCAACAGTAATTTGTAACGTGTGCCTAATCTTTGCATAGAAGAGTTGATTTATGATGGTAGTCGCGGACGTTTACGTTTTAATCTTCAAATATTTATGACTTTGTTACATATTCTAATATGGATCCCAGATACTGAATTCTATTTTATGATCTAAGTTCATGTATGCCATAATCAATCAGTCGTGAGTCGTGACGTGTGAAGAAGTTTTAATGTGCTACCATATTTGAATGTTTGCGAACTAGAAAAATTTCGTCATCGTTTCATGGTTTCCGATCACGGTTTAATTGATTGATATATTCATAAAGAAAAACATAGATGATTGATATAACAGTGGTATCGAGTCATAAGAGGTCAACGTCGAAAAAGTACAGTCGATTTGGTTTAATGTAAGTTTGCAAATACAATATGCTACACTTATGTCAGTTTTATCATATATAAACCATTTGATTTATCATAAGCCCTACTTCTAACATTAGTTTCAGAAGCCCGACATGTCGTCACGTGTGAAGAAGACTTATACTATCCTATTTTTATAAATGCCATATCTATATATCAGTACCAACTGAAAAATTTTGTCGTAAGTTACGTGGAACGGATCACTACAATGTCGACATGATGTGATACAAGTGAATATAATTAAAATTCTTAAAAAATACGACTGCTCTGCCGTAGACACACATACATACACGGACCCTGAAAACATAACACTCCTGTTTTGGGCAATCGTGTAATAAAAAATCCCCCTCGAATGGAAGTACGGCTACCACTGCTACTACGTAACGATACCACAGTCATTAATTATTCGTACCTTTGGAATCTCATTCACATTTTTATAAAATGATATTTTTTGTGAATCACTGGATATTGAACTATAGTGTTATATATTTTTGGAATCTACTCATCATTTTCTAGATGATGATTATATGGTTAATCTTCTTTTGGAATTTTTTTTTTCAACTTTAGTCTTTAATGCGGTACCATGGTCAACCCATATTTTATTTTTAAATTTTACTAACCCATGTCACCCGGAATAAGCTAGGGATTCTAACGACACCTCATTTATCAATATCGTGTCAGGCGTATAGAAGTTATGGTGGAATATACAAACACACATACATACATACATACATGAACCCTGAAAACAATATACTCCTTTTTACAGGCAGTCGTTTAACAAAGCAGTAATTTTTATTTTTACGAAGGATCCAGCTACTATATATGTAACGTAATCTCGACCTCTGTTACAGGTAATTGATAAAATACTTATTATAAGCTTAATTATATTTTGATCACCACTACCACTACAGCCTATTAACGTCCCACTGCTGGGCACAGGCCTCCACTCTCATATGAGAGACGGAATTAGAGCTTAGACCCACCACTCTGCTCCAATGCGGGTTGGCGGCTTTAACGACTATTACCATGTTCGTGATAATAACCGGGACCGACGGCTTAACGTGCTCTCCGAGGCACGGGGGTGAAACACCGCCAACTTCCCAACTCCGGGCTAGTACTGAGAATTTCTGGTCAGAAAACCCAATGCCTAATTATGGCCCGACCCGGGACTCGAACCCGGGACCTCGTCGGCCGCAGTCGAACATGCCGACCACTAGACCAACGAGGCAATCCTTGTACTTGTGGATTTGTTCTTGATTAATTACTTAATTGAGTAAGTACGTTATTTATTCGTTTTCAATTACCATAAATCTAGCGCATTACTTGTTGGTGTCATTAAACACCGCAAATACGACAAGTATTTTGAAAATCTCAGCTTACATTCACTATTCACTTACCTATTACACTTTAGTATTTAATTCCGTTTAAATATTTCACTACAAGTTTTTTTATAATCCTAACTACTACAAGTTTTTATAAAAACATATAACAACTATTTAGGTTATAGGTATTGTGTATTATAACTAACTAATTTTGATATTCAAAGGCGGAAGGATGAATGGATTGCTGTTGTCAACGCATTTAGGTACATAGTATTATTAAAAGTACGTACTCGAATTTAATGCGTTGCAGAATTAAATTAATTAATTATGAGTATGTTACCTACACTGACATTATAATAATAAATCTAGAAAAGGCATCTCTACTTTTTGATTAGATAACGTAGCTACTACCTAGAGTCTCAGATTTTCATATTTCTACACCAGGAAAAACCCCTTTTGGGTTTCTTTTAATACCACGTCACGAATAGGTTTAACGATCCAATTATAAGAAAAGTACTACACGATAAGAATATTATATACCAAGAAATCTATAGCAATACGAACTATACCACCGTACTCATAACGGTCACGTATGTCATAAATTTTTCAGTAACCAGCGCGCCAGCTTCGTCGTAAAAATATTCGACAGAGGACACAAATTCCTATCTATAAAATTATTATGTCATTCATATCTTGAACAGGGAGGTACACTTACACAGAATGTACATTATCATTCAGCCCCCCTAGCATGGGCCGGAGATAAAAATTTTATCCCCTCCGAAAGTTTTATCCACTCTCCGAGTATGGGCACAGGGGTGGATATAATTATCGACGGTGATAAGGCGGGGAAAGACTAGTCCCCGACTAATGTCAAGGAGTCATAATTTTTTATCTGTGCTTTTGATTTTGCTTGTTTTCGTTACTCTTTAATTTTTATCCTTTCCTCGGGGAGAAAATGTCCCGGCCCATGCTAGGGGGGCAGGGGCCTACTTTTGTTTTGATCTATGGCTGCTCAATTCTGTATTCAGACCTGTCTTACTAATTGGCAACTCTTTGTGGATCAACATTTCCTGGTGTTTTCTGGTTCTGAGTTGGCTATGAAAAAGTATCGAGCGTGTCTTGCTTCCACGGTAATCCATAATTCCATACTATAATATTATAAATTCGACCGTGTCTGTCTGTCTGTCTGCTACGCTTTCACGGCCCACTTGTTCAACCGATTTTGATGAAATTTGGTACAGGGGTAGGTTGTATCCCGGGAAATAACATAGGCTACTTTTTATTCCGGAAAATTAAGGAGTAGATACAACACTCGAGGCTAAACAAATAAAAAAAACTGGTATTACTGGTGTTTTTATACCGTTACGTTTTTCTTAATTTCCCACCTTTTTGCAACCTGAGGTATCATTCGACAAACTCGTTAATCTGAGCCAATAATTTTTTTTCAATTAATATGCAATAATTTTCTATATCAGTCAATTTACAATTATACAGTGCCGGCAAAAATGTGTATCGTTGGTATTTTACAACGGGTCTTAGTAGTAAGCGTCTGGCCCTTAGATCTTATCTGTCACTCAGTATGCATGGCGCCAGCTATCGGCGGCATAAAGAACACGCATGAGTGTGACGTAAATTATAATCGATGCAATAAACATGTGACACGGATTAGCCTTTTGTTGCTAATCATCAATATTCTTTCCTCTAACGACCCGACTGTAGCTTTTTCCGCATTAATTTGTATGTTTTGTAATCTACAGCTTTTCAACTTTCTTTTGTATACTGCCTTTGGCTTGATTGAGGTTTGTATCTTTAGATTGTCTTCCGCCGATTTTACTTTTTAATTTATTTTCTTTCTACATACATAGAAATTCTGATATTTTGTGTTTAATTGTGAGATACTTGAATTTAATCTCATTTCAGGTTTTTTTACTTTTAAAATTGATTGGATAAAACGAAAAAAAAGCAGCATTTTTTAAATTTACTATTTTAACAATATTCTTTTCAATATAATATTTTTATTTCTGCACTATCGGGTTTAAGGGTAAATAATATTATATATAGTGACTCAGGGATCTAACAGCATATCTATACTAATATTATGAATGCGAAATTTTGGATGGATGGACGGATGTATGTATGGATGGATGTGTGGATTAATGGATAGATATTTGTTACTTAATCACGCCCCAACGCGCGATAAATTTTATTCTGGAATAACATAGGATACTTTTCATCCCGAAAAATTAAAGTACCCTCGGGAACCAAAAAACCTCAATTCACGCGGACAAAGTCGCGGGCATCAGCTAGTTTATCATACCTTAAACTCACGTTCAAACAGCTCACGGAATTTTGAATTTTCGAAACGATTCTTACCAGAATTTATACTCCAATGGTCAAAATTATTAATTTCTGATCTGTTTGATCGACAAGGAGTTACAATTACCATATGCGTTGGCTTAAGTCAAATAACGGTTCCTTATGGCAGCTAAAATTAGTTAATTGCTTATCTCTCTTGAACTTCATCTCCTGAAACGTAATACGAACTAAGTTTGATTGACAGAAACCAAGGAATGAATAATTATATTTTTATGTTAATAGGAATACCCTTTCTGTGAAGGGAAATTATTTTTATACGAGCACGGCATTTATTGGAGAGGTTCCTTAACGGTAACAGTAACAATTCAGTATTAGTAACTAGTTGATGCCGCGTTTTAGAAGTTTTTTAAATTCCCACGAGAACTGCTTAATTTTCTGCGATAAAAAGTAGCTTTTGTCACTCTCCAGGTCCTCAACTATTTCCATGCAAAAAATTACGTCGAGCCGTTGCTCTGTTGCGGCGGGATTGATCAAAACGTTAAACTAGCGTTCCAAAAATAAATTGCTTGAATCGAATGGAATCTGAATGAAATTACTTGTACTTTAAATAAATACAAGAAACCTTACACTGTTTATAACATACTGACAGAGTAGACATCACAGGAATAGCAAGATCGGAAGCGTTAATTAGGTCTATTCGGTCCAGATGGGACTGAATGCGGTAGATTTCACATCCTTGTCATCATATGCTCCGGAGGCAATACGGAATTCAATTAGTGCAGTCGGACGTTTTGTTGCTAAACACGTCTAAAGTAAACACAAGTTAATAATATTATGTACTATAATGAACTAATAACAAATGAATTAATAACATTAATTGCTTGTCCCCGTCAATGACGTCAACTGACGTCATTCACAGCTGGACATAGCTCTTGCTATTGCACATGCAGATGGTCTTCCCTTGTTTCTCCTATATCCAGCGCCCCCTAAGAATGATGATAATGAAGGAACTAGAAATTTTACTCGAAGAAAAAAGTCCAAAGGTTTCCCATGTATTAATTGAAGATCGATATTCTTATTTTAAAAAAACTAGAATTTATGATAGCTTTTTTATCATTCAAAAATCTACCCGAAGGTATATAATTAGTAATCGTTGAAACATACAAGTGGAAGTTTTCTAACATAATAGGTACCATCGAGATGGAACTCCAGGTTAATACCTACCATTGCCTAGTATGAACTAAAAACGGTCTCAAAAAACCCCTTCCGCAAACAAAGGAGAAGTTTCATGATGTTGTGAGTTATTTAACACAACGGAAGTAAAATATAGATTAAAACTAATAAATCAGTGTTTTTTTAAATCCATCAATAAATGACTGACGAGAAATGACGATTTCAAAGTTTAATTATTTAATGTACACCGATTGCTGTATCTTACTCGAGTGAGAAATTTTGTGAGTGAGTTTTACCTAGCCGAGATTTAATACTTCAAAATTATCTTCACACACAAATTTCATTTGCTTTTAATTCAATTAAGTCACGTTAAGTCCATTTATTTCTTTTATTCGGCTTTATAAAGTCGGTTGATAGGGAATTATGACGTCACGTCTCCCGTCTTGCAAGCGCAAATTTAAAGTTCCATAACTTTTTCATTTGTTGAGATATTTTAATGATTCGTTCATATTTTTGTTTTATTTTGTCTTAATTGTAATAATAAATTTTAAAAAAAGGTAAACTTCTCCATTATACTCATAGTGGATGATGTAACGCATTATGATATCAGAGTTAAAGTTAGACACGAGTTCAAAGATCTTGAAATCCCTCGCTTACAATGTTGCCAAGAGCTTTCTCAAACTGAACAAATAATGTATGACACAGAATAACACTAAGACAAAGCGTTTGTTGTTATTGTTACAGATTCATTGCCGTGTGTCTGAAACCACTAACATACGCACAAACAAGTACAGAAGTTGGACTACAAGTGAGTAACTACTAAATCCTTTTTTTTATTCTACTATAAGTTAGCTCTTAACTGCGATCTCCCCTGATGTGATCATGTGATGATGCAGTCTAAGATGTTACCCTATCAGAGGTACGGCAGTTATATTAAATCTATCCTCTAATCGGTTTCTACACGGAATCGTATCGGAACGTTAAATCGATTGGCGCTGACTTGGCGGTACGTCTCTATCGGTGGTAACTAGCCATGGCCGAAGCCTCCCACCAGACCAGACCAGAGACCAGAGACCACCACAGAAACAGCCATACCAGCGGTAGTCAAAAACTTTAGGGGCCATAATTTTTATCGAGCATTGGTTTTCTTTCTAAAAATCTCATAATGTTTTTAAAATACTTACCCATCCAATAAAATGACTGTGATATACAGACACACGAATCTTAAAAAAGTGACGCGCAAGAGCCGATTAACTTCTGCATTCAGAGTCGCTTAATCTTTACTTAAGGAACTCCTTAGTATTGATTTTAATACAAATTATATTATTAAGGAGTTCTTTATGTAATGATTAGCGACTCTAAGTCTGGCAGTAAGCCGCAAGAATCAAAACGCTTTTTTGTATACTCTATAAGCCTTTATTTTACCCTTTTCTTTTACTATTATGTCCTCAACACCAGGGGCTTTTTAAACTATGATAGTATTAACATACTTAAAATACATTACAATATTATATAGTAGTCTTTCCATTGCCGAATGTGTGTTTGTTGATTTGCTAAGCGGAATACTTTACTTACGTCAATGACCCATCAATAAGTGCCCAATCAATAGAAATAGCCTGGACAATCAATACCGTTTTTATGACTTCGGTATGTATATTCCTTTTTTATTAATTAATGTCAGAATAGGCAGGTACTTAAACGAGGACATTTTTATTGAGTAGGTACCAGTTATTAATGCTCATGTTAATGTTTTACACATAACGAGGGATCCGTGATTTTGACAACATCTACTTACCTATGCTTGGTATATTATGTTTGATGTACCGGGTATATATAATTGCTTTCTGAGGAAGAAGCTTTTCTGTAGAGTCCAAGTTTACAACATTTTTGATACCTGACAAATGTGACGTAGGGATAGGTGGAAAAAAATTCCACTCTTACCCCCCAGTGGGGATACATTGGTAGGGACTAGTGGAACAGGCCAGCTTTTCTACTTCCGTGATCCCGGGAAATAAATACCATACCATAATTTCTCAGACCAGTACTGAGTAAGCCTACCTAATATCTAAAGACAACAGTGCTCAACGCTGCATCAGGGAGGTCGTCAAATTGATTATCATCATCATGTTTTATAAGTTTCAGATGTCAATAAGTGTACAATGTACCTAAATTCAATAAATAAATATTGATTGATTGATTGAAGATTTTCTGTAAGAGTCGACTTGTGCGGTGTAATCAATGGATTAAGGTAGACGTTTTTCAGAACTTTTGCAGACATTTAGTAAAATTTTTAAACGTATGTGATTTCAGCAACACCATACGACTCAAGCGACGCGAACGAACGTAACGACGTACGCGTGGAGCTCATGGGGCACATGGAGTGCGTGCTCGCGGACTTGCGGCGGCGGCGTCTCTGTCCAGGAGAGGCACTGCCTACCGAGAGATCCTACTAGGTGAGTTACAATGACAGTGCTGGAATGGCGACCAAGCACTGGGAAGCACAAATTAAATCAAATCAAATGTTTTTTTATTCAAATAAACTTTTACAAGTACTTTTGAATCGTCAAGTGAATCTACCACTGGTTCGGAATACCATTCCTACCGAGAAGAACCAACAAGAAACTCGGTGGTTGCTCTTTTTAAATAATTCATTTACAATAATTATTAATATCAATGTGTACATAAGTAACCGCTGTCCTTAGCATTGCTGGAGCGATCAAATCCATGCTCCTCTATCATTGACATTATCTTCAACGGTATAATAAGCTTTTTTTAGGAGCTTAAATTTAACTGATTTCTTAAATTTGTGTATAGGCAAGTTTAAAATAGGTTGTGGAATTTTGTTATAGAAAAGAATGCTCATCTCACGAATTACCTTCTGACTTTTTTGAGGCGGAGCGATGGAGTATCGAGCCTATTACGGCCTCTAGTTTGCCTATCATGCAAATCGCAATTTTTTTTGTAATAATAGGTGTGCTGTTTTACAAAAAATATATTAATGTAAATATATTGCGAGGCGACAGTAAGAATACCAATTTCTTTAAATTTCTCTCTAAGGGAATCACGCGGTTTTAAATTATAAATTGCACGTATTGTAATATTTTTTGAATATCTGCAGCTTTACCTCACAGTAAGATTCCGTAAGACATAATGCTATGAAAATAAGCAAAATATACAATCCTGGCAGTTTCGATGTTAGTTAACTGTCGAATCTTTCTGAAAGCGTAAGCAGCAGAACTAAGCTTGCCAGCAAGTGTTGATATATGGAAGCCCCATTGAAGCTTTGCGTCTAAGGTCACCCCCAGGAACACATTAGTATCTTCTATTTTCAACATATCATTATTTACCATTAGTTTTATATTACTTGTGGATCTGGCATTCGGCAATGCGAACTCAACACATTATTTTTTTTTTGTATTTAAAAGTAGATTGTTTACCGTAAACCAGTTAGTGACTTGAGAAATTGCAGTATTTACGTCGTCAAAGTTGTCCTTATGTCTATCGACTTTAAAAATCAAGGACGTATCATCTGCAAATAGTACAATATCGCAAGTATTACGGACAAAATATGGTAAATCATTGATGTACACCAGGAACATGAATTAAAATATACATGATCGTAGACAGAACATGGACTATTTAGGCACTACCTCAAAAGCGGTAATTATTATGGCAATATCATTGACAAAAACTTACCTATAGGTAGATCGTTTACCAGTTACACAATGCCATTGCTCTTTATGTCATGTTGGCTTACTATTCCAACATCAACTGTCTGTTCTACGGATTGATTTCCATTCATATTATGTCTGCCCTTTACCCTTAGACTTACTAATAATATTTTACCCTTGCATTATTAAGTCCTATTAGTATAACGATCAGGTACAACTGTCTTAAAATCTCCATAAGCTTTCGTCCCTCTAAAGTCAATGTAAACAAGCTCTAAAATACATTTCAATTTATACAAAGGGTTAAAAGAAATTGACATGACGTAATGAACCAAAAAACAATCTTACACCGAAACAGCCTATTAACAATCTATAACACCCATACAAAACAGATACTGTTGTAGATAAAATTAAAATATATCCTTTTCGGGACTCCCACTAAAAACCAAATTCATGTTTGACACGGGAAAACAAACAAGTCAACGCATGAGGAAGATTAATGTTTTTTTCTTTGCCTTTGATTCATTGTTTGAGGGCTATTGTCTTAATTGTTTCATTATTAGGGCCGGTACGTGTTGAGATTAACTCAGTGATAACAGTTTTTTTCTTTTATAGATATCAATACATAATAGCTATTTAATCAACAGGTCATTAGATTTGTTTTGTTAAAAAAACACGATTTGTTGTTCTTATTTAGTTGCCTATCTTCTAGTGGGTAAATTACGTAGTGGGTAATTTTTTGTTGTACAGACTAAAAGCTAAGAAAATGATAAATTTATACTTTACGAAATTACAAGGTACCTATACTAAAATATTAATTCTACTTACTACTTAAATGAAAACACATATTTGAGTATCGGAATAAATTCTCAAGTAGTGGTTCTACATACAAATCTGGTTAAATTGTCTGCACCATGCTATCGCCGGTTATAACTACTGAACTTCTATCTAATTACCTACTTACAAAAAGGTCTAATATTTTTTGATTGATTTACACAAATAAAATGAAAGGAGGACGCCAAAAATTCTTAAAAATTTATACCGGTCACTCTCATGAAGCGATATTAAACAAAGTTCAATTGGTCAGCCCTGCGCTGCGCAAGACGCAGGCGCATTGATCATAGATCACAATGATATCTAATGATACGGCGCGTGATCTACAAAGGGCTTGTGCCCACCGCGGGAGAGCCTTCTATTTTCACGCTACTATCAGTTCTCGAAAGTAGAAATCGAGATTAAGTTAGCCTTGTAGCGGTACCTAATGTGGTGATTAGCAGATCCCTAACATATACAGCTTCAACATTTTTTCGTAAGGCTAATTTTATCGAGCGCTAAAAGAATATTTTGTAGGCTTTTGTCACGCCCAAAGGACAGTCTGCGCGTATATACTAAATTTTATATCATTGTACTTACAATATTTTGTATGGTGTAAAAAGGTCTCAACATTGCAGTCTCAACATTCCGGTTACTTACCACTCGAGGGACAGGCAACATACTAATAATATTCAAAAAGGTATTTTTTATTATTTTTTGTATGATTATAGTTTTATCTTATTGTCAAGCTTATACTATTCCTGCTATTTCCAAATCAATTATTGTATGGAAATGGGTGGACTATTGAAAGCACATTGGTAAAAGTTCGGAATGAAGTCGTAAATCGATAAAAGTACGTTTTAATAACCAAAATTATCTTGTAAAAGATAACGCATTGAATCACGTACCGTAGTAGGGGTAATCAAACTGAACCCAGTATGAGGGACGAGGGCCCGCCTTTGTTGTCGAGATATCATAATTTACCAGCTACATCCTTTCTGTACAGAAAAAATAAATATCAGCTAATTTACAATTTAGTGCGTTACCTATACCCACGTTGAAACATTTTTTGTCGACAACTTGAATAGTCACGGAAGTTTTATGGGATGTCCGTTTTATTAACTAGACATATTTTTTTAGTTGTTACAAATTTGATTTGTAGACTAGGTTTGTGTCTAGGTACTATCTACATTTTTTAATGTGTGATTTATACAAAGTTTATAAAATGATATAATAACTGCAAACCAGTACAAAACTTTAAAAACCCGCAGCAGTCAGAGACCCGAGCACAATCTAGGGACTATCTCTCCCGCGGCTCTTGCAATGCGTGTTCGATAAAACACCGGCAGTTAACAGTGGCGCATTTGGTGACAGCTGAAAACGTATTGAAAATGTGCGTGACAGGATACGTGAGCTGCAGGGTGACCGCGTATCTTTTGCATCAATCATTGATACATCGCAATCACCTCTGATTGGTTAACACTCTTCCACTATTGGACGAAATCCATTGACGCAGCAAGAATACCATATACTCAGCCAATCGGAGGTGGTTTCGATGTATCAATGATTGATGCAAAAGATACGCGGTCGCCCTGCAGATGTCTCAACTCACGACAGCACCGACGTGCTGTTGACATTATGAGCATCTTTTTGACGATCTCCGTGGCGTAGTGTTGAGCGCTGTTGAGGTCCCGGGTTTGATCCCCAGCAGCGATGCGCCCCAAACAGCAAAATCTTGCAGCAGTCATTAAATGGCTTTTTAATGTTGAAAAATGTATGTACCTCTGCGTATGTAATGGATTTTATGGCATATGGAGCCATTGCCTCTTGCATATCATCTAGTGAAAAAAGGCCAAAGCAAAGATCTAAAATAAAATATTTTAGGACTGATGCCTACTGTCTACTCAAGTATGGACAGCTACACTTTACTTATTTGCCAGCCGCTATAAACTTTAAAGTACCTATTAAGGGTTGTCTTAAATTAAAATAAGATTTTAACAACGTACCTATTCTATGATATCATATTTTTAATATGAGTCAGTTTGTATGTACAAGCTAGTATAATATTATAAAAATGAGTATTGCTGTTTATTTTCAGGTCTTTAGGTTTACCTTAAATAATAATATTTTGAATTATCATAACATTTGTGTACTCTCACGGGACAAACCCTTGACCTAGCTAGGACATAGGTCCAACGCATAAAGGCTTTACGAAAGATTTAATCGAAATTGTGAAATAGATGCAACAACTTTTGGTATTTTATGGCATATCATCCATACAACCAAAATAAGTTATCTCAAAGAGTACAAATTCAGCAAAAAATATTCAAAGCAGGAAGCCAGATACAAAAAAAAAGATATAACAAAAAAAAAACAAGAAAAATAAGAATCGTGATTTATGTCGCAGGTACTTACATGCAATCAAGATTGCTTGCTTGAATGTATTTAAAAGTAACGATTATGTTGGTTGATCAAAGTTGATGATCGATAATGGCCTAATCCGGCCTTTTCTAGATAAGCGAGTTTCAAATTAGTGTGTCTCATCGTTCACTATCAGTTATTGCAATCAAGGGCAAACATTAAAATATGTCTAACTAACACTAAAATATCATACAATTTTATAGTACAAAAGTTATAGTTAAAATATAGCTTCAAATAGACACAAACTTGAGGGACATAATGTTGTTATGCCTATAAAAGAGAGGAGCAAAAGTTCATAGCCCATAATTATTTAATAGAGACAACTGCATGGAGTTAGTTAAGCTAAGCATATATTAGTTAGGAAATGTTAAAGTGTATTCTTACGGTACCTAATTAATTTAGAGCGCCACCTCACTTGATCCTCAAACTGAGCCTCAAACTTAGTCAAACCTCAAATTAAGCCGAGCCAAATGCCAAGGATCATTTTTATTACAATAATAAAGATAACTATTTAGCTCAAGATGCTGTTTTTCTGTAGGTTCTTTCACTATTCTTGCCTGTTCAGTTGTTGCTAATAACATTCATAATTCGGTACATCAAATATAAATATTATAAATGCGAAAGTTTGGATGGATGTGTGGATGTCTGCTACTCGATCACGTGCGAACGGCTGAACGGATCTGGATGAAATTTGGCACAGAGATAGATTATAATCTGGAATAACATATAAGCTACTTTTTTAACTAAAGAGTTCCCGCGGGAACCAAAAAAACTCAATCCACGCGGACGTAGTCGCGGGCATTAGTTAGTCATTCAATTACAAACCGGGTATCTTTAAATAAAGAGTGAATAGGCATCTTCTAGACAAGCGCGTCCTATCTTAGGCCTCATCATCACTTCCCATGTGATGTGGTGTGGAGTGATGTGGTCAAGCGTAAGCCTATAATGAAAAACATCGCGCGACCATCGCGTTGAAGGACGCCTTTACAGCACTTTACACTCTCTATAGTATAACAGCTCTCTGCTTGAATGTATTCGGGAAGCATTCATTAAAGCTGTTTCGCCATCAGATTCAGAACCAATCATTGCAAGTCAAAAGGCTTCACACATGACCCTGAGCGCCCTTTTTACGTCCAACATACCAAATTAAGGTAATTCAACGAAACACGGAACAAGCTTTCGAAGTTTCGTATCTGAAGATACAACGTTCAACTATTTACGGACATAGCATTTGATTGACGCCTACAATAATTTATAACCCTTTCGCTAATGTTCGATTGTTATCTTTTGTTTGCACCGGTTTTTTGAATTTTTGTACGTGAATGTGTGGGATCATTAGAGATTGCGCTGAGTCAGTCTGTATCGTTTTAATCTATGTTCGAATGCTGTGTTAACAAGATAACGTAGTGTGGTAATAAAATTGATGAGATGTTTCTTTTTAATACTGAGTTTGGCTCTTTCTACATAAAGCGAAAATACCTATGTGACACGTACAACAGAATCGGATTTTGAGATAAATCTTGAGGTTTAATATTTTATACTAATCTGCGTTGACAAATATAATTTCTTGGAGTTTGTGATGATCATATTATTCTACGAGTAATTCTTCCCTTATTATTTTTAATAAGAAAAGAATTATTATTGTTGTTAAAGAGTTCTCACTCTATTTATCAAAAACCAAAATCCATGTTGTTATAATCTGGTAGATAATTTGTAATGCTCTTAAAACAATAACTAAGTAAGTATTGCTAATGAAGTAGGTAATTAATTGATTCATACCACAAACCAACTGCTATAAAATGACGTAGGTATTAGATCAAACGAAAATCGAAATTATTAGTTTTAACAACAGTTTTATGATCGGAACCGATTGTTTTAATCATTTTACGATGGTTTTCAACTGGGGGTAATAAATATTGTGCGCCATTAGTGTTGCAAGATACAGGAGTCTACAAATAAAATTAACAAGAAAAGCATGGTGTACAAAATATGATTGTTGGTTTGATAAATTAAATAAAAAGACGGGAAGATTTAAATCAAATACTTAGGCATTACTATTCAATCTTTTTAAGTAATTATTGTATATTATTCAGTCTGAGCGGTCAGTGAGGCGAAATTTTAAACTATTATGTGTTATTTAATATACAGGAACCTCAACGTTTATTTCCAAATCCAAACCTCCAATGAAAGTTAACAATGAATACGTATAAATAAAAAAACCTATCACTGGAGGCGTCTCACTGTGATGTAACAGTTTCATAATATTAATTACGAGACAAAAGTTGAGGCGCCCTGCCGCGGAGGTATCGCTGAGCTGAAACAATACCATCAAAAATGTATGTAAGTAGGATAAGCCCTGTACATCCCATAAAAAAAGTGCTTACGAACTTGGTAGGTAGGTGGAACGAGGTTGGTAGGTAAGTCTCGTTTAGATGTCTACGACAATCAGAGAATTGCAAAGTAAAATTTAATTTTTTGCTATAATGAAAGATGAATAGCATCGCATTAATTGCCATTCGCCAAGCATGGTTTGAAGTTGATCATGGTAGTGTCACAGAATAGGTAATTACGTGCTAGTGGTGAGAATTTTAATGGCCAAAAATCATGATATTTTCACAAGAAATAGGTACCTGTCCCTCATTAAAATAGCTTTATTTTTCACCTCTCATGCCCTAAAAAAGTGTTATTATAGCTTAGCGTGACTAGTTATCGTTTAGCCTCTAGGGACCAAAGTATTTTTCGTTAGTCGTTACCAACATGTAACTACTGACTCTATGTTACTAATTTCTATTTTCCATTAATGAAATAATTTCTTGGAAAAAATATAAAGTAAGATACATTTTTCCCTCCAGGTCCCTTGAGGTCCTCTACTATTAGGAGATTTCATGAAATCTATTTATAGAACGGTTTTAATTGATAATAAATAAACAGCTTTTAATGTAACTTTTCTACATGCCTGTACCTAAGGGATCTATTTCCATACATAATGTTCAGTTAATTTACATATCGTATGGAGGGTGTATGAGTAATTTTAATTAAAGTTTAAAACGATGACCATGACTTGTGACTAACACCAGAAAATATTATAGTGCTCAGTATTAATTTGACAACTTTTTAATTAAGCATAGACTTAAAAATGTTTTCACCATGACTCATTTTGTTTGTATCTTAAGAAAGTAGACATAGTGATGTATAACATAATACCTACCTAAGTACCTACGTATATTCAAAGCTCATACCACTCACATTTCCCAGAAGGATTAAATAAGATTGTTCACTTCTCTACCAGAGTATTCTCTTCTCTCCAATAAACAAAAAGTCTGCTATTTTCGGACAAAACTGATTGTATTTCCACAATCCTACCTTATTTCATATAGCATATGATGTGATCGCTTTAAATTGCGCAAAACATACTAATATCTTTATAATTTACAGATGGCGACGCAGCAGAAAAAGAAGAAAGCTCGTGAGAAGCGCGGATCGAATACGGCGGGCGCGGAACGCCGGCGTCGTCAACGCGCCCGACTGTGCTGGCCTCGGTCGACGTTACCACGAGTGTAATACTGCGGTAGGTGTTCCTATTTCATACTATTATTATTCTTAAAAAAGAAGAAAGTTCGTGAGAAGCGCGGATCGAATACGGCGGGCGCGAAACGCCGGCATCGTCAACGCGCCCGACTGTGCTGGCCTCGGTCGACGTTACCACGAGTGTAATACTGCGGTAGGTGTTCCTATTTCATACTATTACCATACCTCACAGAAGAAGAAAGCTCGTGGGAAGTGCGGATGGAACACGGTGAGCGCGGAACGCCGGCGTCGTCAACGCGCCCGACTGTGCTGGCCTCGGTGGACGTTACCACGAGTGTAATACTGCGGTAGGTGTTCCTATTTCATACTATTATTATTCTTAAAAAAGAAGAAAGCTCGTGAGAAGCGCGGATCGAATACGGCGGGCGCGAAACGCCGGCATCGTCAACGCGCCCGACTGTGCTGGCCTCGGTCGACGTTACCACGAGTGTAATACTGCGGTAGGTGTTCCTATTTCATACTATTACCATTCCTCACAGAAGAAGAAAGCTCGTGGGAAGTGCGGATGGAATACGGTGAGCGCGGAACGCCGGCGTCGTCAACGCGCCCGACTGTGCTGGCCTCGGTCGACGTTACCACGAGTGTAATACTGCGGTAGGTGTTCCTATTTCATACTATTACCATTGCTCATAAAAGAAGAAAGTTCATGAGAAGCGCGAATCGAATACGGCTTGCGTGGAACGCCGCACTGCGTTGAAAACGCGCCCAACTGTGCTGGTCTCGGATGACGTCACCACGAGTGTAATACTGCGGTAGGTACTCCTATTTCATACTATTATTATTCCTCATAGAAGAAGAAAGCTCGTGAGGAGTGTGGATCGAATACGCTGCGCGCTTAACCACGAGCGTAATACTGCGATAGGTGTTACTATTCACTTTATTACTATTCATCAATCATCATAATAAAAAAAGAAAAAAGCATTTGAAAACATGAAACCTTTTTAGCGATTACACGGAGTAATTTATTTTTTGTAATTTGTAAAATACATCTTGTATTTTAGTAAGTACCTAATAAGTTTAGTAATAATTTTATTCTATAGTTATTATTTCTCATTTCTGTGTTTCTTTTCCGTGTAAAGCTAAATAAACATTTATTTATTTATTTTTCCAAGTTCGAGTATCAAGCGTGTGAATTAATTTTCCAGCCATGTCCGGGTCCGGTCCGGGACTCGAGGGCCGAGCAGTGTGCGGTGTACGACCGCAGGCCTTTCCGAGGGAGGTTTTACACGTGGGTGCCGTATGTTGACGGTTAGTTAACTATATTTTTCTGATTGTAAACTACAGGAAAGGGAAAATGTGCCGAATTTCATTAATGTACTCGATATCTGCAGTAAACTAAATCGACAGGACTGAATCTAGTTATTTTAGCCACTATAAATTCCTCCCAAATGAGCGAGCATAATAGCTAACTATCTGTCTGTCAAAATGAAGGAACCAGAAGTTTAATTCGCTATAATCCGCGACAAAAGGAATATCTATGTGGTACAGTGATTTTATATATATATATTGATTATATATTTTATATATTTTTTAATTATATATCGTGAATTTATTTATATTTTATTAATTTGTTTTATATTTATATTTATTTACCACACCACAGAATTCCCCCAAAAACTACCCTTTATATATTATAAATATATATTGATTATGTATAATATATTATATATATTATTATATATATATATATATATATATATATATATATATATATATTTATTTAACGCACCACAGAATTCCCCCAAAAACTACCCTTTATATATTATAAATAAGTATATATTGATTATATATTATTATTTTATATATATATATATATATTTATATTTATTTACCGCACCACAGAATTCCCCAAAAACTACCCTCAACGCACGTTTCACTCCGATACCGGAGCATCCTCAGGAGATGTTGCCTCCACAATACACGATTGTGAAGTGATTATTCGTGTCAGAAATTCCGGCTTTTATACCTTTTTTGGCATGACTCAAACTATAGCCCCACCCCGTCTACTACTGTATAAATTGAGTAAAGGTGAATTTGATACATTTATTTGTTCATTTAACAGATCAAAGTCTTTATAATTGTGTTTAATTATTTCTAATTGTTCCCATACGCACAATCGAAATCCCTTATTACATGTATGCAGGATTTTAAATGAATGGCTATCGCCCACTTCATGTCCACTGTCCAAAAGGTGTTTAGCGAAGTGGGACCTTTGTGGTTGATTGTTCCTAAAGGCAGACATATGTTCCTTATAGCGCGTATCAAAGTTGCGCCCAGTTTGACCAACATATGTGGCCCCGCATTCAGGACACTCAAGTTTATAAACACCCGATTTTTGATGATTATTTAATTTATCCTTACCATTACAAATTCTCCGAAGTTTATTATTTGTCCTGAACGCGACATGTACCTCATGGGATCTAAGTGTCTTAGCAATGCGTTCAGATATAGGTCCAAAATACGTCATACTGGCTTTATATTTATTTAATTTCAGCCCGATCCATCCAGTGGTTTGAGCTGTGCGTTGATAGATCAGGCAGTCAGTCAGTCAGTCACATTTTCCTTTTATACATTTGATTAAGAGATGGATACCGGAAGAGGCTTCTGCTGAAATGAATTCGTTATTCTTTACCTTCAAATATATTTTTTTCTCCGGGGGGAGGAAAAAATCCATTCGCCCATAACGTTGCCATGCTACCTCAAATAATATTTAAATTACATTGTTTCTCTTTTAGGAAATGCACCGTGTATCCTGAATTGCCGGCCTCGCGGTCAACAGTTCTATGCATCACTAGCTCTGGTAGCCGACGGCACACCATGCACGAAGCCTGGCTTCCGAGCGATATGCGTGCAGGGCTCCTGTAAAGTAAGTCATTCTATAGGTACATCCCACCACCCACCACTACAGCCTATTAACGTCCCACTACTGGGCACAGGCCTCCACTCTCATAGGAGAGAGGGAATTAGAGCTTAGACCCACCACGCTGCTCCAATGCGGGTTGGCGGGCTTTATCGACTATTATCATGTTAGTGATAATAACCGGGACCGACGGCTTGACGTGCTCTCCGAGGCACGGGGGTGAAACACCGCCAACATCAACCTCCGGGCTGGCACTGAGAATTTCTTAATTGAAAAACCCAATACCTAACAATTTTTATGCCCGACCGGGAATCGAACCCAGGACCTCGTGATCCGCAGTCGACTACGCTAACCGCTAGACCAACGAATGTATGTAAATGAATAAATAAAATCTTTCCAGACACAAAAACAAAGAATAAAAATTACAAAAAGAAAAAAATTAAAATCTAGGTAAGTACTTAGATACTGTTTTAAATATGTGCCACACAGAATCCCAAAAAGGCCATCGCCTCAGCGTAATGCTGAAAATAATGGTGGTTTTAATTCACCACTACAGCGCTGTTATAACGGCGACCCTAAGAATTCCCGACGCCTCGGACCGGCCCAGACTGTCAACCCATAACTTCACTGGCAAACTAAACTAAAAACACAAAAAAATCAACATTCTATCGTAACTTAATACCTACTTTAATTATATTATGAAGTATTAAAATTATACTAGTACCAACATCTGTGCTCTGGAAAATAATGATTAAATAAGTAGCACATTTATCTGTAAAAATATTAAAAAATAACCTTCGCCTGTATTTGTTTCTTTCCGGTCATATTAAGTTGGCGGTAATGGCTCGACGTTACGATGTTTCTGAAACCCTGTAATCCATGATTTTTACACCAGCGCCATCTATTGACGAGTAGCAGATCATTAGTAAACTTTTTCCTTGGCCGGAAAATCACCGGAATACAATGTTACCCCGCGCCCCGCCCGGGTAATGAGGCCAGGCCTCGAAGTGAAGCCCGTAACCCCGCTTGGCCCTCACGAGCCAACCGGAGAGGAACCCTGCTAAATTGGCTCTAGCTTTACCTGTAGCCCGCGACCTGCTATTTTTCGCAATATCATATCCAAAAATATGCTTATGAATCGTGTACATACAGTCGTGTACCTACATACAATTTGTTACAGTCCAAAACTTGCTTTGCGTAAGCTTTTACAGAATTGTAGCAAGGGGTCGCAAACAAATTTACGAACGCTGAATCTCGATATTTTGGTGGTGCGGACTGAACCCCGTCCCCGCGAAACATCCTCGTTCCAAGGGGAACGACGTTTTATCCTGTTGCCTAGTGTGTGCGCTCTATATAATATTATTATACCGACCTGGTAGGTAGTAGGTATAACATAAAAGCGAGAGACGCGAATTTATTGATCGCATAATTTAAAGCTTCTATACTAATATTATAAATTCGAAAGTTTGGATGGATGAATGCATGTATGTATGGATGAATGGATGTATGTATGGATGAATGGATGTTTGTTACTCTATCACGCCTGAACGGCTTAACGGATCTGGCTAAAATTTGGCACAGAGATAGATTATAGTCTGGATTAGCACATAGGTATGTACCTACTTTTTATCCGGAAAATTAAAGAGTTCCCACGGGAACGAAAAAACCTCAAACAATGCAGACGAAGTCGCGGGCATCAGCTAGTAATTAATAATTACCTATCATACAAAATACCCATTACTTAATAAAAAGGAAAATATTGAAATTCGAAATGACATAGTGTACTCAGTACTTAGGGTCTTTGGAAACAACTAGGTAATGATAGGCGATTATTATCTAGTAATTGTAAGGCTCCTAATCAAAACATCAGCAATCAATTGACCAATGCACTCTAATACTTAAATTACCTAAGTATAGAGTTGGTGATAACTGATAACGTGTAATTTGCGTTTTTAGTTACTTAACCATTTTCCATACTAATATTATAAATGCGAAAATGTGTCTGTCTGTCTGCTACGCTTTCCCCTTATCCGTTTTTAATTAAATTTGGTAGAGAGGTAAGTAAGTACCTAAGCTACTTTTTATCCCGGAATATTAAAGAGTTCCCGCGGCAATCAAAATACCTTAAACTACGCGAACGAAGTCGCGGGAATCATCTAGTTGAATGTAAATTACTAGATGAAGCCCGCGACTTCGTCCGCGTGGATTGAGGTTTTTGATTCCCGCGGAATTCTTAAATTTTTCATAGAAAAACAAACTTAAACATAGCAGACAGACAGACAGACCGACTTTCGCATTTACAACATTAGTATGGATTCTCTATAAAAATATTAGTTTGGATTGGTTTTCGGTAACAAAAACTTTGGTCAGGTTTATAGACATTAAGTGCCCCAACAACAAAAAAAGACAAATTTAGCTTTCTCTCAGCAAAAAAAATATGCAAAAAAGGTATGCAGGTTTAAAATTTATTTCTAGATTCCTTATTCAAAGATTTGATTTGCTAAGCTCCAGGCGTGACTGGGCTGTCTAGTTTCCCGACGTGCAGCCCCGCGTGGCCTAAAGCCATGATTTATCGTGCAGTCAGACCACACAATCGCTAATATGATAACTTGAAATTATACGCTGCTTACAATTGGTTATTTAATATGTTCCATTCGGGATTTTTTAGTCTAATATTGTAATATTATATAAAATAATATGTCAATCTTATGAAAATCGAAGCGCAGTGATTATAATAGTGTACAAGTTTAAGATTAAAACAATGATAAGAAAACTGTATTTGTGTTTTTACTAATGCGCGGATAACAATTGGTAGATTTTTTAAATTCAAAGACAGCTTATCATTACAACAACTAAAGACAGCCTACCACCACCAGATGTACAATCTTATCTGGTGGTGGTAGGTAAAGATGCAATGTAAGTTATAGAGGGGGCTAACGTGATGAAATAAAGTATAAACTTTGACAAGTGCTTTTGAATCGTCGACTGAATCTACCACTGGTTCGGAATGTCATTCATACCGAGAAGAACCAGTAAAAAAACTCGGTAACCAAATCATAAGAGCCAAATTAGAAATTAATTTTCCAATTTGCCCTTGCCTATGATTGAAATTAGAACTCGGATAGATAACAGAGCCCACTACTGCGCCAGTAAGGTAATCCGTTATTTTATGACTGGCAGAAACTTCCCTGAAAGTTTTTTGATCAACTTAAAACAATAAGGGGTCGAAGGATGTAACCCAATAACAAAACAAAACTGAATGTAGTATCAGACCGTAACTGATTTCGGGATAACTATCATAAGGGTCCGGAGAGTAAAGGTACAAGACGTCCCCGGTAACAAATAGTTTTACTAATATTATGTAGCCGGCACCAGCTCCAGGCCTTAACAGTTAACTGTAAAATAGATCAGTTGCCAGTATTTGACAGTAATTGTTGTGAATTGCTGCAGATCGCCACGGATTTCGCACAGCCATTCAACAAAGAACTCCTATCCTTCATACATTGCGAATACATTTTAAAACATCCAGGGGTCAAAGTGGTTGGTTCAACTATCACAGTTTATTTTAAACAGCTCCTCCCCGATTATTTCGTATGTGTGTGTGGTTATTTATTGCCGTGTAATATTGTCACTTTTCTCACGGAATAAATTGTTAGAAATTGTTTTGAATAGTAGATTGGAATTCAGGTTTTGCAAGACAGCAATATTCGTAGGTAGCTGTTTCACCTCGCGTTATTCCAGGTCATTTCTGCCACGTATCTGCAAATTATGGAACCAGCTTTCATCTTCTGTGTTCCCTTATGATTACAATATGGGGCTCTTCTAAGGGCGGATAAACAAATTTCTCAAGAGCAGGCAACGCATTGACGTTTCCTCTGGTGCTGCAAATGTTCATGGATACAGAAATATTTGTAGCTATTCTACCTCCCGTTATTCCAGGTCGTTTCTGCCACGTTCCTGCAAATTATGGAACCAGCTTTCATTTTCTGTGTTCCCTCAATATTACAATATGGGGCTCTTCTAAGGGCGGATAAACAAATTTCTCAAGAGCAGGCAACGCATTGACGTTTCCTCTGGTGCTGCAAATGTTCATGGGCGGCGGAAATCACTTAATATCAGGTGACCCGCCTGCTCGTTTGCTCGATTTATATAAAGAAAAAGCTAAATAAATGGAAAGCAGATTAAATGAGAATACTATAGTAGTACGAGAATTTAAAACAACGTAATTTTATAAGACTCCAGTATCCAATAACATAGCATGATAATAATATGATGTTTAGTACACCTGTCGGCTGTTTGCATTTAGAATATAATTTTTAAAAACGCTTTTACCTCAAGATTTATATATCAGGAGTTTGGTGCCCAATAACCTGATGGCTTGCATTCCGGAGACGATCAAAGATTTGATTTGATTCAAGGATAATGGAAAACTTAAAACAAATTCTAAGATGTAGATATAATATTCATTCGTTCATTCGTTTAGAACTAGTGGGACAGTGATTTCTACACTAGGATTCCCTGTAACATGGAATATACATATTTTCTTGCTGGCATCAAAAGCCAGAAAGTTTCCACGAGATTTATATGCAGCCATAGCCATAAGTACAATTTATAAAAATATTACCTAACACTAGATACCACTTATATAATATATTCTGCTACATACAATATCACCCCGCTTATCAAGCTTCCAATAATTATAATACCTATATTGGGTATGGATGTATTATTTGTAACTGTCATTTACAATATTAAAAAAGTTATCTAGGTTACTTGCCAAACCATCAATCATCCAGCAGATGAGATCGCTAGCATGCGCACACTTGACAGCAATTAAAGTACTTATTCCTTAAAAAAATAACGCGCTGAATTGGGAACCTCCTCCCTTTTTGGAAGTCGGTAAAAAATATGCTTGATTGAAATGTCTGTAAACATACGTTTGCTCTGATCTTGTGGGAGACTTGGGCCGTGGCTAGTTACCACCCTACCGGCAAAGACGTGCTGCTAAGCGATTAAGCGTTCCGGTATGATGCCGTGTAGAAACCGATTATGGGTTATGATTTTTAATATAATTGGTATGCCCCAAACAGGTTAGCCCACTACCAGCTAGACTGCATCATTACTTACCACCATCAGGTGAGATCGCAGTCAAGGGCTAACTTGTAGTAGATTGAAAAACCTCCTCCCTTTTTGTAATTCATTCGGTAAAAAATATGTTCGATTTAAACGATTTGAAGAAATTAGAGATAGCCAATAGGTACTTGGTTAGCACATGAACGATAGATACTAATATCTAGGGCTAGCAAGTGAAGCGAATATCGATAGTGTACATCTGCGGCCCATTATCGTACAAGGAATGTTTGTGTGAAATTTCTATCATCTGCTTTACACATTCCTTACCTTTGGAAGTCAAAGTATTCATAGCAATTTTTAAGGTTTGCGTACTAGTTTTATGATTACTGAATTTTAAATCCGTAGAACTGCTGCTTGGATAGAAATATTATAGAGACATAGTCGAACGTGTCACGTAAAGTATTCAGCGAGCCTCGTAGTGGGAGTTTTTTTACTTATTCCAGCGCGTTAAAGTTAAATATGATTTGTATGGAATTGTCAAGCTCTTGATGATAGATGACAGTTAACGCGTTGATACGTTAAGCGTCGCCTGTCATCTATCATCGCGTAAAAAATCTCCCACTGGACCCGCAGATCAATTAAAACATCCAAACGATTTGTTTTCCAGTTGCACCCACGCACCAATTAGTAAACTGTCTTTAACATCGTTATTAACCTAAGTTACGAGATATTAGAAACGGTATTAACTAAATCACGTATTAATATAGACTTCTATGCAGCAGCCGATAGTCGAGTGTAAAATTAATGGTTATTAATTTATCGAGCGTTTTATAGTAGCTGTAGTACTCGTAAAACGTTCTAAGAGTAATAAAATCATTATACCTGCTGGTAATTTCTTAGTCGGCAAAGTAAAACCCATCGATTTGTCGCAACAAGACCCCGATTCGAAATAAGGATCATACAGATACATAAATACTGAGAACCTAGTACTTAGGTATACCTACTGACACCTTATTTTATACGGGAATCAAATAGTAGGGACTGCACGCATGCATTTGAAGGGACTTAAAGTATTTCTAAGGCAAAAAAAACTTTCACTAAAACCGCAATTTTTTGCACCCGACTTGTTATTACGAGCACTGCTGTATAAAGTTACCAATAATTTAAATACAACTTAGAAATTAATGAATTATTTTGTACTTAATATAGTGTTCCCTCTCTCCTATGAGAATGGAGGCCTGTGCCCAGCAGTGGGACGTTAATGGGCTGTTGTGGGGGATAGTGTTCATTAATTTATTTCTATTCCATTCTATTATATACCTAATTGACGAACAGCAAAAGAGACCTACCTTTGACACTTACATTGGTACACTTTTATATCAAGAATAAAATTAATATTCGTCAAAGAAAAATATCCTGTAGCCCTCGGTCACAAAATACTAGATCTATTCCTCGGTTGACCATATAGGTGCCTACTCAGTTCAGTTCATCTCTAGATTTATTAACGAAAACATAATATAATAGTACCAAACTATAGGAATTTAGCACATCTCACCGGAAAATATACAGTCATGTAGAACATACCAAGCAACCTTAATCGAAGAGTCTAATCGAAGTCCTAATTGGAACGCTGTAGGCTCTTGCAACTTTTTTCACATAATATTAATTTTAATAGATACCCTGCTGTGCGGTTTTAACCTATTTTTCTCATGTATATTTTTTTATTTTTCCTAACATCCTACTTTTTTTTAAACATACGTACCCATCATACATCGCCATCTAGATCTGATACTTGTTGTGATACAAAATATATTTTTTACAATAGCTTAACAAGTCCAGCCAGTTAACGATTAAGGCCTTATTTCATTCGATCGGACAGCGATCGGATTCATACCTACTCGTAATTATAATTTTGGAAAGTTATTCGTAGTTTATATCGCATCTTACTAGTTTTAAGCATCTGCACTCCGCCGATCTGGTGGTTGTAAAAAATTGAGGACAACTCAATTAAAAGAGGAGCGAAAGAGCCGTTTTCGCGATTTAAATAAACAATAGATTCGTAACCCTTCATGCCAACGATACATAGTGCGATTTTAACCCAGTTACCAAACGGAATTGCGTACTGTCGCAAAAAAATCACGCAAAATTCGACCGAAGCATAATAATGAGATCTTCTTTTCACTTTTTTAATGAAAAGTAGTCAAACAATAAAATAAAAATTTGATTGTAAAATTGCATTAGGTACAATTAAATAATTAAAATGTTAATGTTGAAGTTGAAAATAAAATACGTACATTTGGACGCGATGCATACCTACTAGATAGATAGAAGCACTGTCACAGAATCGCCAATCTTTGAAGTTAAAGTATCACGTGTGCTAAAACCCTTATAGAACTATTTTTAAGAATGTTTATAGAATGCTGTAAATAAATTCGAATTCGCGTTCCAATTAACAGGAACATGTGTCCAACAACGCGAAACAGGCTGTCAATCAGGAATACCGATACAAAAAGCTGGGATTTTTTCCATACAGCCAATCCAGCCATACAGCGAATCAGAGGATGTAAGAGGATGTTCTCATTACTGGGTTAGCAATGAATTTCAAATTGAAATGTATTGAATCGTGTTAAGGGTTACCATTATATTGGAAATAAAAAGAGGATATCTATGTACTTTAAAAGTGCATTCAGGTAGACTGAGGTTAATTTTTACTTTAATTAACTGCCTTAATTGACTGCCTCGTTGGTCTAGTGGTTAGCATGTTTGACTGCAGCGGCTGACGAGGTCCCGGGTTCGAGTCCCGGGTCGGGCCATATTAAGTGTTGGGTTTTTCTTACTAGAAATTCTCAGCACTAGCCCGGAGTTAGGAAGTTTGCGGTGTTGCATCCCCGTGCCTCGGAGAGCACGTTAAGCCGTCGGTCCCGGTTATTATCACTAACATGATAATAGTCGTTAAAGCCCGCCAACCCGCATTGGAGCAGCGTGGTGGGTCTAAGCTCTAATTCCCTCTCTCCTATGAGAGAGGAGGCCTGTGCCCAGCAGTGGGACGTTAATGGACTGTAGTGGTGTGGACTGAGGTTAATTTTTACTTAAACAAACTTTAATAAAACTACCTAATGACTACCAGAATCATACTAATATTAAAATGCTTAAGTGTGTTTGTTTGTTGGTTTGTCTCTCAGAGCAACCGATCGCGATAGCGATCTCCACCGGTGGGAAAGTCGATGAAGAATAATGGGTAGGTATCATTAGCGTTACCACCAAATCAGTTCAGTATAGGGTTGCAGATTACAAGGCTTTTTGAAACAATTTCTTGATTTGGTCCCGATCATTGAAAAAAAATACTTACCACTGATAAATATTTTCACTTGTACCATTATTATAACCTAATTCTTCTAAACACTCTACCGGCACTCATGCATGCATTGCATGGAAGCAATAGGCTTCTATATATTATTAGTTATTTATTACGTAGGTATTGTATCATCACTATAATATTTTCCAGCTGAGTTTTTTTTGCCTACCTACTTCTCGCAGTAGAATCTTCTTTGCTGTATTTTAAAGTGGTAGAGTCTTGACTTATTATAAGCCGCACAAGTATCATTTGGTTTCATTTCAATAACCCATGGTTAACAGGAGTGAAGAGATAATTTATCTAATACCATGGCCACCTTACCCGCGACGCATAATGAAAGAGCAGCTGTGCGCCAGCGGGCGACAAATTAATTGTACCTAATGACAAGTCGGCGCTCTTGATCGACAGTGCTTGTTAGTTCCTTCTATCGCCTGCTTATTAGCGTACTGTGGCACTGTCTAGTGCTCTCCAGTTGTCTCCACTGTGTACTATTAACTATTTGAATAGTGCTTCAACGAGTACGCTACTCAAGGACGATTGGACAGTGAAGAAGCATTTCAAATCCACGATAGATTCACTTTGCGTTCGAAAAGCACTCGTAAAAGTTTATTTGATTAAAATATTTCACTGCACAATGCCTACTGGAAGAGAAACGCGTCGTTTTTCTTGTTAACAAAGCTTTATTTACTGGCTTATAGTCCGTTACCGCTACCTGTTACCGTTTTTACTATTGAGCAAAAAAATACGAAAAAAACACGTTTATTGTATGGGGACCCCCCGTAATATATATATTTTTTTAATTTTTAGTATTTGTTGTTATAGCGGCAACGGAAATACATCATTTGTGAAAATTTCAGCTTTCTAGCTATCACGGTCTATGAGATACAGCCTGGAGACAGACAGACAGACAGACAGACAGACAGACAGACAGCGGAGTCTTAGTAATAGGGTCCCGTTTTTACCCTTTGGGTACGGAACCCTAAAAAAGAAGAAGATAATGGCAGTGGCGACTGGCGCGGTCTCGCTCAGTCAGTCGGCGCTCTTTTTCTGCAATGTGCTTATAAGCTCCTTCTATCGCCTGCTTATTAGCGTACTGTGGCACTCTCTAGTGCTCTCCAGTTGTCTCCAGCTTTGGAGTGCACTATCGACTATTTGAATAGAAATGAGTGCTTCAACGTATACGATACTCAAGGACGATTGGACGAGGAAGAATTTCAAAATCAATGTTAGACTTGTTTGACGATTGAATAGCACTTGTAAAAGTTTATTTGAATCAAATATTTCTTACATAGTTTTTTTGTATCCTCTCGCTAAAGCATTTTGGTCATGCCTTTCTGTATAGTCTCTCAGCAAGAGTTAAATTTTTGTTTTCGCCCTGTTGCCATCGAATCTTAGGGTTAACACACACTGGCAGAGTAGATTAGAGCTGAGACGCGGCGTCTTTATAAATAAGAAACTATAACTAAGCCTTATTAGTTTTGTCCTAAAGTCGCGGCGTGCGACTCACCCAGGTACGCAAACTACAAACTCGACTCCTTTAGCCACCTAACGCAAATGACAGCAAAACCTATAGTTTATTCGACGTCGAATGATGCTTATTAGAACTACCATCCATCACACCGCTACTCGAACATGGAACGTCAGAATTTATCTATGCAAAATTATAAGTGTCAGGTGAACCGTAATTGCGGACGGACGGTGTAACGGTCACCAGCTCATTGGGAGCCTATCTAGTAGCAGTTTACATCTTCATTATTAATATTTACCGTTACCGAGACCCCATCATTGATCCAGTGATCTATAACGAGGCACCGTGAACTAATAATGTCACGGATTTATAGCCTTGTGCTTGCAACTTTGCTAGAATGAGAATGTAGACGTACGAATTAAAATACAATCATCATATTTTTTTACTACAGTAAACTCTAAAAATAAATTTTAGGCTTAGGTATTGTAATAGAAAATCTACCTAATAATAAAATAAAATAAAAATTATTAGTATATTTTGAATTACATAACGGTCGAACTAAAATGAAAAGTATCGTTCGCACCGTATGTACTAAGTTGAAAAATAAAACACGAGTAGGTATGTTGTTGTATCAACATCAATCATCGTCATCAGTATCTCGAAACGAGACAGGTTTAGCTATTAGTCCTAAGTGTGGATTGGCAGACTTCCTTTGGGAATACCTTTGGGAAAATTATGGAAAAATCTCAAGTAGGAGGGTGCGGTGCCTGATGTAGGGCATTTTCAGGAGCCCGCCTAGGTCATTCCCCTGCCTAGTATCGAATCCACGATTGCAGCTCTCTTACAATACAATAATTTATTTATTTCGGAGAAAGATACATTTTACATTAGCTGTTACAGAGATTTACATGGATATGTTCTTCACGACGTTTTCTTTTGCCATTAAAGTATGCCTATTTTATTTCTTAGTTTCACGCTAGATGATGTGATTAAGGTTTTCCGATTTCCTCGGAAACTCGTGCTCGAATTTTCCGGGATAAAAAGTAGCCATGTCCTTCCCGGCGATGCAACCTACTTCTGCAGTGTACCAAATTTCATCAAAATCGGTTAAAAAGAATAGGCCTATAAAGCATAGCAGATAAACAGACGTTCAGACAGCGAGATACATTTTCGCATTTGTAATAATAGTATGGATTAGGCCGCTAGGTACTCCGAAAAGTAAAATCTGACCGAAGTCTTAACAGTTTACCATATCAGCTAAAACTAATCTGATGACGCAAAAAGCATCTAAGGTTCAAGGTCAAAAAGGTCTTTGGAAATGGAATCAATAACTAAGTAGGTAGGTACTACGTTAATAATCGTTTATCGTACCTAACACCAATCAGGTCAACATAATAATAGGTTATCGTATAGTTATTTTTAACATCATCTTAAAAGGCTTGAGCGTGGAACGTGAGTGTTCGATCAGAATGGCTAATTGGTAAATTACATCGACAATTTAGCGTCATGCTGATCTTTGACTCGCCACGTGCGCTGGCAGCACAATTAAAATTGGAGATAAATTCCAATTCATTATAATCCAAGGATTAAGCTTTTTGTTAGACATTCTTTAGGCTACCATGTGGCTTTTTTCAGTTCTTCACTTCTTCTTCTTCACTACAGCCTATTAACGTCCCACTGCTGGGCACAGGCCTCCACTCTCGTAGGAGAGCGGGAATTAGAGCTTAGACCCACCACGCTGCTCCAATGCGGGTTGGCGGGCTAAATTAATACCTTTTATTACATGTTGCGTTCAAAATATCGTTAAGTAAATCTAAAAACATGTGACACACCCACTTATTTAGACGAAATAGGTAGAAGTTAGCCCTTGACTGTAGTCAGTATGACTATTTTTAGCAGCAGAATCTCCTTTCAAAACTGGTAGAAGAGTCCTGACAGAATATCATGAGTGAGACAAGTTGAAACAAAGTTTTTAATTCTATTTAAAATAGTAGATTATTCACCACGGGGGTAATGCCATGTATTATGTCACGGGCGCCGGGATAAATTCCAAGCGGAACGAGGGATTTTAGAGTAACCCCCGAGCGTAGCGAGGGTGTTGCATCTAGAATCCTGAGAGTAGCGCGGGAATTAGGGGCGCCCAAGATTAATACAGCATTACCCCTACGGTGAATACTCTACTTTTCACACCTCGCGATACAACCACTTCTTTCAGCTGGCGTGGCCTACTCGATTTGAGAAACAAATGTCGTCAGTGCGAATCTAGTGGGCCACGGCTTCGGTTTTCGAAAATCGAGTTGGCCGCGCCTGCTAAGAACACATTCTGTTTACCGAAATTAGACTTTATAGATATAGCAATAAGAATTATGAATAAAACCTCTTTGGAATGAATAGAATTTCCTTCAGATCTTGCTTCAGATGCGCGATAATTCTAAATTCAAATCACATTATAACCCTAGGGAATAAAGGATTTCAGTACAACATTATAACCCTAGGGATTTAATGTCTTACTTTAACCTTAGATAACAGGCCATGTAATTGGGCGTTGTTGAGCGAGTGGTGTGAAAAATATTATATAATACTGCTGTATTCTCTAGGATCGTTAAATACACATCGATTCTCAATCTAGTTCCCTACTGTTTGCTTTGTTTTTTCTGGTAACTTCTATTATTTTATCCTATTCTGACTAAATATTTGTCAGTATCTTTTTTGCATCGACTAATCTATTTTAAGAAGTTATTTCTTATCAATCGTCTCTATTAGATTAGTATAAGAATCTTACACCAGTACTTCATACACTTTATTGCAAAGCTATTAAGATAAAATAATATTATTATATTAATACAGTACGATAAAAGTTAATTGGATTTTCTAAAGAGATATTGTTATAGTTATTGATATTTGAATTTGTTATAACCATTGCAGGACTGGAAATGCTAGCAAGTAAAACATTTATTACTTGCTAACGATCGTTAAAGTGTGACTTTATTGCAGAATCCTATAATACGTATGTTGTGTGTTTCCAAATTTATTATTTTCTTGGGATAATATACCTACTAGTTCAACTATAAGATAAAATTTATAGTCGACTAGCGAATGCCCGCGACTCGTCTGCATGGTTTAAGGTTTTTTGGTTGCCGCGGGATCTCTTTAATTTTCCGGGATAAAAAGTAGTCTATGTGCTATTTCAGACTATAATCTATCTCTGTGCCAAATTTCAGCCAGATCCGTTCAGCGGTTGAGGCGTGATTGAGTAACAAACATCCATACACCCCTCCATTCAAACTTTCGCATTTATAATATTAGTATAAATTTAAAAAACGTCGTGTTTTTTGTATGAGTTTTATCCAATATTTAACAATATGCTATCGAAAACTGATACAAGCCGGTAAGCGTCGCGTCGTCGAATTAAAGGAAGTAATAATATTACGAGATTCATAAAAGCGAAAGTGCTACAACAAAGTTAAGAGCGGTTTAAAAAATGAGACCACTTTAAGTTGTTATTCTCAGAGTTAAATTATCTTTATTAGTGTGGATACACTTTTTAATAAGGGTAGAAAAATCATAATAGGTATACCTATGATGATAGTAAATTATGTAGCTTTTTTATAATACCGAAAATGTTTTAGTAATAATATCTTTGTTGTTTTAGTAGTAGCATCTTGACTATTTTCGAGCTCAAAAGAAATTAGAATAAATGTAAGTATAAATATTTTATTTACAATTATTCCGCTTTGTCTTATTAGTTATAATTCTATCTTTTAAGTACTATATGCCTATATTAATTAGATATTATAATAGGTATGAGGGATTATCAGCCGACGAGGTCCTGGGTTCGAGTCCCGGGTCGGGCCATAATTAAGTATTGGGTTTTTCTGACTAGAAATTCTCAGTACTAGCCCGGAGTTAGGAAATTGGAGGTGTTTCACCCCCGTGCCTCGGAGAGCACGTTAAGCCGTCGGTCCCGGTTATTATCACTAACATGATAATAGTCGTCGGAGCAGCGTGGTGGGTATAAGCTCTAATTCCCGCTCTCCTACGAGAGTGGAGGCCTGTGCCCAGCAGTGGAACGTTAATGGGCTGTAGTGGTGGAGGGGTGGTGGGGATTATCAGCAATTAGGTACAAACTCATAATTATTGGAAACAGCTCCATAAATCCAACGTCCGGTTTTACGAAAGGCACAATATTTAACGAAAAGGGCGCATAAATCCACGACTTCGTTTGTTTTGCATCATTTGCTTTTCTTACAGTGTTGAACACAAAAAAGTAGGTACAAACCGGGGCATAAATAAACATTGATTATAACGAACCTCTGAAAATATCTGACACACCGAACCTATATTTTACAAGAACTCCGCCCTCACTTCTTTGTGTTATTTACGAACAACAAACAAAAACTTGTTTATTTGTGGGTCACTGACTGAATTAGATTTACGCGCTGCAAACTCCCAAATAATATTGTAATCGCTAAATTGATCTACAAACATCCAATTATTATTTTGGTCTAAATCATTTTAATTCATAGGCACAGTAATTAACAAACAAATTACCAAGAAAGTTAACGGTAAAAACGATGCTCCTAAAATAAGAGTTGAGTATTTTGTATAGGTTCACTGTATTCTATTCACTAAAGCTGGGAACCATAGAAAAACTGTTATATCGAGTTAAAGCAAGCTCCTAAAAATACCAGTCGCTAAAACGAAGGTAGTGAGTGATAAATCTAAAACAAAATCTTCAGTTCAGCCGTTTGAATGCCATGGTATTTAAACTCAGAAGTCCGAAAAAACACAGGCTAACTAAGCTCTGTAAATCCACCCTGTACACAAAATACTGTAGACAAAATCTGAAAATTAAAATACCTATATTTCAATTTTACAACGATGTTGGGTTTTAGTTTTGGCTACGATGGTTCGTTTTTTTAAACGAACAGTTTTGTCAAAATAATGTTTCTGCTGGTAAGAGACTGACTGTTGCCCATTTTCGCTGACAATCCCCAAATTTTAGGGAACATCTAAACCCATTTGGTAACAGTTTTCACATTACTAACATTCACTTATTTAGATGAATGTTAGGCTTAGGTATTGCCCTTAATTTATTAGAGTTTATCAGTGAAAACGGGCATGAGGCCTACAATTTTCAATTTAATTTCAATTTCAATTTATTTATTTTGTGCAAACAAGTAATAAGTGGTATAGTAATTAAGTAGTGGGATGGTAGATTATGTAAAACTTGATAATAGCTAAGGTTAAGCTTAACCTAATTGCTGATCTGTAGTAGGTATACTTAAAAGATTTCATCACTAATCCCAATAAATCTGTTTATTTATTGGACTCTACAATTCACTTAAATACCTACTGATTGACTTACAAATTATTAACTAGATGTTAGATGACAAATTAAATTGTAGAGATAAGGAAAGCTTGTGATTGCAGTCGCTCAGAATACCGTCTAGTTAAATGTATCATACAATTTTGATTAGATCAATAAATTAGTACCTATCTATATAATTATTTTGAATTTGTAGCTTGTTCGAGGAAGAAAAATCGAGGTTCGTGCAACCAATCAAGCAAAAATACAGCCTACATAATACATTATAGTATCGCATTCACATATAGTATTTGTAATTTTTATACGCTACTGTTACTCTTTATTTTATTAATACTTCTGATGCCCGCGACTTCGTCCGTTTGGTTTAATTTTTTTTGATTCCCGCGAGAACTCCCTAATTTTCCGGTATAAAAAGTAGCCTTTGTCACTCTCCAGGTCCTCAACTATACCCATGCCAAAAATCACGTCGATCCGTTGCTCTGTTGCGGCGTGATTGAAGGACAAACCAACAAACAAACCCACTTTCGCATTTGTAATATTAGTATGATACTTCACGCACGGATCCAATTTCAACTTCTTTTTGTGCCTGTCTATAGTCTCTTAAGTTTCTCCAAACAGCTTTTTTGATTTTCTCATGTCTTGGCAAGTTCAAAGTTAAAAAATCGGTAGGTTGCTTGCGCATAAACTATAAACGTAACAAATTAACCATTAACAATACTTACTCACAAGCTGAAAAGTAAGACAAGGTCCAAAAATAAGGTTTTGAGAATAGTGATTCTTATTAAATAATTTATATTATACTAGATGATTCCCGCGACTTCGTCCGCGTGGACCAAGTTATTTCGATTCCTGCGGGAACTCTTGAGTTTTCCGGAATAAAAAGTAGCCTATGTCCTTTCCCGGGATACAACCTATCCCTGTACCAAATTTCATCAAAATCGGTTGAACAGATGGGCCGTGAAAGTGTAGCAGACAGACAGACAGACACGCTTTCGCATTTATAATATTAGTATGGATTCTCATAATCATAATCATAATCATAATAAAGAGACTTATAATTTAAATCCAAACTCGATACAATTGACTTCAAATAAATTACTTTTCTCAAACGAAATCAAGTTTACAAGTTACACAACCCATCATCAGAATGGGTACTTGTTCATCAGTAAAACTTCTCTAATATTAATAACATAAGTTTTACGAATATTATGCATTACATACATATACATCTGTAGTGCTAAAATCAATTACTTGCTTTTTTTAGGCTCTATCCGGGCAAAAATGAAAAATATGAAATCATTTGTTCAATTCAACGAGGAAAATTTAATTGAAAATAGCGCCGAAGTGCCGCGTAGCCGATCAAAATGTTTACCCACCGACATTCTTGTGTCACAGAAATGTGTCAGTTTTACATACAGACAATCCAACAATCACGATAAGATAGCCCCGACAAATAATAAGCCAATTAAATGTTTTCCATGATGCTTGCGAGGTGTTGTACGCTAGAGGCGCAGATGTTGCGTAAAACTGCCTGTAACATGGTTTACTAGAAGACCAGTTGAGCTTTTGACATTAAATAAATTGACACTGGACCTGCCTTTACTCAAGTAAGACGATGGTCAATAATATGTCTATTATCTAATGACTCTTGTGGTATTAAATGAATGATTGAAATATTCTTTATTGTACACCAAAATACAAGATAAGAAAAAATCCGTACAAATGGCGGCCTTATCGCTTTGTTCTTCCGTACGTAATCTATCTTCTCTATATATATAAAATTCTCGTGTCACAATGTTAGTTACCATACTCCTCCGAAACGGCTTGACCGATTTTTATGAAATTTAATATGCATATTCAGTAGGTCTGAGAATCGGCTACTATCTATTTTTCATACCTCCACGCGGATAGAGTCGCGGGCATCAGCTAGTATCAATATATTTATCATAAAAAAATTAAATATTTTTATTAGTATTGTACATACTGAAAAATAATAATAAATCGATTGTGTAATATTGTTAACAGAATCAAAATATGGAGCTTAAGATAGCCATGGCAGCCTATTCACAGTACTGTCCACTCCGCCTCTAGATAAAATTAGGCGAAGGCGCTTTTTTTTCACCTAAAGTTTGCTTCTCAATGTCCTTACCTCAATGGTTTTCCTTGATGTCTGTGACTGTGACACACAATTTGAGGCTTTAGAAAAATTAATTTTAGGTCAATATCGCGGTAAACTTGTTTAGTTCATATTTCATAAGCAAAGGAAATTTGATATGACTACTTGCGTGCGAGAAGTTAAAATATGTATTTTGTAATGGCTGTACGTATCAGCTTACTTTTAATAACTACAGTTTTATGTGACATGTAAAATTAATAATTTTGGAGTACATATTAAATGTTTTAATTAAGTTTTTTCAGTAAAACATTAGATACTTATTCAATCACGCTGCAATGGAGCAACGGATCGACGCGATTTTTCGCATGGCATGGGTATAGTTGAGGACCTGGAGAGTGACATAGGCTACTTTTTGACCCAGAAAATTAAGGAGTTCCCGCGGGAATCAAAAAACAAGCGGAAAAAGTCGCGGGCATCAGCTAGTGTGATTATAGTTTTGCAGTATTATTTACTACACCATTTAAAACATTTCAGCTAGCGGTTAACATGTATGATGTACCTAATGAAATTGATTGCAAAAAACTTTTCTGAAGTCAGTAAACTAAAATCCTTGCTAAGTGCAAAGGGGGCAGCCCCTTCAGAAAAACCCTTCAAGTACTATTATAATATTGGATATTTACTTCAGCTTATTTAGTAACTGAAACCGCTTTCTTCATAATTAATAGGGCATGTACGATTAGTAATTAGTTATGTTCCGTAGGATTAGTTTCATATATCCTGCAGTGACAGTGGCATTTCTGAGAAAAAAAAGACATTACCTATCGATTTTGAGTTTATACCTATTGGCGAGTTTCTAGATTTAATAAACCTTGTGCAAGCCACTGTCTTGACAATTTAATATATACAAACGTTAGCGTAACCTTCAAATAAAAGGGAAGAAATCACCTCCATTGCTTCAACGAAATATGGAATTAAATTTTTGGAGTTTAGCTCCTTTAGAATCGATTTCCTATAAATAAGCCCGGGGTATGAAAATTTATGGGGAGTAAAATCAATTTTCTCCGTTACGTTATTGACTTTATGTTTCCATGGTAACACTTGGACTATGTAATGTATTTTGACGTATATAAATTAGATAATTAATATAAATAAATTGATCAAGCATGCTTTCAGTCACATAAATAATGCGTTCATTTACTCTCATTTACTAATCTATATATTTTATAATCGTTCGTAAAGAGTTAACTCCAGTCGTGCGTCGGAGCTGATACTAAATTTTAAGCTATTGCATAGCTTCTATCGCGGGCCTTGAGCGGGGAGACCGAATCCAGAAATTCCGTAACGAAAAAAATATTATAATTTGTCAATACGAAGGTAAATTTCGCCACCATCTACAAGGGTAAAGTAGCTCAGGTGGGAAATGGGCGGTCACGATACCAGAAGACCCCGGTTCGAATCCAGTTGTCTCCACTCCAGTTTTTTCGGTTATAATTATTTTATTTTTCGATTATTATTATTTTTATTTTTATTAAATTTTAATTTAATTTCAATTGATTTACCAAAAAAAATTTAAGTGTTAATAGTTTTAACCGTTTTAACCCGTTTTTAAATCATTATTTTTATCGTTTTATCGTTTCATCGTTTTTAAATACATTTTAAACGTACTTCAATCGCATCGCCATGGCCGACAAGCAACCGCTCGACCAGAGGCCGCCGAAACAGGGAAGAGGACGAACAGGGATTCCGCGCGCAGTGGTACCATAGTACAATGGTGGTACGCTGGAATATAATGGACCAATCCATTACCCCGTTCCCTGCCGCCGTGTTCGTCAGTCGTCCTCCGACCACTACTACTACCGCCGCCACCACCTCGCCGATAGAATCGGAAACAAGCAAAGACAGCCTACGATACGCCTGCCATCGTAGACCGCGTAGTTGTACCTACGCCTGGCTTCGAATTGGCCAAGCGCGCACGTCCGAGCTCCTCCTCCTCAGTCTCGTCCGGAAATCAGGAGGATAAGCGGGTTAAGCTTAGCTTAGCCCTACCCGCACCGCCCCCTGACTACCAGGACTACAGGCTATGCAAATTTCAATAGCTTTACCGCGGCAGTCTCCGAGTGCCACACGTCTTTTTTTTTTTTTTCTCATAATTAGGTTTTAAAATATTGCCTACCATTGATCATAATATTAACTTTGCATTCCAAATATTATGCATGAATTGTCAAAGGCACGCGCACGCATTCCACAGACAAGCCGTCATCTGTCTAGTTGTTTGTACCGTACTTTAAACAAAACGGTTCATTTAGAACTACATAGATCATTACGGCTCATTATCCTTACTTCATAATATCTCGTGATATTGCTCTAATTTTGCGTTTTTTGTTCTAACTCGGCTTCTGTCGGTTGGAAAAGACCTTATTTCGTGGAGAACTACGTTCAAATTCAAATTAAAAATTCAAAAGTTTTTTATTCAAATAGACTTTTTACATGTGCTTAAGAATAGTTTAATAAATCTCCCATTAAAATTTTAGGGATACCATACATGCAAAATTTCAAGTTTCTAGTTTCAACATATTTATAATGACTGCGTCTAGAAAATTGGCTTACCTACTGACTTTCTTGCTGGTTCTTCTTGGTAGGAAAGGCATTCTGATTTTACCGAACCAGCTGCCAGCTGGTAGATAAATTTCACGATTCTAAAGTTGTTAAAGTATAATCTTTTGGGTTAAAAACTAATGACTGAAATCAGGTTTGACTGATTGAAAACTAGGTGCCGGGTTCGATTCCCTGCAGAGTCCATTTGGGAATTTATATTTTCTGAATTTTCCCTGGTCTTTAGCGATTTAGCGTTCCAGTACGATGCCATGTAGAAACCGAATAGGGGCATGGGTTTAATATAACTTCTATGCCCATAACAGGTTAGCCTACCATCTTAGACTGCATCATCAACCATCAGGTGAGATCGCAATCATAGGCTAACTTGTAGTGGATAAAAAAGGACTGGTTTTAGTTAATACCACCTTTGGATGATCGCATCACATGCTACCGAGTACCGGAACCCATCTCATACAGCCTACAGGTGCATAGTTACCACTCGTCAGTGTTTTACTTACTTTACAATCGAACTTACTCGTAGTTTACAAGATTTCTATCGACATGAATAATTGATTTTTTGCTCTAGAATTTTTGCATACACCTAGGTTTGTATGTTAACTTTTTTTGTTTTCAGCGTTGTAATTTTATTATTAGTAGAAAGTAAAATTGTGCGCCCTACTAGTACACCCCAATAATTTAACCTTCCCATTATGTTTGTGCAAATAAAAGAATGAGCGATTATAAATTAATGTTTTGGGTAAGTAGATGAAGTCATCCACCTAAAACATTAGTATTAGTAGCATAAAATATTATCCTACACCTTACTTAGGGTTTAATATTAAAATTTTATTACTAATCACTTAAAAATATTCAATGTTGAAGCCTGACGTTTCAATAACACCTCAACTATCGCGCTGTGATGCGATTCTCACTATGAAATGACTTTAAGAAATTCCATCCGAGCGTAAGACTCTAAACAGGTAATCTAGTGGCACCATAAAACCTCATTAAAACCCCAGCCAGTCAAAACCAGACAGGCAAACCAACCGAGCATTTAAAACGTTGGCATAGATCAACAGACTATGATTCCATACATCGGCGCCAACCGCCTATGTACCGCCAAGTGTTAACGCATTGACCGAATCATCTGAATCATGCGAACATGCGGCGTTACTTAACATTCCTATCCGATTCACATAATAATTACTCAAATAAATCATTTGGTGTGCGCGCTATTATTAAATATTCTCTAGGATTAAACGGTGCTTGCGCGTCGATGGTATAAACAGATTTATAATAGCCACGTAGATGATAGAATCAGTGCTAATAATAACGCTTGATGTGTATTCTATTGTACATTAATCGTTTGTATTCTAAACATTAATGTTTAATGTAACATTACGATCAATGTAAGAATGCATTGCCCGAAAGATGATAATCAAAACGCTTATGTATCTTACCTCATCGTGAAATAATAGCAGTATCCACCTATGTATACTAATCATTTTATTGAACTGAAAAAATGACGCAGAACATATTATTATTATATGAGTTCAGAAGATCTACTCATACCAAAATTTTTTATGACCAAATAAATAAAATCTTCATTGAATAGGTATGTCATATCACCTACTTACCAGTCGTATGAAAAATTAACTTATCTTATTTATTCTTAATTCCTGTGAAGTATTCTGTTTTAGAAAGCTGTAAAAACCAGTCTAAAATCTGCCTCTTGACAAAATATGTAACATCCATACCCGGGTTTGTACTACATGATGCCCGCAACTTCGTCCGCGTGGATGTAGGTTTTAGAAAAATCCCGTGCAACCGTGAATTTCGAGCAAAATTTCGTCTAAAATGTTTGAAAATATGGGTCATGCAGAAACAGCAGACTGGCAGAGAGACAGCCAGACGGACACAGTCACACAGACACACATTCTCATTTATAATATTAGTAGGTATGGATTCCGTACAGTAGGATAAATAGTTAAACATACCTAGTCGTCACATTTGGGTAACGAGCAGCGACCTCTGTGTTGAAAAATGCGACATTGTGTTTCTGAGTGTAGATCGAGATAAGATCTAAACAATTCGGTAGGCGCCAGTGAATTTGGTAAATTCGTTAACTATTTTCGACCAAGGTCGCGAGTTCATCGCGCCGAATAGGGCAACATCTTAATATGGCGAGATGTAACTCCTACATGAGGCCGCGTAGAGAATTTTTACAGCGCGTAAAGAGAAAACTAATGTAGTCTCATTCCTATCACGTTTTAAGAATCGTAGGAGCTAAATAGGAAATATGTATTGAAAATCATTTAAGATTAGAAGACGTTACTTTATTTCATGTTGTGTATCCCTTGTTTACGATGTCAGAATATATATCAAGATTTGACCAACGGTTCGGAAACATATTGAAATATGTTTTTCATTATCAGGATACATTAAAGGTTTTTGTATCCTTTAGCGTAGTGACTAGTATAGCTAGTGAGTAATGACATATCATACCTAATATTATAAATACGAAAGTGTGTTTGTTGGTTTATTGGTTTGTTGGTTTGTCCTTCAATCACGCCATAACGGAACAACGGATCGGCGTGATTTTTGCCATGAGTATAGTTGAGGACCTGGAGAGTGACAAAGGCTACTTTTTTTTACAAACAAATAGCACTTCCAGTATAATTTTATACTGTCGGTAACTGCTATGAAAATGGTCGAATTACGTTAGCTACGTGACATGATTTATGAGGCGGCCAACTGTCATTCTGTTGATCTTTTTATGGGAAATCTTTACTTTGTGATACCGCGACAACAAGTTTACGCAAGGCTCTTTGGCTTCAATAAACATTGATGAAACGTCCACATAGTTACCTATATGGGCCTCTTGTATCATTTATTTTTGTCAGACGTCAATTTTTTAGTTCTTAATAATATTCAGGTATGGAAAGGCAGCCGTCACTGTTACCTGCAAATTCAACTTGGAGCGATTGAAATTAACTCAAGTAGAAAATCAAATACAAAAGTTTACTGAGCAGATGTTGATTGTTGATGTAGAGTTCGCATTAAGCTTAGATAGTAGATACCTATCATATTTATTTGTGATATTAAAGATCTTTTATTAATTACTAGCTAATGCCCGCGACTTCGTCCGTGTCATTGAGGTTTTTTGGTTCCCGCGGGGAACTCTTTAATTTTCCATGATAAAAAGTAGCCTATATGTTATTCCAGACTATAATCTATATCTGTGCCTAATTTCATCCAGGTCTGTTTTGTCGTGGCGTGATTGAACAACAAAAATCAATCCATTCAAACTTTTGCATTTATAATATTAGTATAGATGTTGTGAATTTTATTCCAAAAAACCCCCATCGGTAAATTGTACCAAGGAGACAGGAGTTCTAAGTGTTAATTTAAAAACGTGTCCCCGAAGTTACGTCAATATGCCAAACATAAAATTGTCATTTTCGTTCATATTAAATGTAATATCATATTATGTAACGCTAGTTATACGCAAGTGAAGACTTTAATTTGCTAAATTTCACGCAAATTATGCATTTCGTAAGCTGATAAAATTGTTTGCACTCTGCATACCAAGCTACAGTAATTAACGTCACTAGCTTATAATAAATTGTGTACCAGTCGTCTCTTACGGTACAGCCTTTGTAAAAAATATTTACACAAATGTGAAATGTCGTTGGGTAAACAAGTGTCTCATTTGTATTTTCAATAACGAATAGATTAAAGAGACGGTTCTCAATATCGATGCACTCGGCTTTTCTTTAAATGTTGGTCAAGGTTAAAGCCTGGTCTAGCCCGTTATTGTTTAGGTTTTGTTTGTCTACAACGAAGTTGTTGGAGCGGTGGGTTGAAATTTTGCCACGTTGGTGGAATATGTTTACTTTGACGTTAACGTTCACTTTATTGAAAAATCCGCGTGGTTTAATTTTTTTTTATTCCCACGGGAACTATTTTACTTTCCGGGATAAAAAGAAGCCTATGTCTAAGTCCAAGTCCTCAACTATACCCATACCAAAAATCACGTCGATCCGTTGCTCCGTTGCGGCGTAATTGAGGGACAAACAAACACACATTCGCATTTATAATACTAGTGAGATCAATCAAAATTAAAAATGTCTAGTAGAACTAGAGTGGAACGTTGACGTTAGGCTGGCATTCACCGCTTGTAGAAAGGTCGATTTACTTGCTTCCTATCCTATTTTAGCATTATTACTGTTTGTCATTATATCTCATGAAACAGGAAGTACAATATCTGTCAATTTGACTCGTTTCATGTCATTCGATTTAATCTGCGAATACGGGCGCCATATTGAAAATAGTTAGCATAAATACGAGTGTTTGAACGATGGTAATTCAGTCTCCTGCCGGCAGACTCAGCGATTATTGAATACTTTTGTGTTTAGATCGCATTTTGATTTCGAGCTTAACGATAGCAATTGTTGCCGGAACAAATGAATATTATCTTTAAGTTTAGCTAACTTTTATCTAATTACAGTAAATCTCTCGTGGAACCTCTACACGTTTAACCTTACTAATATTATAAATGGGAAAGTGAGTTTGTTTGTATGTTTGTTCCGCTTTCACGCCGTAACTACTGAACCGATTGCTTTGAAATTTTGCAGACGTAAAGTTAGAAGTGCGGATTAAATAATAGGGTACTTTTTATCCCGGAAAATTAAAGAGTTCCCGCGGGAACTAAAACTCCTCAATCCACGCGGACGAAGTCGCGGGTATCAGCTAGTGAGAGTATAAATATATTAAAAGGGTCTCAAAAATACCTACTTCTGAATTGTCTCTTACACCTATGACAAGTTTTTTGCACCAGACAAAGCCCTGAGCACGTATGGAGCCCTCTCAACTTTAGTTTTATGATACGGATCCGCAATCGAGAGTAAGCATGAACATATCCTTAGTAATCTCGAAGGGCATCGTGGTTTACTTTTGCTGTCAACTTCCTCAACCCTTGCTCTGTTATTTTGCACTTGTACATAAAATAATATTAGAACAAAGTTACCCGTACAGTACTTATCAGTTTAAAATATTTTACGGGAAGGTATAATGCAAACCTTTTAATAGATATATTGTACTTAAATTGACTCTATGTAACAATAAATAAAACGTCAGATTTAGCACTCAGATTTAATTTGTTCAGTGATTAAATTCATTAACTAGTAAAACTACACTAGTTTTGGTAGGTATCATTATCACAGAGTCCACAGGTGACCGGAGGGCTGGCAGTTACCTCGGCCAACATATAAGTTTGGCTATTCAGCGGGGTAGCGCAGCCAGCGTTCTGGGCACACTGCCTCATTGCAGCGGGATGGATGATATTTTTAATGTTTAGTTTTTAGTTTTTAATTTAGTTTTTAATTTAGATTTGATTTAGATTTTAATTTTATCTACTTATATATTCTTACTTACCTAGTTTTCCAATAAACCGTAATTATTAATTTTAATGCTTTAAAATGTAAAAAATGGTTCCAGTTATCACGATTTTATAATATTTTTATTTATTCATACTTTATACACTACGAAGGTATCATTATATCCAATTGATATAATATTTTTTTCTACAGTTTTGAATCAATTTTGTACATTTTTACGTTTGACAAAATTAATTGTAATTTTCATTGATAGAATGAAAAGTTTAATAAAAGAATTTATTCATCTCGATCAATTTAATCAATAGCCATTTATCGACATCCAACCATTTGCTGGTAGCGAGTGCAGTGGCTAACTACACCTGTCCGTCAAATCGCAGTTATCTGAAAGGCTTTATCGTGCAATAACCTGCAGTGTTAAGGCTAACTCGCTTCTGCAAATATTGTGACGTCTCTCTTGATCGATTGAGTAATAACACGTGCATTTTGCGTATGATTAGACTTGCAGTCACAAGTCAGGGACGTGGAAACAAAGATCGTTTGCTATTAATCATAAGAAGTCCTTCTACCAGTTCTAGTAATTGTATAAAGTTTTAGTTTTTTCTATATTTTGTAGTATTGATTATTTATTATTAATTGTGTTTTTATTCCTATTTGGTAAATAAAACATCAATCGTGGATTTATTTGCAATTTCAAAATTAAATACTCCATTATATATTGTCCTCTGAGTAATAATAAGGACTATTATACTATTTATTTTCTTCGTTACAACTATTACTTAAAATTTTCTGTATTATGGTCACTTGTTTCATTTTTAATAAAGCGTCATACATTATCTTGATGCTCACTGATTTTGACCTTCTCCTTTTAGGTCAATTTGCACAAGGACTCTTATATTGATTTGGCTAAATAGTTTAATGCTGTCCCTTTATGGCAACTACAATTTGCATTTGCCAAATCGGGACAGCATTATAAAATTTAACTAAATCAATTTAAATGTCCTTGTGCAAACGGAGTAGGTAAGTACTAAATTTCGTTTTCAATGTTGCAGATTGTGTTTTACCTATTATGTCGATGACAAAATGGATAGTGCGCCTAACAAAACAGTCTCAACTGATAATGGGAAACCATGATCATCATCTTAATCGATGCATTGCTATTATGTGGTGAAATATCTGAGAATATCTAAATAGGGATCAAGTTTATGGACCTATAATTTAGGCTGAAGTAGAACAATGTCATTAACCAAATGCATATCATTTTGTAAAGTACTATAGAGAAACACTCAGTTGGGTTGATCTAAATATGATTGAGAAGTAAGTAATGGTCATAATTATTATCCCAACATAAATGAATTTCGAAGATGTATTTACGAGTAGGTAAGTGAATTCAAAGTAAGATAAATGTCGTAACAGTTTTGAAATTCAAAAATAATGCTCTTTTCGTATCCTCATTGTTTGTTTGCGTTTTCTTTAGAAAGTAATCTACGGCTACCAGATCTTTTCTCATGAATGCCCTTGACATGACTGCCTCGTTGGTCTAGTGGTTATCATGTTCGACTGCGAGGTCCCGGGTTCGAGTCCCTGGTCGGGCCATAATTAAGTGTTAGGGGTTTTCTGATTAGAAATTCTCAGTACTAGCCCGGAGTTAGGAAGTGGGTGGTCTTCCACCCCCGTGCCTAGAGCACGATAAGCCGTCGGTCCCGGTTATTATCACTAACATGATAATAGTCGTTAGAGCCCGCCAACCCGGATTGGAGCAGCAGCGTGGTGACTGGAGGGTGTAAGCTCTAATTCCCTCTCTCCTACGAGAGTGGAGGCCTATGGCCAGCAGTGGGACGTTAATGGGCTGCAGTGGCCCTTGATATTGTATATCAAAATGACACTATCAGAACAATGAGATCAATTAATGAGCAGCAGAAGCTACATCTAGCTACAATTTTAGAATATATTTTTTCTTAAATAGTTTTTGTTTAGATATCTATTAAATATTTTGCACATGTGTTGATAAAAATATATACTCTTGCTGGCCCGGAAATACCTGGCATTTTTTATACATTACGTAAACAAGTTGGTTGGCAAAAACTAAACTATAAAATCACTTTTAGAATTTTCTACGTCAGCTACTTTGATTATTCGATACCTGCTCTACTTTTAGGAAGTAGGAACTCAACCAATGTATTTTATAATAACACATTTTTTACTCGACCTTTTTCCTGAGCTTGTGGGATGGGAAATGTTGTCAAAAAGCCAAGGGATGTAATCATAAAACAGTTGCCAAAGCCTTGCTCGCGCAACATTTTCCGAGTATTTATACGGAATCTTATTTGCTTCGTCACAGATTATCTATCATATTAATTGCAAATTGTGATCTTATATTTTACTAGCTGATGCCCGCGACTTCGTCTGCGTGCTTTGAGGTTTTTTGGTTCCCGCGGTAACTCTTTAATTTTCCGGGATATTATTCATCAAAATCGGTTGAACAGATGGGCAGTGAAAGTGTAGCAGACAGACAGACACACTTTCGCATTTATAATATAGGTATGGATCTCTATTTTCAAAGTGCGTGCTATTTCGTAAATGCCTATACAATTCCCAATATAATTTGTCTCTTCTTCTTGGTAAACCTTTTCTAGTGAAGATACACAATGAGTTAGTTCGTGTATAATACATAACATTATACATATAACATAACATTATAATTATTATGTTATTAGATCCATAAGTAAGTAAAATACACAATAGCAAGAGTCGAACTCAGAACGTTTCGTATAGATGCACTGTAATCATTAAAATTCGTTTCAAAACAGTGCTTCGCCTTAAGGGGAAAGTCTTGCATATAATTATGTCAGAGAAAATCGCTTCTCTGGGAGATTGCCGCCTCCTTTAAGGAAATTTCTATTTCTAAATTGTACTCTTGACTTAACTGTCATTAGTTTTATAATCTGTATCATTACTTTTGAAATACCTACTGATTAAGTAATAGTGGTTAAATTCGTACCTATTTGAGAAAATGTATACTAAGTATTATTCTACAAAAACTTTCTACTTTCCGGAATCGTTCGAAGCTTAATTATGCAACAAAACTTATAAAAAAATGCTGAGCAATCATACTTATATTATTTCTTGGGCTAAGACTAGAATAGAATGTACACCTGAGTTTTTTAGGGTTCCGTACCTCAAAACGAAAAAATGGAACCCTTATAGGATAACTTTGTTGTCCGTACGTCTGTCTGTCAAGACCCTTCTTCTCAGAAACTCATGGAGGTATTAAGCTGAAATACATATCAAATACTCAGATCCCTTGGAGCTGTGAAAAAATCTAACTTCTAAGCCAACGCAATCAAAATATACAGCCGGTTAAGCTGCAAATTTTCGACACTCGCAAGGGAATCAAAACCTACAGGGTACTTCCCGTGAACTCAGAATCTTGAAATTTGTCTTGTCTTTCAATGTCTTATAGCACAGAAAAAGGAAAAATTGCGTAAAGCATAGATTTTTTGTCGCATCATATAATAAAAATATCATACTAATATTATAAATGCGAAAGTCACTTTGTTTGTTGGTTTGTTGGTTTGTCCTTCAATCACGCCGCAACGGAGCAACGGATTGACGTGATTTTTGGCGTGGGTATAGTTGAGGACCTGGAGTTCTCGCGGGAATAACAAAAAACTTAAACAACGCGGACGAAGTCGCGGGCATCAGCTAGTTTTTAATAATTTAAAACTTACTTTACTCTCTACTTTAATAGGTTTGTATGGAACCCTCGGTGCACGAGTCCGACTCCCACTTGACCGGCTTTTTATTGATAATTACAGTAAACCGAGTAATTAAATCGATGAATTATTAAGGCTTCTAAAGGTAAAAGCATAAGTAATTTCGTTCAAAGCTTTTAAGACAAAAAAATATTTCACAATAAATCCATACTTATTCTTAATATTTAACAACTAGACGGATCGGGCTGGAATTTGGTATAGACAGCTAACTTTTATGACTTCAACAGCGGACATAGACATCCGCTAAGAAAAGATTTTTGAAAAATCAACCTGGGAATATATATAATGGTTTGTCGTAGAATAGAACATAACGTGGGGAAACCGCGGACAAATTATAGTAAAATTAGTAATATTATAAAATATGTGTCTGTATGTTCTAGTTACCTTATCAAATCCCATCCGTTCAAATGACTTTGATGAAATTTGGTACAAAGATTAAATTCCGGAGACGAACTACTTTTTTCCTGGAAAGTCAAAGAGGTGAGTGAGCTGTGAGGTTGTACGAATACCGGAATTTTTGAAAATTCGGCTAGGCATGATGAGAGATAAAATTAATTAAACCACGATTTTAAGTACGTACCTACTCATGTTTCCAGCCTGTCTACAGCAGTAACAAGTCAATTGACCTACATCCACAGAAGCGAAATAGGTACGGGATTTAATATTCATTAAAACTTTTACGAAAATTATTTAGCGGACTAGCTTAAATAATATTATCAACTAGCTGATGCCCGCGAATTCGTCCGCGTGGTTTAATTTTTTTATTCCCGTAAGAATTCCTTAATTTTCCGAGATAAAAGTAGCCTATGTCACTCTCCAGGTCCTCACTTATAATTATGTCAAAAATCACATCGATCCGTTGCTCTGTTGCGGCGTGATTGAAGGACAAACCAACAAACAAATACATTTTCGCATTTATAATATTAAGTATGATAGCTGCTTGAATTCATTAATTACTCATTTCATTAATGTAGAGTAAGTATACAGTAGATATTGATCTTAGGGTGACTTTTGAATGACTATAGAATGGAGTAATCATAGATTTTCTATTTGAAACCTCGCAAAGCATTTCAATAATCCTAAAGGTTTAAATTTTGCACAAACTAGCCCGGCTTCTTTTTGGTAGAATGCTATCTTGAAGTTCGATTCCCCAGAAGTTTAATTTGTATACGTTGATGTGTAAAGGCAAATAAGGGCAATTATTGTACGCAATCTGCAAACTAAACTTTAAAGGTAGAAGTTCGATTCCCCAGAAGTTTAATTTGTATACGTTGATGTGTAGAGGCAAATAAGGGCAATTATTGTACGCAATCTGCAAACTAAACTTTAAAGGTAGAAGTTCGATTCACCAGAAGTTTAATTTGTATACGTTGATGTGTAAAGGCAAATAAGGGCAATTATTGTACGCAATCTGCAAACTAAACTTTAAAGGTAGAAGTTCGATTCCCCAGAAGTTTGATTTGTAGACGTTGATGTGTAAAGACAAATAAGGGCAATTATTGTACGCAACCTGTAAACTAAACTTTAAAGGTATCTCTTAACTCTAAATCTAGTCCTGTAGCTTTCTGTTTTCTTCTAGCAATTATATAACTTAATGCTGTCGTTTTAGTTACAACAGAATTAGCCGAAATTTGTGTCTGTTCAGGACGTTAAGAAAATATTTGGCTTATTTCTAATTTGAAACCAGGGGGTCTGCCCTTGAGAACAATGATATCGACCTGATGACATTTTGTCTTTTCCCACCAACTACGCGATTTTACTAGGTATATTCAAATATGCTTCAAAATGGATCATTACTAGGAAATCATCCAGCGGTCTGCGGTTGTTAAAACAACTCATAACTGATTCGGAGTGTTTTCCCGCGAATGAAGAACGCGTTTTCCCAATACGGCTAATGGATGATATTTCCACGTGACCTATCCCGAGCCTCGTTATAATATTCATTTTTGCGTCACGCTCGTAAATTGTAAGGTAGCAAGATGGCACGGCGCGTCCGCCGCAGTTCACACTGAGAGCGCGCCAGTCGAACAACGTGTGGTCACGACCGTACGCGGCGGGAAATTGGCGCGAAAATGCGGAACTGTCACTCGCGATTGACAGTTTAACTTTTTCGTGTACTGTTTACGTACCCAATCGGTCAACGGACGTGAAGTGTTTTTTTCTTCTTCTGAATATCGCATGGAAATCATCTGTGAAAATTGCGTAATTTTCCCGCAAATCTTTCTCTTTTCTTAATTACACATTTTAAGGAGATTGTATAGTGTCTTATTGCTGTAACGATTTTAGGGTTTATTAGGGATCATTTTACGTTTATCGCATTGAAAACACAAGGTTAAAAGTAGCAAAGTGCCATAAATACGTCAAATTTCTCTCGGACTATGTCGAACAAGCGTAGAAAAATAGACTAATACGTAAATTGTTGCGAAAAAAAATAGCGGAATTTACGATCTTTTAGTGAAATAAAAACGAAGGCGAATATAGTTAACCAATTAGCGTTCTGTCAAACATGAGTTGTGAACAAATATGTCATACAACGTGTTTCGTGTGTTGAATAGATTGAATAATTCTGTTTTGAGTTTTGACAAGGCGAAGCTCCGCTGGCGTAGAATATTATTTCTACTGCCAGCTAAATAATATTTAAATGAAAATTCGTAAACTTCTGAGACATAGATAAAAGAGTTATGAGGATCTAATTTACATAGGTATTCTCATTAATACTGGCCAAAAATTACGACATCAAGATGATATTTTGATTTAAATTAAAACATACGGACATTCCTCATGAGAATCTTGTATAACTTTGTTTTCTTTTTCCCTTGTAGTTTTGTATTTTATTTAGACAAATTATTTTAGTAAGGGTTAACATTGTCGCCAGTTAAAAGTTTGAATGAAAAACTTTGAGAAATTAATTTACATTTAGACAGTTCTAGTTTAGATCTGGTGAATTGGTGGAAATTTAAAAGGCCTTATGAGTAGAGGAGGTAGTTATAACTTCTATACCTAAACTTATAGAATAAACAACTTAGATATTTTTTAACTTTTCCTTGCGATTACTTTCTACCACAAAGTCTGCTAAGGTCAAAAATGCTGTATAGATTTAATTTTCGAAAATACTCGTAGAGTGCGACTTGAAAAATTTAACTAGCTACAAATTAATATTCAGGGCCATCAATGCAAATCATCTTGTTAAAACAAGCATAACAATACTATATCTGACACGTTATCTTCTACTTTGTAAACAGTAAAAATATTTCAGCTTAACTTTCAGCAGCATATTGTATCTATAATAGCATATAGGTCAGTCGTAACTCTTAAAAATAAAAACAACTCTACTTTTCAACTTTTTAAAATAAACGAGATTGTTATAAATTTCTTCTAGGTGGGTAATATAAAAGTTTATTACTTGTAAATCAACATTCTTACTAACAAGCCTGATAAGAGCTGGTAAATTATTGCGCGAACCAATTTCAAAACTGAACTAGCTAACGCACATTGAAAAACTAGCTAGGAAATAAAATATAATAAATAAATAGTTCTAATAATCCATACTAATATTATAAATGCGAAAGTGTTTCTGTCTGTCTGTCTGCTACGATTTCACGGGCCATCTGTTCAACCGATTTTGATGAAATTTGGTAAAGGGATAGGTAATAAATAGGTTGTATCCCGGGGAAGGAGAAAGGCTACTTTTTATCCCGGAAAATTAAAGATTTCCTGCGGGAATAAAAAACCTTAATCCACGCGGTCGAAGTCGCGGGCATCATCTATATTCTTTATTATATTATGGTAATTTAATGATTCAATTTTTCATTTATTTATTTTTAATAATATTAAAAATATTACAGTGTTTTAAAATTTCATCGTCCCACGTCATGTTGACTATTTTGTGAATTATATGAACGTCAATTTGCGGACGTTGAGTTTTTCCCACCCCTAATAGTTTTTCTATTTATAAGCACAGTTTTCTATGCTACATAGATTAGGCTGCATAGGGGATAATATGCTACATAATGGGTATGCTACACAACTAGTTTTCCCTTAGTAGGTACCTCTCCTTACATATAGGTAGGTATTTAAAATTAAAGTAGCAATATGATATTTTTTGTGTATTCACTCATATTATTTAGGTGCAGTTTTCACCACCGTTTGTATAACACCGTTTGTTCTCTTCGAAAAGAACTAATAGAAAGGTTTAGGACATGTAAAGCCAGGCGATCCAGTAGTTACTTTTAATTGCGATTCGAAACGGGGACGTAAAAACGTTTTTTATATGAAAAAAAATGTATATGAATAAAACAATGCCTCACATACTTATGTACTCGTAGTTGTAACAAAAGATATTGAAGTATTTCGAAGCGTCGTAAAAAGTATTTTATTATACGAGGGCAGGTACTTGCGGCACTTCGATAAACCCGCAGTCAGCAGTTCGTGAAATTGTTAGCTGTGACCGAAATTGTCAACTCGTCAAAATTATTTTTCCTCTAACTAAAATCTTAATATTCACAGATCTAAATATCTAATGCTGAAATTTGTTTTGTTATACTAAGTTACCGTACCTCAAGAGGAAAATGGAATGGAACTCTTATAGGATCATTTCGTTGACTGTCTGTCTATCTGTTAACACCGTTTTTCTCGAGAACGCGTGGATGTATCAAGTTGAAATACTTTGTTCTAAGGTCTCTTGGAGCTGTAAATTAATCAAGCTTCTAAGTCAACGCAATCCAAAAATCGTTAATTATGGGCTCCCTACTCAAAAGGTGTTTCACAGCTGATTGCGCCTAGCGCCTACCTTGCGAGCTCATCTAGTACATCTACCTACACTTTCTTATACACCTCTAAGCTGCCTATTAATTTTGTACCAGAATGACTGAAATTTGTACAAAAAGTTCTAGGGGCTTTGGAGATACACTTACCCTCTTGCACCTGTCACCCTGCATTACTCTATCAGATGACTGGTAGAAAAGTATTTCCTTAGACTATGGTATAAAGCTAAACACAATAATTGCCTTAGCAACTCAAAGAAACTGTAGTCCAAGGCCATACCAATGTCATCGTAGGTAAGGTTGTTATCAGTTTATCTACCAAATTTCTCTTATCACCGCCTAACTAGGTTACACGAGCCACGAACTCAGTTTGCTTTGAAAAGGGCCTATAATCGAGACAGAGCTATCTCAGGTATCATGAAGGTGGTGGTAAGAAACTATTTCTAACTCGCCAATAAAGACCAACTTTAGTTAGGTTCCTCTACAAACAAAGACCAACTATAGTTGGGTAATAATATAATTTAATATAAAAAATTATTTTTAAACAACCGACTTCAAACTCCCGCGCCAACTTTACTTCAACAAGCACACGCTATACAAAGTACTTATTTTATTGCTCATATTTTAAAAACCGCTCGACCGATTTCTATAAAACTTATATGGGACCACTTGGAAAGTGTGCCCTTTCAAACAAAAAAGAATTTTTGAAATCGGTTCAGAAGTCTTCGAGTAATCGGTGAACATACATAAAAAAAAAGATTCCGACGAATTTATAACCTTCTCCTTTTTGAAGTCGGTTAAAAATATGCAATGCCTGGTTAAAAACCTACTGTTTACTAAGCTATTACACTGATCGCGAGCAATGTATGTCTGTTGAGGAGTTCTATTATTTGTCTTCGAAGATCTTCATCAGATCTTCACCAAATTTATATGGGACCACCTTTGAAGTACCCTTTCAAACAAAAAAAGAATTTTCAAAATCGGTCGAGGCGTCTTCGAGTAATCGGGGAACATACATAAAAAATAAATATAAAAAACCGGCCAAGTGCGAGTCGGACTCGCGCACCGAGGGTTCCGTACTCAAGAAGTAGGTATAATTACCTTTGTTAATGAAACTAACTTTGTTTGTAGAGGTTTACTGTTACTATCAAAAAATTACGTTTGTTGTATGTAAATTAAAGTAAATATTAAAGGGGGGCTCCCCTTTAATATTTACTTTATTGATATTTAATTATTTATTTTGAAAGGTAATATACAAGTTAATATTCTGTGAAAATTTGAACCGTCTACCTGTTACCGTTTTTAATATTGAGCAAAAAAATACGAAAAAAACACGTTTATTGTATGGGGACCCCCCTTAATACATATATTTTTTTTATTTTTAGTATTTGTTGTTATAGCTGCAATGGAAATACATCATTTGTGAAAATTTCAGCTTTCTAGCTATCACGGTCTATGAGATATAGCCTGGAGACAGACAGACAGACAGACAGACAGACAGACAGCGGAGTCTTAGTAATAGGGTCCCGTTTTTACCCTTTGGGTACGGAACCCTAAAAAAGATTCCGACGAATTGAGAACCTCCTCCTTTTTTGATGTCGGTTAATTAGGTATTGAAAATTACATAAAGTTATAAAGAATTGGTTAAGCAGCCTAACAATTTTTCAGGCTGCCACAGAACTTTTTGTCTTCACGAACCCACCTACTACTTATTAAAAGGAGCATAACCAGATGACTGATATACATAGAAATTACCCTCGCTGACGAAATCCCCACTGACTTGAGCTAAAGCCCCCAACCTTAACATTAAACCCCCAACGTTACATTAAACCAAACTGTAAAATAATATAACCTGCACACCTTTTATGTGCAACATGCTTATGCTCGAAGAACGCATGTTGAATTGCACTGCTTCTGTTGAGGATGAACTATGTACGAACTCATACTTGGTTAATAATACGAGTATATGTACGTACAAAGAATAAAATAAATAATTTCGATGATCTACGAGATATTACGGTAGCAATTTTACTCACATCCAAGAGGAGGCTGATCGTTCGTTCGTTTTATCTTACCGCGTACTAATAATCATTAAAGCCTTACCACATACGACTTTATCGATGCGATATCAATATCTAGCTCATTCTAGGCATCCTGCTCTACAGTTAGGGTTGTCAACGCGTCCCGGATATCCCGCTTTTGGTAAAAATCTCACCAAGAGGATAGGCACGTGTTTTTGGGACCTTGGAAATCATCTAACCTCATAACAATTTTTTTTTTTTAATTTGCAAAAAGATTGAGCCATAACTATTCCAAATTTGAAAGTCTATTGTATTAGTAATTACTAAAACATTTAGGTGTGATGGACGAACATAGGCTTAACATATTGGATTCCCTTTTTACCATTTTGGTACGGAACCCTAAAAACAGCCATAAAAATTGGTAAACATTTAGAAAATTAGATCATCATCATACTCCTTTTATTAACAGAAGCTAAATATAAACCCAAATCGATAACCTTGGCTTTTAGGTGTGATACATCCTAATAATATTAGGATTTTACGACTGAATAAACCAATACACGTACGGAGCATGAACTTTGATTGAGTGCTGCCATTTTGGTTTCCATAGAACGTACTGACAGGCTACTAGTTACCTACCCGATAAGATCGCCCAGTCAAGATTAATATGAGCAAGTAATCATTGATTAAATTCAATAGGGTTGTTGCTCTAGCATTTAACTTAGCATCAAAGAACGATATGTATGTGAACCTATTGCAACTCACAAGCTAAATTTGTTTCGAAATACAGCTCATTGCTGTTCTTCAATCAATCAACAAATTATACGTCCAATATATTATTTAAACCATCGAATTTACTTCCATTATATTACAAGATCTTTACTATCAAGTTTGACTGATATAGCGCCATATCTCTAAATCGAAATTACAACATAGAAAAGATAGCGTGCTAATATAGGGCATTTACAAAATATAATAAATAATGCGAACATGTGTGTGTGCGTAACATCGTCCTCTGACGCAGCGCCCTAGCAAAACAGTTTGCTTGCCCTGAATTTGTGAAAAGGGACCGAATTTTATCTTATGTCAATTTTGCAGCTCTTGCCTTCGGTGTAATGAATGCGTAAATCCCTGTTTATTCAAAGTTCACCAGTTAGTGGAAATGTCAGAACTAAAAATCTTATTTGACTAAAGTTTTATTCTTACAATAGAGAATTTTACCAAATCTGGTAGATTTATTACGATTGCAAACATTTCTTATTTGTATTCTTGTAGTTTTTGTCATAATAAAGGAAGAATATTTTCCTTCCTTAATTTTATATTTAAAGTGACCTATATAAAATTAGAACGAGAAGCACGTTACCTTTTTTATTTATAATAATATGTTGTTCGCATGTAAATTTTTTACTCGCAATAAGTATATTTTGTCTTTTGCTTTCTTAAATTGCTTTGTTATTGTTATTTGTATATTTTAATATTTATACTAGCAAGGTTATCTAAATACTTACTATACAGATCTCACATAATCTTAACGTTCAATATTATGTACCTACATAAGTAATGGATGAAAGAATATCTGTAAAAATAACACCTCACCTCTTTTATACCTTATTTTAATAAAGTCTTATACTAAAAGTTAAAAACTAAAGGTGTAAATTTACGACACCATCTAAACATAATATCTTTTGGTCAATAGGAAGGTTCAGTGAACCAGTGCTATTTTTCACAAGAAACAAAACAAGCCTGTACCTAAAAGTTCGGAAATTTTTTGCTCACGTGTGTATACTCTAAAAGTCTAAACTAAACAAACAAGATGCGGATTCCGCGTGAGGTGTTAACTCATTAATTAAGAATCCGTACAGTTTCCTTATCTGTATAATTAGTAAACATTTTTTTTTAATTCCCGTATTCAATTTTTATGTCCAGCAACGAGGCCTCAAGTTTTCTGAAAAACTAAAGAATCCGTCATAAATATTTAGTGTAAATTTAGGTAATTGGTGGATTATACTTTAATATTGTCTTTCTCAAAATATAGCATCATAACAAGTATTATATAAACATATGATGTTACAAATTAAGTTCACTTAAATACCTTTGCTATATCTTTACTCTGTATTAGGCGTAATTACTTTTTCATACTTGGTATCTAACCTTGGTAAAATGAATTAGCGTATTTTTAATTTTCCCTCTTCAAATCACATAAAGTATGTATTATAACTACTATAATTTAACTAAAATAAATTGGTCCGATGCGTATCAAATTTGAGCGGTTAAAACAACCATAAATTAAGTTATTACATATTTTACAAGCGACGATTATAGATTGTCATTTCAACACCAGCAAATTAATGATAAATCTTGTGGTAAATTGCCTATTGACAGCCAAATATTTTGGGAGCGTGATCATTTATTTTATTTTCGAATAAATCTAGGCGTAATTGGTCAAAGACCACACCTATCGAGATCTTGTGGGACTATTATCATCCAACACCATATATGATCACGGGAACCGTAATTAAGATGCCTTAACTGGTAAGAATGTAAGATACCTGTGATTGAATAAATAAAATAAAATAGAATTTTACAGTACTAGTTACATTAACATTAAACTAAAATTCCATAGAACTTCTAGTAAATTTGCCAGTAAATGCACTGTATTTTTGAAGTGAAACTTCTTTAGTACGTAGCGTTGTGATTTGAAAATTCGATGGAACGAAAAAGCGACACCAAATAGAGACAAAAATATTCATAAATAGGATATAGCCTGCGAGAGAATGAGATATATTACAAGTTATATTTATCTCATTCAGTCGTAGGCTACTTTTCAGAATTTTCACTTCTGCCGTATGTGCATTGCACACAAACACTTTTTTATACTGAGAAAATATCGGATTCATTCAGCTCGTTATGTTTTATTCTATTGAAGTTATATAGCATTTTTAAGAATTATAACTTATAGGGGATTGTGTTATAAAGTTAGAGCAAAGAAAAAACAAGAAAATAAATTTGTAAAACAGAATTATAAATAAAAACACAAACACAGGTACTTAAAGTCGTTCTCAGTTCACACATAAAATGTCTTAACTATAAAAGTTTATAAAAATAGCATCTTATAAGTGGAGCATAAAATAGAACAACAAAAATGATTTTGTAATAATTTTATAGTCAGGAAGTTTTAACATAAACCACATCAAGACTATGAATCCATACTAATGTTATAAATACGAAAGTGTGTCTGTCGGTCTGTCTGTGAGGTACAGGGATAGTTTGTATCCCGGGGAAGGACATAGACTACTTTTTATCCCGAAATATTAAGGAGATCCCGCGGTAATTGAAAAAACTTAATAAACGAGGATGAAGTCGCGGGCATCATCGAGTATTACATAAATCGTTATATGAGTAGGTACATATTATTATAACGTGCTAACAGTTTTCTTATATATAGATTTCCAAAAAAAAAAAAAAACAAATACAAAAGAGATCTGTTTCAAATTCTGCGCGGAAAAATAACTATTAATTACATACATTGGATTCGCGCCAGAAGCCGTCCATTCAACCTACTCATACATTCGCAACAATGTAAAATTCTAACATACAGTATTCATTCATTGATGTTCGCATCTACTAACGTAAACAACGTGTGTTACTACAAAAACTAAAGCTCATGAAAGCACCTATACGACTTTACAAATGCTGACCGCAAATTCGTTCAGCTGCTGTTTATAATAAACACTGGCCAAGACACCTCATACCACGTAGTTATTTAATTTTATTTCGGCAATTATTGGTTCTATAATATTACCATCAAAGTAACATGGGAGGTTATGTGATATTCTTCTTAATTAGAGCACCACAATATCTTTGATTGAATCATCTCTGGCCTCCTTGTCTTCCCTTGTATGTTTTCTTCTTTAATTTACTAAAGGCGGCGTTTTTTTTTGACTTTCACTCTTTCAATATTTTGTACTAGCTGATGCCTGCGACTTCGTCCGCGTGTATTAAGTTTTTTCAATTCCCGCGGGATTTCCTTAATATTCCGGAATCAAAAGTAGTCTATGTCCTTCCCCGGGATGCAAACTATCCCTGTACCTGACAGACAGACCGACAGATACACTTTCGCATTTATAACATTAGTATGGATTCATAGTCTTGATGTGGTTTTTTGTTAAAACTTCCTGACTGTAAAATTATTATAAAATCATTTTTGTTGTTCTATTTTATGCTCCACTTACAAGAAGATGCTATTTTTATAAGCTTTTATAGCTAAGACGTTTTATGTGAGAACTGAGAAAGACTTACGAAGTACCTGTGTTTGTGTTTTTATTTATAATTCTGTTTTTTTTTGCAGACAGTGTTATTATTGAGTTGTTAATTTTTTGGTACCCGCGGGAACTCTTTCATTTTCCGGGATAAAAAGTAGCCTAAGTGTTATTCCAGACTATAATCTATCTCAGTGTCAAATTTCGTCCATATCTGTTCATCCGTTCAGGCGTGATTGAGTAACAACATCCATCCATCTATCCATCCAAACTTTCGCATTTATAATATTAGTTACCTGTAACTTAGTAACAGCATACTCTAGTGTTTATACAGAAACCCACAGCCGTTTATCAAGAACATATGACGTCGACTTCACTCTTCCATAATAAATCGAAATCATAATACATCTCGATGTATTTCCAGATGATATAAATATCTATTTATGTATTACATAAATAAAAAGTTGTTTACTTTATCTGCGATCTTGTCCTTGGGAAGGTTTCTGGTTAATCGGATATACAGACTTTTATGTTGCAAAATAAATTTATGAGTTTAAAAATAACGTAACAGAAATACTAGAGTTGATTTCTTGCTGGTAAAACGCTTGTTTGATTGATCACTAAAACAAATATAAATACTCTGTTACTGAGCTATATTTTACATCAGATCTAATCGATTATTGTATTTTTTTATTAAGATTGTAGTTAGTTTGTTCTTGACAATGATCTATTTATTATAATACAATAATGATTTCTAGCGCTATCCCTGAAGCAACAAATATTTTCGTATGAATTCAGTACACAAATTTTTCCCCGCCTAAAGAATTTCTCTATTTCAGCTCACAATTTCCATCTCAACTTATTTTTATTATGAAAATGTTAACAGCACGTTGTGGTGTACGAAAAGACATGTTATTTTTAATTAAGTAAAATATAGGTCGCTCCCTGCTTCCTCGCGTCATCAATGAAGAGTTGCGACTTTTTATGAGTTTATACAGGTTTTGTTTTGGCTTTATTTCAATTAAGGCGTGGAGTTTTAATATGCTTTTCATTTCTAAAATGTAGAAATAAAAAAATATTTAATAATTAATTGAGAGTCTTAAGAAAATACTGGAGACTTCATTCTTATTCAGTTCATCCTCTGTTTTGATAGCGGGGCGCCTTGAAAAATTTGGGACATATTTTGTCAGCCCAATAAGATAACTTGCCCATGTGCCTGTCTTGTCCAAGTTTGCGTAAATATTTGCATCTTTACACTTGCAAGACTAGAAGAAGATCTTGCATCACTAGAAGCTGGAAGTCTTTTTTATCCGCTTTTCGCCAATCGATGTATCGGATAGATCCAGTCGAATCTCTTTAATCATTTATAGCGTTAGGTAGATGGTTGGTTGTGTTCGAAAAAAGCGGGTAGTCTTCAAAACGAGATGCTAAAGGAGTAGATAAGTTTAAATATCTGGTAGACGAGAAAAAAAACGATAAAATACATCCATACTAATATTATACGCCAAAGTGTCTGTCGGTTTATAGAGATAGTTTATATTCCGGGGAAGGACAAATTTAAGGCAATTTTCATCCTGGAAAATCATATTTTTTCAGGGTTAATCAGAGTTAATCAGAGTTTCTGCGGGATTTTTGTAGTATTATATACACATTATAATATCACCTCTACTCGTTACTGCCTCGTTGGTCTAGTGGTTAGCATGTTCGACTGCGGCCGACGAGGTCCCGGGTTCGATTCCCGGGTCGGGCCATAGCAAGTATTGGGGTTTTCTGACAAGAAATTCTCAGTACTAGCCCGAAGTAAGGAAGTTGGCGGTGTTTCACCCCCGTGCCTCGGAGAGCACGTAAAGCCGTCGGTCCTGCGCCTGATCTCTCTCCGGTCGTGTCGGATTTTCCGTCCCATCGGGCTATGAGAGTAAAGGAACAGAGAGTGCACCTGTGTATGCGCACACACTTGTGCACTATAATATCTCCCGCGCAGATGGCTTATCTCTCTGGAGATAGGCCGCCGTGGCCGAAATTCGGTCGGGAGGACATTATTATTATTTATTATTATAATATCATACACATGGTATTTTCTAAATTCCATACTTTAACTCAATTACAATCACTATCTCATCGTTTGTTGCATTGCCTCAATGTTTTATTAACGATTAGATGCTTATTTGCATCCGAAAGAGCAGCGACCATAGCAAATTACATAAAGACATCACTTATGCTACAAAGGTTCTTGCAGACGACGTGGTTTTCAATTTTAAGTGTAGGTATCTAGCACTGTGTTATAAATACATAGTTAGGTTTTTTGAATACAAATATATAACCCAATCTAGACGCTATTAAGATAAAAAACATAGGTTTATCTCTTTCCCTCATATGTTAACAATCACTCGAAAGAAAACGATTATTTGCTAACAGATGTCATCCTAATTGCCGCTGGGTATAATAATAATTAGTTGTTTATAAATATAAGTATATAATAATATGTAGCATCTATTGCCTTCTGCATTTTTTGCAGCTCTGATAGCTAAATATAAAAATATGCAAAATAAGATTATACTTCGTATTTAAATATTAATGAACAACGAAATGTCAATAATTAATATTTAGTAACGTTAGAGTATAACGGAAATACTAAAACTAGATCTAGGAATAATACTGATTAATAAACGGTAAAATTACTTATTTCACAGATGATTGACAAACTTGTATCTAATTAAATCTATATTAAAGAGATAAGCACTATATTAATTGAAATCGAACAGTTCTTTACCGACAAAATTAAAGTTTGTCCAGTCAAAGAAGTAAGTAATAATATAGTGAAAAGTGCGGTTGGCGATCATGGCTAATATACCAGTGATATTTGTCATATTCTTCGTTACGGTAAGTTTCTTTTAATTTTTGGGGTTATTTCTATTATTACCATTTGATCCTATAGATCCAAATCAGCGATAGATTCACTTGACGTTTTGATAGTACTTCAAAAAATGTAGAGATTTTATGAAATTCCACATATTATTTATCTAAGCTTCAGACGTCAGATATTACAATTATTACAATGAATATTATAAATCTTCATTAAATCGTATCTATCAAGATCCTTTCTCATTCTGAGAAGTCAGTAGTGGTGTATCAAAATTGAGATATCAGATTTGGCTTAAAACTATCCAGATTTTAGCTTAGTGCATGAAGTTTAGCGTACTTTTTTGGTGTAGATTATGCATACAGATTAAATATAACATGGCAGTTAAGCTGATTGGCTGAGTAAGTTCTCTTTGTTAACGTAGGGATGCTAGTTCAATATAGGTAAATGGTCTGTTTGACCATTAAGTTTACAATAATAATATTATATCGCCAGTAAATCCCAGTAAAGTATCGTATAACCTTGTTCCATTTCACTTTGATCTTCAGCGTCAAACAGAAACATTTAAGAGCAATCATTGGTTATGTGTAAATCACTGCAAATTGTAACGATGTCTAGACGGTCAATTTTAAATCATTGTGGTCACCTAGTGTTGATTAGAAAATTTGTGAGTGACATGACGTCCGTGTGTTTTGTCAATTTGGGTCAACCGTCTCAATGTATTAAATATATTGATATGAGACCTTCTTTTACATTGGGCGTGATTAAAATAAACTACCCTTTATGTATTTTTTATTGTGCTGTTTGTTTCAACTATTACTTCAATGCAATCAATCTATTGTATTTTATTATTGACAGCAATTTGCAAAACTACGACGTGACAGCGTTGTGGCTCAAAACTCTACATTAATCTGAAATACCTACAGATGCAGTGGTCCGAATTTTGCAAACGCCTGCTTCGCGCTCTGGATTTATAATTTTTTAGGTCAATTATCAAGTCATCACGCATGACTTATATCCTGGTCCTCTTCCTGAAATCAAACTAGGAATAGAACTGGGAATTCAGTGCTTAAGCATAGAAACAAACTTATTTGCATAGCGTTGTACATGAACTAACTTTGCTTTGGATGCTAGATAATTTTATTAGTAAGTAATAATGTGCTTCAGGACTATTTCTGTATGTCTGAGAAGCTAAAAATCGGTGACACATAGTTTGTTCCGGTACTAAAGACAATAAAACAAAAATTAGGTGCCTTTCCACTAGAGTTGCGCTAATTTGCGGAGCGGTGAAAGGATTAGTAGCGAACCCCGTTTAGTTTCACTTCAGTGCACAAATTTTTCTCCGCATAAAAAGTTTCCACTCTATTTCAGCTCTCAATTTCAAACTCAACTTATTTTTATTATGAAAATTTTTACAGTAAGTAAAATATAGGTCGCTCCCTGCCTTCTTGCGTCGTCATTGGAGAGTTGCGACTTTTTATGAGTCAATATAGGTTTTATTTTGGCAAAACCTTAAATAAACTTTTTTTCAGTCAAAGAAGTGTTTAGTTTCACAGACCTACTGCAGACGCAGTGTGTCTGTGATACTTTTCACTACTCATTTTGCAATGAAAACGCTCCTTTATCCTGGATACCCCATTCTGCCTCCTATCTCACGATAGTTTTGGTCATGACGATATATTGTATGGGAAACTTTGTGAAGTTATTACACGATTGTTTAGCAACTAGTCTCCCTAAGATAGATGTTGCAGCTAACTAAGTTTTGACAACCTACTTTATGGTTCTCTATACTCCCTTCTGCAATGCCCCTAATGCCAAGTCATCAGGTAAGTTTGGCAGTCAATCGCAAATTAGTTTATATAACAAAAGTGCAGTATAAAAGACATTATTGCTTACCAGACTGTTTGCTTACCAGACGCCCATTAAACGAACTTTATTTTATTTTTATCACTATTTAAAAAAATAGTGTCTGTGGTTTCGATACAAATGATTGAAAACTTCGTGCATGGATTAGAGGAGGATCTTGAAATTCTTGTGTAGGAATCTAAAACACATAAATACAAATGTTGCCTCATTTGCCGGTCGTAAAGTTTGGCATTGAAATTATTGTTAGCGTAATTTATAGTACCAGGAAATAACGTTATCGTCAAATGCCGCTGAGGTTATTAAGCGTTTAGCCAGGTTTCATGAGTCTTCTTTTTTTTATACGAGCTGATGCCTGCGACTTCATCCGCGTGGTTTAAGTTATTTTGATTCCCGCAGGAACTCCTCCATTTTCCCGGATAAAAAGTAGCCTATGTCACTCTCCAGATCCTCAACTATACCCATGCCAAAAATCACTTCGATCTGTTGCTCCGTTGCGGCGTGATTGAAGGACAAACCAACAAATCAACAAACAAACACACTTTCGCATTTATAATATTAGTATGATTGATGTATCGTATCCACTCCTTTTTTTAATGCTTAAAAGAGTTCCTAATAAAGTTTACGTGAACCCATTACTGAAAAAATAACAAGAAGTCGGTTAAAAATAGGTTAAATTGAAATTACTAAATCTACATATTTCAGATTAACGCTGCGATAAATATTTTATCTTAGTACCTAATTTAGTTGGATATTTTTTTGTACTGATCATTTAAATGTAACCAGAGGAGTATTTTAGGGTTTTACGCCACGTAGAAAAAAAGCAAAATCTATCAATAAAGAAAAAAACAAGTAGAAAACAATTATTATTGTTATTAGTTATTACATATACAAAAAGAGGAGTTAAATCCGTTCATCGTTTAAAAAAGATATCAACGTATACATATTAATTGCACAAAATAATAATATATCATAGTAGAGAAGGAATGTTGGCGCCACCGCAACGGCGAGTTTTGTTTGCTTGAGGCGCTTCGAGAACGGACACACGGCGCAAATTTTCAATTGATTACTCACGAATTTTCATTTGCTCAACTAGTGCTAATTACAAAAACTGTTGTGTTCATAGAGACGTATTGGAGTGTTATTTTTAACTCCTAATAATCTTTACACGTCTCATTCGACGACCAATGTTCGTATTCTGGAGTTCGAAAGATTCACTTTATTGGTTCTATTCTTTTAGTTAACGAAAATTGTTTAGTCTACTTTGCCTTTGCTCAGAATTAAGACACAGTTTAAATGAGACAGATTTACAAGTATGACAAAAGTTTGTCTATCAAAATATGAGCAAAATCATAGCTGATGTGGAAGGAAAAGTTTTGTATTTACAGTTTAAAGAAATTTTAACTGTATTTTTGGATGATTTATGTAAAACCATGCATCCTCACTAATTCCATACTAATATTATAAACTAGTCTAATAATCATCTAGTTACGAATTAAGTGACAAATTGTACAAAGCAATACGAACATTTTTATAGCAAGAAGTTTTCATAAATTATTTTACAATCGAAGTCATTAAGGTGACTTCTTAACTTAACATGACTTCTTAACTCTTCAATAATAATTTGTTGTTTAACAGTGTTTGCCAATTTTATATTATTAACATTTTAATAATAGAAACGATTAAAGTAAGCTCGACCATGCACCTATTACATAATAATTATTCGCGTATTGTAATACGTTACATATTTACCCAGTTCCAATGAGTAATATCGTGCTGCACGGCAAACACAATGCGACCCAGTTGCCGGCACTGCATAGATACAGTTTGCACAGTCGCTTTGTCGCCTTTTGGTACTTTTGTCTTATTTTCCAACCGTTTCGAATTAGTAATTACTACACATACTTTTTATCTATACCTACTTGATCTTACTTATGTAGATACTACTTCGCTTTATGCTTTTTATTTCAGTTATTTGTAATCGTACTCATACTAGTATTATAAGTGTGTTTGTTCGTTGGTTTGGCCTTCAATCACGCCGCAACGGAGCAACGGATAGACGTGACTTTTGGCATCGGTATAGTTGAGGACCTGGAGAGTGACACAGGCTACTTTTTATCCCGAAAAATTAAGGAGTTCCCGCGGGAATTATAAAAACTTAAATCACGCGGACGAAGTCGCGGGCATCAGCTAGTGTTTTAATATAGCCTAACATTTTTATTTTTTGTAGTCATCGAAATTGAATTGTGCTTATACATTTACTAGCTGATGCCTGCGACTTGAGGTTGCGGTTGAGGATTTTTTCTTCCCGCGGGAGCTCTTTAATTTTCCGGGATAAAAAGTAGCCTGTGCTATTCCAGACTATATTCTATATCTGTGCCAAATTTCAGCCAGATCCGTTCATCTATACATCCATACATCCATCCATACATCCGTACATCCATCCATACATCCATCCAAACTTTCGCATTTATAATATTAGTAAGATGATTGTAGTTGAAAGTTTTGGCGCTAGTTAAATTCCGCCAAGCCAAAATATTAACACCATCAATTTTCTTTTCTTTAGGCGAATTTTAGTAATCAAACTTCAATTCCTTCTTGCCTGAAAGAATTAACTTCGAAGTGATTTTATCCACTTTTGTGAAATACTCTCACTATTTATTCATCTACCATTGTCCTTAAAAACATATTTTCTCTTCAGTTTATTTAGAACTAGATGATGCCCGCGACTTCGTCCGCGTGGACTAAGGTTTTTTGATTCCCGCGGGAATTCCTTATTTTTCCGGGATAAAAAATATGTCCTTCCTTGGGATATAACTTACCTCTATACCAAATTTAAGCAAAATCGGTTGAAAATATGGGCCGGGAAAGCGTAGCAGACAGACAGACAGACAGACAGACACACTTTTGCATTTAAAATATTAGTATGGATTCTTCTTATCTGATTTGATTGTTCCGTCGAACTGAATTTACAGCTTCATAAATTTCGTGCCCGAGTTTCAACTATTCTCTATTCAGTTAGTTGTCTTCGAAACAGACTTTATCAAAAATGTCTAATACTTTTATTCTTAGGCTGCAACCATTGATGTAGAATTTTAGCACTCATACTATTTCAATGGCTGCAACAGTTTTTAGTAGTAGTGAAGTCCATAAGTTATTTTCATAATATCCGCTTGCATCAAAAACTGAAATTTTATCAATTTATTAATTTTGTCAGTAACATGGTTATAGTTCAGGAGCTGGAGAGGGACATAGGGTTCCTTTATCCTGGAAAATCAAAGAGTTCCCACGAGATTCAATCCTAAATCCACACGGACGACGCGGGCATCTTTTAGTATATTAATAAATTATTAATTTATGTCAGAGTCGATTCGCGAAACAAATACATAAACCCATCAGCCGTGAAGTCTTCCAGAAGTGTCCTATGTAATTAGATGGACAGGAACCAACCGGCCACGCAGTTTCTCTCGAACAATTTGACGTGTATCTTCGACCTTACATTCCCTGTATTTATAAACTGTTGCTTATTATTGTAATGTAGATTTGACAGGCTTTTACACGGTGCAATTTCCACCTGCAAATACGTTGCGTTGAGGCCAATGCAATTAGGACTGGTCAGCTTATGATATAGAAAATAAATAAACAATAATTATTCATAGTTATATTCTGACTCATATTAATTCTCAGAGTTGCTATTTTTACCCTCGACGAAGCGGAGACGGTATATGTGTTTGCCCTAAGAGGTTGTGTGTTTGTTTGTTTGTGCACTTTTTTGTTACCATTTTGCTCAAAAAGTACTGGGCCGATTGAGATGCAGTTTTTTGCATTAGATACGTATAGCTTGTGAGAAGGGTTTTAGATATATTTTAGGACCATAGACAACCAAGCTGAGCTGTAGTCTATGATTTTAATATTTCAACATGTTACCATTTTTCACAAAAACTACTGAGCCGATTGAGATGCGGTTTTTTGCATTAGATGTGTAAAGCTTGTGAGAAGGTTCTTAGATATATTTTAGGACCATAGACAATAAAGCTGAGCTGTAGTCCATGATGTTAATTTTTCAACCACTGTTACCATTTTTCACAAAAAGTACTGGGCCGATTGAGATGCGGTTTATAGCATTAGATATATATAGCTTTAGAGAAGGTTCTTAGACATATTTTAGGACCATAGACAACTAAGCTGAGCTGTAGTCTATGATTTTAATTTTTCTATATATTACCATTTTTCTCAAAAACTACTGTGCTGATTTAGATGCGGGCTTTTTGTTTTAGATATATTTAGCTTGTACCTAGATGCTGCCCAGGGTATCATGATAGAGTCAGGAGGCGATCACGGGAACTCCTTAAATTCTCATCGTATACCCGTCGCGTTTGGGCTCTTTTGATTTGTCGTGACAAGCGCGCCTCGGAAAAAAAGGGTTGGGCCATAGTCCACCACACTGGTCAAAAAAACTACTGAGCTGTCAAAGATGCAGTTTTGTGTTTTAGATATTATGTAATATATACGTTTGCTCAGTTCTAATTGTTGTTTCAAAGTTATAAAGGTATAATGGAGCTCTGCAGTTCGTCGTGGGTTTTTTTGAAATTTTTAATTTTATTACTTGTTAATAGATTCTGCTTATTATAATTTAGGGGTTTTACCTATTGCCTACTTCCTTCATAATTTTGAAGGAAGTAGGCAATAGGTAAAACCCCTTCCATAATTGAGTAACGAATGGTATTCAAACGGGTAGTAGTCAGGAGGAGACTCGATATGTATTCGATATTGCCAGTATACCAGAATTAACGTAGTTATGAATTGTTTAATACGTGTATGTAATAGTATTATCTTGAATTGAGTCTCTAGATAAAAGAGTTGGATTGGTGATTGCGTGCCTAACTTCGTCAAAGGTGAAAATTCATTATTAAATGCTAACTAACTGGCTTCAAAAAGGTGCTGTACTTTAACAAGTTAGTTATTTTTAAGTATCGTGAGTGATATTCATTTTAAATATACATAATACAACACGTGTGTTTATCCGGTAATTATGTATATTTAACAGTTACCTACTTAGTTGCCAAAAATTTTGTATGAAAACTAACTCCGTCTCCTGCTTGCAATTTGACGTGCCGATGAATATTTCAGGAGTGCATACGTCGCCAGTAAAGCCGGCTCGGAATTACATCCGAGCCGGGGGAGTCAACGAAGGTAATAAATTTATAATTCAAACGGAGCTTGCCTCATAGAGTATGATAATGGAAAGTCAACGACTGGTCTAGTTACGGTAATAATTGAAACCTCGGCGTGTTTATATTAGCTACTCCATTGTTTTAATTATGTGTCTCTGCCCGGGGTTTAGTTTACTTTGATTTTATAAATCCTTTACAAAGAGTTGCAGAAATTATCGAAGCGTAAATTGTAGTGAAATTTACTTCTTAATTCAGTCCGAAACAGAATCGCTGAACATTGCAGAATTGTATGCATTTTTATTTCCTGAATGTTGAATTTCCAGAATTTCTTTAATTATTGTGTCTAAATATTTTAAGTTCAGTCAGTCTATAGTGTTTAAGTAAGGTTCACTCTTGTACTTCTAACTAAACATTTTGCGTATGATATTCTAGCATATTCAATTATTGTTTTCATCGGCAAAATTTTAGGTATATTGATTAAAATGTAAAATTAACAACAAACTCTTTTTCGCTAAGTATAATCCGCTCTAACCAATATAAATAAACGTTTTTGGTGCAAAGCGTACTATACATCTATTGTACCGCCCGCCCTCATATCACGCAACATAACACACATCAAGACACACTCAAAGCACGTTTCGCTCCGACACTGGAGCATTTTTAGAAGCATTAAGATCTTCAGGATAGCAACAAATACCCTTAACCTGCTTGTAGTATCAACACCGGTGTTTCTATTCGGGTATAAAAGCTTAGGTATTTTTGGTTCGATCTTACGCATTTTTTTCATAATGTAATGCATTAAATCGTATACCCCAAATGAGAGACATCAGTTCTCGCTAAAATAATAACCGTGTCTTCCATATTCGAGAGTCAACAGTGACCTGACTAAAGTGTCAACATTGGCGTTCCATTAAGGCTATTTTTGGTCTGATCTTACACATTGTCTCCTCAACATATGCATTAAATTGCATACCCTAAATGTTTTGGCCTTGCCCATGCTCAGCGTGTGCCATAAACGACAAACAATTGAAAGTAATAAAGTCACGTGCGTAGGCCTAGGCACATCGGCTCGTTTACATTATTCCAGTAAGTTCTTAGAGATGGAATAGCATCATCTTATTCCAGTTTCTATAATATAGACTGCAAATTGGATTCATTAAGTCAATAGCCGTTTGAAGTCGATCATTGTTGGATATACTCGTAGGTTTCTTGAAAAAAATAGCAGTGAACACTCATTCACTGACAGACTCCATCCACCTGGTACTGCTAAAGGCCAAAGGGGACTGACATTGACCTAATACCTTCTCAAAACTAATACAGCGCTGGATAATGTGAACAAGCTTCAAAGTCAAAGATTCCGGACGAAAACAAAAAGTTGTTGAAATTTTACGCCTTTAGGGAAAAGATGAATCAACAAAATACATGAGCTGTTGTTGATTCAATTTTAGCAACACGTGGTCAAATTACTAATCCTTTAATTTGAGGTATACGTCATAATATTATATTTATGTTAAGTTTTTCCTTAAATTAGATTTAAATAATAAATTAGTCATAATGCCACAAATATCATAGATGTGTCCCATTTAATAGAAAATGAATATTATATAGTATTTATTTCAATACTTATGAACCCAAAAGGTTATGATACGAGTACATACGAGTACCTACCATTATGGGTATGTTAATATTTTTCTGCCACTAAGTCCGTCATCACCGATTCTAGAACAAGCAACCTGTCTTAATGTTTCGTAACATTGATTCTGCAGTTTAAAAATGTAATACTTATATGTTTTATGGATAACTACTTTATTATATCGGAAAATTACGATGGGTTCCTATGCCAGATTAAGAAAATATCTTTGCTTACAAAATTGAGAGAAAAGTTTATATTTTTATCAAATTAGATAATGAAGGAACGCTATAAAAACGTACAACAATTTTTATATCATATTAGTCATATTTTATATCATAGTCTCTATTAAAAATTTAATAGGTATATTTAGAAACGTTTATTCATAAATTAAAAAGCACTTATCCGAATTATCATCATAATATTATGAATTATAGGCGTCATTATTATATTACAATTCACAGCTAAATTAAGAATTCCCAGAACATCCATTACGATCACTAAATGTTAAGTTTAGGTGACGAGTAATTTAAGCAATTCTATAAAATTTTAACTTCTCAATCCCGCGCCGGATCTTTGAACAGCTTTTTAAAAAACCAACAGACAATCTCATCTTTCCTGAACTGAATCCGACTGATTCATAAAAAATGAGTGGGTTTTAATGGGGGCGTAATGCCGGTCGCCACTTTAATGTTTTCTTTTCATTAAGAACTGGTTCTATAAGAATCACTTAGTACTGACCCTGCTGAATTAAAATAATAATAATTGATGTCAATTTTGATTGATGTCAACTGTCAAATTTTTTATTATACATTAAACCACTCTATCAGACTTCTAAGCACCGCATGCTAAAATGCGTAGGTAAAACGTCGTTATTTCAGGGCAAATGATTTATTTCACACAAAGTTATAAAAACGCTATTTTACTCCTCAATCATTTGTGGGCGCCGTACCCAACAATAAAAAATTTGAGCCCTTAGGGCAAACCTCCCTTTAATAAAATCTTAGAGACCTTCATATTAATTACTTATTAAACAACTAGATGATTCCCGCGACTTCGTCCGCGTGGACGACGAATTCCCACGGGAACTAACTGAATTTTAAAACATAAAACAACAAACAGACCTATCGAGCTGAAATTTTGCATACAAAATTTTGTTTAGTTTAGATTACAATGCACTCCCAAAGATGCAGGACTAGTAATTTTTATACACCTCCATGATATTATGGGTATACTGAAGAGAATACAAAAAATAAATGACGTCATACTAAATTCAACATGGCAGACAATACAACCTTGTTTTTAAAAATGATTTAAAAAGTAGTATATATACCTAAAGTCAGATTTTTGATCTATTCATATTTTTTCATTTAGTTAATACAATAAAACACTCAATCACACACACAAATATACTTCACACAGCAATCCTATAACTATTCTATTAGATCAGCTGTAATGCAATGAATGTCCCATGAAACTTTCTTCCATCAATCATTTGGATTATCTGTTCATTTAAGTAACATCGTTTTATAAGATCCTGTTTAGTGGGCGAAAACCTTAACAGCACTAGTGTCGGTCAATACGAAATTTAGAGGCGTTATCTTGTATTGGAGGCTCATAAAACTGACATTATTATCAACTAATGTTCTACACGCATTAGTGTCACATCGAATGTTTCGACATGATGTAAGCGTAGCCATATGCATCTTGGTATTGACGTACCTACATTTTCGAGAATTTTGTCACACGCTTTTTTAATTCGATCCCTATTATATTATTAAGTAAGTATGTATAAGATTTAAATGGAAGTCTTTCGTCTGAAAAGCTGTTAGCTGGAGTGAAACATTCAATTTGAACAATACCAAAGGCAGGCAGGCGTGGCAGAGGTGAAACTAAAAAAAGAGGTTGAGCGTTTGTTAAAATTATTTTGAATCATGACAGTCAGAAATGTGGAGTTGGTGTTAGATACAGATGCAAACACGCAGAATACCTTTGCATGTATAGCACATCTAATTCACAAACACACACTCGACACAAGTGTCACAATACCACGAAGTGTAAAGATCCTACTGAATGAAGCCTTATTATGTTCAGCAGTGGCAATATGTCTTTAACTTGTTAAAACGATGGAAGTTTATCGAAAAGTCAAAGTCACAGGTCATATTTTATTCAATGTTGTAGGTACACTTTTGAACGTCAATAATTTTGCTATAGGTATCTATGGAAGTAATGGAGATAATTATTGTAGATCATACTCTGAAAGCTAAAGCTACGAGGGTTCCAAAGTCACTCGATTACGAAAAACAGTCCATATCACTAAAAACTGATCAGAGCTGCTAGGACAATAGTTCAGATACGTATTCCCAAATCCCTAGCTTGCTTGTCATATTATTTTGTACTCGGTAGGTTAATTTACCATCTCAAAGCAATAGAACTAGCTTGAGTGCTCGAAGCAAATATGTGATGTTGTTTTTAGGGTTCCGTAGCCAAATTTGGCAAAAACGGAACCCTTATAGATTCGTCATGTCTGTCTGTCTGTCTGTCTGTCTGTCTGTCCGTCCGTATGTCACAGCCACTTTTTTCCGAAACTATAAGAGCTATACTGTTGAAACTTGGTAAGTAGATCTATTCTGTAAACCGCATTAAGATTTTCTTACAAAAATAGAAAAAAAACAATAAATTTTGGGGGTCCCCATACTTAGAACTGAAACTCAAAAATTTTTTTTTCATCTAACCCATAGGTGTGGGGTGGGGTATCTATGGATAGGTCTTCAAAAATGATATTGAGGTTTGTAATATCATTTTTTTCTAAACTGAATAGTTTGCGCGAGAGACACTTCCAAAGTGGTAAAATGTGTGTCCCCCCCCCCGTAACTTCTAAAATAAGAGAATGATAAAACTAAAAAAAATATATGTTGTACATTACCATGCAAACTTCCACCGAAAATTGGTTTGAACGAGATCTTGTAAGTAGTTTTTTTTTAATAAGTCATAAATCGTAAACCGCAATTTACCTTTCATTCAATCAACTCAAATATTTTAAAAAAACATTTAATTTAAATCTTACTACAGGTTTGTACGGAACCCTCGGTGCGCGAGTCCGACTCGCACTTGGCCGGTTTTTTTTTTTTTTATTTAAGTTTCGCGTAAAGAAAACATTAAAATAATAACTATCTACTATTAAAGTAAACTTAACTATACGTTATAATAAATAATTGAGCGATATCATGATTAGTGGAGGAATGCAACTTAATTAGTAACGACCAAGGTGGCTATTCACATACATTTTTGTATTCGCGTGTATTCCATAAATAAATATAGAACCAGTAATTATTTTATAGTCAAGGGTGGTCTTGGTCTAGACTCTAGGTATATGCGTAGATCTCATGAAACGTAAGATAAGAGCTAATCCACTACGGACCGGATAGGACAAAACGTATGCGCAAAACGTCTGCGTTTACTTTACCAATTTGTATACAAAAATATATTATTATAAGGCACCAAAACACTATGAATTTATACAAAAGTAAGTAGTTTTCACGATTCTGTAATTCCAAGATATCCCTTTCTGCATTGATTGGCGTATCTAACGTTCTAAGCATCATTATTCTAAAATTACAGAGGGCTTAGGAATAGTATTGAGGTATGGTTTAAATAATTGTAGATATTCTGCTTCGCCTGTCAATATTACGTTTCAATCATTGCATTGAACCTGTAAGATACTATTAAGTTTTCTGTGATTGAACGTCGGAATAGTGATCATAATGCATCCTGCAATTTGTATTAAAGATACCCATGTTGGTTGAGACTTGAGACTGGATGAGATTCTTATTTCAAAAGTTTATTATATTAAAACTGTAAAAGTTTATTGTTTTGTATGTAGGTAAACTCATCGCGAAAAACCAAAACATTTGCGGTTGTGATAACTAATTTCTTTAGTACTGAACTTATACATACCTACTTTTATCGAAGAAAAACCTGAATTCTAGTCAGAATAAAATATTAATAACCTGATCACAGAATAATATAATAGTACTGACGTAACCTGATGATGACTTCGTTCGCGTAGATTAAGTTTTTTATTCTTAGGAGAAGTTCTTAATTTTCCGAGATAAAAAGTAGCCTTCCCCGAAAATTTCATTAAAATCGGTTTAAAATATGGGCCGGGAAAGCGTAGCAGTCAGACAGACAGACACACTATCGCATTTATAATATTTGTATGGATTGGTATTTTATTATTTCTACATTTTTAGAGTAGGAGAAAAACGATATTTTGCTGTAAGTAACTACTGCGTCCTTTATTCATTTTTCTTTGTAGCACTCTTAGGAGAGCAGTTGTGTTCATCACGAAGTGAAGGCATGAATTTATTGGCCTCACGAGAGTTTGCCTTCATAGCCGTAGTGTATTGTTGATACGATCTTCATATCTTTGAAACACACTGTTCTGTCCTCAGCTTACGAGACGAAACATATACCTTTTATTCCTATATTACATATTTTTACTCAATTGAATTTGATTCCTTTGATTCAGTATCCGCAGCTACATCCCTTAATTTCTAAATCCATGTTTTATCATGTATCGTGTACCGCGTCATAACTAACCATATAGCAAGCCAGTTATTCACGTATTAAATTCCACAATTACGGTTCGCCGGGCCCTCCACGACGCGTGTAATATGCTGACGTGTTAATCCTCCCCTTGCTCGCGTAGATGCGGATCATCCGACGGGTATGAGTTGTATGGCCGTGGCTAATTTAATATTGCGTAAAGTATGAGTAAAAGCTTGTTTTTACATGCTCTATTTTGTTATTTTATCTTTGAGCGTGTAGTCTACAGTAATCAAGTTTGGATATTAATGGAGTGTTAGTAATCCCGTATATTGCAAATCAGTTATGCTTCTTCAACATCATGTATTCTATGGGTTAAAATACCTAGTTTTAGCTTGACTGCGTTCGAACAGTGATAGGCTACTTATTAACTGATTATACAACGTCGACTTTTTAATCGGCGGTCCTGTCCAGGCAAGTGCTTTAACTTTTCGGAGTTATGTGTGTTTTGAACCATAAAATATCACTTGCTATATGGATGAAAGAAAACATGCATCGTGAGGAAAGCTGCATTCCCGGGAGTTTTCTTTAATGTTTTTAAGGTGTGTGAAGTCTGCCAATTCGCAGTTGGCCAGATTTGTGGACAACAATCTCAACCCTTCTCATTCAGAGAGGAGATCATTCCTAAAGTTATGACCAAATTTTAACCCGGGTACCAAAGTTGACCTGTTTCACTTGATTTCCTTTTTTTTGGAGGCTCTCAGCAAAAAATTTATGGCAGAGTAATAAAACACATAATTCAATTATTTATTTTTGTTCGCAGGTAGTGGGTCGTGAAGATGTTTTGGCATCTACGGCGACGCGCGATGTGCACTGCGGCCGGCGGCTTGTATCCGGGCTATTCTCACGTCCGCGCCTGCCGCTGGGCTATTCCTACGTGACGACCGTCCCGCGAGGCGCGTGCAGACTGAATGTCTCCGAAATCGTCTCCAGCGAGAACTATATCGGTAAGCTTAAAAGCTTCACAGGCTGGTCTTGCGTCCTCTTTTATATGCTGGGTTCTTCCTTAGAGCTTAACTACTAGGTTTGTTTTTCAAAAAGAATCAATCAACCGACCAATCAATATTTATTTATTCAAATTAGGTACACTGTACACTTATTGACGTCCAATCCATACTGATATTATAAATGCGAAAGTGTGTCTGTCTGACTGACTGCTACTTTCACAGCCCAACTACTCAATTGATTTTGATGAAATTTGGTACAGAGATACTTTACATCCCCGGGAAGGTCATATGCTATGCTTTTTATCCCGGAAAATTGAAGAGTTCCCGCGAAGTCGCAGGCATCATCTAGTTGCTTATAAAACATGATGGTGATAGTCAGTTACGAGCATCTTAAAACTAAAGTTACGAGGTTTCCAAACGCGCCCATCTGAGAAGAGCCCACAACAAACTCAGCCGAGGTTTTTTTAATCACCATCTCACAAATCATCTTAAACTACGGAACTATCAGAGCCATTAGATCAAATTATTGGCAAGCTTGCTTGTCATTTAAGTAATCCTTTTACATGGTAATATGTATTTTATAAATTTTTATAAAGTTTTTTTATTCTCGCCACGCTTTTCCTACTCGACGAAGATCCTCCACTGCAAAGTGCAAGTTACATAAAATGCCTCATTAGGAACACAATTAAAACATGGCAAGATCGCTACTCTTCCACCGCCACTGGAGCAGTCACCAAATTATTCTTCCCCGAAGTGCAAGCTGCATACAAGATACTGAAGAACATTAGATTAGATAACACTAAGGCGCAACTGTTTACTGGCCACGGAGGTTTCAGAAAATATCTGTTTAAATTTAAACTTGCTCCCAGTCCATTCTGTGTTTGCGACGACAGTACAGAAGAATCCATAGAGCATATTCTGACAGAGTGCCCCAGATTTCTGGGCAAAAGACTGGACTGCAAACATAGATTGGACAGGGAAATAGAAGTGAATAGCATCTGCGAGCTGGTCAAAGACGAAAATTGCCGGGCTGCCTTCTTGGATTATGCCATTAAGATCGTCCAAACTGCAGCCAGGGCAAATGGGTCAACAATTTAATAAGAGAGTTATTTTTAAGAGTAGTAGGAATTTAGAATAGGTAAATAGTTGTAGTTTAATTTATTAGTTATATTTATTGTATTATAGTATACCTATATAGGTCACAAAGGTGCTACATTATAAATAGTAGCAGAAAAAAAAAAAAAAAAAAAAAAAAAAAAAAAAAAAAAAAAAAAAAAAAACCTAATTACTATATAAATCATGCCATATCTATGATATATTGAAATACTAGTACAAAAAGGCCACGATAAGTTAACAAATGAAGAAAATCGCAACAAATTAGGTCAATATTAGAGAAATAATTTCATACAAGTCGAGGTAGGTTTGATTGAAGTCGGTCACACGAGTTCAATTGTAGATATACTTAGTAGTAAATTAGCAATGAACAGATGTTGTCTGCAAGGCCGTTAATAAAGCTTTTGGTTCCACAGTGCCTGTCAATAGTATCAATTTCAATACCTATCAATATTTAATTGGTATGATTTTCTGCTCCAATACTGGGTCGATTGGGACTTCAACAAAGAAAAGGGCACAAGAGAGCAAAGATTTATCAATAGGAATAAGTACAAGGCAATTTTAATGAACACTATTATTTTACTGAACATTATTATTTGGTACGGTAATGGAGATACATTTTTTTGCAGGATAGGCTTGCGCTTGACAAGTATCACACCTATTGAAAGATGGTCTAAGGCTCACGATGGTAGGCTATTCTGTGCGAGATAGGTGAAGGAAGGATAAGTTTTTGCAGTTCCTGAGGCTCTCCAAAGTATATTGGACTAGCTGGTGCTTCGTTCGCGTGATTTAAGTTTTTTTATTCCCGCGGGAACTCCATAATTTTCCGGAATAAAAAGTAGCCTAGGTCACTCTCCAGGTCCTCAACTATAACCATGCCAAAACTCCGTTGCGGCGTGATTGAAGGACAAACCGACAAACCAACAAACAAACACACTTTCGCATTTATAATATTAGTAAGAAGTATGATGGAAGACCGACAGACAGACAGACAGTGTGACGTATAAAGAGCAGCTAGTTAGTGCAGATCTAGATGCTACATGATTGTTCTAGTTAACAGAAACAAATCTTTATTGAAATGGTTTTTGATTAGTAGAGCACTGGTGGTTTAATAGAGAGATGAAGAGCATGTTAGTGCAAAGATCGATGTCGAATCGATTAATAGGAATTGCAGGCGCACATTTACGGCGCATCTCTTCAATAGAGGCGCCTACGCCGCAAATTGTGAGATAAATGGAGATAGCCGCTGTTACAATTGACGGTTAATTATTTGCATGACGCACTGCAACGCTCCGGAATACCAATTTGCTGATTGTTCCGTAAACATTAAGATCAGTCCAGATTACTGGCGTGTATAATTTCAGTTTCGGAATACATTCCTCATAAGCTTTCGACCTACTTAGGCCTACCTACTAACTGATGCAGGCCTATGAGTTCTTTTTGTTTTTTGTTGTTCATCTTCTACCTGTTTTAGTATATAATTGGACGTTTTCCGTACATTACTAACACGTAAAATGGTGTAAATGTGGCTTTCCCCGGATGTAATGATCATATTATTGTTTTCGCTTGTAAAAATTGGTATGTTTTTGAACCAACAGAGGTGAACCCAAAAATAAAATTCTTGTAGGTACTAATAATATTTAAACCTGGATTTATTATGGATTACTTTACGATGGCAGTAAAATCACAATAAAATACTAGTAAGTACGTATTCTTGGTATTTGATAGTATGTAACATATTTTGCAATTGTTCTAGCACTGAGAGTATCCAATGGATCATACATTGTGAACGGCGAATTTGCTGTGAGCGCCCCGGGCACTTACGAAGCGGCTGGGGCACGATTTATATACTCCCGATCTGCCAGCCTCGACAATATATTTGCGATGGGACCCATACAGCATCCTATCGATATCATGGTAATTATTCATTTGCGGCTGTGAGAATATTTCAAACACTGCTTTGTTAGTTTAGTTTGGCTAGCTTATTCAAATACGGATCATGAGGATTTCGGTTCGAACCCGAGTCGTTTAAAAAATAACTAATTGTATTTTTCTCTCGAGAAATTAATTCTCTCTAGTAAGTGTAACCTGGATTTATGTAGTTGGCGTGGCGTTATAGTTATAACCTGCAAGTAAGCTCTATCCATTCGACATGACTTAATGACACCCATCGTACTATGAGAGTGAGGGAATAGAGAATGCACCAATGTTTGCGAAAGTGATTGTAGACATGTTGTTGTTTTTCTAACCGCCATTGATATTGGCCACCATGGTTCGATATTTGACCAAGGACATCATATAATTATCATTTTAAGTATTTCAAATATTTCTTGCGAACTTTCTTGCTTTATAGTTAATTTTGGTTTGTTCTAGGTGCTTTATACTCAACCGAGTCCGAATATAAAATACGAATACCTTACTGATTCATCACCAGATGAGACTGGTAACGATATTCCAACTGCTAGCAGCGTTCCTGTACATCATCCAGTACAAAGACACCATCGTCACCATAACTCTGAATCTCATACGCGGGCATTGGATAACTCTGGTCCATCGTTGTCGAATCAAGCAGAATCTAACTCTATTGAAAACCGTTACCAAATAGATAGTAATATAATTGGGGATAGAAAGTTTATGTGGAAGATTTTGTCGTACACGCAATGCTCGAGGACTTGTGGAGGTGGGCTTCAAATAGGGAAATTCAAATGCGTTGAAGTTGGTGAAAAGGAGGATCGTGAGATATCCCCTGTTCACTGCACGGGATCACCGCCTTCTTCCCGTCGCAGAAGATGTGGCGTTACACCTTGCCCTCCACGTTGGAGGGCCGCTGCTTGGGGGCCTTGTCCTGTTTGTGGACCAGCCCATCGAACTAGGATCGTAGGATGCGTACAGGATCACGCTCGAGGAATTACGAAGGTAATCTTTTTTACACTTTACCAACCTTTGTGTTAACGTTGGTAGCTGGACACTAATGGTACTTGTCCACTGGAACTGATCAGTGCAGGAACGTATTCAACATACAAATAAGATTGCATAGATAGTGAAGGTAAAATTTTCACGTCGTTATCAAACACGTCTCCACTTTACTCGGTTTCACAGGACCGCCAAGCCTTTCTTCAATTATTGAAGTAGCGTGGCTTGACTAACTATCCACATCAGCTGTTTTAAATTAGTCAAAGAAATCATTGCAAGCAGCGCTCTCTCTCTAGCTACCGACATGCAACCGACAGATGATGTACTACAGTATCCAATATGATTTTTGTTTTGCAGATAAGTGACCAAAAATGTCCTCTACCAATGCCACCAAGTAAAGAAGTATGTGATGTCCCTAACTGCGATGGTACGCCAAACACTGGAAACGCACCACGACTCGACGCTCGTCGTCAAGTACGACCAAACGACCACGTTGATACGTTCCGTGAAGGACCAGTGTTATCACTCGTTTCTAATGTATCGGATAATGAAATTAGCTCTGTGCAAGGCAAACCATTCAGCTTCAGTGCAGTTGGAGGATGGCTGTATACAGAATGGTCAGAGGTATTATTCTTTTTGATATTATTTTATCGAATCTAGATTCGGTAAAGTTGGATCTTTGCTTTTTAGCAGACCAACAATTCTACCACCAGTTCGCTTTATTCCAACGACTGGTTACCGCCAACTGGCAGTATAAAAACGCTTCTAAATTATCAAAATCAATATTCACGATAAGACCTCAAATTAATTTTTCTTCATATTCTCCAGTGTGTAGGATGGTGTGTTGGCGGAGGAGTACAATCCCGAGGAGTTCGCTGTGCTGATCCCAGTGGATGCGGAGCGCATCGGGCTCCCCACTCCTCTCAAACTTGTGCACCTAGGAAACAATGCGACGCGCAGTGGTTTAGCGGTATTTAGTTTTATCATTTTAATTTTACTCTTGTAGTTTAGGTCATTATAATTTATTTTAAAGAACATCAGTTCTAGGTATAAAAGAGGACCTATTTTTCATGGGTTTTAGAGGGGGAGCCGCGAGCGGGTGACTTGGCGTGTCCGATTATATCATTGACTTTGAAACCTCGATAAACAAAGTTTGCATTAGTTTTATACACTCTTCTACTAGCCATTTCATTATGTATGTATGTATTCAGGTGACTGGTCTCCATGTACCACGACATGCGGTGGACGTCAAATCAGAGGAGTTATTTGTATCGGTAGCAATGGAAGAAGGTTGAGAGACGCTTCATGCAGAGCTCCAAAACCTGAAACTGAAAGGTCTTGTGGGGGAACTTGCGCTCCCTCCTGGTACCTTAGTGATTGGGGAGAGGTTTGTATACTACTCTTACCTTTTAAACCAAAACGATAGGTCGTAATAGTTATTACATTTTTATTCTAATTATTATCATCGGTTCTATTTATGATAGGTATATTATTTGAAGTAAGCATGTATCTTATCAAATGCATAAAATATGTGTATTTTTTGTCTGAATGCGGTCTTTGTACTAAAACTTCTGTTTAAATTATAAAATATGTTATGTCTCCACCTGTCTATGGCTATAACTTTAGAAACACCCTAAATATCGAATAAATTTTAAAAATTATGCTAAAAACAAAATAATTACTACGTAAATAAACTATTATCGATAAATAAATAATATAAATTATTATTTTTTTTATTGTGTTTATCCAGTGCACCGGCCCCTGCGAAGCCGCCATTCAAACTCGCACGGTATGGTGCGCACGCGGCGGCGCAGAGGGCGCCAGTGGGGCGGCTAGAGACGCGGACTGCGCGGGAGTGCGCCCACCGGCGAGACGCTCGTGTGTGCCGCCGCGATGCTCCACCAGGCCTGTGGTCAAACCTGCCATAATTAGCGCTGTACCATCAGGTAACATGGGAGCACTTATACATGTCGTATCTCGTATCTATTAATTACTCAATGGCCCATAAATTATTGGTTGTAGTGAAATAACATTATAATAGGTAGGTTCATTATACTCGTATTAACTCGTAAAGAGATGTATCTTGTACTTACCTATTTCCTTAAATATGTACTTTATATGTGTTCTTTTAGGTACTGAATTCTGGCCAAATTATATTTTATCATACCTGATCATTCTGATTATGTTTTGTTGCTGTAATATATTTTAATCTTTTCCTGCAAGCGGTAAAGAAAATGACTAACATAACTGTAGAATCTTAACGTATCTTTGATTTTTGTAGTATATTTTCAAATTTTCGATTATTATTTTGATTACAGATCCACAACAGCGAGTAACGAGACACCAAAGCCAAACTCAAAACGTCAAGCAGCGTTCGTTTAGTACTAATGGTAATTATTTTAATATTGCTTACTTTGAATTCTGAGTATGCTCTATATGTAGGTATATTATTATTACCATCTAATCTGACTTAAGTCAAAGTATCCTCTAAAGTCAAATGTCGTCGTCATCGTCCTCTCAACCTATAAAAATCCTCTGCCGGGCGAAGGTTTCCTGCATGGATCGCCATTCGCCACAGAGCACGGCTTGTGCCGCTTGTATCCAGCGGCTCGTTTGCACGGACTGGTATCGGGCAGCAGCGGCACCAGCGCAAGCAGTCTGGCCTTGCGATCGCAAACCCGCATGCCCAGCGTGGCGATTGTTGGGCATAACCCTAAATGGATAGGTCATGGACAAAAAAGTCAAATACACCTAACCTACTTATATTATTTTTTTTTGTTTGTCTAGGCGCATGCGTAGATAAGCTCAGCAACTGTGCCCTGGCGGTGCAAGCGCGCCTCTGCCACTACCACTACTACGGCGACAACTGCTGCCACTCTTGCCACGGACGATAGGCGCCATCGTAACGGTTAATATATTTTTAAATTAATTATATAAAAACATTCTTCTAAATAGAATTTTAAAACATAAAGGACTTGGCTAACGGCAAGAACGTATCGCTAAGCTATTTACCATTCCGGTACGATTCCATGTAGAAACCGATTAAGGGTATGGGTTTAATATAACTGCCATACTCCTTGTCAGGCTAGCCCGCTGCCATCTTAGACTGCGTCATCATTTACTATGTTAGATCACAGTCATGGGCTAACTTGTTGTGCGATAAAAAGAAACTTACACTATTCTTGTAAAGCTGTAGGTATGTTCTCAATCTTTTTCCAGTTAATAAGTTTTCTGTAAAGTAATAATTATTTAGTGAATTTTTTGCCTTTTGTGTATATTTTATTACCTACAAAATAATGAAAACAACATCGACCACGTGTTATCTTTTTTAATTCCATGGGAACCCTATTATTTTCCAAGCAAAAACGATATGCTCGAATAACGGATGTAAGCTTTCTCTGTACCAGACGAGACAGGGCAAACAGACAAACATAATATAGGTTATGTTAGTTGGTCTAGCATATATAAAGCTATTTTATTTTTATTTTCAGGTACCGTTAGAAGAATCGGAAGGAGTTGACTCATAGTATTGTGATACAGATGGACACGTATAAAAATACACACACCTGTTTTTAATATATATTTACCATTGCACTACCACAATTCTCACTGTATTTGACTTTTTAAAAAACTTGCGTAACTTTTACTAAATGCTAGAAGAATTATTAAATAACAAGCAAAAAAATTGCCTTGTCACCATTAACTTAAATCTAAAAAGAATGAATATCAGTTATTTTTCTGCCTTTTTATACTTCAAATAATCTATTTTTGTCCTTTCTCCACACAATTGTTTGTCGAATAAGTAATATTGTTCATTTGTATCTCTTTAAGTTAGGAATAGTTTTGTGATCTCCAGTCTATAGAGTTTCTGAATTAATGTTATATATTTGCCTTTCGTGTCTTTAGATTTTGATAATAATATTATATTTTAGGAGAATTTTATTAAAAACTGAAGAACCGCGAAAGGCAGATATTATAGATACGGATTTAAGAATAATATTTTCCATTTAAAAACAATATTAATACTTATAAATAAATAATTTTAATGTTTGCTCTTAAATATATCGTCGCACATTGTTTAGAATTTTCTGCACACTAAAGTAACTTGCCTTTTTAAATTATCACCAAATTTCAAACAAGAAATAAAGTTTTAATAAGTTAACGTTAGAGATTCAAAAAAATTTTACTGTAAGTTAGTTAACTTGTTTCGATAGATTTAGACGTTAAATTTAGGCTATGCTCTTAGATTACGGTTTATAGTATTCCTTAATAATTTTACTGTAACAAAGAACAATATGTTTCTATTTGTAGCGTAGATACAATGACATTGTGTTCATTATTTATTGATTCTGATTGTGTGAACAAAGAATTTGTCCTTTGAAGCAGTGCCACCTAACGAGATACACGATAAATCAAGGAGTGACATTGAATCGTTAATTACTCGTAAAACACGAATGCGTGCGTACTTAACACTACGGTCACGAAATGTGTCTATTCGTTAATTTAATTAAGTATATTTTATGTGATTCGAATTTTAATTTATGATTTATAGACCGCAGTGTATGAAGCGCCAACGGCATGGCGACTGGTTTGTCATTATTTTATTAGAATCTATTAATTTATCTCCTTAATGAACGTATCTTTTTTCTTTTTTTTCATATGATTTGCATTGCATCAGAAATCATTGTCAGTAAGTATTTATTATATTGTTTAGGTATATATTAATTATATTATTATTATGCCCCTTTTAGACTAATCATTTAAAATCTCGCAGTCAGAAATGACCGAAAATGTAATATGTAGTGCGCCCACGTCACCAAAGGATTCTAAGCTCAAATATTTGAAATGAGGTCGAATTCCAACAAGTTTTGGAACTCCGTTTGAAATTACCTTCGTCAAAAGTAGAACCCTCAGATTACTGCTGTACAAAATTAAACTAACGTTACCTACTGGAATATTCAGAACTAAATACTTTCTAGCTTTTCACTGGTATGAAAGTACGTAATAAGTAATGTTATAGTGAGTAAGCTTACTTACTAGTATCTGAGAGTAATTTTATCATTGGTGAAAATGAAATCCAATAAAAGGTTTCAGTTAGGTAGTTGTATAGAGTATATTATTTGGTTTGGCCAACTGATTTTACTTTTTAATAATTAAATATTAGTAACAAATTTTTAAAATGGTTGAAAATTTCATAATTTGGTCCATGCTAAAGTTTAGAAATAATCAAATTTTAGAGCTGTCAGTGAGTTTTGATCAGCCTTTCATAACTGATTTTCTAAACTACCTACATATTTTTATTTCAATTTACAATATCTGATACAAGTTTATTAACTCCTTTTTTTAATATATCTTAAATTAAGTTAATTATATGTAAATAGGCACAATAAACCAAAATCTAAATTAAAAACTAAAATCTTAAAATTATTCCTCGTCGATGCCACCGCAGTGAGGTGCCCAAGATAATTTATTAATATCCTTAATGTCGTATTTGATGAAATAATAAATATTTGTAAATCGTTTGGGGTAAAAATAAATGTGAATAAAATATAAGAATATTACTATACTTACGTGCTGTAATTTCAGTTTAAATTTTTCACTTTAATCTACTGGTATGGTACTGCATCATAAGGCAAATTTTGTGTAAATATATTTACTTTAATATGTATAGCGCATTTATTTACCGGCTGTAAGTATTTATGTAATAGGTAACAAGTACAATAAATTATAAATGTACCATCACAATTATGTTAAAATTGGTTTCTACTAAGATAACATCAAATACTGTCTGTACTAATAAAGCGTGTAACATCGTACAAAAATAATAAGCTTTAAACACCAACATTCGTTTTATTTGATACTTACTCCCAGCTGAGAAAATACGTATGAAATATATCTACCTGTTCCGAATCCCACTCAAATAAACAAGCCCTCAAGACGATAGCGCCACAGCCACAGCGCCAGGTAGGTTCGCAACTGCCTCCCAATTCTTTTATCTCAGCGGCCATCAAAAGTTAAAGCCACTGACCATTTTTTATCCATTGAAGGTTTGCTATGAAATATTATTTTTTTATTTCACAGCAAACCTTCAATGGATAATAAATATAATTATGTCAGTGGCTTTCATTTTTCGATAGCCACTGAGTAAGAGAATAGTCTTCAAAATACATAAATAAGAAAACTGCTCTGAACCGTTAGAAGCTAGAATAAGAAAAATTTAAATATATATTAGTAAGTTGTGTAATTGTTATATTCTAAGTCCCTTCGGGGCAGAAGGCAGACATCGGACACCTTACGTTTCAGCTCTCTCCAAGTGAGGCCGAGCTTTTTCACGCCGTCTAAGATAGTACGCTTTATGAACCTATAGGTTTCAGTATATATTCCTAGCAAAAGTTTTGCAGCCACCTAAGATGGCCTATCGTTCATTGGCCAATGGCCAATGCAGCTTCTTGATGTAAGTACTGAAAGACAATCTTACTGCAGAATTGCAGAGTTGTGGCTGCAGAGCTTTTGGTTTGGTAGACATAGTATTATTCGTATTTCGTGGTTGTCACCTGTGTAGCGATGAAGGCTCTATAGATGTTTTGCTCCCTCGGCGGTCGGTACAGAATGATGCCCAAGTATTTAGGTATCATACTAATATTATAAATGCGAAAGTGTGTTTGTTTGTTGGTATATTGGTTTGTTGGTTTGTTCTTCAATCACGCCGCAACGGAGCAACGGATCGACATGATTTTTGGCATGGGTATAGTTGAGGACCTGGAGAGTGACTTAGGCTAAAAGGCGGAAAGTTAAGGAGTTTCCGAGGGAATCAAAAAAACTTAAAACACGCGGACGAAGTCGCGGGCATCAACTAGTATGTTATATCTTTAGTGCCTAGTACACTATAGTATTATTAGCGAAATTAAATACCAAGAAAATTGTACGGTAGTTCAGGAGGAACAAGCTAAACGGTTGAGCTTGCAAACATTGTTATGAGGATAGGTACTCGACCGTTCTATGGGACACCGTTGCGTACTTGACCTCCTAAGGCAAATAATTGTCATTGGTTGGTCCAACCGAAGGTCATTCATTGCCTATTCCGTATTTCAGTGGCTATGTAAATTATGTATGACATTCCGTAGTAGTGGTAGATTCGCAAGTAGAAAGTCAAAAGAACTTGTAAAAGTTTATTTGAATAAAAGATTTCAATTTCAATTTAGGTACACTTTGAAAAGTGAGTATTATGCAAAACTAGCTGATGCCCGCGACTTCGTGCGCGTGGATTGATCATTTTTGTTTCCCGCGGAAATTCTTTAATTTTCCGGGATTATACGCAGCCATGTTATTCCAGACTATAATCTATCTCTGTGCCAAATTTGATCCAGATCCGACCAGCCGTTCGGGCGTGATTGAGTAACAAACATCCATCCATCCACCCAACCAAAATTTCGCATTTATAATATTAGTAAAAGAAGTTTAGTAGGGTTTCAAAAGACTATGTAGAAAATAAAACAACTTTTCTCAATATCTTATTCATTTTATTTGTTATCTATTTACATTATCAGTACAAATCATCTGGTGCATCATTCGCTTCTCATTCCTATATCAACTTCTTAATATAATATTGTCAATCAGAGCAACATCTTTCTTACACCTTTCTCGTGGCTCAAGTTTAAACGCAACGACACAGGTTTTGCAATGATTGAACTGGGAGGCTGTTTTACAAGGCCGGTACAACACCAATAAGCATGTAACCAGGGCAGTAAGTAGGTACGCAAGACATCATCGTGATGCAGAATTTCAATATTTCGGTACGACAGTCTGTCGACGATTCTGTGCGGCCTATTTCATGCGGTCCTATAGCATTTTTTTGTTTTTTTTTTAACCCCCGACGCAAAAAAGAGAGGGGTGTTATAAGTTTAACGTGTCTGTTTGTGTATCTGTCAGTGGTATCGTAGAGCCCAAACGGATGGACTGATTTTCGTTTAGTTTTTTTTGTGTCATAGCTAATTTTATCCCGAGTGTTCTTAGCCAAGTTTCATGGAAATCTGTTCAGCCGTTTGAAGATCTTCATTTATTGTGTGATAGGCTTACGCTTGGCTACAATCATGCTTAGTGCAAAGCAATGATGAGGTCTAGGTTGGAACGCACTTGCCTAGAAGATGCCTATTCACTCTTGCCTTGAAGGTGCTTTAGTTGTATGTGGCAGGAAACATGCGCTGGGAGGAAGCATGCCGCAATATCGCATTATGTATAGCTAAGGCATGAAAATCTGTAGACTCGATGCTAAATAGCTGCAATGCTTCGCGGGGACTACTGCGATTTTTAATACAAAAAACTGTACGAAACGCATTACACTGTAAGTCGTGAAGACAGCAGCGCCAGCTAATCATTTCCTTTCAATTATCTAGGTGTAGGTAATATAACTTCTAGGTGCACTATCAGGCCCCTCATTCCCACTGAGCACTCTGCCCTACTAGGTTAAAGTCGGCCCTGTGTACTATGGTGTAACTACGGTCAAGCATCGCTGAAGTAGCGCGCTGTGTTTGACCAGGTCTTAAACTTAATTTTACCTCAAACACAATTTAAATATCACACCAAAATATTATATTAATAAATACCGATTAATTTCAATAAACTGTGAATAATCGAATCTTAATAGATAATACTTATGTTATTTACTAATACTATCTTGTATCGGCTCGGACATATTAAAATAGATTATAATATTATCATTAAAAAACATACTTGAGATGTTTATTCTCTGGTCTAGAGCTTAAAGTTCAGAGTTCCTCATGCACTTTTTCACTTGGAGAAACTGCATAGATTGACTACGTTAACAACTTTTTTTGAGTGCCTAATCGACACATTTCTACTGTAATAGGCAAAAACATGTAGACAATAGTAACAACTTTTAATGATGTTGAGTAGAGAACCAAGCCACGTAACGTTTAGTAAGCGCTGAACTCAAAACTCTGAATACAAGAACACTCGTCTCACAGGCAGTGGGATCGACGCATAATAATAACTGATCTCTATGGTACTCGTACGTTACATGAATCACAACAATTTTGTATGTAATATTTATAGTGGCAAAGCCTCGCTTGAACCGCGAGAGCGCAGTTCGGCAATTTGTCTTCACAATCTGTAAGAAAAAATGATAAGTCTTAAATAATTAAAAACATTTTTTAAACAAGCTTTTATCCTTTTTTTTTAAATATATAGGCTATCGCTTGACTGCAATCAGACTTGCATGCAAGTGGTGATGCAGCCTAAGGTGGAGCGCGCTTGCATAGAAGATGACTATTCATTCTTGATTTGAAGGTACCTACGAGTATATTAAAAGAGGAGGGGAAAACGGAAGCCGGAAGAACATTCCATATCCTAGCGGTTCGTACGAGCCCGTGGAATTTCGACTGCGTAAGGGTGCATACCCTGTCGATGCCTTGCGGTTCGATAATAAAAAGGTGACGGAGGAACGAATAGTTCTTGAGCACACTCTCCGAAATATATCCTGTAGAAAACCGACAGACAGGCAACTTTGCGCCGATGTTCTAAGCTTTGCAGCTTCGAACTGACCAGCGCTTTGTTACCAATAAGTATCCTCCTTGAATTTAGTGTCATGTAATTTTATTTGTCGTATTTCTTTCAGCAACCTCTTATAATTGATATTATAAAAGCATCATGGGGTGCATAAAAACTAGTCCATCATCTTTGGGAGTTATCATCTAGTTTGTCATCCAAATTAAAGGGAACGCAAAATTTCAGCTCAATCGGTTGGGCTTGGGGCTGTTTAAAATTCAGTTGCAATGTTTGAACTAAACAAACCCACAAGTTAAACAAAAGCTTGTAAGTTTTTTAAAATATTGCATTGTCGCTTGATTTGCATATATCATTGTTCTTTTTATTACCTTTTTTAATACTAATCGTAGTAATACTTCTTTGAGTTGTTGTTGTTTCAGTGACAGCTTTTTGAGACTCTGAAACAGATACTAAATGTTACTAAAGTTTTTACCACCAACGCTGTTATTAGTATACATACCAATGATGATATGTGAGGATGCAGTCTAATACAGTAGCGGGCTAACCTGGTTAGTTAGTTAAGTTAAACCTACATCCCTAATCGGTTTCTTCGGTTCTTCATGGCATCGTATGAGAACGCGTTAAATATCTTAGAGTTAAGTATTTTCAAGTAGGGTGGTTAGTGGATACTAGCAGAGGCTGAAGCATCCCTCCAGAATTAAAGTAAACGGGCTGATTGAATGACTTAATGCGGCAGGTGACGCGAAGTTGGCAGCTTGGTGTGGCACAAGCAGCCATACATCCAGAAGAGGTGCAGATTAGTGGTAATAGGTTTTGATGGGATGAGCCCAACGGGCTTCGCGCAAGGGAGCCACCGATTCTCTGAACCTCCCAATTTGCGCTGAGGGTGACCACCAAGAAGGTTTTAGAAGGTATGAATCCTACAAAACCAAACTTCTTCCCCAGGAAGTTGGGTATCTTATGAAGATTTCGACCCTGACAGCAAATAAAATTGTACCTATTGATATCTCCGGTGGCAGTGTGGCCTCCGCACACTTGGGCTCGCAGGGCCGATGTGCATGCGGTCGGGGTGAAGGGCACTCAATATCACTGGCAGCTGCGTTATCACCGCGTGCGCATACCACTGTCCTTCTTTGTACACCGACTCCAAGAGTACAATTGCCTATACACTGCAACAAACGTTTAGGTAAGTGTCAACTTAGGCACAAGAATACGAAGTCATCTCACTCGTGGTTCTGATGGTTTCAACATCCCTTGCAACATTCAGGAAAAATCTAGTCCTGAATGTTGCAAGGGATTCAGAAGCCCGAGATGCAAAATATTTTGCAGCCGTGCACAGCGAATATTTTTACCTCGCTACAGAAAGCGAGACAAACAATCCAAATAAAATAATCAGACTTGTAAAGACAATCGCGTATCCGAACGCTCCATTATTAGATGTGATTAGGTTTTAAATATAGAACTAGGTATGATTTTTAGGGTTCCGTACCTCAAAATGAAAAAACGGAACCCTTATAGGATCACTTTGTTGTCCGTCCGTCTGTGTGTCAATGCGTTTCTTAGGAACGCATGGAGGTATCAAGCTGAAATTCATATCAAATACTCAGGTCTACTATCCCTTGGAGCTGTGAAAAGATCAAACTTCTAAGCCAACGCAATCAAAAGACACAGTCGTTTATGCTGCGAATTTCGACACTCACAAGGGAATCAAAACTTCCAGGGTACTTCCCGTGAACTCAGAATCTTGAAATTTTGTACGAAGCAACGTCTTATAGCACAAATAAAGGAAGAATTGCGAAAAGCATAAATTTTTAATTACATCATATAATAAAAATATTTTTAATAATTTTAAACTTACCAATGTTATGGATTTTATTTAGCAATAAAAATACCATAACTTTTTTTACTTATATACCTACAGGTTTGTACGGAACCCTTGGTGCGCGAGTCCGACTCACACTTGGCCGGTTTTTTTAAACAGAAAGAAAAAAGTTACGCAATAGATATTAAACACCTTAGTTCGTCACGAGTTCCTAATAACTTTTCCGCTGCAGTTGACTAAAACCTTGTCATTCTGAGAGAAGATTCGTGCCAAGTCTGTAGTGAGCTAAAAAAAAGCGTAAGGTGATGAAGTAATAAGAAACGTACTTGACCCCATTCACTGGTATACCAAATCGGTGGGCATTCGCCCCCACAGCTCCTCTCATGTTCAGGCTTTTGTTCCTTGCAAGCTGAGTCGCGAAGATGCCGTCCAGTGCCGCCGATACACAGAACACCACGAACTTGTTTACCTCCGCATAAAGATGTACATGGTGACCATTCACCTAAAATTAACAAACAAGTCGAACTTATAGCTTTAATGTGACCTGCAGCGCTGCCATCTGCAAGTTTTATTACTAGTGGACGTTTGGCCTTTATTAAAGATTCTAAAAAAGGTATCGGACAACAGGATACATTAACATAATGGTAAGATAAAAAGTGTTCATAACACAGAAAAATGAATAAAATTACAATAACATGCATACGAGTAGGCGTAGATAGTGTAGGAGAATAGATAAAGGGCCGTATCATCAAAAAATTATCTCTCGCATATCGATTTAATAAAATCAATATGAGTGTAGATACAAGATTTAATAAATTATAATATTATATATAATAATAGTTATGTGTTCTAAATAGATAGTGTAAAATAAATAAGAAGAAAAAGAAGAAAAGTTTTAATGTAGATTAAAATCAACGAGAAATCAACGATCTCTATGAAAGGAAATAGCGAAATTACCTGTAAACCAATGCCCGTCATGCGGCTCACAAGCTAATCTGGGAGTGCATGCACGAGATTGCTCGGGAGAGTTTCGAGGACACCCGGAAGGATCAGCACAACGAATTGTTCTGGTCTGTAGACCTCCCCCCACGCACCAGCCTATACACTGCAAACATATCTTAAACTATGTATCTGATTCAAGGAACACGTCTCTCACCTCCAAAGCAACGTTAATTTAAAACTATAGCGCTATGCAAATTATACTACTTTATTACTGTTACGTGAATAGGATAGTCCATTACACTCGTGGCGACAATCTTTCACGTTCCTTGAATTTTTTTATCTGACCCCTGTACGGGGTTGATAATAATATCGTAGATACATTCTGTAAAAGCATTAAGCAACCAATGTTTTTCAACTAGAGACGGGGACCGTTAGATTAAAGTTAAAGCTTGGTCATGGTGACTGCGCTCTCTTGCCGAAGGCTGAAGAATTAACTGCTAGGCTTTTTTTGAGGTAAGCTACTCTAACAATTTCTGTATCACAAAATTCCAAAGTGTAAAATGAGTAAGTTCACTTAATAGCACATTTTTACTTATAATCTTACCTCAGACCAATCAGTTTGAAGCCAGTCTCCAACTCCAGTATTAAAACTGTATTCAGGTCCCAGCTCAGTTTCTGATGAATTCACAGATATAGTATAAACTGGCCCATCCCTAAAAGTGTCAGTCTGGACTCGTGGTTTATTGCGTTCAACTTGTCTTATTCCTGGAGTGAGACCACAGTCTGGTACGTTACATGTTTCTGTGGTAGTTGGTTTTGGTGCTGGACATTTTTGATCGCTGACCTACAAAAAATTTACCAATTTAGAAGGAAATAAATGATATGTTGTTATTTTTATTATTCCACTACAAGTTATCCTTTCACTGCGCCTGATGGTAAGTGATGATTCAGTCTAAGATGGTAGCAGCCTAACCTGGTAGGGGTATGGCAGTTATATTAAACCCATATCCCTAGTCGGACGGACCCCCTTGTACGAACCCCTGTACGGACTAATCTGAATTCAGGAAGGTCGATTTTTTTATTCATTCTAGGAAGACAATAAATACTCAGTTCAATCGCATTTTGTTACTAATCACTAGATTACTATTAGATTCGCGTACTAACGCGGTAGAGCAATAAAGTACGATGACTTTTAAAGAGTTAAGAAATTATGTAGTAAGAAATATCAATAACATACCTTCGTAATACCTCTAGAATGATCTTGCACGCAGCCAACAATCCTAGTTCTAGTAGCTGGACCGCACTGAGGACAGGGAGACCAGGCAGCTGCCCGCCATCTTGGCGCACAAGGACCTTGGCCGCAACGACGTCGCTTTCCTGTAGGCGGCGAGCCTGAGCAATGCACTGATGAAACTTCTCGTTCCCCGATAGAATTCGCTTCCACGCAACGATATTTACCGACCTAAAACAAAAAAATAAATTCACTGAAATAGTATGTTAAAATCGACAAATCCTTGCAAAGATCATTAGAAATTTTATAAATAAAATATTTCTTACTTGAATACCGCCACCACAACTTCTAGAACACTGAGTGTAGGACATTATCTTCCATATAAATTTCCTTCCTCCAACAACGTTTTCTTCAAAACTCTTTTCAATTGACGACTCCTTTACTAATCCCGCAGAATCTGGATACTTGATACCAGATCTAGGGTATGCATCGAAACCATGATGTCGTCTGGTGTGTTTAGGAATATTAGTTTCTTGTAAATTAGGTGTCGTTACGGATTCCACATCAACCTGACCTGGTAGAGAGTCGGTGAAATACTCATATTTTATGCTTGGATTCGGTTGCGTATATAAAACCTAAAATTATATTAAAACATTATTTTAGAAGTTCTGAAGAAGTAAAATGTTACAATAAAGTAATCAGAAAAAATAAGAGAATTCTTAAATAATTATATTAGGAAAACGTTACTTTTACAATGGGAGATAATACCCATGCTATGAAATGAAATGAATAGGATTCCTCAAAATGAAATGAGATTTATTTAATACAGCATAACTTATGGGACTCTATCACAAATTTGGATAGCAAATTCTACTGAGGTCTATGAAATTCTCACCATAATATCAATTGGATATAGTATTGGTCCCAAAGCAAAGACCGAATCTAAGCCAATATTTCTCGTGTATATGAATCTTGTACCAGCAGCTTCGTATGTACCTGGAGAGCTGACTGCGAATTCACCATTCATTATATACGACCCATTTGATATCTTCAACGCTAAAAGAGAAAACATCAATCAAGATTGACGAGCTACAATCTCCATTCATAATATCTACATAGTACATAGTTTACAATGCGCGTCTTCACTTATAATTTTTTATACTTAGTCCATTTCAATGCATAAATCTTACTAATATTAAAAATGCGAAAGTATGTTTGTTTATTGGTTTGTAATTCAATCACGCCGCAACGGCAATGGATCGATTTTTGCATGGGTATAGTTGAAAACCTGTAGAGAGACATAGGCTACTTGTCCCGGAAAATTGAGGATATCCCGTGGGAATTTAAAAAACTTATTCAACGTGGACGAAGTCGCAGGCATCAGCGTGTGTACTACAATTTAGAACATGTAATTGGAAAAATTAAACTTTCAAATTCAACGCGGAAGAAGTTAGGATTGGTTACTTGGTTAGTTGTACTTAATATTATAATCTGAAAAATCTATACAAGTCTTCTCAACGAGTGAATGAAAAAATTCAAACACTTGAATTAGAAGAAGATTTACTAGCTTGATTCAAGTACGTAATATCATCTAATCCTTAAAAATGATCTTAACCAGGTCAATACTAGATATTTGATATAAATGTCTGAATTAATATCGATATAGACTTGCTTTATGTTACTAGGCATTATCCTTATCATTTAACTTTCTGCAATAAAATATTCTCTTACCTATCGTGGATGGACATAAAATCAGTACATCGCGTAAGTCTAACATTACTCAAATTGAAACAGCCCAAGCTATGATGTAAAAGCTAAACCATTTATTGTTACAATCTTCATTCTTGTGATTGGCTGAATTTAAGGTATTCTTACTGAGGCAGTTAGATTTTAGCCTATTAACCGAGTGTTAACCAGAAGTGAACGCAATCTTCACACTGTAGCAATATTTTTTTAAGTAAAAAGGCTCTCGAACAACGAAGTTTTCTCTTGGCATGACAAAACGTTGAAATAAACGTGAGAGAGATCTATCGCATTGAATGTGCTTGGGCTGAGGGTCGCAACATTCATAGCTTGTTAGCATTCCTCTAGTTTACATGGCTAGGAATTATTGTAGCGTATTCCAGCCGGTATCTTATTCTTGACCCCAACCTTTAGCCTTGGTTCAAACGGATCAAGTTAATAAAGGTTGTACGAATATATAGGATCGAAATAGAATCATACAAAATTAAACATCAATAGATCGAATCAATTTTACGAGTTTAACCAGAGTCACATGACATAGGTATTATCAACTTCCATATTAATTAATTCCTTCCAAAAGACACTAGAAAATTCTAAAGCAGAGCGCTCGATAAAACTTGCATTTATATGTGTATACTTGGAATATTATAAGATTCCATTTTCAGTCAACCTTTACCCAGATACCATAGCAAATGCTATTAGTATGTTGATCAAACTCACAAACTAGCACAAAAAAGAATTCATTCAAAACCCCGAATAAAAGTTTGGAAGCTAATTGATTTCCAATAATGCGGAATTGAATGCAAGGCTACGGGATCTATTGGTAAACACGCAGAACAACGTGGGCGTCCCCATTGTTGCATTTAAGAATGATTTATGAGCAATCCGATAGGCTACGTTGATTGATAAGTGACTAACCTAACGTTCGCGGCCCATTTCGCTTCATCAAAGGACCATTGACTGTGAACAAATGGATGTCTAACGCGAATGTGATCTCTGTCGCACAAAACTCATCCATCTGAATAATGATATTTTCACCAGCTCTAATCGAGCATGTTCAAATTAGGGTTCCTTGGAAAACGCCATTTTTATTATGTTTTAATCGATTACTTATTGTCATAAAAGAAAAGAAGTTCATCTACATTATGGTATTTACCTGTGTTATTCCGTCCTTAATTCATTAGGGATGCTTGAAAACAAGATACTCAATTAATTGAGTGCGATTCTAATTATATTGAAAGATATTTTTTTAAATCCTTACTTTTACCAATTTCTAGAAGTAACAGGTATTTTTAACAATAATTTGGGTAAGTGCACATAAATATCATCAATATATACTATTGCTGTTCAAGTTGCCCGAAAATGCTCAAAAATTTGAAGTATATTGAAGAATTGATATTGTGAGCACATAATTCGAAAAAATAAATCCAATACAGAGAAGTTTACATTGATTATATAGCAGTGTGATTGATACCTTACAAATTGAAAAGGACTAGGTAACCAAAGAACAGAGGAGCTCACCGATGTAATTATCGCTCGACACGATTTCCGACACGTTGAGCCGACAGGCGCCCGTGGGTACCGTTGTGACGTAGGAGTAGCCGAGGGGCAGCCGCGGTCGTGCGAACAGCCCGGAGACCAGCCGTCTGCCACAGCGTACGTCCCGGTCACGACCCCCGGCCACCGCTAGCACTGCGTCACGACCCACCACCTGCGGATCATAAGAAAATTAAATTGGTTGTTCAATTTTTAAGTGACGATAAACTTCAACATCAAGTTCTTGCTTGAGACGCTACAGTAAACAAACAATATAAAGAACCCGGGAACGAATGCAGGAACTCAGGACGTGTCTTTTGCACTCTGTCCTTTGGTACCACTCCCTCCAGATGCGTCTCACTGATATCTGAATGAATATCTGGTGAATGAATCATGGCTACAATCTAAATTTTTGTGGTTTGCTGAATTTATGGTATTCTCGACAATATTTTCTAGCCAATCATAGCGAACGAGTATTTGACAATTATAAAGATGAGTGTAATTACAATGGTTAGACTGTAGCTGTCGTTTGCTTTTTTGATAATTATGCGATGCCACTAAGGTCACCACTCATTAAATCTAGAACTTTGACGTCACCTTAATTTCGATGATGATGATACTTTGATGGAAATCAACCAAAACCAAAGAAAGGATGCCAATTCGGACAAGAGCAAGCTAGTTCAGAGGGGTTTGGCGGTTTTGTTAACCTATCTTAGAAATCCATATTCAAAAAAGCAATTTTAGACCGCTTCAATCTTAGACCGTATTTTACCCCCAAAGGAGATCGTGGTAGATCATCGAAAAAAACCTCCCTAAGTTTACTTGGGCTAGTCCCAAGTAAGTCCCAGTTTATTATGAAATTTCGTGACAAGATGAAGATTTTGATGACGTTATCATAGCAAAAGTAGCATTAGGAGTTAGCAGGCTTAGAGTTAAAATAAACTGAAATTTCCTTCACGTGTCAAAACAGAGCCGAACTATTTGTTGGAGCATGAACATCATGCAACAGCAAGTCGACGACAGACAAGTTAATGGTCAAACATTGTTCAACGGGATGACATCTGCGTTGAATAGACAGGTCATTACGATAGATCAGACTGATTGCGTTACTGAATGAATGTTTATTTACGTTTGGCAGTTTTCTGCCACGTTGAAGAATTTGAGGGCAACTGATATAGCTGCTAGATACAATTGGGTATTTGACAACTATTTAAATAAATTATTTTTAGTGATTATTAAAAGGATCTCCGATGAAAAGGTCGCCTGTAAATTTTATGTTTGATAACCATTTTAAACTATCGATTGAAGTAAAAAAGTGCACCGCATTTTGACGACGTCACTGTTCAGTATTTCATGCAACATCACATACGAAGTGCGCGTTTTGACGTTTGAAAAAAAGTTGCTGGTTTGACTTGTTTTCAAATACCAAATTATTGTAAAGGTATTGTTGTAAAGTAACGTAGATTAAGTATCAGCTGGATAACGATCAGCTTTAGAGATGTGATTCAGGCAACTGTGCGCCCGGAGTATTATATACAAACAATGTTAGTTACCTTTCTATTAATTTATTTTATCTAATAACCTTTGCTTATTAGATTAATCAGGCAGAAGAAAAGCGTACAAAATTATAATCATTTAATAAGACACATTCATATTGACATATTTTTACTTGAGTTTATAATTTTGTTCAATGTAAATTAAAAGATATTGGAATAATATTTTGATGTACATAAAAACAATATGCTTATCATAAAAGTTTGACCTGAATAATTCATTAATAGCGAATAAAATAACTAAAAAGCTTTGGCAATTTATTTTGTTTTATGGCTTAATTTGGATGTAAATGGTCCACTAAAATCAAATTTATGTTAAAAACGGCGCCGGATTTCCATAGGCATGTCTTAAATAATTTGATGAAATATGATAAACTCGTGTTGTAATCTTATTTATTTTTCCGGATATTGTTAAAGAAGCTCGTATGAAATTATGGAATGTTTTATTTTTAGCCAAATGGCTTAAGAATTATTGCACTATAGGTACAATTGAAAACAATTTTTATAACAATAATTTTCTCCCCAATAGACCGGGGCTTTTTAAATTTTCACGTTTACTCGTTTATTATTTGTTAAACTTTTTCAATATTTTTCAACCCTTGTGAATTTGTGGGGTTAAACCTTGGGGGGCCTAGAGTTGGTATCAACTATGAATACACATACAAAGCTACACATGTCCGTAGTGCAGTACAATCATAAACAACATAAGTGCACCGCCTTGAAATCAATATCATTTCGCTCGAAATTGAAAACAATCGGCAAAAGGAAATTATAGATAGGCGGACCACTGCGGCGCCCTTTTGGGATCTACACAAGTAGGTAAATATTATCTAGGCCAAAATGCTTTTGGAAAAAATACAAAAGCTTAAACCTTAGTAACTAAACGCATTTGCTTTTTGTTACAGAAAAGTAACGATAGCTGCAAAAACGTAAAAAAAATACGTTAACGTTAGCATAACGGCAAAGACGTTCCGTCCATCTTAGACTGCATCATCACTTACCATCAGGTGAGATCGCAGTCAAGGGCTAACTGTGGATAAAAAAATTGAAAAATTAAGCAAATATAAAATTAAGCAAGGAACCAATCCTTGAAAAATGTTGAACAAATATCGGAAAACAGTACCTAAACGTTTGGTTTCCATTTTATCAAAAAATTGGAACAAAAAAGTCAATCCAATATAGAAAGTTCACTACAACAGCAAAACATGAAGCACTAGGCTACCATGAATACCAAGAGTTTAATGGCAGCCTGTGCCCCAAGTCCCAACTCTAGTCAACAACTCATCCCACACCCCACATAGTTGCGCAGTGAAATATTCGCAGCAAAAGTTCCTCCATGTAGAGTCCCGCCCATACTGCAGTATTGAAAAAGTTTTCAAAGCAAAAGTTAAAATTAAAATACACAGTGGAACATAAAATATTTAGGATATTTTTTTTTAGTTTTTAAACTAAGGCATACATTTTATTTTATTCTAGTTTAATATAAGCCTAATGACTGTCATCTAATAAAAAATACATTATTTTTTAAATTTTTATGAAAGTACTGAAGTGAAGAAAATAATTAATAATACCTAATGAATTCCGGTAATCTCAACAGCGGGGCGTCATCAATTAGTAAATAGTTTATAATATTATATTATGAATCAATATATCAAAAGCACTGGTAATTGAAAACGACTCCTAACAGACAATTAATTAGGCTTAAGTGTGAAATGAATTACCTGTCGGAATGTGTTTAGTTCAAGCTGGTTAGAATAATTTATATCCTTAATATTATAATCAACGCATAGAGTATGTATATTTTGCGGATTATACATAAACTTATGTCTATAGAGGTAGCCAATATCGCATAGTAACTTGTCAACAACAAAGTCACGTTTTCATCAAAACATCGTGTACCAGGCGAACATGAAAACACAAGCGATGTTTACTATGGAGCTTTCATGAATATACTCGTATTACAGCTTCGAAAAATAATTTACTAATACTAATTTTATAGACTTACATTTAAATAATCTCATGTCATTGATTAAGTTACTAGTTAAACAAAGCACAAAGCTCAAGATGCAAGCATCCATAAGAATCTTCAAAAGTTAATTTTATTTTTATAAATGTTGTAATAATTACTGGTATATACCTACGTTTTTTGCTTCAACTAATTATAATAATTAATAAACCAGAGGTGCGATTATGTAAGGAAATCGTATAAATTTGACAGCCTAAAACGTATGGTTACTTATGTCAAACGGTCAAATCGTATTATCTAAGGTGTTCATAGATCGTGTTCGATCGAAATCGTTATTTTTGACGATGAGTGAATGAATTCATAATTTTTGTAGGCGTTTGACAGATAATTCGTATTGTGTAAGAAAAATGAGTCCATCGCCAACGTCAAATCATTGCGGTAGCTCGCAGGCTATGACAATCGTATAAACGTATAGCCACTTGTCTTAGTTTATCTTAGTTTTCGTAAAGTTATTTCATTCCTAACATAATTCTTGTATCTAAAAGTAATATCTATTTTAAATAAAAATAACTGGGTAAACTCGCAGCTTGTCCCGTGTACTGTGAGTTAGCCTTTAAATTGATAGGAAAGTGTTTTAGTGGAAATATGGGAAAATATTTTAAAGGTTGTGCCTATGTATTTTGGTTTTTAGTGAAAATGGCGTAGATAGTAAGTAGGTAATACATGCTGGGCATGATTGAGCGTGAGCGACGCATGAGACGCTCGCAGGTGAGGAGATCTAGCTCAACTAAGAGTTAAGACTAGAGTCGGTCGGATATGATATGCCGGCGTTGGAGTTACTGGCCGTAGGCTGTCCTTAGGTTATTTCAAACTCTAGTGGACGAACTCCGACCTTTTATGGTGTCAAGGCAGAGATGTATAGGGATCTCTATTTTAGGTATTGAACTCAGAGTAAAAAACTACCTTACCGAACTACTAAGACTTGTTATGAGGAAGCTTTCTTCATTAGGAAGTAATATCATTCATTAAATGTAATTAATGATTGAGACAGAAGGGCTGGCTCATTTTTTAAACTTAAGGGACGGATCCTCTTACCTATCTATATTATAACTTGTAAAGGTAAGTATGAATGAATTACTTAACTACTTATGTAAAACTAGATGATGCCAGCGAATTGTCTGGATTAAGCTTTTTGTATTCCGGCAAGAATTCCTTACTTATCCAGGATAAAAAGCCTATATCCTTTCCGAGGATGCAACTTATCTATAGGTATACCAAATTTCATCCAAATTGGTTGAAAAGATGGGCTGTAAAAGCATAGCGGACAGACAGACAAACACTTTCACATTTATAATAGGTAGGTAACTAGTATGGATGGATGTAAGACCACCAGCACATAAACTGGGTGTGGTTTCTGCTGGTGGGTCACAATCTTTCTGTATTTTGTATAAGTAATATAAAAATAAGTTAATTTAAGTCTATTTATGTCAATAAACCACATTTATCCTTTTTATTTCTCCAAATAATGAAAATGCAGTGTACTGCCTTACATTAATACAATATAATAATACATAAAGGAAAATTTATTTACCTACTTACTTACATAAGACATGTTTTATAGATAAGTAAGTAGGCAACTAGGCAGGTACCTAGTTATTAACATACTCAATTATTTAAGATTACCTTTTCATACTACCTAGACCTACTTTCATAGACCTATTCATAATGTTCTAGATTTGTTTTTTGAATCTTTACATTTTACATGTTGATGTATACAAGATATCCAATTTTCTATATAACAGTAAGTCACTATGATAGGACATACATTATAGCCCTATTTTTACCTTACAGGATATTAAGGGTTTGCGCAGCTTAATTGGATGATGACTCCATTTCTGCAGACAACTCATAAATCACCAGAAGCTAACTACGCAGACGTCAGCACCATCAATACAGTGGGCTCAATACAGTGGCAGTGTCTCTTAGCCCATAGGACACTGCACAATGACCCAATCAATGCTGGTAAAATAAGAGATGGCAGAAGGCAATCTCCACAGCCAGTCTATGTTAAAGATGAAGCTGCTTCAAGAGAGGCGCTTGCCCTGTTCTTACTCAATAAATGGAGAATGCAGAGTGGTGGGTCTAAGCTCCAATTCCCTCTCTCCTATGAGAGTGGAGGCCTGCTCTCAGTAGTGGGACGTTAATAGGCTGTAGTGGTATGTGTTAAAAAGGATGTTATTAATAACATAATAAGTGATTACTTACCTACCTAACTAAGATTACCTGCTTCCTTCTTTTCTAAACAAATTGCCAATGATCATCATAAACCAATTACAAAATCAAAATGTACAAAGTAAAAAAAGATCATTAATGAAATACTTGTCAAAGTTAAGGGGGGCAAGTTATAGGTACAATTTTATTTTCATCGGTATGTACCTACCCATAATATTTCAATAAAATTAATAGGTACCTATCTTTTACCTCTCTATGTATAACTTCTAATATATAACTTTTGTATAATAATTAATAATAATAAAAAAATGTTAAAAAATTAAGTTAATTTTACTTTGATTACTATACCTACTTTGAATTAAAATTACTTTGATTGAATAAAGACCTTTATGAATACACATTTATCCTTTTTATTTCTCCAAATAATAAAAATAATTATTACTTACCAATGTACAAAATATTAGCAAAATTAAATTAAAGGACTCTAATAAAAGGACATTATTTTGTAGCAGTCTCATATGACTAATTTATTGGAACATTAATTAACTTACTAACATAGTAAATAATTCAATTGATCACAAATTAACTAAAGTGATCCAATTAATTTCAAGGTGTTGCTCCTCAAATCCTTATTGATATCTCTCTCATCTTCTTCTCATCTTTGTATGGTCATCATATGCCATTATGATTTGGCCATCTTTGGTCTGAAATAATTGAAATTTAACATGTTATTGCTAATTTATTACAAATACTAGATGTTCTGGGATTTCATCTGCATGGATTAAGGTTTTTAATTCCTGTGGAAATTCTGGAAAGTCTACCAAAATTTCATCAAAATTGGTTAAAAAGATGGCCCGTGAAAGCATATCAGACAGACAGTCACACTTTTCCATTTATATTATCTTCCACCTTTAAAACCGCACATAGCTTCTGGAGTATTATTTTGTGACTATAATTATGATGCCCATGACTTCGTCCACATGAATTTAGTACTTATTTTGTATTCCAGTGGTAACATCTTAACTTTCCTGGATAAAAAGCCCTAGCCTATGCTCTTCCCCAGGATGCAACCTATCTATATACCAAATTTCATCAAAATCGGTTGAAAGATAGGACGTGAAAGCATAGCAGACAGATATAGGTACTGTTGATTGTTGGGGGATAGGTATTTTAACTTACTGTGAGAAAAAACTTGCACACTGTGGTTAAAAGCATGTTATTATCTTATAACAAAATTAAACCACCTCTGCATTAGCCCAGCAATTCGCTATATTCACTTGGAGACACCCTTGCCTTTTAACAATAAAATAAAGAGTTTGTTATTTCAATTTATGAATTTAACTTTGGTATGAAAGATATCATTTAAATATAATAACGATATATTTAGGGCAGTATATTTTCAGCAGTTATTTATAAGAAATGTTCGTCTTTGTTGTTAGATTCACGGATTACTTTCGTACATATTTACTTTATTTATTATAAAAATTCTAAGTATTAGACTATTTTTAGTTGACACTGACATATGACGGACATTGACACTTGACATTACCTTTAGCAAAAATGTCACAGACTTTTATTACAAAATCACAGAAAAAGTACAAAAAACGTGAGCCCACTAGCGCCATCTATTGTTGAGTAGCAGTAAACTACCCGAAACTCGATAAATATCTTATATCTATGGTATTCATTCGTTCTTGGGCGTTTTGTTAAAGCTTTGTTAATTCTATGGTACAAAATTTTCATAGAGATAACTTTCGACAATATTTCGAAATAATTTTCGTTTTAAATAATGAAAAATCATTTTTATGATAAAATTATTATGTTAGCTCGTAAAACTACATTATTTTCGTGTGTGACGTAATTAAATTAGATATTAAAATTGAAATATTGAATTGACAATTACGTTTCACTGATCGTAATTGCGTTTTGTTAAGTATTTTCATGATACGTTTTTATACGTTTAGGTGTTCATATAATGGACAGTTTTACGAAATCGGACTTTGCTTTATACGTTCTATGACTATCGTATTTAATATCCATCCATGAACATAAGTTACATAATCGCACCTCAGACTTCTTTTTATCATAGTCATGTAAAGGCGACATAAATTAATTGTATAAATGTGAAAATATATTATCAAGCCCCTTTTAAGACTTTAATTCAGTCTTAATTAGTCTGTTGATCTTGTTCATCATACCATATTAGGTGTACTTGAATTTATCACCTGTCGTTGTTATTTCATTTTCATGTATATTTTGGCTTTGTATATTAGTAAGAAACTTGTGAGGAAATAATCAGACATTATCAGTCACTGCCTGCCTCGTTGGTGTAGCGGTTAGCATGACCGACTGCGGTTCACGACATCCTAGGTTCGATTCCCGGTCGGGCAAGAAAACTGTTACGTATTGGGTTTTTCAGTTAAGAAATTATATCAGTGCCAGACCTGAGTTGGAAGTTGGTGGTGTGCCAGCCTCGTGCCTCGGAGAGCACGTTAAGCCGTCGGTCCCGGTTATTATCATACATAATAATAGACGTGAAATCCTGCATTGGAGCAGCGTGGTAGATTTATGCTCTAATTCCCTCTCTCCTATGAAAGTGGAGGCCTGTGCCCAGCAGTGGGACGTTGAAGGGATGTAGGTGATGATGGTGGTCGTGGTTGAGATACCACGACACATTTGTCGCGATTTTTCTTTAATTTTTTGTTAATATTAGTTATTGATAATAAAACTACCAAGAAAATTTCAGACTTTTTAGTATTACTTAAAAGTTCATTGTCCATTTCACTTTTGCCTTATAAGTTAGAAAAAAAACTTATTGTAGAACGTATTAGCCAATTACTTGGTTACCCAAATAGCTTCGCTGTAAGCTCAACATGCAAGAAACTTGTAAATACTTACGACAATCAGGAAAATGATGAACAATCTCGATGAAGGCGACATCTTCTCTTGTTTTCGTATTAAACCACGTAGGTAATTTATTTCAAATTAGGTACTTATTTTCTGTAATTTGCGCTACCACTGCAAGAAACTTTATGCGAAATTTTACAATAATTTATTTGATTAATTTAAACAAAACGCATTGAGTAAAATTATGTATATTTTATATTCTATAAGAGGGTTTTATTAAATTTATCCATTGAAATAGTGTAGGTACTAAAATTTTACATCAATGAATTTATCATAATATAAAAAATTGTTGTCATTGTTTTTTTTTGTAATTGGACTCTAAGCGATCTCAGTAATTATACCTATAACTTGACATAAAATGTACTTAATATAATATAATGTAGGATAATGGATTTTGTGCCACGTCGCAAATTTTATGAAATTGCATTATTCGAGTATTTCAGAGGTTCTTATTAGAGGTTTTTTAATTTTTTTACCCAAGGACTTATTTCTATAGATTGATAAACAAGGAGTTCGAAATATAATGAATCATTGATGTAACAATTCCATTTACTAATAAATTTTCAACTATTTATTTCCGAGTAACGTAACTCCCCTTATCGTAATTTGTGACTCACATTATTACTGGCTACTATATGTATAGGTACACATTTTCTTTGATCTCTGAATCGAAGCTAATGCCTAAATCCTATTGATATCTTTATACATAGCCTCTCTTTGAGGCATTCGCATTCAACGATTCGTATTAGCCGCGGATTATAACATTAGCATTAATTTGTCATATTTCAATCTCTTTGATATGCATGCGGTATGCAATAAGGCATATTTGAAGAAGAAGAAGTTTATTTAGTTTTTGACGACCTCCCTGGCAAAACTCCCGAGAAAAACCAGCAAGAAACTCGGTATGACCCACAGGTATGACCATTGACCGTATCGTCATTATGTCACGTTGACAATTTAGAAACTAAAGACAAAATGTTCTTCTTCTTCTATCTCTGGGCTTTTCCGCACTTAAGCACAGCTGGTGCCCGTTGTGCGTGAGACCAGAGAGAACAGACCAGACCAGAGAGGCAAAATATTATCATCATTGATTAAAAAATTGCATTAAACGTTTCATTCGCCGCAGATTATAAGATTTAGCATTAATTTGTCATATTTCAATCTCTGATATGCATACGGCATGCAATTACGCGTATTTCAAGATTACTGTAAGCATCTTATTCGCAATCAGGAAACTTTATAGGTTTTAAAGCGGCTTTATGCAAATTACATCTGATAATCTTCGGATGTATTTTTATATGGACGGCTGGCTACTGGACATATGCTCATGAAGTAGATTCGAATTTTCGAATTTCGATGAAGTAAAAACGTTTACTAGACACATTGATGTAGAATTTTAGATTCTATTTCAATGACTAGACGAATTAGTTTCGACAAACGTGTCGAATTTAAGAAAACGTACTTATATAATTATTTTACATTCCACCTATTTTCTACATACGTACTCGTAAATCCATACAAATATCATAAATGCGAAAGTATGTCTGTCTGTCCGCCTGCTAGGCTTTTACGGCGCATCTGTTCAACCGAGTTTGATGAAATTTGGTACAAGGGTAGTTTGTATACCGGGGAAGGACATAGGCTACTTTTTATCCCGGAAAATGAAAGAATTCCCGCGGAAATCAAAAAATCCTAAACCCCGCGGATGAAGTCGCCGAAATAATCTAGTACATAATAAATACATGCCAATTTAAGCCTCTGATTTTTAAGGTATGCATATGTCACCGTAAGATTGTAAAAACCGTTAGATTGTAATCTATCTAGCGAGATGTAATCTATCTATCTATCTGTTTTTTCAAAAATTTTAGAGCGTGTTATCTATACCAGATTATATGATTTCCTGGAAAAATATAATATATTTACGCCAGAACAACATGGTTTTAGACACAAAAATCGACTCAATTAGCTACTTTTAAACTTCTACAACATTTGCTAGAATGTATAAATAAGAAACAGCATGTGGCTGTATTCATGGATATGACCAAAGCGTTCGATCATGTAGACCACCATTATCTCCTTTTAAAACTTCATAATTATGGAATCCGTGGAACCGCATACACTTTAATACAATCTTACCTGAATAATAGATCTCAGCTTTGCGAAATAAATAGATATTGTGCACAAACTAAAACGGAAGAAACTTACAGATCCTCGAATAGTCAAATAAAGCTTGGAATACCCCAAGGAAGCATACTTGGCCCACTATTGTTCCTGGTCTACATAAATGACTTGCCGAAACAAACCTCACACCCATCCATTCTTTTCGCAGACGATTGTACAATAATAGTAAAATGTAATGAAAATAATGATATTAACTTCCAACTAAATATAAATAATACATTAATAGACATCAGGAAGTGGTTACTTAACAATAATTTAAATCTAAATATAATAATTTAAGCCTCTGATTTTTAAGGTATGCATATGTCACCGTAAGATTGTAAAAACCGTTAGATTGTAATCTATCTAGCGAGATGTAATCTATCTATCTATCTGTTTTTTCAAAAATTTTAGAGCGTGTTATCTATACCAGATTATATGATTTCCTGGAAAAATATAATATATTTACGCCAGAACAACATGGTTTTAGACACAAAAGATCGACTCAATTAGCTACTTTTAAACTTCTACAACATTTGCTAGAATGTATAAATAAGAAACAGCATGTGGCTGTATTCATGGATATGACCAAAGCGTTCGATCATGTAGACCACCATTATCTCCTTTTAAAACTTCATAATTATGGAATCCGTGGAACCGCATACACTTTAATACAATCTTACCTGAATAATAGATCTCAGCTTTGCGAAATAAATAGATATTGTGCACAAACTAAAACGGAAGAAACTTACAGATCCTCGAATAGTCAAATAAAGCTTGGAATACCCCAAGGAAGCATACTTGGCCCACTATTGTTCCTGGTCTACATAAATGACTTGCCGAAACAAACCTCACACCCATCCATTCTTTTCGCAGACGATTGTACAATAATAGTAAAATGTAATGAAAATAATGATATTAACTTCCAACTAAATATAAATAATACATTAATAGACATCAGGAAGTGGTTACTTAACAATAATTTAAATCTAAATATATCAAAAACAAAGATTATGTTATTTCATCAACCCCAATCAAAACCACCAAAACTAGTTATAAAAATGGACAATGCTAAGATTGATATTGTTAACAATGCTAAATTTTTGGGAATAAAATTAGATAGTAACTGCAATTGGAAACTTTTTATATCGGAAATATGCTCTAAAATAAATAGTTTTATTTACCCACTCTGAAAACTATCTAAAAATACAAGCAGAGAAGCGGCTATTACTGCCTACTACGGATATGTGTATTCTACAATAAAATATGCGATTATGTTCTGGGGAAATTCTACAAATTCTGATAATGTGTTCAAAATGCAAAAAAGATGTATAAGAGCAATAATAGGGCTTAAGCCTTGGGAAAGTTGCAAACCATTTTTCAAACTTCTATGTGTATTACCGTTACCTTGTGTGTATATATTAGAATGTGTAAGTTTTGTCAAAAAACATGAATATATATTTAGTAAACATACTATCACGAAAAATCTCAGAAACATACAATATAAGTTAACCCTCCCTGCCCCAAAATGAGCTTTATATAAAAATAATATATGTTATATGTCTATTTATATGTATAATAAGCTACCGGAAAATATAAGAAAGTTAAATTACGCCAAATTCAAAAAAACTATTGTAAAAATACTTAAACAGAAAAATTATTACGGTGTTAGGGAATATATAAATGATAAAAATTTTAAACTTATTAAATAACTATTTCTAATTGGTCCTTATATTTATAGTAAAGATTTTTGTACGTTTTAATTTGATTAACTACAATAACCAGCAACAATGTATTATTATGCTGGGTTATTAACTTGTTTATAGTTAAGTTTTGTACAGATTAATTTCAATAACCAGCAGTTAAATGTGTTATTATGCTGGGATATTACTTAATTTGTTTTAAGTTTAAGACCAAATTTGTACGCCTAATTATGTACGGCATGAAATAGTGTTTCTAGAATTTTATAATGTACCAACTTACTTTTACCTATTTCAACAAATAAAGAAATTTTGAATTTTGAATTTTGAATTTTGAGACTGCAAAATGTCGAAAGATTACAATTTGATGCACTATTTTAGGTAGTTAGGTATATTAACCCGAAAGAACTACCGGATTATTTATGTCGAACCCAAACCTAACCTACAAGAAAACGTAAATATAATGAATATTTCAAAATTTTCTTATTGATTGAAATTTTATTATTGACACTCAGAACATTGAACGGTTAACAATCTGGCGACAGTTTACAATATATCGCGATAAAAAGCGTTAAATTGCAATCTGACGGTTTTTGCAATTTTACGGTGACACATACACACAGAATGTATACGTAGTGCATACATACAGAATACAGATTCCCACCAGAATACCCTGAGCACCAACGATCTCTATTTACTCTGAGAATACGTCTCGACTCTTGGACTGAATACCGCCGCATAGTTTATAATATGCTTTACGCACGTAACCCGTCAATGGCGACATGCCAAAATTTCACTGAATCTACTCGTAAGTCATTGTAATGCGTGGATAATCCTAACGTAGAGGTTTGTGAAACTGACAGCCTCATTATAGGGAATTCTAGTTTGTCAAACCGATGTACTTAGTTTCTCTCTTTAATACCAATTTTACAAGATGGCAGAGAAGCGAGTAAAAGTAGTGCACACATAGAGTGAGTGCACAGAACATTACTATTTCGCTTCGGCACACTTACTGATAACGGAAACAAGTTATCTGTGGGTACACTACGTTACTTTGCTGCTCTTCCCTCCCGTGAATTCAAATTCAAATCTTTTTTATTCAAGTTGACTTTGATAAGTGCTTTTGAATAGTCGAGTGAATCTACCACTGGTTCGGAATACCATTCCTACAGAGAAGAACAAGCAAGAAACTCGGTGGTTACTCTTTTCAACCGACTTCAAAAAAGAAGGAGGTTCTCAATTCGACTGTATTTTTTTTATTTATTTTTATGTTTGCTACCTCTGAACTTTGGACTGGGTAGACCGATTTGGATGATTCTTTTTTTATTTGAAAGGGCATACTTCTCAAGTGGTCCCATATAAATTTTATCGAAATCGGTAGAGCGGTTTTTAAAATATCAACAATAAAATTAGTACTTTGTATAGCGTGTGCTTGTTGTTGTAAAGTTGGCGCGGGAGTTTGAAGTCGGTTGTTTAAAAAGATTTTTTTATATTAAATTATGAAAAAATTAGTTTACAATTTCATCAATGTGTAACATAAGTAACTGCGCGCTGTCCTTAACAATGCTGGAGCGATGAATCGAGGAGGTGAAATTGGCTTATAGGAAAGTATGGGCAGAAATTCCACCCTACTAATACCGGACCTGCATCATATGTGACCATAAAAAAATAGTAAAGTAAACAAACAAACACGGTACAATCCTATATGCTCCATAACCCGTTAATGGCGACGCGCCAACAGATGTTCGCTGGTCCATTCAATCTCGGCTATTGTACGCGCATAATTCCATATGTACCTACTATCAATATTGAGATCACTCGCATCTACGAATAATAGATATGGAGACGTCTGTTACCTTTGTCTATTACGGTAAGCTGCTTAGGGACGATACGCATGTTATACGTCAAACAATGAAGAGGTCTGACAACTTATGTCTACTTTACGTCACAGAATATAGGTAAATGTGATCTAATATTAGCTAATTCATTTTGACTATTATAGTTCTACCACATTAATATTAGTCATCTGTTCAAAAGTATGATACGAAAATGTGTGAGCAACCTATGTTCCCTTACTCTCATAGTCCGGTGGGAGAACCATGCCAAAACATTTAATATTATAATGGGCCATGCGACACGACAAGAGAGAGATCAGAGAGCTTCACGTGCTCTTCGAGGCACGGAGTCACACACCGCAGGCTTGGTACTGCAATTTCTTTCTTTCATAATCACATTCCTAACTAATTTTGGCCTAGGATTCGATTCGATTCGAACCCAGGATCTCGTTATCGACTACAAATTTACCATCTGGACGAACGCGGGAGACCATTTGCTATACTTAGATAGGAACATGTATAAAAAAAATTGACAGACTGACAAAACAAGACGCTGCTTAAACCGTAGGTAACAGAAACTTGTGATTTGCATCTTCCTTCGCTGGATGCAGAAAGTTGAGATTTGCTTATAATAGTAAAATTTCTAAGAGATATAGAGATAGAGATAGAATACCTCCTCCTTTTTTGGAAGTCGGTTAAAAATGCAATAAAGTCGGATAAATAGAAGACTCCTCCGTATCCCTTTCATTAAAAAAATTGCAGTTATTTATATACTTTCTATACTGTATAGCTACTTACCCTTAAAACCTAAACGTTTTGCAAGACGTCATCGTATTATGTCAGTGCACAAGTCATAAAGAGACGCTAATATGGCAGTAGGTAATATTTATATTGGAATGCTCGAAATTAGGTTTAAGGTGTAAAGCTGTCAATAAGTCGCCTGTCATGCAGACGCGGCTTAACAAAGCAAGTCAGTTGTTTACAATTTATTGACTCCGACCCATTGTCCACACATGGATAATCCTAAATAACATTAAGCAAACAGTGTTGAGTTGAAATGATTTAGAGGTGTCATGTAGGATTTGTCGTGTTTAAGTGGCTGTAATCTTCTTAACTTTTAATAACACATGTATTTAATATTTTACTACAAAAGCAAGCGGTGTGATTAGGTATTATTGGATTTTGACACGAGAAAGTAAGTAAAGGTAGGTCCGAAAGAATCTCACCTACAGTAAAAAATTGGGTGTGTCAGTGTCAGCTCCGACGCACAACTGGAGTTTACTCTTTACGTACGATTATAAAATATATAGTAGTAAATGAGGGTAAATGAACGCATTTTTTTTAATTACTGAAAGCATGCTTGATACATTTATTTATATTAATTATATAATTTATATTCATTAAATACATTACATTGTCGTGGAAATATAAACAAGTGTTACAATGGAAACATAAAGTCAATAACGTAACGGAGAATGTTTAATTTTACTCCCCATAAATTTATATCCCCACAGTATAGGTAATAGTACAATGTACTTATACATTCAAATCGATTCTAAAGGAGGTAAACTCCAACGCCATCTTACACTGCATCATCACTTACCATCAGGTGAGATCGCAGTCAAGGGCTAACTTGTAGTGGATAAAAAAAAATGCTGCTATTTGGTATTTATTGATAGACCTGCTTTCGGATTAGATATTATTAAAACAAAAGCTTTGACAAGTTTTGTGTATTTTTGAGTTTACTCGTGTAGGCTTTAATTGTAAATAACAGTTTGTAATGTCCAATCACTAAAAATACGGTAGGTTCTTTATTATCCTACAAATACCCTCAAAAAGTGAGTTGTTTGTTGGTTTGTCAAATAAAAATAATAAAGTAGAACAATGAACAATAAAATATCCATCCATCCTGAGAACGCAATAATAATGATGATATTTATTTAATTTGATTTTGATTCAAACCCTATCCATTTTTTTGTTAAATCCTGTAATAATTAGAAGTATAAAAATAATTATTGTGCTAGTAAATTAATACAAATGACGAGCGTCAGGAAACGGCCGTCAGACCATTCCAGAGCTGTCTGAGTGATAAATAACTTTATCAAGTTAAACTTGAATGTATGCTTGAATCCATAGCCGCCTGCATAGAGTAAACAACAGGCAAATTTTCGTTTTATCTCATTAAATCTTTACATGAACTTTAGCCACAATATAGGCCGCTATTTGTAATTGTAATTGAATAAAATAATTAAAAAAAACCGGCCAAGTGCGAGTCGGACTCGCGCACCGAGGGTTCCGTACTCAAGAAGTAGGTATAATTACCTTTGTTAATAAACCGCAAAACTAACTTTGTTTGTAGAGGTTTACTGTTAATATCAAAAAAATACGTTTGTTGTATGGGAGCCCCCCTTTAATATTTACTTAATTGATATTTAATTATTTATTTTGAAAGGTAATATACAAGTTAATATTCTGTGAAAATTTGAACCGTCTACCTGTTACCGTTTTTAATATTGAGCAAAAAAATACGAAAAAACACTTTTATTGTATGGGGACCCCCCTTAATATATATATTTTTTTAATTTTTAGTATTTGTTGTTATAGCGGCAACGGAAATACATCATTTGTGAAAATTTCAGCTTTCTAGCTATCACGGTCTATGAGATACAGCCTGGAGACAGACAGACAGACAGACAGCGGAGTCTTAGTAATAGGGTCCCGTTTTTACCCTTTGGGTACGGAACCCTAAAAACACTTTCAACACCACACGTTAGGCAAAGAATATTAAATAGCTGCGTGTGGAGTTAGTAGTGTTTAGTTAGTGAGCATACAAAATACTAGGATTTCATTTGGGTCAACACATGATCAAAGCGCATCAAGTTGCATTGGGTATGCTGCGTGTATAATTTTACAACTTTAATCAGAAACAAAGATTGCAAAAATATTTTTTTGATAAAAGAAGGAAAAGAATTATCAAATAAATATTATAAATGCGAAAGTTTGGATGGATGGATGTATAGATGGATGGATGTATGGATCGATGTTTGTTACTCAATCACGCCCCAACGGCTGAACGGATCTGGCTGAAATTTGGCACAAAGATAGATTATAGTCTGGAATAGCACATAGGCTACTTTTTATCCCGGAAAATTAAGAAGTTCCCGCGGGAACCAAAATATCCTCAAATGGATGTTTGTTACTCAATCACGCCCGAACGGCTGAATGGATCTGGATGAAACTTGGCACAGAGATAGATTATAGTCTGGACTACCACATAGGCTACTTTTTATCCCGGAAAATTAAAGAGTTCCCGCGGGATCCACAAAATCTCGATCCACGCGTACGAAGTCGCGGGCATTAGCTAGTATTTCATAAAAGTTATTGTTGGTTTTTCTGACTGTCTATTAGACCTGTTAGTCTTTATGCTACGCTTTCAGGGCCCATCTGTTCAACCAATTTTGATGAAATATGGTACAGAGTTGCATCCGTCGAAAGCATACAGGCTACATTTTAGTTTAAATCTCGGAAAATTAAATAGTTCTCACGGGATTTTTCATATTATGCCTGTATACGTGCTAGCGAAGTCGCGGACTACATCTAGTGCTTAAAATAAATGTCTAGTAGGTATTGGTAGGAAGTAGGTACACCACAAGCTTTTGCAGTCAAAATCAAATCAAATGTTTTTTTATTCAAATAAACTTTTACTAAGTACTTTTGAATCGTCAAGTGAATTTACCACTGGTTCGGAATGCCATTCCTACCGAGAAGAACCAGCAAAATACTCGGTGGTTGCTTTTTTTAAATAATTCATTTACAAGTGTTATATCAATGTGTACATAAGTAACCCCTGTCCTTAGCATTGCTGGAGCGATCAAATCCATGTTCCGCTATCATTTACATAATCTTCAACAGTGTAATAAGCTTTTTACAGGAGCATACTTTTAATGGATTTCTTAAATTTGTGTATAGGCAAGTTTAAAATAGGGTGTGGAATTTTGTTTTAGAAAACACCAGCAGTAGCAGTGCAGTAGAGCTGACTTTTACCTACTTCTAAATCTAAGCCAAGCAAAGTACCGTTGATGGAAATTATGTTGCAAACCAGTACCTACCTACCTATTCACTTTATCGATAAATTACAACAGTTAATTTAATGACAGAGCACGGAGGAAACTGTCGGGGTTAAGAGGAAAAAATTAAATTATGATCCCATAAAATATATTTGAACAGTTGACAGTAATTTTATTAAACCTTCGTGCGGTTATTAGAAATGACATGTGAAAGGGTATGGGTCTATTTGGAATATTAATCGGCTGGAAGGATTGGGGCGCCGTAAATCACTGATGTTTTTGGAATTGGATTGTCCATTTTGTAATTGTAGAACTCGTGTAACGTGGAATACTAAAGTTAATAGTTATACAGTGGTTAAACATAGTTTTTAACGATGTCCAGATAAAATCTATACGTCAGAATTGTATAACAAATTATTGTAAAGAATATTATTATTTATGGTATAGTGCGAGCTGTTTGATATTTTTGGATGAGGTTGGGTTAATTTTAGATTTATAAAACCGTAGGCTATGCAAGAATACTAACTATAACTACATAAGTAGTAAGCTACAAGGACAAGCAAGACAATATCAATACAAGTTAGCGCTTTTTTAAAATAAAGTTTTAACTACAGCTAGCAGGTATTGCTACTGCAGTTCAAAAAGCTAAATCTAGAAACTAGAAACATTATAACTATACATGTGGATACCGGATATATAAGAATATTTGTAGAAATTTCTACGTGAACCTACTAAATCCACGCAGTGAAATCACGGGACACTTCATAGTTTACTATGAGTTGAATATAATTTTGGTAGAGCTTATAAAAATAAATAAAAGTTCCGTTTCACTTCCTTGTTTAGTCTTACGCAGGGAAATGTATGAAAATGAAAACCTTATCAAAATCTAGCGGTTGGATACTAAAAAAACATCAAACGGAAACGAGATCGCAGTTTCTGGAACTGTGACTGTATGTATATTTTTAGTGGTGACCCCCAAAATTAACACCAACTTTTATGATATAGTTAATTGCGGTTAAGGCGTGACGAATGGTAGTTAAAACTATTGCCACCGTCATCTAAAAACACGAGTCGGCGTAGATTTTTTGACGAGACTCATTAAGACGGCTATAAAAAAAATGCAAGTGGCGATCAACAAATTGGGGTTATTACAATGTTGATTAGTATTTTTCGGTAGGTATGTAACTCTGTACTAGATTTAAAGGGTTGCGTCATGCGTCTTTCAGCATTGATGTAGAATTTTAGTACCTCTCTTTCAGGCAATTTTATTATGTTTTTAATGAAAATATTGTTTTTTTTTCTGTGGAATTTAAGCTAACTTCGTTATAATAATAAATAATTAAAATGCTTAATATAAAAAAACTAAAAGAAAATGGAGCTTTGGTATTTCTTTCAATATAATGCAAGTTTAGGGTTTTAAATAATGAGTTTTATTATTACATTTCCTTATTTTTATTATTTTCCTTAATAACTTAGAAAAAGCTTATCATAGGATTAAAATGAATAAAAATAGTTAAAAATCATTTTTGTCAAAATTAGTTAAAAATTATTTTAGTTTAAATTCAAAGCTTTACGAGTATTAAGCTTAAATTGGAAATAAAATGGTTGTCGTCTCAACCCTATGATATCATATTAATTGGATCAAGAGGACATCTTGGTATCAACTTGCCGTTTGTCATCGTTGCGTATTCCTTGAATTATTGCGTAGACTTTTCTGCCTGCAGCGCAAATTCACCTCGACTTCAAGACGCAACGCACACCCGCAGTGTGAATTGAAGTTTTTTTTAATCAACTTTTAAGGGCTTGCTTGTGCCCTTGACTGCGATCTCACCTGATGGTAAGTGTTTATGCAGCGGGCTAAGATGGTAGCGGGCTAACCTTTTAGGGGTATGGCAGTTATATTAAACCCATACCCCTAATCGCTTTCTACACGGCATCGTACCGGAACGCTTAATCGCTTGGCGGTAACTAGCCACGCCCGAAACCTCCCACCAGCACAGACCGGAGAAAATTCAGAAATTATAAATTCCCAAATTGACCCTGCCGGGGATCGAACCCGGGACCTCCCACGTTAAGACAGCGCTCAACACTGCGGCAGGGAGGTCGTCGTTATTGGACTGTATTATTACTAGACTGTGAAAAAAAAAGATAACATAGATCAAAATGTTTTCGTAGCCGAATATGAGAAAAACAAAGCCAAAAATCTTGAAAATACTTATTTAAGAAGAAACCGAACAACTACAAATAGCAGACAAAAAGGTTTATAATACAGCATTTCACGTTAAACAAGTGCCCTTTTAAAAATAGTGTGTAATGTAAGATCACACAAATAGAGTAATCCGATTACTGAAGCAAAAAGGCACAGACGCAACTAAATGGGAAGACGTCTCGTTAAAACGGTTTCATATTACCGTACGGAGGTACGAAACTCGAATCGCACTGATAAAGGAGCTGGCGAAACCCATTAAGGATTGGTACAAAATGTTAAATGCCTATTTTGCAAACTACTAACTAGCTAGTTTCATGTCATAATTATTGTTCTAGTATCTACTACCTTGTAGGGGTCAATACTCTGTCTCGATGTAGGTAGGTATTGCACATAGCAATTCTTGGATGCAATTTTGTGGGGAAGTTTCTTAAAGACTTAATCTACGTTTTAGACGGATCCTCATCGAAACCACTCAAAATTTTAACACTTATCCATAGTAATATTATAAATGCGAAAGTGTGTCTGTCCCGGGGACAGTGCGTTGTATCCCGGGGAAGGACATATGCTACTATTTATCCCGGAAAATTTTCCGCGGGAATCAAAAACTTTAATCCACACGGACGAGGTAGCGGCCATCACCTATTTATCTATATGTCTGTCTGTAAGTCTGTAAGTCTGATTATTTGGTGTATCGGTAGATTTACTCGACGATTCAAAAGCACTAGTAAACTGTAAAACTTTATACGAACAAAAAATATTGGGATTCTTTTTGAATCTTAATCGGTCTATTAGTTTGTCTATAGATAAGACAATTGACGGAATGATATCGCAGGCAGGGAACTGACAAACAGACTATTGACAGACTGATATATCTATCGGGGACTATTTCAGGCAAAGAGTCACCTAGACTTCTGATTATCCCACAATAATAACAGGAATTTATTAACAAATCAAAATCAATACGAGCAAAATCGCGGTCAAAAGCTATCGTAAACATAAGGTCCGGATGCTAGGAGGAAATCGCTACTACGATACAACTGTAGGCACATCAATATGGCAGTCAAATGTAGGCGGTAGTATTTGTAATACGGTGTCTTGTTCGTTTTGTTCTGTTGAACAAAGAACATTATAGATTGATTCATTCATTGTGCTTTTGTGGCTACACAAAATGTTGCTAATTTATTTACATTGTCGTAATTTATTGTGTAGGTTGTGTTTACTTTCGAAGTTGTCTTTCTTTTCTAATCTAAATAAAACTAAATTTAACTATCTATTCTATTGTTTCAACCCCGTGCCTCGGAAAAAATATGAAGCCGTCGGTCATGAATTATGACTCAAGACTCCTGCACTTGATCTCACTCCGTTTGTGTCAGAGGGTGAAAAAAGTGGAAAAAGAGAACGGGCGGTGTGTCTTACATCCTGCTCAGGTATTTGTTTGGGGGCTTACTTCCATCGCTTAAAGCAGTATTATTTTATTATTCTTGACGCTCTTAATTCAGAATTAAAGCCCCTACTTTAGGGACGTCAAGGCACGTAACATAAAACTGCAACTTTGCTGTAAATTTCAACATAGGTCTCTGTTAAGATTGGTCGCCGTGACCGAAATTCAGTCGTTCTTTGATAAGCATAATAATAAATAATAATATACCGTATCCATAAAATTTTCAATCTGAATAGCCATGCATTTCAATCCTGATTCATAAGGAAACGCGACCTACATAAATTAGCACATGCTAACAACACTCTTTAGAACTCATACTCTTTGTAACATCTGAAAGTACTTTGAATTACTCTTCTTCATTTTCTTGTATAGGTATTTAATCTTAGTGATTTTTCCCGATGGTGAAAAAGTAGATACTATTGATACTCGTCTAAATTCCTTTTATATCTTCATTATTTTTCTTACGAAAATTTTATTCTTGCGTAGTAAGTACATTTCGGTAATGCACTTTCTTTTTAGAACTTGGAAAATCAAACGTAAATTATGTCTTCGCATAAAAAAACGTTAGCTAAATTGTTTACTTAGCTATTAACTAAAAGTGGCAGAATTAATTAGGGACGGACTTGAATTAATGATGGACACAACATAATTATTACCTCCGAGTAAGTAAATCCTTATATCTACCTAATTAAATTTCAATGAGCATTTTCCTATAGCTTTGTATGCAAAAAATATAGAACTAGTTTATTATGTTCCATTGATCAAATCTAGTTCTGAGTCAAAGTTAAGCCAATTTCATCTCAAATATGAACCCATCGCTGGATCACTACAAAGCACGAGTCTCCTCCCAGAATAAAAAGTCCTTAAAATTAGCTGCCTTAGTCTATTTTCTTATGTAAGTGAGAGTTGCAACACAAATGGTCTATTAATATTTTCTGATACGCTTAAACAAACAAACTAATGAACAGACAAATTAAAATTAGTATTTTATTACAGTATTGATATAAAAAAGACACAAAGCATTCGAAAACACGGTGCATTTTGTCGGAAATCGATGTTTGACAGCAATCAAATTAACATCGAACCGTCATTGGAAGTTACATCACTTAACACGTCCCGTAATTGTGACGATAAGAGATTCTTAACGGAAATTAAATTATTTGCTTTGGGACGCTCGCCTGCGTCGATGGCATGGGGATTTATTAACTACAAGGTATTTTTTCTGTCGTTTTATTGATTACCAATTTGGCACCGAACTTTGGCCTCTTCGGTTACAACTTACAACTTGTTCCTAAATTTTTGATAGTGAAATCAATTTATGATTATATACTTATCGTGAATAGATAGGTAGCCTTGTACTTTTGAAAATAAAATAATTAAATTTATTTTAATATGAGTGGCTTGACAAATTAATTAAAATTTTCATAGAGCTTTTTGGTTTCTTTTCTTGTTGGGAGATTTTTGTGTTTACAAAAAGTAACAAAACTAATCAGATGATTAAGTATGTTATTATTCTGGGAGTAACTATAATAATTATTGTCGATTGTTCGAAAAGCTACGTATTTAAAAGAAAGTTTAGTTTTTCCCATGGCATTTTTAATTAAATATCTGAGCATATTTTAATATTTATACGCAACAATATTCTTGTTATAATTGAAAGCGCTGGTTTTATGAGGAAAATATAATTATTTAATTTTAAAGTCTAATTCTCATTTTCAACGAAAATTTTCTCAACATCTCACAGATCACATAATATCGTTTTACCAGTATACTGGTGCAAAGTCACTGAGCACAATTATCAAAAAAAAAACTAATTTCGATTTTCGAATTCGTATTTTACGTTCGTCGGCTTTTCCGATACGCGTCGCAGTCGCGGCGTGGTCGTGCACTACTGGGTTCGCTTCGCGCCATTCGCTTCATATGTGGAAACTTCGACTGATCAGCCTACTGCATCTATAACTCTACTAATATAAAATTGTAATCGTTTGTCTGTTTATTTGTCTGTGAACCGCTCAATTACTACTAGATAGATTGATATAAAAGTGCAGTGTAAAAGCTTAGAAGTATTTTGATTTCAGGTTTTCAGGTTACATTGCAGATAGTAATATATCGCTTGCGCAGTGGTAGAAAATATTTTTTTTACTGCGTGGTTAAGGAAAGGTTTACTCATGAACTGATCACGCGGTAGTATAGACACTTCCAACGTCACGTCTCTTGTGATATCACTAAATAGATTTATTTTCTCTAAACGCCAAATGTACTAGAGTAAAAGTAATTTCTTGTCTGATATTGCTGTGATAGCAGGAGAGATGCAGGTTCCAGATTTCCACTGAAATTAAAGATTCAAGCCAAATTTCAAGCTGCTGAAGGCAAACTTCGATATCTTTTATATTAAGACTAGATGCTGCCCGCGACTTCGTCCACGTGAATAGAGGTTTTTTGGGTTCCGCAGGAATTCTTCAATTTACGTGGATAAAATGTAGCCTATGTGTTAATCTAAGGTATAATCTATCTCAGCCAAACCCGTTCAGAAGTTTTTGCGTGAAAGAGTAACAAACATAAACACACACATACAAACTTTCGCCTTTATAATATTAGTGTGAGGTGTGATTATATACATAATATATTTATAATTGACTGCTGTGCAGCTCAAGCATACGCTCAAGATTTCGTGCCCTTTATCTATACTTAAAATTATAAAGCGGAAGAGTTTGTTTGTTTGAACGCGCTAATCTCAGGAACTACTGGTTCGAATTGAAAAATTCTTTTTGTGTTGGATAGTCCATTTATCGAGGAAGGCTTTAGGCTATATAACATCACGCTGCGACCAATAGGAGCGAAGCATCAGTGAAAAATGTTGCAACAACGGGGGAAATTATCCATATTTGAGGGCTTCCGTTGCGTGCGCTGCGTAAACGGTTCAAGTTACCCAAAAAAATATGTATGAAAGAATAAGTCCTCTTCAAATGATCTAAACATGTCCGCGACTGGATCTCGCGATCATAATAACAGAAATTGACGCGGACGAAGTCGCGGGCAACAGCTAGTCAAAAATAAGACTGTAGACAGTTTTATTCCGAGACGGCAGAGGCTGAGGGTAAAGCCTAGTGCTTACTAAAAGTGTATAGCCTGCTAATCAATGCTTAATGCATCTTTACATTAGAATAATGATACGATTCACGTTTAATGTGATACTCAATCACCGTCTTATTAAATGGAAGCGAAATACCGACGCTAAAGCATCATTTTAAAGCATAGTTCGTTAATGGGCAATATTCCTAATGGAGGATAAAGGAATGATTGGAATTTTGATGTCTCAATTATGTAGTGAGCATCAAAAGAATGGTCTAATTTTTTATAAGCCCTTTTTAGGTTGGCGCCATTATTCATAGCTGTTAGTCAGTGGCGTACACAGATTCAAAGCCAGGGTAGGCATTAGTTATGTAGATACCTATTTTCAGGTAAGTTTTAATGAAAAATAACCATTGAACTTTTTTAGCTAGGGTAAGCGGTGCTTTTATGCCTCTATGTCATGCAAGCCACTGCTGTTAGTAGATGATGACTGCGACTCTGTACGCGTGGATTTAGGTTAAAAAATCCCGTGGGAACTCCTTGATTTTCGGGAATACAAAGTAACCTATGTCACTCTCCTGTTTCTTCTTGCAACCTTGCAAGGTTCTGCGTTGCAACAGGATTGAAAGGCAATACACTATCAAATCCATACTAATATTATAAACGCGAAAGTGTGTCTCTGTTGTCTGTCTGTCTGCTACATTTTCCTGGCCCATCTTTTCAACCGATTTTGCTGAAATTTGGTGTACAGGTAGGTTATATTTCGGAGAAGGACATAGGTTTTTATCCCGGAAAATTAAGGAGTTCCCGCGGGAATCAAAAACCTTAATCCACGCGGACAAAGTGGCGGACATCATATAGTTTATAATATTAATAGGACGGTAGGAAGTGTGATAGTAGGCTGTAGCATAATTAGAAGTAAGATACTTCTCCTCCGTATCTCAACGTATCTCCTAACGTATCTCAACTTTAAATTCTGATGTGCTTTAACTTAATAACGGTTAAATTGAAAGCACCAGGTATGATAAGAAAAAGTCGAACGCATGACATCATACTTATTATTAATGCGAAAGTGGGTTTGTTTGTTGGTTTATTGGTTTGTTGGTTAGTTTGTTTGTCCTTCAATCACACCGCATTGGAGCAACGGATCGATGTGATTTTTGGCATGTATATATGTAGTTGAGGACTTGGAGAGTGGCATAGGCTACTTTTTAACCCGAAAAATTGCGGAGTTCTTGTGCGATTCAACAAAAATTAAACCACGCGGACGGAGTCGCGGTCATCAGCTAGTGCCTTATAATAATAGAGGGTGATTGGTGGTATATTGCTTATTTATTTCTGCCTTTATAGGTAAGTACTTTAATATACTAGTAAATTTCAAATATAATTATGCAGAAAACAGTATTATTTTCATCGTGGACAAGCTCACGAATCAAATAAATCTGCGCAGTAATATAATTACTAAAACGAGTCCAGAATAAATTACCTGTAGGTACCGTAATTTCCAATTATTTGTCACTAAGAAAATACGATCCTGCAGCTGTTTATCAGAGCCACCTATTAAATCTGCAGTAGATATGTAAATTCCCTGTAAACGTTTATGTTTTAAAACGTGTAAATATTTCATAGGAATTTATTGTCATCATGTAAAAGCAATAAATTTTGTACACTGTTCAATTAGCATTATAATTTCTTTATTTTAGTTGTATTTCTAAAGGTTATCGAAAGGATTTTTAACTTCTTTTGAGAAAATCATGCCTGATTTCTGTTATACAAGTATACACTGGTTTTGATAAGATGAGAATGTGTAATTGCATTTTATTCATTTACTGTTATGTTTACAGAACTACGACTTTCTATACAAAGTTAGTACCTAGTGTTGAGCTGTTGGTCTTTTCAGACCTAACTTGTTTTGCCTAATTTATAATTAGCTTTTTTTCAATATCGAAGATATAACCAGATTCGATGCATGCTTTTAACGCATGCTTTTTGTATACCATTATTAACCCTATAAGTTCCGGGGTAAAAACAGTAAATTTAAAACAAAACAAAGCATTGTACAATGTACATGTTTTTCGGTAGATACCATACATAAAATTAAGATTGTAAACAAATTGTCCCAACTGACTACCAGTTATTATTAATCATTTCATTATCTAACTGCAATTCATATTGCATTCGTATGATGTTTAAATTCTCAGAATCAATATTATACGATTAAATGCGAATTCTGTTAACTCTTCAATTATTTTAAACGCGTTATTATGACTTAACAAAGATTTATTATTCAAATTACTTACTTACTGTAAAAGCAATAAATTTTGTACACTGTTCAATTAGCATTATAATTTCTTTATTTTAGTTGTATTTCTAAAGGTTATCGAAAGGATTTTTAACTTCTTTTGAGAAAATCATGCCTGATTTCTGTTATACAAGTATACACTGGTTTTGATAAGATGAGAATGTGTAATTGCATTTTATTCATTTACTGTTATGTTTACAGAACTACGACTTTCTATACAAAGTTAGTACCTAGTGTTGAGCTGTTGGTCTTTTCAGACCTAACTTGTTTTGCCTAATTTATAATTAGCTTTTTTTCAATATCGAAGATATAACCAGATTCGATGCATGCTTTTAACGCATGCTTTTTGTATACCATTATTAACCCTATAAGTTCCGGGGTAAAAACAGTAAATTTAAAACAAAACAAAGCATTGTACAATGTACATGTTTTTCGGTAGATACCATACATAAAATTAAGATTGTAAACAAATTGTCCCAACTGACTACCAGTTATTATTAATCATTTCATTATCTAACTGCAATTCATATTGCATTCGTATGATGTTTAAATTCTCAGAATCAATATTATACGATTAAATGCGAATTCTGTTAACTCTTCAATTATTTTAAACGCGTTATTATGACTTAACAAAGATTTATTATTCAAATTACTTACTTACTACTACAAATTGTTTTCATAGCCCAGATAGCTGTAAGTGCTTTGTTTAAAAGATTTCAATCTTTGAAGAATAGCCTAAAATATTATTATTCATTTAGGGTTCCCCAGCTAAATGTTAACAATTTGTATGATATTTGATGAAACTTGTATCTGTATCTGTCACAAGGTTTGAACACCTAAATGAAAATCCAAATTGTTTGTTATTTACTTTTCAAAATTTAACAATATTATATTCTGCAAAATTTAAACCCGAAAATTCTAAAAAACCATGAATTCACTTAGATCATACTAATATAATAAATGCGAAAGTGAGTTTGTTTGTTGGTTGGTTTAATCACGCCGCAACAGAGGAACGGATCGACGTGATTTTTTGCATGGGTATAGTTGAGGACCTGGAGAATGCCATAGGCATATCCCGTAAAATTAAAGAGTTTCCGTGGGAATTTAAAAAAACTTATTCGACGCGGACGAAGTCGCGTGCACCAGCTAGACTTTAATAAATGAAGCGTAGTATAGTAGATAGCCTGATACCGCAACTGTTTTCACTTAAGATTTCGAATGAAGGTACTACGATACCTAAATCCAGAATCTTTATGAAGAACCAGTAATCTTTTTATTTGATTCCATTAGTAAAATGTTTAGTACTAAAGTGGTTTTAGGTAAAATTTACGATCGCCCTTGTTTTGTGGATATATTACGCATTGTATTAAAAGATTACCCTTTCGAAATTTATATCTTAAAAGTTTTCACTGCCAGAGTATGTGTGCCAATAGCTTCGTATTATGTTTTATGATAGGCTATAAATAATAAATGCGGTTCTGTTTGTAACATTGCTCCAAATACCTAAATTACGGATACGTCACTTGGTTTAGAACGACAGTTATGTACTCATTCATGTTGGTAGATGAAAGATAATAAACATAATGGGCATAACAAATGAAATTGTGCGGCGACCTCTTAGTCAAACAACACGAGAATCTTGCCGGGATCATAGATCCGACTTCTGAATACCAAGTATCTCAAGTATTAGGTACTTTTTTGTGATTAAGATATATTTAATTTAAAAAATTTGCTTCAATTTTTTTAAATTAAATTTGACTACTGAAATCCTCACTACGGGGAATGACTGTAACGAAAAATGGACGGATGAGAAAGGTACCTGCAAGTTATAGACGTTAGGTACCTTATTGTGCATTTTATTAACCGAGTTATTGAGCAAAGACCTTCACTTTTCACTTTTCAACCTGTCCTACAAGCTGACTATAGTAGGCCATAATTTTTAATACTTTAGTCACTATAGTACATAGGTTCTTCATTCCGTTAACCGAGCAAAGTGCCTGGCAACAGCTAATACTACTTCTATATTCATCTACCATAGAATCCTGCATTTCGTATTGCATTCACAGTAAAACAATCACAAATTCTTGTGCATACGATTTTCTCCAAATCGGGAGTAAATGCCGAGTGCATTTCCACACTATCTCAGTAAGTAGTCAGTACTTGTTCCTGGACTACTAATTGAAACAATTCTAGTTTAGTTAGCTAAATTAATAACCTTGTTGGTCTAGTGTTTAGCATGTTCGACTGCGGAAGGTCCCGGGTTCGAGTCCCGGGTCGACCCATAATTAAGTATTGGGGTTTTCTGACTAGAAATTCCCAGTACTAGCCCGGAGTAAGGAAGTTAGTGCCCAGCAGTAGGACGTTGATGAGCTGTAGTGGTGGTGGTGAAAATTAAGTGCATCAAAATATGAATTCTGCAGGTTTTGTCGACCTCTCTGGCGTAGTGGTGAGCACTGTGTTCTTGCAAACGGGAGGTCCCGGGTTTGATCTATTTGCAGGCTCAATTTGGGAATTTATAATTTCTGGATTTGGTCTGAAGTCTGGTCTCATCTGGTGTGAGACAATATAATTTAGCGTGGGAAACCGATAGGTTAACCCGCTCCCACAGAATACTACCAACATTAGTACTAACTATCCGCTACCATCTTATAGAATGTATCCCCACCAGCTGAGATCAGTCAAGGGGTAACTTTTAGTGGAATAAAAAAAACCGGCCAAGTGCGAGTCGGACTCGCGTACCGAGGGTTCCGTACAAACCTGTAGTATGTTTTAAATTAAAGGTTTTTTTTAAATATTTGAGTTGATTGAATGAAAGGTAAATTGCGGTTTACGATTTATGACGTATTAAAAAAAAAACTACTTACTAGATCTCGTTCAAACCAATTTTCGGTGGAAGTTTGCATGGTAATGTACATCATATATTTTTTTTAGTTTTATCATTCTCTTATTTTAGAAGTTACAGGGGGGGGGACTCACATTTTACCACTTTGGAAGTGTCTCTCACGCAAACTATTCAGTTTAGAAAAAAATGATATTAGAAACCTCAATATCATTTTTGAAGACCTATCCATAGATACCCCACACGTATGGGTTAGATGAAAAAAAAATTTTTGAGTTTCAGTTCTAAGTATGGGGAACCCCCAAAATTTATTGTTTTTTTTCTATTTTTGTAAGAAAATCTTAATGCGGTTCACAGAATACATCTACTTACCAAGTTTCAACAATATAGTTCTTATAGTTTCGGAAAAAAGTGGCTGTGACATACGGACGGACAGACAGACAGACAGACATGACGAATCTATAAGGGTTCCGTTTTTGCCAAATTTGGCTACGGAACCCTAAAAATATACGTAAAGAGATACCAAAGTTATTACCGCTCCGTACCGTATTTGTTTTTATCATAAACTATAGAAGAACCATTGAAGGGCATTTATGACCGTATCTTTCACCATGTTCTAATGGTGACGCATAAAAAAATTCAACTAAGTACAGAAATCTTCAAATGCCGTTAATACCAGAATAGGGCTCCGGGCTGTAATGATGTGTGATCGCGGGACCAGGCGCCGGCGTCATCCGCAATTATAATGAATAGTTTCACCTCAATCTTTCCACGCATCACAACTTGTTTAGTTAATATAATCTATCGAGAAGGCTTGGCCCCTACTTGACTCCAACGCTATCAGAAAATAACCAGATTTATCTACGTTTTTATGATTACAGATTCCTATTAAATTACCGAATGAATGATGAATTTTTAATTGGAATGTTCAACTTTATTTTTCGTTACGCTTGCTTTATTATACTTTTTTCTGCATAAACTAAGTTTTCACGTTTTTTGGGTTCCGTACTTAAAAAGGAAAAAACTGAACCCTTATAGGATCACGTTGTCCGTCCGTCTGTGGGTCAAGGCCCTTTTTCTCAGGAACGCATGGAGTTATCAAGCTGAAATTATATCAAATACTCAGGTCTACTGTTCCTTGGAGCTGTGAAATAATCAAACTTCTAAGCCAACGCAATCAAAAGCCGTTTATGCTGCAAATTTTCGACTTTCGCAAGGGAATCAAAACCTACAGGGTACTTCCCGTGAACTCAGAATCTTGAAATTTGGTACGAAGCAACGTTTTATAGCACAAATAAAGGAAAAATTGCGAAAAGCATACATTTTTAGTTAAATCATATAGTAAAAATATTTTTATGCAAATTTTCGACACTCGCAAGGGAATCAAAACCTACAGGGTACTTCCCGTGAGCTCAGAATCTTGAAATTTGGTACGAAGCAACGTCTTATAGGACAGATAAAGGAAAAAATTTGAAAAGTATAAATTTTTAGTAACATCATATAATAAAAATATTTTTAATAATTTTAAACTTACTAATGTTATGGATTTCATATAGCAATAAAAATACTATAACTTTTACATAAAGGTATACCTACAGGTTTGTACGGAGCCCTCGGTGCACGAGTTCGACTCGCACTTGGCCAGTTTTTTTCTTTAATCTATAGTTTAAAATGGTTATCAAACTTAAAACTTTTGGAAGACCCTCTACTTAATAATCAGTATTCCCTATAATTGTCCAAAATAGGCTCACGAGTTTTGAATTTACATATCCGAAGTAATTATGCGGCGCTTCGACATAGATTTATTTATTAGAGTATGTATGAAATTGAAACCTTATTATTCCAGACTAAAGTTTATATTACCTGCAAAAGCTCAATAAATTTCAATCGTGAATAAATAGCATAATACCATTGGATTGTTACATTTGCGTTTTGAGGTAATAAACGTCGAATACCTATCCTTATAACCCTTTAACGCGCCGACCGATTACCATACAGCCATTCAATATACAACTTCAAATTGGTAGCTATTTGCAAATAAAAGCAATTCTAGAGTCAAATAAGGTTCGAGTTCATAGGTGGCGCCACCTCGCTGAATTTATGAGGCGAGTCAATCATAATTACTATTCGAAGCTGCGGCCTGGCGTGTTTCTAAGGTTTAGGTAATGATAGGTGTTAATAAATGTTTATATGAGTAACCTTTTTGATGTTATGTAGGTGTGAGAAATTTAATTGTGTTTTTATTACGCGGGGACCTATTACATCAATCGGGTTGCGGCTTATGCAGATGTTATTTCTGTACCTATATGTGATTTGGGAAAGTATATTATGAACTTTCAACTAATTTTTATATCCATAATGATGTGACCACTACATAATTTAATAGGTTCTCATTTTAGTAGACGTGATTATTTGAACGGTAGACTTGGTCGCTAACAACGGGCCTCATATAAGAAAGCTCAGGGTCACTCGGCGGGCGATGGAGAAAGCTATGCTAAGATGAAAACAGAAATGAGGAGATCGATAAAGAACTAAGGTAACCGATATTGCTCGACGTGTTGCGAAGCTGAAGCAGCAATGGGCGGGGCACATAGAACAAACGACGGACGTTGGGGTGCCAAAGTGCAGGAATGACTACCTCGTACTGTGGAGATATAAAACGTAGTCACAGGGAGCCGCTGGATTCAGGCGGAGCAGGAAGCGGCGCTGAGGTGGTGCTTTTGGAAACGCAAATAAGGAGCCTCATTTCTTAAAAATCTTTGCTACAATTTAACAATCGCAATCACTCTTTTGTAATCTTTCCCAACTCTTTGTTTCTTTCAACTCTTCCGCAAACACTCAATTGGTTAAAATTCTTTCGCTATTGGCTGAAATCAATAGAAATAAAGAAGAATTTTCGCAGTAAGAATACCGCATAATTGGGATTGTGATAATTATTGGTGCAGATTTTGCTTAACAGGGCTACAGGCTAATTTATTAATCCACCAGGATTACAAAACACTTAACATTATCAGGGATGATTGGAAATTTGAAATTTGAAATTTTTTTATATATCTGTAAACTACAACATTTGGTCTTATTTCTATGAACGGTGACGGCTAAAAAAGTATAAACTGCGTTTCAGCCGTCAACGCCCACCTCCGAAATATAAGGATAATTATTAGGGATGATGCTTGGATTGCTAACTCAATCAAGTCAGCAAATTTTTATAATATGTACATCAAAACGCGCGCTTCTGGGAGTTTGTAAGAAATACATAATTGTGACGTCATCAAATTTCAACACACCTTTTTGCTTTAATCGATATCAAAAATGGTTAATAAACTTACAGGTTACGTGGATTTTGCGTCTTTTGGAAGACCCACTATCCATTAATCACTAAGAAATCAGCTAGTCCATATACTAATATTACAAATGCGAAAGTGTGTCTGTCTGTTACGCCTTGATCTTCTCCATGAATTTTGATAAAATTTGGTTTAGAGATACTTTTTATCCTGGAAAATTAAGGAGTTACGGGCATCATCTAGATTTTTTTTTGCTTAGGCAATATGAAATATCCCAATTAATCCTGAGAACTAATTTACGCAAAACATTGAAAGCAAGTTGTGAACACATGCGACCTAGTCAAGTGTTAAATGAGCAATAAACATATACCGACGAAACATTATCACATACTCGTAGTAACCATCAATGGCAGTATTTTGAATAATTTACGAGACGTCTATCCTTGACGCTACTAAGTTGCATCTATTCATTACTTTATAGAGCAAACGGTTTAGGCGCTAGACTCCAGGAGTCTGGATCTAAATGTTACAACCTATTGGGTGTCTATCTATTATATGAACTTTTTTTTTTTCATTGCGAGATAGGCTTGCGCTTGGCGAAAATAATGCTTACTGCAAAGCAATGATGAGGTCTAGGTTGGAACGCGCGTGCCAGAAGATACTTATTCACTCTTGACTTGAATACTACAAACTCACCGACATGTCTCGAGTAAATGCGATGCTGTTTTTTTTAAAGATTTTACTGATAAGTTCATACAATAATGATGCGAGATCCTCCGATAGAGTACTTTGTTTCATAAAAGAAAAGGAGAGCGACGAGAACTTAGTTCATTACTCAAACAGTAAGGGTTGCATAGTCAAACAAGGATGATAATTTTAAGTTCCGTCACTGCCAGGTCTGCATGCCAGATTGTGTCTCCTACGTTACCTACAGCATAGCTTACGATCTACGATCTCCAAAGGTTAAGGTCATTTTATTCTGAATATCTTAAGGGTCAAGCAATACGCTGGCAAAGCTTTGGAAAATACCAACATGTGTTTTTTTTCTCTTTATTGGAACACGTAGGTACAGCATTAATATTAAACATCAAATGACTACCTAAATCTAGTTCGTACATTCGCCTTTAAAGTATTACTACAAAATAATATGTAAGTACTTTAAATGCATTTTTTTTTAATTCTGCCACGAATTTTCCGATGCTGTGGTGAAACTGGTCTAATTGTACATATTTTTTTAATGAAAATGTTACGTGCTCTGTCCCCCAATTATGTAAGAATGGGCATGATGACAGTAACCAAGAATCAATGAAATTATAAATCTAAATATCTATACTTACAAGATAGATTACAGTCTGGAATAACACAAAGGCTACTTATTATCCCGGAAAATGGAGGTTTTTCGGTTCCCGCGGGAACTCCTTAATTTTCCGGGATAAAAAGTAGCCTATGTGTTATTCCAGACTATAATCTATCTCCGTGCCAAATTTCATCCAGATCCGTTCAGCCGTTGGGGCGTGTATTTTTTATAAATTTAAACGCCTATACGTTTGGTCAAAAGTTTATGTTTACGTAAACAACTGCTAGAGCATTCGATTAAATCAACAAAATCCATACCTACTAATATTATAAATGCGAAAGTGTGTCTGTCTGTCTGTCTGCTACTCCTTCACGACCCATCTGTTCAACCGATTTTGATGAAATTTGGTACAGGGATAGGTTTTATCCCGGGAAGGACATAGGCTAGGTACTTTTTATCCCGGAAAATTAAAGATTTTCCGCGGGAATAAAAAAATCTTAATCCACGCGGACGAAGTCGCGGGCATCAGCTATTTATCTAATAAAATAGGATTCATGGATTATAAAAAACGTATTTATTTTTATATTTTGATTAAGTACGATTGCTATTTATTTTGATAAAATAAAACTATAAAATACAGCAATCGGCCATATTGCATAAAACACCAACTAAGCGACTGACGTCACAATTGTTTTCGAGCTTTGACAATCGACAACACAGAGTACCTTGTCCAAATGATCGGCAATCTCTAAGTACAGATGTTTTTTGTGTTTATCAAGTACTAGCTGATGCCCGCGACTTCGTCCGCGTGGTTTAAGTTTTTTGTTATTCCCGCGGGAACTCCTTAATTTTCCGGGATAAAAAGTAGCCTATGTCACTCTCCAGGTCCTCAACTATACCCATGCCAAAAATCACTTCAATCCGTTGCTCCGTTGCGGCGTGATTGAAGGACAAACCAACAAACCAACAAACCAACAAACCAACAAACCAACAAACAAAGTGACTTTCGCATTTATAAAATTAAGTATGATGATATGAAGTATGATGAAGTATGATTTTCGTATTTTTTTGTTCCCAAAGATCATTTCCATATTCTAGTTTTGTTTTACCGAAACCAAAATCAAGAAATTAAAAATCGTTAGCCATGGATCAAGGATTTACCAAGGTTACTAGCTATAATTTACCCAGGATTGATTTGTTGATGCTGGGTGAATTTGTTGCATCAAACAAAGACTTTTGTTCGGCAGAATTTCGCAATGTCAAAACTTCCGTGTAAGTACAATAATAAGATATTAATTTAAAGACACAAACAAACAAACATTTATGGATGGATTACAGTTATGGATTTTTAAGAGATTAAACCTAACCCCAAAAGGATCGAATTGATTACTAAATTAAGATCTCAAACAAGATTATTAAGCACAGCATACTAGAATAAAGCAAAAATTTACGCCAAAGTGATCTTCGCAAAAATAAATATTAGAAATTGCCATATAGCTGCAGGATTTCGCCGTGCAAGATTAAGCCAATAACATCGCATTGTTTTTTAAGTGGCACGTGAATAAACAACTTGCTTGGAGTTAATTTTGATGTGTTATCACACTGGGGGACCGCACACGACTTACACACTTCTAGAATTCCTATTATTCACACAAAATATCTAAATTGCTGTACGAACTTACGAAGACCTATTGGTAAAAACAATAGTGTCGTCACCAACGACGCCATGACACCAGCGAGCGTTTTGGCGTGAATTTTAAAATTTAAATTTCAAATGCCAATTTTATCTACAAAACCTTATTTTTCTGCTGAAATAAGGTATTTTTTCGAAATAGTAGATACTTCCGAACATAATTTATCAATTTTTCAAAATCAGTCATCATGCCTATTGTCGATCAAATCGTCTAAGTTCGGCTTCAAAGTAAAATAAACCATTAAAAGCATTGGATTAGAGCTCAATTTCGTGTATCCATTCTTATACGTTTAGGGTATCGTACATACCTATCATGTACGAATATCACATAATATATCAACGAAACATGGTATTTTGGTTTTCGGTAAAAAATCAAAAAGTACCACAGTGTGTCACAGTTTTTCAAAATTCTACACTCATAGGGGTAAAATAGGGGTTGAAACTTTGACCTAATTTCATGCGGACGAAGTCGCAGGCAACAGCTAGTCGCATCTGAAATTTAAACTTAACTGCTGTCATTTTGTGTGGCGCTATCCTAATAACCTCCAGACGTTATAAACGCCTAGACAATTAGACACAAGTAGTCATAACTGTCAAAACAACCGTAAATTACATATTTTATTATCTGCAACCAATAGAATGTGATCAACCAACGATTGATTTCGCGGTATAGGCTGACACAATGAGCCGGGTAAATTAATCGCAATTGCCTCCACGCGATGTAATTCGCACGCATATCTTATGTTATGTACCACAATATTAATTATATTTTAGCTTGCCTATCATATTAGGTACTAAATCACTAAATGCCATAAGATAATTGGCCCATGTTTCACAAACAGGGGGTTGAAATATATTCGCTTTGCAAATCCTCTGCAAGGCGAGGTAGTTAATTTAGATAAAATTGACCAATAAATAAAATTTAAAAAAAATTTGGGTCTTTCTTGGTGCAGAGACTGTCGCTAGTAACGCCGCAAGCGTTAGGGGCACATGGACTAGGAATGACCAGGGCTGGACCTTTTTACCTCTTAAAAAGAAGGTCTAGCCTCACTACAGAGGCACTGCATGGCACGTAGTAGCAAGTACTCTTTGTACAATTAGGTCGCAGTGCATCTCAAATTTTCCGCCACATATTATGTCGCGCCGCGCCGTGCATCTGTAGTGGGGCTAGACCTAAATTACGATTAATTTAAATTTAAGTTTTAATGTATATTATTCAGGGCTCTGTTTAACTAAGCTTCCCCTTTCCAAAAAAAACTTAGTCCATTAGAAAACTAGTAAGTAAATGTAATTTTACTGGGACTGTAGTCTCCCGCCGCATAAAAAACTCTTTTAAACTACTTCAAAACAAGACATTCGTTTTACAATTTAATTGATGATTTTGTATTTTTTTTCAAGTAAACTCTTATTGATTATTAACGTGAAAATATTCAAAATCAAAATCAAAATCAAAATCAAATTATTTTTATTCAAATAGACTTTTTACAAGTTCTTATGAATAGTCAAATGAATCTACCACTGGTTCGGAATGCCGTTCCTACCGAGAAGAACCAGCAAGAAACTCGGTGGTTGCTCTTTTGAAAAAAAATAAATAGTATATGGTATGTTTACAATAATCTACATACAACATATACAGATACATAAGTAACCACTGTCCTGAGCATTGCTGGAGCGAGTCAAATCCATGCGCCTTTATCATTAATATAATCTTCGACAGTATAATAAGCTTTTTTTAGGAGCATTTTTTTAATGGTTATCTTAAACTTGTGTAAAGGCAAGTTTATAATAGGTTGAGGAATTTTGTTAAAGAATAGTATGATCATTCCCACGAACGACCTTCGGACTTTAGTGAGGCGGAGCGATGGAGTCACGAGCCTATGACGGTTTCTAGTTGGCCTATCGTGCAGATCGCATATTCTTTTGTAATTCTGAATGTGCTGTTTTACAAAGATTAGATTACTGTAAATATACTGCGAGGCTACTGTAAGAATACCTATTTCCTTGAATTTCTCCCTAAGGGATTCACGTGGTTTTAAATTATAAATTGCACGTATTGCCCTTTTTTGTAATACAAATATTTTTTGAATATCTGCCGCTTTACCCCACAGCAAGATTCCGTAAGACATAATACTATGAAAATAAGCAAAATATACAATCTTTGCGGTTTCAACGTCTGTTAACTGCCGAATCTTTCTGACAGCGTAAGCAGCAGAACTGAGTTTACCAGCTAGATTTGATATATGGGTGCCCCATTGAAGCTTAGCATCTAAGGTCACCCCCAAGAACACGGTGGCCTCTTCTATTTTTAGCATATCATTATTTACCACTAGATTAATGTTACGTGTATTCTTGGTATTGGGCAGTGCGAACTCAACACACTTAGTTTTTTTTGCATTTAAAAGTAAGTTATTTACAGTAAACCAGTGAGTGACCTGAGAAATGGCACTATTTACGTCGTCAAAATCATCCTTATTTCTATCGACTTTAAAAATTAAAGACGTATCATCAGCAAATAGCACAATATCGCAAGTATCCTGGACAAAATATGGTAAATCATTTATATATACCAAGAACATGAAGGGACCCAGAATAGAGCCTTGAGGGACACCCATTAATGAGGCTGATCCGGATGATTTCACATTGTTTACACATACCGTCTGAATACGGTCACTAAGATATGATGCAATGAGACTAAGTGCAGTGTCTTTGATTCCATAGTGGCTCAATTTGGTCAACAGTGTCTCGTGCTCTACACAGTCGAATGCCTTAGACAAATCACAGAAAATACCAATAGCATTCTGTGAGTTCTCCCAAGCATCAAATATATGTTTTAACAGCGCCGCGCCCGCATCGACTGTTGACCGGCCTTTCGTAAAACCATACTGCTCGGAGTGAAGTAATTTATTTAAATTAAAATGCCGGAGCAGTTGGTTAAGCATAATTTTTTCAAATATCTTGCTTAGGGTTGGCAAAATTGAAATTGGTCTGTAATTATTTGGATCACTTTTGGTACCTGATTTAAAAAGAGGAATCAATTTACTACATTTCATGAGGTCAGGAAAAGATCCCAAATCCACAGACTCATTAAAAACTTGAGCAAGATATGGCGCAATAACATCAATGACATTGCAGATAATTTTCACCGATATCCCCCATAGATCTCCCGTTTTTTTGCATTGTAAAGATTTGAATGTTTTTATAATATCATAGGGGGTCACGTACTCAAACTTAAACTTAACACTGCACTCAGAGACATTACTACTGAGAATTTTATAGGCTTCTGTTGGCGAGGAATTAAGGGAACTGGTAGTAGAGATTGGAATATTTTTGAAGAAATTCTCAAATGTATTTGCAATTTCTAAATCGGAGTCAATTATACGGTCATTAATTTTAAGCTCCAGTTTATTGTTGTCCTCTTTATGTCTACCAGTTTCCTCAGAGATGACATCCCAAGCTGCTTTTATCTTATTTTCTGAGTTAATAATTTTCCGCTTTATGTGAAGGGACTTTGCTTGAATGCAAACATTCCTAAATAATTTTGAATAATTTCTCACGTATTCCAAAAATGTGGGGGTGTAATTATATTGCTTTTCAGCATACAAATCAAACAACTTATTCCTACTTTTATAAATTCCAACAGTAGCCCAGTCACTGAATTTAAGATATTTAAATATATAGTACCAACTCGCTTTATGAATCATACCAAAGATATTATTATTGGTCTTACTAGCTGTTAGCCAAATTATTACCTACGCTAAAGTATGTAACTACATCGACATAATACGATGGAAAATTGATTACAAACCATGCTTATAATTTACGAAATCATTACTGGTGGTTATCATCTTGTGATTTTGCGGTTTTCCAGCTATGCAAGAATAACTATCTTATGTTTAGATCGTTTATACCTAAGCTTCTGTGTTCTTTATGCGCTATGTGACACATTATGTATAGTCTCAGATAAATGTGAAAGTGTGTCTGTCTGTCTGCTGCGCTTTAACGTGCCATCTTTTCAACCAATTTTAGTGAAATTTGGTGTAAAGGTAGATTACATCCCGGGGAAGAACACACGGGGCTACATTTATTAAGGACTTCCCGCGGGAATCAAAAATACTTAATCCACGCCCACGAAGTCTGGGCGTCATCTAGTATGGAATATATATATACATACAGAATATTTGCAATATATTGTACCTACGGTAAGTAGATATATTAATAGGTCTCCCGAGTACTTTTCTGAGTAAACAATAGTTATTTGTTATACAAGAGTGAAAAGTTGTTTTTGAACCGCGTGCTCAATTTTGATGACCGAGCAAGCGAAGGATTCTAAAATTGAATCACGAGCGCAGCGAGTGGTTCAAAAATTAGAATCCTGAGCATCAGCGAGGGAATCAAAAGAGCACGAGGTGAAAAATCTTTTCACTCGAGTGCAACACGTAACTTTTCATCCCACCTCAGCGAGGAAATGACATGACGTGAAAGAAAATGGTGCGCGCAAAGCAAATTAAAAAAAGTACACCAAGAAGGTTACGAGTGTGAGTTTTTAACAAATTAAAAACGGTTGTATGGAAATTCGGCACCATAGAGGTAGAAGTAAATAGGTTTTAATGATGTTTTGAATTCACAAACTTCATAGACGAGTGATATTATTTACTAACGTGCACACGATGTTCTAAATTCAATTTTCTTTATCCTCAAGAGGATAGTAACGGCTTTTGCATTCAGATATCGAAGATTAAAAATACTCTTTCCGAGATGGTGGGATGAAAAACTCATTTATCTACGTGAAATTAGGCTCTGTGGAAAATATAACGAAAGCAGCTTATGGCTACGCTGGGATCGATTTTTTAACCTGAAATAAACAAATAACAACTCTGTATTCTGTACCAGTGACCGCCAGTTCTGAGACGGACATGATCTGTCCGTGACCAGTGCTATAATATAAGCTAGGAACTACTCACAATACCTATAATTAACAAGGTTCTTTATCATTGTCCAGTTAACAATCTCGATGTTTTCACATATTGCATTACAGTTCACTTTATTATTTATTATACACACTATTGCTCGCAATGAAGCTAGAGTTGACTATTGACCCTCTATGTATTTATGACAGCTTAGGTACAATTTCTGCTCAGTACCCTAAGTAATTTACTGCCTTATTACTAAGAATCAGTTGTAGAGCACTTCAAACAGAATACTGAACTTAGGATGATTTACATTAGACCGCACACGGGTCGTTAAAGTGCATTTGCAGCACGGTCTTGTATTGTATGAACCAATTCATAAAATCGAAAGAGATGCGCTGCTTTGAAATTAGTTATTCCACTCTTATTGGATGCAATGCAGCAATAACCGTTTAAGGCATCCTTCCCCTGGTATCTTTCAGGTTGCATAACATTGCCTTCGCATCTGATTCTGAGATTGAGGAAATGGAGCCTAAATGGTGTTTTTGTAAATTTCCGTTGATGCACGCTGTGAACGTGATTAGGTCAGGAGGAACATTTTTTTTAAATATTTTTTTTTATATATCTATTTAAGAATAGTTAAGAAACTTCCCTTGTGTGAGGATCACTATTTTTTTATTGTGAGATAGGCTTACGCTTAACGCTTGACGACAATCATGCTTAGTGCAAAGCAATGATGAGGTCTAGGTCGGAACGCGCTTGCCTAGAAGATGCCTATTCACATATAAATTACAAAAATTAAATATTAAACCTAAGATTAGGCACTTATACTGGCCTTACAACTCCCTTGCACGCAGATGGCCCGATAGCCCGGCTTAGTACACGGGGTTCCGTCCGCCACCAGCGACAGCGAAGCGTAGAACTGCTGACCCAGAGGTCTACAGTTCAACATGCACGGCGAATCACCTGGTAAAACAGAAAGATACTGTTTAGGTATAATACGATTTCCGTGAATCCATGGATTTGACTAGCTCCTGCGCTGTGAGTATAACGATGGTAAATGGGAGTTCCCGGATTTGCTCCTCGTCTGAATTTATTGGGTAAATATTTTTTTAATTTACTCAGGTCTGATCTGATAGCATAAAGCTATACCATTTAGCGATTGGTATGATGCAGCTTAGCTAAGCTATCGTTCTATTATTTAAAAAGCTGCAATACATATATTATGTCAGTGTAGCATAATTTATCATACCTACCAATTTCAACGTTATGTCAAATCTATTTAAATCTGCGAAATATTATCTGAGAATCTGCCTGCATACTATTTATTCCAAAAATATCAATTAAGAAAACAATGCTACTCGTTTTCTAATATGTGAATTAAAATGTGAATCTTCTTACTTAGAAATATAGCACAATCTCTTACCATCTACATAAGGAACCCAGGTATAGAACCTTCCCCGGAACGGTCGGCGATCATAAGACGAGCATTGTTCTGCCCGCATGTCCATATCTCCCGTTGCACAGGGCTAAAGAAAATAGAATATTAATTATGCATGATTTCAGACACCTCATGGCTCATCGATGATGACTAGCTGCGACGTCGTCGCGGCGTGAATTCAGATTTTCTGATTAATTTTTCTGAATAAAAGTAGCCTATCTAATTTTCCGGGATGCAACCACAGCAAAATGCAACCTATCTCTGTACCACAAACATAATATTATGTATTTTTATATACTACCTTACAAAAATACATATTATCGTCTTTCGCATTTATGAAAACAATATTAGTATCTAGAATTTGTCTCAAGAAACCTCTACGTATTGGACCTAACCTAGGTCACACAGCCTAGACATTATTAGTGAGGACGAAACCTCCGGCAAGGGTACCGTGGGAGTAGGTATAGCTGATAAAAGTTGTGGTTATAAACATAAAACTCTGAAATCTTCAACCAAAAAGCTCTAAACGTCCGCATTTTTCACATTACCTGAGAAAATCACAATAAACATTGTACACAGCTTTTCCTTTCAAGTTAGGTGCTCGCGTGGAAATTAAACAAACATTCAGTCAATAAATTACAAATCCGACGTTTATTAGCCGTTAGGAGTGAACAATGCCAATCACGGAAACATTTACGAGGCATAAAACTCTTAAATCATATGGGAAATTGCTCGTGCAACTACATTCGAACGCTGTTGTGAACATAGATCGAAGGTTGGCATGTAGGTACACAGCAACGCATTATGTTCGGTGTGAGTAGGGCTGCCATCCATCCGGATTACCCCCCATTTGCCCTAGTTTAAATGGAGTCTGGGGAGCGTCCGGGCGGGGTTTCATTTGTAGTCCGGATATAAAATTTTCAAAAAAAAAGTTTCCATCCGAAAAAGTTCGAACGAAAAAGTTGATTTTTTTGTTGTTTCGAAAAAAAGTTGTTTTTTATTTTACTAAGTAACTTTAAAAAAAACATACTGTTGACATGACCTGGTTCTAAGCTCCAAAATCCGGGGCTTTCACGCTAATCGTCCTAGTTGCCAGATTTTAGAGATGGCAACCCTAGGTGAGTGCGAAGATACGAAAATAATCCTTACATATTACCATACCAAATCTTCTCCATAATATAAAAATAGTTTTAAAGTTCACAGGTACTAAATGACGATTAACGAACTTTTCATTCAAACCATACTTATACTAAATTATAAATTATGTAGCATTCTATTTTTGGAGTAGGTAAGTATAATAAACTTAATATTATTTTTAACTGTAATTTTTATTCAACTTACATAATTATCTACTCGTACAAACAAAAGACGTGTCCATAAAGGTCCAAATGTCAAGTTAATTTAATTGATGGAAATATGATATTTGTTGAGGAAATGTGCCAAGTCAAAATACTATAAACTGTCCCAGACAGAATTTAATAGGTAAATAAATTAAAATTAGCATTTAAAATTAGCATTAAAAGACCATAGAGATACAGATGTCATAGAGCAGGCGTTTCAAAGCGTTTCTTCATCAGGTGTATTTCCATTTTCGTACTGGTAAGTGATAAAACGCTGTCAGTTGAAACATTGTGCGGGACATTACCACCTCTGGTATAATTCACCTCTTTGTGCATAAGTGTACAAGTTCTTGATAATCACCATTGCAAACTGGCGCCAAACACTTTGCCGTTATGAGTATGTATCTAGCTATAATAGTGTGTTATCTTAACGATTATGGGTAAGCATAAGGTAAGCATAGTTAAGTTTGTGTGGATTACTTTGTATCTGAAGAAGTGTTTTACTAATTTTATATATCCGTTATAAAATTATATTATACAACGTAAGTTGAGTTTTAAAAAAAATAGTGTGTAGATACATAAATGTCCTCAAGTCTAAAAGTGGGGATCCGTCCCCCCAATTAATTATCCTCAAGTAGGTACTTACCTACTATTTTTTTATTCTGGTTTTAGGTATTTTTTTAATTTTGGCAAAAAGACCCCTTAAATAAACCAATTACCATCATTTTGCTAAGAGAATATAAAGGCTCCTTGTTCTTACCGCTGAAAAACAGAAATCAAAAGTTATGCCACTAGTAAGTTATACTAATAATCTATTGTTATATCGAATCCAACCAATCGAATATTCTTGTTCTCAGATTGCCTTATTATTGACCTATTCCTTCTCATGTAGTAGGTACCTTCCTACCTAAATCATGACTTCATAATTGTGTTAGGTTAAATCCTATTAGAGTTATGGTCACGGATTAAGGTTACTCATTAATTTGTTCCCTAATTTGTGATTAAGGTGACTGTTTCATTAAATACAGCCCTTATTGATAATACACATCAAAACCGGCGAAATAGGCCTGTAGATAACACATACATACAAAAACACATGCACCTTCGAAACTACATTGTTAGATACAATAAGCTATAAGTACATCTGTAATCTTAATACGATTTGTAATTAATTTAAAACTTTCTTAAAATTCAATAAGTACAGATGAGATCCAGCGTACCGGAACGCTAGATCGCTTGGCGGCACATCTTTGCCGGTATGGGGTGGTAACTAGCTACGGACCAATAAGTGTCCCACCTGACCAGCCCAGAGAAAATTCAGAAATTATAATTTCCCAATTTGACCCTGCCGGGGATCGTACCGGGACCTCCCACTTGTAAGACCACAGTGCCCACCACTGCGCCAGGGAGTTCGTCAAAAGTTTTGTAACACAATGTAGGTAACTTACAATAGTATTACACTCGTGGTATCTCTTGGATATTCCTAGGCAGTCTTGCGATGTCTGTCTTGTTACACGAGCCCTGATTGTTGGAGTCTTTAGCGTGGTATTAGGAACAACTGCCAGGTTACTCGATCTGAAACAAAGTACGACCAATAAATAACGAAGGTTATAAGCGGAAACACAACAGACAAAAAATATAATATCTAGCAAACAAAATAAATATTCTGCGTCATTAGTTGAGCACGCACACTAGGCGACAGGACATAAAGTTGTTCCCCTCCGACGTGGACGTTCTGTGCTGTTAAATCTCTAGTGTGTTAATGCTTTTATGGAGTGCCCCACTAGATGAAAGGATTTAAAAATGCTGCCCCCTTTCGGCGCGTAAGTTTTCTATACGAACCCTAGTGTGTTTTCGTACCCCGCAGACAAAAGCAACGCGACACGATACGACGCCATATAATTTAATATAAAAAATTCTTTAGACAACCGACTTCAAACTCCCGCGCCAACTTTACAACAACAAGCACACGCTATAAAAATTCTTATTTTATTGTTGATATTTTAAAAACCGCTCGACCGATTTCGATAAAATTTATATGGGACCACATGGGAAATATGCCCTTTCAAATAAAAAAAGAATCATCCAAATCGATCCACCCAGTCAAAAGTTCTGAGGTAACAAACATTTAAAAAAAAACAGTCGAATTGAGAACCTCCTCCTTTTCTTTAAGTCGGTTGACAAAATGACAAACTTTTCTACGCGATAACGTAGGCCACGTGAAGGGTCAGAGCTGTTTGATAATGTCGCGTCGCGCCGCATCGCGTCGCGTTGCCGTATTTGTCGCCTAGGACAACGGGCTAGATAAGTATCAAAATCAAAAGCAGCAGACATGTCATTTCTCCTATTTCTCGTACTTTATCTCATCAATCTAATGTGTCTTTTATTTTTTAAAAATTCATAAAAAGATGACCAAACAGAAAGGGTACTTAACAATCTTTTTAACGTATTTATTTCCGTAAATCATATTTAAATCACACCTCTCTTATTAATTACCACTTGATCACTAGCAGTGAAACAAGGCGTCAGGGCGGTAACATCAAAGGCTCCTGCAATGGTAAATTAACGACCCGAGTTACAAATAACTCCAAACCCGTTAATCTAATTTAATATACTTAGATATTATCTAACGTATTTATAGGACTCGAGTCCTTGGGGAAATAAAAAGAATTAAATTATTAATTAATTGTTTCGTTATGGATTTGTGCTTCGCCAAGTATTTTTGATAATCGACTCAAAAAAAGAGGTGTAGCAGTAGAGGCGTAAAAGCATTGCTTACAAAAGAAACAGAGTTGCGCGTATAGTAATAGTTCTATGATAACGCTATAGGTACCGTTTGATCATAACCACCCTACTGTGGATTTAAGAAACCTATAGATCCAAGCAGACGAAGTTTAGCTGGCGTTATCTTGTTTACTAGTTGATGCTCGCAACTTCGTCTGTGTGGAATAAGTTTATTTTTAATTCCCACGAGAACTCCATAGTATAAAAATAATTAACTTAAAATAATAAAAAAGGAGCAGCTACTCACCAGGCTGTCAACTATAACCATGCAAAATTTGACGTCGATCCTTTGTTACTTGTTATGTTGCGGCGTGATTGAAGAACAAACAAACAGACACACTTTTGCATTTACAGTCCTCTTTTAATATAGGTACCTTCAAATCAAGAGTGAATAGTTATCTTCTAGGCAAGCGCACTCCACCTTAGGCTGCATCACCACTTGCAAGCAAGTCTGATTGCAGCCAAGCGCTAGCCTGTATATTTAAAAAAAAAAATACTCATACAAGATCACATATTACACAGTAAGTAAAATGACCACGGTAATAATTGTGATTCAAATCTAAGAATCATACAATATTTCATTTCTGTTATTAGTTATTACTCAGCCAAGATATGTGCCCCCTGTTGTTAAAGGCCTGGTCACATATAATCCGAGACGAGGGCGACTAACGCTGCGCTTACTCTGCGAAGTTGTAATACAACTAAGTAACTAGGGGCCATCGTAGTTTAACTGCTACAGTTTGACGATCGCAATCCACTCTCAATCTGATTGACTGGCACTCTCTTACTGATAATAATTTTCAAATTCAGCCTCACAATAATTATTGAGATTGTATTAATGATTGTATCAATCATTAAGTAAATGATTGTTCTTTTAAGAGTTGGGGTCTCGGTCAATACTGCAGCCATGCGCATTTAATTCCACGCTCTGCACTGTAACTGTGTGTATGTACCTCATCATAAATTGTATAACAATTTGTATAACGAACTCACGCCCTATTTGTATTAAAATAATACAATATATGAAATTCACCTGAAACTACAAAAAGTTGGAAGCACACGAGAAAATCCAATAACCGCCAAGTAAAGATAAATACTAACAAAAGAAGAACAGAGGCGTTTTGTGGGTGCATCAAAAGAAATAACAAATCAAGATTTTGCACAAAATTATCAATAATCAAATATGAAATCTCATACTTCCATACTAATATTTTAAATGCGAAAGTGTGTCTGTCTGTCTGTCTGTTACACTTTCACGGCCCAACTACTCAACTGATTTTGATGAAATTTGGTACTGGGATAGGTTGTATCCCGGGAAAGGACAGAGGCTACTTTTTATGCCGGAAAATTGAAGAGTTCGCGCGAGAATAAAAAAACCGGCCAAGTGCGAGTCGGACTCGCGCACCGAGGGTTCCGTACAAACCTGTAATAAGTTTTAAATTAAATGTTTTTTTTTAAATATTTGAGTTGATTGAATGAAAGGTAAATTGCGATTTACGATTAATGACGTATTAAAAAAAAACTACTTACTTGATCTCGTTCAAACCAATTTTCGGTGGTAGTTTGCATGGTAATGTACAACATATATTTTTTTTAGTTTTATCATTCTCTTATTTTAGAAGTTACGGGGGGGGGGACACACATTTTACCACTTTGGAAGTGTCTCTCGCGCAAACTATTCAGTTTAGAAAAAAATGATATTACAAACCTCAATATCATTTTTGAAGACCTATCCATAGATACCCCACAACTATGGGTTAGATGAAAAAAAAATTTTTGAGTTTCAGTTCTAAGTATGGGGAACCCCAAAATTTATTGTTTTTTTTCTATTTTTGTAAGAAAATCTTAATGCGGTTTACAGAATACATCTACTTACCAAGTTTCAACAGTATAGCTCTTATAGTTTCGGAAAAAAGTGGCTGTGACATACGGACGGACAGACAGACAGACATGACGAATCTATAAGGGTTCCGTTTTTGCCAAATTTGGCTACGGAACCCTAAAAACACCATTCCACGCGGACGAAGTCGCGGGAATCATCTAGTAATAAAATATTTTAAAAAAAAATCTGTTAAGTACCTGTATTTAGTAAAAAGTCATTAATTATAAGAAAAACTAAAATAAAATATACTGTAACCTTACCACCTTACCACCGTACCTTTACACCGTAACAAGTTGTAAATTCTGTCACGATTCGTTTAACCTCTGTTTTGTTATTTGTGTGTTGTCTTTTTACTACTACTTTTACTAATTACTTAATGTAACATTTTTCTACTAAATTTATCTTTACTAAAGAGCTATGGAAACTTGTATTACGAGTACCTATATATCATTTGTTTACTTTGTATTCTAACTATAAGTGCCGCTGTCCGTCTGTCCAAGCCTCCAGTCGCCGTGACAAATGGGGCCGCAGCTAATTTGTCTGGTTTGTAACACCGGCAACCTGGCCCCTATCAGCAGGATACTACAGAAATGTGCTTAATGAAGGAATTTATTCCCCCGAGGTGCTCTAAATAATTTATTTCGTACGATAATGAACTGGAAGCCGCGTCGGGATACTACTCGTACTGGGATATAAATTAATAGGTACATTGTTGAGATTTTTTTATTCACTACAAGTTAGCCCTAGATTGCCATCTCAGACGCACATGCAGTCTAAGACGGTAGCGGGCCAACCCGTTAGGGTTATGGGCTACGGCAGTTTAAATATTAAAGCCATAGGTAAGTACCCCTAATCGAATTCTACACGGCATCGTAGCGGAATGTTATATCGCTTGGCGGCACGTCTTTACTGCTAGGGTGGTAATTAGCCATGGGCGAAGTTTCCTACCAGACGAGACCAGAGAAAATTCAGAAATTGTAGTCCCAAATTGACCCTACCGGGATCGAACCCACGACCTTCCGCTCATAAGACCACAGCGCTCACAACTGCACCACGGAGATCGTCGATGTCACAGCCTACGGAACCCTAAAATCAAAAATGGTACCTATATAGGTAACCCTTAGACCTAAAAAAACATAAATATTTAAGTCTTAAGAGTAGGTTTGAAGGGTTATCCAAAAAAATATCGTTAATAGTAGGTGAAGATTTGTATCAAATTTCGTCATTTTCTTTGTTGATAAAATAAACAATAACAATAAAAATTTAGAGAATTAATAATGTGAATCAATGCCTAATCGATTTTATCGTTTTCTCATTTCCTCCATACTCAGTCTAGAACCTTTTATCTCGCGTTCTCCGTCTAAGGTACCCACCGAGGCGACTTATAAGATTGACGGTATTTGATTACCTATTTATCTACCTAACAGGACTTGTTAGGGCGAAAACTCACTAGGAAACAAAAAGAAAATTTATGGCGGATTGAAAAGCCGCGTCATTCACTTTAATTTGGAGCGCGTACACTAGACGAAAGGATAAAACTTCGTTTCCTTTCGACGAGGACTAGTATTATTATTTATTTTGCAGTCATTATGCATTCACCTGTATAAAAAAATCACCAGGGTTGAAAAAATTATATCTCCGAATTTTCTATCCGCCTATCAAACTTAGTACAACAGAATAGGCATGATGACTGATTTTGAAAAATGGTCAGATTATGATTGGAAGTATCTACTATTTCGAGAAAATATCTTATTTCAGCAGAAAAATAATGTTTGGTAGCTAAAATTAGCATTTGAAATTTAAATTTTAAAATTCACGCCAAAACGTTCGGGGGTGTCATGGCGTCGTCTGTGACGTCACTATTGTTTTTACCAATGTACTCAGTGCAGTGTGCAGTAAACAATAGTGTGATTGTCAAAGCTCGAAAACAAACAATTGTGACGTCATTCGCTTTTTGGTGTTTTCTCCAATATGGCGGATTGCTGTATTTTATAGTTTTATTTTATCAAAATAAATAGCAATCTCACTCGATATAGAAAAATAAATACGTTTTGTATAATCCATGAATCCTATTTCATTAGATAAATTCATAATTTCATTGATTCTTGGTTACTGTCATCATGCCTATTATTTGCGTTTCAGAAATCGCCCTAACTACTCGTACAAAATGAGTTCCATGTGGACGAATGAAAATGAGCCTTTAAGTTTTATTCCTGTGGTATTGTTCAAATTATTACTAGGCCGCTGGTACACTTTCATTTGTGAGCAAATACAAATGATCTGGATCGTTAAAGTAACGGTATACTCGTGGTCTATTTACTTTAATGGGTTGATTTGCCAACAAAGTTCGTGTAGCTTTGAGTGGTGCGTTGACTAAGCCTTTAATGGAGACCTAGGCACTGCATAAATCTTTATAGTAACTACTCGTAAATAGGCCACTTACTTACTGTGTTGAAAATATCCCACACCTAATATTGACAAAGGTATTTTATGTTTATGTGTTATTGTTATAGATCAACAAGGAGCACTTAATTAATTTGTCACACTGCTACTTTAAGCCATACTTCCGTACTATCCATACTATACTTAATATTATAAATGCGAAAGTGTGTCTGTCTGTCTGTCTGTCTGCTACGCTTTCACGACCCAACTACTTTTGCCCAACCGATTTTGATGAAATTTGGTACAGAGATAGGTTACATCCCGGGGAAGGACATAGGCTTTAGTTTTGGGCTGACCTTTTTCTAAAACTATAATGAGCGTCAACTCAACGCAAAATCAGAATTTGTTTGCATCCGCTCTACCGCGGATATCTAATCAATATGAGCTTAAAAATACAATAATTCAGAAGTTAGGATATGCAATTCCTATTAAGAATCTTAACTAATGACACATTAGAATTAAAAAGTGTGCAAATTATATTGAATAGAATAAATTAAGCGCAATCACACTTCATCCTAAGTGCATAAACTGGTTTTGCTCCCCGCAGAATCTGGTATTCACATCTGATAAGCGTAATGGAGGAGACGTCATGGCGTTTTCGTTCAACGTGCACATTCATACCTGTCAAGAGTGCTATGTGTAATGTGATACTGCGGTTGTATAGTACATGCAATTATTTGTCATACTGCAGGAAATTAATGTGAGAGGTCTATACAATGGTCGCTAAAGTTTAATACTACGATGGTTTTATCCTAATACTAACATAGTTTCACGCGAATATTGCATTCTCAATGCTTCTTTTTTTCTGCCTCCCCTTATTATTATTTTGGCAACAATGCCTCACTGCTTATTTTTTTTTTTAATTTTATAAATGAGACAAAGACAACCGGGAAATACATCCATACTATATTAATAAAATATTATGAATGCGAAAGTGTGTCTGCCTGTCTGTCTGCTACGTTTTCACGGCCCAACTACTCAACCGAGAGATAGTTTACATCCTGGGGAAGGACATAGGCTACTTTTTATCCCGAAAAGTTGAAGAGTTCCCGCGGACACATCGATCCACGCGGATGATGTCGCGGGCATCATCTAGTACACAATAATTTAATAGCATTTTGACGACCTCCCTGGCGCAGTGTTGAGAGCTGTTTTCTCAACGTGCCGGGTTCGATTCCCGACAGGGTCAATTTGGGAATTAATAATTTCTAAATTTTCTCTGGTCTGGTTTGGTGGGACTGAGGCCGCACAACGCCAAGGAGAAATCTAGGGCATTATCGCAAAAGGAAAATGCTTGGTAACAGTTTTTCTTCTGTAAGTTATATTCTTATCCTTTTGCTTCCTGTAAACTTATTATAACGTTTTAATGAAACTTAACCAAACTCAGGCATGATGTCATTAAATATCACGATTTAAATAACTATGTCTAAACAAAGAGCGTGTAGATCATACGAACACAGCCGTACACAACACCAACTAGGTGCCAAGTTGAAAGGTCTATGAGTCCAAAGCAATACACTTGGGCCAGTGTGTTGGGCCAATGGTCTGTCCAGCTCAATAATATACTCGAGCTAAGATTGTGTACTCATTAACTATTATCGCCTGAGTGATCGTTACTTTTATAAATTTATATTTTCATGTCGTATATATAGTCTATCTAGTGTAACCTGAGAGTCCAAATCGAAATAAAAAATGTGAGTAATAATATTAAAATACGCGAATAATCTACATATTAATGACATAGCTCCTATTTTTTTAATTCATAGATAATAATATTCAGAGCGTAGATAAATAAAATTTTCGTGTCCCATTCATCATCGTGCTCGTATGAAAGTAAGTACAACCAAAATACGTAACTCTGATGCATATTGGCTCGAGTGCATTGGCCGAAAATACTGGCTTTACTCGTACTTTGCCTTTAAACAATGGCTGAACATAATCGACAGTAATTGCAAGCTCATTAGCTACAGGAGAGTCATGCGTGTCAATCACGATTACTACAATCGAAGCCCAAACAACCTGTTACAAGGTTAACACTAAACACCTTTGAGATAAAATAAAGTCAACCGCATACTTAACAGGTTGAGCCGCAAGATCCGTCCGCTGTAGTTAGGTTTTCAGAAATCAATCCCGCTTGGTGACGAAGGCAACAGACCGACACTGGCCGACTCCCTGATCTAAATATCCAATAATCCCAGGCGAAGGGACCTCGGAGTCGCGAGCGGCTTATGTGGGAACTTTACACGCTCATTCTAAATCTTAGGAAGAAGGTGGCTTACCGTGGCAGAAGCTGCCGTACCAACACGCATAATGGATATGATCAAGGGATTCTGATATCACCCAGGATGAGCAGGATTCCATATGATCAGTGGATTATATCATCCAGGATGACGATGAGCAGCATGATTGATGCAACTTTTCCGTAATCGCCAGCTGTTCATACATAAAATGCCACTTATTCATTGTTAACATGAACAACATCTATCGCTCTAAGGAATGCCATCGTTGTACTAATACGAATCCACAGTCCCGTTACTAAATTTGAACGACAACATCATAACCGGCCACTGCACACGGAACTTATCAAAACATAAAATAAATACGGCTAATGCGACGTATGCGAGATTAATGTGCGATCAACACCTTACACACAAACGTGCACAACTGTACGAGGTACAAAACCTTAATCACATTTTGATTTCCAATGTAATTACACCTTTATTTCATCAATAATAAGGTCTATATAGAAAGTTTTAACTTTGTTCATCAAACGATGCGCCGAGTTTAAAATAAAAAAAGCGATAAAGAACTTTATTTTATAAAGCACAAGGTAGATTGGAAATCGTCAAACCAGTGTCGCGACCCGCGCACTATGTTTAACCTTTGACTTGTGCAAAGCTGAAAATGTAAGCTTTACTGCGACTCTACCTAATAATTTCATTATGACTCTTTTAGGTTTATTGAACAAGTTATGGGTACTTAATAGCTAGTTTAGTTTTAATACTTTCATAAACCATAAGTACTTGTTCAAAAAATAAAAGATTTTCTAAAGATGTATGCTTACATTATGTTTAGATTGGAACGTATTGGAGCTGATTCTGTATTGCACAATCTCTAAACTAAACTAAAATAACAACATTACAAATATTGCTAACACTTTCATAATACTCCCAGCGGAAAGCGACATAACTAGATTTAAAGCTGTCATTTTAGTTAAGCTTAGAGTTTAGTAAAGAATTGCCCTCACTGTGAAATATAGGGAAAAATTGAGTCTAGTGTACTCAATTATATTCTAGTCAACCTCTTAGGCTATTGCATATAGTGCAAGAAATTAACAAAAATATCAAAGGTTACCTCCCCGTTACAATAAATAACTTATTAATTTCCGTTCAAAGAAGACATGGTTATAAAATTAATGCATTGGGATTAATTGCTTAATTTTACGTATACGTCATAATTTGATAACGGGACTTAACTAGCCGTGATCTTGTGTGAATTTATATTTTTAGCTTTTATCTTCAGAATAGGCTGGCGGCACATCTGCTACAGGTTACAAGAAATTCTCAGTACTAGCCCGGAGTTAGGAAGTTGGCGGTGTGTCACCCCCGTGCCTCGGAGAGCACGTTAAGCCGTCGGTCCTGCGCCTGATCTCTCTCCGGTCGTGTCGGATTTTCCGTCACATCGGACAGTGAGAGTAAAGGACAGAAAGTGCACCCGTGTTTGCGCACACACTTGTGCACTACAATATATCCCGCGCAGATGGCTAATCTCTCTGGAGATTGGCCGCCGTGGCCGAAATTCGGTCGGGAGGACATTACAATATTACAAGTTACAAACGTATTCGCGGAAGTGGCTCACGCTATGCTATGCAATGATGAGGTCAGAACGCTACAAGATTTTTTTTCCCCCATGAGTATATTAAATACATAGCTGGAAAAGGCCGACTGACTGACTGATCTATCAACGCACAGTTCTAACCACTGGACGAATCCAGCTGATATGACGTAGGCCTCCGTTAAAAAGGACTTTTGAAAAATCAACCCTTATAAGGGGAAAAATCGGGGTTTGAAATTTGTTTGCAAATATAACTTAACGTGAGCGAGGCCGCGGGCAAAAGCTAGTTAGCTCTAGGAAATTATTCACCTTTTGCTCGACCGTACCTGACTAAATTCGCGGCAGGAATAGGACACTTTGATTTTAGAGGGCGTTTCACACATTAGCTGATCCGTATCGACTTCAAATCACATAACCCTACCTAGTTGCATTAAAAAATGGATTGGCAACTTGTGATATTGCCTAGAAATACTAATTGCAAGAGTAGTTGCTACATAATAAAAAAACCTAGTTGCATAGACTCTTAAATAGATCATAAATCCAGGCTTCACTCAAGTATCCCTCGGTTGCACTAGCTAGGGGTTCTCCTACTAAGTTGGACTTTTTAGTTTTGCTCTGAATAGTTGCTATTTACGGTGGTCGTTAAGGTCGATAAATTTCTGAAAGAAATTGAGCTAAAGCGGCACTTGTATCGCTCTGAGTCTCCAGTACTAGTGCAAAATTCTTACCAGAATTTGTAGACGTGAACGTCGACTAGCGATGAAATGCCACCTACCAATACAACATCAAGTAAAATAGTTGCCCGAGCGATATTGGATAATTGTGTTCCCAGCCTTAGATGGTTATCTTCACGGATTGAAGGTGTAACCCGTTAAAACAGAATTGCTGTAATGGGCATGTAAATGTATGGTGTTAACAAATTTTGTTCTATCCACCACAGCACGCCTTGAGCGTGTTAGTGCCGCCTTGTTTAGAAAAGCATACAATTTTGTTATCCCTTGTTATTAAGTATATTGTTTGTGGCATCGTCTGCTATAGAGAAGGTGTAATTTTTTTGTTGATAGAAAATACTACAAAAATTAAATTTAGTAAAGCATACAATTTTGTTATCCGTTGTTAACAAGTATATTGTTTGTGGCGTCTAATTCAAAAAGGTGTGATATTTTTTTTTATAGAGAATACTACAAAAATTTAAATGCATTGCGCAAAATTGGCACGATAAATTTTGCATTTGAGAACTTTTACGAATCAATTTAGAATGTCTGTATCTTGGACATTCTAAATTGATATAAATGATTTATATTGACATTCAATATAAATGACAATATTAATTAATCTTTTTATTTATAAAATAAATAACTACTTACAAAAATAATTTAAATTTCCGTTAAAAATCTGTAGATACCGCATGTAGGTACTGTATTTTCAAAAATTCACTGTTCTAAAAATATACATTTAAACTAGCTGATGCCCGCGACTCCGTCCGCGTGGAGGTATGAAAAATAGATAGTAGCCGATTCTCAGACCTACTGAATATGCTCACAAAATTTCATGAGAATCGGTCAAGCCGTTTCGGAGGAGTATGGGAACGAAAACTGTGACACGAGAATTTTACATACATATTAGATGAAAATTTACATTGTCACACGGGTGTTCTACTCTATCGATTTTAATCACAAACACACTATTTGACTAATTAACAAAAAAGGACGCACGTTTGAAAATTTTATCTTATTCCACAACGTGAGTCCGTGTGTCCGTCTATCAGTCAGTGGGCTGTATCTCATGAACGGTAGGTAGACAGTCACAGAGTATTCTTAAGTTAGTTCTTTTGCCGCTATTACAACAAATAATAAAAATAAAACAATATAAAAAAAAGATAGGGCCCTGGTACCTGGGTCAAGGTCGGAAAAAGTTATGCCTTCGCTACGCTTACTTTCTTCCTTTGTTGGGTCTAATCTGTACCTGGGTAAACACTGCCTTTCTTGCACCGATACGCCGCCGCCACAGGTTCTGGAACAAGGACTCCAGCTGCCCCACGAACTCCAAGAATAGAGCTCCGCTGTATGATTTTCTGTCACCTGAAATTAAAGCATTGAAAACCGCTTTTTATTTAAGAATCAGTCGTTAGCTACATTATTTTGATAGTGAAAATTCTTGTGCTGCGACCACGTTACGTAGATACCACAAAATGGTCTATTGATTGCAGTTATAGAATAAAAATAGTTATTTCTAAAAAATGATATGAAATGTGCACATTTCATACCCTGTAAATGAGTTCGAAAGTTAAACTTCCCGGCCTAGGCCAGTAAAGAATGTATGTATTTTCATTACATATCACAAGTTTGAATTTGGAATCTTTCTTCCTGAATATCTTGTAACTTGTTATAATGTTCTTTGGCCTAAATAGTTTAAATTTGGAACTATACCGTATTACGCGTTCAGCACTCACAGCGCAAAAAAAAAATTAAAAGTATAACCAATTAGAATTTCAATTAGTAATTCAAATATAACTAATTTAACTTTTAATATTTCTTTAGTAAGTTGCTTTTCTATTTACTTTATTTTAATTACATAATATAATATAAGTATTAAAAAAAAAGTCACTTGTTTAATTTTTTAGAAAAGCACTATACACACCTCGACCGGGAGAGCATTTCTGGTCTCGTACCTATATAGCCGGCCTCGCGTAGCTCGGCCGTCTAACTAACACTCGACCAGAAAACGCGTACTTCCTGGTCTCGCGATGTAATGTACTATAATTAATGTAGTTTGTAATGAATCATGATCACAAGTTAATTTAACCGGGAATTGAGCCTGGGACCTCTGATAACGAGATGGACTTTTGCTACACTGTGCCAGTCTATTACTTATCTAAAGATTTGATAAAATAACAGGTAAGTATTTTATGTTGTTTGTATCTCACCTGCGGCAAATTCGTTGTCACGTCCGTAGCAGTTGTGATAATTGCCACCTGCATCACAACAACCAACCTGTAAAGGAAATAGATTCAAATGTAAATAAAAATCATAGAATACAAAGGTTTGCCTGCGACTTCGTCCGCGTGCGTTCTTGAGTTCTTAAATAAAGAAATTTCAAAAAAACTGTGCGTGTGCGTGTGCAATTCACACACGGCAGAAGTGATACTTCAGAAAAGTAGCCTACGAGAGAATGAGATAAATATAACTTGTATCTCATTCTCTCGCATGCTAAATCCTATTATGAATATGTTTGTCGCTTTTTCGTTTCATTGAATTTTCAAATCACGATTCTAAAGAAGTTTCACTTCAAAAATTCTTCGTTTTTCACCGAAAGCGCAAATACCAAGTTTCATGGATAGGTATACTCGTAGCTTGAACCGCTTATTGAACCTCTTTGGGGGTGGAATTTTGAAATTCCTTAGTACACCTCCAGGGTGCTCAAAGAGTATTATCACAAACGTTTAAAATTTCTACATTTGGAGTGTAGGTTGTCTGTCAGTCACTCAGGACAAAGCCTTTTTAGGTTATTGATTATTTCAAATAAGTTAAGTAAAGTAGGAGCTTTTGCAATTCAACAGTACATAATACATATTTGTTAAAGGCTGAAATTGGAAAGATCGTAATGGGACAAATGTTTTTTTTTTTATTATTGCGTGATAGGCTTGCCCTTGACGACAATCATGCTTAATGCAAAGTAATGATGAGGTCTAGGTTGGAACGCGCTTGCCTAGAAGATGTTCTGCGAAGTCGACACGTGTCGCTAGAGAAGTCGGGCGAAGTCGCTCGTAGTGAGTACAAGGCTTTAAGCTTCATTTAATTATTCATTCTACAGTTTGCAATAGTTTATATTGAATGTTTGGTAATAAAGTACGTATGTCATTAAGTAGTTCATCGTCAATGTTACTCATCACATAAATGTCGTCATAAAATTAGACGATCAAAGTTACCGATTCAATTAATCACGTTCACGAAATCAGTAAATAACATTAATATCGGTAGGGTTGCAATTTATAACTTCTTTAGCCACGTTGAGCACTTTTTGGTAGGCGGTAAAATCGTGGATTCGCGTCACCGAAACCGTCACCGCGTTGTTACGAAGCCAAAAGGTCTTATATAATTACATTCGTAATTAAACTTTAGTCCCTTCGTTTTTAGGTTTACTTATATCTTAATTATTTTAAATATTTTTTCATGTTTTTTTTTTAATAAAAAATAATAGGTAATATTCATCATCACTACAGCCTATTAACGTCCCACTGCTGGGCACAGGCCTCCACTCTCATAGGAGAGCGGGAATTAGAGCTTAGACCCACCACGCTGCTCCAATGCGGGTTGGCGGGCTTTAACGATTATTATCATGTTAGTGATAATAACCGGGACCGACGGCTTAACGTGCTCTCCGAGGCACGGGGGTGAAACACCGCCAACTTCCAACTCCGGGCTGGCACTGAGAATTTCTTAATTGAAAAACCCAATACCTAACTTTTATGCCCGACCGGGAATCGAACCCAGGACCTCGTGATCCGCAGTCGACTATGCTAACCACTAGACCAACGACGCAGTTGTTTGAGGTAATATTCGTTTTCACTTCTATAGGCACCAATGGTGTTTGCACAAGTTAAACCAAACTTTTTAAGATGTCGATAGTAGCAGATAGTAGTAGGTAATAGGTATCCATGAGTTATGGCTACTAGTTGACTGCTAGCTAGCTGATGCCCGCGACTTCGTCCGCGTGGTTTAAGTTTTATTTATTCTTGCGGGAACTCCTTGATTTCCAGGCCCTCAATTATACCCATGCCAAAAATCACGTCGATCCGTTGCTCTGTTGCGGCGTAATTGAAGGGCAAACGTTTTAAAATATTCTATGCACATGCATTTGTGTCCACTATTAAGGCTCCTGTTGTTTTTAAACTCGAAAAAAGGGCGAACCTCACGTGAAACGTGATCCTATTTCGAATTATCTGTTTAGCGATAGAAAACGGCCGCTGTTTATCGTATCCACGGACAATTTGTCAGTCTAACCATTGTACATACAATTTACGACTCTCACGGAGAGTGTAATGAGCTCTAACAACTTGCATAAGACTTTACATGTCGCCGGTAAGAACAAAGTTTCGTCGCTTGTTAAAAACGCCTAGAAAATAAATCAACGCAATGAGCGAGCGACTCTAATAAATTGAAAATATGCCTACCTAATTTGTACACTCTATTTAATATTACGGAATACCACCACAATTATTTTCATATACAATTAGGTACTTGACTTTACTAGTTAACCTAAAAGGAAAAGGTGAAAAAAGGGGGGATTGAATCTCTAAAACTTCTTATTTGAAGAAAAAGTGACGATGTTATAAAGAAAACGTTACAAAGATAATAATCTTCTAAATAAAATCTCAAGTCTCTAGACACAGTATTATATTAATTGTCAGTAAGTTTATCCTTTAAAACCTACCTTTATTACTCATATTTTTTATACATCATCATCATCATCATCACTACAGCCTATTAACGTCCCACTGCTGGGCACAGGCCTCCACTCTCATAGGAGAGCGGGAATCAGAGCTTAGACCCACCACGCTGCTCCAATGCGGGTTGGCGGGCTTTAACGACTACTATCATGTTAGTGATAATAACCGGGACCGACGGCTTAACGTGCTCTCCGAGGCACGGGGGTGAAACACCGCCAACTTCCAACTCCGGGCTGGCACTGAGAATTTCTTAATTGAAAAACCCAATACCTAACTTTTATGCCCGACCGGGAATCGAACCCAGGACCTCGTGATCCGCAGTCGACTATGCTAACCACTAGACCAACGAGGCATCATTTTTTATACATAATGTAAAGTTAATTCCCATAAATACTCAAAAGATGAAACAGTGGGTGCCAGACCATAATGTAACAGCTGTTACTTTGTCTTTCCAATTACCTTACTTTCTCAGTTTGTTCGCTTTAACAGGGATTTCAGCAGCTTTTTCTAATATAAAGAAACAACTCTTTAAAAATCTAACTGGATAGAAAATCTGACAGGTTAATAATTTAACCCAAATTTTGATGGGTAAGTACATTTAATTTGCCATATTATTTGCCATTATTTTTGTTTTCTCTTTTTATAATTTTAGTGTAGAAACAGAATGTCTTTTAAAGCGGAAGATTTTGTCGTCGTCGTCTCAACCTATAGGCGTCTACTGTCTACTGCTGGACGAAGGTCTCCTGCATGGATCGCCACAGAGCACGGTCTTGTGCCGCTTGTTTCCAGCGGCTCCCAGCTGCACGCTTGAGATCATCCGTCCACCTAGTGGGGGTCGTCCAACGCTGCGTTTCCCGGTGCGAGGCCGCCATTCGAAGCACTTTGGGACCACAACGCCTATCTGTTCTACGAACTATGTGCCCCGCCCATTGCCACTTAAGCTTGGCGACTCTTCGAGCTATGTCGGTTACTCAGGTTCGCCTACGGATCTCCTCATTTCTGATTTGATCACGCAGGGATACTCCGATCATAGCTCTCTCCATTAAGATTAGGAAGATTTATGGTAATATAATTTGTTTTTTGACATCCCTAATCGCTGGACCCACGCAGTTCTCATTGGCTTGCGCAATCTGACAACTCCATTAGCTGTTTGAACTGCTAACGATACATTTTCGACAAGAGACGATGCACCCGAAATGTAAGCATTAAAACGATCTAACGATTCTAGAGTAGTGTTGTAAGTAAGTGAACTCCTTAGCATGTTCATTGGATCTCTGATACTTCATCAGTTCATTCATGGTTCATTGAATGAAGGAATATACTTTTATTGTATCATTTCATTCATTATAACCGAATTATATATTATCTATTATGCCTTCGTTTGCGTGAATAAAGGTTTTTTAGGAGAACCTGTTCGTATTTTTGTAAGCCTCTTTTTTCATTTGGCGTCTGCCGTCTACATTACCACAAGGATATTACACGAAATGTGTAGTTTTTCGCCACGACCGGCGTTGATAATAATGTCAGTCGATGTGTCCTCTTTCATAACATCTAAAGGCTTTATCATTTGAAGGTTCTACTTTATAATTAAAATATGTTTGTACCTATTTAGTGAAAGAACACCACGTTCAGTTCGGATTTTGAAATTTTTATGTGCAAGATATAATATTTTCCTTTGCTAGTAGCATTAAAAGTGGTGTATTCATTAGTGACAACAAATAAACTCAACCCATCCTTGTCACATAATATTATGATACGTACTAAAATAGTTATTTTTTCAGTATTTATTTACCAAATATAAAGATCGCGGCGTGACAATTTTAGTGCAGAACATTAGCTTTCCTTCACACAGTAAGCACTTATTACTTACTGATACGCCTCAACTCTCATAAGACGGGATAATGCAAGCTCCTGATAAAAAGAACCGGTTCATAGAGATGAGTTTGTATCTACTCATTTGGAAATCATGTCCTACACAACACTACTCTGGGTGCGCCTAATGAACATCTTAAGTGCTTTATATTAAGTGCCGATCGCAGTTATTTTTATGCCTCTCGCCCTTGATACACATTTGTGCATATTCGTTTTATCTTTATTGCCTGTTTAAAGTTGGTGCTGTCGTTCTGCGTAGTGCTTTTTTTCTTAATGGATTCTCTTTTCCCACCACACAACACTATTTAAATATTTACAAATGTCTGCCCATGGATGCGCTCGCGTAAAAATCTAACGTTTATATTGGTAATAAATTCAAAAATGGTCAATTTTGTTATCAAACCTATTGCTATTTGTCATCATCCTCATCATCGTGTACCTTGGCATAAAGTGAAGTACTTTGGCAGTCATCACCCTTAAAGACCACTAAAGTTTACAAGGTTTTTAAGGGTTTTCAAAAGGGGCGAAGTTGCGAGAAAAAGCTTATTTTCAAGTAGTTGATGCCCGCGACTTCGTCTGCGACCTAAATCAGATGTCACGGGCATCTCATGAATAATAGATAGAAGTTATTTTCTGTGCTTCCCCGGGATCTCTCTCTGGATCTAACTTCGTTGAAATTGGTTGTCCAGAAGGGTCGTAAGAACGTAGCAGACAGACAGACACACTTACTCACTAAGGTATAAGTAATATTCGTTTTGATATCTAGACATCAAAGTTAATTTAACTCTCCATCTACGTTAACAGCGATTCTATTTGCTAAGAAAATAGCACTGTTATTTGAGTGCAGTGTTTATATTTGTAGTAAGCTTCAAGATCGCCGTTAGCTCATGGGGCCAACTTAGAGGCCACATCTTGACCTTAAGCGGTCTAGATCGGGAATGCAAGATCACTGGCATATGCTCGAATTCACTGCCAAGGATTTATAATAGTATAAATCGAAATATTTTACTTAGTTAAATCAATTCTTTGATAAAATACAAGGGTATTATTATATTCGTCGGAATGTATAATAATAAAATCTTTGGATTTTTGTAAGCATGTTAAACTTGACTGAATTTTCCTGAATACTTATCCTTAATTGAGCTTAGTATTATACCTACCTACTGAATATTGAGGTCATTGGCCTCTAATTGCTGCATAAATTCCAAGTTTATCTTCATAAACTTAACTTTATCTTCACTTCTTCATGAACTTTCAAATCATATTTTCATACAAAGTGCCGGAATCCCGTCTAAAAATAATACCTGAACCGTCCTCCCAATTATTCTGAAATTTTTCACAGAGGACTCATAGCACAAGGAAAGGAAAAAATCCGAAAAACATTTCAAATCCTGTGAACAAATAGTCGCCAATCGAATTATTATTACTGATGTGATTCTGCTAAGCCTTAAAAAAAATTATAATAATAATTTTAACTGAGGTACAAAACCCTGGGAGTGCGAGTTGGCCTGTTATTTTCTTCAACATTATAAGGCTCTGGGGTCTCCACTTTTAAATCAAGCAGATACTTAACCATGTCTAAAGTAATTGGATTTACGTTGTCCGTGCCCTTTGCGTAATTGAAAACGAACTGGGTACATAAGTTTACATACCTACACAGGTAAGTATATATTTCAGACCTTCTTTTTTTGGTATCAGGGGGGAAATCTTCTTAGATGCCTGATTTCTTGGGGGAGAAATCGGGTTATGTGAGATTTTTACTCACTAAAACCCCTCGGTGGCCACCCTCAGCGCTGTGTTGGGAAGCTCCGAGATCTCAAAAACCTACAAAACCTGAGTAGGTACCTACGTTATGGTTTATATTGTACATAAAAGCTGTAGCGTGCTACTCAAATGCCATTTTTAATCCTATGAATTCAATCCTACTTTAAATCTCCAAATATTATAAAATAACGCGAAAGTGAATTTCTTTGTCCTTCAATCATGCTGTAACTTGGCAACGGATTGAGGTGTTTTTTAACCGAATTCCAAAAAAGGAGGAGGTTCTCAATTCGCCGGGTATTTTTTTTTTGCATAAATCCATAGTGTCACATACTTTTTATTGAAAGGTTCCCATGAAATTTTAAAAATAATTAAACCTTAGTAGGAGTTACCTACCTATCCTACCTACATGGATCTCACATATTTAAATACCTAGAAGACATCATCAATTTATATTATATCAGGCATTGATGTAGAATTTAAGTACCTATACATATCAGGTGTTATTCAAATAGCATTTGTATGAAAAAGATAAACATTAAACTGAATGAACCGTTCACACGCAGGCTATTCAAATCGTTCGGACTCATCGTATTCTTATTTTTACAATCCTGAATAAGCACGTGCTCCGTGAATGGGAGTATAATTTTTTGTTTACTTTTACTCTCGAAGGAGTTACGAGTAGACACAAAGTTTACCGTTCGAGCATGTAAAAACATTTGTAACCTGATAGAGGTCAAATGTTACTGGAACGTTGTTTGATGGAAGGGATACACCCACAGGCACTCACTCCTGGATGCTTTTCATAACGTTTTGGAATTAGACAAGAAAGCCTTATTTATTTATTTACTAAGCCTGTATTTATTGTTGTTTTAGTTCGTTTTTTTTAGGATGAATTATATATCATCCCACTGCTGGGCAAAGGCCTCCCCCGTTGGCAACAAAGCCTTACTATTTAGAAAAATTCTGACTAACCGTGTTTCTGTACAATATGTCTAGTGACTATTTAGTAACTAATTAGGTATATTATACTTTAGTTTAATATCTATTAATAATATACCTAGGTATATAATAGCTGACTTTTGACGGAATATTTACCCTCGGCGGGCCAGACAACTCAAATAGGTACCTACTACGGAAATCTTAAAAAGGCAAATCAATTTGGAAAAGAATATAATTTTCCAATTTGTCGTAAAATGTGAGTATGCGCTTACGCGCTCATAAAGAAAGTGTCATTTTTTAGCGCGCAAACTAGATAGGTATATTTAGTGTCCGTAATGCGGCATTCTCACTCTCACGGCCAGAGCAAACATGAATATTTTTCTTAATTTTGGTAGGCAGACCATAAATAAGCCTAGTAAGCAATTTTTTTCTTCCAAATCCATCGAACTACTACTATTACCTACTCTGTGCTATAACGCTACTGTTTCACAGCGCAGTACGTCACTTTTAAATAATTTTTCACACCACTCGCCCAACAACGCCTTCTTACATGGCCTGTTATCTAAGGTTAAAGTAAGACATAAAATCCTTAGGGTTATAATGTTGTACTGAAATCCATTATTCCCTAGGGTTATAATGTGATTTGAATTTAGAATCATCGCGCATCTGAAGCAAGATCTGAAGGAAATTCTATTCATTCCAAAGAGGTTTTATTCATAATTCTTATTGCTATATCCATAAAGTCTAATTTCGGTAAACAGAATGTGTTCTCAGCAGGCGCGGCCAACTCGATTTTCGAAAACCGAGGCCGTGGCCCACTAGATTCGCACTGACGAAATTTGTTTATCAAATCGAGTAGGCCACGCCAGCTGAAAGAAGTGGTTGTATCGCGAGGTGTGAAAAGTAGAGTATTCACCGTAGGGGTAATGCTGTATTAATCTTGGGCGCCCCTAATTCCCGCGCTACTCTCAGGATTCTAGATGCAACACCCTCGCTACGCTCGGGAGTTACTCTAAAATCCCTCGTTCCGCTTGGGATTTATCCCGGCGCCCGTGACATAATACATCGCATTACCCCCGTGGTGAATAATCTACTATTATCTACTCCAGCATCGAAAAGTTCCAATTTCGAATTTGACAACTATATCGAATTGAACCCTCTTTCGTGTTTGCTTCTCATAACGATACAGTTCGTTGTATGGGAGCTGTATCGTTATTAGTCGTAGCTGTATCGATATGGTTATCTTCATAAATAGGATACCTATAGTTTAGCGGCTCTGGGTTCTGGCACTTTTGGTTTTTATTAATTTATAAAGTAAAAAATTATAAAGACGTCCTTGTCGTAGATAAAATCTTGTATGCAACTGTACGTAATTAGTCATTTTAATTCTCGTACTATTCTATTTTGATACTCGGCAAGCCTCGTATCAAAAAACAGCACTCGAATTAAAATGACCCTCATTACGATACAGTTGCATAAATAGCTATTCTGCAAACTCATATTACTAAGACTGATTTTGTGCACTAGGCGTAGTCACCTGTAACGGCTTACATAAAATAGCTTATAACAGCGTCGACGACTGTGCTTCTACGCGTTTAAATAGTTCGATGTCTAAACCCTTAGTTTTCCAATGACCTAAAAACTATACCACCTATTCCAATTTATGTTGCGGGTACCCTCATGCCATCAGCAAAGTCGTAAATTCACAGTAACCAATACAATTTTTAAGTACAGGATGTTTCATACCTACAACTGTGGGAGTTATTTTACTTTTGCGAAACACTTTCTCCGCGTTAAATGTTGAAAGGAAAATTGTAAACAATGAATTGAAGAGTACAAAATTGAACACTTTCATCTGTCAAACAAAGTATGCGTAGATAGGACTGACTCTATTCGCCACATGTTAATAATATTTTATTTATTTGCTTACTAGATAATGTGTAATGTAAAAAAAAAAAACTTAATTCAAGGGGACAAAGTCGCGAGGACTTTGTCCCCTTGAATTAAGTTTTTTTCCTTAATTTTTTGTTCCTTGATTAGTTTTGTTCCTTAATATTCCGGAATAAAAAGTAGCCTAAGTATTTCCCCGGGATGTACCCTTCCCATACAAAATTTCATCAAAATCGGTTGAAAGATGAATCGTTAAAGAATAGCAGACAGACAGAAACTTATAATATTGGTTTGGAATATTAGCATGAATTGCAGAGCTATGTGCAGTCATAAATGAACTACCTACTTAATTTTATATGGGCTCAATTCTCACCTGATGGTAACTGATTAAGTAGGCACTTGCTCTACAAATCGATGGTAATAAATAGCCACCGAGTAGTATTACATTTGAAATAAAAGCCTTTTAGGAAGCTTTAATGAAGCCATTACTAATATTATAAATGCGAAAGTATTTCTGTCTGTCTGTCTGATACACTTTCACGGCTCATCTGTTCAACAAATTTTTATGAAATTTAGTACAGGGATAGGTTGTATCCCGGGAAAGGACATAGGCCTCTTTTTATTCCGGAAAATTCAAGAGTTCCCGCGAGAATCAAAACACCTTAATCCAAGCGGACGAAGTCACGGGCATCATATATTATTATTCTTTAAATAAAGTCTATTATTTCAAAACGATGTAAGTGTGTAGTTGCACTATCAACCCAAAACGTTTTTTCCTATGGGTTATCTGCAATGCCTGTTGAAAAAAGAAAAAAAGGTCCAAATAAAAAAAGTTTAACTTACCAAATAGGTTGCTTTCTCCAAATAAAATATTTTCGTCTCTCCATATTGCGTAGACGACACTATCTTGATAAACTTTTGAAAAGTAGCTCATATATTTTGTCCATTTTACAATACAGTTTTTTGAACTCACAAAAAATAGTTACTTTTGGTATGCAATAATAGGAATGTCACGATCATTATTTTTACTGTGCTCATGTCTGATTTCACGTGATTCCGCGATTGTTCTTCATATTTGATCTTCAGCGTTCAGCAAAACTGGATAATTTTGAATCTGAAACAAATTAAAATAATTAGGATAGATTCGACTAAAATTCGATCTCTCCAGTCAAAATCTAGATTGCCGCGTGTAAACTAGTAACGTTGCGTCAGTACGCAACATAATACAGTTATTTTGTGAAATGTTTAGGAACTAGTCCACCACGCTGGCTAAGTGCGGATTGGGGGACTTTACACACTCTCGGGCATTCAGATTTCTTCACGATGTTTTCTTTTACCGTTACAGCAAGTGACATGCATACATACCTACCTAACAATAATTCATCAAATGAAGAACCTGAATGACATCAATTTAAAAAAATAAAAATAAAACTTCTTTACCAACAGCATAGTCATCTTCACTTCATAGGTGTTAATATAACAAGACTAACATTATAATATTATATTAAAATTTTAGCAAATCTATTACTTTTCAAACAAACTCTCACTACCGCATCAACTATTCAAAATTATAATTTTATGCTAAGAAGGCATCCAAATATTATTCATACACACTCCACAGCGTGTCTTCAATAATATTATCTGCAAGTCAACAGCCAAGGTAAATATTCGTGGAGCGCATTACCAAACTGTTACGAAACGCCTCACTGTGTCAGTGTGCTGATCTGGATAAGGTATCTCTAACATGACGCCGGGAAGATGCGTTAGCGAAAAGCGGATGTGAGGTCAGACTACTTTAAAACTTATTTTATATATTGAAAACTTTCGCGTTTATTATATTAGTAAGATATTTCATTAACTATTACATAAATTAAAACTAACATTACAAAAACTATTAAAATAAAACTAAAATAAATTAAATTAAATTAAATCTAAAAACTGACCTTAAATCTAAACTTTTTTTATTGAAAAATTACAATGGAACTTATAGCCACCTAGCTGAATTTAATAATTACTGTGCGAAGAATAATGATTGTGTTACCGCGCTGAACAGCCAGGCTGATCCTTTTCTGCGAAAATTAAGTAGGTACCTATAAGCTCTTTCGTCAACAGATCAGGTGATTACCGCGTTTAAATGTCTCGATTTTTTTTCGTAAGAATATTATTAAAGGAAGCTCGCATTTCCGTACTTAACTTTTGGTTAGTGCCCATTTTATAGAGCCTTATGCTTATTTTGATGGAAAACTAGAATTGAATCACCCAAGATTTTGTGTACAATCCTAACATATATAACTTATGTACTTATATTAAAAATAAACAAATTGTAATGTTCCTCTGTGGTGATATTTTAAAAGAAAAGTAGTTAGTCTGGTTAACTTTGTAAAATTTTGGTATCCGCTTAGCTCACAGTAGAGACAACGATTTTGACATCAATATATTATACTTTTCTATCATTGAGCTCTTTTAGGTATATTTTTCAGAGATTCCGCCAGCTGCTCTGTGACAATTTTTTTCTTTTTATATCCTTAGATATATGCAATATATTCTGTATAGTACAATTTGGAAAAATCTTTGCTATTTCTTACCTCTGAAAATCTTTCAGACCTAATTTCGCGCATACACAGTGCACATTGCACATGTGCACATTTTAAACGTAATCCATTACACCAAATTAACAGAGAGTCAAAATCTTAACAACATAATATAACTATCTACGGACAAAGCTCGAAGTCAAAAGTAAGAAAGTTTTAAAAAAAAGTTCGGAATTCCCTGTTGTTCAAAGGGCCCCGCGCACTATGGTAAACGGGCGTATAGGAAAGGTGCCTTAACACGACTGGACATCGTCGCTCCCATGCTATGAGGATGGATTACTCCATCCAATCAACCATAAGTGAATTCTAGATCATGGCGTGGATGCTGGAATTGGGCCCAATCAATAAATCGCGATCACCACATTTTTTTGTTGAATGTTTTATTCCAAGTACAGAGATTTTTTTCTTATTATTTATTAAAGGGGGTTATATATGTATATTATCTCAAAAATATTTGGTAGGTAAAATTCGATTTAACCATTAAAAATCTCACATTCTCTATAAGGTAAAATTTAAAAAAAACTGTATTCAAGTTATACTCATGCTTGGTAGTTCCCGAAATTACATTTATTTTCTAAAATACTTTTTTTTTTCAAGTAAATGTTATCCACTGGATGATGCCCGCGTGACTTCTTCCGCAGTAAAAAAAAACAATTTACGCGGGAACCCCTTAATTTTCCGGGATGAAAAGTAGTCTATATTCCCCGGGATGTAACCCATCTCTGTATCAAATCTTATCAAAATCGATTGAAAATGTGGGCATTTAAAGCGTAGCAGGCAGACAGATACACGTTCGCATTTATAACATTAGTATGGATAGTAATCTAGAAAATACGCGCCGAGATACTCCTCCTTTCTTGGAAGTCGGTTAAAAATACAGTAGAAAATACTGCAGCGTGAAATTTACATACTGTCACGATAAATCAGCGATAAAGACTTGATTCAATCATACCGTAGCCATGAATTCATATTCAATTCCATGTAAATTTCTACGACGGTTGGCTATAAATTAATCAATTAGGATTTCTCTAGTTTGTTTAGTAAGTTAGGTACTTATCTTAGAACTTTATATAAAAAGGTGACTGACCACTGACTGACAGATCTACCAACGCACAGCTCAACCCACTGGACTGGGATTTGGGCTGTAATTTAGCATCCAGATAGCCAATATGACGTAGACATCCTGCTAAGAAACTATTTCTGAAAATTGAACCCCTGAGGTAGTAACATAGGGGTTTGAAATTTGTGTAGTCCATGCGGACTAAGTCGCGGGCAAAGGCTTGTGTTTTATAAGAGTTATTGGTTAAATGCGATATCTCTGCTTTGTATTCCTCATTACTTAGAGTCATGATCTCAAACAATGGCTTTAAGCGTTGGCAGTATGGCCCCTGATGAGCATTTAAATATGGTTTTACGGTTATACTTAGGTACTGAACGCAAGTAAATCATATTATAATTAGGTAGAAGTTAGAACATCCATACTTATAATATAATATTATAAATGCATAAGTGTGTCTGTCTGTCTGTCTGCTACGCTTTCACGGCCCATCCGTTCAACCGATTTCGATGAAATTTGGTACAGGATTGTATCCCGGAGAAGGACATAGGCTACTTTTTATCCCCGAAAATTAAGGAGTTTCCGTGGAAATAAAAACAACTTAATCCATGCGGACGAAATCGCGGGCACCATCTAGTAATATCTGTCATGAAAAATGAATCATTCAAGAGCGTAAAAATCGCATTTGTCATTCAATTGGTCACCAAACGATAACTGTCGATTGCAATCAAATGCCATTGAATACGTTTTTTTTTTTTTGCAATAAACAAAAGACTGCTTGGAATATGTCCTATTTCATCTCTATAATTCACATCTTCATCATCTCAATTACATATTTGACAAAACAAGTCCAATCAGCTCCTTTTTTTCAAACGTCAAAGGCGCGCTTAGTATGGGATGTTGTATGAAATACTGAACTCTGACGTCATCAAAATTCGACGCTCATTTTTACTTCAACCGATAGTTTAAAATGGTTTTGAAACCTAAAACTACTTAACAGGAGATGTGGATATTACGGCTTTTGGGAGATCCTCTATTTTTCGATTACCGCTCGGTATAACTCTTTAATTTTTCGGCATAAAAAGTAGCCTATGTCATTCCCCGGGATACCACCTATCCCTGTACTAAATATCATCAAAATCGGTTGAACAGACTGACCATGAAAGCGTAGCAGACAGATAGACAAACACACAGACACAACTTCGCATTTGTAATAATTTATTAGTAAATGATACGAAATAAACCCTAGGAAATAATACGAAAACAACAAGAGATTTTTTAAACACCTTCGAATGTTCCCTTTAAATATAGTTCACCTTAACGATTTCCTTTTAAAAACGCCATTAACATTCATTTGGGGCACCAAATTCCCGAATCGCTTTGCCCGTGCCATACTTTCACCAACACTCGTGGTGGTCTAATACTATTTTATTACTTGGGCATAGTAGTTTGATAAACTTTATAGTTCATTGATGTTACATTTCACTTTGTTCTATACGGGCATAAAATAAATAAATAGCAGCTTCATAATTTTTACCAGATGGGCACTTAAACTTAGATTTACCTTAATTTAAGGTAAGCTTAAGTGGCTATAGTGTTTGGTGTCAAGCGTGGTCTCAAAAAGGCCAATGTCCAGCAATAGACGCAACAGACGTTATTTCGGCCTGTTCCACTAGTCCCTTTGTCAAGCAATAATTATCAACGTTGTACTTACAACAATAAAATCGATTATGTTAGTTGTTCAGTATGGTTGATTATTCATTGAAATCAATTATGGGTTGCCCCATTGATCACATAAAGTGCACTAATGAGTCAGTGCATGTAGATGCATATGTAATTAAAGTGAAAGTTCACTTTAAGGAAAGTCCTACATATTGATATTTGTTGTTATAATTAAGGTTCGAGCACGCACTTGTGATTGAACATAATATGACAGCCAAGTACTTATCAGTTTTGATGAAGTGAAGTAATATTTTTAAAGTTAGGTGGACGGACGATGTCAAGTGAGTAGCAGGCGCGGCGCAGGAAAAGATGCAGATGAACTATGTATATCCAGCAGTGGAAGACTCTCAATTGAAGATGAAATATAATGTAGGTACTAGACGATGCTCCTGTATCGACCGCATGGATTTAGGATTTTTAAAAATATATATATTATATATAGGAACCAGTTATAGGAACTCTAATTTTCCGGGATAAAAAGCAGTATATGTTACTCTCCAGGATCATGACAATATCCATTAAAAAAATCACGTTGCGTTGCTTCGTCGTGACGTGATTTAAGGACAAACAGACACACTTTTGTTATTATATTATTGTTAGGATTATTTAACTACTTTGGAACGGTCAAAATACCATTATTGAAGAGCTAACCTCAAAACCTATCGAAGAAAGCTCAAAGCTGAAACAAAACACAATACCTACTTGCAAATAGTTCCGAATCGAGACCTCCATACGGGGTCAAAGGTAAGTGCCCTAACTGACGCCTGCTAATCATGATAATAGGGCCTAACTTGACCATGCTACTAATTCGGAGTTTGTTTGAATATACAGTTATGGTTATCATCGACTGTGTCGTGGTATTTGTAAATAGTGTAGAATAGTAGAAAGTATACGACGATGTGTAAAGGAGTGCGCGATAATAAATCCTAGACCCTTTTTGTCGCCCAATTGGGTATTTGAAGTCAAATCGGCAACTTTATTCAAACGTCAAAACGCGGGATTAGTATGGGATTTGTATGAAATATTGAATAGTGACTTTAACCAAGTTCGATGAAGTTTTTTACTTTAGTTAGTTTTAAATAGTTATTCAACATTAAACCAACAGGGGACGTGGATATTACGACCTCTATTTAATAATCACTAAACAATAATTTATTTGAATAATTGTCAAATACAATGCTTACCTATAATTTTTGACCTAGCATAACATGCACAAAATTCGGTATATTACAAGAAAAAAATACTTAGTCGACATGAAAGGGTTCGTAGAGGAAAATACCACAGATGAGAAATATTACTTTTATCTCTACTTTTGGCATAGGTAACGATACAAGTCATATGTGTGGCCATGTTAGCTTCGGTAGACAAATAGAGATACACGGGTAGACATAATTTTATTCGTTGTTCGCATGCTAGCCCTGCAGGCACAGACGGATGGAAACTCAGAAGGCCCTGACTAGGATGTGTGTGGATTACGCCTAAGGCTTGAGATCTAGCCACTGAACCGTGTCAGCATGAGAAATAACTCGAAGTCATTAAGTACTAATTAGCAAAGTAGTTTGAGCCAGCCAGCTAGAAAGTGACCCTTTGCAATCCAATACACTCATGACAAAATTGCAGCTCTGGTCCACTTGCGGTTTCATTTCACCTAAACCGCGGCTAGAACGTGTCACTCACTTTACGCACTTGCGTCTGATATGCGGTTTCTAAGACCTTACGTCACAAGTCTGGATGCTAGGCCTTATAGTCAGCGGCTATATTTTGATGGTCGGTTGTGCGTTCCAACCCTTAGGCACGCCCTTAGGTATGTGGAGAAAATGTATGGATATTCTGATTCAAATACTTACTAATATTGAAAATTCGAAAGTTTGTCTTTCTGTCTACTCAGGGCTCATTTGCTGACCCATCAACTCCCAGCCCAAACATGTGGACCAAGAATGCTAAAATTTTGCACTGATGTTCTCTTTATATTGAAGGTAAATGGCACAAGAAATATATGAAAAAACCGGCCAAGTGCGAGTCGGACTCGCGCACCGAGGGTTCCATACAAACCTATGTTTTTTTTAAATATTTGAGTTGATTGAATGAAAGGTAAATTGCGGTTTACGATTTATGACGTATTAAAAAAAACTACTTACTAGATCTCGTTCAAACCAATTTTCGGTGGAAGTTTGCATGGTAATGTACATCATATATTTTTTTTAGTTTTATCATTCTCTTATTTTAGAAGTTACAGGGGGGGGGACACACATTTTACCACTTTGGAAGTGTCTCTCGCGCAAACTATTCAGTTTAGAAAAAAATGATAGTACAAACCTCAATATCATTTTTGAAGACCTATCCATAGATACCCCACACGTATGGGTTAGATGAAAAAAAAATTTTTGAGTTTCAGTTCGAAGTATGGGGATCCCCCAAAATTTATTGTTTTTTTTCTATTTTTGTAAGAAAATCTTAATGCGGTTCACAGAATACATCTACTTACCAAGTTTCAACAGTATAGTTCTTATAGTTTCGGAAAAAAGTGGCTGTGACATACGGACGGACAGATAGACAGACAGACATGACGAATCCATAAGGGTTCCGTTTTTGCCAAATTTGGCTACGGAACCCTAACTAGGTTTTTATAGATACAATTCCTAGGAAATATATACAATGACGAGCCCATTTTTACTTCTTCAGTCTAAGATATTACGGCGCATCTCCCGCATCAGCTTTCGTGGTTTTTTAACCACTCAATACTTGAGCACACAGAAATAGTTGTCTAGGAAATATAGGTACAATTCCTACGAAATGTGTGTAATTTAATTTATTTCACACATTTCCTTTTATGTATAAAATACAGATACATAGTGAAGGATAATGTACGTACCTATCCGGTAAAATATTAAACAAGGAATAAGGACCTACGGGTTTATTCAAATTATAGTCTGGAATTAAAGAGTCCCCGCGGGAACTGAAAAACCTCAATCCACGCGGACGAAGTCCAGGGAATCCGCTAGTAAAATATATTTTAATGAATGTTATACAGTTTTTCCTTATTTAATAAAAAAAAGGAATTACTTAAATGAAATTAAGTAGACCATAACTTCGTAAAAATAGGTTTCTATAGGTGCCTAGCAACTTTAACTGACCTGTCGAATTACTAGTGAAATTTCCTTGCAATCATAATGATTAAGCCTTAACAAGATCCTTATTAAGCCGATTGCCGTATAAAATCCGATATTATTAGCAACAGCAAATGGGCGTTTCAGTAATACAATATTAAGGGCTTGGACATGCAAAACGCGCGACGATATCGTGTCCAAGGGTCCAGGACGCTTTTGCTATTTTGTATTATTTATTACTAGATGATTCCCGCGACTTCGTCCGCGTGGATTTGTTTTTTGATTCCCGCGGGAACTCTTCAATTTTCCGGGATAAAAGTAGCCTATGTTATTCCTCGGGATATAACCTGTCCTTGTACCAAATTTCATCAAAATTGGTTGAACAGATACATTTTTTGATTCCCGCGGGAACTCTTCATTTTTCCGGGATAAAAAGTAGCCTATGTCCTTCCCCGGGATGTAACCTATCTCTGTACCAAATTTCATTACAAGCGGTTGAGTAGTTGGGCCGTGAAAGCGTAGCAGACAGACAGACAGACAGAAAGACAGACAGACAGACAGACAGACACACTTTCGCATTTATAATATTAGTATGGAAGTATGGATGCAGTTATGCCTGCCTCGTAAGACTAGTGGTTAGCATGTTCGACTGCGGCTGACGAGGTCCCGGTTGGAGTCTTGGGTCGGGCCATAATTAAGTACTTATTGGGTTTTGCTGACAATTCCGTTAATGAGCTGTAGTAGTAGATGCAGTTATGCACCCGTGATACGTAAAAAGCCTCTGAATAAATGTACGTATTGACATTACAGTACGCTGTAATGTCTTTGAACAATTATCGAAGTTAGTATAGTATTCCGTCTGACAATCGTACATGCTGCTGCCGTCGGCGCGACTTTGATCGTCCCGCTTTTTGTGGATCCAAGCCCTAATAACGAAACATGGTGCCTCCTTGAGGAAATTGCGCAGTACAACGTTAACGATATTGGATATATCCGGTTTATAATAAGAATAGAAGCTACATCCTAAGATATGCATATTCCTGCCTCTATGACTTTTTTATTTATTTTATAATATAAATAACAAAAAAATCCACGAATCACAAATAATATGAATTTTTGTGTAAAATAACAGTTGCATAATTAAAATCTACCTATTCATAATGTAATAGGTAGTCATATATTAAGAAACTAAAATAAACAAATGTTATAAATTAACTAGCTGATGCCTACGTCCGCCTGGATTGAGGTTTTTTTGCCCCCGCGGGAACTCCTTTATTTTCCGGAATAAATATTAGCCTATGTGCTAATCCATACTATAATCTATCTCGGTGCAAAATTTCATGCAGATCCGTTCCGCCGTTCTTGCGTGATTGAGTAACAATCATCCATCCATCCATCCCTCCAAACTTTCGCATTTATAATATTAGTAGTAGATATTATATATAATACTAGTGGGCCCGGCAGACGTTGTCTGCCCTGAATCTTAAACCCCATTGCAGCGCCCCCTACCATGTTCAATTATGAATATAAACCAACCCTGGAGCCACTCAAATACACACAAAAAATTCCATCTAAATCGGTCAATCCGTTCTCGAGTTTTAGCGAGACAAACGAACAGCAACTGATTTTTACACATAGATAAATAACAAAAAACCCTAAAACACAAATAATATAATATGGACATAAAATAAACATAAAAGAAGAACAGTTACGTCATAATTTGGGCATTTGCGTAGGTCTGACTCCAAACTAATTTCCTGTATTTACTATTTAGGACATCATTCCCCATTCCCGAGGGCTTAAGGCTTATAAAAATCGACCTGGTTCAACCTGTTCTCGAGGTTCTCAATTCGGCGCGTATTCTTATTTTTTAATGTATGTCGGTGCATATCTCCGTGATTTCTGAACCGATTTGATCTTTTTTTCTATCAGTCGTTAGAGGAAGCTCTCGAGGTGGTCCCATAAAAAATTCTGACTCCAAATCCTCAACCCTGACACTAAAATTTAAAAATAAAAATTCTTTCCAAGATACCGACTTCCAACGCCACTGTAAAGTACAAAATAATATTGAGGGCGAGTAAAGTACAAAATAATTTTGAGGGCGGGCGAGTCTGATGCGTCAACTTGTTAAACCCGCCCGAAATCAACATAGTGGGTAGAAATCAAAATTATTTTGTACTATACAGTGGCGTTGGAAGTCGGTTTTTGGAAATAATTTTTACTCTAGTAAATAACTTCTTTCATTTTAATAACTCACAAAAACTCCGATTAAAGCAAAAGTATCTAATAATTTGTGTGCCTACCCACTATTGGAGCTGTCTGTAAACGGCGCGTAACAATTAACTTTAGAACCTTCTTATTCGTCCAAGCTTAACTTGCCAACTATTATAGTAAGTTCGCTCTTTAGTTTACCAATTCCATGTACATAATCTAGAAATGGTAGCATAATATATTAAATAAATAAATAAATAAATAAAATCTTTATTTGTTCCAAAATAAATAATACAAAGGTTTCCTAATTAAGATCGGTTATTATAACTTACGACCCTTGGCCCCCTAAGTTAGCCTTTGACTAGGATAAAGGATTTCACATTAACATGTGTCATTTAGGACTTAACTGTCATTAGTTATACGAAGGATGCCACTTTTATGAAACCCATTTTTTTATCCACTACAAGTTATCTCTTGACTGCAATCTCACCTGATGGTAAGTGATGATGCAGTCTAAGATGGCAACGGACTAACCTGTTAGGGGTATGTCAGTTAAATTAAACCCATTCCCATACTCGGTTTCTATACGGCATCGAACCGTAACGCTAAATCACTTGGCGGCATGTCTTTGAGGATAGGGCGGTAACTAGCCACGGCCGAAGCCTCCCACCAGCCAAAAAGCCATGTCTCCAACTATTCATCACTACAGCCTATTAACGTCCCACTGCTGGGCACAGGCCTCCACTCTCATAGGAGAGCGGGAATTAGAGCTTAGACCCACCACGCTGCTCCAATGCGGGTTGGCGGGCTTTAACGACTATTATCATGTTAGTGATAATAACCGGGACCGACGGCTTAACGTGCTCTCCGAGGCACAGGGGTGATACACCGCCAACTTCCAACTCCGGGCTGGCACTGAGAATTTCTTAATTGAAAAACCCAATACCTAACTTTTATGCCCGACCGGGAATCGAACCCAGGACCTCGTGATCCGCAGTCGACTATGCTAACCACTTGACCAACGAGGCAGTCAACTATTGGTTTCTTCTAATCAATATCGTGCTGGTACGTAGTAATAGTTAGTATTCGGTGGTACTGGAGTCTGGACGATAAACCGCTTGTAAGGCAAGCTTCAGGCAAGTCTCGTATTTGGCAAAGGCTGATGAAATACTCATCGCTCTATAAAAATGTTGACAACCTGTCAATCTAGACGTGACAATTACTTCAATTATTATCAAAATAGCGAGCCGGTTATTAAGCAAGAGTGATAGGGTTGCCTCACAGTCACATCTTGTTTTTAAATTCAACTGCTTCTTTGGTCTATTTTAGTGATTAAAATGTTCGACTTCGGGTGACAAAGTCCTGGGGTCGATTCCTGCGTCAGGCCATATTTAAGTGGGTACCTTCTTATTGAGAGTGGCTTGGGTGGTATTTGGGTTCTGGCGAGAAATTCTACTACTAGTTATGAAGTTGACGGTGTTTTACCCCCGTACCTCCTGGGCCTGCGCCTGATCTCTCCCAGTCTCAGGAGAGTAAGGGAATAAAGACTGCACCTGTGTCTGTGTACATACTTGAGCCCTATAGTTACGCATGGGTGGCTAATCTCTGTGGATAAATGTTGCCGTACCCGAAATTCGGTCAGGAGGATATTATTTCTACTAAGATGATGCCCGTGATTTTGTATTATTTATCAAGCAGTTATGCCTGCATGAAATTTAGGTTTTTCCTATATCAATTTTCTCACCAAATAACTTTAAAATCGGTGAATAAATGTAGTATTTTCACCCACACAGTCAAACAATATTTTCACATTTTTAAATTTTGGCACTGTTTTTCCAACAATTTGGTGTGGCAGCCCTGCTTCAAGGACACAAGCAGAAGAAAATAATTGAAGCGAATGTTAAATAGAAGAGGCTACTTGATAGCATTTGATAGGTCAAGCGTCGACGATCAACCACTATTGGACATAATTATATAACTGCGGACACCCGTGTACAGAGGGTCAATGACATACAACAGGCAATAGAAACCTGTTATAAAGCCACACATACAATAATTATATTCATTAATTTTATGGAATTTTTATTTATGAAGTGTCCTTCTTTCGCATTTCTTGGTATAGATAATAATTAGATGATGCCCGCGACTTCGTCCGCGTGTATTAGGATTTTTAGTTTTCCGGGATAAAAAGCCTATGTCCTTCCCCGTGTGAGCCGTGAAAGCGTAGCAGACAGACAGACAGGCACACTTTCGCATTTATAATATTAATATAGATATGTTGGTATTACGACCTACGTATCTATTAACATTAATTTCTGCAACAGAAAGGTACTCGTAGGTATATCATGCCGTAGGCCAAATAATAATACTTATGTTTCGCATCCATCAAGTTTTTTGAAGGATTTGTGCAATATTTTAATTTCTAGATCCCATAAAAAAGCACAAGTGAAACCTCTAATTTTGTCGTAATCACTGAATAGTGTTCGCAATAAACTTCCACACTCTAAATAACATGAAAGTTAAAGAATATAGATTACTAGCTGATGCCCGTGACTTCGTAGGCATGGATTGAGGTTATTTGGTTCCCGCGGGAACTCTTTAATTTTCCGGACAAAAAGTCGCCTATGTGCTATTCCAGACTCTAATCTATCTCTGTGCCTAATTTCAGCCAGATCCGTTCAGCCATTGGCGCGTGATTGAGCAACAAACATCCATCCATACATCCATCCATACATTCATCCATCCAAACTTTCGCATCATACTCGTATCATACTATATATGCGAAAGTGTTTGTTTGTTGGTTTGTCCTTCAATGACGCTGCAACAGAGCAACGGATTCGTGAATTTTTGCATGGGTATAGTTGAGGACCTGGAGAGTGACATAGGTTATCCCGGAAAATTAAGGAGTTCCCGTGGGAATTAAAAAACTTATTCCACGCGGACGAAGTCGCGGGCATTAGCCAGTTCATAGTATTTATTTGATTTGATATTTGATTGATAATATTATTATGTGTTAAAATTTATACATTCTGAGAAAAGATACACTTTAATCACTATTAGTTACCTAAATTAATTTATTGACCCACTTCTTTACGCACCCTGACCTACCAATACAAAAAAACACATTACCTACTTACTTTATAGAATGGAATTCAAAAGGAATCCCATGAAAAATTAAGGCGTTAAAGCAGACGACGTAATTTCCTTTCATTCACAATATTTCTCGGAATTTCTAACGTAGGTACCTAACCGTAATAAATTTTCTTCTTCTCTGGTGGTATCTTCCACATAGCTGGCATATTTTAAAAGCACTCAAAACACGATTCTTTTAACAATATAACTTTGTGTTACAGATTTGATTGAGCTATTGGGATATTTGATCAAATTTATAGGGCGTAAGTCACGTTAATGATTCTTTGTACCATATTTTTTGTAGTGTCGCCTGTCGCACCATACTTTTTATAACATTGTCACGGGAAACATTGAACGATATAGATCGATACCTCCCACGTAAGTTGTTGTATCCCCATAACCGCAATTTTACAATAGAGCATTTTAAAGATTGAAATTGGACTAAAAACTGCATTTATTATTGTATCTTGGTGAAATTTGGTATATGAATGTAATTTATAGTATTCTTGACTATGTTGAAAGATAATTTTTTAAAAAATTAATATTTTCTGAGATATCGTTCATACAACATTTTACTGCGGAGTACAGGCTGCGGCATTTGTTGTATCTCATACTTACAACATTATACCGCGGAGTTTTGATTTCGTCAGTTGTTGTATTTGATAGTTACAACAATGTACACTGCAAAATATAAGTTTAATTCCATTGTATGTGGCAATACCCATATACATCGGTTAAAAATTTATGTGTGTATTATTGTATGTGATCGAATTCTAGGTTAAGAAATAAAAAAGAAATATTGTGAAGGATACATTTCTTTAATTTTTTAATAGGAACAATACATACTAGTCATTTTAGGACCATTTTCATGAAAAGTACCTAATATCTTTAAAAAACAAAATAATAATGAACATTAATCTCAAAAAAAAACAGAAAGATAATCACTTCCATTACTAGGTAATCAATAAATTCGAAAACAAAACAATCATAGTAAGGTTATTTAGACACAATAAAAAGAACAAAAACATACACATAGCTCAATCTCTTTGCGATATTTTAGTAACATAACAAATTCTATTAATTAGAATCATAAAAATTAACACTGTAGAACATAAAATAAAAAATATTACTTACTAGCGAATGCCCGCGACTTCGTCTGCGTGGTTTTAGCTTTTTTGGTTCCCGCGGGAACTCTTTAATTTTCTGGGATAAAAAGCTAAAAAAAAGGATAGCCTATGTGCTATTCCAGGCTATAATCTATCTCTGTGCCAAATTTCAGCTAGATCCGTTCTGCCGTTGGGGCGTGATTGAGTAACAAACATCCAATTTATAATATTACTAGCTGATGCCCGCGACTTCGTACGCGTGGATCGAGGTTTTGTGATTCCCGCGGGAACTCTTTCATTTTCCGGGATTAAAAGTAGCCTATGTGCTATTCCAGACTATAATCTATTTCTGTGCCAAATTTCAGCCAGATCCGTTAAGCTGTTGCGGCGTGATTGAGTAACATACATCCATACATCCATCCAAACTTTCGCATTTATAATATTAGTAAGAAGTAAGTAAGACTTAATAATTTCTATGAGATCAAGACAACTAGTAATCAGCTAACGATTTATAATAATTATTATTGGCATTGTAACTACGAGTACCTTGTAATCCATGACCAAATGAGTCACTGGATGATTTTTTACGAGCAAAATTGGATGCTTGGCATCCAATTTGATTAATTGAGATTTCTTTAGTCTAACACCTACTCTTATTAGACCTTGTGAGTCGAGAAAGGGATTAAGACGCTTGAGACTGTCAGTGAGATGTTTTTGTTGGCGCAACAACTTCAGAGCTTGGGGGAACTCTGTGGCCTGGACGAGCTTGAAATCGCCATTTCACTATCGTTTAACTCGGGAACGGATAGGGGTCCAGTCCGGCGTTGAGTTGCGTTCCGTGAATTAGACACGAAGCTACCACGTAGGGTAACTTAGGAAATGTACTGAATTTAGTCAGCAAACCTTCCTCGACATCAGCAACGTTTGACACTAACGGGATTGATTGAGCTTTAATTCCGGGCAAGTCTGACTCACACAAAATAGAGACATCTCCGGCCCATGGTGAAGGATCGGCCTCAAGACATGGCGGAGACCACCAAAGAGGCGACTCGACCAATTGCGAGGGGTAACAACCGCGACTCGCGAGTCGGCGGGATTTTGTGCTGAAGGCACGTGCCTCCACGCAATATTTGGTGTTAATGCTTGAATTTGAGACACACAATTTCCTTCATATGTCTGCAGTGCGTGAGGTGGTTTCTTAAGCCAGGAAAGCACGACGCCGGAATCACACCAGGCCAAACTGCAATCAATTTTGAGTTTGCCCTTCAGAACACCGAGGATGTGCTCGAGAAGGTGAGCAAGTAAAAGCGCGCCGTTATTTCCAGCTTGGGAACGGTAAGCTTTTGACTTAAAAGAGCAATGCGAGACTTCGCCAACAGTAGTTGGGCCGAAGCTCTACCATCAGAAGTTAGAGCGCGTAGGTAGACTGTGGTAGAAGGGTGCGGTGTCTCAAGATTTGCAGTATCAGAATCTGTTGCTACTTCTCAGTTATTGTCAAAGATGTCTCCATCTATTATAATTGCTAGCTCATTCATTTCAGATTCATCAAGACTTATTGGTAATGGATACTCTGAAACAGTAATAACTTTTTAATTTCATTAGCGGCGGCGCCTAGCGGTTTTACCCACGTAAATCGTATAAGGAACACACCCACCAAATTTCAGGTTTCTAGGACCAGCTGTTTTGGCTCTGCATTCATAGACCAGTCACTAAGTCAGTCAGTCAGGACAAAGCATTTTATAAATTATTTATGGTCCAATTTTAGAAAAGACTTTTGACATACAACATTGAATTTAAGTAAAAAAAAATGTAATAGCAACGTAAAATATAGCATGTCACGATACAACGAAGTTTAGAATAACAACTTCCGAAGTAAAATGTTGTATTTATTACATACAACAATATTTTCATTATAGTGTATACGTAAAGTGTTATATGTATTACATACAACATTTTTAATGAACGCTCAACAACGTTTACTGTTGTAAGTAATCTATACAACATTTTAGGTTGGTATCACCAAAAAAAGTAACATTTATTGAGTAAATGCTAATAAAATAATACAAAGATAAATATACCTGCGATATTTTGGAGGGTCGAATCACAAAAACGGAATTAATTTAATTTAATCTAATGAAACATTGTTATTTTTAATAGGTTTTTCGGAGCTGCTATTTTGTGTACTCGTATTAATGACGAAATCACATAGTCTACGCCCTCTTGTTATTATACCTGAACGTTTCATTTTTACATATTTGAAGTAATTCAATTACGCAAGTTAATTTTGAGAGAAATTAAACGCTTTCTTCGTACCGCGTGCGGCCTGTTGAAAGTCCGGCGTGGTCTGTTGTATGTGACAAATACGAGACACGTGCGCGTGATTCTTCCCGTCCCGCACCCCGCGTTAACCATTGCAAAGGTAGATACAATGTTGTAGTCCGTTCTTGTTCGAAACTTACAACAAAATACGTCTGGCAAATCCTTGTAAAAATCATATTTTTGAGATTTATTCACATTGAATGCATAAAATAATACAAATTAGGATAGTTTTCAGTAAAAACGCTAAACGGCATTTTTGTGGCATACAACAACTTACGTGGGAGGTATCGAGATACAGAGATCCCATATTCTAGAGTCGGCGATTTCCTCATCATAATCATCTCAACCCATTGAAGTCCACTACTTACTGAGCCGAGTTTCCTCTCAGAGTGAAAAGAGTTGTGGCCATACACCACCACACTGCCCTGGCGTAAAAATAATTATTTTTTATAAACCTTAGGGCACGTAGGTTTCCTGGCGAAGATCTTTCACCGTTATAGCAAATGATATGTAATTGCTTAAGCTAAAAAGTTACAAGTGTAAGCCCGAGGATCAAATCCTTGACCACCAACAATAAGAGACCAACATCTAAACCACTACTGCATGAACTATCAAAACTAAATCATCATCTAGTTAAAAATTATAGCTTTAAAATAACGTATTTATTTTTTAGTTCTTTTGACGCTTTAGCGAACAGATTAATTAATCCATTATTAAAATATAAAGAACATTTTTGTCGTTAGTGTAGCAGTGGAACAAAGCTTGTTGTTAGAAATATAAATAAGCTACTTAAGTAATGTTCTAAGCGAAGATGAAGACATCTTTATTAAGTAACTTTACTTACCATTATTTAGAGAATAGGTCCCTGCCCTTACAAGGTAAAGTGGTCGACTAATTTATTGTATAGCATTCTAACAATGATATAATGCGTTACTAAATTGCTTTTAAAGGTTTTCTCACGTACTAAATACTTGCACAGGCGCATTAAATCGAGTCTCAGGTTCTTTACGATTCTAGTGCAGTTCTCGAACCAGTATATTATTGCCAATAGAATGCTTAGGAGGATAATAAATAAAGATTTAAGGTAACTCGATGTACCTACTTACAGTGTACTAAAAGACGACAGAGAATTCGTCCGCGTGAATTAGGGCTTTTAAAAAATGCCGTGGTAGCCTGTCCTTTCCCAAAATCCGTTGAACAGTTTAGCCCCTCGAAATCGAAGCAGACAAACAGATGGACGCGGGACTAATGTACGGATTTGTAACATATACGAATAATATGTTCTTTTTGAGGCGGTTGAATAATTTAACCAAATAAATAACAATTAATTGAAGAGTAAACACTAGCAAATGGGCCGTTTTTAGGGTTCCGTAGCCAAATTTGGCAAAAACGGAACCCTTATAGATTCGTCATGTCTGTCTGTCTGTCCGTCCGTATGTCACAGCCACTTTTTTCCGAAACTATAAGAGCTATACTGTTGAAACTTGGTAAGTAGATGTATTCTGTAAACCGCATTAAGATTTTCTTACAAAAATAGAAAAAAAACAATAAATTTTGGGGTTCCCCATACTTAGAACTGAAACTCAAAAATTTTTTTTTCATCTAACCCATAGATGTGGGGTATCTATGGATAGGTCTTCAAAAATGATATTGAGGTTTGTAATATCATTTTTTTCTAAACTGAATAGTTTGCGCGAGAGACATTTCCAAAGTGGTAAAATGTGTGTCCCCCCCCCCGTAACTTCTAAAATAAGAGAATGATAAAACTAAAAAAAATATATGTTGTACATTACCATGCAAACTACCACCGAAAATTGGTTTGAACGAGATCAAGTAAGTAGTTTTTTTTTAATACATCATTAATCGTAAATCGCAATTTACCTTTCATTCAATCAACTCAAATATTAAAAAAAACATTTAATTTAAAACTTACTACAGGTTTGTACGGAACCCTCGGTGCGCGAGTCCGACTCGCACTTGGCCGGTTTTTTTTTTTTAAATTGTATCTGTTTGTCTATCCTGTGTAATATTTGATGATGAACAAAACAATGTTTACAATACCATTTTTAGTTTATTTTTTGGTTTGGTCAAGACGTGCCGTCAAGCGATTTAGCGTGTAGAAACCGATTAGGGGTATGTATTGAATATAACTGCCATGCCCCTAACAGATTAGGCAGCTACCATCTTAGACTGCATCATCAGTTACTATCAGGTGAGATCGCAGTCAAGGGCTAACATGTAGTGGATAAAAAAAACGATTGAACATAGAATTTAGCTTTTACGGTCGTAATAACTAATACTAATGCGTTTATGGTTTTTGTGTTTAAATTGAGTGCCAAGTTACTATCCATCATAGAAGGTAGGTACTTATGTGTAACGCTCGATATATTTCATCCTATTATTCGGTGATGATCCGGACATTTAACAACGTGTTATTACGAGGAAATTACACACTCTCTCCAAATAATGGGGTACCCAAAAACCTTACTTACAATTTGGTAAGTTCAATATACACAATCATTAACCAATTATTATTATTATCATAACCCGATTGCAGAGCTGAATGTGGCAGCATAACCTTTTACTTTACAATCTTTGTCACATTGTTTAGCCCTGACAATATTTTGAACCAACTCATGTTTAGATTATTCTTTCTAGTGGGTAATAATTGAGGTTTAGCCCCACTACAGAGGTGCGAGCAAGTTATATGCTTTGTATGAGTACGTGGCACGGAAATAAGGCGAAGATGCACTGCGCAACGCGGCCCTATAGAAACTACTAAATACAATAGTTATTTGTGTTATATGGGGCCAAAGAAAATTTTTGTTCCCCGCGCGCGCTATTTTGAATTCAGAGCGAAGTGAAGGATTCTAAAGTAGAATCCTGAGCGTAGCGAGGAATTCAATATACGCCGCCCGAGAGCAAAAAATTTGGCCCCGAGTGACAACACTATTTTTCATCATTACGTATGAGAAAAAGCTAGGAGTATCAACCGACTATGTATGGACATTACCTATACGTTTAAGCACCAATCAGAAGCACGAACGCGGACCAATCAGAACAGAGAAATGAAAAGTCCCATGGGCCTAAAAATTACATTTTGCTCCCGCTATCCTCTGAAGCCAATTCGTTTTTCGTATAGGTATGATGAAAATAATATTTCTCTGTGCTCTGTGCATCTCATGTGGGGCTAGACCTTTATTCTCAATTGCAACCTGGAGTCGGTAAATTTTAACTGTTACCCACGTGCCTCGGAGAGCACGTTAAGGCGGTGATCATGTACCTGATCTCTCTCCGTGCATGTTGATTTTCCGTCATATTGGACGGAGAGAATGAGGGAATAGAGTTGGCTATTATATCTGTATAGCGAGATAGATCAATTTGCCGAACACTAATTGGTCTGTTTTTCATCCTTGTCTTCAAAAATGTTTTGATTTTGTCTAGTAGATAAAGAAGAATTAGTATCTGGAAAGATTGCGTAAGTTTTCTATTTACGTCACTAACGCCTGACGCCACTATGCTATTAATCTGAGGCGTAATAATTATGTGTAAAAAGCTATGAGATTTAACAGATTCCAGATCTATAAACATCGACGTGTAAAAATAAGAAATTCCTGAGGAAGTAAACACGTAAGGAATTCGCCCTGCAAAACCAAACGAATCGTTTATTAAAGATCCGCCTTATGGAGTTATACTTGGGTGCAAAATATGGACGTAGGAATAGGTATAGTACAATGACGTTACCACCTGATGAATGTGACTTCATCCGCGTGGATATAGGTACAATTTTAAAGATCCTGTCGTAAATCATATAATTCTTTCTTGTCTGTACTTTTACCAAAATCTCAATTTTCTAGACCCGGCTCTTTAACCTGTATGACAGTCAGTTAATTACTCTACATAAACAAGAAAGGCTGCTCAAAAAATAGGGCCCCTTTCTTAGTCCGACAAATGGCACGTTCAGTTAAATGTACCGTTATCAGAAAAGGGGACGCTAGCCACAATAGCTATTAACGAGCTCTCCTGACAAATAATTCAATTAAGAGCTACAAAGACATGCGCCTGCGCGTTAGATGTTATCGCCGATCTCTGCCGGTGGCCGCTGCGTCACGTACCCTCTGATTTACACATCACAAGCCCACAGCTCATTAGAAGATGGTCACACGCATTCTTATTTACCTACGTAGAGTTAATTATCATGAGTGCGAGCCCAGTGCCAATTTACTCAGGCGCCTGAGGCTTATGCAAATGCGGAAAAACGGGTGCGAAACGCTCAAATGTGTCGCGCGGTAATTAGAAGAGCGCCATAAAATCAAGCATATTGTGTGATCAACATAATATTGCCGTCTCTGAGCGTTTTCCATTCGTACCCTTGTTTCGCATTTGGAACACTAAGTAGAGTTAATTTTATGAGTGAGAACGGAGTGCCAATTTATTAAGGCTCCTGAGGCTGACGCAAATCTTGCGGAAAATTGTATGTTCCGCTCAAATGTGGCATGCGGAAATGTTACTCGTAGGAGAGCGTCATTAAACACGACGCCCGCGCGCGTTTTTCAATGCCTACCCGCATTCGAACACTATGCTCGGCTGTAACGGTCTTTTGACTCAAGCTGAGCCTCATGAGTGATTTTTGTTATTTAAAATTCGTATCATTATATACATTAAGCAAATTCCTGTTTTTGTGGTAAACATGACGTATTTAAAGAAAAAAATAAAAATAAAATTGAATAATGATAATTTTACAAATCGTACTAATATTATAAATGCGAAAGTCAGTTTGTTTGTTGGTTTGTTGATTTGACCTTCAATTACGCCGCAACGGAGCAACGGATTGACGTGATTTTTGGCATGGGTATAGTTGAGGACCTGGAGGGTGACATAGGCTACTTTTTATCCCGGAACATTGAGGAGTTCCCGCGGGAATCAAAAAAACTTAAACCACGCGGACGAAGTCGCGGGCATCAGGTAGTTGAATAATATTTTTAAAAGAGCCAATATTTGAATGTCAATTTTACTAAACCTACAAAGGACATGAATTTAAAATTGCATTTAAATGAGTAAGTAATTAATTCTGTTTTAATTTAATTTATTTGAAATAATGTTAGCTGTATCTAGAGTGGTTTAATGTCTAGTTTTCGTATCATAACGTAGGCGAGAGTTTCTACACCAGCTATAAAAACTTTATGGGCAACAAATTAGTTCTTTCTAATTCAATTTTTATCTGAAGAGACAAGACCTTAATACTTAACGTCTTATGTAATTAGTTTATCACTACTAGACAAATGGTATGTAGATTATTACCGTCAAACAAATGAAGTCCTTGTGATAGAGTCTATTTAGGGAAAAATCATTAAAAGACAAAACCAACAAACGCACTTTCGCTTTTATAGTGGTTTGCATGTGGAAATGTACCAAAGTACAATGAAATAAAGATGTAATGTAAAAGATATAGGTACACTATTACGTACATGATAAAATTATAGCATATTGTATACCTACTCTTGTCTTGCGAAACCCTAAAACAACAATTATTAAAGGTACCTACATCAAATTAGTTTAGAGAGAATATTCCTAAAAAAAGTAAAGTATTTTTTTATTTATTTTAGCCAACCTTCGACAGCCATGTTATTAATTAAAATGCCTATTAATTATTACTAAACCAAGTCTTAGTAAATACGGTATCAGTATCCGTTTCTTAGAAACGGATCGATTGAACGCGATCTGTGCGGTAGCGAATGCACAGGTTACCTATTATTAAAATAGCATCCCCGTCATTTTATAGAACCCTTTATTATTGAAGACCACCCACAATTACGAATGTCTGTGCCTAATACCACAGAACCAACTTAGTCTAATGCCATGTATAAAAGCTTTACTCTCATAAACTATAGATTATATCTTTTACGCTAATAATATTATTTTGATCGTAACTTACCTTATAACCTGTATATACCTGTAAGTAAATACAATAGCTGTGATATTTCATGTGTAATAGCTGTTATGATTTCTTTTTCGTTATTTACTAAAATAATTTACATTGTGTGGTGGTACGGAACCCTTTGTGCTCGAGTCAGACTCGCACTTGATCGGTTTGTAGTACGTGGTATTTACGTGCATGTTTATGTGAACTTTTGCTTATTTAATAATAATTAAATTAAGAATAATGTAACTATTAGATCCATACTTCCATACTATTTTTATGGTCGTCGTAATATCGAGCATCTATAGTACTCTATCGCGGGAATCATCTAGTGTTAAAAAAAACAAATAAAGATCAAGACACAGTAACTGGAGCCGATGTCGCAGCGCCGCCATTAGCTGGTGGTGTCGGATTCTCTTCCTGACTCTACCGCATTAGACAGGACCACAACAGGACTCCAGCTAGTAAAAAAATAAAAGTGTGTGTGTGCAATTCACACACGGCAGAAGTGAAACTTCAGAAAAGTAACCTACGAGAGAATGAGATAACTACCTCTGTCTCTTTCTATTCCCCCTCCCCAGGAGCGTTGAACGTTTAACACAACAGTGCTTTGAGCTTTCATACCCCCTCCATGCTAGCGTTAAATGTTTTAACGCAACCTTGTTGGAAGTTGCATTGGAAGTATAACTTCAATAAACTAACCGTATGTTCGTTTGCTTACGTTACTTGCCACAAAGATTTAAAAAAGCATAATGATGAAGTACTTTTTTTACGAAATAAAATTAGTAGGTACACTCAAAAAAATAATTTCAAAATGTTAACGTTTTTAAAAAAGACTAGATGTCCAAGTTCTTAAAAATCCCGTGGGAACTCTGTAGGAAATTATCTGAGATAAAAACTAGCTTATGTCTATTCCTGGGATGCAATCTATCTCAGTAGTTACCTTTCGTCAAAATCGTTTCAACATAATATTATGGGCCATAAACGCGTATAGCACACAGAAAGACACATTTTCGCAACGTACTTAAATTATAGATGCAAAAATATGCTTGTTGCAAGAGATCAACAGAGTGTTTTTTGTGAGTGTGACATAGGACTTTTTATCCCGGAAAATTAAGGAGTTCCCGTAGGAATTGATGAAACTTATTCCAAGCGGACATCAGCTAAGTAGTTTACAATATAATTAGGTAAGTGTAGATACCCATGGTATTTATTCCCACACGTTAGCTAAGCTTCCTTTCCATCAATCGTGCTATCTATCACCAGACATCTCGCTCAGAAATCCGTTGACTATGCAAATATCCTGTGATCGAAAGTAAACTCGTGCGCCATGATAAACATCTTTATTGTAGGTAGTGGGTCTACTGTTTTTACTGCACTGCGTAATTTTTATAAAATCGTTCAATATTTTATAAAAATTACGCAGTGCAGTAAAAACAGTAGACCCACTACCTACAATAAAGATGTTGACAGATGCAGTGAGCGTATGATAGTGACATGACATATATATTATTGTACAGATCATTGAACTAGGAATCTGCTATGGTACAGATGGTAGAGTTTTTTTTTATCCACTACAAGTTAGTCCTTGACTGCGATCTCACCTGATGGTAAGTGATGATGCACTCTAAGATAATACCTAGCGGGCTAACCTGTTAGGAGCATGGCAGTAATATTAAACCCATACCCCTATTTGGTTTCTACACGGCATCGTACCGGAACGCTAAATCGCTGGGCGGCACGTCAATGCCGGTAGGGTGGTAATTAGCCACGGCCGAATCCTCCCACCAGGCCAGTTCAGGGAAAATTCAGAAATATAATTTTAAAAAATATAAATTCCCAAATTTACCCTGCAGGGGATCGAACCCGGGACCTCCGCACGTTAGGACAACAGCGCTCAACACTGCGCCAGGGAGGTCGTCAGGCCTAGCAGCTAGCTGTAATGTGTGATAAGCATAATACTGATGGGCTGAATAACCTGTTATCATGCACGTGGTGCATACTACAAACATAGCAGCGGTCGCGATTAGCTGGCATGCAGCCCACAAATGCATGCGGTACAAATTATTATCACTGACGAATAGAGATCGCTTAACTTATGCTAATAATGATGTCCTCCCCACCGAATTTCGGCCACGGCGGCCTATCTCCGGAGAGATTAGCCTTCTGCGCGAGAGATATTATAGTGTACAAGTGTGCGCATACACAGGTGCAGTCTCTGTTCCTTTAGTCTCATAGCCCGGTGGGACGGACAATCCGTCACAACCGGAGAGAGATCATGCGCAGGTCCGACGGCTTAACGTGCTCTCCGAGGCACGGTGGTGCAACACCGCCGATTTCCTAACTCCGGACTAGTACTGAGAATTTCTTGTCAGATAAACCGAATACGTGACTTTTGGCATGGGTATAGTTGAGGACCTGGAGAGTGACATAGGCCTTTTATATACATAGGCCGGAAAATTGAGGAGTTCCCGCGGGAATCCAAAAAAACTTATTCCACGCGTACGAAGTCGCGGGCATCAGCTAGTAGTTCATAAATCTAACGCTACGATACCAATTGAGATGCTCAAAATAAGGGCTCGTTCATGTTTAATTAATATTCTCATGATTCTTACTAAAATGAATACATAAATAAGTAAAGGAAAAGCAAACTTACCTGTACAATTATTTCACCGATTAATTATGAAAATTTCATCTACACCACTAAACAATTACTGCAAGTCCGAACTATACAATATAAACTACAAGCAAAACTAAAATAAAGTACTAGGCTGCCATAACTTTAAAGAAAGCTCGGATCGAACTCATTCATAACATTGCGTGCGTGAAAAAAGCCGCATTTTCTCTATGACAGACCGACATGAACTGACGGCAGTACGGCTTTCCGATAAAAAGGGCTTGGTACTATAAAGAAGTTAACTAGTGGAAAGTAAAAATGCTATTAAAAGTCCGGTCAATTATGATGGTGACTAACCGTCGGCAACTACCTGATTGAATGTGTTTTAATTTCATGTTATCAATACATTTACGAGCATGTAAGGTACCTACTTAACTACTAATTCCCTTAAATTGCTATTTGTTATCGCTTGTTTCTTATATTAGAGGTTTTTTCAAATTACAATATTTTTATTTCATTTATTTAATTACAATCTTGCTAAGATTTTTTTTAGATTATTTTCAAATCCGACTACGATTTTTTACATTAAGAGTTGGTTACAAACAGAGAAGAAAGCGAGCAAAATATGTTCCATTTCATCTAGTTTTAAGCTGTAAATGTTAATGTTCAAAATTGATCGAACAGACAAAAAAGAAAGTTGATAAGAACCTCCTCCTTTTTTGGAAGTCGGTTAAAGGAAAATTAAATCACTGAAGTATGGAGATATTCTTAAACAAGGATATAGGAATTTGACGACCATTTTAACCAACTATATTATTACCTTACTTATGAAATTGCCGTTTTTTATGGGAGGAACATAAAGTCGATTTTTTTTAAACATAATATATTTAGGAAACAGAAGTGGAGTAAAGTGAAACTAAGCAAATATAAAAAAAAACACAATTTATTCTAGTGAACGATTACAACATATCACACATAAAATAATCAAAAAGGAACACACTTAAATCTGAACACAATTATGACTCATTAAGAGTTTCACAATAACGCAGTTTACAGCTCGGAAGGTGACAAAAGAATGACCACGCGGTAATACAGAGAGCGCTTTTTATACACGTTCCTGCCCGCTTTTATAGGTTTTAGTCGGGTACCTACACTACTCACAATAATTTTGCTAACTCGGCCTATCCTGATTGTGCGCCGCCCTCGGCTGCACCGGAAACAATTTCATCAGAAGCAGGAAGAGCTGGTGTGCGTATGCCATCTTCATAAGCTCCCCCTCTTGCGGTGTCTCCTGAACTAGTGAGGGCACCCAAAGATTCACCCGCATCGTCACAGTTACTGTCATCAGAACCTGCATAAGACACAAATGGTTGATTATTCATGACGATGCACGCTATTGCCTATTCTGACAATCATCACGCATACGAGGCCCTCATTCAAAATAACAACTTTCGCTACACAAAATAAAACGCTTCACATTCAAAAGTATGCATACTTCTCCAGACATTACATCTCAGTTAATCTCATACCTGAACTTGCAAGTTCACACACACACCACGTTAAAAACGTGCCAGGACAGAGCCTGATGCGCATTCAGAGAACGCGACTTCCCAGGACAAAACCTGCCAGGACACAGCCTGATGCGCATTCAGAGAACGCGACTTCCCAGGACAAAACCTGCCAGGACACAGCCTGATGCGCATTCAGAGAACGCGACTTCCCAGGACAAAGCCTGCCAGGACACAGCCTGATGCGCATCCAAGGGACGCGACTTTCGGAGCCAGCCACTCTAGGTCGCCAGCCTCGGGAGCACTCTGCATCTGGGCAACACCAGTCATACAGCTCGACCAGCAAGGCAATTTACCTCACACCCAAATACATCAAACGTGCTACTGTAATCATAAGAAAACATTAAAATGTTCGGTTGAATCTAACTTTCAAAAAAATGCAGTGCAACTCTCGGGACACCATTCTCCTTTCCAAGGAACCATGTACTGAACTGCAGAAGTCTTTAGTGCGCTCACGCACCTACCCAAGACCATGGGTACCATTGTGATTTTCACAATGAACCGGGTTCATACTTGGCCCGAGGTTGACACACACATTCGTGTGCATCTCCCCGTCGGTGGTAGCCATTCTACCACCCACCTGACAGAGTGCTATGCTACACTCCTCGCAGGTCTGCCGACATAACCTTCTTCTCAATCTGCCCACTACATACAACGCTGTCCGCTGTCATCCACTAGCCTAACAGAGCCTAAAGTAACCTAACCTAACATGTAAGCTTACATTTTGACCTAACAACTGAACTAATAAGTAGCCTAACGGTTGACCTAAGAACTGACCTAACGTCTGATTTACGACTAACCTAACTTTACTAGAGAAAGCATGTAACTAAATTGGATGACAACAAGCAGAGCCATAGGCAATGTTTATGCAAATTAAGTTGAAAGTGTCTGTCACCGAAGAACGTGCCGCGTAGTCCGAAGCACGACTTCGAGGTACCACTCCAAGGCACCGCTCCAGGACCCCGCTCCAAGGCACCACTCCAGGGCACACCTCCAGGGCCCCGATCCAGGGCACCACTCCATGGCGCCAAACATGTAACAGAAATTAAAACCAAATCGTTATCACGAAACGACGTGATCATCGTGGCTATCCATACATAGCAGGTAGTCAACGCATAGTCAATTACCTTCACAAGCTCTCTGACTTAAAAGTTCATTACCAGCACAGTTACCAGTACCAGCACAGGTACCAACAAAATTATTTGACTGCTTCAGCAGAGCTCATACATACAAAGCCGATAGAACTCACAGAACCTGTGGAGCTCTCAATAGAGCTGGTAGAGCTCCAAGATACAGTAGCGCTGGTAGAGTACCAAGACACAGTAGAACTCGTAGAGAAACAAGAGACAGTAGAGCTGGTAGAGCATAACGAGTCAGTAGAGCTCATAGAGCAACAAGAGTCGGTAGAGCTGGTAGAGCCCTCACTAAAGGTCGCTCAACCATAGTACAAACTCACAGTTGTACCATGTCGAAACAACTTTGAACATTCAAAACATCAAACATCATCATCGATGAACACAGAAAATGAGGAAAGTTTACTCATACCAGTTATGTTCAACCATATCGAGTAGGCTAACGAGCAGCCTCGCGCACTATACAAGCGCGCAGCCCTGCGCGACCAGTAGACGCGCAGTGTCACGCCTCACAGCGTGGCATGCGAGCGCGCAGCATCGCACCCTAGGCGAGCGCACAGCCATGCGCAACCAGGAGCGCGCAGCATCGCGCACTAGTTGGGCGCGCATCCCTGCGCGACCAGTGGACACGCAGTGTCACGCCTTAAGCGCGGCAGGCGAGTGCGCAGCACAGCGCACTAGACAAGCGCACAGCCCTGCGCGACCAGCAGACGCGCAGTGACGCGCTTCACACACGCGGCATGCGGGCGCGCAGCCCAGCGTGACCAGAACGCCTCACACGTGGTGAGCGCCGAAGACGAAAGGAACATAGAACAGAAAATGAACCTGTGACCTGTAGGTCACAGCACACACGTCATGTCCATCACAGGTTCAGAGTACCTTTACGAGCAATTCATAGCATCGACGATCAATTGTCCTAACCAGCTGCCACTGTGCCTCATACATTCACAACTGAATTTTAACTTCATTGCACTTTATGTAATCCTTGTTTAGTGCGGATTACAACCATTTTGTTTATAAAAGCCTCGTATGTAAAATTACTAACGAGAAAAAGTAAGGATTCTGACAGGTAGGTATGTAGACTCGTAATCGATTTGTATGAAATCAAACTTTAACTATCCACGAGGGTAGATAAGCAATACTTCTCTAATCAAAATAGGATGCAACATTCAACAACAAATTACGTAACCTGGTTCGGTAATATTAAAGAAAATAACCTGTAAAACTCAAGTTAATTTTAACGTTTATCAGAACTATAAATATGTTTGCTCGTCCATACCTGACCTCAACAATTATTGTTTTGTGTACAAGCACTATTCCTTTGTAAAAGTATCACAGAAGCATTAACAGACCCCAAGGGATACTAGCGAGTTTAACAGGTTTTCTTAAACCGCTGTCTAACATCACGAATGCATCGCATCATTCGAAACACAGTGAGCGTTATTAAGAGACACTTTTTATAAACACAGCATGTTTAAAACAATTGAATCGTAAAGTGGGTATAATCTGACTTTTAACCATCACGCATTTATTACGTATTTGACGCACAAAACTTTCTAAATTGCGGATGATTGGTATCCGATCGTAACTAGGTCAAGAGTTTTAAATAACAACCCTCATTTTAAAAACAAAAATCTAAATTACGCGAAAAACAATTTATCCGTGCATCATGTTTTAGCAAAACATTACTTTATGTTTCAAAACTCAGCAAACTTAGAGGTTTCAAGTTATGTATTCAAACTTAGGGTATGAGTCACCTATTTTTCACAAAAATATTTTTGTACCCGGTTGGTACCCACAAAGGTTCTACTTTTGAATAAGATGTTTCTGCTAGACACTTTAAACTGTTCACAAACTAGCATTCAGGGCGGTTTAGGGACTCAAATGTATGCGTTATGCCAATAACAACCACTGAGCCAACACAGCTTGCTAATTTAGTGGGAAATTATCATAAAATGGAAATCGCGTAAATACAATTGGGGTCTAAACCTTTTCTTAACACAATTAACAGTCAATTCAGTAACATGAATTACTGTTCATTTACTTTGTGGCTACGCTTGGTGGGTATTACATCCTTAAGCAAATAAATTAAATGGTCTTACCGATGTCGCATATTACGTCATATCACCAGAGGCTCGATGGTGTCATCACCTCACCACCATTCCAGGCAAATGCCAGGCGTAACACGGGAAAGCGCGCAGCACCGCGGCTCCGAGGCACGCAGCAAGGCACGACAGCGTGTCGCGCAGACTGAATTGCCCTCGTGAACGCTGCCCAGAGCGCCCACGTGGCATGCACAGTTGCACACCCAAGCGCACTCGTGAGGCGCCTCAAGCACACGAGCTGTGCAACACCACAGCTCGGCCACACTCCGCGAGCCAGCGTTACCAATCACATGAAAACAAAACACAACTTTAGCACACAAATAAACACTGCACATTACGCGAGTCACCCTTCGAGAGATATCTTGATCGGTCACGTGATCAACTTTAAGCACTTTAAATTTGGGTATGTTCCTCTTTGGTTCATCTCGTATGTGGGCCTATTTAGCGGTCCTTTATCCCACTTCTGAATTTAGGAAACAGAAGTGGAGTAAAGTGAAACTAAGCAAATATAAAAAAAAACACAATTTATTCTAGTGAACGATTACAACATATCACACATAAAATAATCAAAAAGGAACACACTTAAATCTGAACACAATTATGACTCATTAAGAGTTTCACAATAACGCAGTTTACAGCTCGGAAGGTGACAAAAGAATGACCACGCGGTAATACAGAGAGCGCTTTTTACCCTCGACGAAGCGGAGACGGTATATGTGTTTGCCGTAAGAGGTTGTGTGTTTGTTTGTTTGTTTGTTTGTATGTTTGTTTGTTTGTTTGTTTGTGCACTTTTTTGTTACCATTTTTCTCAAAAAGTACTGGGCCGATTGAGATGCGGTTTTTTGCATTAGATACGTATAGCTTGTGAGAAGGTTTTTAGATATATTTTAGGACCATAGACAACCAAGCTGAGCTGTAGTCTATGTTTTTAATATTTAACATGTTACCATTTTTCACATAAACTACTGAGCCGATTGAGATGCGGTTTTTTGCATTAGATGTGTATAGCTTGTGAGAAGGTTCTTAGATATATTTTAGGACCATAGACAACAAAGCTGAGCTGTAGTCTATGATCTTAATTTTTCAACCACTGTTACCATTTTTCACAAAAAGTACTGGGCCGATTGAGATGCGGTTTATAGCATTAGATATATATAGCTTGAGAGAAGGTTCTTAGACATATTTTAGGACCATAGACAACTTAGCTGAGCTGTAGTCTATGATTTTAATTTTTCTATGTGTTAAAATTTTTCACAAAAAGTACTGGGCCGATTGAGATGCGGTTTTTTGCATTAGATATGTTTAGCTTGGGAGAAGGTTCTTAGATATATTTTAGGACCATAGACAACAAAGCTGAGTTGTAGTCTATGATTTTATTTTTTCAATATGTTACCATTTTTCACAAAAAGTACTGGGCCGATTGAGATGCGGTTTTTTGCATTAGATGTGTGTAGCTTGTGAGAAGGTTCTTAAATATATTTTAGGACCATAGACAACAAAGCTGAGTGTAGTCTATGATCTTAATTTTTCAACCACTGTTACCATTTTTCACAAAAAGTACTGGGCCGATTGAGATGCGGTTTATTGCATTTAGGACTTCGTGCGATTACAAAACAGGAAACTGGTACCAAAATTTTAAAAAATCAGCGCCATTTTGAAATTCTTTGTTAATTGACCGATTTCGTTTAAAATCTATATTCAGGGCTCCCTGGGGTCACAAAACAGGAAACTGGTACCAAAATTTAAAAAAATCAGCGCCATTTTGAAATTCTTTGTTAATTGACCGATTTCGTTCAAAATCTATATTTAGGACTCCCTGGGGTTATAAAACAGGAAACTGTTACCCAACTTTAAAAAATCAGCGCCATTTTGAAATTCTTTGTTAATTGACCGATTTCGTTCAAAATCTATATTTAGGGCTCCCTGGGGTCACAAAACAGGAAACTGGTACCAAAATTTTGAAAAATCCGCCATTTTGAAATTCTTTGTTAATTGACCGATTTCGTTTAAAATCTATATTTAGGGCTCCCTGGGGTCACAAAACAGGAAACTGGTACCAAAATTTAAAAAAATCAGCGCCATTTTGAAATTATTTGTTAATTGACCGATTTCGTTCAAAATCTATATTTAGGGCTCCCTGGGGTCACAAAACAGGAAACTGGTACCAAAATTTTAAAAAATCAGCGCCATTTTGAAATTCTTTGTTAATTGACCGATTTCGTTTAAAATCTATATTTAGGGCTCCCTGGGGTCACAAAACAGGAAACTGGTACCAAAATTTAAAAAATTCAGCGCCATTTTGAAATTCTTTGTTAATTGACCGATTTCGTTCAAAATCTATATTTAGGGCTCCCTGGGGTCACAAAACAGGAAACTGGTACCAAAATTTAATAAAATCAGCGCCATTTTGAAATTCTTTGTTAATTGACCGATTTTGTTCAAAATCTATAAGGGCTCCCTGGGGTCACAAAACAGGAAACTGGTACCAAAATTTAAAAAAATCAGCGCCATTTTGAAGTTCTTTGTTAATTGATCGATTTCGTTCAAAATCGATATTTAGGACTCCCTGGGGTTATAAAACAGGAAACTGTTACCAAACTTTAAAAAATCAGCGCCATTTTGAAATTCTTTGTTAATTGACCGATTTCGTTCAAAATCTATATTTAGGGCTCCCTGGGGTCACAAAACAGGAAACTGGTACCAAAATTTAAAAAAATCAGCGCCATTTTGAAATTCTTTATTAATTGACCGATTTCGTTTAAAATCTATATTTAGGGCTCCCTGGGGTCACAAAACAGGAAACTGGTACAAAAATTTAAAAAAATCAGCACCATTTTGAAATTCTTTGTTAACTGACCGATTTCGTTCAAAATCTATATTTAGGGCTCCCTGGGGTCACAAAACAGGATTCTGGTACCAAAATTTAAAAAAAACAGCGCCATTTTGAATTTCTTTGTTAATTGATCGATTTCGTTCCAAATCGATATTTAGGACTCCCTGGGGTTACAAAACAGGAAACTGTTACCAAACTTTATAAAATCAGCGCCATTTTGAAATTCTTTGTTAATTGACCGATTTCGTTCAAAATCTATATTTAGGGCTCCCTGGGGTCACAAAACAGGAAACTGGTACCAAAATTTTAAAAAATCAGCGCCATTTTGAAATTCTTTGTTAATTGATCGATTTCGTTCAAAATAGATATTTAGGACTCCCTGGGGTTACAAAACAGGAAACTGTTACCAAACTTTAAAAAATCAGCGCCATTTTGAAATTCTTTGTTAATTGACCGATTTCGTTCAAAATCTATATTTAGGGCTCCCTGGGGTCACAAAACAGGAAACTGGTACCAAAATTTAAAAAAATCCGCGCCATTTTGAAATTCTGTGTTAATTGACCGATTTCGTTCAAAATCGATATTAAGGGCTCCTTGGGGTTACAAAACAGGAAACTGTTACCAAAATTTTAGAAAATCAGCGCCATTTTTATTTATTTTGTTATCACCATAATAAATTAATTCAGTTTAGTACAGTAAAATCTGTACTACTTGTAAGTCTAACCACAACCCGTGAGCTGCTTTAGCAGCTCGCGCACAGGGCGAGATACTAGTTAGATATATATAGCTTGAGAGAAGGTTCTTAGATATATTTTAGGACCATAGACAACCAAGCTGAGCTGTAGTCTATGATTTTAGTATTTCGATATGTTACCATTTTTTCAAAAAGTACTGGGCCGATTGAAATGCGGTTTTTTCATTAGATGTGTATAGCTTGTGAGAAGGTTCTTAGATATATTTTAGGACCATAGACAACAAAGCTGAGCTGTAGTCTATGATTTTATTTTTTCAATATGTTACCATTCTTCTCAAAAACGACTGTGCTGATTTAGATGCGGGCTTTTTGTTTTAGATATATTTAGCTTGTACCTAGATGGTGCCCAGGGTATCATGATGGAGTCAGGAGGCGATCATTGGAACTCCTTAAATTCTCATCGTATACCTGTCGCGTTTGGACTCTTTTGATTTGAAAGAAAAGGGTTTGGCCATAGTCCACCACACTGGTCAAAAAAACTACTGAGCTGTCAAAGATGCAGTTTTGTGTTTTAGATATTATGTAATATATACGTTTGTTAAATTCTAATTGTTGTTTCAAAGTTATAAAGGTCAAAGGTATAATGGAGCTCTGCAGTTCGTCGTGGGTTTTTTTAAAATTTTTAATTTTATTACTTGTTATACACGTTCCTGCCCGCTTTTATAGGTTTTAGTCGGGTACCTACACTACTCACAATAATTTTGCTAACTATATATTTATTTAATCAATGTGTATACCATTGCTATTGCACTTTTGCCATCTCATAGGTAGTTCATTGATCCCTTTACTAAAAAAAAACGGGTTCGGACGGGAATCAATAAAATCTTTGAAGGCGCTTTGGACTGCCACATCGGAGTTGAATTTTTTCCCTTGCAAGAAGTTATCCACATTTCGAAACAAATGGTAATCTGTAGGAGCAAGGTCCGGGGAGTACGGTGGATGTCTTAGACATTCCAATTGAAGCTCCTCTAATTTGGTAGCCGTCTGTTGGGCAGTGGTTGGTCTAGCGTTGTCCTGAAGCAGCAGTAGCCTAGACCGATTGACCAGCCTCGGTTGCTTAGCAGCTAGCTTTTCCATCATGGTTTCCAGTTGCTGACAATAGATATCCGCCGTAATCGTCTGGCCAGATTTAAGAAAGCTGTAGTGAACGACACCGGCACAAGTCCACCAAACGCTCACGAATAATTTTTTTTGAGCCAATTTTCGCTGCAGCACTGGCGCCATGAGCCCATTATGGAACTCGTTCTCGTAAATAACTCGAAATTTTAAGTTTTCCATTTTGTAAACTGAGTGACGCAAAGAAAAAACCAAAAGAGGCTGAGGAAAAAACGAATGAGGGTTTTCAAAACACAAAAGCATGAGTAAATATTAGCTGTAGTTACAAATTTGAAATTGAAATTCCTAACCAAAGAGGAGATATTTGAGATCAAAGTGGCCAGAACGACAAAACGGCAATTTCATATGTAAGGACCTATTATTTTACCACCCACCCGAAAAGTAAAAGTATCCTAAGTATCCATTGAAAAAAAATCTTTAGGGACTACTCGCGCTTGACTAAAAAAATTAACAATGCCCAAATTGTTTTTACAAAAAAGACCTACCTACATAATGGTTTTATTTAAGACAGTTAACCTGTATCTCCTAATATGGTTTCGAATTGTCCCATACTGTCACAGTAAAAAAACACACTGTATATAATAGGTACCTATACAAACACGTAAATCCATAATTAATATGATATCGGAAGAGGAAATCTCCTGTATGATTTATTATGTCAATCTAGCGATGACAGATGATGCCCGTCTAAATCGTTCCCTAGGGAGCCTGCGCCGTGGTTATCAATTCGTTGCGGGCGAACCTTAGATCGCTATAAGATCGATGTACCTATAACATATAGACGTAATAATCGACTGCAGGTAATTCTATGAACCAGTACCTACTAAGGTGAAGCGGTGACAGCCAGTGGTGTGCACGACAAGCATTGCTGTTTGTTGTTGGTTTGTTGTCTATAAGTTTGTTTGTCCAATCATTCCCCAACAGAGCAACAGTGCGTCGTTATTCGTAATTCATTGCATCGGGCATAGTTCAGGGACAGAGTGACATAGGCTAGTGATAGCCTTAATAACAGAAAATCTAAAAGTTCCTCAGGGATTTTTTAAAACATAAATCCACGCGGACGTAGTCGCGGGTGTCATGTAGTTAAATATATAATTACAAATAACTAGGCAAAATAAGAGATATAAAATAGAGATGATTCCGTGATTTTATTTGATTACCATTGGATGGAACATTACTACATTAGGTTAATAAAATTAATAGATATCATCTATTAATAGAATCTGGCATAGAGTATTGCTGCCACCTTTGGGACGGATCCGCCAAGTACCAACTCGATACATTAGACTCGATAGATCGCCGGGCCCGAAGGATAATTGGCGATCAATCACTTACGGAGGCGAAATTGCTCAGTCTACAACACCGACGCAATTTCGCCTGCCTATCGGTTTTTTATCGGATATACCATGGAGAGTGTGCGCCGGAACTTCACAACCTTGTTCCTCCTTCTCCGTTCTACCACAGAACAGCGAGAAACCGTCTGCGTTGGCATCCTTATGTGGTCGATGTCCAGTTTGCCTGCACGAAACGTTTTTGCTCAACGTTTCTGATCCGAACCGCTAGGATGTGGAACACCCTCCCGGCGCAAGTGTTTCCTACCACGTATAATTTAGGTACCTTCAAGGCAAGAGTGAATAGGCATCTTCTAGGCAAGCGCGCTCCAACCTAGACCTCATCATTGCTTTGCACTAAGCATGATTGTCGTCAAGCGCAAGCCTATCTCACCATTAAAAAAAAAAGATATAGGAAGGAAAGTCCATGTGTTATTCTTCCCATCCATCCTTAGATGAGACCACCATATGCCTCTGGTATAGTCTTTATTCCTTGGACCACACAGAGGGCTATTGCAGCCCACCCTACCTATAATCTTGTTTCTTAATAAGAGATTAGCTCCATAGATGCGATATTAATGGCACTGAGGCGTCGGGAAATAAAACAATAACCATTGAGATCACTTTGGTTACGGTACGATCTTATGTTGTCTCTACATTAAGCTCTACCTACTCTGTGCCCATAAAAAGGCTCTACAATATGCATTATTATCTGTATGCGTTCCATTTCCAACTTTACCGTGTTTAAAAGCCATAGGTATTAGGTACATAAGGCTCTAACTGAAAGTGCGACGGACCGGAACTTTCAGCCATATTAATTTAGTAAGTAAGTAAAACACTTTATTACACACACACAGAAAAGAGGTAACACGAATCGTGACAAAATTTATAACTTTTTACGGTGTAAAGGAGGCCTTTTCACTACGAGTTACCTCTTCCAGGCAACCTATTATATTAATATACCTACCTAGTGCAGATAGGTGTTATTTGTTAGTCAAGCCGTCGTGTGCTTGGTTTAAACCTCTGGCGCGTTAAAGAAGGATGTTTATAAAATGTTTTGCAATGACTATCGAAATGGAATCTCTCTCTCTTATCAACCCTTTGCCAGCTCACTACTGAGCTCGAGTCTCGGAGTGAGAAAGGTTTGGCCATAGTCCACAAAGCTGGCTCAATGCGAATTGGGAGACTCCACACACCTTCGAGGACACTATGAAAAATATCTTGGGCGTAAATAACAGGTTTCCTCATGACGTTATCCTCTACCACAGTATTGGTATCCTCTACCGTTTGGAGCAAGTGATTTATGTAATTTCTTAAAATGCATGCAAATGCAAATGTAGGTACCTACATGAGGTCGTTAAGCTACCACCACTTCGAAATTCAAATATTAATAAACAGAAACGCATAAATCACTTTGATGATTTTTGAAGTGAAACTTCTTTAGAAACGTTGTGATTTGAAAATGCCATGAAACGAAATAGCGACACCAAAAAGAGACAAACATATTCATAATATAATTTAGCCTGCGAGAGAATGAGATAGAATACAAGTTATATTTATCTCAATCTCTAGTAGGCTACTTGTCTGAAGTTTCACTTCCGTCGTATGTGAATTGCACACACACACTTTTTTTGTGTTAAACATATTACACTACTTGTTTTGTTTTGTGTAAGTTGTTTTGTTAAATAGAAAAACATTATGTATGATGCGTATCCAAAGCGATGTACTTACTTAGAAAAAATATATCGATCTAAAATTAATCGTAATAGACTTACTAATCATAAGACCAATGGTTAGCTTTGATTTAGTGGCCCTATTATTTAGGGTTACTCTAACTTTTCTGTTTTCCTAATTTAATAAAACGCGCGTGACGATGGATGCGCATACGACGCCATAAATCAGAACCAATAATCGACCATAATCGATACACGATGCGGATAACCATCGACAATCGATTTATAATAATAATCGCGTTGTTACTTACCTCTCATGGGTGTAGAATTATGATGATGGAAAAGAAAAATATTTTCACAAGAGAATATTATAGTAAAACTATAATACTTTTACTATACCACTGTATAGGTAATAGTATGCTTATACGTAAGACCCAAAACGATAAAACTTAAACAACTGGGTAAATAGTTTATGTTCTTTGATAGCTCGAATTTTAAATTAAAAACTAGTGGGCTTGGTAGACGTCTGCCCTGAACCTAGAACCCTTATCGTGAATATAAACCATCCCGAGACCCATTAGAACACAAAAAAAACATCAAAATCGGTCCAGCCGTTCTAAAGTGATGCGAGGTAGGTACATTTAGGCAATTGATTCTTATTTATGTAGATAGACGATTGTAACGCTAAAATCATACTAATCATAAATGCGAAAGTGTGTTTGTTGGTTTGTCCTTCAATAACGCCGCAATGGAGCAACGGATCGACGTGATTTTTTGCATGGGTATAGACTATAGTTGAGGACCTGGAGAGTGAAAATTAAGGAGATTTTTGGTTCCCGCGGGAACCAAAAAACTTAAGCCGATGAAGTCGCGGTATCAGCTAGTAAAATATATTTTCATCATCATCATCAGGATGTCCACCGTTTCCATCAGTGGTAGATTCATTCGACTATTCATAAGCACTTGTAAAAAGTCTATTTGAATAAAAAACATTTGTATTGTATTGTATTGTATTGTTAAGTACGTACTTCCCTTGTGAGCGCCACCAAAGACGGTCCAGTCTAACCAACCTTTGGTGACTCTAGATAAAACTAAAAGAACTATCATAATAAATACCTAAATAATAATAAATTCATTTATTCCAAAGGATCATATTACAATTACCATTTTTTATATACATAACATTCCAACGACCATAAGACCGACTACACACAGGCCTGCATGCAGGGCCTGCATAACATAGGCTACAGCCGTGACTTCCAATTTTTGCTTCAGTTCGGCATATCGTGGTCTCACCTTTTAACTTGTGTATTATTTATAGTTTTTTTGTTTTCTTTTTCTTTTCTCTTTACTGTTAGTTTTTATTTGTATTTGAAATATTTTGTTTGCTTGTTTATTAATTTGCATTTCAGCCAGGGGATGTGGGAATAATTGAGTTACGAATACAGCTACATACAATACTAAATTTTATTCAGCAAGTACTTATATTTATATTTATATATATATATATATATATATATATATATATATATATATATATATATGACAACGTTAATGAAGAATTTTTTCATGCTCTTCATCTGATGACTTTCGCAGTGCGTGCAGCAGTAGTTCTCTTGATAGTGATGTCTCCCTTGACGCTGAGCTTAGATCTATATTTGTGAAGGACTCTTTATGTCTTAACTTGGTGCATATAAACGCACAGAGTATTCCGGCACACCACTCCGACTTACTTGCATCTTTTGGCAACGTGCTAGTCGATGATATCCTGGTATCCGAGTCCTGGCTAAAACCTTCTCTTCCTTCATCCCTCTATGATCTCCCTGGATTCACACTAATACGCAATGATCGCACCGGTAAAGGTGGCGGCGGAGTGTGCATCTATTTAAGGGATAATTTAACTTTTAACGTATTGAGACAGTCTCCTAACTTGTACTCCGGAAATCTTGAATATCTCTTCGTTGAAATTGCTACTCACCATTCTAAATTGCTCCTTGGTGTTGCATATAGTCCTTCTCTAAACATAAATTATTTCAACACTTTTGAATCTCTCCTTGAAGATCTATATGCCCAACCTATGATCACGTGATTGTTATGGGAGATTTTAATACTTGCCTCATCAAGAACAACTCCAGGTCTCACAAATTAACCTCTCTCTTCTCCCTTTGGCTGCAACACATTTCTCTCCTAACTCCGATCCTTCTCTCCTAGACCTCATTATAGTTTCTAAAGCCGAGAATGTGTTGGCTCACGGTCAATTAAATGCTCCCTTCTCTTTTCATGACCTTGTGTTTTTGCGCTACAACTTAGCCGTTCCTAGACGCAGGGGTAAGACTGTTCTGCGACGCAACCTCAAAGGTATCAATATGCAGGCTCTCCACGCTGATTTTTCCTTGATTGATTGGTCTCCACTTCTCTGTGCGTCCTCAGTTAACGAAAAGGTGGACATTTTAAACACGACCCTTACTCGATTATTTGATTCACATGCTCCTGCCCGTCCTGTAAGGGTCAAATATTTACCTGCACCATGGCTGACAGCGGAGATTAAATCTCTTATGTCAAAACGAAACAAAGCTAAGAGAATTTGTAAAAAGGACCCCAGTGAGATTAATAATGCTGCTTACAAGCGGCTGCGAAATCGCTGCAATAAAATGTGTAACACAGGAATGTATATATAGCGGCAAAACGCCGCTATATACATTCCTCTATTAAGCACTTCACTTCACGTCAAACTTGGAGTTTTCTTAAATCACTCTCAACAATCACATCACCACAAATCTAGGTGTGGGTAAACCATCTCAATCTTTAAGTCAGTCTGTTGACCTGAACTCTCTCAATAAACATTTCTCTACTCCTCCTGTCAGTATCATTGAAAGTAAAAAAAACTCTCTGCTCCTCAAACTGTGTCAGGTAGCCCCACCTAATTGTGAGTCCTTTGTTTTCGATCTTATCTCGGAGGGTGATGTTAAGAAGGGTATCCTATCCATCTCTTCTAAAGCTGTGGGTGTGGATGGCATTAGTTGCGACATGCTTTTACTTGTAATTGACGCTATAGTGCCGTTCATTGCCCATATTCTAAATTTCTCCTTAGCCTCCAAAACCTTTCCCACTACGTGGAAAATGGCTAATGTTATTCCTTTACCCAAAACTTGTAACCTCTCTTCTTTTTCGCAATACCGCCCTATATCTATATTACCAATCCTTTCTAAAGTTCTAGAAAACATAGTTTTCAAGCAAATATCTCTTTATCTATCTCATAATAATCTTCTCAATCCTCTATAGTCTGGTTTCCGTCCATCTCATAGTACCTCAACTGCCTTGCTTAAAGTTACTGATGATATCCGGTGTGCTATGGATAACAAAGAGCTTACTGTTCTAGTACTTCTTGATTTCAGTAATGCCTTTAACTCAGTAGACTTTGACGTAATGCTCGCTATCCTTCGCTCTCTTAACGTCTCTCCCTCCGTGGTAGATTGGTTTAAGTCATACCTTCACGGTCGCCAGCAGAGGATTAGCACTGAAGAAGCTTCTTCGGACTGGGCTGATCTTACTGCTGGTGTGCCTCAAGGCGGCGTACTCTCTCCGTTATTATTTTCTATTTTCATAGATGAAATCTCCAAAGTTATCTCTTCTCGCTACCATCTTTATGCAGACGATTTGCAGCTGTACAGGCACGCAGTAGTTAATGACCTTGCCTTAGCAGTAGGTGCTGTCAATACTGACCTAGCACAAATAAAGAGCTGGGCAGAATGCTACGGGCTATGCTATGCTATGGGCTACTCGTCAACCCAAAAAAGTCGCAGGCTCTCATAGTGGGTAGCAGTAGGATGCGCAGCAAAGTTAATTTCAGTTCTTTACCTCAAATAGTCTATAACGGTGTTCCCATACCATTAACCGACAAAGCTAGGAATCTGGGACTGATAATTGACTGTAACCTTTCGTGGTCTGCGCACATAAATGAGGTCAGTAGACGGTTACACTACTCGCTCCATTCTTTAAAGAGACTGCAGAACTTCTTGCCTCTGCCTACTAGGATAATGCTTGCACACTCTCTTCTCCTACCTCTCATCGATTACGCTGACGTATGCTACTTGGATGCGACAGAGGAGCTACTCGACAAATTAGAACGGCTTCAGAATCTGTGCATCCGTTTTATATTCGGATTGCGCAAATTCGATCATATTCCGACGTCAACTGAAGTGGCTCCCTATTCGCCTTCGCCGGAATGTTTACATCCTAACCTTGCTCTTTAAAGTTTTCCAATCTTCTACCCCTCTCTACTTACGGGAACGCTTCCAGGTAGCTCCTCCCAGAGCTCGCCCGATCCGTTCCTGTGTAACACTGAGAACTCTCGATCTACCTTCATACAATACGATCTTCGCCTCTAAATCCTTTGCTGTCCAGGCTGCACGTCTCTGGAATTCTCTTCCGGAGAACATGCTTCGGGACAACCCTTCACTTGGAGTGTTCAGGTCAAGACTGAAACAACACTATCTTTCATTGGAAAATAATAATTAGTTCTTCATTTATGTTTAGTTGTCTGTTGTATATGTATATATTATAAGTATATTTTATATATATATATATATATATATATATATATATATATATATATATATATATATATATATATATATGTTTTTATTTATATATTATGTTAATAGTATATGTATATTTAGGTAACCAGAAGTGGAGTAAAGTGAAACTAAGCAAATATAACAAAAAAACCACAATTTATTCTAGTGAACGATTATAACATATCACACATAAAATAATCAAAAAGGAACACACTTAAATCTGAACACAATAATTATGACTCATTAAGAGTTTCACAATAACGCAGTTTACAGCTCGGAAGGTGACAAAAGAATGACTCCGCGGTAATACAGAGAGCGCTTTTTATACACGTTCCTGCCCGCTTTTATAGGTTTTAGTCGGGTACCTACACTACTCACAATAATTTTGCTAACTCGGCCTATCCTGATTGTGCGCCGCCCTCGGCTGCACCGGAAACAATTTCATCAGAAGCAGGAAGAGCTGGTGTGCGTATGCCATCTTCATAAGCTCCCCCTCTTGCGGTGTCTCCTGAACTAGTGAGGGCACCCAAAGATTCACCCGCACCGTCACAGTTACTGTCATCAGAACCTGCATAAGACACAAATGGTTGATTATTCATGACGATGCACGCTATTGCCTATTCTGACAATCATCACGCATACGAGGCCCTCATTCAAAATAACAACTTTCGCTACACAAAATAAAACGCTTCACATTCAAAAGTATGCATACTTCTCCAGACATTACATCTCAGTTAATCTCATACCTGAACTTGCAAGTTCACACACACACCACGTTAAAAACGTGCCAGGACAGAGCCTGATGCGCATTCAGAGAACGCGACTTCCCAGGACAAAACCTGCCAGGACACAGCCTGATGCGCATTCAGAGAACGCGACTTTCCAGGACAAAACCTGCCAGGACACAGCCTGATGCGCATTCAGAGAACGCGACTTTCCAGGACACAGCCTGCCAGGACACAGCCTGATGCGCATCTAAGAGACGCGACTTCCCAGGACACAGCCTGCCAGGACACAGCCTGATGCGCATTCAGAGAACACGACTTCCCAGGACACAGCCTGCCGACATAACCTTCTTCTCAATCTGCCCACTACATACAACGCTGTCCGCTGTCATCCACTAGCCTAACAGAGCCTAAAGTAACCTAACCTAACATGTAAGCTTACATTTTGACCTAACAACTGAACTAATAAGTAGCCTAACGTTTGACCTAAGAACTGACCTAACGTCTGATTTACGACTAACCTAACTTTACTAGAGAAAGCATGTAACTAAATTGGATGACAGCAAGCAGAGCCATAGGCAATGTTTATGCAAATTAAGTTGAAAGTGTCTGTCACCGAAGAACGTGCCGCGTAGTCCGAAGCACGACTTCGAGGTACCACTCCAAGGCACCGCTCCAGGACCCCGCTCCAAGGCACCACTCCAGGGCACACCTCCAGGGCCCCGATCCAGGGCACCACTCCATGGCGCCAAACATGTAACAGAAATTAAAACCAAATCGTTATCACGAAACGACGTGATCATCGTGGCTATCCATACATAGCAGGTAGTCAACGCATAGTCAATTACCTTCACAAGCACTCTGACTTAAAAGTTCATTACCAGCACAGTTACCAGTACCAGCACAGGTACCAACAAAATTATTTGACTGCTTCAGCACAGCTCATACATACAAAGCCGATAGAACTCACAGAACCTGTGGAGCTCTCAATAGAGCTGGTAGAGCTCCTAGATACAGTAGCGCTGGTAGAGTACCAAGACACAGTAGAACTCGTAGAGAAACAAGAGACAGTAGAGCTGGTAGAGCATAACGAGTCAGTTGAGCTCATAGAGCAACAAGAGTCGGTAGAGCTGGTAGAGCACAAAGAGTCAGTAGAGCTCATAGAGCAACAAGAGTCGGTAGAGCTCTCACTAAAGGTCGCTCAACCATAGTACAAACTCACAGTTGTACCATGTCGAAATAACTTTGAACATTCAAAACATCAAACATCATCATCGATGAACACAGAAAATGAAGAAAGTTTACTCATACCAGTTATGTTCAACCATATCGGGTAGGCTAACGAGCAGCCTCGCGCACTATACAAGCACACAACCCTGCGCGACCAGTAGACGCGCAGTGTCACGCCTCACAGCGTGGCATGCGAGCGCGCAGCATCGCACCCTAGGCGAGCGCACAGCCATGCGCAACCAGGAGCGCGCAGCATCGCGCACTAGTTGGGCGCGCATCCCTGCGCGACCAGTGGACACGCAGTGTCACGCCTTAAGCGCGGCAGGCGAGTGCGCAGCACAGCGCACTAGACAAGCGCACAGCCCTGCGCGACCAGCAGACGCGCAGTGACGCGCTTCACACACGCGGCATGCGGGCGCGCAGCCCAGCGTGACCAGAACGCCTCACACGTGGTGAGCGCCGAAGACGAAAGGAACATAGAACAGAAAATGAACCTGTGACCTGTAGGTCACAGCACACACGTCATGTCCATCACAGGTTCAGAGTACCTTTACGAGCAATTCATAGCATCGACGATCAATTGTCCTAACCAGCTGCCACTGTGCCTCATACATTCACAACTGAATTTTAACTTCATTGCACTTTATGTAATCCTTGTTTAGTGCGGATTACAACCATTTTGTTTATAAAAGCCTCGTATGTAAAATTACTAACGAGAAAAGATTCTGACAGGTAGGTATGTAGACTCGTAATCGATTTGTATGAAATCAAACTTTAACTATCCATGAGGGTAGATAAACAATACTTCTCTAATCAAAATAGAATGCAACATTCAACAACAAATTACGTAACCTGGTTCGGTAATATTAAAGAAAATAACCTGTAAAACTCAAGTTAACGTTTATCAGAACTATAAATATGTTTGCTCGTCCATACCTGACCTCAACAATTATTGTTTTGTGTACAAGCACTATTCCTTTGTAAAAGTATCACAGAAGCATTAACAAACCCCAAGGGATACTAGCGAGTTTAACAGGTTTTCTTAAACCGCTGTCTAACATCACGAATGCATCGCATCATTCGAAACACAGTGAGCGTTATTAAGAGACACTTTTTATAAACACAGCATGTTTAAAACAATTGAATCGTAAAGTGGGTATAATCTGACTTTTAACCGTCACGCATTTATTACGTATTTGACGCAAAAAACTTTCTCAATTGCGGATGATTGGTATCCGATCGTAACTAGGTCAAGAGTTTTAAATAACAACCCTCATTTTAAAAACAAAAAACTAAATTACGCAAAAACAATTTATCCGTACATCATGTTTTAGCAAAACATTACTTTATGTTTCAAAACTCAGCAAACTTAGAGGTTTCAAGTTATGTATTCAAACTTAGGGTATGAGTCACCTATTTTTCACAAAAATATTTTTGTACCCGGTTGGTACCCACAAAGGTTCTACTTTTGAATAAGATGTTTCTGCTAGACACTTTAAACTGTTCACAAACTAGCATTCAGAGCGGTTTAGGGACTCAAATGTATGCGTTATGCCAATAACAACCACTGAGCCAACACAGCTTGCTAATTTAGTGGGAAATTATCATAAAATGGAAATCGCGTAAATACAATTGGGGTCTAAACCTTTTCTTAACACAATTAACAGTCAATTCAGTAACATGAATTACTGTTCATTTACTTTGTGGCTACGCTTGGTGGGTATTACATCCTTAAGCAAATAAATTAAATGGTCTTACCGATGTCGCATATTACGTCATATCACCAGAGGCTCGATGGTGTCATCACCTCACCACCATTCCAGGCAAATGCCAGGCGTAACACGGGAAAGCGCGCAGCACCGCGGCTCCGAGGCACGCAGCAAGGCACGACAGCGTGTCGCGCAGACTGAATTGCCCTCGTGAACGCTGCCCAGAGCGCCCACGTGGCATGCACAGTTGCACACCCAAGCGCACTCGTGAGGCGCCTCAAGCACACGAGCTGTGCAACACCACATCTCGGCCACACTCCGCGAGCCAGCGTTACCAATCACATGAAAACAAAGCACAACTTTAGCACACGAATAAACACTGCACATTACGCGAGTCACCCTTCGAGAGATATCTTGATCGGTCACGTGATCAACTTTAAGCACTTTAAATTTGGGTATGTTCCTCTTTGGTTCATCTCGTATGTGGGCCTATTTAGCGGTCCTTTATCCCACTTCTGAATTTAGGAAACCAGAAGTGGAGTAAAGTGAAACTAAGCAAATATAACAAAAAAACCACAATTTATTCTAGTGAACGATTATAACATATCACACATAAAATAATCAAAAAGGAACACACTTAAATCTGAACACAATAATTATGACTCATTAAGAGTTTCACAATAACGCAGTTTACAGCTCGGAAGGTGACAAAAGAATGACTCCGCGGTAATACAGAGAGCGCTTTTTATACACGTTCCTGCCCGCTTTTATAGGTTTTAGTCGGGTACCTACACTACTCACAATAATTTTGCTAACTGTATTATTTATATATTATATATGTATTCATCATTTATATATTATAGATAATATATGCTTTTAAATTATGTATCATATTTGGTTTTGTATCACGTACTTAGGTTCTGTACCTACACAAGCATTTCGGTTATTAATTAAACACCTAGGGCATCTGGAAGAAATCCACATTTTGTAGTGATAAGATATCCTTGTACACGTCCTTTCTATTTTTAAGTTTAGTTTTAAGTTATATTTGTGCAGAATAAATAAATAAATAAATAAATAAATAAATAAATAAATAAATTCCTTAAAATCAGCACAAAACACGGCATTATATAAATACAGGCCTCAGTAGTAGGTAAGTATGACGTATAAAAAATGGATTGAGCCAGCAGCTTACCTAGGATCTTGCGATTCTGTATTGAAGCTGCCGGATCAGTTCTCTGCGCGGCTGAAGATTCAGCTACTAATTTTTTAATTCCTACATTTGGATTATTAATTTTTCTAACTAATTAATAAATTACATTGGAAAAAGTTTGAAATGAGTTTGTTAGTAATGCCTACGTTTTGATAACATTATGTAGCCTAGAAATTTTTATATTCCATAGTATATAATATTTTAAACATTAGAAATATTATTATTAATTTAAAATCCATTATAAATAATTTTAGATTTAAAATCCTAAAAAATTTCTTATTTATTTTGTGTGTGGTGTGTGTGTGTGTGTGTGAACGCGCGTGTGCTTTATGAAAAGTGCATGCTTGTAAATAAATAAAGGGCAAGATTACAGCAATTTATAGATTAATTTTTGGTAGAATAATTAATTATTGATTTTTATATTATTTTAAAATTTTAAGTAATTTTTCAGTACTTTGATAGTCAAGAGTCTGAAGCCAAGTCTTAATCTTTGATTTGCAATTATAATTTGACAAAGAATGAATTTTAATTTCTTTGCTAGCTATATCATAAAGATACTGTCCCAGGAAACATTGATGTTTCTGCGCAAAACTTGTTCTCAGGCTTGTAACACCAATAATTTTATCTTGTCTTCTCTTTTGTAGATAGTTATCTTTCAATTTATTTTTAGAATGTTGTAGCATTATCTTATATATAAAATTCTCGTGTCACAATTTTCGTTCCCATACTCCTCCGAAACGGCTTGACCGATTCTCATGAAATTTTGTGAGCATATTGAGTAGGTTTGAGAATCGGCCAACATCTATTTTTCATACCTCCACGCGGACGGAGTCGCGGGCATCAGCTAGTAGTTTTATAGATACACAACTGCCTAACCGTCAAAACCTGACATTTTTGGTATAGGTCACGAGTTGGATGGTCGAAAGGCCTACAGGTAGCAACTTTTAGTACCAGTCGCTGCGCTCGTTCCAGTGGAAGCATGTGAGATGCACATGCTCCTCCCCATGCTGTGATGCAGTATGATATAATTGATTCGCAGAGGGCACTATAAACATTTTTAAGGGTTTTCGAATCCATAGAATGTATACAATAGTACAGTACCTATACCTAACACAACTATAATACAATCATTATCATCATCATCATCATCATCATCAACCCGTAGCCGGCCCGCTAGCTGAGCAGAAGCTCCTTTTTTATTCCACTGCAAGTTAGCCCCTGATTGCGATCTCACCTGATGGTAAGTCATGGTGCGATCTAAGATGGTAGCGGGCTAATAATATTAGGGGTGTGGAAGTCATATGAAACCCATACCCTTAATCGTGTTTTACATGGCATCGTATCTTTGCCGGTAGGGTGGTAACTAGCCACGGCCGAAGCCTCCCTCCATCCTCCTCATCAACCCGAGAACACGCAGGCCTTTCATTGTAATGGTTTACCTTCACCGTTATAGTTGGATTAGCATGTGAATACACCTATATAATATTAGTTATTTACTCTTTCTCTGCGTCGTATTCCTCATTACTGAGGGTCGTGACCCCTTTCCATAAATCAAATAATGGTAGGAGTTTTCTAGGGATCATGCGGAGGGTTCCCACGTCCTTTAGTTACTTACAAAAATAGCATAAAACGGACATAAATCCAAAGAGGTGCGTATGCGTATCTGGGGATCAAAACTTGGCCACCGACTAGGAGACAGAAGTCTTAACCACTAAAGAATACTAGGCTGATTTACAATGAGCAGGTAAATTAATTTAACAAAATAACTCATACCTACTTACTAACAACCAAAAAGACTAACTGCATGATCTATATCACAGGCTAACCTCTAGTTAGATACTTATCGGTGCTATATTGACAAATGGGCATTGCCTCGCGTAAGGGCCACGAGGGCCGTAGGGTGATAATTAATTAATCCCTTATTATTTGGAGGTTGGCCGCCACTCCTAGACGGCACCTTTAATGTCGAAGAGATATCTATAACTGCCGTCGCCGCTTCTATCTATAATTTTTAAGTACTGATTTAACTACTTGTAAATTGAAAGATTAGGTACCTACCTATATAATAAAGAACCTCGGGTGAATGTCCAAACTTAAAAGACGGCCCGGAGCAAAATTAATGCTCTTTACGGTGAAATCAAGTCATAATATAATATCATTTTGTCAGCATCAATAATTCGCATTTTACATAGCTTTTGAAAAATATTTTCAGAGATGAGTAAAATTTTTAACTTCTAGCGACATCTAGTGATAAGTAGCATCACTACACAAAAAAGGCAAAGGCGAAAAATATTCCTAAATACTAGAGGACGCCCGCGACTTGCGTATGCCTAAGGTTTTTAAACGATCTGAAAAATGTATTAGGCTAGTAGATGAATATATAGAAAAAGAAAAATATTTGCGAATTTTTATTTACCCCCCTTCCTTCCCATTCCGCGAACTTAAAAACGCTCCCTCGTAACTTGAAATATATCTTGAGAAAAAAAAGGCCTTTCATACCAACTTTCATCCCCTATTTCACCCCTTTGGGGGTTGAATTTACAAAAACTGTGAAACACGTCTTTCTTCATTTTCAATCCGCAGCTCATACGAGTATAACAAGTTTCATGGCTATAACTTGATAAACGACGGACTTTCATACAAACTTCCAACCCCTATTTTACCCCTTTGAGGGTGGAATTTCGAAAAACCCTTTCTTAGTGGATATCTAGTCTTCACAAAGAACAAACACACTGTCCAAATTTCATGTCTCTAGGACCAGCGGTTTAGGCTGTGCGTTGATATATAAGTCAGTCAGTCACTCAGTCAGACTTTGCATTTTATATACATACTAGATGATGCCCGTGACTTCGTCCGCGTGAATTGATGTTTTTTTAAGATTTAAACTATCCTATCTCTCAAGTTGGATCGAACTGCACATGGTGTGCGAATTTTATTATAATCGGTTAAGTGGTTTAGGAGTCCATTGAGGACAAACATTGTGACACGAGATTTATTATATATTAAGATATAGATTACTAGCCCGCGACTTCGTCCGCGTGGACCAAGTTTTTTCGATTCCCGCGGGAACTCTTGAATTTTCCGGGATAAAAAGTAGCCTATGTCCTTCCCCGGGATACAACCTACCCCTGTACCAAATTTCATTAAAATCGGTTGAATAGATGAGCCGTGAAAGCGTAGCAGACAGACAGACAGACACACTTTCGCATTTAAGTATGGATTATAGGTATTGTTTTTTGTTAGGATACCATAGCGAAATAGTAATTCAAATTCAAATGATTTTTATGAATAGTCAAATGAATCTACTTAGTAGGTAATAAAAAGGAACACCGGTTTGTGCTTTAGTTGGGCTTTCAATAACGCCGCAATGGAGCAAGTCAACGCATTACGCAACGGATCGACTTGGTTTTTCCAGGTATGCCTAGTTGGAAAATATCGTCAAGGTCCCACATCCATATTCCGTAGGTCCAAAAAAAGGTCAAAAATCCACTACATGTATAGTTTCTAATTTAACCGCTACGATATGCAATGTCCTTCCAGCTTCCGTTTTCCCCTCCACTTTTAATTTAAGCGCCTACCTAAATCAAAAGTGAACGTTGCATGATGCATCATCCCTTGCAATCATGATAGAAGGCAGTCAAACGAAGTTTTAAGAAATATAGGTATAATAGGTACCTACAATGGAATGCGCCCATTCTATGAATCACATACCTAGATAGGTATTATAAATTGCAAATAACGTAACCTCAACATTTTTATATGGAAGCCCGAGGTATGATAACCATAGTCTATCTCATCTTAAGTAGGTAGGTACATTATCAAAGGATTACGCAAGATTGTAATCTCGTAGCTGTCAATCCCGTGACGATAGCCCAACTAAAAATCGAATTTTCTCTTGTTATCAATACAAGATACACTATCACACAAGATTCCTTATGTTTTAGTATGTAGCTTGATTGGTTTCGGGCACCTAGTGCGAAGGCATTCTAGTATTCTGTTGAGAACTTATTGGAGCTTGTTTTGGTGGTAGAGCAATAAAAATGGATAAGCCCAGTGGGAGTAGGCATTCTATCGATAAGGTGGAAGTGTTCGAAGTCCGCGAACATGTTCCTTACCAAGTCGAGGTGACGAAAGCTCCCGGTGCTTACGACGAAGAAAGCAACGACACATACAACTCCTCTTGGAGTGCAGCCTGGGCTGCCATCTGCCAACTGATCAACTTGCTCCACCACATGCAAATAGCTATTGTAGTGTTTTGTCTGTGGCACTTTGCGTTGAAGTCCCAACCTAACGGGAATATCACTAACTTGCAGCTGCACATCGTTTTTGCTGGAACGGGCGTACGTATTCATATACCTATCTAAATATATTAAAGGCAAGCTCATAAAAAAATAGAGCATCATACACAAATTCTAAGTGTTATCTACTTAGCAGAAGTTTCTTGGAAACGACTTAAATTTTATAAAAATGTTTGATTGATTATCACTTTGCGTGCAAAAATCACGTCTATTGGTTAACAAACTGTGAAATCATAAGTGGCTATTATAATATGTTAGGTAGGTAATCAAATACATATTTCTTTATCTGCTGTTTCCGGCTATTGTAAATTTTAATGATAAGCGGGGCATTTGATATTTTTGAAAATGACTCACATCCAATACATATACTAATATTATAAATGCGAAAGTGTGTTTGTTTGTTGGTTTGTTCTTCAATCACGCCGCATCGGAGCGACGGATCGAATGATTTTTGGGATGGGTGATTTTGAGAACCTGGAGAGAGACACAGGCTACTTTTTATCCCGGAAAATGAAGGAGTTCCCATGGGGAAAAAAAAACTTAAACCACGCAAACGAAGTCGCAGGCATCAGCTAGTTTTCCATAATTTACCCTTTGATGCGTATTTTTTCCAGTATCAACTATTTCTAGTAGAATCAATATTGACCCTGCATAGACATAACTCCTGGTCATTCCAACTCAGCAAAGACAGCAGGAGAGTGATACACGGATGCCTTCAACTAGTGGGATCTCTGTTCGTCATAGCTGGTACTTTTCTTGCGTTGACAGAAGTGAACATGGTGATCAACACAGCCCATGGAATTTGTGGTTAGTTTTTTTTAAATTTCACGTTTGGCATTCGCCCTTGGCTGCTACCTCTTCATATTTCACGAAACCGTTTTATATGAGAGCGGTACTACCTCGTTGGTCTACTGATGATGATGAAGATGGCTTATCTCATTAGAGATTGGCCACCGATGCAGATTTTTTTTTTTTTTATCCACTACAAGTTAGCCCTTGACTGCGATCTCACCTGATGGTAAGTGATGATGCAGTCTAAGATGGTAGCAGGCTAACCTGTTAGGGGCATGGCAGTTATATTAAACCCCCCCTATTCGGTTTCTACACAGCATCGTACCGGAACGCTAAATCGCTTGGCGGCACGTCTTTGCCGGTAGGGTGGTAACTAGCCACGGCCGAAGCCTCCCACCAGGCCAGACCAGGGAAAATTCAGAAATTATAAATTCCCAAATTGACCCTGCCGGGGATCGAACCCGGGACCTCCGCACGTTAAGCGACAGCGCTACACACTGCGCCACGGAGGTCGTCAAAGACAGGATAAATTTAAACAAAATCTATAATTATTGGTGACTGTACAACGGCTACAACTGGCCACTGCCAAAGCCAAAAGAGCTAAACCAATTTAAAAAATAAAATTAAAAACTCTCTGCTTAACTCTACATTTAAAATAAAAGAAAGCTCACCACTCACACTGTAAGAAAAGTTGATCTCATTTTTATCGAGAAAAATTGCTAGAGTTACGAGCATGGGATATCATGAGTGACAAGATAAATTTTGTTAGTATCAAAATTATTGAGTGTTCCAATTCTTACTGAAGATAAATACATTTTTGTTGCGCTGAATAACCTATTAGGTACCTACACTACAACTTTAGCAAATTTTATACTTCAGTTCATATCAACGCTTAAACTCTAGTGGTTTGGGAGATCTGAGGATTGAATCCCAGGCACGTTCGGTGCACCTATTATTTTTCGGAGCTGCATGCGTTTTTTAAGCAATCAATCGTGAGGAAAACTGTCTTTTTAGGAGTTCTCCGTAATATTCTCAAAAGTGTGTGACCATCCATACGTATCCATAGTCCATACGTGACCAGCGAGGTAGACTATAATAGCAATGACCCCTTCTTTTTCTCAGAGGAAGCCCGTGTTCAGAAATAGGCATGAAATAGGTTGAAATGAGTAATCAAATTAATAATTTATCTGTAGATATTCCTACCTCAACAGCTCTTGTTGAGTTTTGAAACAAGTGCGGATATTAGATGTTTAAGTTTCTCTAACGATAACCCTGTTTTATATTTCAGGTGTCATCGCGTTAAGTTTCACCGTCATAAGTTTCATATCAGGCGTAATAGCATTGTTTTCTTCAAAAGTACGCTTAATGATCAAGAGTGGGCCTGTAAAAATTTTTCACATAGCCGTCGGTATATTTGCGGTTTCCATGGGTCTTATTACTATGATAATGGGATTCAATATGGAATATTTTACCGCAACACAAGGAGGCCTTGCGACAGCACTAATGGCATTTGTTGTTATGATACTGTTTTATATTCTTATCCAGCCTGTTGTAGATTTAATATCAACTACTCGAAATACTCTGTGACTTCTTAATTTAGCTGGTTCCACCGATGGTGATAGCCATGCTTAAATGCTTATGGTAAAAACTTTCATTTTTATGGAATCAAGTTATCTAACTCTATTTATCTAGTAATCGAATTCTAAATTCAAATGTTTTTAACTTTTAATACAAATAAACTTTCACAATTATTGCTTTTGCATAGTTGAGTGAATCTACCACTGGTTCAGAATGTCACAATAACAGAATGTCTACTATATTCCTACCAATAAGATCCATCGAGAAATTCGGTGGTTGCTTTTTTAAATAAACTTACAATCATAATAATTTATGGTAAGATTTACATTATGTAGGTACATTACCTATATTTATAGTAGTCGCAGTCCCAAGCACGACTAGGGCGAGTCAAATGCACGCTCTTTTATCATTTACCTACTTAATCTTTAGTTTATTAAGCTTTTTCATGAGCATACTTTTAATGAATTTCATAAACTTGTGTAAATGCTATTCTAAAAATATGGATTGTGGAATAATAGAGACAAGTAAATAGTATGTACCTACTCAGATAATAAGATTTACTCTCTTGTTAGCCAAGACAAAATTGCTTGCTACGGAGTACCACAGGGGAGTGTGGTGGGCCCCACATTGTTTCTGATTTATATAAACAATTTATGTAAAATAACATTCCCCAACACAGAAATAATAAGGTAATATAAATTAAGGCTTATTTATTTTTAATTTGTTAGCTAATCTAAGTATGTTTTTTCTGGTAATATATTAGAGTGTAGTTTCAAGTTTGTAATTGGAATTTAATATTGGTAGATTTTTTTATGCGTAAATAAATTTTACACATAATAAAATTTCAAAATTTAGTCTGGATAGATATTAGTTACCAATTTTATCTACAAATATTATGTCCAAGATTTATTTTAAGTGACAGGACTCCGGAGTCATGAATTTACCAAAATCGAGTAAGTAGATATTTTAGGTGATTTGCCTAATTTTTTAATTTGCATTTTTCATTTTGTACGATTGTTATAAATAGGTACTTATTCAATGAGTAGCAATGTAATGTAGTTATAAGAAATGATTTGTAAAAAATGAAAATATGCGTAAAAGGTTTTCGGTAGGTACTTGTATTGTTATAGTATAGCATAATGATATTAAGTAGAGTAGCTACAACGGTATGAGGTTATCTATTCCTTGTATGAGTGATTTTTAATAAAAGTTGTGAAAAAAAAGTTATATCATTGAAATACCTAATCCATAACCATGTGTATACCTACATAATGGTGTAGGTAATTACGCGTCACGACACCACACGACACTCGATTATTATAATTATCTAAAAATTTGTGAATTCACGAATTAATTATTAATTGGCTAAGTACTTGACAGCTGTAACTATAAAATATGAAATATGTTAGATTTGGTAACTTGTAGGTTAACAATAATTATACAATAAGTAGGTATGTGTTTTGCATTAAAATAAATTGTAAATATTTTATTTTTGCAAAACAAACATGAGGTTTTTTATCTGTGGATTACAAGAAGCGAAACGCGGGCGGTCATGATAGAGCCCCGTGTGACGTCACATTTCAAAAAAAAATTTGTTTGCGTATTGTTGAGAAAATTAACACTTTACACTAATATATTTCGATTTGTGATTGTGAGAGGAATGGAATGCTATACAGCTGATAGAGCAAATCTGCCTAAAGTCGATTCATTTATGGTTGCAAATTTATTTGCGTGTAAACTTTTGCTCTGCGAGTTTCCTAATGTAAAATCTTACATGTAATTGCCGAAATACACAAAGTAATAGTAATTAGGACTCGTGTTTAAGACCTAAGAAAGTGCTGCTGTAAAGTGACAGAAATATGTAATATTGTTTAAAGGAATGTGTTTACACAATTTGACAGGATACGAATTAATTATTAAGTACAGTATTTCTACACACGTCTGGTAGCTTGTAATTTTCACAATAGCATCAAAAAAGTTGTAAACTTTCCACTCAAAATCACTAGATATATAACTCGGTTCGGTGCGTCGTAGTTAGCTTTGTTTTATTTTGAGCTATGACGTCACAGCTAGCAAATGTCACGTGACCGGCTGTTTTCGCGCGAATTTAAAATAATTAATGTATTAACACGCTCACTGCGGGGATCAATTTCACAAACGTTCCCGCAGTGCTATAGGAGGCCCATATGCCTTAAATGTATCATTTTACTGGTGCGATTAAGGCCTATTGACCTCTTACCGACTTAAATACATACTTGAAATGCAATATTTATATTGAAAATCAAATAATAAGAAAATAAAAATTAGATCGTCATGGAGCTGAAGAATCATGCTGTCTTAATCTGCTTTCGCCCGAAGATCTGACGTCGGAAAAGCCTTAAAATAAAGAAAATGTTTAGGAGGCACATCGACCTTCTATCGCACTGAATTAGATGTTAAAATTGTGATATGCTAGTGATGTGACATAGGAAAAAAACTATTAATATTTTTAAAACACTTTTAATAAACAAATTAAACATGTCTGTCATAAAAGCACTTCAAACACATTGGTTGTTTGCAGTCAACACAAAAAGATTTAATTTTTTTAACTTTTTTATTCGCTTCCCGGCTGTTCATAGTGGTAAGCAGAATTTCGTAACAACCCACACATTTTCTCCTTTTGTCACCACTTTCCTGATATGTGTGGTTCTTCTTTAGCATGACTAATAGCTAAATTGAGCATTTTCCGACATCTTTTATTTCCGCGAGACATTTTTCCTGCAATCGTAAATAACACACTCCACCTATATTACACTGCAACCTTTATTCATACGCAACTCACGTACAACACTAGATCATAGGTAACAAATCATAGATAGGTACAGGTGCGGGAGGGGATCGAAAAGCCTATCACAGCATAAGAGGTCTATAGGACCCTATTATCCGCACTGAATGATGATTTTTCTATTGTAGTGCGGTAAGGGGCTTATAGACCTCTCGAGTATTTTTTGGTGTTTTCGAGTTCCAGATCAAAATAAAAACACAATCATATATTTATCTCTGTTACACATTAAGAAATTTACAAGTTGTGGCCTTCGCACCAGAGGGAGATCACAGTATTTTTCCCCGCACCGTACGAACGTACACATAGGAGGTCTTTAGGCCTTCTATCGCAGCAAGCGTGTTAAAATGTATTTTTTTCTAATAAATAGCGCTTTTTTTGAGAAAAAGATAATTGTAAGAGGTATAGAATGAATCCACGTACATTTTTAGGTACTTTTCCGAAAACTGTCAAATAACCAATTCTAAAGCAAGCAAGGGTCGCAGTCAAGGGCTAAAACCCCTAATACACTGCACTTATCACAGGGCCCTGAGGAAAGGGTGGGCGTGGCTGCTAGTCACTATTACACTGCACTGTCTATCGGGCCATAACTCAGTCTGAACGAGAACTTCAAGAGAGTTGTACGTGTATCTTTATGTTAATTATCGTTCACTAGGCACCCATGCTATCGAACGGCTGGACCGATCTTCATGATATTTGATTTGTTGTATTTGTTTTCGTCCCGAATAGCAGAATAACTATTACAGACATTGAACAATTGACGAAACAATAAAATAAAAGAAAAAACATTTTCCCTTGATTTTCCCATACAAAATGTTCATGGATTTCGTAACTGTCAAACATCAGATTAGGTATAGTCTGGAATAACACACATCAATCCACGCGGACGAACTCACGGGCATTAGCTAGTCACGAGTCAGCTAGTATTAAATATATTTAACGGCTATATTAATTATTTGACACCTCTACCACGCGGAAGAAGTCGCGGGCATCAGCTAGTCCTACATAAAATATGAAAGTTTTTGATAAAATTGAAAGATTTTGATATAATTTGGTATGGAAAGAGACTGCATTGGAATAACACGTAAATTACTTCCTAAACCGATATTCCCACGGGATCGGAACATGTGATATCGCGGGACAATCTATTAATAATTATTATAAATACAAACACTAAGTTATTAATATATTATATTGTTTAAAAAAAGTTATTAAGTCAATACATACCTTCTTCAATTCGCTTGCGTAGTTTGTACGCATATTTTCTTATTTGTTTTTTAAAGTTTTTATTGTGGCGGTCCCATCAACATTTTTACTACTTTCTAGTAAAATACGAAATCCCTCAGCTCTTATATCTTTATTCATGTAATCTGTATGTTTTTTTTTTTCCAAAGATGAAGCATGTCTTTGTACATCTCAATCACATTCATCAAAATTTCTTTTTCCTTTGGACACGACATAATATTGTCAAAATGCTCGCGCGAGCCGGAGAAACGCAACTACTGAACAGTACGCTCGTCAAGCGACGATTGAGCTCCCTGACCGCCCTGAATGTTATTCCATTACCGATGAAACTACCGACTACAGGGCGCAAAGGCAGTTAGGCAGTTCGGGACCAAATGTATTCTATGTCGGGACCACCCGAACTCCATGATCAGGGACCCTTACTTCCTGTGTCTTATTACAGTACAAGGATTTAGTGAAGGGTCCCTGAGAAAAGTGCGGTGTAAACGGGTTTAACTTGAAGTGGAATAAAAAAATAACGTACCTAGCTATAAAAAATTAGAAGTGTGTGCTCAAGGATTAAGGATTGAACGTGAACATTGAACAGTGAACCACTCGGACACGGAACACAATGTCGAAACCTCTGCTGTTATAGCAGTGTTACCCACCTCGAGTATACTTCTAGTTATTTTATACTCTATTTCCAAACGAAGATCGAAATGAATTGTCATCTTTGTTTGCTTTCTCTATGGTTTTTGTGGTCAAAACCAGAGACAAGTTAACCAGAGTCAAAACTATAAATTCATTTTCCGGTGAAGAGTTTATATTTTTAATAAAGTTGTGAATTTAAATAGTTGCATCGATAAAGTGCATTTGATTGCAGTATTATATTCATTCAAAAATGGTCAGTATCAGTTTTTTACCATATGATTTGCCTTATTATTAAATTGCTAAGACAAATAATAGGTTAGCTACATCTTGCTTGGTCATTCCGATAAATAATAAAAAAGTATTGTATTTTCACAGGCTCGGCGTTATGATACAAGAACAACAATCTTTTCACCTGAAGGTAATTCACCTTGAAGATTTATCTTTTATCTATTGCATAAAACGTACCTTATTGTTTAATCTAGCTGATGCCCGCGACTTCGTCCGAGTGAATTGAGGGTTTTTTGGTTCCCGCGGGAAATCCTTAATTTTACGGGATAAAAAGTAGGCTATGTGTTATTCCAGACTATAATCTATGTCTGTGCCAAATTTCATCCAGATCCTTTCAGCTGTTCTGCCATGATTGAGTAACAAACATTCATACATCCAAACTATTCCATCTATTATAGTAGTATAGATAAGTAGATAATACATTGACTGTATTTTCTGACAAAAACAAATAATAAACTAAAGTGATAGGTCAGAATGAATGATTGCATTAAATTTAAATGGATTATGAAAGGGATACTTAATGCTCCCTGCAGGAAAAGGTAGATTTAGAACTTTCAATTTAGTTTTGAAAGTTCTAAATCTACCTTTTTCACCACATTATATCGAGGGGTGAAAGGCTATTTGGTTTAAGCAACATTTTGTGAACTTTACAGGAGAGCCATTTAAAGTTCCAAATTTTAGAAAAAAATTAATAACAAAAAAACTATGGAAGTTATTTCAAGGGGACAAATTCCTTTGAATTCAATTTAAAAAAGTCTAACTGTTGGTAATATTCAGAGCAAATAAAACAATATTTCAAAAGTTACGTGTCCCTTAATACAAAACTGCTTGAGGAAAAACAATTGAAGTAACCATCATGACGGCTAGTTGCAGCTGCAAAATAGGTTTAAACGACCTTATTGTGATTATTTAGTGTATAGCAAAGTTATTGATACAACATGATGCAGCAATATTAAAAGCAAGCTATTGTTATCTATCGTTTGGGCTGTTAAGGAAGGATAGACAGAATTGCTTAAATGACTTTTTGTCTTAAAACTGAGGCTTTGTATGGCACACTTTTTTGTCGTCATTGATTAAGATTGGTAGTTAAACCCAAATAAAAAAGAGATTTCTTGATGAATTAGAAACTTTTATTTTTGTTTGCTTATTTTTATTACTTAGTCATAATTATAACAATTAAATCAGTCTCAATTTAGGAACTATTGCCAATTACAAACTTTATGACTACTTGTATAGATTAAATCTGTTTTACTTGTTAAACGTTTAGATAACAATAAAAATAGCAAAAATATTGAGCCTCAGTCAATGTTACAGGAAAAAAGAGTCCTCTTTCTTTCAATTTGGAAGGTATAACTTTGTGCTATCCTTTCAACAATAATGTGAGGATACTGCAGGTAGCCTTTTGATGCAATTTTTGGCTGATTTCTTAATTTCTAAACTAAAAATTAAAACATCTGGTGTTTTGTTGACTGGAATGCTTTTCCCTCTTCCATCTTCTTTTGAAATTCCTTGCGATTGAGTTGACAAATTGTAGTAAATGTATCTCTGAGAGATATCAAGAGTCATCACTACAGCCTATTAACGTCCCACTGCTGGGCACAGGCCTCCACTCTCATAGGAGAGCGGGAATTTGAGCTTAGACCCACCACGCTGCTCCAATGCGGGTTGGCGGGCTTTAACGATTATTATCATGTTAGTGATAATAACCGGGACCGACGGCTTAACGTGCTCTCCGAGGCACGGGGGTGGAACACCGCCAACTTCCAACTCCGGGCTGGCACTCAGAATTTCTTAATTGAAAAACCCAATACCTACCTTTTATGCCCAACCAGGAATCGAACCCAGGACCTCGTGATCCGTAGTCGACTATGCTAACCACTAGACCAACGAGGCAGTCGTTGGTCTAGTGGTCATATCGAGAGTATTCATGATAAACTTTAAACAAACTTGGCGCCAACCTTCTCCGTCATTTATGAAATAGTTGAAAGTGTTGTTTCTGTAGTTAGAATCTTTAGATCTTTTCTTTTTTACTGCTTGTTTCGAAGTCATAGCCAATAACAATTATTTCTTCCGTTGCGATGATAATTTCCAAAAATATTCAAAATGTTTCTTCTTTTCTCCGTGTCAATTTCTCCACATTTATAGGGTAAATTTTTTTTTAACAAGGATTTGGTTTTAACTCTTTTTGTTTCACAAGCGACCCATCTTTCTTAACATATTGCTCACCCTTTGATCTAGCTTCTTTTCGTACTTTTCTTTTATTTATTTTCTTCTTTTTTAATCCTACATCGCCAACTTTTCCCTCTTCTGTATTTGATCTTTTTTTTTTGTCTTTTTCTTCTGACTCATCTGTTTCTTTCCACGATGTCGAATCCCATATAAAACTTTTATCTTCGCTTAAAAAATCTATATAATTTTTTCTTATCACAGAACGCTTTCTTTGCTTTTTTTTCTTCGCTGTTTTCTTTTGTAATCACTCGTATGTCTATTTCCTCAGCTCTGTATCCAATTTTCTTAGTTCTTGCATATCTTTTTCTTCAATAATTTCCGTTATAGTGGGTTGTAGACTCTCGTTACTAATTATTCATTATCTCATCTTTGTCCATACTTTTATATATATCTAGTTCTTTTTCTTCGTTAGGCTAAAAAAATAAGTAAAATATAGTTCTCAATTGTAAAATAATAACATGCTAAATATTTAATAACACTATGGAGTAAGTAAGTACCTTTTCCGGTTCCAGTTCCACCGTTATTTCAGTAACAACTTCATAATCTTTTATAGCTTCAAATCTATCTTTGAAGTTCTGAAACAGAGGCAAAATGACACTAAACCATGCAGTCAATTAGTTAATACAATCCTATAAAATTTGTAAAAAAATATAAAGCATACCCCAGTATCCACATTATCATCACATCTTTCTTTATGTTCATCTGGTGAGTCGTTGATGCTTCAATTAACAAAATTTAGTAAATTCAAAAACCGAAATAGTCAAGTAAAAATATAATTGATTGCAAATATTGAAATACTTACGATAAAATTACAAACTATCGGCGTGGAAACAAACTATCAGCAACTGGGCAGTGCGCACGTCCTATCCTCGCTAACATTCGCATCTGCGGTCTGACTGAAGCGCCTGCGCGGATTGGTCCGGTACTGCGATTATTAACTCGCGATCATCGATTCAAACGTTGTATTAAGTCACATGAATAAAACGCGTCATATTAAAATAATACAGTTTAAATTACAGTAAATTTTCTTTTAAAATACAGAAAAAGGTATGAAATCTCAGCAATTTATTAACTGTTTATCATAAGGGACAAACTTCAAAAATAATGATAGGATTAAAAAAGTTCAAACAACAATTGAAAATAGATTAAGGAAAGGAAAAAATATTTGAAGCGGCACACTGAATGGAAAACATATTCAGGCTAAATAGCCTAACCGACATTCCTCATCGAATTTGGTTGCAGGCAAAATGTTTTAAGCGACATAACACTGCGTAAGTTGTGGAGGGCAAAATGATTTAAGACAGATTTTAATATTATTTAAACGTTTTAACAAACATGCAATTGTGAATCTGAGAAAGGTAAATTAGCTTATGTCAAGGGTCTATACGATGAAGTCTGATTTAAATCCACTATTGAAAAAAAAATTAGAAATTTATGTCGGATAATACACAATCTCGTAGAATTGAGACCTAAAATCGTGTTGTTTCAAGCGCCAAAAGAGTACTCCAATTTTAACGAAAATTGGCTCATCCGACGCAGAAAAATTCGCTGATTCCAAATATGTATATAAGTCCATATCACCAAAAATTTCGCTTAAACCAAATAGCCGCCCCTCGATATGCAATTAGTAACCTTTATTCTTGTTGCAATATTTTTCTTTATTAGTAATTAAACTAATAGGCATCTAATTTTCGTGTCTACCTACTTATGTAGCTAATCAAATTGCAATATCATTCATCCTATTATAAAATCTTTATAATTGTATAGTGAGAAAAATAAAAATTTTACTCTGTATGTTATAGGAAGATTATATCAGGTTGAATATGCCATGGAAGCAATCAGTCATGCTGGCACATCACTTGGCATCCTCGCCACGGATGGCATATTACTGGCAGCAGAACGTAGAAACACAAACAAACTCCTTGATGAAGTGTTTTTCTCTGAGAAGATATACAAGTTGAATGATGATATGGTGTGCTCAGTTGCTGGAATCACATCTGATGCCAATGTGTTGACTAATGAGCTGAGATTGATAGCACAGAGGTATTTGCTGCAGTATGGAGAGTCAATACCTTGTGAACAACTTGTGTCATGGCTCTGTGATGTTAAACAGGCCTACACCCAGTATGGAGGTAAGGTTTCTTACAGACAAAAGATTATTATGAACCTTTGATATGCAAAAACTAATAAAACTCATGCCAAACTGTGCTCAATAGATCTCAGCCTTACAGATTTATTATGCAGTCTTGATTGACATTCGCTATGGTAGAATTGTGTGTGTAATAATTTTTAAATTAAAGCAATATCATTTAAAAATTAATGTTACACACAATTAAGTTTTGGGTAAAGAAAATCATCAGAATGCTTCATTATTCATTATCATGATTGAATTTTTAATAATTCATGACTACAACCCATGAGTAGTCATATTTCACTCAGTAAAATTAAACTTATGTAGTAAAAATCAAAGTAAGAGGTGTTTAATCAAATGCAAACGGTTGCAAACTACTTTAAATGGAACATCAACAGTAACAGAACCTCCAAAACTGTACCCAGATATTAGTTATAATAAAAATAAGTCGGGTTTTCCTTCCTGACGCTATAACTCCAGAACGCACGAACCGATTTCCACGGTTTTGCATTCGTTGGAAAGGTCTCGGGCTCCGTTAGGTTTATAGCAAAGAAAATTCAGGAAAAATTTCAACAGAAAAGCGGGAAAATTTTTATAGCGGGAAAGCCATCTGGTGGCGAAACGGAGTTCGCCGGGTTTGCTAGTTAGTTATAACTTTCTATTGTTACATATTTTCTTTATCTCATTTTGTCCTTGTTAGTTGTGCACAATGTAAAATGTATTCACCAATTCAAGAACTCAAGAAATCAAAAGATGATACTTAAACTACACAAATACTATGCAAATAAACGATTGATTGATTGATTGATTGATTGATTGATTGACAAATGACTATATTGCTCCATAAGCAGCTATACAAGTGCAAGATAGACAGTTTGATAAAAAAGTCATTGTTTGATAGATGCAGTGCTATAGAGTTTGTTAGTTACAAAGACCTTGTGGATTTTTTTAGGTAAGAGACCATTTGGTGTGTCCATCCTCTATATGGGCTGGGATAAGCACTATGGTTATCAGCTCTACCAGTCGGATCCCAGCGGTAACTATGGTGGCTGGAAAGCTACCTGCATAGGAAATAATAGTGCTGTAAGTACCTATCCTAAAAACAACTTATACTAAAATATGACTAAGGCTTCATGTACATAAAGCCTGAGCTGCAGAAAAACTAATGTAAAGAAACAAATTCTTATATGAGCTGCACCAACATACCAGCCGTGTGGCTCATATGAGAGTTTTGTTGATCTGATGTTGCGGCTGTTCATTCTTCTTCATCCATCCATCCATCCATCAGCCTGTATGTATCCACTGCTGGACATAGGCCTTTTCGAGAGCGCACCACCAAACACGGCCCTCATCCACCCGCTTGCCGCCACCTTCTCGGCGGACCTTCATTGGACCAGCGAGCTGGAGATCTTAAATTCTTAAAATTGAGAAGCCTTCTTAAATGTTTATTTCTTTTATTTTATTTAAAAAATAAGTCGTCCGCATGGTTTAAGGTTTTTTGATTCCCGGGGGAACTCCTTAATTTTCCGGCATAAAAAGAAGCCTATGTCCTTCAACGGGCCGGGATACAACCTATCCCTGTACCAAACGTCATCCAAATCGGTTGAACAGATGGGCTGTGAAAGGGTAGCAGACAGACAGACACACTTTCGCATTTATAATACTAGATGACTAGATGATGCCCGCGACTTCGTCCGCTTGGATGATGTTTTTTGATTACCGTGGAAACTCTTTAATTTTCCCGACTAAAAAGTAGCCTATGTCCTTCCCCAGGATACAACCTATTTTTGTACCAAATTGCATCAAAATCGGTTGAACAGTTGGGCCGTGAAAACGTAGCAGACAGACAGGCGGACAGACAGACACAATTTCGTATTTATAACTAGATGATTCCCGCGACTTCGTCCGCGTGGACCAAGTTTATCGATTCCCGCGGGAACTCTTGAATTTTCCGGGATAAAAAGTAGCCTATGTCCTTCCCCGGGATACCAAATTTCATTAAAATCGGTTGAGCAGATAAATTATGTAATATTATATAATAAGGATATCAACATTTTAGTTAAGTTTACCAACATTGTAAACTATATTCTGTATAACACAATCTCTAAACTGAAATGACACTTTTAAATCAAGTTCTGTCCCTTTCTGCAGAGAGTATTATGAAAGGGTTAGCAATATTTTATATGCTGTAATTTCAGTTAATAGATTGTGTACAATAGAATCAGTCCCAATCAATTTCCAGGCTGCAGTATCAAGTCTGAAACAGGAATACAAAGAAAATGAGACAACTTTAGCTGAAGCTCAAGCTTTGGCCATAAAAGTTCTCAGCAAGACTTTAGATATGACTAAACTAACTCCAGAGAAAGGTAAGTTATTTACTATTTAGTTAGGAAACCTTAGTACACCAATATACATACTTGTAGAGGTACATCTTATCTAAAAATTATTGCACTTCCGATGTGTTTATGGTTTTAAGCCTCGTATTTGCTAGGGGACAAATGTCCTGTAACATGTGTTGCTAGAGATGTCGTACGACATCGCCCGATAAGTCTGACAACAGTTAAAAGTTCGCGAGATAAGATGTCTGGCGACATTCAGTCCACATAGCCTTATGTCGCGTCTACCATTACGAGGCCTTATGCTCACATGCATAGTAAGTGGATATGTCACTGTAAGATTGCAAAAACCGTTAGATTGTAATCTAACTAGCGAAATTGTAAACTGTCGACAGATAACAATTTAACGCATTATTTTTCGGTAGATTGTAATCTGTTAGGTATATTAACCCTAAAAACCTAAGTGAAAATCTCATTATTTAGAAAGAGACAATAAAACGTAATTTATACAATGAATATTTCAAAAATTGACACTCAGAACATTGAACGGTTCACAATCTGTCGACAGTTTACAATTTCGCTAGTTAGATTACAATCTAACAGGTTTTTCAATCTTACGGTGACAGATACACAAATTGAACGTCATCAGTGGTTGTTCATGCCCTAGCTTGTTGTTGTTTGAGTTCGTTAGTTTATTTTTATTACTTTCAAGAACAATCTTTTGAACCGATTTTGATGAAATTTGGTACAGACATAGATTGTGTCATGGGAAAGGAAACTAATTACCCTGAAAAAGTAAGGAGTTCCCACAGGTATTCAAAGGTAACTTAAGCCATACTGAAATAGTTGTGGTCATAGATAAAAATTCTATGGTTGGATCTGTTGGCCAACTAGGTATAGTATTTCTTTTTTTGTAATGCAATTTTAAAAAGGTTTTGCATCTTTTCAGTGGAAATGGCTACTCTCACACGTAAAGATAATAAAACTATCATCAGAATTCTCTCAAGCGGTGAAGTTGAAAAATTGATTGCGACCTTTGAGAAGAGCGAAGCTGAAGCAGAGGCCGCCAAGAAACAAGCATCCAAATCGTAATTTTGTATCATTGGATTTCAGGTTCTATTAATTTCACATTAAATATTTTACACTGAATGAGGGTTTTATTTTATTTAGTACTAGCTGATACCCGCGACTTCGTCCGCGTGGTTTAAGTTTTTTTAAATTACCGCGGGAACTCCTTAATTTTCCGGGATAAAAAGTAGCCTATGTCACTCTCCAGGTCCTCAACTATACCCATGCCAAAAATCACGACGATCCGTTGCTCCGTTGCGGCGTGATTGAAGGACAAACCAACAAACAAACACTCGTATTTATAATATTAGCATGATTTTATTCATTCTCCAGAATAAGTTACTTGTCGCTGCCCAGAATGCATTGCTAGGTGACTATAATAGGCATGATGACTGATTTTGAAAAATGGTCAGATTATATTCGGAAGGATCTACTATTTCGAAAAAATATCTTATTTCAGCAGAAAAATAAGGTTTGGTAGATAAAATTGGCATTTGAAATTTAAATTTTAAAATTCACGCCAAAACGCTCGCCGGTGTCATGGCGCCGTTTGTGACGTCACTATGGTTTTTTACCAATGCACTGCAGTATGCAGTAAACAATAGTGTGATTGTCAAAGCTCGAAAACAAACAATTGTGACGTCATTCGCTTCTTGGTGTTTTATCCAATATGGCGGATTGCTGTATTTTATAGTTTTATTTTATCAAAATAAATAGCAATCTCACTGGAATTAGAAAATTAAATACGTTTTTTATAATCCCGTAATCCTATTTCATAAGATAAATTCATAATTTTATTGATTGTTGGTTACAGTCATCATGCCTATTATTATTGTGTCTTGATGGTCACATCCTACTCTGGATGGTTCTATGTTTCTTGCAACGACCTCATTTTATGGGTCATGTCGAACTTAATTTATCAACCAACCAACCAACCAACACCATCTAGTCTAAAAAGCGGGAAGTTACTTGCAACATATGCGCCATCTAGTGTGACCAAATTGGACAAATGTAATCGGACGATCATTTCTATGAAAGGGCTTTTAGTACATATGTAAATAGATTGTTGCAAGGAATAATATCACCCTATTTTATTTTAAGTTAGTAACTAACTTATGACCACAGACATTCTGTGCTTATGACCATCACTGCACCCTGTGACCAGAGACAAGTAAAATATAGGATACCCTGTGACTACACTAAACAAAATATAAAAAAAACTTGAGAGGTGTGGAGCCATATAGTAAGATACGACTCGAGCGCACGTCATAACTCATACCGCAGTCCGCAACCGCGGTCCGCCCCGCTGCTCACCGAAAATTACCCCTATATTCAATCTTTGATTTTTAAACATAATCAAAGTATTCAATGTACTCTGTGATTCAGAGCCATAGAGGTAGTATAGTACTTTATACCTAAAAGGTATAAAGTAATTTATTGTAATCAAAGGTATAGTAGCTATATCGCTATGATGTTCAGAGCCCACATCACATAAAAAAGTAATTTTAAAAAAACAAAAAACCCGACTGCTGAATATCAAAAAGTATAAAACAAGACATGAATTGAAGTATTTAATTATTATCAATTTAAATCGTATAATATTAATAAAATGTATCAAGGCGCAGTCGCACGTCCAATAGCTAACCTTAACGTGCGACTGCGCCTTGATAAATTTAATTAATATTATACGATTTAAATTGATAATAATGAAATACTTCAATTCATGTCTTGTTTTATACTTTTTGATATTCAGCAGTCGGGTTTTTTGTTTTTTTAAAATTACTTTTTTATTTCAAACTTTTTAGTTAAGCATTTACCGTAAACAGGCGACGTTTTATCTGCCCGAAGTAGCATCTATTATCTATTCTGTGGTAGCACCAAAGGTACTGATAAGTATTTTGTATAAGAAGTAGTAATAAGCAGCGGATTCATTTATTCGTAATGACGAGCGGTGATCACCATAACCATCATCAAATTTGCATATGTTATAATGCTAATATTAATTTGGTAAAGTTTGTAAATTATCTGCTATTTTTACTAAAAATGAGCTCATTAATTTTCGAGAGTCCTGTCGCATCGACTTCACGAGACCTCGGGAATGAACGTCGGCCACTTACGAAAATGCCCGTAGACACTGCAAAAAAGTGTTTAGTATTTTCAAAAACACAATTTGTACGTATTTAGTACGTAGTGGGCGTATTTATTTATGTAGTATTTAGTATAAAGCTAAGTGGACTTGGAACCAATATTTTAATAGACTTTAAAAATGTTAGTCGGAATTTATGTTAGTCGAATATGCGCTGCATGTGGCATTGATGAATTTATTGATTGATCGATTGAAGGATTACAAATCATCAAGATTTTTGAGACTTGTTATGGCTTTGGTATTACAATGATATGTTACTACCGTAATATGTGAGAGTACATCCCACCTTCACCCTTACCTATCCGCTGCCCGCCGCGTCATTTTCTGTTGAAGGTGTACCTATTTCTACGATATCTCTTATGATATTCATCTAAATTGAATGGTGTAAAGGACAATTTTTTTTTCTAAATTAAATACTTGAGATGAGTAAGATATTTATTTTGATAAGGAATTAACAATTAATACTATGTTGGTAAAAACACCTTCGCAAGTAAAGCACTGTTTAGACCAAATTTGAAAATCATAAAAATGGTTATTGTGAGTCAACCTTAAAAGATAGTTATATGCTATGGCGGACTTTTTTTTAGAACTTTTTGAGAGGAACGTTTGCACCATACATTGTTGTCGTGTAACTTTAACGATTTAGGCAGCGCACGCCACGTAAGCTCTCAGATGAGATGATTTTTTCCGACTTTACTAACATTATTGCAATTTTCGTAAGGATCTCTAATTTGTTTGGAAATAAAATATAGCCTATTTTACTTGTTAATAGTGTAGCTTTCTATAAGTGATATAAGTTTTAAAATCGGTTGAGTGGTTTTTGAGATAATCCACCTAGTTTGATAGATATAGATGATATGAGTAGGAACTTTAAACATTTCCTTTGAAGCCTCGTAAATCCTAAATTATCATTTAAACGGAAAAATGGTTTAAGGAACCTAGGTGTGATTTTAAAAGACCTATCTAACGATACCCCATTTGCTTATAGCCTATCGACTTTCATTTATTAATTGGCTTCCAGTCGACGCCATTTTGTTTTTCTCAAATTCGGCCTCCGTTGTGACACTCGGAAGTCTTAACCAAATCTATTACTGCAATTACTATCAAAATCGGTTCAGCCGTTTTTTCTGTAATGTGACACAAAGGAATCCAACCTTTGAAACCTCATAAATCCTAAATGATCGTTAAAATGAGAAAATGATCAAGGAAACCTAACTATGATTTTGCAAGACCTTTTCATCGATACCCCACTTGCCATAGTCCATCGACTTTTATTTTTAAATTTGTTACATTATGGCTTCTAGAGGGCGCCATTTTGTTTTTTCTCAAATTTGGCTTCCACAGTGACACTCTAGTGATATATTCGGCACAAACTGGTGCAAGAATCATCAAAATCGGTCCACGCGTTTAGGCTGTAGCTGTCCTGCAAGGAACATACAAACATATATAGACTGATGAACACATAACCCTGTGCGTTCCGCAGTCGGGTAATAAATAGAGCCCATAAGATTTTTGCCTGATTATAGATAATTTTGTAGCTGTGGCGACTGTCAATGTCATCTTTGTCATAAAATGACATGGCAAATGCCAATGGAATTGTCACTTTTCAAAGAAATTAAAAGTTTGAACACCGATTTTGAAATTGAATTGGATTTGTAATTTGTATTGTTGGCTCGCTATTCTGCTGTTTCCACTTTCCATTTAATTTCTAAATTAAATACCGAATCATTAGAATGGCTGTTGATCAAGTTAAAATGAGCAATGAAACAGTTCCAAAGAAATCTAGACTGGAAATGAATGTGCGGCAACTGCTAAATAAATGCGAACTGATTGCGAAACAGGAACCTATCGACACAACCTGCAGATTGAAACAATACCTGAAATCCCTGAACGATATGATAACTGAGCTTAAAACGGGTCCTGAGTAAGTTTCACCTAAAAATGTACATTATTCCTGGTTCTCTCAATAGGTAACAAACAGATTCCCAGACCTTTAGAACTTGTACTTGAACTGGCCAAACTATTAAGACCACAGCGTGAGTTTATAATTACCCTTAGAGTGGATCAACGCGTATACAAATTGCAGACCACAGACTCACCTACTACACCTATCTTCACCTAGCTGTGCCCAATTTTTGTTCTAGAATGACTGAATTTTGAACTGAAATTGAAATGAAAGTCTGCCAGCTTTGAAATTTGGCTCCCATGTCTTGCCCCTGTCAACCTGCAGCGTTGATCTGTCTAGAAGTCTCCATCATTTTTTTTTTAATCCTCTACAAGTTAGCCCTTGACTGCTATCTCACTTGATGGTAAGTGATGATGCAGTTTAAGATGGTAGCGGGCTAACCTGTTAGGGGCATGGTAGTTATATTAAACCCATACTGCTATTTGGTTTCTACACGGCATTGTACCGGAATGCTAAATCGCTTGGCAGCACGTTTTTGCCTGTAGGGTGGTAACTTGCCACGGCCGAAGCCTCCCACCAGGCCAGACCAGGGAAAATTCGGAAATTATAAATTCCCAAATTGACCCTGCCGGGAATCGAACCAGGGACCTCCGCACGTTAAGGGAGCAGTGCTACACACTGTGCCACAGAGGGCGTCAAAATATGACAAATATAAAAGCGCATAGTTATCTCCTTAGACTGCAATTACTGTGTTATTGATTACATAGATCATTCTATGTTCAGTTTTTACAGGCACAGGAAAACCATTAATAATTTTTTTTTCTAAATGTATTACAAGTTTTACTCTTACAGCAAGCCTGCCAAAGATGTTTTAGCAGAGTATACTAAGAGAGCAGCTTTCTTAAAAGGATTAATTCAAGCAGCCACCCTAAATAGTCCCATAGAAAAGGTATACTACATACATCTATCTAGGTATTATTCTTGACTACATAGATACTAAGATTGACTTAATCCTAGTTCCTTGGAACATCAAAACATAGCAATAGATTGGCTACAAAGCCACCCATCACTAAGCTAAAGTAGCTTTGCAATATGTTACTCCAGTCCAATATTCCTTCAGATGCCCACAACATAGTCCATGTGGATTTATGTTTTTGAAAAATCCCATATGAATATAAAACTAACCCATATCCTTCTCCAGGATGTAGTCTATCTTGTTACTGAATTTTGTCAAAATTGGTTGAACAGTTGGGCCGTGACAGACAGCATTCCGCAATTATAATATTAGTATGGTTTTTAGCTTGAAGCAGTACAATTATTATCACATGGTGCCGCAACAAATACAGCTGATGGTTCAGCACAAGAGATACACCAGAAGACTGTGGCAAAATATGGACTGGAACTGAGATCAGAATTATTTGGATTAGGTGAGAGTGTTCCATGTATTTTTTGCTGTTTACATCTATACTTCTTACTAATATTATAAATGTGAAAGTTTGGATGGATGTATGGATGTATGGATGGATGGATGGATGGATGGATGGATGGATGTTTGTTACTCAATCACGCGCCAACGGCTGAACGGATCTGGCTGAAATTTGGCACAGAGATAGATTATAGTCTGGAATAGCACATAGGCTACTTTTTAACCCGGAAAATTAAAGAGTTTATTCGGGAACCTAAAATCCTCAATCCATGCGGATGAAGTCGCAGGCATCAGCTAGTATGATTTATTATATGCACTGAAAGGAACATTCTTTTGTTGTCACTGTAATACATAAATCTTTGTATATTTACTTCACTCTGAGCAGTATGGTTTTACTAAAGGTCGATCAACAACAGATGCGGACGCAATGCTGCTAAGGCATATATTCGATGCGTGGGAAAAATCACAAAATGCTATTGGTATTTTCTGTGATTTGTCTAAGGCATTCGATTGTGTTGAGCACAAGATGCTTCTAGTTAAGTTGAGCCACTATGGAATCAAAGACACTGCACTGGGTCTCATTGCGTCTTATCTCAGTGATCGCATTGAAACGGTATGTGTCAATGATGTGAAATCATCCGGATCAGCCTCACTAATGGGTGTTCCTCAAGGCTCTATTCTGGGTCCCTTCATGTTCTTGGTGTATATAAATGATTTACCATATTACGTCCGAAACAGTTGCGATATTGTGTTATTTGCTGACGATACGTCGTTGATTTTTAAAGTTGATAGAAATAAGGACAGCTATGACGACGTAAATAATGCAATTTCTCAAGTCACTAACTGGTTTACCGTAAACAATTTACTTTTAAATGCAAAGAAAACCAAGTGTATTGAGTTCGCACTGCCAAACACCAAGTCTTCAGGAAACATGAATTTAACTGTAAATAATGATATTTTAAAAATAGAAGAGACCACTGTGTTCCTGGGGGTGACCTTAGATTCAAAGCTTCAATGCTGCCCATATATCAACTCTGGCTGGCGAACTCAGTTCTGCTGCTTACGCTGTCAGAAAGATTCGACAGTTTACTGACGTTGAAGCGGCAAGAATTGTATATTTTGCTTACTTTCATAGTATTATGTCTTACGGAATCTTACTATGGGGTAAAGCGGCAAACATTCAAAAAATTTTGTATTGCAAGAAAGGGCAATACGTGCAATTTATAACTTAAAACCGCGCGAATCCCTGAGAGAGAAATTTAAGGAGAAATTAAAAGTATTCTTACAGTAGCCTCGCAATATATTTACAGTAATTTAATCTTCATAAAACAGAACATTCATAATTACAAAAAATTATGCGATCTGCATGATAGGCAAACTAGAGGCCGCAATAAGCTCGTGACTCCATTGCTCCGCCTCAAGAAAGTCCGAAGGTCGTTCGTGGGAATGAGCATTCTATTTTATAACAAAATTCCACAACCTATCTTAAACTTGCCTTTACACAAGTTTAAGAAATCTATTAAAAGTATGCTTCTGAAAAAAGCTTATTATACCGTTGAAGATTACATAAACGACAAAAGAGCGTGGATTTGACTCTCCAGCAATGCTAAGGACAGCGGTTACATATTGTATAAATTAATAAAATTGTAAATTAATTTTTTTTCAAAAGAGCAACCGCCGAGTTTCTTGCTGGTTCTTCTCGGTAGGAATGGCATTCCCAACCAGTGGTAAAGTCACTTAACGATTCAAAAGCACTTGTAAAAGTTTATTTGAATAAAAAGCATTTTGATTTGATTTGATTTGATATAACTACAGATATGATACATAGCAGACATGTATAAGCACAGGTGTAAAAATATTATTTCATACATTATCTATGAAAATTTGCGTATCCATACAGACGCAAGCCAGTAGAGCAGACATAATAGATTCTCAGCGAAAAATGTTTTGTTTTTTCTGTTTGCATGTACCTGTCTGTTGTTCTTCTAGATTAAGCCCGCAACTGGATTTAGGATTTTTGAAAAAACTGTAGAAACTTTATATTTTATGAATCATAAAGTAGCGACCTTCCCTACAGAGATGCAACATATCTTGTACGAAATTGCGTCAAAATCTGATGGGGTTTACAAACAGTAGACAGACAAAAGCACTTTCGCATTTCCAATTTCAGTATTAATTTATTCCAGAAGACAGCGATGACACACTCAGGCAGCGCAACATAATTAAAGCAGCAAATTTCACCAGCAATAGCACCAGTCAAAAAGACATTGATTCTTTGCTCAAATACCATCAGAACATGCAAGAGAAAGTCGCGGAAAACATGGTAATGCTCACTAAGAGCTTAAAGGAGCAGTCACAGATTGCTAGCACTATCATAAAAGCTGATACTGAGGTAACTATTCATCTTTTTTGTGAAGTGAAACTTGTTTAAAATAAATAAATAAATCAATTTATTTACCTGAAATATTCCAATAATTTACACATTAAAAATTAAGCAAATGGTTTTAAACTTAACCTACTTAAAAACTAACACACCTTGTAATGATGTCTCAAATATATTTGGGACCAATGCTGAATTTATGTGATTTGAAAATTCGATAAAACGAAAAGCAACACCAAAAAGAGACAAACATATTCATAATAGGATTTAGCATGCGAGAGAATGAGATAGAATACAAGTTATATATTTTTCTATTAGGCTATTTTTCTGCAGTTTCACGTCGTGTGAATTGCACACACACACACACACGTTTTTTCATACGTTCAACTCATGGCTGGCTCACTACTGAGCACAAGCTTCTTCTCAGATTGAGATGAGTTTGGCCAAAGTCCATCATGCTGGCCAAGTGCGGATTGGCAGACTTCACACACCAATGAGAAGAACTCTCGTGCATGCTGCTGCAGGTTACCTCACAATGGTTTCCTTTACTGTTAAATAAAGTGATAATTCATTACTAATGTATAGTCAGAACAGCTTGCCCAAAGATCAAACCCAACCACCCAAATAGAATGCCTAATGGCTAAACCAATAGGTAGGTAACTATTACACAATTGCTAAATTTTGATGAAAACTTTTAAAATTGTTACTTGAAAAGTTTCCAAAAATATGATACCCATGGCATTGCCTGCATGGATTAAGGTTTTATAAAACTCTTGGGAAAAGTCTGATACCAAAGGATAAAAAGTGGCCTATATGTGGAAAAGGTAACATACAGACATACTTTCGCATTTAAAATATTAGTTTGGTCTGTTTTAGGCATTGAAGAAATCATCAGACCTAACAGACAGGAATCTCATCTCTTTGAAAGTAGAGTCGGAGAGACTACAGCAGCACAGCCGCGGAGCGTGGAAATGTTGGCTCTGGCTTATGCTCGCTGTTGTGGTGGCCATATTTATTAGTAAGTACTTGTCATAAAACCAGCTAATTTCAATAATTTCACCCTCTTTGGGATGGATTTTCGTAAAATTGCTTATACAGGTTGTTAATGATTAAACGAACTTACAAAGTGAAGTTCTAATTATTATTTAAAACTAACCTAAATCTAACCTAGCCTTAATCCCGATTTTCAAGTCTCTAACTACAAAAACATAGGACTTTCATATGTTTTAACCTCCATTAAAACAGTACAAGATTTTCGTAAAACTGCTTATATACAGATTTTTATTATTTATCTAACTTAAAAAATATAGGACTTTCATACAAACTTCCAACAACCATTTCCATCATCCTGTTAAGTCTGAATTTTCTCGTAACCGTTTCTTACCTGATGTCTACACTATAGAAGGAGTCTACCTTCCAAATTTCAGGTTTGTATACTTTATAGTTCCTGAGATATCGTGATTAGTCAGTCAATCAGGAGTGAGTGAATGAGTGATATATCAAAGAAGATGAGTGCTCTGGCTTGGTGGGAGACTTCAGCTGTGTTGCCAACCTACCGGCTAAGACGTACCGCCAAGCAATTATTAAGCGTTTTGGGGGTTACTATGAGCTCTTATAGCAGGACAGATATTGAACTGCACTTAACTTCAAGGCACTGAACTGGTAGGCAGACACTGCATTGAACTGTGATGCAGTTCAATTTCTGTTCTGCTTTAAGAGCTCATAGTAACACCCTTGGTACGATGTTTTCCTTCCATCCACATTGGTAACTATTTTTCCTATCTCCGAAATAAGATTTTTATACCGATTTAGGGAGAAGAAACATAGGTGTAATACTGCCATACTCCTACCAGGTTAGCTAATAGCTCAGGTTGTGGGTATTGGAAATCTTTTTGACTGGTTATTTAAATATTTATTTTCTTTTCAGATATGGTGCTGTTTATGAAAGTGACAAGGAAACGGACATATGATGCATAAATATCGTACATCCCATTATTTTTAAATATACTGTAAGTTATAATAAATCTTTATTTACCTAATTTATATTAAGTTTTGTACATTTTGATTTATAGGGTTTATATTATTTTGTTGTATAAAATTGTAATATATTGAAATAAACTGTAGTCTTCAGCATCTACTCTTTGCTTTTAAATGATAACTGATAAATGATTTATTTATTTCACATAGGACAACTTGTGTCATTTATGATACGTCATGACTCATGACTCTACCACCAGGTAGAGTCTTGACGTATCATAAGTTCGGAATGTTGATTCTACTGAGAAGAGCCGGCAAGAAACTCAGCAGTTGCTCTTTTCTTAAAAAGAAAAATGTTACAATAAGTAAACAATACACAACACATAACTACGTTACGTTTATTTAGTAGGTTATGTAAGCAAAATCAAGTCTTAGTAACAAACTCAATTCTTAATTCAATTGAAATAGAATTAAGTTGAAGCCAGCTTAACTAAATGGCTGAAGTCGCAATACGTTCTTACCTCGAACTAAAAATGAAACTGTTATTATTGGATAATTTATCTAAGCAACATTTGTTTACATTTTCAATTCTTTAAAAGCTAAGGAAATAACTTTTCTAGGAAATAAACTGCATCAGAATCGGTCAATTCAGAGCCGGGAAAATTGCAATAGGCACTAGGCATAAATACAAACATACTACCGGTCGACTTCAGAGCCTTAGCTATTCTGTCTGTTGAAAATAGAGAGATGGTATTAAAGGAATACGAAAACCACACAACCAATGATTTGTAAATTTATTTTATTATATTCATTTTTAATAGAATTTCTACCTTACTAAGATATCTTATGCCAAATCCAATTTTGGTCCTTACGTTTTATATCAACTGCTACATATTCATTATTCGTGATTTTTTTTCTAAAGACCATTCACAATGTAAAATCAAATCTAAAATTGGTACCAAAAAATTTAATTGTTTCAAAAGATTGCATATTATAAATATACATATTATTATATGTATATAACTAACTCTTCATTGAAAAAATTAAAAACAATTTTTATATTTATTAAAGGGAATGATAAATAGTACAGGGGCGTTACTACCATCACTTAGAGCAGTATTATTTCAAACTAGCAGTTTTATGTCCAACTAGCAGTTGTATGTCACGTACCTCTACGTCCCGAAAATAAGGATTATAATTCTAAAACAGGAACGTCAACAATATTAAAACAGTACGGATTTAAGCCATGGTAGTAGGCCTCCAGGAAGTTAAAAGAAACTTTCTATATGTATTAAAACTTCTGATCCGAAGAAGAACAAGTGCGATGGTAACTATGGTATGGTACCTACTACATAGGGGCCTAGGTTGGTGTGCGCTTATACGAGTACATAGAGCTAAGAAGATTTAATCTTGCTTTGAAGTTATGAATAGAAAAATCTATTGTAACTTTTTAATTGCAACTACCGTTAAATCTACTATATTTGATTTTTTTAATGTGCGTGATTTTACTGGCCTTACTTATTTCCATTGAATACAATAATGTAACTATACAATAGTTTGCACGTAAAGATTGGTAAAATATTGAGGAGCATGGATGTAAAATATATTTTTTTTACGTAAAATTTGATACTCTCCAAATCTTAGAATAAGTATTGCCTGTGTTAATACTTCAACTTACATTAACTTTTACAGGCAGTAACACAAATATATCAGCGTGGAAAAATAAATAAATGAACTATCATTATTTAATAATTATTTATATATCTTTAGTTATATTGGTTTAACGTATTATATAGGTACTAATAGAACATTGCATAATATATTATTTTCGTTTCATTATTTTACGTATTTTAATTATATTTATTCATAGGAATTAATTGCACAACGCAATCTCAATCATCGGAATACAGGCTTTGACTGTATCCGTATTTCGTATTTTAAATACGTTTTTTTTCTTAGTACCTAAGTTATCTTGAAAAGTTAAGAAGTAATTCCGATTGGATTCATTGTCATAAAGAATCAAAACCAACCTGATGACGACTGCGTTGCGCTGTAATCCCAATTTTATTAGATAGATATAGATACATTCTGGAAATATTTCATCTAAATTTTTAATGCGAATCATATTCGCAGCAATATTTAAAGCGGGAACAATTTTTTTTTTTCATTTATGCCTACAGCAAAGTGACTAATGAACTCTCTACTTTTTGTCGTAGACATCGGTTAATTCAAATTTCCATATTTTGTTCGGTCCTATTTCTGTTACATAGAGGTGGGATCCGTTCCTCGTTACAGCCAAAGAATGTGGATTTGTAAAGCCCTGAAAGAAATAAATAAATTTAATTATGTCGCAGACAACGTCTATTGGTAGCCAATAAACAAGTGAATATAATTAAAATTATTAAAAAATACGACTGCACTGCCGTAGACACACGTACCTATCCTTAAAACATAACACTCCTTTTTTGGGCAGTCGTGTAATAAAAAACCCCCCTCGAATGGAAGTACGGCTACCACTGCTACTACGTAACGATACCACAGTCGATAATAACCTTTGGAATCTTATTCACTATTTTATTAAATGATATTTTTTTGTGAATCACTGGATATTGAACTATTGTGTAATATATTTTTGGAATCTACTCATCATTTTCTAGATGATGATTATATAGTTAATCTTATTTTCGAATATTTTTTTCAACTTTAGTCTTTAATGCGGAACCATGGTCACCCCATCAATTTTTTTTTAATTTTTACTAGCCTATGTCACCCGGAATAAGCTAGGGATTCTAATGATACCTCATTTATCAAAATCGGTTCAGGCGTATAGAAGTTATGGTGGAATATACAAACTCACATACATACATACATACATACATACATACATACATACATACACACATGAACCCTGAAAACAATATACTCCTTTTTTCAGGCAGTCGTATAAAAAGATAAAAAAAGAAAACTCTCACACTCTCTTTTCTCTTCTTTGCCTTTCACAATCATCATCATCTCAACCCATTGCAGGCCCACTCAGCACGAGTCTTTCTGCAGTAAGAGAATAAAGTCAAAGCCATAGTTCACCACGTTGGTCAAGTGCGGATTGACGTTTTCCTTCACCGTTTACGCAAAAAGTCATAAAAGCTATGTGTATAGTAGAAAATAATAACAAGTGAATATAATTAAAATTATTAAAAAATACGACTGCTCTGCCGTAGACACACATACATCCTTTGGAATCTTATTCACAATTTTATTAAATGATATTTTTTGTGAATCACTGGATATTGAACTATAGTGTTATATATTCTTAGAATCTACTCAGCATTTTCTAGAATATTTTTTTTCAACTTTAGTCTTTAATGCGGAACCATGGTCACCCCATCAATTTTTTTTTTAATTTTTACTAGCCTATGTCACCCGGAATAAGCTAGGGATTCTAATGATACCTCATTTATCAAAATCGGTTCAGGCGTATAGAAGTTATGGTGGAATATACAAACTCACATACATACATACATGAACCCTGAAAACAATATACTCCTTTTTTCAGGCAGTCGTATAAAAAGATAAAAAAAGAAAACTCTCACACTCTCTTTTCTCTTCTTTGCCTTTCACAATCATCATCATCTCAACCCATTGCAGGCCCACTCAGCACGAGTCTTTCTGCGGTAAGAGAATAAAGTCAAAGCCATAGTTCACCACGTTGGTCAAGTGCGGATTGACGTTTTCCTTCACCGTTTACGCAAAAAGTCATAAAAGCTATGTGTATTAGTAGAAAATAATAAAAAATAAAAAAAAAATCTTACTGTGCCTGGCTCCCAAGTGTCCAAAATATTTCCATTCACAGCATTGACGGTGAATCCTCTCACTGCGATATTCTGAGACGTTGGACCGTTCACTGCATATATCGTATCGCCGTGTGATGCCACTGCGAAAACGCGCCCCAGCGTCGGATCCTCAATGATGGTAGCAGGCTCCAACATTTTGATATAACTTTTCAAACCGGCTTGTGGACACACAATTCTCATATTCTCTCTATCTGCCACACAGACTATATCCAAGTGTTCCAGCAATGTGACACTGTGCGGCAGATTCAAGGTGAGAGTGTCGGAGAAAGACGGAATGGCAAAGAGGAGTGTGCCGGCTGCATTGAACTTCAAAATCTGATTGTTACAATAGCCATCAGCGACGAAGATTTCTCCTGTAGTTGCCACTGCTACCGATGTTGGCATGCAGAGCAATACGCGGTGCCTGTAGGGATATCCAGCTGTGAATGCTTCTCCAATTGTCAGGCTTGGGTACTTGTGATTTTTAGGTGTATACTGAAAAAAGTTTATGAGAGTTACAATTAATCCTTTTACCCGTGAGTTCAAGTCAGAAAGCATTGTAGTTGAGGCAAGTTTTCGCCCGATATCCATAGTAGAGTTTTGATCTGAATCTGAGTTCTAAGTTGGAATTTCCCCTATTGTGATATGGGCAAGTTTGTACTTTATAACTTAGTTTTTGGGCAGTCCCAGACATCATCTTTTAAATTTTATAGCCAACATTGCAACGTTTCTCATTTATAAATTTCACTATGTAGAGAAAAAATATTGAAACCTAGCTGACTTCGTCCGCGTGGATTGTGATTTTTTGGTTCCCGCGAGAACTCTTTAATTTTCCGGAATAAAAAGTAGCCTACGTATTATTTCAGACCATAATCTATCTTTATGCCATATTTGCAGATCCGTTAAGCCGTTCTGGCGTGATTGACTAACAAACATCCATCTATCTAAACTTTCGCATTTTAAATATTATTATAGAAGTATACTGTATGTAATGGTGTATATTCGTAGCATCTAGATGAGAAGATAAAAATATTAGACATGAAATCAGATTAAAAAAATTAATGGGACCTTAAAAACTTGATGCTTCGCCACGTCAGTGACCCACACATTGTCGTGATGGTCAACAGTCAGTCCATGAGGCATATAAAACGCATACGCCCCCCAGCTGTGAAGCACCGATCCTGTTTGGGGATCAAGTACTAATATCGTGTCCTCAATAATTGGTCCTTTGTCAAGATTTTGATATACATTGGATTCGTTGAACGTACTGAAAATGTAAATGTATTAATGGAGTGTAGTAAAATTATTTTTATCATAACAATTGCTTCAAAAAATAGAAGTAGGTACCTAAGTTATAAAAATTAAAAACCCAATAAAAATATAACTAAAACGCATCGTTCGAGCGTTGGTGCAAGTGGAACAAAATAAAATGTTACTTAAAAAAGTTAAAATAGGCCCTTTCAGGAAAACTAGGTATCTTTATACAAATCATACGAATGTGTGCTTTACCATTTTAATACCTAAACTAAGTTGATCATTTTTCCGCTAAATGAAATTAAAAAAAAAACTAAAGTAAAGGCAACTTAATCATTGATCAAATTTTATCACCCTTTTTATATTTTATTCATTTTATTAATGTTTGCGCATTGTAAACTGTGTATAATATTATGTTACCTTTCATCCCACACTCTTTCGGCCCGGTGGAAAATTACAGGTTGTCCCAAAGAATTTATTGAGACAGCAGTTATTTGCCCCACATTTAGCGACTGTTGTGGCCAATCCTTTACTTCCTGCGGTCGTAACACAATTTCGTCTTTTGGCTGAAATGAATTTTGCTACCATTGAAATCATCTGCGAGGGAACAAGGTTATCGGAAATATAGATTGTTAAGTCCAATAAACTTACCAGATGAAGATCGAGACTTTTCAAAAGATTATCTTCGTTCCCATAGCTGAAGTAGTCGAAGTTATCCCTTACCGTTTCGGGTTCACAATTAATACCGTATAATGAAAAAACTAACAGAAGCGCCGGCCACATTTTTGATAATTCTGTGATTTGGCGTTGGAATTCTTTTGATGTGTACTAGGAGTGTATTGATTGTTGGTTCTTAATAACCACCACGCATGCGCGTTTCAGTAATGGATTTTCAGCTTGCACGACTAAATTACTGCAATATTATCAAGGTCAAAAGAGGTACCATGAAATGGAAACACAATTTGTTAACTATCATACGTTTATTTCACGTAAATTCAACAAAATAGGTCATAAAAAACAAAATTATCACCCTTCTTCCAGGACTGTAAAGTGACAAATGAGGCATCTTACATTAGGCTATATACGAAAATAGAAGATGAAATTTAATTTCTTTTCCTACCAAATCAGTCTCAGGTATTCTTTAAAACGTGGCACATTTGGAAATTCAAAATTTTCTCGGGATTTTTAAGGCATTTTTGATTGGGAGGAAACACTTAATTGTATGAAATGAAGGTTGGTGGTTCTTCCTTAATCATTGTCCTCTATAAGGGGAGTTGGGTTGGTCCCATATGTAACCTGTCTCGGTCATGGAGCACACTGCATTGTAATATCTACCGGGGCTGCGACAGTATGACCATGCAGGGCATTTGCATCTGAACAATATTTGAAACTCCTCCTTGCATACTTCGTTCCACCAACAGGTTCTCTGAAAAATTTTATGATATTTTATAACCATTATAACCAATATTATTTATTTCAGTAACTCAGTTCAGTACCTATTTTATTACTTCTGTGAATAATAACTACACTTTTATTTTAGTTTAGCTTTTATTTTATACAGTTTTATTTATCAGAATGTAAAAACCATCGAGACCAAATTATTGTATCGTAACCTTTATCTAAGTACCTATATATTTTTATATAATTAGCTGATAAATACAAATAGGCATAATTACTTATAACCTATAAGATTGTAGGTATTTGCGGTTCATATTGGGGTTTCCATTGCATTATAATTAGGAATCTATATATCTGTCAAACAATTAGTAAAATGTGTATAAAATCTTACCTCAGTAACATATCCCTTTATAGATTGGTCGGAATTACTCCGTTTGCTTACTGCAGCACATTCAAACGCTGCATTTAGCACAAGTATATATGTAATTGCTAAATACATAATTATATTCGCTGTAGATCCACAACACTAGTTTTTAATAATAAGCAATCACAATCCTTGATATCACTTATGGCATTTTGAAATAAATTTTTTATTTTAAAGTAGACATCGCTCCCCTGTCAAAGCTTTGAGGTTTCGTAAATGTACGGGAATGCGCTGTCTGTTATAGGTAGGTATATAGTACCTATGGTAGGTGTGTAGTGAAATTGAGACAGACAGATTCTAAACTGCTGCATTTGAATCGTTGTAGAGTCTCTCTTTTCGTTTTTTTTTTTATTATAGCATCAACTAACTATAAACTGAGTATGTTTAGCAAAGTAAATGCACCATAGATGGTTAGTCAGTAGGTAGCCACCTAACCATGTTAATTGTAGTTAACTGTAAAGTTAGTGGTAGTCAAGTCAACTGTATTTTTACATTAATAGTAAAATGTTATAAGTCAAATTTTGGTAAAAAGTAGAAGGCCAATGGGATCAAAAGTATCTTAGCGCGCCTTGTAAGCGCGCCATATTATCTTAGTAGATCATGCGATTATTTATTGATAATATGCTTTCATTTAAGTACGTTTAAATTTACTTATCTTATAAGTTGATAAAATAGATATAAACACCTGGGTATGATAACGTAAAAAGTAATTTTATTTATTGTTTCATTTTTATAAACTAAAAAAACTCTCCTTAACTAAAATAAATAAATTAATAATAGATTTACAATAATTACAATCTAATTTCTAGTAGGATTTTCGTAAAACAAAAAAATTATTTTAAAAATCCTCGTCTTTTTAGTAATAATAATTAATCTAGCTCGTAATTGTTAGAAATGTACTTAACATATTTTACAAATAAATCAGTTAGGACTTAGGATAGTTTTATACTAGTCTTGCAATAAGATTTTAAAGATAAATATTTTATATCTTATCTTTCCTGAAATAGCGAGACGAGTGTAAAAGTTCCTTATTTCTTAACATCAACAACACTTCGTTTTATGTTAGCATTATTCAATGGCACTTAGATAAAATAAATATGGCATATAAATTCATAAAAGTCAGTAAAACATTATAATAATTATAATATGAAAATCGGCAAAAGAATATAAACAAAGCAGAGTGAGTGATAGGTCAAATACAAGTATATATAATATTATAAATGCGAAAGTGTGTCTGTCTGCTACGCTTTCACGGCTCATCTGTTAAACCGATTTTAATGAAATTTGGTACAGGGGTAGCTGGTAACCCGGGGAAGGATATAGGCTACTTTTTATTCCGGAAAATTAAAGAGTTCCCGCGGGAATCAAAAACCTTAATCCACGCCGACGAAGTCGCGGGCATCATCTAGTACAGTATAAATTAGTTCAAGTACCTTTCTTCGATATACTTGTAACCTAGTCATTTGGCAGTTTTACCTGGAAAGTTTCTCGGGAGTTTTGAAAATTGGTGTATTATAGATTTCGAAGAAGCAAGAGCACGTCGAAATCTATAAAATACACCAATTTTTAAAACTCCCGAGAAACTATCCTGGTAACCCCCTTTTTGAGCACCAAATGACTGGACTATTGGGGCTAATTTAAAAATTAATCGATATCCTCATAGGGGTAACTTCTCTACATATCTAGATAAAATCAGTCGAATACTTTTTTCGAGCACTAAGCCTCATTTACAAACTTTTATGAATTTAATACATTGATTTATAGTAGACTAAAACTTTCATCAACTTTGGTTGAAAACTACCTACCACTACATTTGGAATTTCGAATAAGTCTACGGCCTAAGCCTTATTTATATTTCGCTATGAAGATTTATCTACATGGCCCTAAATTCCATCTCGTTGTTATCGATGCTTTCTTGTTCCTGTCGCCTGTGTAGGGTTTCCGCTTCTTTCCTGAAAATATTATGATAAAGGTATCTAATTGGTAAGTACGTAAGCTTAAGAGAAGTCTATCGATTGTTCTAAACTCTAAACCGTGCGATTCTATAGGCTAGGGCAGGGGCTAGGGTGTTTTGGCAGTAGATAAAAAAGGTAGAGACACAAAAAATAATTAATTTATCGAGTGACATAGGTAGGATATCATTTATACTCCAATTATCGGACGACTCTGAGACATTATACCTGTAGAGTGTTTACTTATTCATCATGGCCATTGATGTAATTTTTCTTTATTTTGTCCGTTAAAAACGAGCAAATTATACCAAACAAGAAATAATTACATATAAATTAAAACGAATAAAAGAAATAAAATAATTCTTTACTACTTACGAATATTTATTGGTAGAAGGCATGAATATACTCTTGGGGCAGAGCCGGTAGTAGGGCCAGCACTCCCCGCCAGATTCTCCTGCGCGTTGGGCCTCCACATATTCCTCTAGGAGCTTCGCGTACGGTGATTTATTAGGGCTGCGCGAAAAAAAGGCGTGAGGTTTCGTGGGACACACGATAAAAGCGAAGATACTACGATATGCTACGTTATTTAAGAACTATTCTTAAATAACGTAGCATATCGTAGGCCCGGCTATTAGATATCAACGTAATTAATACGGTAATTAGTTACGGAGTTACGCCTCTCAAACTCAGGCCGTAGCACGTGCACTGGTATAGGTATACATGATGCTTGTAACAACTATGTATACTTACTTAATATAGATTACAGGAATTTGATCTTAGGAACCTCTTCCTTCGACCAAATCTTCCTACTTATCCCTAGTAGTTGAAATTTTGGTTTCACTGACCTCGTTCCCAAAAAAACATCAAGTATCTACCTATAGGGAAGGTACCTAAGATACTAACCCAAAATATAATATAAGTATAGCTTCCTAGAAAATCAAAAGTATTCATTACCTAAAGAATAGCTTCATGACTTCGCCAACGAAGCCAAAATTCTTCAACGGGTGCGCGTGTATCTCGCAGATGGCTCGCAATAGACACTCTTTGCCATCCAAACCGAAGTTTGCCAAGAGATCCTCTGCGATGCCATACAGTAGTGCTCTAGAAATGAAAAAAAGAAAAATCATAATTTTTGATTACTTTGAGTAGGTAATTAATCAATACAATTAAAAAAACAATTTGGAACTTTCAAATCTATTTGAGACAAATATTTCCACCGACAACTTTCTTATTCTACATAGTTGGACCAATTTCGGTGAAACTATAAATCATACACTTAAACCTTCTTAAAAAATTCCTCTTACCGAGAACCGTATAAAAATCGCTGTAGTATGGTGTCTGAAATAAGGGTGAATGGATGCAACGACTTAGCCAGAGGTACCTTGTTTTAATAGTGATGCCTCAAAAAACATACTACACACTACGAGACCTCTCACACACGTGACAGTAGTCTGGAGGCTAACGTGACCATAAAATGGCTCGTCACTTTCCCTCGACAATAAAGTTATCACTTATCAGGAATTCGGACCACACCATGACGCTATATTAGTAAGAAATCGTTTCAAATTCGTACGACGCTATCCGGTGTCGTTGCGTAACTTATTTGGTCACTAGACCGGTAATAGGCACCTGATACGAATTTTCTATTACTCCGTAAAAATTTACTATCTAACATCTGTTCCGATTTAATTAATAACACAGTCGCTGAGTTCTATCGAAATGGTTATTTCTGGAGAAAAGAGTTTCCTTGAGGGCCACTTTTGACTGAATTGAGAAGACGCAATGAACGACAAAACGCAATGCGACGCAGAAATTACTGATATAAATTTTCTTCGGCTTAAAATGTTAAACCACCTATACGGAGTCTGGATTCCTACGTTTTCCTACCGACTGGATGATCTGTTCTTGGATGGTATTCATAGACTTGATAAATATTATAATCAAGTCAAGTCAAAAGATCTTTATTCCTGTACAAATACGTGATGATAATAATTAATAACGGTAAGTGCCTGTAAGAAAAGCCCAGCACATCAAAATGTACCTACTCACATACATAATTTCCATTATGATGATTTACTTATTAGCTAGGTAACAAATTATCCTTATTGCAATTCCCAGAATCATACAATTACCTCTCTCCACCGTGAAACCTGTCCAACACCTTGCTCTCAGCCTCAGGCGGGATGGCGTCTCGTGTCGACCTCCTCCCCCTCCTGTTATCCAAGTACTGTCCCACATAGTCCGCCATGACGGACGCTGCAACATTTCCCATGGATCGCGCGAAAATTGGAGGCAGATCGCCATAGGGATTTTCGTTATCGGTCAAGCCCAGTTTGTCGAAATCAACTGCAAATAAGAATTATATTTGTTATTTTATATTATAATCTCACTTTGTGCAAAGCAATGATGAGGTCTAGGTTGGATCGCGCTTGCCTAGAATATGTTTAAATTCACTCTTGCCATGAAGGTATTCATACAATTAATCATACAACAACTAATACATTAATATACCCGTATCCCAAAATATCTGTACTAACAAGGTTTTCCCGTACCTTTTTATTAAAAGGATCCTACACAGTCGCTAGATACTAAATAAAGGTATTCTGTTTATTGCATTTGCGATAGTGTCGTCAGCTCTTCCACTAGTTATTAATCACACTAATATTATAAATGCGAAAGTGTGTTTGTTTGTTGGTTTGTCCTTCAATCACGCCGCAACTGATCGACTGGATTTTTGCCATGGGTATAGTTGAGGACCTGGAGAGTGACATAGGCTACTTTTTATCCCGGAAAATTAAGGAATTCCCGTGGGAATAAAAAAATACATACCTAAACCACGCGGACGAAGTCGCATGCATTAGTTAGTAAATGATAATGTGGTTTTATTGGAGAGCTCAAATTGACCGCAACTCGCGTGATGGGGTCACCATATAAACAGTAAAATATCATCAGGCTTTGTGTAAAGCAATACTAGGGAGTAGAAACTAGTTTTGCTTATGTACTCTAAGAGGGTGGTGAGAATTAGACGGTGGTGGTGGATTATTAGTTTTACAATATTGTTATGCAGAATGAACGTCAATATTTCATTTAAGTTACCCACTGTAAGAACTACCTACATTAGATCTATCATTACCATTAGATGCATTATGTTATAACTGTTTACGTAATTTATTACAAATCCGTCAGTAAATTACTACGGTATCTAATTTTATGTTATTGTTATATGCATACTTTTTAGTTTCTACTCGTTTCACCTCTACTTGAAATCTACGAATTCGAAAATACTGACTTTGGATTTCCAGTTGATACATTATGGTACCTGCAAAATAGTTGGTCTTAATTTCATTAAAAAATATTATAATTATCTTGGTTTCTAGAAAGTGTCTGTCTGTTATTGCGTACTTATTTGTACATATATTTTTCGATTCTATGTTTTTTTTCTTTTTAGAATATTTACATAATAATCCATCCCCATCGTGAAGAAACCACAAAAGTTAGTTGAACCTTGAAAAGAACATAGATGCTCAAAAATTTCGTATTAATGCAAGTCTTTGCCGAACCCATCAAATAATTTTATAATGGCCGGAACACATACTACACAGAAAACCATTACCCTTCTTCTGTTGCAGTCGGATAAAAATAGGATTTGCCTTTTTTGTATCTTACAAAAAAAACTTTGCGAATTTAATTTCAATAAGTCAAATTTCTTACCAAACAAATACTTACATTGAAATAATATTTCCTTATATTAGGTAGTTTGAAATATAACACTTGTTATTATGAATGCGGGATAAAACACTTACTTGTAAACGGAAAACTAACAGTCATGTTAGACAGGAACCCTTTCGGAGGATGCCTTACAAATGGCATTGATATAGATGGTGTGATCGCCATTGTGGTCCCCGGCGGTAGTGCCAGGCGTCCATCGTTTGTTATCCAAAGGATTCTTTTCTGGCGTGAGTGAGGGACGTTCTCTTTAGCTAACTCCTCCTGGTTCTCTGGTGACGCCATCGGCAGAAGTGCTGCGAGTGCTATACTGATTAAAACGCGTGGGATTCTCTCCATTGTAAACCTGTTGAAGATATATATCTTAATAACTCAATATTGAGTTATTGTAACAATTCATCCAAGACATAAAGATTGATTAACTAGAGCCTAGACTTTGTTGCTAGATAAGTATTATCATAGAGATAATTAAAGTAGGTTCTAAAAGAAAATGTATGTGGGGTTGCTAGAGTAAAACTATATTTTGAGGGTCTTCAAAAACATTGTAAAGCGCGCCCACAGAGCGCGCCACAATATTGACAAAGTAATAAAGGAGTCACAATAACTTCCAAAGCCCGTAATTAAAACATAGACAGTAGAGTCCTAGAATCTCAATTCTCAACTGACTGAAGCGTGAAGGTTAGAAATGCAAATGACATTGTTGATTTGTTATGTTATTGATACCCATTGATTTGATTTACACTGTAATAAATTAATTTTTATCTTTTTACAGTTTATTTTAATATTTTGGTTTAGTTATAAAAATGAATATTTCGCATTGCAAACACCTGCAAGGTTAGAAATAGCGGCGACTATAATATGAATATAGAAGAATTTATAAAATCTATAGAAATGCAATACAAAATTGATTTTACTTCGCTGCCACAGTGGAAGGAACTTATTGAAATAATGAATATAGTTCAGACGGACTATAAAATGAAACTTCAGAATGTAGCAAATCGTAGATATCAGATTTTACAAAATATTTTCGTACAGAATTCAAGACTCACTCCATTTGAGCTAACTGATAAATTTGCAAGAACATCTAAATTTTGGCAAGATATGGAACTTAATCTTAAAAAACGTAAATCTTCCAAAATAAAAGAACAACCTATATTTAAATGTAGTGATGAAAGTATGAATGATATTCAAGAAATAGTGGGTGAAGTGAGTGCTAATGAATCTCAGGCCCATCCTAATACAGAAGAAATACAATCGAATAATGAATTAGTTTTAGATGAAAGACAAGATACCGATCTTGAACTTAAATCGCCTATATCTCCTCGCCTTCCTGTTAATATATACACAAATCAGCATAAAATGATTTCTCCCCTTGGATCAAACTACACGCCCTTTATTAGTTCAAAAGTAGAGTTAAGTCACACTGATTTGAAATCAAATAGTATTAAAGAAGAACAAAGTGAAACAAAACTAGTAAAATCTTACCCGAATAAAATAATTATAACAAACGATACCACAAAGAAACAGTCAATGAAAATATGTTTGACAAATTGTTGCACTGAATATTTGCATATAAAGTTAAAAAAAAAATATCTGATTATTCCAACTTTAGAAATTTCAAGATATATCCTTGTACACCAATGAAATTGTATGCTGGCTTAACAGTCACTTTAAAGCTAACATATTCACTTAAAAACAAAAATGACGATAATGTTTCAACTTCTCTTCATTTTAGAATCTGTCGTAACGTGCTCAATGAATTGTCTGAAGAAATTCTGATCATTCCAATTGCAAGCAGTTTTATAAACTCAAGAACAATAGCAGTTACCGAATCTGTTTACATTCCTGCAAATTATAGCTGGCACGTAACACCAATACTTGGCTACCCAAAAGCAATTGTGCATATTAAAAATACAGATGATGCATATTATTATTTACACATTAAAAAAAAATTTGTCGATTATACCAAAGAATTTGGGGAAAGTATTAAATCAGATGATGGTATAAGTCCGGACTCGGAGAGCTTAGTTCAAAGGATGGAGGATAAAGAAATTGAACTCCGAAGTACAATTTTGTCCACACCAAATTCTAAGCAAATAATTACACATTTTGATGAGGTAATTAGTGACGATAATGATTTAGTGACTACTGGGGATATTGTTGAATTAGTTTTAAACGATATAATAACTCTTGCTCTTGAACCTTTTATTTTTAAACAAACTTATTTGCGTATTCCACCTCGATCCAGGAAATTCGTTATAGTGTATTTTGCAAACGTACATCATGTGGGATGTCATCAAAGTTGTTATGATTTAACATTTAATGATTTTGAAAACAATGATATTACAATAACTAAAACAATAAAAGTTTTTGCTGAGGTGTTACCTCATCCTATTACACTGCAACCGAAAATACTTGATATGAGCAAATCACCTGTAAGCTTTGGTTATTGGAAAGATTACTTCACAATCACGAATTCACACAAGATTTTTCCAGTTACAATAAAAATTAAAACAACCACAAAAATGAAAAAGATATTCAACATAGCGCCCATGGAGACTTTAGTTCCGGCACAATCGAGTGCCAAATTTTATATTATGAAATGTGGAAGAAAAATTATAGAATCGATAGAATCTGATGATCTAGCATATTTTACGATAAAAATTCTTATTGTTGGACAAAAATCTGTGTACCGAAACGTTCCTCCAATTTTTTATGAGATCATAGCACCATGTGGGACTGAGTTTAAACGAGTTTATGGAACCAAATATTTCACTGATATTGTCGATTCAAGTGAAATAAATGTAAATGATTTTCCAGAGCCCTTTTGAATGATTTTTTTACTGCACCTACTTAAATATTAAAAATTTAATGAATAAAGGAATTTTATTAACTGTATAAAAATTGTATTGAAATATAATCATAAAACCACTGAACCTCGACCGCCCACACTCCGCCCACCTTATGTCACGAAAAAAAATATTTTAAGATCCATCTTCACGTTGGAGAAAAAAAAGCAATAATTTACTTTCACGCGTCATAAACATTACATTAACAAGTGAAGTTTCAAGGAATGCCGTTGAAGACGGCAAGGATTAAACCTGCCGACCGACTTTTATGTGTTACAGGTCAAGTAAGATTGTTCCCGCATAATATTCCAGTTTAACTCTTATTGGCAGGTCGTGTACCGGTTCTGAACAATCGAGCTGTAAATCGAAGTTATCGATGTTTCATTGATCGCCTGTCGCTTACAAAGACGTTTCTTAATGAAACGTGCGTAATAATGACATCATTAAACATTATATTTGTATCGATGTGATACCTAACATGTATACCATTTAACAATTGAGAAAATAAAAACAACTCGCATGGGTAAAAGTTTTACTCTCACTAGTGAATTTTACATTGTTTAACGCAAAGATTTCGCATTAAAAAAAATTCATTCATCAATCATTAAAAAAAATCTTGAAGCAAAAAGGAACAATAGCAGTAAAATTACAGTATAGCACATTGTTGGATTGTTCAGCTTTCGATTTCATTCAATTACAGCAGATTATACAAATCATTGACTGCCTCGTTGGTCTAGTGGTTAGCATAGTCGACTGCGGATCACGAGGTCCTGGGTTCGATTCCCGGTCGGGTATAAAAGTTAGGTATTGGGTTTTTCAATTAAGAAATTCTCAGTGCCAGCCCGGAGTTGGAAGTTGGCGGTGTTTCACCCCCGTGTATCGGAGAGCACGTTAAGCCGTCGGTCCCGGTTATTATCACTAGCATGATAATAATCGTTAAAGCCCGCCAACCCGCATTGGAGCAGCGTGGTGGGTCTAAGCTCTAATTCCCGCTCTCCTATGAGAGTGGAGGCCTATGCACAGCAGTGGGACGTTAATAGGCTGTAGTGATGATGATACAAATCATCAAATCTCGTACAAATGTTTTAGGGGTGCATGAACAATGATTTGCAAGCATCTATGCATCTCCCTAAGTAGAGTTACTAAGTTGAAAATATCTGATTTCGATATTCTTATACAATCGCACTACAGCCACACGATTATATCTACAGCTACCTATCACCACAGAATAGGTAATACCTACTATATGTCTTATATTCATCATATTCATGTTCCTACAATTAATTCAAATTTATTTAATTTATGATTAGCTATCGAAATAATTTTCACCACCATTAAGTAGGTACTTAACCACATTCGCACAGACAATTAGACCCATTGTCATAGTTTGGTGACAGAAGCGAAACGACGCGACGCGACGCGATACGATACGACGCCTTAGAAAATGACAAACTTGTCTAAGCGGTAGGCCACGTGAAGGTTCAGCTACTGTTTGATATTGTCGCGTCGCGTCGCATCGAGGCGCGGTGTCGCGTTTGTCGCTCACGTACGACAATGGGTTAATGACAATGATCCGAATTCAAAGCGGATAACGAATTCGTAGGCTTTCCTTACACCGTTATTATAATATGTCGGAGCATTGTTTTGTCACCGACAATTGAGGGAACAGTCACGAGTTTGTGTTTTTAGTATTTCAAGCATAATTTACTCATGAAAAGTAGGCGCGTGTCAAATGTTAGCGTTGTTCCGCATATTATGAGAATTTTCTTGTAAAATACATGCAAAATGCAAACGCTTTTACGGACTTGGCCTTATTTTCAAAAGCAAAGCTTGGCGATTTTCTAAATTTTCTTCGAGTAGCCTTTGGCAGTTTAGTCAGGTAGTTGCTCGAAGTTCTCCGTAAACGATTTATTTATTACCAGAATTCGCTCAGCCAAATTCATAATAGGTTACGTGACTTATTATTTGATGTGGCTTTGGAGGGAAAATAGTTGGAAGTAGCCACGACTGAACTGTACCAAAAATCACTATAGAGAATATTGAGTAAGTAATCACAATAATTTCCGGCTCTAGTTTACAAGCGCATTGTGACTAGATCTTAGATAAGACTACCTAAACTGGTAGCTTAATCTTTGTATAGCGAAACTTTTAGCTTTTACTTTTTTTTATCCACTACAAGTTAGCCCTTAATTGCGATCTACCTGATGGTAAATGATGATGCAGTCTAAGATGGTAGCGGGCTAACCTGTGAGGCAGTTATATTAAATCCACACCCCTATTCGGTTTCTACACGGTGTTGTGCCGGAACGCTAAATCGCTTGGCAGCACGTCTTTCCCGGTAGAGTGGTTCTAGCCACGGCCGAAGCCTCCCACAAGGCAAATATATGAAGATAAGTAGTCAACGTTACAATATTTCACAGCAAGAAATTCATCGATGGCTATAATAAATTTAGTATCCAACACAGGTACTTATCCAAGAAAAAAGGTTTTTATTTTTCAATGGCAGTTTTTATGTTTTTTATTGGGAAACATGCAATAAAGTCGTGTAACTACTCAACTCCAAAAAGGGTTTGAGGGATGGGGTCAAGAACGTAAGTTGTCAACGAAATCCAAATAAAAAGGACGCCTGTTCTGTACCTTTACAAAATTTCTAATTGACACCCTTTCTTACAAACCGTAAACCCACTTGTCATGCTCATCGTCATTCACACATGCATAAATAGGTACGCTATCGAATATCGATAAGATACGAGATCGATCGATGAAGTGTCACTATTACATTGTTAACACGAAATGTTTCGCATGCGTATAGGTATTTCTTTCGCTGTGCGAGTATCATGCATAATTGCAAATTTGCTTTTACTATTTACTATTGACTGCCTCGTTGGTCTAGTGGTTAGCATAGTCGACTGCGGATCACGAGGTCTTGGGTTCGATTCCCGGTTGGGCATAAAAGTTAGGTATTGGGTAGTCGACTGCGGATCACGAGGTCCTGGGTTCGATTCCCGGTCGGGCATAAAAGTTAGGTATTGGGTTTTTCAATTAAGAAATTCTCAGTGCCAGCCCGGAGTTGGAAGTTGGCGGTGTTTCACCCCCGTGCCTCGGAGAGCACGTTAAGCCGTCGGTCCCGGTTATTATCACTAACATGATAGTAGTCGTTAAAGCCCGCCAACCCGCATTGGAGCAGCGTGGTGGGTCTAAGCTCTAATTCCCACTCTCCTATGACAGTGGAGGCCTGTGCCCAGCTGTGGGACGTTAATAGGCTGTAGTGATGATGATGATGATGATTTACTATTTGCTTTTTAGGTATTCAGTTTCAAAATAAGACTAGTACTGAGAATTTCTAGTCAGACAAGCCCAATACTTAATTATGGCCCGACCCGAGACTCGAACCCGGGACCTCGCTGGCCGCAATTGAACGTGCTCACCACTAGACCAACGAGGCAGTTGCCTCATCTAGTAATAATTGATAATTATCAAATCCCTGTCGCCTACTTATTACACCAAGTTTAAAACGAGAGCGCCAAAATTCTTTAAAAAGTGAACTTGTTAATGTTCCGACACCTCGTAAAAATTCTTTTATCTCAACCTTGACATTTTCAAGGTTAAACACTTTAACTCCGAGTAGTTATTAAAGTTGTTTTCATTACATAAGTATTTCTGAAGTGCCCGTTTGTCGTATTCTGTAATAGGTACGGTAATACCACAGAAATAGGTAGTAATACCTATTACCTATTCTATGGTAATACTAATTATATTCCATACCTGAGGAGATTTCTTAGGGGTGGAATTTCTAAAAAATCTCCGCGTGCTTGCCTCAAAGGAATCCACTACGGCTATACGTTGATACCTATATCAGAAAACAAGTGAGCATAATTTAAAAGAAAAAGATGCGCGCCGAATTGTGAGTCTCCTCCTTTTTTGGAAGTCTGTTAAAAATTGAAGAGCACGACAGGGTTGCCATATTTATACAGAACTAGCTGATGCCCGCGACTTCATCCGCGTGGATTGAGGTTTTTTGTTCCCGCGGGAACTCTTTAATATTCTGGCATAAAAAGTAGCCTATGTGTTAATGCAGACTATAATAATTACCTATTGAAGTCTGTTAAAAATTTAAAAACACGACGAGGCCGTACTTAATTTAAAAAAAAAAAAAAAACACTGTCACTGATACAACAAAGAAACTCACATACATGATACCCTGAAATCAAAACAATCCTCATTTTGGGCAGTCGTGTAAATAAGTCAGTCAGGACTCAGGAGTCAGTAGGTACAAGAGCACCTACAGTTTTTTTCCTACGCGGGCTAGACTGATTTTTTTTTTAACAAGGTATTGTACAGGAACGCTAAATCGCTTGGAGGTTTAACGTTCCTCTAAAATCTAAATAGTTAGCTTGGATGGCTGCAGCTGTACATTTTACTTTAGCCCATAGTAATATGCTGTCAGCCAATTAGTTTTTTTTTTAATTTATTTAATATTTTGTACCTACCAAAAACTTACTTATGAAATACTTAGAAAAACAGAAACATACTCGTAGTGGACAAGGAAGCACTTATCTCAATAAGTGATCTCTAGTCTCTACCAGTGAGTACTTAGTGATGGTTATGTGACTCGTCAAAGCGAAATTAGGTAGATATATAGAGGCCAGAAAGACAGTAAAGTATGGCCTACTTGCTGTAATTGCTGATTGTTCGTAAATCCTCATTTTCAGATGACCTAAGCCAAATCTAGATTTCCGTCAGTGCATTGAGGTATTGTGAAGACGTAGGCAAGGTGCCATACAGAACGCAAATCGCGCCATTTCATCTGCCAAATGCGTTATTGTTTTAAGTTGCGGTCTCCTTTATTGCACCGCAAGTGCATTGTGCTAGCTTACTGTAGCACGTGTCTTTGCTTAAAGATTTTATAAATACCTTTATCTAAGTAAGATGGTAGGATCTTTTACGCGACTGATCCCAAATTTGAACTAACAGAATATGAAAAGAGCGGAAACAAATCAAATTTATATTGTAGAATGTAGATAATATTACCTATATCTAACTTCCTTCCTTCCTTATCTACTTCCTTCCTTCCTTCGTCCACTTGGAAGTTTTTTAAAATTGATTAAGGGGGGATTATGTCCCGGGGAAGGACATAGGCTACTTTTTATCCCGGAAAATTAAGGAGTTCCCGCGGGAATCGAAAAAACTTAGTAGGTACACGCGGATGAAGTCGCGGGAATCATCTAGTCTAGCCTAGTCATTCATAAATATGCATGAATATAAAAATCGTTTTAAGTGATAAAATTTGCATCATTACTTTCCATGGAAGATGCGTTAACGACACTTTATCGCGAGACCAAAATATAACCTCAATATGAAAAGCGCGAAAAAATTCAAAACTCGTTTCCATGAAGCAGTCACGACAACAAAAACTTGTCATACCCCTAAAATAAAACAGATACATCTTCTTTATAAAGACGGTGACCTCCTATAGACCCTGGCATTAAATTTTTTTGCCCCCGATGCGACTTCGAAGAATAATTGCACGTGAAAGTAGCTATACTTATAATTGCATACTACCTAGCACTTTAACTAGGCTGCATTTTACCAACCAGTATAGATAGCGAAGTTGCTAATTGCAATAAATGTTTGAAGGAAAACTTAAATTACTTTGCTATGTATAATCTTCTATAAATATGACTAGGGTTACTGTCTGATCATTAATGGACAGACACACACACATTGCAGAGTTTAAAAAATGTTTTCTTCAATATGTAGAGACTATGCCTATGATATCAGGTCTTTTGCTAAAATTTGTTACTTGCGGGATGGTGTGCAGAATATCACGTGAAATTTGTTTGCAAAGTGTTCCAAACTTTACCTGATTGCTCCTTTAAAAACAACCCCTACAAAGGGTTCCTTGTTCTGCATTCTCATTTTATGGAAATTTTACCTGATTGTCCTTTTAAAAAAACGACCCCTAACTAAACCAAATTCCTTGTTCCGCGTTCCGATTTTAGGAACATTTCGAATAGGTTTTCCTACTGAGTGCAAGATAGTAGGTGAAAATTCTTACCCGTTGAAATGTTCAAAACCTCGACAAGCACAACACAGAAAAAAGGATGAAGTCCCGATACACTAATTCACTATAAACGTCCCTGACGGACGGATCATCACAAAATGTATCCAATATTACTGTGCACGCACTCGTCGGTTAGGTTGCGTCGTTGCCAAAATTTCGCTAACTTTCGGGCACACTCTCGCATAACAAACACTATGTCTTGCCCTCCTTTGTAATAATCCGCCTCGGATTTCCCTCGACTTCGTTTATTTTTTGGGTTCGACAGTTTAAAAAATTGACGCACGCTAGCCCTCGCGTCCTTTGACTGTCGAAGTGCGGTATTGATGAGTCTGTAGTTGGTATTCACTTGTCGCCGAAACTCTCTTTGCTAATTGGGATGCACGGAGCGTCCTGCGCTTTCCTCTGCTCGTAACAATGGACAGGCAGCGCCCTGGGGTGACACTGACAGGTTGGTCGTCATCGTATCGCGTGGAAAGGCCTAATTGTTCATAGTTGATAGTTTGTGATGAGTATTGCGGGCGGTACGTCTGCGGTGCGGGTATGGAATGGAGGCTTGCGCGTAGCAAGCGTTTGACGTCGGCTCGCACTTGGTTACTGGGTTAGCGGTGCTCCTTTTCCTGCTTCGCTTAATGGGCATCATGCCTACTTGCGGGCAAACCCGCTCGGGAATCCAATCAAACTTGAAATGTAAATTTTTTAATTCATACCTACAACTCGAAGATCTACTGATAGATTTACTTCGATTTTTCAATGTCGCACGTCGCCTAACAAATTAATTACATGCAAAGGTCCAATTTTTTTCGAAAATGAGGCATTAGGCATTATCAAATGCGACTAAAATATTTCCCTTTCCTTTCGAAATAAGCGAAAGGGTTGAGCTTGAAATAAGCGAAGGAGGATAAACATTTTCAAATGGTCCGACGTCAGAATATACTTAAGTATCGCCTTTCAGATTTTCTATCCACATTTCAATAGATCGCTATTGAAAATTAAGAGATTACCAACCTTTTTTGCAAATTGGATAAAACTCACGTTTCTTATTAAACTGTATAATATGCTAATTTAATGTTAATAGGATACAAAATAAATCTTCCTTTAGACACAATTGCATCTTATTGCATATTCTTTGGGTGCTCGATGTCTCTTGAAATGCAGCGGTGCAATGTAATGAAAGCGAAATCTTATTATAGGACCCTTTACATACAGTCGAGTGCTTTGTTCTGCATTGACAATTTTTGATTACTATTGTATGGGTTTAATGTAACGGAACATGCATGATTCAAAAGGATCCATATTATATACCATATTTAGTTACCAATTATTTATTAATAAATAAAAGAAATGACTAAGACGGAAATAAAAACTTACTTAAAAATTACTATGATTATGATAGTACAGAGAAATTGTTGGTAAATAATATAATTATAACACAGGACTCACACACACTCACACATACACAAAATCTCACGCACACACACACACACACAAACACATACACACAAACACTTGCATACTCTTACACATACACTAATTTTTATTTCAAATCGATCTGTATACATATTATTGTTTTATTAATTTTTGCATGTTGTACCCATTTTATCTTAGTTGTAGATCTACACCGAAACTTATTTGTCAAAAGTGTTTTGATGTTCATAGATATTGGGAACACACTGTCTCCTGCAACACAATTTTTACTACCACAGGAGGCAGGGTTTCACGTTGATAATAATTTACCTACGCTTTTTATGACAAATAAAGACTTATTTATTTTTATTTTTTATTACCATGGATATTACACCAGATGTTACACTTAAACCCAAAGCTACGGCTTTGGGTTTAAGTATAATATTGTTTGATATAATTAATTGATTACGCCCGTCTAAGTCTCTTATTCAATCTCAGTTTTCTTCATTTTTGGTTTTTCATGGTTGATATCAGTTTAGCAATTAGCATCAACATACTAAGTTTATTCCTAGATAACAATTCATCTCATAGATATAATGTTGGACTTCGCCAGTGATCAGCAGTTATGACCCTAACTACTCACTGATACATAATTTTTGTAATAAATCCATAATAAAGACTAACAATGATTGATGCAGGTTTTACTTAATATTAGGGCTACAGATCCTTAACGCGGCGCATTAGCTGTCCCAACTCCCAGCTTTCGTTTTAAATCATGGCGATTGAAATTCAAATGTAAACAGAAACCAGTCATCACCCATGTCAGAACAACAATAAATAATGCATTTTACGCCCCATTGTTGTGTTAATTACCCGCTCAACCCACATAGGGCGAAAACGAGAATAAGGTGGTTGACAGACGGACTGACGACGAAGTGACGAAGTACGAGTAGACGAGTGAAGTATAAGGATTCCTTTTCCTCTTGAGGTATGGTACCCTAAAATACACGACTGCCCTGCCATACTCATTGATAGATTAAAAAAAAAATATAGCCCGTGTCAGCGTAGAAATGACATTCCGAACCAGTGGTAGATTCACTCGACGATTCGAAAGCACTTTTCATAAGTTTATTTAAATAAAAAATATGAGTTTGAGTTTGTCACTTGGGAAGATGTTAGGATTCTAGCAATACCTCATGCATCCAAGTCTGTTCTACCCGTTATCTCTTTTTGTCTAAGCTAACATGGTTACTTGTCTCGTTTCGTCAAGATGTGGTATTTTTCTCTACCAATCCTTACATGCCGACTATTTTTTTCTAGTAATATACCTACCGGATCTTGTGCATGTTAGGGTAAATGTTAAATTAGCCGTCAACGACATCTCTCTCTCCCGTCGCGAGATAAGTACCTATCTCGTGCGCATGCTCGCCTGCTGGGATGCGTATGACTGTCTCCAGGATACAAGCTACCTCTGGACCAAATTTTGTCAAGCTCGGTTCAACTGTTGAGTCGTGAAAAGCAATGCAGACATAGGAACACTACAATAATATCGGATGGGCCGGAGGATTTGCAAGCTTTTTATAATGAACCATATTCTACAGTCAACAAGTTTCCTTTCAAGTAATACTTGTATATTTTCATAATGAAATATCCCGTTGAATTGCTTTTTGAGGCATTAAAAAAGCCGTTACCGACTAGTTTATGTGTAGCCTGTTGCCTAGGCCATACATGGAGCTTTCTAGGAAATCAATTAAACAAATGACATACTCGATTAACATACAAGACCTTTGGACGTGCTTCACATTTTATTACCGACCTAAGTAGGTGGTACGATCCGAGGTGCGATTGTGTAAGCATTGCCGATCAAATCGTCAAAATTAGGCGTTAAAGTAAAATAAACCATAACAACATTGAATTAGAGCTCAATTTCCTATATCCATTCTCATACGTTTAGTTATATACGATTCCCTAAAACGGATGAGAATGCATACACGAAATTGAGCTCTAATTTAATGCTGTTATGGTTTATTTAACTTTGACGCTGTACTTTGACGATTTGATCGGCATCTTTTAGCCAATCGGGGGGCAGATACCCGCGATTTTACTAATGGAATAATAAGCTTTAAGTGCTTAATTAATGTATATGTACGAATAGTCGGTTACACTTCTACCTGCCAAACTATTCTTTACGCGTAAAAGTTTTCGAAGTTTACCTCCTGTAGAATCGATTTTCATATGTAAGCCCGGGGTATGAAAATTTATGGAGAGTAAAATCAAACTTACTCCGTTACGTTTTTGACTTTATGTTTCCATGGTAACACTTGTTTATGTCTCCATGACTGTTATGTATTTTGATGAATATAAATTATGTAAATAATATAAATCTATATAAAATAATAAATCATTTTATTTTATTTTTTACCCCTCACCCTCATTTAATAATCTATACATTGATGTAAATGACTATAATAAGTCTATGAATCTATAATATATTTTATAATAGTTCCTAAAGAGTAAACTCCAGTCGTGCGTCGGAGCTGACACACACAATTTATTTTAATCTTAATCATCATCTTCAAATACAAGTTGGTAACCTAAATACCTTTTAATACTGTGCTATCTTCTGGGCCCACTCTTTAATATCACCCATCCATTTCTTCCTGTGTCTTCTATACGTTCTTTTTCCTATATCAACCTTGGGATCTTGTGTGTAAACTGTATAATATCACAGAATAGGTAATATAATATGTAGTTATGAACTAATTATGAATATTTTTGGTAGGTAACTTTTTATTAAAAATCCTCTTACAGTGATCTATACTAGATTCTATCACAATAAAACCTATATAGTCTTTCCATCTGACATTATAGTTCCAATTAAAGTAAATAAGTTTTACCTTGACCAAGATACTGGTAGAAAACCCACAGCATGACATCATCAACATTTCTCTATAATTGTTTATTTTCCTTCGTAGTTAAGATTATCTATATACCTACACAAGTAGGTAGGTTTATTATGAACATAATTAGGTAGGTACATATTATAATTAATTATGCTCTTAATATATTTAAGTATCTAAGTTTTATATAATTAGGCACCTAGTTATATAATATAACAACATGTTGGATGAACCTAATACTGTCCAACACATCAAAATCTTAAGGCTTCAATGGGATGGATTTTTACAACGTATGGACGATCGGTACGTACGGACGGTATCGGTAGGCCAAAGCTGCGCTGAATTGATGGAGTTGACCGAGGTGCATAGCCATCGGATTGCAAAACTGGAGGACATATGCAAAAGATAGAGATAGATGGAGAAATCGACTGGAGCTGGCCAGTGCAGCGCCCACAAAAGGCTGTAGCGCCGATGATGATGGAAATGAGCTATTTATGCTCTTAAAAATAACTTCAACTTTGCATGATCTAAAGCTATATTAAACCTATAGGCTATCCTACCCTAGAAAGTAGGTACGTACCTAGTTATTGGGTATTGGTCTAGGTAAATGCTTGAACATGAATTTATCAGTTTACAGCAAATAGGTATAATAAATATAACATCATTGGTTTATACCACCGACATATATATTTAGGTAGGTACAATATATGTCGGTGGTTTATTCAGAAGTTTTGCGGCAGTTTGTTTAACACACGTTTAATCTTCCGAAAGCTTTTATATAATAGAACTTAATCGTACCTAGATACTCGTACAAAATGACATTTTGTTTTCCTAAGCTAAGTTGAAATGCGTTTTATGTACTTTAAATTCATATCATGGAATGGCAAGATCATAGGGGAAGATGAAACTGTCTGATATGGATAACCGCCAATTTAAGCCACTTGTAGAAACTACCGTTGGTAAAGGATTTAGTACTAAAGGACAGATACATCATACAACACGTCACGGCAGCAGCGTGATAGCACAGTGATAGAACGCAGTTTTTAGGATGTTGATTTGGTCAAATAAACAACACAAGCAATGGTGTATATACCTACTTAGCAAGTGTTCCCAAACTTTTTAAATTCATTAAGCAGGTATTTCTTCTGATATCTAAAACTCCACCAAATCGGAGCATGTGAATCTTATTAAAGCTGCTGTCCTAAGAGAGTTCTATGAAACTATCTTCTTCTTGCGAAGTGAATTCTGGTGGAACTTGTGCGTGGATAGGATTTTGGATCCACGCAAATTTCTATTTTGTAACTACCCCCGAATACCAAAGTTTAGTTTCCGGAGAATGGTACACAGGAGCTCCTCAAAACGCCCCTCTTTGACCTCTACAGGCTATATATACACTCTAGAGGCCTGCGTTTCTCTAGTCTTATACCTGTCACCGTAAGATTGTAAAAACCGTTAGATTATAATCTAACTCGCGAAATTGTAAACTGTCGAATGATTACAATATAACGCATTATTTTTCGGTAGATTGTAATCTGTTAGGTTTATTAACCCGATAGAACCTAAGTGCCGGCCTGCGGCCGGGCACTACTTGATTGTTTATGTAGAACCCTAACCTAACCTACAAGAAAGAGACAAGAAAACCTAAATACAATGAATATTTCAAAAATTGACACTTAGAACATTGAACGGTTCACAATCTATCGAAAAAAAAGCGTTAGATTACAATCTTACGGTTTTTACAATCTTACGGTGACATACCTATCTATTAACAAATAATATCATATATGTGTAGGTACACACCCAACAGATTAATGTCTTAAGTAAGTAAGTACATCAATGTTTTAATTGGCAAGTTGAAATCTTGCTAAGCCTGATCCTGTATTTAACACGGTCAGTTTCACACTTCTTTGCTTCCTCTCTGGGCTTTTTCGTATCAACCACAGAATCCTTAGACCTTAGTAGTTAGTACTTATTTAGTATTTTGAATGCGAAAGTTTGTCTGTGCATATTATGTCTGTCTGTTACGTTTTCACGGTCCATGAGTTCCACCGATTGAAGTTCCTGTTGAAGGAAATAGGTTGCATGATGCATTCCTAGAAAGGATATAGGCTAAGTACTTTTTATGCCGCTTTTGTTTTTGAGGTTTCAAAAACCTTAGTTCACTGTCCACGTGAACGAAGAACGAATAAGTCTAGTGAAACATCAGTGCGCGTTACTGTAAACTAGACAACCTAGACGTAGTAAAACAGACTAGATAATAGTACAGATGTAGTGGGTAGGTAGATCAGAAAGTATTTTCTTCGTTTCTATAATTTTCTTTAGAACTCAGCGGTATGATGACCTATAAAAGAATCATTAAAAGATTAACTTTCTACGGGTCAAGTACGTGTTATTTGAATATTTATTACTAGGCTTTGGCCTCGTCTTCAACCGCGTGAAGTTTAAACAGTATTGCAGACTGCAGTTTCAAGTGGACTGCCGGGGCTTACTACCTTTGCTTAAAGCAGTATTGTTTTAATCTTACTTGCGCTCCTGTTTCAGCATTATAGGGACTCCTAATCCTTATTTTAGGGACTTTTTACGTCATATAGGTATGAAACGTCAATTTCAAAATAACACTGCTTAAACGATGGTAGTAAGCTCACTCATTTCATTGTCAACGACAAAACCAAACTTATCGAAAGAGTTTACACCAAATCCATATATTATTATTATTATCTCATAAAGTCATAATGTGTAAAAGTAATCTTAATAATTGCATTAGCTGATAAAGGTTTATCTGATGTTATTAAAAAGATAAGTGCCTACCTAAGTACCTTTTTTTACGCAACTACAAGTTAGCCCTTGACTGCAATCGCACCTGATGATGCAGTCTAGACTGCATCACTACGAACGATCAGGTGGGATCGCAGCCAAGAGCTAACTTGTAGTAGAATAAATAAAAAACTATTACAAAATATGCAGCGTCTGGAACTTAGAAACACCTTTTATTTTATGACTTATCCTTAAATTATGAGGACGTTATAATTTATCATAATATGAGGACGTTATTATTTATATTTATTTCAATTCATGTTGAATTGAAATAAAATATTGCAACCTAAAAGCCTACATTCTATAAACTTACTTTCTCGCTGTATTTCCATATTATCCGTATTTGTGTCACATTTGTAAAGAATTCGATAAGTTACAACAATGTATATAAGTACCTACGTACCTACTTATTTTATTTTGCTTAGGAAGAAAAAGAATACCTACTGAAGGTTCCGAACATTTTCCGCTTAAAGGTGTAGAATCCTACACCTTTTGTAGATTTTTTTTAGAATTCCACTTGCTATTTTTAGGGTTCCATGAAGAGGAATGAACGCAATAATTAATCATCATACTATATACTAACATAGGTACCTACTTTAGACAAGGGCATCCAGGTGGTGATTATGAAATTTGTTTCTCCGACGACGACAAAACTGCGACTAGAGAACACGGAAGGTCGTCTGTGGTATTACAAGTACTATTACCTATTCTGTGGTATTACTGCTCTGTGCCTACTGCTGTATATATACTGCTCTGTCACGTACCTACCACTATCAAAATAAACTTCGCGTCTAGTAAGTAAAAAGTCGTTTTCATCATACCTATTCGAAAAACGAATATTGGCTTCAGAGGATAGCGGGAGCAAAATGTAATTTTTAGGCCCATGGGACTTTTCATTTCTCTGTTCTGATTGGTCCGCGTTCGTGCTTCTGATTGGTGCTTAAACGTATAGGTAATGTCCATACCTAGTAGGTTGATACTCCTAGCTTTTTCTCATACGTAATGATGAAAAATAGTGTGTGTCACTCGGGGCCAAATTTTTTGTTCTCGGGCGGCGTAAATTGAATTCCTCGCTACGCTCAGGATTCTACTTTAGAATCCTTCACTTCGCTCTGAATTCAAAATAGCGCCCTCGGGGAACAAACATTTTCTTTGGCCCCATATAACACAAATAACTAATAAGTACACGGGCTTACCTAGTACCTACAGTGACTCGTGTTCTGCGGTGCTGACATTATAGGCAAGTTCTTACTTTGCGTCCACCCTGATAATAGCGGTATCAGCACCAACATAATATCATTATTATTGTTATCAATTATTAATTTGATAATGTTTTAGCCATTAGACAAAAATATCTAAAAGGTAGGTAGGTACTATCCAGATGCTATTAGGACGACAGTTGGCATTCTATCCTTTTCTCTCAAATGACTGTAATCTTACGAAGTAAAGAGATAAACCTATTTTTATTGTCCTAATAGATTATACCTACCGCAATGTTGTAAATTAATTAAATGGCATTGTTAAATGGTGCAGAAAACATACATATGTACCTATAATAAATACCTACATGCCGAATTCCTCCTTGAGAACCTCCTCCTTAATGGAAACTAAACAATTAGTAATAGATATGTACCAACAGTACTTAATGCTTCATATCTTATCTGATTAATCGTTATTTTAAATCGGTGTTATTTATTACTGATATTGATTCAGTATTAATTGTTCGATTCTTTTAACAAGGTGTGAAAATGGCGGAAAAGGTGAAGAAAAAGCCAAATTTCTTTCTTAGTTTCAAAAGGTTCAGCAGTCATAGAGAGGATCCTGAACTTCCGGTTTCCCCATTACCACAGGCGGCTCAAACGATGTCGATGTCACGGTGGTCGCCGAGTCAGGTTTCACCCCGACCAATTAATTCTATCGCATCGGAAAATATTATGAAATCCAGAAAGTAAGTTATTATTTTATCAACATCCCTAAATAATATTTCATATAGGTATACCTACTTATCACCCTTTTTGGCGACTATCGCGGTGGTCAACGAGTCAGATTTCATCCCGAACTATCTATTATTATATTTTACTAGCTGATACCCGCGACTTCGTCCGCGTGGATTGAGGAGTTTTAGTTCCTGCGGGAACTCTTTAATTTTCCGGGAAAAAAAGTACCCTATTATTTAATCCGGACTTCTAACTTTACGTCTGCAAAATTTCAAAGCAATCGGTCCAGTAGTTACGGCGTGAAAGCGGAACAAACATACAAACAAACTCCATTTATAATATTAGTAAGGATTTAACCTGTCATCCTATAACCTATAACCTAAGTAAGTATAACTTTTTCAGTGGACTCTAAGCTGCAAGTTAATTTGAAGATGTAGAGCTAGAGTCATTCTAATTTTTTTAATAGGAACTTTTAGATACGAAATACTTGGGGTAAAGTAAAGGTTGTAACTTGTATTGGTTGTTTTCAATATAGGCTGTACATATATGTACCTACATTTAAATTTTTAATTCAAATCCTAGATTTATCTTCTTGGTCTAGATTACTGCTGAAATAAATAGTCATTCTACCTATTACTTGAGGATTTTTAATTTTTCGTGAACATACCTACCATTATTATCATTATAACTTCTTTCTTGTTTTCTATATGACTTGATAATTTATAAGTAGGTAAGTATCTATAATAGGTATATCTTTTACTTACTTATCTTAAGTAGGTATCTAACTAATTATAATATTTGTTTGGTATTGGCATGATCATCGTTATGCCACATGTTGTTGATGTAGGTGGCTGATTAGTGATTACTGAATTACCTAGGTACAAATAGGTAGGTACGAAGGAAACCCTCTTTGGTGCTTCAATTTCCGGATAAACCTTTTCTCAATCGGGACTAGAATGTTCAGCAACGATCAATAACAAGTAATTTAGGGTTCCAGTAAAATCTAATAAGCTTTGAGGACGTTCTAGAAATACTTAGTTTATAATGCTTCGTAGTTTATGCGCATTTTTACGCGGCCTGCTTTAATGATTATGTCAATTCGAGATAAAATGATATACCTACCTACATTTTTTATCGTAGCTAATATTATCACCCGTACTATCCAAACTTCCATACTTAATATGATAAATGCGAAAGTGTGTCTGTCTGTCTGCTACGCTTTCACGGCTCATCCGTTCAACCGATTTTGATGAAATTTGGTACAGGGGTAGGTTGTATCCCGGGGAAGGACATAGGCTTTTATCCCGGAAAATTAAAGAGTTCCTGCGGGAATCAAAAAATCATAAACCACCACACACTTACACCACCATATACCTACTTAGTTCCTAATAATTTCACAATTATGATAGGTATAATTGGAAATAATGTATTTTTTTTGGTTTGTATCCTCTAGGTTATCGGGTGGCATCAAAGATTTGATTCAGTGCGCTCTGTGCCTGGAAATTCTCACCAAGCCGAAGATGTTGCCTTGCCAGCACACTTTCTGCTGTGCCTGTCTCAAAATCTATGTTGCAGGTGAGTTTCTGGCCATATAATTAGGTATATAATTAGAGTAAATATAATTAGAATAAACATTCTTCAGATTTGGATTTTCCATCCTCTTACTCTTCTAAGATGAGTACCTAAACTGAAAAAATATTTCCCCTTGGTTTCAAGTTGCAAAATACACCATACAGTAGGTACGTACTTACATACAAAGTTATGGGGCCATATTTGTATAGCTAATGAATATCTGGTTTTTTGGTTCTTCTTTCTCTTAATAATTAATGTCTTCTAGTTGTTAATTTACCTACCTAATCGATATCTTGACCGTGAACAGGGGGAGAAAGAATTTGATTCACTTTCCGTACTTGTAAAATTACAGATCTTCCAATTGTAGACTGTCCAATCTGTCGCACGCGAATACAAGTGCACAGCACAGATTTCGTAGAAGATCTTCCATCGAACCTCTATATAGATACATTGCTGGCTATGGTCGGTGTTACGGAGGATAAGAAGAAATCAGTTACTCCACCAACGTCGCCGATGAATAATATGCAGAGTGTGGAGTTATTTGCAGCTGGAGTGAGGTGTTCTCACTGTCGGTCGATGTGCGATAACTCGGACATTTCTAATTGTGAACATTGCAAATCGGTATGTACTAGGGCACCAATAATATAATAATTCTGCACTTTAAATAAATTTTAGCTTACGGTACCTACTAGTTAATGCCTGTCTGAAATAGGTCCCTAATATAATTAATTGACTGTTATCAAAGAAAAGGGGGTAGCTGCAAGGCATAGATACTTATTGTTGGAAATTCATTGAATTCTGTAGACTATACCTCCCTACATAATAAGATTAATACAGAATTACAAAAGATTAGACAATATATTACTTTAAGTATTAAAATTAAAGGACATGCACTTGAACGATAAACCATTTATCAATGATTATACACAGATGATAATAGGTATAATGGAATAAAATTAGCTATTATTAAACAAAGTGATTTAACAATGATATTTCTATCTAATCTTTATTTTTATAAAAATTTAGGAACCTGAAAACAATAGCGATTTCAAAATTACATTCACTGTTATTTTATAACCATTTTAAGGGTTCCGTAGCCCACAAGGAGCCGTTATATCACCATGTCTGTCCGTCTGTTAGTCAAAAAAAAAACTTTTTACTACTATAACTTTGAATATAAGTACTACTCGTAAGTCATTGGCTCGAGGGCTTAGAAATTAATCTTGACATTTTTATCATCAAATATTTGGTACTTCAACTGGATCAAAAACCAATGAACACGGAAAGCAATCAAGAACAGAAGATAAAAATCAATATTTTGAATAAATTGTTCCAGAACTTCTGCAAAGTATGCTGGTTGCAGCATTTGGTAGACATGCGAACCCAGATTGGATCCATTTTGAAAGAACTGGAATCGGCCGCTAGTCGACTTGATCATAAAATTGAACATTATGAGGTAGGTAACTCTACTTATAAAACCCTTTTACCTCTAAATTACTTGCACGGTGGAGTGGAGCACCGAAGAGACGTTAGTTCTCTTTGTGTGTTCTATGGTCTCTACAATGGGGAGTGCTCTGAGGAGTTATTTAATCTAATACAAATTCCAGTGTTCTCCAGTCGCACCCTTCGTAGCAGAAACAAATTTCATCCTCACCACCTGGATGCCTGGTCTTCTACCACCTCCTGTTCATTTCTGCCACGTACCTACAAATTATGGAACCAACTTCCGTGTTCCCGCATGATTATAATATGGGGCTCTTCAAAGCGCGTATCAACAAATATCTCAAAAACCGGCCAAGTGCGAGTCGGACTCGCGCACCGAGGATTCCGTACAAACCTTTAAACCTTCGAAAGTTATAGTATTTTTATTCCACATAACTATTTTAATTTTTGTTTAATACCTCTACGCGTTCAGGCGGAAAGGGGTACTAAATTTAAAATTATTAAAAATATTTTTATTATATGATGTAACTAAAAATTTATGCTTTTCGCAATTTTTCCTTTATCTGTGCTATAAGACGTTGCTTCGTACCAATTTTCAAGATCTTGAGTTCACGGGACGTATCCTGTAGGTTTTGATTCCCTTGCGAGTATCGAAATTTGCAGCATAAACGGCTGTATCTTTTGATTGCGCTGGCTTAGAAGTTTGATTGTTTCACACCTCCACAGTAGTTTGTTACAGCTTAAAGGTATTATGACCTGAGTATTTGATATGAATTTCAATTTAATACCTCTACGCGTTCATGAGGAAAGGGATAGTACCTAAGTTTAAAATTATTAAAATATTTTTATTATATGATGTAGGTAACTAAAAATTTATGTTTTTCGAAATTTTTCCTATATCTGTTCTATAAGACGTTGCTTCGTACCAAGTTTCAAGATTCTGAGTTCACGGAAAGTACCCTGTAGGTTTTGTTTCCCTTGCGAGTGGCGAAAATTTGCATAAAAATATTTTTATTATATGATGTACCTAACTAAAAATTTATGTTTTTCGCAATTCTTCCTATATCTGTGCTATAAGACGTTGCTTCGTACCAAGTTTCAAGATTCTGAGTTCACGGGAAGTACTCTGTAGATTTTGAATCCCTTGCGAGTGTCGAAAATTTGCATAAAAATATTTTTATTATATGATGTAACTAACTAAAAATTTATGTTTTTCGCAATTCTTCCTATATCTGTGCTATAAGACGTTGCTTCTTACCAAGTTTCCAGATTCTGAGTTCACCGGAAGTACCCTGTAGGTTTTGTTTCCCTTGCGAGTGGCGAAAATTTGCATAAAAATATTTTTATTATATGATGTACCTAACTAAAAATTTATGTTTTTCGCAATTCTTCCTATATCTGTGCTATAAGACGTTGCTTCGTACCAAGTTTCAAGATTCTGAGTTCACGGGAAGTACCCTGTAGGTTTTGAATCCCTTGGGAGTGTCGAAAATTTGCATAAAAATATTTTTAGTATATGATGTAACTAAAATTAATGTTTTTCGCAATTCTTCCTATATCTGTGCTATAAGACGTTGCTTCGTACCAAGTTTCAAGATTCTGAGTTCACGGGAAGTACCCTGTAGGTTTTGTTTCCCTTGCGAGTGGCGAAAATTTGCATAAAAATATTTTTATTATATGATGTACCTAACTAAAAATTTATGTTTTTCGCAATTCTTTCTATATCTGTGCTATAAGACGTTGCTTCGTACCAAGTTTCAAGATTCGGAGTTCACGGGAAGTACCCTGTAGGTTTTGATTCCCTTGCGAGTGTCGAAAATTTGCATAAAAATATTTTTATTTTATGATGTAACTAACTAAAAATTTATGATTTTCGCAATTCTTCCTATATCTGTGCTATAAGACGTTGCTTCGTACCAAGTTTCAAGATTCGGAGTTCACGGGAAGTATCCTGTAGGTTTTGATTCCCTTGCGAGTGTCGAAAATTTGCATAAAAATATTTTTATTATGTGATGTAACTAACTAAAAATTTATGATTTTCGCAATTCTTCCTACATCTGTGCTATAAGCCGTTGCTTCGTACCAAGTTTCAAGATTCTGAGTTCACGGGAAGTACCCTGTAGGGTTTGTTTCCCTTGCGAGTGGCGAAAATTTGCATAAAAATATTTATATTATATGATGTAACTAACTAAAAATTTATGTTTTTCGAATTTTTTCCTATATCTGTGCTATAAGACGTTGCTTCTTACCAAGTTTCCAGATTCTGAGTTCACGGGAATTACCCTGTAGGTTTTGTTTCCCTTGCGAGTGGCGAAAATTTGCATAAAAATATTTTTATTATATGACTTACCTAACTAAAAATATATGTTTTTTGCAATTCTTCCTATATCTGTGCTATAAGATGTTGCTTCGTACCAAGTTTCAAGATTCTGAGTTCACGGGAAGTACCCTGTAGGTTTTGAATCCCTTGCGAGTGTCGAAAATTTGCATAAAAATATTTTTATTATATGATGGAACTAAAAATTTATGTTTTTCGCAATTCTTCCTATATCTGTGCTATAAGACGTTGCTTCGTACCAAGTTTCAAGATTCTGAGTTCACGGGAAGTACTCTGTAGGTTTTGAATCCCTTGCGAGTGTCGAAAATTTGCATAAAAATATTTTTATTATATGATGTAACTAACTAAAAATTTATGTATGATGTAACTAAAAATTTATGTTTTCCGCAATTCTTCCTATATCTGTGCTATAATACGTTGCTTTGTGCCAAGTTTTAAGATTCTGAGTTCACGGGAAGTACCCTGTATTGTTTGATTCCTTTGCGAGTGGCGAAAATTTGCATAAAAATATTTTTATTATATGATGTAACTAAAAATTTATGTTTTTCGAAATTTTTCCTATATCTGTGCTATAAGACGTTGCTTCGTACCAAGTTTCAAGATTCTGAGTTCACGGGAAGTACCCTGTAGGTTTTGTTTCCCTTGCGAGTGGCGAAAATTTGCATAAAAATATTTTTATTATATTATGATGTACCTAACTAAAAATTTATGTTTTTCGCAATTCTTCCTATATCTGTGCTATAAGACGTTGCTTCGTACCAAGTTTCAAGATTCTGAGTTCACGGGAAGTACCCTGTAGGTTTTGATTCCCTTGCGAGTGCAAGAAAATTCGAAAATTTGCAGCATAAACGGCTGTATCTTTTGATTGCGTTGGCTTAGAAGCTTGATTTTTTCACAGCTCCAAGGAACCGTAGACCTGAGTATGTGATATGAATTTCAGCTTGATACCTCCATGCGTTCCTGAGAAAAAGGGTCTTGACACACAGACGGACGGACAACGAAGTGATCCTATAAGGGTTCCGTTTTTTCCTTTTGAGGTACGGAACCCTAAAAACCAGCAACGCATTGGCGGTTCCTCTGGTGCTGCAAATATTCATGGGCGGCGGTAATTATTTTAGATCAGGTGATCCGCCTGCTCGTTTCCTATATAAAAACGATAAAAAAAAGTTTATACGGCTGCTGCTAGAACCACTTCAGAATCTTTCTGGTTCAATGAATTATTCTATGGAAGATGCTGATTCTATTGTTAGAATTATTCTAGTTAGCAGCATCGGAGGAGGGATCATAAAAATGTGTGAGTCGATGACATTGGCAGTTCCAACGTGCGCGTCTAATCGTCAGCATTTTACCTCTTGCGATCATATACCTGTTCTTTTAAAAGTCCATGCTTACGATGATCTAGTAAAACACGATTACGATACTCAAAATGAAAACCTAATTTATATTTGTAAACTCGATGAATACTTTTCACTTGTTGTCTTACCTACCTTACCTCTATATATTGTGTTGTAATTATCTTGATTATTTTTGTTTTCTTTGAAATTGTTATCTAATTGGGTTCCTGCTTCAAAAATTGCGCTTGTTTGTCCCTAATTAATCCTTATCTTCAACTTTCGGAACCAACCTGATCGTATAAAGAAAAAAATTAAAATACCCAGTTGTTTGATGTTTAAATTAGTAAGTACCTACTTTATTGACCCTCCAAAATCATCTCTGAACTTGAACAGAATGCCAATGGTCAATGTTGTTGTTCAGACTTTACTGAGAAACAAATCTAACTCTAGGTAATGGTAATATTCTGATCATCTTTTGTCCCTACTAATACACTCGAGCCTCGAGAGGACAAAGAGGTATACTCTGATATTTTTAAGCGTGCTTCCTTATTCATAACCCGTACTAACTTTTCAGGACAGATTCGACCGTATCATCGAGCAGATAAACACGACAGCAGAAGAAAAGATCAACGCTATCCTTGAAAGAAAGATGGAATTATTAAAAGAAGCCTCTGAGTTGCAGAAGTTGGGTGATATGACAGCTTTGGGGTTGAAATCCTCTTTAGCTGAGGCTCGTGAAGTTGCTAATAGAGCTATGAACATGAGGGAGAATATCAATGATGATGAACAGGTTCGTAATATTGATCAAGCTTTTAATGATTAGCGACTCGCAGTATGAATAACGATTTTTAGGTAAGAGTAAGAGAACAGAAGCTGAATTGAGGAGACTTGAGGTTGAGATGCTGATATATAACGATTTTGGGAAATAATATTTGATAGGCTATCTCATGTCAGGTCTGCTGCTAGACTTTATCTACCAGTGAATTGTACCTAAGTCAAACCGTGAATATATTATGTAAACATAACAACCTTTTCTAGGTAATGACCTTCATAAATCTTCACACGAACACGTTACAACTTCTGACCGAAGTCTCCAAATGGGACGCGGAGAAGTATGCCTTCGACAAAGAAAACTTCCGAATAGAATCTGACTCTACCACGCCTTATGACGCTGAATCGGATGAGCCTCTTCCCGAAGCAGCGAAACAGAACGACCCTATGGAGAGTGAAGCAAGCTTAATTCTACACTATAGGCAAGTCATAAAAGCTAGAGCATTAAGGGGACTGAGGGAGAGATGAACTGTTTAAAACAATTTATATTTAAGTATATTTTATGTTTCACCAATAAACTGACTTTAGATAATACTCACAAGCGTAGAATTTAAGCGTTCTCAAAGCCATTGCAGAATTCTGGAATTTGAACACAATCCATACCTACTTAAATCCAAAGTTCCAGATGGTAATTAGAGTTTAGCTACAAATTTTTGAAAAATAATGCTAGGTAGGTAGGTACATGTAGAAAAATTTCTTCGTTCAAGCAACATACGAACGCAAGGTTTACTGATTCACCATTCTTATTACCGTCTTAAATAAGGAACAGGGTCAACAAGTTATAAATTAACAAGAATTTCTACTTTTAGAAGGTACAATTCGTAGGTATTTACTTAGCTAGATAGATCTTACTACACGCACAACAGACCCTCCAACTGGGGTTTAAGTGCGGAAACCTGCCCAGTAGGAAGAAGAAGAAGATCTTACTAATTTATGTGCTATATTTTAGGTCCCGCAACTTCATCCCTCACTACATATGGCGTAAAACCTCCCGACCGTCCGGAGTAGGCATCAGCCCATGGAACAACCACCTCTACATCTGTGGAATGGACAGCCATAGCGTGCTGGTAGTGGAGCGCGCGCAAGCTAAGATCGTCACCAGACTGTCTTGCGACGAGATGATGTGCCCTGTCCATATAGCGTTTATGAAGAGCTTGGGAGAGATCTATGTGACAGGTTAGACGTTTTTGAATTATTAATGTCCTGCTAGTTAGATTCCAATCAGCAATTATCTGGGATCTGCTTGAAACAAGCGGCACAAGACCGTGTTCTGTGAAGATCCGTGCAGGAAACCTTCGTCCAGCAGTAGACATTTATTGTTTGAGACTTGAGACAACCACGACGAATAAGATTATCAATTCCTTTAATATGGATTTTTTTCTTTAATATGACGTCGTTGTCGTCGTAGGAGAATATGAGAAGTCTGATTCCAGATAACAAAAGAGTAAAATATAGAATAAAAGCCTTTCTAAAAATTACCACTGTTAACGAATGTCTACAGCTCAAGAGGAACCCCCGTAACATTGTCAGCTTTTGAGTAATTAGTTTGTTGAAGAGGTTAATGAGATGTTCTTTTTTATTCAAAGAAAATACAGCTGTTGAATAAAAACGAAGATTCAGCTCTACTTCTGCAGATAGTAAATTAACTTTTTTTGCAAAACCATGCCAATCGCCTCTTCGACAAATTCCACCGTAGGTACTATGGAAATAACTTTCAAAGAAGTAATTAACATCCAGCTAATGTACTGTTAGGCCCTTACCGATTCAAATATAAGCGTGATGAGTAGCTATGTGCATAAAAAGTGTTTGACGAGGCAATCGAATATCCGGCACCGTATCGCGCGTGCCGTGAATATTTAAAGCAAAATTGCATTTTCAGTGATTTGCTTCGGATATTTAAATTCCTGACGTCATTTGGACCTGAACTGAAGAGAAAGTTTATTTTAAAGTACCTTTTTTTAAAAAAAATTATAGATATTTTGCGACAGTGGTATCCAAGAAAATCAATATTTAAGTATTTATTTAAATACCTAGGTAGGTACCTAGACCTACCACGGTATTACCAAGCAGCTCATAGTAGATAGGTAGGTTAGGTTCATACTAATATTATAAATGCGAAAGTGTGTTTGTTTGTCAAGCACGCCGCAACTGAGCAACGAATCGACGTGATTTTTGGCAGGAGTATAGTTGAGGACCTGGAGAGTGACATAGGCTACTTTTTAACCCGGAAAATTTAAGGAGTTTCCGCAGAAATAATAAAATACTTAACCGCGAAGTCGCGGGCATCAGCTAGTCGTACATATTTTTTGTTCCAACCGCGTATGATATTTGTTTACATACCTTAACTATTTTTTTATAAGATGGCCTATGGCTGCAATCTCACCTGGTTTTAAACTATTTTTTTTCTAGATAAATGGAAGCACTGTATCCACGTGTTCTCAAAAGATGGTGACTACCTCCGGTCTATAGGACAGAAGGGCAGTCGGGTTGGCATGTTCAGGTCGCCCGAGGGCATAGCGACTGACAACGCTCACCACCGCATATACGTCGTCGACACTGGAAATGACAGGGTTCAGGTATAGTTAGCTTTAACTTTAACTAGCTAACACAACCAGAAAAAAATAATTAATGATTTATTTATTTCACGTAGGACAAATTGTGTCACTTATGATACGTCAAGACTCTGCCACCGGTTCGGAAAATAATTCAACTGAGAAGAGCCAGCAAGAAACTCAGCAGTTGTTCTTTTCTCAAAAAGTTTTTTTTTACGATGAGTAAACAATACCACATATATTGCTACGTTACAAGTATTACACTGGTCACTGACTGAGTAGGCCGGTTGCATCCGTGCAACCTTGTCATTAAGAAAATCATCGTTAATGTAATAACTAACTTCGAATTAACAAATACTGTTTAACTTGTAATAATTTCAAAGGTTTTACTTCTTACCTTACCCATCGGTCTTATAAACAAATTGGGACTCCTCAGACCTCAGGTTAGTGTTGCACTTCTTAACAGTCACATCACTAAAAAGAAGTAGGTATATCTAGGTCTTTCATACCTATGACTTTCAAGTCTTTGTACCTATCTTTGATCCCAAGAACATATAAGACACATCGAGTACCTAAGCTCTTCATAGAACAATTATCTCGTCTCAGACGCCAGCGAGGTCGTACCTTCGATTTAATCTCTCCGACTACATTAGGCAACGACCTCAATTTACATATACAGGGGCCCTGTCAAACAAAGAATATGAACTTATTTTACTAACGCTATCTAGTCCGATAAGCGGGACAGCGCTATGGCGGGGACAAAGACAGGGTCATACAAGTGTGGAGCGCGCTCTACAGGTCGGACGCCCAATTTTTTTTCTATGAAAGGGCCCATCTAGTACCTACATATATATATCAATGACATTAGGCTAACTAATACTAACCTAAAACTAATAAACTTACAGGTGATCCAATCTGACGGAACATTCGTAGACCAATACGGGGTGGCGACCAAACAGCAACCAATGCACACAGCTAGCGTTTGGGAGACCAAAGAAATCGTGTGCACCGAATTCAACGGACCGACAGCAGTCGCAGTAACCAACGACCGTGTGATCGTTCTCGACAGCGGAAACCGACGCGTCAAAGTTTATAACAAACAAGACAAAAGTAAAATTATAGAATTTGGATCGCTAGGTCAACGAAAGGGGCAATTTAGACAGCCAGAATGCTTAGCAGTCGATCCGATGGGATTTATCTTAGTAGGGGATTCTGGTAACTGTCGAGTACAAGTTTTTAAACCTAACGGACAGTTGGTAAGGGTTTTCGGAAGGTTGGGCAGTGAGCCGGGTAAGTTTGGATGGATTTCTGGTATCTATGTGACAAAACAATTGGATATCATTGTTAGTGATACGAAGAATCATAGTGTTAATTTCTTTTAGAGAGTAATGTATTGATGTTTTCATTTAGCGCTGATCACTGATGCCAACAATAAAATATGAAAAAGTCTGTATACTCAGTCCTGATTCACAAAAACAAAGAATAAGTATAAATATAATGGGAATTGTTGCTACTGTAACAACTCACATTAATCACACATTTCGATTACCTACTGATCCAAATCCAGACAGTCCAGTCCAGTTCAGAACAATTAACAGCCTATGAAATAGTTTATCGATAGTTTCTAGATATTGTAGTCTTTAAAAAATGCGTGTATATCGATAACACCATCAAGTGTTATAGATTTGTGAGTTGTGACCGACCATAAGAATAATAAAGTATCGATAATTCCGAAAGCTGATTTTGCTATACTATTTTTAAGATAAATAAAAATCAATCTTATAATAACAGAAACGTATTTATTCAAAAAACAATTTTATTAACATTTTGTTAAATCAGTAAGTATCAGTAATCAGTAATATTTAATTAGTTTTCTTAGTTAAAATAAAACAATACCAATATATACAAGTAGGTATACCACCCTACCGGCAAAGACGTGCCGCCAAGCGATTGAGCGTTCCGGTACGATGCCGTGTAGAAACCGAATAGGGGTATGGGTTTAATATAACTGCCATGCCCCTAACAGGTTAGCCCGCTACCATCTTAGACTGCATCATCACTTACCATCAGGTGAGATCGCAGTCAAGGGCTAACTTGTAGTGGATAAAAAAAAAAAAAAGGTATTATTATTATGAACCTATCCGTGTTCAGTGTATTAACACATAATGAATATACTAGAACTAATAGAACCGTTTTACTATAGAGATTTCTAATCACGTAACGTCTAAAATACATTAGATTTTTCTATAATTCTATGTTTTATTTAAAAGTAACTTTTATATAATCATAAATAGGTATATTTTGTTCAATTCATGAACTGATATGCAAATGCACATTGCATATTGTAGCCATACCAAGCCGCACAAGAGACGAATTTTTATCCATACTAATATTATAAATGCGTAAGTGTGTCTGTCTGTCTGTCTGCTACGCTTTCACGGCCCAACTACTCGACCGATTTTGATGAAATTTGGTACAGAGATAGGTTACATCCCAGGGAAGGACGTAGGCCACTTTTTATCCCTGAAAATTGAATAGTTCCCGCGGGAATCAAAAAACAAATCCACGCAGACGAAGTCGCGGGAATCATCTAGTCTTTTATAAATCCGAGATTCAAAGGCTCACGTTATGCTCAAGTTGCATAGTCGCGAAGTACGGCAACGCGTATTTTCTAGTCTTTTGTCAAAGTTTATTGAACTTTTTTATTAAACGGCATAAAATACTTGTGTGCACCAAAGAGAAAAAAGTGTAGCGGAAAATTTGGTCCACACAAATACAAACATTATGCAGTGAAGACTGAAGATAAAACGAAATATACTTTGAAACAATTTTTTTAACCTGTCAGCCCTGTCTTGTCTCTAAGTGCCAACCAAAGCACCTCAATTATGCCGTCATAATTTAAGTACAACCCGTACACATAAAGAATGGGATTGAAAATGGCGTCGCTACTGTTCGCATCTCACTCGCACTCGCAGTTTCTTCGTAATTGTTGATGTTATTTGTCGATTTTGGTTGTTAAAGAATTGTTATTGTTGTCAAAAAGTTGATATTGTTATTATATTGTTAAGTGTTGTTAGTTATTTCGTTTTCTTGGTGTTTTTTTCATTGTTACACCGTTTGTTGACTATGGAGCATAAACGTGGGAAAGTATTACATAGTGATGCACGTAAAATCGTGTATAATGTAATTAAATATTTTGAGGAAGAGAAAAATATGGGACGTTACCACCCATTTCAATATAGTAATGCAAGAGCGGGAATGGCAACAGGATTGTCAAAGAATACCATCACTCGAATTAAGAAAGAAGGTATGTACTTAGTTTAGCTATATTAAGTAGCTAAGTATTTTTTTTTTTTTTCAATATACATTTTGAATTCGTTTTACATTATTTATTTATTGCAGGTGATCTTGCACACCAAAATCAAGCTCAAATAAAAACGCCAACAAAAGGGCAAAGAGGACGTCATAATACTAGAGTTCCCGTAGATAGTTTTTCACTGGTTGGTTTACGGGGTATCTCCTCTATTTATGATGAGCGAAAGGAAGTTCCAACTTTAAATAAAATATTGGCCGTGGCAAAAAAAGACCTCAACTTTTAAGGATCAAAAATGACACTGAGCTCAATTTTAAAAAATAAGCTAGGTTTCCGATTTAGAAAATGCCGAAAAAATAGGTTGGTTTTGCTGGAACGAAGCAACATTAAAGCTTGGAGAGCAAAGTATCTTCGGCGAATCCGCCACAATGATGCTTTAGGTGCCAGCAAAAAGCCAGTAATTTTTTTAGATGAGACGTGGATACATGCACACTACACGGTGTCTAAATGTTGGCAATCGGAGACGGATAAAGGAGTCCGCAAAAATGACAGTCCAGGACAGAGATGGGTAATTGTGCATGCAGGTTCAGAAAAAGGATTTGTGAATGGTGCTGACCTGATTTTTAAGGCCAAATCTAAAAAAGGTGATTACCATGATGAAATGAATGGGCAAAATTTCACAAAATATATAAAAGAAAAATTAATCCCCAACATCCCTCATAACAGCATCGTGGTGATGGACAATGCGCCGTATCACAGTATGCAAATTAATAAACCTCCATCAGCAGTTAATCGAAAGGCTGAGATACAAAATTGGCTACGCGAAAGGGGAATACACTTTGACGACATATGGACGAAACCTGAGCTTTTACAATTGTTAAAAAAACACAAGCCAGAGAAAGATTACGCCATAGACAAATTGCTAGCTGATCACGGCCACGAAACATTGAGATTACCACCATACAACTGTGATCTAAATCCAATAGAGTATGTGTGGAATCTCTTGAAACAACGCGTGGCAGAAAAGAATGTGGATCAGCTAGAAAAAAAAAATAGAAGATTTGACGCGTGCAGCCATAGCCTCGATTACGGCTGAGGATTGGCAGAAAGAAGTCAATCATATAAAAAGACTAGAAAATGAATACTGGACAAGAGAAGTCACAAACGAAGAGGATATTGAAGATTTCATTATTAATGTTGGACTGAACAGCGATAACGAAAGTGATAGCTGTGATTCTGATTATTATAATGAAGTTGATTGTGCTATGTCCGAAATCGAAGAGTTGTCAGACGATCCCGGTGAAGGTCCAAGTAACAGAACCTAATTGTTATTTCAATCTACCTAATTATACACTTTTTATTATATGGTCTCTTAATTTAATAAATTTAAATATTCATGTACCTATTTCCCCATAGATATTTTAATGAGATGATAATGTTTTAATATAACGTTATAGCGATATATCTAAGTATATCGCTATAACGTTATATTTAAATAACGTTACAAGCGGATTGTTACTATAGATCCCGTGTATGCTGACCGTACCGGCAAAATGAGCCGCCATTTCTAATCCCATTCTTTAATTGTACGCGTTTGAAATAAATATCATCAACATATTCATTCTATGATTCCATAAAATGTGTTAAATAGAAATTTTG